>CM035342.1:13298998-14718997 GCA_020226455.1 Prunus salicina
AATGTTGACAGTTTCTTCACGTATTACCAATCTTATTTCTATGATTCTATCACTTGTCTTAGCATCTCAAACTTCTTCTTTAAAATGTTATCTTTACATAATTTTTCTTGCTCCATTTTTAAGTTTCATAAGAAGAGAGATGGAACGGAGCAAGCCATTACCTTCATCCTCTTCACAAAATCCATAGCAGGCTCACCCAAGTAAGAATCATCTCGGTGGAGCGCTAGTGCATGCCCAATGAAATCGACCGTGTTGTCATCTAGCCCGTACTTCCTATGTCAGAAACAAAAACCCTAATGTCATCATGCAGAAATTGAACGTATAGCTCCAATTAATGTTTAAGAGACAAGTGAAAGTCAACAAATAAAAAGGGTAAGGAGAAGATGTGGAGGGAGTACGAAATAAGCTCTCGTGCTGTAACTTTGTTGAGGTCCAGGCCTTCATGAGATTTTGGATCATTCTCATCATAGTCTTGCACATAAATGAAAAACTTTCGAGCACGACGCTTCTCAAACAATCCCATGAGTGGAGATTTAAGTGCTTCCACATCATTAGCTGGTACTTTGTGGATCTGGAAACATAATGCAGAAGTCTATTAACTGATTCAGGGTGAAACAAAATCAACAGTTCAATATACGATATATTCATATAGATGATGGATGCACTCAGTGAAATTAAAACTTATTAGGAATCGCACCTTCCCTTTGTTATACACAAAACTACCATCTACAGCCTTGAAATTCAGATATTTAGTAACATCGGTGTGAATCAGGACGCGAACCAAAGCACCATTGGCCATCATGAACTGTCAAATTATGCACAAAGACTGTCATCAATATTCAACATCCAAGCAGACTTTTTTTTCGGGCACTAACAATATTCAAGCAGACTTCAGTTAATAAACAAATTCCAGACTAATGACATTCCTGATCAAGGTTGTTCTTTACACCTTTGGAAAGGGATTAAAATAAACAAAGTGCAATTCAGGAACAGGATTTATTCTTGAAAAAATATGATAAAGACGAGATTGTTACTCCATATAGGGTTTCCTAGAGCTTGTTTTTGACTTTGCTAACCCCTGACTGACTGAACCTAGCTAGATCACATCATTTACAGGCAAAACAATTAACATGAAAGCCCATGAACATATTACAATCTTAAGAAAACACAGAAAATGGTACATCAACCTTACATATGACGATTGGGGGCCAACGAAAGGAAAGCGAAAAGAGAAGTCAAAGAACAGTAGTAAGAAATTTATGCATCATTCTTCATACCTTGGGAATCATATCAACATTGTAGTCTCTACTTGAGCCCAAAGTTTCTGGAGGCTTATCCTCCCCCCTGAATCGCTTCCAAAGCTACAAGAAAGAAAAAAAGAAAACAAACCGAAACTGGTACTTAAAGAGAAAGCATGTATAGGAATATCTTATAACGAAAGTATGTCATACTGTTTAGCACCATGTCAAACTATAGCAGTATGTTAGATTGTTAGCAATAATAACATTGCCGTTAAATAACTATTAGAAAGATAAAAGCATGTAATCCACCCGAAAACAGTTTTGAAGAAAAAGGAAAAAAAGAAAAAACACTAACCTGGTTGAGATTAAGAGAGGTGGACTCTCCTCCATAATAGTCATTCCTATCCATATGCAGTACCTATTTCCAGTAAATAACATATTAGGAAGGAGCTAGCGGCCCAAAACATTCTTATCAATTAATGATCTAACTATAACAACAACAACAACAACAATGATTAATCTAGGTGATATCTGTTGCAAATTGCAACAAATGAAACCTGATCAGAGTGAAATCCGTCATCCATGGTAAATACCGATCATCCAAAGTGATTCCAAAAAGTGAGCCATTTGTGTTTAGTTTATGTAAATGCATATTTTTTCCTTTCTTTCCATTTTTGTTATTTATAAAGTGATATAGATATAGGGGAAGGAGGATTCGAACACAAGACCTCTGGTGTATGAGTAATTGCTCTTAACCACTTGAGCTACAAGACCCTTACCTAATGCATCTCAAACGTACAATTTGACAAAATTCAAACAGCTAGAGTACATTATAAACATATATTTGACATTTGTACACTGCGGAATTATACATCAAAACTAATTAACAATGTGTATCTGCATAACCAAAAATGCAAGTACATAAATAGGTAGGTGATTAATGCCAGACTTAATTAGTCGTTTTGTTGTGATTTGCAAAGAAAGAAGTTTCATAAGCTTTCAAATGGAAAGAGAGATTATTGGATCATGAACCTTGAGACCATCAACTGAGAGGAGGCCGCTGAGAATGCATTCTTTGAGGCCCGTTCCGAGCACAATGACGTCGTATTCTTCATCCATGGCTGGCTCTGAGAGACAGAGAGATCAGAGGGAAAACAGAGTATTTGTTTTGTGTTTGTAATCTGTGTGAGAAATGGGAGGTTGGTTAATGGGAAGAAGAAGATTGTGATGATGAAGTGAGGCTACATTTAAGCTAGAGAAGGAAGAGGTCTCTGTCTGACTGTCTTAGCAAAGCCAGGCGTTCCTGCAGTTTCGGTTAAAACCGTTATTAGCCCCCCACGTATGGTTCCACGTGGAAGCGGCTACTTATAATGAATATCTTTTTATTGTCTTGGTTAAACATGTTTTAAATATATAGTTTTGTTCGATAAAAAGGAAAAAACAAAACTAGATTTCATTTCTTATATAAGATAAAAAATTTGCGTGCATCCTTGTGACAATTGGGGGGGAAAGACGGGGTGGGGGCAGGAGGAGTCCACCGCCGGAGAAGAGGGGGAGGTGGTCGGTGTAAAGTTAGGGAAGGGGAGGAGCCATTCTTTCCTTTGTAATATAATTGCCATGGTGGAAGATGTAAAGAAAAATTGCTATAATTCAGCTTATGGCTCCTGTCCTGTCTCCAACATATGCTTGCCACTTTTTTCCTTCTTTTCAGTATAGTTGCTAAGATTACTCATGTGCAGAGTTGATGGAAAGCAATTAAGATTCTGTATTATTTAGCCAAACTGAATACTCATACAGCTGCCGTTTGCTAAAGTGACAGATGAAAACTTGAACATTATTACACGTTTCTTTAAAACACACAAAAAATATCAAGTGCAAATTTATGGAAATCCGATCGGGATCAGTCCTTGGCTATGCAGGTAATTAAAATGGGTTGTTGGTACGTCCATCTAAAATTGACAACTAGAGCAAGTTCTTCCCACCCAAAACTGGATAAAATCTTCAATAGTAGGACTTCTTTCTGCAAAATATATAAGAAGACAAAAGCAATATTGTAATTAACCAACAAAACTTCAATGCATAAATACATGTGTGGCTTAGGAATCTAACTTGGAATCCTTTATATGGCTTTACAGACATTAACAGAGATGTGCATGAAAACAATCTATTGAACACAAGTGCAGTCCAAATCACCAAGATTAGAAACGTCAATGTGAGGATAAAAGATCTACACTTACGCATATTTCTTACATCTCTCGTCAACGAGTAGCATCCTTGCATGATCCACACCTCCTTCTCGTATGGACTCTGTAAATTGCTCTGGAACACTCTCGAATGTGTATCCTTCTAGTTTAGTAAGGTGCTCAATACCCAGTGGCAGTCTCTCTAAGCTCAAGCACGTATTGATAATTAAGAAGTCAAGATTTGGCATCACCCCTTCCTCAATGGTTATCTTATTTAATAATGAGAAATTAACCAACGCCATATACGTAAGCTTCACAAAGCCACTGCTGAAACATAACACTTTCCCAACATAGCAATTATCAAGGCAAAGCAAACGTAGAGAAGGCAATGCTTCGATATGAGGTAGTACCTCTTCTTCAAGTCTAGACCCACCCATACGCAAATATATGAGAGAGTGGAGTGAACAAACCCAATGTGGTACCTTTTCCAATTTGCCGCTCAAGGTAAGTGTATCAAGGAAGGGAGGAGGTGAAGACAATGCGTCAACTCGAAGAAAGTCCTCTCCATCTGCTACCCATAAACCCAACTTGGAAAGGACCTTCATCTCTTGAATTGAGGCACATAGGTCCTCCTCGTCTCTTTCTTTCACATTTGTAATGCCAAGGGCCTTAAGCTGGGTCATATTTCCAATAAGTCTAATGATATTTCCTTCGGATTCAATAAATCCCAAAGACTGCAATTTCTTCATCTTACTAATACTTGATGGTATTTTTACCCCAATTACCACGGAAGGACTTTGGTAATGGCTCATAACTAGATGTCGCAAGTTCAGCAACTTGGAAATCCCTCTTGGAAGTGCCTCTATTTTTGTCTCCATGATGTTCAAGGTTTGAAGGTTGCTGAGCTGTCCTATGGATTCTGGAAGCTCCTTAATTGGAGTACCTCTCAAATTTAAATATTTTAAATTGAATAAGTACATTACTTCATCTGGTAGATTATCAATTGGGACATTCTCCAAATCTAGAACCCTCAACAATGTAAGGTCAAAAAGCAATGTCTTTGAGAAAGAGAACGAGGATGCGCCAGTTGCAAACACAAGAAAAGAACGAAGCCGTGACAAACCTTTGCGTGAATATCCAATTTCTTCATTAGTAGTTTGAATTGACAAACGTAGGGCCCTAGTTTCTTCCATTGTTTCACTCCCTTCATGTACGGAACAAAATTTTACTTTTTCTGCTATTGACAAAGCAATTTCCCGCATAACGTCATGCATCTTGCATGCGTGGTGGTATTCTTGATACCTTTCCTGAAGCATGTTACGAAAAATGAGTTCCATAACATAACTGTTTGCAACTTCTTCCGGTGTTACCCCTTTGACACGTTCAACAAATCCTTCAGCGATCCACAATCTAGTGAGCCTTATATTTAAGATCACTGTATCTTCGGGGAAAAGGGAACAATATAGAAAGCATTGCTTCAGTCGGTATGGCAAATCATTAAAACTAAACAACAAGATGCTTTTCATAGGTTCTAGCAAAGGATTGTTTGCTAAATGCCAATTTAAGCTATTGTGGACTGTACTCCATTCTGTAAGTGACTTCTTAGAAGACATAAGACCACTCAAGGCTACGATTGCAAGAGGTAGGCCTCCACACTTTTCCACAAGTTCCTGAGCTAATGGCAGAATTTCAGGTGAACAAGATTTGTTAGGGTAACCTGAGAATGCTTTCATGCTAAAGAGCACCCAAGCATCACTCTTTTCCAGCGGTTGAATCTTGTGAACATGGCCTTCAACTTGAAAAGAAGAGGCTGCTATGTCTTCTCTTCTAGTTGTAATCATGATTCGACTTCCAAGTTGTGTATCTGGAAATGAAAACCTTATTTTCTCCCAGAGATGGATATCCCACACGTCATCCAATACAACTAGGTACCTTTTAGTCTTCAAGTAGTTCACCAAAATCTCTAGCAATTCGTGACGGCTCATGGAATTCATGTTTGTAGGGACCTCTTCCTTCCTTGCTTTGTGGAATTCTTTGATCAATCTTATGAGTAAGTCTTCAATCACGTAAGATTGGGTAACAGTAATCCACGCATAACACTCGAAATGGCTCTTCACAACATGGTTGGTGAAAGTCCTTGCAACTAGAGTTGTCTTCCCTGATCCTCCCATCCCAACCACGGACACAACAATTTGGTGTTGCTCTTTGTTCATCAGCCATCCCATTAACATGTTCTTATCGCCTTCAATCCCGACGAGTTCATCCTCCTTTTGGTAAAGAGAAGACTCCGCTTGGTTCTGTACCCATCTGCGAATATCCTCAGAAGTACTTTTTCCTTTTACAGCTGCAGCGCCACCATATCTCTGATTTCTCTCCTGAATAGCTCTAATCGTTACAGCAATTTTTTGTAACTTTTTGGCTATTTGACGCTTATACCAAAGGTTCTTGGGGAAGTGAATGGTTTTGCGGAGCCACCTTGCAAATTGACTGCCTCTATGCTGCACGTATATGTGATACATGAATTCATCAATGATGTTTTCAACGTCATTGGCCAAGTCTCGAACGCTTCCGATCCACGCTTCCTCTACTTGTGTATCTACTTTGTTGCCCTCGTCAGCATCCGCTAAGAAGGATTTCATGAATACCAGCTCCTGCTTAATCTCATCAACTTGATCACGAACACCCGCTATGGAGGCTGC
Organism: Prunus salicina; assembly: GCA_020226455.1. NCBI lineage: Eukaryota > Viridiplantae > Streptophyta > Magnoliopsida > Rosales > Rosaceae > Prunus > Prunus salicina. Next base: position 13,305,122 of record CM035342.1, read on the forward strand.
TTCACTCTCTAGAATGGCTACAAATTTACCAACGAAGAGGTCTGTTGCAGTAGACGCCATAATGGCCTTATTTTGGTACATGCTAGCATAATGATCAAAAGACATATCTAGGGAGCAATCACTCTGTTAAAGAGTGTTCATTTGCCTATAATAATCTACATAATTCCAAGGGAATTAAAAGTCAAATACTAAAATAATCTACACATGTGGCTAAGAATGGTGGTGGAGCACATGTGGCTAAGAACGGTGGTGGAGATGTCCCAAGTAGCAAAATATTCCGGATATTAACATGGTAGAATAGCGACAAACACAAATGAAGATTATAGTGCAAGCCACAAACACACGTGGCTAAGAATGGTGGAGATATCCCAAGTTGCTGACAAGATCTAAAATATCGATGATATCGGAAATATCGGTAGTTCAAAAACACGGAAATTTCGATGGAAATATCGGGATATTATCGATTAGGGGTGGTTGCGGTTCGGTAACCGCGAATTTTTACTCAAACCGCAAACCGACCGACTATTTGCGGTTTGGTGATTTTTGAAACCGCAAACCGACCGCGTTTTGCGGTTTAAAACCGCAAGTTCTCAAGCATTCACAAAAATATAAATTCACAACCTAAATAAATAAATACACAACCTCAATTTCTCAAGCATATATAAATTCACAATCTCCTCAACTTCTCAAGCATTCATAACCTAAGAAAATTAAAGTTACAATTCCAAGCATTCCAATTAAAGTTAAACTTCTCAAGCATTCCAATTCCAAATCCTTTAAAGTTACAAACCAAAAGGAAAATGCAAAGCAAAATGAATTAAAGTTACAGCCAAAAAGAAAAATCCAATTCAAAGTTAATTAAAGTTACAAACTAAAAGGAAAATGCAATGCACCAATGTTACAAACTAAAGTTACAAACTCAAGTGTTGGTGGTGAGTGGATTTGAAGAACCCCGTTGTGTTGTTTGAGCACCAATGTTATCTACAAATAAAACAACATAGTTTTGTACATTTTATTATGAAAAGAAGCATAAATAACATTAGCATAAATAAACTAATTACTTACAAGTTGTCATATATTCCATTTCCTTGTAGAATTCAACTTCATCATCCGTGTGGCTATACTTTGCGGTTTGCGGTAACCGCAAGTTTTGAAAATCAAATGCCGCAACCGCAACCGCAAATGCGGTTCGGTTCTTAATACCGCAAATGCGGTTCGATTTACTACGATTGCGGTTTTATTGCGGTAAATTGTCGGTTGGTTTTTGCGGTTTTTCGGTTTAAAATGCCACCCCTATTATCGATATCGATAAAAATTGAATAAAAACCACAGAAATTGCAAGAAAAACTTGGAAATTTTTATTGAAACTTTGCAGGATTTTTTTTTAGTCAATTATCTATTAGTTTATCACAAAAAATGGGAAGGAAATACATTACATGATGGATTTAACTTATTTAAGTTGATTATATAGCGAGCTGGCAAACACTGTGAGTGTAGAAAATATGTAGTAATTAATGAAAGAAGATTAAGCACACCATAATCATTTATATATAATGAATTACTACAATATTTTACACTTTATACATTGCATCAAAAGTAGAAACTTGAAAAAGAATGGTAATGTGAAAATTTGTTTCTTGCAAAAAGAATTCAAAACAAAACCATGTATATATATATATATATATAAATAGTTTAGCATATTTTCACAAAGACATAAGTGATATGGTGGTTAAGGTGTTGAAGGAGTAAAATGGGAGGGGTTCGAATTCCCTTGGTGTTTTTTAATATAGAAATTTATCCTAGATTGCAGACATTTTTAAAGATGTTATATACTACATGATAAATGTTTGAAATTATCGAATAAATAAATAATTACCGCCACAAATGCCCATACCTAGATTTATTGTTATAAATACTACATGATAAATGTTGAAATTATCAAATAAATAATTAATTACCTCCACAAATGCGTGCAGGGGAGCGTGATTTTGGAGAAAAACAGGGGTACTTTAGGGATTTCGAGAATCGTCGACAGAAGCAAGGTCTTAAATATCGGTGATTTCGGAAATATCGGTAGTCCAAAAACACGGAAATTTCGATGGAAATATCGGGATATTATCGATATCGATAAAAATTGAATAAAAACCACGGAAATTGTAAGAAAAACTTGGAAATTTTTATTGAAACTTTGGAGGATGCTTATTTAGTCAATTATCTATTAGTTTATCACAAAAAATTGGAAGGAAATGCATTGCATGATGGATTTAACTAATTTAAGTTGATTATATAGCGAGCTGACAAATACCGTGAGTGTAGAAAATATGTAGTAATTAATGAAAAAAGATTAAACACACCACAATCATTTATATATAATGATTTACTACAATATTTTACAATTTATACATTGCATGGTAAGATACATAAGTGACTTAGTACCATGGTCCAAAAAATCGAAATTTTCGTCGAAATTTCGCTGAAATTTTCGTTTTTTTAAGGTGCCGATATTTTAGTACACTTCCAGTTTAATATCGTGAGTTTTTCGATAATTTCGACGATAATTTCGGGGAGGAAATTTTCGGACAATTTCTCAACTGAAATGGTGATAATATCGCGATATTTTCGAAAATATCGCGATATTATCGCAACAGCACTGTGCTCAAAAATGAAATAACTCAAGTGCGCATGCTGAGCTTCGAACCTGGACCAAGGCGCGACCAACTCGAGCGCGCCTGCATGACTTAACCACCACGCTGCGGTCGACTTCGTGATTATGAATTACAAAACCTAGTATATATAATATCCGGACTTGTGCTAGTTTAAACTTTTCAACTTTTCAACTATTCACCACGTTTCAACTTACCCTACCATTCAACCCTCACCTAACTAATTAGTTGTAACTTGTAACTTGTAGTCATATTTCTATATATAGAAATGAAATCAAATGGCATGCCGTCCCTTATTTCTCAACATCTCTCCAAAACAAAACATAATGCTCATATTTTTTTCAATATCTATCAACCTCAATTTCCCCGCAAGTTTATAGTAAGTTATTCTCATTCATTATTGTTATTTAATTTGCATGTTTATTATTATTTATTCCAAATTTTTGGTGGTATTATATTTTAAATTGTGTCAATTAACTACTTAGTCAATGGCATGTGGTTTTTAATTTTTCTATTATTTATTTGGTCACTTACATGTGTATTTATTGTCTCTAAATTCATTATTAAAGACTTTAAAGACTTTAATTCTTCACAATACACTTACTCTACACATAGAGATGATGAAGATAGTGAACAATTTGAACCTCATAGGAACTCTATGTGGTACTAAGCAAGGTCTTAAATATCGGTGATTTCGGAAATATCGGTAGTCCAAAAACACGGAAATTTCGATGGAAATATCGGGATATTATCGATATCGATAAAAATTGAATAAAAACCACGGAAATTGTAAGAAAAACTTGGAAATTTTTATTGAAACTTTGGAGGATGCTTATTTAGTCAATTATCTATTAGTTTATCACAAAAAATTGGAAGGAAATGCATTGCATGATGGATTTAACTAATTTAAGTTGATTATATAGCGAGCTGACAAATACCGTGAGTGTAGAAAATATGTAGTAATTAATGAAAAAAGATTAAACACACCACAATCATTTATATATAATGATTTACTACAATATTTTACAATTTATACATTGCATGGTAAGATACATAAGTGACTTAGTACCACATAGAGTTCCTATGAGGTTCAAATTGTTCACTATCTTCATCATCTCTATGTGTAGAGTAAGTGTATTGTGAAGAATTAAAGTCTTTAAAGTCTTTAATAATGAATTTAGAGACAATAAATACACATGTAAGTGACCAAATAAATAATAGAAAAATTAAAAACCACATGCCATTAACTAAGTAGTTAATTGACACAATTTAAAATATAATACCACCAAAAATTTGGAATAAATAATAATAAACATGCAAATTAAATAACAATAATGAATGAGAATAACTTACTATAAACTTGCGGGGAAATTGAGGTTGATAGATATTGAAAAAAATATGAGCATTATGTTTTGTTTTGGAGAGATGTTGAGAAATAAGGGACGGCATGCCATTTGATTTCATTTCTATATATAGAAATATGACTACAAGTTACAAGTTACAACTAATTAGTTAGGTGAGGGTTGAATGGTAGGGTAAGTTGAAACGTGGTGAATAGTTGAAAAGTTGAAAAGTTTAAACTAGCACAAGTCCGGATATTATATATACTAGGTTTTGTAATTCATAATCACGAAGTCGACCGCAGCGTGGTGGTTAAGTCATGCAGGCGCGCTCGAGTTGGTCGCGCCTTGGTCCAGGTTCGAAGCTCAGCATGCGCACTTGAGTTATTTCATTTTTGAGCACAGTGCTGTTGCGATAATATCGCGATATTATCACCATTTCAGTTGAGAAATTGTCCGAAAATTTCCTCCCCGAAATATCCTCAAAATTATCGTCGAAATTATCGAAAAACTCACGATATTAAACTGGAAGTGTACTAAAATATCGGCACCTTAAAAAAACGAAAATTTCGGCGAAATTTCGACGAAAATTTCGATTTTTTGGACCATGGACAGAAGCGAAAGGTTGAGAGACTTGGTTGGTGGCGTCCGATCTGAATTTGGAGTGTGTATTATTATAGTGGTAATGGTCTTTCCGCTGGAAACTCAACTCAGTTATCTCCGGGTTCTTTTTTATCAACTAATGTTTACCTTCTAGTGGAGCCACGTGAGTTGGAAAAACAAATTAGGGAAATAAAGGTCTCGATAACTCTAGGGATGCCTGTAATATAATGCACAAACAGACACACACAGTTATGCCTGTGATGAACCAAGCACCTACAATTCCCATGACTTTGACCTTGTTGGCCTCCCTTTCACAAGTCACAACCGGAATAACCAAAATCCTTTCCACAAAGTCCCAATTCTCTTAACACAAAATACCTTCGACAGAAGATACCATCAGCTTATATACATACAATCCATTCAATCAAAACTTGAACAATCAATATGTTAGACTTAGATCATAGATGACAAAGCGTAACTGACCCATTTACACAGGCTTCATAAAAATCCTAATTGAAAAACTAAATTACCTAAAAATAAGACTAAACTCCGATTGAACCAACTAAAACCCTTAAAAGGAACAAAAAAAAAAAAAGCAAACGCAGACCTGAACGAAATCAAACTAACAATTTTTAAAAACAAAATGGATGAAGATAATCACATAATCGTAATTGACCCAAAGTCCATTGCTTTTTTGAGCAATATACCTCAGGGCACAAAAACAATGCCCTGAATTTGAACAGAAATTGGAGACAACTCCATTCCATTCAAAAACCTCGTTGAGGACAAGGGCTGACTAAGGGTACAATAATTTGCATCAGAATTTTTTTTTTTTCATTTTGTTTTAATTTATAATAAATAAATAAATAAAGGAGTTTCGCAAAATTGAAAATTCCTGCAATTAGGAACCTCAGGTAGCATCACAAACCCAGAGAAGAAGAACCAAAAGCTTACCGTAGATCCTAAGCTTCAGATCTCAGGCCAACTTTTGCACCCTAGCACCCCTCCCAAATCCTTCTCCGTTATACGTGATGCTGAAGTTTTCGCCGACCACCGCGAGCCAGATTCGCTTTCTCCTCCAAAGCCCCAACGACGCCAACTCTGACTCTGTGCTCCGAGAGCTCTCTCAACCATCGCGAGAATATCGATATTATCGATAATCTCGATAATATCGAGATATTATCGATAATCTCGATAATATCGAGATATTATAACCGTTTTGTGTTGACGTTGCTCGATAATATCGGGATCGATATGTCGGCGATATTTTCGGCGACAATTTCGATATTTGGACGAAAAATGCTTGGTTTGTTCCCAGATTATCGGCTTCCAAAAAAAACGAAATTATCGCCGATATTTCGGCGATAATGTCGATTTTTTAGACTGTGGCTGACACTACGAAATGTTGGAGTGTCGGAGTGTCGGACACGCTGACACGCCGACACGCCTCCGACACGCCTTTGACAAGGTCAACGGCTCCGACACAGTCAAGACACGGCTCAGACACGGCAGGGACCCGATTGAAATTTGAAAATATAAGTAGGGGTCTAAACGTGATTTTTGAAACTTTAGTAGACTGATTTGAAATAGTTTTAAAAATATGGGTTGAAAGTGGAAAAAGAAATTTTTAAACCTAAATGAATCTCACGAAAGTATCAGCTAGCCACTTCACTTCATTTCTTCCGTTGCAGTAGCTCTTCTCCTTTTCTCCAACTTTTGCAAAGCTGAGTCTTTTTGCAATTTTTTTTTCCTTTGTTTTCAAATGCTTTTATTTATGTTTTCTATTTTCTTTTCTTATGGCCCTCCACAACAGTAGAAGAGTTGGACTTGGTGGTGAGGTGAAGATTCTTTTCTTCTGTTTTGTTGAAGAGAAACGCAACAAGAAGGACGATTCTTTTTTGTGGTGTATTAATTATTATTTATGGATGATGAACAATGAGTTATTTGTTTTGTTTTATGGAATTATGTGACATTGAAGTATTGAGAATTAATTAAGCAAAAAAAAAAAAAGTATTGATAATTAATTATTAATTTAATTGCCGTGTCCGTGTCCTAATTTTTTGAGAATTTTCGTGTCGCCGTGTCGCGTTTCCGTGTCCCCGTACCTGTGTCCATGCAACATAACCATTTGCCTACTCTTGAATATTATAAGATCAATATCCTCGAAGGCCACAACCTGAAACAATAAGATTTCATGTGAGTGAAGCTCTAAGCATGACCAATGGGAGTGCTCTCTCAATAAGTCAATTACAATTTACATTCGCAATGAGACAACTCGGTGGTTTTTTGAAAAATATATACAAATAAGAGTGCTGTTATTTTTATTCTTTGTTCAATTTTTCACTCACCTTATTTTCCCACTCACCGTGTAAATTTGAAAAAAATACAATCCTATCTTTTCATTCACCTTTATTCCTAAAATACCCTTTAATTATAACTTGGTACTAAATGAAAACATGGCATAATTTGGTAAAAAAACAGCCCATAATAATTATGAGTCTTGCCTCCATATTCAGCCTCCATAAATCAAGATAAACCCAAAAATATTACAATGCCTAGTTTCTTTGCCTTTGGGAAGTGTTTCCCAGGTTTGTTCTTCGTTTTTGAAGGAGTAATTGAGCCTTTGATGGTTGGTTTATGTATTGCAGGGATTTTCAGATTTGTAATTTTTGTATTTGTTTTGTATGTTTTGGTGTGTTTGCAGTTCTTTCACTCATCATTAGTCATAGTGGCGATATCTCGGTCTTTATGGAGGCAACGACAGCGGTACTATGGCTTTTGGTGGTGTTTCTGCTTTTAGTTGACTTTGGCTTTATGCTAGTTTTGGACTCTGACTTTATGTCAGTTGTAAACTGTATGCCTCTTTGAGTTTTATTTCTAGTGCGCTTTTACTGTTGCATTTGTTTCGACTCATTTTTATGAGTTCCACCATCATGTAAATGGCATTGTCTTTCTATTAATGAAACTTGATTCTGGCAAAAAAAAAAAAAAAAAAAAAAAAATTGCCAAATTCCACCAAATACAAATATACCCAATTGAATAGGAATCAAAAGAGCTGAGAGATGAAACTATATATTTTACCAAAGAAATAAATTACTTAATAGCTACAACACAACTAACCCATAAATTGTTGGAAATTGTTCTCGCTATGGTCCTAAAAAAATCCAAAAGTAGTACACCAACATATCCATGGAGCTCAGCAATAGCTGCCCAGAGCCCGAAATCCATCAATTACCCACTTTACCCCTCAACATCCTATATAAAATACCATATTCACAAGCTCTCAATTACATATTGAGCAATGCTTTCAACTTCATAAAGAAACTTCTCTTCTCGTTGAAGAATCCAGAGCCTCTCTCATCGTCCTTCTCATCAAGCTCCTCTCTTTCTTTTATTTTTTTAATGGGTTTTAATATTTTTTTTAAGGGGTGGAAATAGCAACACTTATAAATACAAGACAAGTCGGTTGTTGTTGGGAGTCCTAGAATCGATGCATCTACAGCTTAGCTCAGGCAAGTTGGAAAGTCATCCAGTCGAATTGTCCACGCTCAAGCTCATGTTTGCGAAGAATTAATTCACTTTTTGCTTTTTGGTTTTGACAAGTCACTAAATTACTCTTGAGTTTTTTTTTTTGGTGGTAAAAAATTATTCTTGAGTTCATTATCCACTGTTCAAAACAAAACTGAACTGCAAAACAAATTGTTAACTCCAAATTAATAACATAAGAAATACTTAAAACCAGCTGCCCAACAGAGGAAGATGATCTTGTAATCGGCTTCTAGAAGAAGGACATGCTCGGGCTTGATTTGCCACACAATGATGCCCTTATCATCAACATTCAAATTGCACAAGCCATGATTGACCATATCCATGTAGACAAAGGCAATGCAACCAAACATACTACAACTTTTGGTTGTCTATCATATGGGCATGGAGACAAGTCCGCCAGATCATTGACCGACTTCAATGGATCAACTTTGATTACCATGGGCACAATAGACTTAGATGTCTATTCTCCACCGGTGATTAGCACACAGAATTTCATGATCAACGAGACAATCTCTCCCTACAATGGCATCTTAGGCAAACCACTAGAAGGTCAAAATTGGCATGTAGTTCTGTGTACACCAAGTCATGTACACTACTACATTTTACGGTTTGCGCGACGAAGATGATTTCGTCGCGCAAAGACAAATTAAGTCGCACAAATATTTGCGCGACAGAAATTCGTCGCGCAAAGAGCGTGAAGAAAGACTTTGCGCGACCAATATTTTACAGTCGTCTCCCAAACATGTGCGATGGTTTACCCTTCGTTGCACGAAATGATTTGGGACGCCCAAACCATTCGTCGCACATAATGTTGCGCGACGAATAAATATTCGTCGCAAAGGTATTGCGCGACGAATATTATTCGTCGCGCAATCCGTCCCGCAGGTTTACCGCCACGGAAGGTTTTTTGTCGCGCTTTATGTGTCCCAAACGTTTGCGCGACGGCAGATATTGCGCGACGAAATTGTGGTTGTCGCGCAAATACAGTTTGCGCGACGAATATCTTCGTCGCGCTTTATGTGTCCCAAAGGTTTGCGCGACGGCAGATATTGCGCAACGAAAATTTGGTTGTTGCGCAAATAAATTATATGTATAAAATATTTTTATAAACATTTTGTATTTTATAAATGTGACTTTGCGCGACGACATACATTTCGTCGCGCAAAATTAATATATATTACAGAAATTTAATATTACGTTTTTTTTTTTAATTTTGTACAAAAATGAATTTGGGGGTTTTTTTTTTTTGGGTAATAAAATGAAATTGCAAAAAAAAAAAAAAAAAATTGTAAAAAATACCTCTATGATATAAAATAAAATAAATGTATATAATACAAGATAAAAATGTTTCAAATAATTATGAAATAAAAATCTAATCGAATAATGTTGCAAAATCTACATTGTCTTCTGGCACATGCGGCTCGGAGGTCTGGGCGGGGGTGGTGGTCTGCTGCGGATGCTCTGGTTGGACGGGCTCGGAGGTTGCCGTATCAAACTGCGGGATTGGAATGCCGGACCGTGCGAGAGACTCCAGAATCACCGACATCTGATTCTGAAGCGTGGCCACCTGTGCAATCAAAGCAGTTACCTGACTTGACTGCGCTGCTGGACGTGGTCTGGGTTCCCTCTGCCGGGCATTCCCCATCCCTCGACAATATGTCCCCGGTCTCCTTCCGAGAGTCTGATCCAACGTCTCCGTCAGGATCTGAAACCCAGCATCCTGTGGAGGATCCACAGACTCGATCGGAGTCTCGGGAGGAAGCTGGGAGGCGGACTCCTGAAGAACCAACTGGCTCCTCTCCACCATCGTCGTCTGTTTCACATTACATAAAATATAAATTAAAAAATGCATATAAATTGAAAGCGTAACATAAGAATTAAAATTAAATAATACTTACATGAAGGGACTCGGCCAACTCATTCCCAGGTCGAACATAAACGTCACCGAAGACGTCGATCTCTGGGAATTTCGACCCCCCCCCTTAAATGAACAAAAGAAGGAAAATATTAGTATGAACAAAATAAATTAATAATAATGACGAATTAAAAATTAAATATAAATTATATTATTCTTACCCGACGCCGTGCATCCATCCTATATGAGAAAGGCCTGGAGCCGGAATGGTGGAGAAGAGTCTTCTTCTTCCTATTGCCCTTATTCACTTGGGCTTTATTCTGTTATACAAAAAATTAAACATAATAGTTGAAATATAAATAAATTAAATAATAATGACATATAAAAAATAAATTAAACATTAATAAGAAATATGTAATAATTAAACAAATATTATTTAAAAAAATACCACATAATCAGGCGCCTGAAAATGAGCGCAGAGCCACGCCCAACTATCCTCCCGCCCCTCAAGCTCCTTCGGGCAACCCTCCTGAAGAGCGACTTGCGGATCATCAAATGCCTGAAAATGGTGGTGCAAGTCGCTCTTCCACTGCTTGTACCTCTCACCGAAGAGTCTGTTGACTTACGCCATCGACTCCTCGTTGAGGTCCTCTAAATGGTAGTTCGTCTGCAATAAATTCATTACATACATTAAGTAATATAAATATATAAAGTTTGAAAGAAAAATAATTAAAAGATAGGAAACAACTGGCCGCGAACTTGCAATTTGATCTCGTCAGGAATGACCTTCCAAGACTTCCATTGCATCGGGCAATGGGTCCGAACGACGTGGCCAATGTCGTGGGCCAAGGAGCTATGCAACTCCGCCGTCGGTGCAGCCCGATGGCGCTCGTTATATGCGATGCTGATACGACTGTTGGTCACCCGGGTGACCTTCGCCGTCTTCAGCTGCCGACACGGCCCTCGGGTGTTCCTCTTGGCTGCAAAGGGATATCACAATACTGATAAATAAATAACAAATTGAACCATAAAATTCCCAATTAAAAAAATTTTAAAAACAAAAAAATGAAAGCAGAAGGGTATATATACCTGGCGGTGCCCCCGAGGCACCAGTACCGTCGGTCGATGTGGTCTCGGTGGTGGTAGCGGGCCGGTGTCGCCGCCTAGCGCTAATAGGCTGCACCACCGAAGAAGCTGATGATGTAGGCGCCTGGGATCCCCCAGGACTAGCTAGCACGTGGTCTTGCTCCAGTAGTGCTGGAGCAGTGGCAGCTGATACCGGCTGAGGCGGGGGCTCCGAACTCGGTGTAGTCGTCACCGCCCTACGACGTGTAATCAAGTCTGACATCTGCACAATTTCATTATTCAAATTTAGCACATACAATGTTATTACAAAATTGAACTACTTAATTAAAATCAAAGTTTGACCTAGGATTTGCGATTTCGGAGTATCCGGGACTCCGATCCACGATCCGTTGAATCCTAAACAATCCTATAAATACAGGGTTCCACATACGTGAGTTTCAGCTCGATCCAACGGTCCGAACATATCAAACCCGGAAATCGCACAATAGGCAAAATCCGTTATAGACTGAAACGGTAACCAAATTCAAATCCGAGCACACGTACGCGCTCGGGACAACAAAATGTTTGCACTGGCACAAAATGCCCTATGCTACAGTACCCCACGCGCCACCCCAAGCGCCGGCAGCGCGCGGGTGGCCAAAACGATAAAAATTCCGGAAAATCCTAAAAATTAAGGGCCAAGGTTCCTACCCTAGGTTCAAAACATCAATTGGAGGCTCTTTTGTTCTCGGACCTACCCCAAAAAACGGCCGGAAGTGGCCGGAATTTCAATTTCAAAACCGGCGGAAACCTAGGGTTTCAAATTGACTACCCTATGCACACAATCAATCACATCCTAACCAACCATCAGCTAGAGCATAAAAAATAGTCCAGAAAGCATACCTCAATTGTAGGATTTCATGAACGGAGGAGAGAGAAAAACGGCGGCGAAGATACGGCCTAAACGGAGGAAATGACGGTGGCATGATGGACGGCAACGGCGGAGAAGCTCCAGGGTTCGACTTCAGTGGCGGCAGGGTCTGAATTGGGGCGGAGTAGTGGCTGAGGTCACGGCAGAGAGAGAGGGAGGTTTTAGGGCGGAATGGAGAAACTGGGGAAGAAGGAGAAGATCGCGAGTTTCAGAAAATTTATTCGACTTTGCGCGACGAACATCCAATTTCGTCGCGCAAAATTCATTTAAATGAATTTTGCGCGATGAGAAAAAAACATTTCCATCGCGCAATGTAGCCATGTCCGCCAAAATTTGGAATTTGGGATTAGGGTTGCAATTTTGCGCGACGAAACATATTCCTACGTCGCGCAAGGTTCTGAAAATATCACCCTTGCGCGACGGAAATAAATTACTCCATCGCGCAAGTTTGTCCTGCCGCCCAAATTTTGGGATTTAATTTTGCGCGGGGGAGATTAAAAGTCTCACCTTTGCGCGGCGAAAATACATTTCTACGTCGCGCAAGGTTATGAAAATATCACCCTTGCGCGACAGAAATAAATTACTCCGTCGCGCAAGTTTGTCCATCCGCCCAAATTTTGGGATTTGATTTTGTGCGGGGAAGATTAAAAGTCTCACCCTTGCGCGACGAAAATACATTTCTACGTCGCGCAAGGTTCTGAAAATATCACCCTTGCGCGATGGAAATAAATTACTCCGTCGCGTAAGTTTGTCCATCCGCCCTAATTTTGGGATTTGATTTTGCGCGGGGGAGATTAAAAGTCTCACCCTTGCGCGACGAAAGGAACTACAATTCGTCGCGCAAGTTTGATTTTGACAAAAAAATTCGCTAAGTGTTGGGGCGTGTAGGGGCTGAAATTGTCATACATTGCGCGACGAAGGAACTACTATTCGTCGCGCAAGTTTGATTTTGACAAAAAAATTCGCTAAGTGTTGGGGCGTGTAGGGGCTGAAATTGTCATACATTGCGCGACGAAAGTTTTGTTTATTCGTCGCGCAAACCCATACCCTTATACCCTAAACCCTAAAACCTGTACCCTAAGCCCTAAACCCTAACTCCTGACCTAGTTTCAATGATCCAACCGGCAATCTTCTTTTTTTATAGTTCGAGATCGTATACGTCGAAAATCAGAATGAATGAACGTTCAGAGATTGAGTAACGGGACAAAACTTTTAGACGGTTCTAAACAAATTGTCCCGATTCAACGGTGATTTTAACTCCGATTTTGAAATTTTTTTACAGCTACGTTTCTTGACCCTAGATGAATACAGAGATGGGATTCGATCTTCAATTTCAGATATTTACACTACAGGACATCACATAATCTTATGTTATGTTGAAGGAATGTATAAAGAAATTCTTCATTTTTTGTGAATATTGTGTTTTGATGGAATATGCATTCTACGAAACTAGTTTCAGTAATCCAGCCGTCAAATTTGTTTGTTTATACTTCGAGATCGTATACGTCGAAAATTAGGAAAAAGAAACATTCAGAGATCAAGTATAAGGGTCATCTAGATACACAATTTGTGTTGCCATGTTTGCCAAAATATAAGGGTCGTCATCATACCAAGTTCTGTTCATGTTCATGTTCACAGATAGTAAGCCATGATCAATTTTAACACTTCCCGGCCTATTTGGGTTGGTGTCAAACCATCGACACTTAAACAGGATGACTTGATATCGATCTTTGTAAAGCAATTACACGACAGTTGTGAGTTTGCCATAGAAATCAATGTCCGTACTTTCGCCTCCACCTGGGACATGGACACCGCTGTTTTGCGTACACAACTTGTCATCTCGTGCAACCCCCAAAAATTTGACGCCGTTAACATTACAACCCGAGAACAATTCAGCGCGAATCGGGCCGAACGCCAAGTTATATAACTCATCACTGTAAGTTGGGGAATTCGATGATTTCAACTTATTCACCTAATATGATACAAAACCATTCACATGTTAGTTTGACAAAATTAAAAACTACAATTTATATTTCTCAAATAACAAACACTTATAACTTACAGAAAGCAAAAACCTTTGTGGAAACAATTCACGGTGTTTCTGGGCAACCAAATGTGATGGATGTTCTCGCTTCATCATCTCTTCATGCTCATATAAGTATCCCATGATCTCATCACAATTGTTTAGTATGAACCAATGCACTACCTCCATGTCATTTCTAGAAAACGACTCTCCTCGTCCAGGATCTCCAAAGGGTCGTGCGCTTTGGGCAAAAACAGAAAGTTTTTCATTTCTCATACCTCCGTCATGATTGCGCTGAGGACGATTGAAAACCGTCTCCACATCTTTTAAATACATTCCGCAGAAAGTAAGCGACTCATATTGAACCCAAGCCTCTACAATTGATCCTTCGGGCTTCGCCCTGTTGCGTACTGTTGCGTCGATTCAGCTGCACCAAAATAGATTCAGCTGCATCCTCAACTTGTGATACTCGCAAGTGCACGAGCCGTTGGTAGTTTAGCATATGTAAGTGCGAGGTCGATCCCACGAGGATTGATGATAGATTGATTTAATTCAATTCCCTGTACAAAAGAAAAATGAAAAGAAGAAGAAAATAAATCAAACAAGAAAGAAAGAAAAGAATTTAACTCAAGCGAATAAGTTCCCAAGTTCAATTTAAATTAACGGATTGATTCTAGCTAAAGTATGATTAAGCCATGGTGTCTGGTCCTAACCTTGTGTTCCTAATTCCCTAACTTGATCATTTGTTGCCTAACCTAAATTAAGCATTTGGAACCCATTAAGCATAGAAGAACATTTTAAACAACCAAGTATGTATCTAATCCCTATTGTCGAATGTCCATACATACTCTTCCTATTCATAGTTCAATTCGAATTAAAGCATGGTGTCTACTCTTAATTCAAACCAAGATAGCTAACATGCAAGCCTTAATGGTGATCAATCATTCAAACTAGCATATTAACTTATAAGCATAATGAATAAGAACAAAAACCATAATTGAAACTTGGAAACTACTCAAACTTGAATTGCTAAAGAAAAGAATTTACATTACAATGGAAAGTTAAGAAAAACTCAGAAAAACTCAAAAGAAACATTTAGCAAAAGGATTTTTATTACAACAATTGAGAACTAAAGGAAAACTAAGAGAATTTGAGGGAGAGAAGGGAGGGGAGCTCTAGAGAAATGTTTGAGAGCTCCCCCCCCCTTGGGGTGTGTTTACAAGCTTGGGAAACCTCACTATTTATAGGCCTAAGGAAGTTGAAAATCTAAATTAAATATTGCTTTCCACTCACTTCATCAACTTCACCTAACACACCATTACATTTGAAAACAATTTTTCTTTCTTTAAACTTAGTGTTGCAGCTCCCACTTCAATTATAAGACTTGAATATGCTTCACCTAACCTTCCCACAATCAACAATACATCATGCATGACATTGCATTGCAGTCAGATTGTGGGCAGGTTTTGGGCTTGGTATTTGCTCCGAAAAAATCTGGAAAAATATGGATCTTCAAGCCCTTTGTCTTATCTTTCCAAGCATATGCAGCCCAACTCAAGGAGAAATCGGAAAGACCTTCAAATGTCATTTATGGCCCAGTAACGCAGATGCTGCCGAATTTTGACCTTGATCTACTAAATCATATATAACTTCCTCTAGAAGACTCCGAATCATGAACCGTAAAATGCTACGGAAACTAGACTTCCGTATCTTTCCAATGATGTATGGCTCATTATCTGGTTCTTCTTGATCAAGTACAGGTTAATCCGTGAAATTGAATGATCTGCAGACACTGTTTTGAGCTAATTTGTCTTCAAAATGCATGTAATGAGTCTCAACCTTATTACACTGAAACATACACAAACTTTATTAAAAGCACAAGTTTAACTCAAAAACATAACCAAATCATAAGTTAGAAGGGTATAAAAAGATATGTAATTATGCACCGATCACGTGCACTTTTTTTCAGCTCTCCGAGAAGCCTGCCAAAATAAAACGATATGATACAAATTAGCAAGCATGCGATAATTATGCATACAGAAATGATAAGGATTATATACCTTTCTATTGGATACATCCAACGATAGTTGACAGGACCAGCAAGCAATGCCTCTTCTGGCAAGTGAACCATCACGTGGATCATACTTGTGAAGAAAACTGGAGGAAATATCATCTCAAACTTGCATAGGACTTGGACAATGTCATGGCGCAACTGAAACATGTCCGTCTTTCGCAAAGTTTTTGCCGTCAGTTGGGAAAAAAATATGGACAACAAAAGCTTTGTGAAGTGTAAAATATTTGATATGAAAATCTCAATGGCAGCTCCATAGCATTGGTTGTATGACATTCTAAAAAAAAAATTAGTAACAAGTGAATGAAAATTGGAAACACAAATGACCAAAAATTGAAAATACAAATGGGAAAAAAAAATGAAATACATTGAAAACACAAATCAAATGAACAAAAATTGAAATACAAGTGAACAAAAATTGAAAACACAAATCAAATGAAAAAAAATTGAAAATTGAAAACACGAATGAACAAAAAATTGAAAACCTCCATTAATACCCCCAGACCTGAATTGGACATTGTCCCCAATGTGAAAGCATATAAGAAAACAGAAAACAGGGATTAAGGGTAACCTGACACTGCAATGTTCATCCTTCAAACATAGCATTTCTCAAAATGCTATCGATGGCTAAGCTCACCCATGGCTCTTCTTCTGACTCACTTTCCGAAGGGTCCGAATCAGAAGAATCAGATTGGGCTCCATCTATCACCTGCTCCACGAAGTCTCTGAGCCTTGTGGTCATATACCCTAACTGGAAGTCAAACTCGTTAAGCACACTTAAGTAAATATCAAACTCAACTCGGATGTTACCTGTACAATACATATGACTGCTCAACACAACAGTTCTTGTCACAAACCTCCTATCTAGCAGATATATCCTCCAAGTATCTAGACAATGTGCCAGCGCTGCAAGTTGCATCTCTTCTAATCCACAATCCAGATCCCAATTTGGAATCATGTCTTCAATTTCCTCTATCACCCTACCTCTATGAAACAGAAAGGCATCTATGGTAACTTCTGAGGAATCCATGGCAAACACAACCACGAGCACCTCAATCACCTCAAACACCCGTTGTACAATGGTATCCTTTCCCTTAGGATCTTTTGGTGGGATAGCTGGCAGTGAGCTTAACAAAACCATTGGGCTAGGCACCTTCACCATGCTCAATTCGGACTCCTTCTCCTTGAGCTTTCCATTGACGGCCTCCTGGAGTTTCTCCATTGACAAGATCTACAATAAGCAACAATTTGGAGAAGGTTTGATTCGGGAGGAAGAGAAAGTTTAGATGTTCAGGGGTTAGAGGGCGGCTAGATAAACTAAAAGATGGAGAGTTAATTTTAGGGTTAATGTGGGTAGTGTTTCAGTGTTTGGCAGTCCACAATAACTTAATATCCAGCCACTAATAAACATTCACATATAAAAGAAACATAAACTTCAAAAATAAGAAAAAGAAAGAGAAAAATTTATTTTAAAAACATACGAATATACAAGTGACTCACGGATTACCAATTAAGAACCTCAGAAAACACAGCCAGGGGATCCGGGAAGTTTGGAGATGTCACAATGGTCCTTCTTAAAAACCAAACTTCTTAGACACCGAAGGTGTCGCCTAAAGAACTCCTAGACATTGTATTAACAGAGATGCTCATTGGAGTTACCATAAGTCAACTCATATGAAAAATCTTTTTTTTCATAAGCTTGCAAGACATTGAACAAAATTATACTAAGCAAAACAAGGCTCACACAACTTAATTCCACCACAAAACCTAACAAAATTGTCAATCCCTACCCCCAAACTTAAATTGAACATTGTCCTCAATGTTAAAGCATAACAAAGATGAGTGAGAACATGTAAATAATATGGGGAAAATTTAAGACAAAGGATTAGAGAAACTCCCTCTTGATGCAATTAGGTCGACTGCTACCAAGCACCTTATTCTTCAACACATGGGTTGCCTCCTAAGAAGCGCCTTAGTTAATGTCTTGGCAAGACATTATGCCATTAGCTAACTTGATTGTACGAAGGGAAGATGATCCACCACATGACCAGTTTGAGTTCCAACTGACACTCCCTCATGGAATGGCTTTAAACGTTGTCCATTTACTTTGAAAGTCGAGCCATCTTTAGGGTTTTGAATCTCCACAGCTCCATAGGGAGAAACATTAACCACAGTGAATGGGCCAAGCCACCTAGACTTCAATTTTCCTGGAAAGAGACGCAAACGTGAGTTAAACAAAAGAACTAACATACCTTTGCTGAACTCTTTCCGTTGAATGTTCCTGTCATGGTAACTCTTGGTACGTTCTTTGTAAAGCTTTGCATTCTCATAGGACTCATGTCTAATTTCTTCCAATTCATTGAGCTGAAACTTTCTAACATGGCCGGCCTTGTCTAGATCAAAATTCAACTTCTTGATGGCCCAAAAAGCATTGTGTTCAAGCTCCATTGGCAAGTGACAGGCTTTCCCAAATACAAGACGATAAGGGCTCATTCCGATGGGAGTCTTATATGCAGTCCTATAAGCCCATAATGCATCATTGAGCTTGGCAGCCCAATCTTTCCTTGTACTATTCACCACCTTCTCTAGGATCTGCTTAATTTCTCTGTTGCTTATTTCTACTTGACCAGAAGTTTGAGGATGATATGGTGTAGAGACACGGTGGGTGATGTTGTACTTCTTCATGAGTGCTTCAAATGCTTGTTGCAGAAGTGGCTGCCTCCATCACTAATGACAGCCCTTGGAGTACCAAACCTTGTGAAAATATTGTCCCTCAAGAACTTCAGCACCACCTTATGATCATTGGTTTTGGTGGCTATGGCTTCCACCCACTTAGACACATAATCAACAGCAACAAGTATGTAGGTATAACCAAAGGAAGATGGGAATGGTCCCATGAAATCAATACCCCATACATCGAAGAGTTCCACAAAGAGTATGTTCTTCAATGGCATTTCGTTCCTGCGGCTTATGTTTCCCATCCTTTGACACCTATCACACTTAACACAAAAATTAAATGCATCTTTGAATAGAGTAGGCCAAAAGAAACCTGATTGCAAAATTTTAAGTGCTGTTTTCTTAGCTCCAAAGTGGCCTCCACAAGCCAATTCGTGGCTGTGCCTAAGGATGCTTTCTTGTTCTTCTTCTGGAACACATCTTCTAATGAGTTGATCTGGGCAATGCTTGAATAAGAAAGGTTCATCCCAGACATAATGTTTCACCATGGAAAAGAACTTCTTCTTGTCCTGATAAGTTAGATCATTTCTAAGAACACCACAAGCAAGATAATTAACAAAATCAGCATACCATGGCTCTTTGACTTGGACAACATATAGTTGTTCATCTGGAAAAGTCTCATTCAATGGTAATACAGCTTCTCCTTGGTCTTCAACCACAATTCTGCTCAAATGGTCAGCCACCACATTTTCACATCCCTTCTTGTCTCGAATCTCCAAATCGAACTCTTGCAGCAAGAGAATCCATCTGATCAAGCGTGGTTTGGCATCCTTCTTAGTGAGCAAGTATCTAAGAGCAGCATGGTCAGAATAAACAATTACTTTAGAACCAACAAGGTAAGAACGAAATTTTTCTAAAGCAAAAACCACAGCAAGCAACTCCTTCTCTGTTGTGGAGTAATTGAGTTTAGCATCATTCAATGTCCAGCTCGCATAATGAATCACATGGGGAAGCTTGTTCTTCTTTTGACCTAAAACTGCACCAATAGCAAAGTCAGAGGCATCACACATTATTTCAAATGGTCAAGACCAATCTGGAGCTATGATAATAGGGGCTGAAGTTAGCTCTTTCTTCAAGGTCGTAAAAGCTTCCATGCAAGTTTCGTCAAACTCAAAAACAGCATCCTTAGCAAGAAGATTACACAATGGTCTTAAAATGCTTGAAAAATTTTTGATGAACCTTCTATAGAATCCGGCATGGCCCAGAAAGCTTCTAACTCCTTTAACAGAGGAAGGGGGTGGTAGATTTGAGATGATATTTATCTTGGCTTTGTCCACTTCAATTCCCTTGCTTGAAATAACATGGCCTAGCACAATTCCTTGTCTTACCATGAAGTGACACTTCTCCCAATTCAAAATCAGATTTGTTTGCTGACATCTTTTAAGCACTAGAGACAAGTGGTGAAGACAATCATCAAAAGATGAACCAAAAACTGAAAAATCATCCATGAATCGTTCCACCATATCAGAAAAGATTGCCATCATGCATCTTTGGAAAGTTGCTGGAGCATTGCACAAACCAAATGGCATCCTTCTATAAGCAAACGTACCAAATGGGCATGTGAATGTGGTTTTCTCCTGTCTTCCGGAGCAATGGGAATTTGATTATAACCTGAAAATCCATCAAGAAAACAGTAGTAAGCATGGCCAGATAAACGGTCAAGCATTTGATCAATGAAAGGCAAGGGAAAATGATCTTTTCTCGTGGATGTGTTCAACTTCCTGTAATCAATGCAAACTCTCCACCCGGTGATAGTTCGTGTTGGAACTAGCTCATTCTTCTCATTCTTTACAACAGTGATTCCAGACTTCTTTGGAACAACTTGCACAGGACTCACCCACTTAGAATCTGAAATTGGGTAGATGATTCCTACATCAAGTAGCTTTAAAACTTCAGCCCTAACCACCTCTTTCATGTTGGGATTTAGCCTCCTTTGTGCATCACGAGATGGTTTGCTGTCTTCTTCCATTAAAATTCGGTGCATGCACATGCTTGGACTAATTCCTTTGATGTCTGCTATGGTCCATCCAATGGCTGTTTTATGCTCTCTTAGAACTTCAATTAAGTGTCCTCTTCATGTAAGGTGAGACCTGCAGCAATTATAACAGGGAGAGTTTCATTAGCACCCAAATAAGTATACTTAAGATGATTGGGTAGAGGTTTAAGTTCTAGCTTTGGTGGGGTGATAATGGATGGCTCCAATTTTGTGGAGGATGGTCCAGAGGCTCGAGTGGTGGCCTAAAGGATGGTGGATATGGCTGAAACACTTCTAAGGCAGCCATCACTTCTTGGAACTCTGATTCATAAAGATCTTCCTCTTCTTGTGTTAGGACCGCTTCTAGAGCATCATTAGACTTTTTCTGCACAATTTTAGAAGAAACCTCATGATCCACAACATCAATTGAAAAACAAGTATCATGAGTGATAGAAGGTTGAGAGAGAGCATCAAACACTTTAAATTCAACAGTTTCACCCAAAACAGTCATGGAGAGGGTGCCATCTTTCACTTTGATGATTGTGTCTGCAGTGGCCATAAATGGTCGTCCGAGGAGAATGGGATCAACACGGTCTCCATATGGGTTATCCTCCATATCCATCACTACAAAATCAGCCGGAAGAATGAGTGTATTAACTTGAACTAAAATATCTTCTACAATACCTTTTGGATATTTGATAGAATGATCAGCTAGTTCAAGACGAATTGACGTTTCCTTCATCCCTTCTAAGCCAAGCTCCTGATAAACTGAATATGGCATTACATTGATGCTTGCTCCCAAGTCCAACATGGCTCTTCCAACCTTCTTATCTCCGATGTTAATGGGAATGTCAAAGCTCCAGGATCTTCTAGTTTTGGTGGAAGCTTCCTTTGCAACACAGCACTCACATTTTTGTTGAGCTTTACTTTTCACTTGGAGCAAAATTGAGCTTGTGAGTTATCAAGTGCTTGATGAACTTTCCATATGCAGGGATCTGTTTAACAACATCAAGCAAGGGCAAATTGATATTAACTTTACTCAAAATATCATAAATCTCTTTAAACGCCTTATCTTGATTTGCTTTCTTCAAACGGCCTGGAAATGGAATCGGTGGAATATATGGAGGAGGTGGGATGTATCTATCTTGATGAAGATGTGATGGCACAAATTTGTCATCTCTTTTATGCAATTGAAATGGATTGGGTTCCTGAGAATCAGATTTGGCCTTAGGAGCAGATTAACGTTTTGAGTTGTTCTTCTTCCATAGCTGTGGTTTCTCTTCATCTTTATCCTCTACAATCACAACATCATTTGATAGATTAGAACCAACTTTGTTATCAACAATCGTACCTGATCTGAGCACATGAACGGCCTTGGCTTCTTGGTTTTTTGGATTGATCACGGTTTGGCTTGGCCATTTCCCAGGCTCTCTTTGAGCTATTTCCGTTGCTATCTGGCCTAATTGGACTTCCAACTTGGAGATGGCAGCTTGTGTAGTTTGCTGGAAATTGGATTGGTTGATTGCCATTTGCTTCACTATATCCTCCAATGATGATGATTGTTGTGGCCTTTGGAGTGAAGGGGGATTTGCTTGATTCTGTGTATTCCTCCATGAAAAGTTTGGATGATTCCTCCAACCTGGATTATAACTTTGAGAATATGGATCATTTATTGGACCTCGGTTGTAGGAATTTACCAACTTAGTTTGCTCTTGCACAAATTCTGGATATGCTGCCCCAAAGGGACAAGAAATGGTAGGATGATCATGAATTTCACAGATGCTACACACTTCCTTTGAAGGGTTTCTAGAGTTCAATGCAAGGAGGGCATCTAGCTTTTGTTCAATTTGGAAATCTGCACACTGGAAGAATCATTAGAACCACCAGCAATACGTTTACCTCTTGTATCGATGTGTTGGGTCTCCATTGCTATCCCCTCAAAGAGTTCATATGTTTCTTCTGGAGTCTTAGTCTTATAAGAACCACCTGCAAAATTAGTGACAATATTATGACTAGAGGGGGTTAGTCCTTTATAAAACATACGCATCTGAAGTTTCAATGGAATCCCATGATGAGGACATTGATTGAGCAGCCCATTGAATCTCTCCCATGCTTCGACTCATCATCTTGTTGTGCAAATAGGAAGATCTTGTCCCTAAGCATGTCGGTTTTTTGTGTGGAGAAGTATTTCTCCAAGAACTTCTTTTGAATGGCTCCCCAAGTCGTAAGTGTACCAGGCTTCAAAGAATTCAACCAATATTTCGCCTTATCTTTCAAAGTGTAAGGAAACACTCTCATTCGAAGTTGATCTTCCGTCACACCTATCAAGGGAAAAGAGCTCACAACATTAAAAATATCCTTTATATGAGTTAATGGATCTTCATTAGGTAAACCATAAAAGGAAGGCAGCATATTAAGATAAGAAGATTTAAGCTCATAGTTTCGGGCTGCGGCGGGCAGCAAGATGCTTGAAGGGGATGCTGGAATTGTTGGGATATCAAGGTCTCCCATGAACTCATTGGCAGCCATCTCTTCTTCTTCTTCTTGGTCTGAACTTGATTCCGAATTTGAAGGTGAAGAACCTGGGAGGTCAGTGTGGATAGCAAGACCTTCAAATGTGGCAATGACTTGCTCTTTTGCAGTTTCCAACTCTCTTTCAGAGATCACCCGATTTGGTTGCAAAGATGGCCCTGCATTCAAAGATCTCGAACGTTGGAACGAAGACCTCACTTGTTCAAGGAAGGGATTTCTAGACATAAACAACCTGAAACAGAAAATAACTTGAGTTAATTAGTACTACTAAAAGAATAGGGTAACCTTGGGCACATAACCAGGGAAGAACTTTCGTTCAGTCCTCGGCAACGGCGCCAAAATTTTTGTTGCGTCGATTCAGCTGCACCAAAATAGATTCAGCTGCATCCTCAACTTGTGATACTCGCAAGTGCACGAGCCGTTGGTAGTTTAGCATATGTAAGTGCGAGGTCGATCCCACGAGGATTGATGATAGATTGATTTAATTCAATTCCCTGTACAAAACAAAAATGAAAAGAAGAAAATAAATCAAACAAGAAAGAAAGAAAAGAATTTAACTCAAGCGAATAAGTTCCTAAGTTCAATTTAAATTAACGGATTGATTCTAGCTAAAGTATGATTAAGCCATGGTGTCTGGTCCTAACCTTGTGTTCCTAATTCCCTAACTTGATCATTTGTTGTCTAACCTAAATTAAGCATTAGGAACCCATTAAGCATAGAAGAACATTTTAAATAACCAAGTATGTATCTAATCCCTGTTGTCGAATGTCCATACATACTCTTCCTATTCATAGTTCAATTCGAATTAAAGCATGGTGTCTACTCTTAATTCAAACCAAGATAGCTAACATGCAAGCCTTAATGGTGATCAATCATTCAAACTAGCATATTAACTTATAAGCATAATGAATAAGAACAAAAACCATAATTGAAACTTGGAAACTACTCAAACTTGAATTGCTAAAGAAAAGAATTTACATTACAATGGAAAGTTAAGAAAAACTCAGAAAAACTCAAAGAAACATTTAGCAAAAGGATTTTATTACAACAATTGAGAACTAAAGGAAAACTAAGAGAATGTGAGGGAGAGAAGGGAGGGGAGCTCTAGAGAAATGTTTGAGAGCTCCCCCCCTTAGGGTGTGTTTACAAGCTTGGGAAACCTCACTATTTATAGGCCTAAGGAAGTTGAAAATCTAAATTAAATATTGCTTTCCACTCACTTCATCAACTTCACCTAACACACCATTACATTTGAAAACAATTTTTCTTTGATCGTGTCCTTTGTCTTCCCCTCGATATCTAGAATCGTGCCCACCAATGTGTCGAATACATTTTTCTCAACATGCATCACATCTAGATTGTGCCTCAATTTGAGTTTCGACCAATATGGGAGCTCAAAAAACATAGGCTTGTGCGTCCAGTTCATATGTGTAGAAGGTCTGATACGACTAACTGTTTTCCCGAAGGGAGCAAAATCCAACCGGATCAGCTGGTCCAATATCTCATCACCGGACCATTCTCTAGGTCTAAGGCGACGCTCTGTGTTCCCGTCGAACTCTTTATCTTTATCCCTCCACGCATGGTCCCATGGCAACCATCTCCGATGACCAAGGTAACAAACTTTTCCAGCGTGCCAACCAGAAGTTACATCTTCCTTGCATATAGGACATGCCATATAACCTTTTATGCTCCACCCAGAAACCATTGCATATGCTGGGAAATCATTCACAGTCCACAGAACTGCTACCCGCAAAGTGAACATTTTCCCAGTTGATTTATCGTACGTGCGAATACCATTTGTCCATAAATCCTTCAGCTCATCAACCAGCGGCCTTAAGTAAACATCGATTGACCTCCCCGGATCCTCAGTTATCAAAACAGTCATCATCATGTATTCTTTTTTCATGCATTTCCAAGGCGGCAAATTATATGGGAATACGAATATCGGCCAAGTGCTGTGGTGTTGGTTTAGAACCCCATACGGATTAAATCCGTCAGTGGCAAGTCCCAATCTAACATTTCGGGGATCAGCAGCAAACTCGGGGAACGTTCGATCGAACTCTTTCCATGCCTCCCCATCTGCAGGATGCCGCATCACTTCATCGTCTACCCGTTTTTCCTTATGCCATCTCATGTCTGTGGCAGTATGCGTCGACATATACAATCGCTGCAACCTAGGTTTCAAGGGCAGATAACGCATGATTTTTTGTGGGATCTTAGTCGTCCTATGCTGAGATGTCATCTTGAACCTCGACTCATTGCATATAGGACATGTATCCAACGATTCATACTCTTTGTAGAATAACATGCAATTGTTTTTGCAAGCATGGATTTTTTCATAACCCAATCCCAGACCATTCAACACCTTCTGTGCCTGTTTATGGTCTTTCGGCAAACAATTGTCCGTCGGAAGCATTCTCTTGAAAACCCTCAAAAAGTAATCGAAACACAGGTTCGACATACGATACTTTATTTTTCCGTGCATTAGCTCCACAATGGCCGTAAGAACGGAAAAACTCTCGCACCCCGGGTATAACTCTTGGTTGGCATTTTTTAATAATTTTTCATATTGTTCAAACTCTGCACTGTCTATTGGTGTAGGCACATCATCTTGCTCTTCTTGATTCATGTTGGTCGATGCAAATGGAAAAACATCCTGTATAATATCCATTACTTGATCATTAGCATCCACAATAGGTTGAACACTGTCCACTCTTGTGGCATTTGAAGACGAAGCATGCTCTAATTGTTCCCCGTGAAGGTTCCAAGTGCTATATGTCTCAATCATTCCATTCCTTACTAAATGAAATCCAACATTTTCAATTGTCTCCCATAACGTGTTGTTGCACCTCCTACAAGGACAACGGATTCTAGTTGCACCCGGGTTGTGTCTACGTGCAAACTCAATAAAATCCTCGATTCCATCCAAGTATTCGTCTGCGCATCTGTTCGGGTTCTGTATCCACCTTCTGTCCATAATTCCTGAAACCAGAATCACACCACAACAATCACAACAACTTCATACGAAGTTATAATGTCACCTTATGCCTCCGGTAAGGGTCCTATCCCATTCGGGAATGCATAGTCCTGCCACGTAACCTACGGCTACATGAGATTAGATTTCGACGTGGATGAATTTCGCCAGCATCTCACTACAGTTCTTGAGGTGGCCATAGGTATAAATACCTACGTACCACCCGAAGAACGTATCGAGATGACACCGAAATCTCCACAATCGAAACCTAATCCTGTAGCCATAGATTACGTGACAACACTATGCATTACCAAACTGTCCAAATAATGGGACAATTCAAGAATTAATTGGACTGCAGTCATGCATTACGCATCCATGCACGAAATCCAACTAATCTCGAACGGGAAACTAAGTGTTACTAAACATAAAAATAAAAGTACGAAGTTAATTTCAATTAACTTCGTACATCACAACATATTGTGCCACGTTACGCACAATTTCACAACATAATATAAATATAACTTCACACAAAAATTTAAAACATAACAAACTAACTTTAACATTATTAATATATAAAACGAATAAAATACCTTCCCAATCGTTCTCCACCAATTGCTAATCACAAATATCCCTAACGAAAACAAAATAAAAAGCCTTAGTACGAATTTAAATTAATATTTACAAACTAATGACGAAAAATATTTACCCAATGAATGTATTGAAGTCCCAATAGCGGCAGAGAGGTTGAGAGAGAGGCAGAGGCAGAATGCTTTTTTTTTTGCATTCTGGCTCTGCAATGGCAGAATTCTCATATGAAGAAGAAGGACTTTGCGCGACGAATATATAATTTCGTCGCAAAATAATAATTTTTCCGTCGCGCAAACCAAATTTTCCATAGCGCAATCACGTGCCGACATCAATTTTTTGCGCGACGCATGGATTATCCGTCGCGCAAACATTTGTCGCGCCAACTCGTCGCGCAAAAACAGCATTCCGTCGCGCAACAACAACAATTCGTCGCGCAAACGTGACACTTTACGCGACGAATAATATGTGCGTCGCGCAAACATAAATATCCCAACCAGATAATTTTGGCGCCAAAAATAAAATATCCCTCGTTTTCTTACGCGATGAAACTACTTCCTGTCGCGTAAAGGTGTCTTGTGCGACGAAAGTTTTCGTCGCACAAGTTTTTACCGCTATATAGAGGGACCCACTGGTTTCTGTCAGTTTTTGCGCGACGGATTAGGCATCCGTCGCGCAAGGTTTACTTAAGCGACGTCGAGTTTTTTGGTCGCGCAAAGAGATTTTGTGCTACGCAAAATTTGGTCGCGCAAGTTTTCCGTGTTATGCGTGACCACTAATATTTTTCGTCGCGCCAGTATATTTTGCGTGACGAATTGTTCTTCGTTGCGCAAAGGGAAAAACGTAGTAGTGGTACTAGTCTCCTCAATTTTAATAAAATTCCTTTAAAAAAAAAAAATCAATGTCTAATAATTTTCCTTTCTTTCAACTATATTGTCCTATACTATATTTCTTAAACCCTTTCGCACTTAACAATCCAACAAGTGGAATCAAAGCTTCATAATTCCAACATAACCAACCTGAAAATACAAACACAGTTAAAATAAAAGAAAGTGCAAGCGCACCTATCATAAAACAACCCATGGTTCAAATCTTAGAAAGTAATCGTCCACATACAGCTGCGAATGGCTGATGTGACAGATGAACTCCAATATTATTTCATGCAAATTAAAACACTCAAAAAATATCCAGTGCAATTAATGAACATCAACTTTTGGGTATTATTTGATTTGTACAAAAGGCAAGCCACTAAAAGATCAGTCAGGCGATTAAGTTGGGAGACAATAAGCACAGCTTCTACCAACCCCAAACTGGGTAAATCTTCAAACGTTGAACTTTTTTCTGCAAGAAGTATAGAAGGACAAAAGCAATTATTGAATGCTAAGAAGCACGGATACGGATACGGATACGGTGATACGATACGACACGACACGGGGATACGGTAAATTTTCAAAAACTAGGATACGATACGTCATGGATACAGCAATTAAAATTTTATATTAAAATCTAATAATAACAATATATATAATTTAAAACTTATTTTAATTAACATGAAGATAGAACATTTATTTAATTCCCAAAAATTAGGATATGAGTACACTAAGTATACGAAAATTAAAATAATATATTTATTAATTTTTATAAATTACTATTGTACTAATATATTAGTTAAATATATCACTAGGTATAGACTAAAAGGTTTTATTAAGAAACATTTGGGCCAAACTTTTTAAAAAGACCTTCAAGTTATTAATAAAAATTGGGGCCAGACTTATACATGGCCCAGACTTCGAAAAAAAAACCTACAACTAATGAAACGGTGAGTTTCAACTAAAATGAGGCATAAGCTAGGGCAAATCACCAACATCATCTTCACGACATCATCTTCTTCGCTGCCTCTGCAACCCAAAAAAAATTGAAGTCATGGTGCTGCCAGAGCAGAGTAGCTGTCTGGAAGAAGTTTAGAGAGAAAAAAGTAGCCAACGTGCGTCCGCCACTGCCACCACCACAGCAGCCACTGCCAGAAGATTCAAGAAGAAGAAAAAAGCAGATCTGACTATGGTGGTGTTGTTGACCGTATCCCTTGACTCGGATACGTATCCATTGCGTATCCGTACGTATCTTGTGCGTATCGTATCCCTTCACGTATCCGACACGGGATACGTCCCTTAACTGCCGTATCCGTGCTTCTTAGATTGAATGAGATGTGAATGATGCTTTACAGCCATTAACAGAGATGTGAATGAGAAAAATTTATGGAACACAAGTGCAATCGAAATCATTAAGTTTAGTAAAGTCATTGCAAGGATAAGAAAGACTTACTTATGTTTGTTACATCTCTCGTTGACAAGCAGCATTCTTGGATAATCCACACCTCCTTCTATTATGGACTCTGTAAATTGCTTTGAAACATTCTCCAATTTGTATCTTTGTAGTTTAGTAAGGTGCTCAATACCCTCTAGCAATGTCTCTAACATTAAGCACTTATTGATGTTTAAGAAGTAGAGATACATCACCCCTTTCTTTATAGTTATCTTATTTAAGAATGAGAAATTCAACACCTCCAAATACCTAAGCTTCACAAAGCCTCTGCTGAAACATAACTCATTCCTATAACACAGGAATTATCAACGCAAAGTGAACGTAGAGAGGGCAATGCTTCAATATGAGGCAGTGAATCTTCCCCAACTCCAGACCCACCCAGATGTAAATATGTTAGACACTGTAGTGAACAAAACCAAAGTGGTACCTTTTCCAGTTTGCCGGTCAACTCAAGTCTATCAAGGTAGGGGGGCGGTGAAGACAATAGGTCTACTCGAATAAAGGCCAATAACGCAATGACACGTAGGATCACTACAAGAAAATAGGCCTTAGTTGACACTTCATAATTGACGCTTGTTCAAAAACCATCAACTATTCTACTAAACCTTGACACTTTTTAATAAACGTCAATTATATACCAATGTTTCGTGACATTTGATAATAAAAAAACGTCAATTAAAGGCCTCTATACCTGACACTTCTTAATAACCATCAAGGAAAACCCCTTTATAGTTGACGCTTATTTTCAATAAATAAAAAGGAGAGAGTTTGCGAGAGTTCGCTCCAAATCTTCTAAGTGTTCTGCCCTAATCAACTTGTTCTTTTTGTCTTTTGTTTTTTGTCGAAATCGTTCTTTTTATCTTGGCCATCACCTCGTTCTAAAACCCAAATTGTAAATTGGAAATACAAATCAAAAGAGGAAAACGTTTTGAATCGCAAACCTAGTGGGTTCTTGCCTCTGATGGTTGGGGTTACCCTTTTGACATGTTCAACAAATCCTTCAGCGATCCACAATCTAGTGAGCCTTATATTTAAGATCACTGTATCTTCGGGGAAAAGGGAACAATGTAGAAAGCATTGCTTCAGTCGGTATGGCAAATCATTAAAACTAAACAACAAGATAATTTTCATAGGTTCTAGCAAAGAATTGTTTGCTAAATGCCAATTTAAGCTGTTGTAGACTGTACTCCATTCTGTAAGCGACTTCTTAGAAGACATAAGACCACTCAAGGCTATGATTGCAAGAGGTAGGCCTCCACACTTTTCCACAAGTTCTTGAGCTAGCACTATTAGTATCCTCACATAATAGTGCGTAATTAGCTTGAGATACCGCTACATTGACATTCCTGTGTTATAGAACTTCTCATGGAAAGCAATTAAGATTTTGTATTATTTAATTAGCCAATCTGAAAGTACAAAATCTGACCCCAAAGAAAAAAATCTGAAAGCTGCATAAGCAAACCACGCTAATTTTGCCTCAATCGTTCTGACCTAAACTCTCTCTCTCTCTCAAAAACTTTTGCAGCGCCGTTTTGGGGGAGGAGGCCTTAGTTCCTCCTCCCCTCTCCTCTCCTCCTTCCTACTTCTTCCTTCTCCTAATTTTCTCTCTCCCCTGTGAGAGTTTCTCCTCTCCTCAGTGAGATTTTATGCTTTTTTTCTGTTTGTTTATCTTTGTTCCTTACCTCTCCGTTTCTTCTCTCCAGCTCCTTCTCATCCCTCCGATCTCCCCCAAGTTCTCATCTTCCTCTTTCCCCATGTTTGACTTCCTTTACCTCTTCCTCTTCACACTCACCTTAAATTTCCCTAAACAATGCCCAACTTTGGAAAACCCTCCGTCTTCCCCACCCTTAAATATTGTTCTTCACTCTACACTTCTCATCTCTCCATCCCTTACCCCTTCTCTGTTTTGGTGTCCTCCACACATTCCCTCCGGCTATGTCCTGATCCGATACCTCAACCACCACCCTCTGCTCCTCGGCTTCATGGATGAGGATGCTTCAAAAGTGCTCTTTGCACGAGCTTCTAGGATTATGGTAGCGCTCTTTACGTGGGTGGTTTGTCCACCACAATTCTCCGCTATAAGCAATAGTTTGTCCGGTTACTGGTTACCTATCTCTGGTGGTTGTGGATTTGCGATGGCGGCGCGGCAGGAGAAATGTGGCGGCTGTAGCTTCTCAATTTTAGGGTTCTTCCTTAGTGTTTGTATTGGGCTAGATGGTTGTTTTAGGGTTTTCTTTTATGTGGCTTTTATTTATGTTGGGCTGAGGCCTTGTACCTACCAGTGTTGGGCTGGTTTTTATTTTGGGAGCTTTAGTAATATACCCAAAATAGGAGCTGATATTATAAAAAAACCCCACATGAAATGCACTTTAGAAACACACCCAAAAGTCATTTACTACAATAGAAATGAGTGTTGAAGTTCCTATAAATTACATGACTGCCACTAATTAACTTAAAACAAGCCCAACACAAAAACTAAAAAAAAAACCCAAAACAAGCCCAGCAAGCCCGAAGTACATTGTTAATACCATGTAATAGAAGTACTTTGTTAATACCGTAATAGAAGTACATTGTTAATATCATCTCATAGAAAAACATTTTTAATACCATTTCTTACAAAAAAACTCAACAAAAAAAAAAAAAAAAACTCAAAAAAGCCCAGCAAGACATCCAATATCCTTTGCAGAAACCACCTCCAATTGTCCACAGTTTCGCCAGAAATAATCGCAAAAGCAAAAGGAAATGCCTCTACAAGAAGAAAAAATATATACACTGTTAATACTATGTCATAGAAGTACACTGTTAATACTATGTCATAGAACTATTTTCCTAGTAAAAATCACATTCTACATATCATAAACTTCAAGTGCACAGCTATATATTGAGCAAATTATAGAGCATGCTTTGTTACTGAAATTCTATTAATACTATGTCATAGAGAACAAGAAGGAAAAGATAAAGCCATTGAGCAAGGAGGAAAAGATAGTGAACAAGAAGGAAAGGCTAGCTGCAATTGAATACGTAAATTAACGAACACTGGATCCTCTATTCATATCTCAAATATTTTCTGAGCATTCAGAAAAGACTTCAAGAAAATGAGTAAAGATTTCAAACTTGTTCTTCTGCTGAGACTTATCTACCTCTCACTTCGGAATCACTAATAAAAGTAAACAAGGTATTTTTTAACCTAACATCTTGCTTACATCCAAGGATAACATGCCAAGTCAATGAAAATTATGCCCCAGCCCCAGGCAATTTACAACAATAGAAATAATAGAATCGTTCATTCATAACTAACGCAAGCATGACAGTAGGCCAACCTAAACAAAAACTCCACTCAAACCAAAAGATGATATAGTTGGTCTTATGTTGCACTTTGCAAGTTTGTGTATCACTAGCAGTCATATTTATATAATTCTGATTTGCCAAAGAAGCATTATTGGCCAAGTAGCTCTTGAATTGCTCAACATCAGGGAGCTAAAATTTTAACCCCAAAAAAACACGACTAAACAAAAATATTAATAAGCGAAAAAAGGGACCCATGCTATATTCAAATTTTCTATTTCCTCTCTATCGAAAGCACATGTTAGGAAAGAATAGTGATGTTCGTCTTACAACTGTCATATTTCCAGTAAACACAAGAACATCATCTAAATCATTGCCTAAAGGACTTGCACCAGTATAAATTGTTTCCCACAATTGGTGGATCATAGACACAAAATGGAACCACCGTACAATTAATTCAAGTTAACTGTAATTTCATAGCCCTATGCATTACCAGAGGCTACTATCCTTCAAAAATTAAACCGAAAGGAAATGATTAAAAAACCTTATCTAGATTCTTCTCTAAACTCCATAAAATCTTTCCAGCAAACCTTATCTAGTGTTTCTAAGCCATAAGAGAACAACTAAGTTAAAAACCCCTAATATTCTCAAACTTTTAACTAAAAAAGTAACGATGACTAAAGAACAAATAAATTAGTTTCCTTCAATATTGAAACAATCATAAACCACAGCATAAAAAGTTAACATGTTTAGATTTTTAACCTAAGCATACCAACTAAATTGTTGAATTTAAAACGTTCACAAGCCAAACACAAAAAGATAACACAAAGATTCATACAATAAATACTAGAAAATACTGAAATGAGAAATCATGATAAGAATAAAAAGGTGAAAATACGTACATCAGAGGCATTACTAATGAGCTCACAGAGAAAGATTTCCTGGTTGTTGTACAAGGTGTTGATGATCAAACTTAGAAGCTGGTTGATCTCATAGATCACGACTCGAGTCCACCTCCTGAGTTGTAAAATGACGTTGCCGAGGTTGGTGTATCCCGCTCTTCAAAGAAAAGCTTCTTCAATGGCGGTCGCAGATAGGAAGACGAAGCGGCAGCCCCTTTGGTTCTGGAAGCTTTGTCGTCGTCGGCATCGGAGAACAGGAGATCCCGGTTGAAAATCGAGAACACCGGACGGATCTGGCCATTTTGGAATATATCGTCGGTGGAATCGGCGATCCGTCGGGTGCGAAAGAGAAATCGTCTTCATCTTCGTTCTTCCCCCAATCACCACCGGCGTCAGCGTTCTGAACACCTTCATCCGGTAATTGACACCTCAAATCTACAGTAGTAGCCACAGAATTCCGCGAGCTTAACCATCAGCTTTGTTCATATAAAAAATGGAAATTAGCACTAAATTCAACGAAGAAACTGAAATTGAGTCAAAATTCAAGTAAATTAAGCAAAAATAAAAAGGAAATTAACGAATTGAAGCAGATGGAACAAACCTGCAAAGGAAATGGAGGCATTGCCTACGAGAACACGTTTGAGCCCACCAACGTAACTGAGATTGTCGTCGGAGTGACGAGAGAGGATTTTCGTTGGTCTTGTGTTGGTCCATGGCTCTGAGATTGTTTGGCTTACTTTGAAGGCAGAGAGAGGGAAGAAGGGAGAGAACAGAGGAGATATGAGGGTTTGAAGGAGGAGAGGGGCTTGCTTCAAACCTCAGGAGTGGTTTTGTCGAATTATCTTCTCTACATATCCAAAACTAATTTAATGCTAACAAGGGTTATAAAGGTATTTCATCCTATTAATTAAATTAAAAAATATACAATTGTTTATTGTTGGGTTTCTTTTGGGTAAGTTTATAAAGATTAAATGATATAGGGTATATTTATAGTTTCATGTCTAGGAATGGGTATTTCACTAATTTTGTATATTTATTTCTAAAATTGTCTCTAATACCCTTGTAATCATGACACGACTTTTTTTTGTTTCTCTATAATTATCATAAGAGATTTTTATATTATTTTTTCTCTTTCTACTACCCAACACATACACTTTTGCTACCTCTCTCACACACAAACCTTACCCACGCATACGTTGTACCCCACTTAATGATATTATAGTGCATGTGTTTCCTTTCATTGTACCCCACAATCTTTTGTATGTTACTCCAAATATGGTTCCTTTAAGTTTTTTTTTAAAGTTGATTTTTCCATTTCTTTTTTGTCCACTTACACTTTTTTTAAATAATATTTTTTAATTAATTTTGTTCTTTTTTGTTTTTTCTCTTTCTTTTTTTTTTTTTTTTGATAAGAAAAAGAAAAATTACAAGACAAAGCCTCGCGGGCAAGAGCGCCTGAAGAGGTCAAAATAAAAGGAGGTCCTAACAGATAACGAGAGTCCAAGCTCCCATAAAACTTGATTAGAAAACATTATTTTAAAAAAAGTGTAATTTCAATAGTGTTAATTATTTCTTACTCGATGAAAGAAAAAAATATATTGAAAACCCAATAGATGGGCTTTATCAATTAATCTTAATGGAATTTTTTTTTCTATGTTGTTGCTTAATTCTCGAGTGGTATGAATCAGACAAAGCCCACAATTTAAATTCAACTTTTTTCTTCTTTTTTTGTTGAGAACTTATGGGTTGTTTGGATTATATTTGAAGAAAAAAAGGGTTGACGTAAGCCTTGTTGAGAACTTTTTTCTTCTTCCTCTGATTCTCCCACCATGCTCAGGGGTTCCCAAAGCCAAGGTCAAAATATTGTTGCTCTCAAAGCCAAGCCAAGGTCAAAATATCGTTGATTGGGACAAGGATCATCAAATGAGTGGGTGGCAGTATCATGAGGGTCATCAGGGAGCGAAGCTTAGATGTTATCATGTAGAGGAGTAGGAAGGATAGGGGTTGTGTCTGACGGTGGAGGATGGGCATTTGGAGGGGCAGAAAGAGAGAATTTTATGGGTGTAATCATCGACCCA
The DNA here is from genome assembly GCA_020226455.1 of Prunus salicina. NCBI lineage: Eukaryota > Viridiplantae > Streptophyta > Magnoliopsida > Rosales > Rosaceae > Prunus > Prunus salicina. The sequence continues at coordinate 13,340,611 of CM035342.1, forward strand.
GAAAGAGAAGGAATTTTATGAGGTCCCCAAATGTCACAATGAATAAGTGAAAAAGCTTTAGAAGTTGAAATATAACTAATACCAAGAGTGTTTGTTTGGCTAAAGGACAAACATCACACACATTATTCAACTGAAAAGGAAAATCTAATGAAGTCTTAGACAAAAATTGCAATATGGAAGATGAAAGATGACCCAAACGGCGATGCCATAAGTTGGTGGAGGTGGCGACAAGGTTGCAGGATGATCTGGTGGTAGATGGAGATTTATCGGAAGCCAATGCCACAAGGTAATAGAGTCCTCCTCGCTGCTTTCCTAGACCAATCGTCGTCCTCATAACCAGGTCCTATAAAATGCTGAGAGGGAAAAAAAGTCATTGAACAATTTAATCCCTTCGTCAATTTGCTAATAGACATGAGATTGACATGAAAGGTAGGTACAGAAAAAACATCTCTCAAATAAAGATAGGAGTCTAAGGAAATAGTGCCAGTAGCACTCATGGGAGTCTTTTCTCCACTAGGTAGAACCACCAACGGCATGGTGGAATTGTTTGTGTTACTTGTCAAAGAATGTGGGCACGACGTGACGTGATTCGTGGCCCCACTATCAATGATCCAACGATCCAGGGATGTAGAAGGTGTAAACAAACCTGAGGTGGAATTGGTGGCGTGGACTTGAGGATTTTGTTGCTCAGCATGATTGGTGTTCAGCATGGCATAAACTTGTTGAGACTATCATGTTGACAGATTAGGCATGGCGGTCTAAATCTCTTGAAGAGATGGGCTGGAGTTGACCTGATTCGCAGAGGAAGACCCATAACTGCGTTTATTTCGCCCACCATTGGATTATTTTGGCTTGTGCAGACGGTGGCCTAGAGTGTTGGCGTGACTTGTGGATATTGACTTACTTTCCTTACACACCAAGAATTTCTATTATAACTGTAATTGATTTACTTTAATTCTTGATTTCTTGCTGTAAATAGATTTAGGAATTTATTATTTACTTGCCCATTTAGGTTTCGTTGTATTATAAATATGACCTCCTACAAGGAGAAGAATACACAGAAAATTCCCACAAACAAATATTCTCTTATAGTTTTCATATTTTAGCATGGTATCAGAGCGGCGATCTTGGAATTGCTGACTCTAGTTTCAAACCCCCGCCGCCGTTATGGGGGTTGATGATTTTTTTCAACCCTTGATGCGCATATTTTATATTATATATTTAACCCCATTCTTAATGAATTTTGGTTAATATTTTGGAAGAATTTTGATACTTTGAATTATATTTCCAATATAGGACTTTCGACTCCCTCTGGAGCAAAACATAATCAAATGGATGAATTTTGGAGTAATTCCAGTTGGAGGACGTTCGTGAGTCACTTGGCTTGATCGTATCAAAATTTAAGATTTTTCTACCAAGCGGTTATTTTCTGGCAATAAAATAAAGAAGCAGTGCGAGGTGCTGGAATAGTGACGATTTGGGCTTTTATTACGTTTTTGGAGCCCAAGATGACCTCGGATGGGTTCGTGGCCTTCTGGAAAAGTGTTCGAAATATTTTTATCTTTAAAATGAGCTATCTTGGGCCAGATTTGGAGGAGATTTGAGACCAAAACGTGGCTGGGCAGATTCTCCTAATCCAATTTGGACTTTATTTCTTAGTCTTATTTTATTTTAACTTAGTTTTCTTGTGGGGATTGGGTAGTTAGGTTTTAGGAGGTATTTAAGCTCCTTTTCACAGCAATTTAGGGGACCCCCTTTTTGTAACAACCCGGTCCTTAATTAATATTTAATTATTAATTTATTCCACTAAAAGACCATTATGCCCCTAGATTATTTTAATGGTTTAAAAGTTGACTTTTTGACCGGAGAGGAATTTAGGAATTTCAGTTATACCGTTGCGTAGAGCGCGACGAGACGAGTTCGTAGACATGCGGCACGCTCGTTTACGAGTTGTAACGAAGGAGGAAAGGTCTAGAAACAAAAAGGACGTTTTGGGAATTTCATATTTGTTACTGTAGCGATAGTGCCGCTAGAGTACCCCCGGGTGCTACAGTACCGGGTATTATTTATCTTCTTCCTCCATCCCTCGCTAACAGCACCTCACCCCCCCTGTTACTGTTCATCCATCGGGATTTTGGGCCACCACCGCCACATCCGGCCACCAAAGTGGACGGGGCCGATACCAAAATGACCGGGCCGCCGTCCTCTTCCTACCCCAGCCAGGTCTCGCCGCCAGCCGCCGTAGTTTCGCCGGAAAACGAGGAGAAAAGCTCCGGTTTTGACTGAAACTTCACCGGCTTCGTTCTCCGTCGTCCGGCCGCCATTTTTGGCGATCCAGGTATGGAAACTCATCTATTTCTCGAGCCCTAGCTGTTGGTTGGGTAGGATTTCAGGAATTTCAAGCGTAGATAGCTCGATTTACAAGTTAGGTTTCGGCAGATTTTCGGGTCACTACTCCGGCCACTTCCGGCCAGATTTTGGGGTATGTCAAGAACAAAAGTTGTTCCAAATGGGGGGTTTTAGCTAGGCTAGGAGTTTGGGCCGGCGGTTTGGAGTTTTACGGCCGCCGGAAATTGATCAAGCCACCCACGCGCTGCCGGCGCGTGTGGCGGCGCTTGGGCATATTGGGGGAGAGCACATTTAGTTCTAGAATGATCTTTGTGCCGTCATAAGCGCGTAGGATTTCGCGGATCGAAATTCAGATATAGTTCGGACCCCGAACGGATCCCGCATATTGTGTAATTTCCGGGTTCGGTAGGTTTGGACCGTCGGATCGGACCTGAATTTAAGTATGTTATTCTAGACACTCTCAGGATCGTATAGAATTTGACGGATCATAAAACGGAGTCCCGGATACTCCAGAAATGTCAGCCCTAGGGCGAGGATTACAGTAAATTAACCCAGCTACAGTTAAGTTACAGTTAAACGAACTAGTTACAGGTCAGAAACAAAGGAAAGAATTACATGTGGCTTGATCCCTCAGTAAGGGTACGTAGGCAGCCTACAGTTACCAGGCGCAGCCACGAGTTAGGGCCCCAGAGTTTCTGTTTTGTTTTTAAGGGCATTTTAGTCATTTTGTCTCATACTCAGCAGGTGTCAGTTTTAAACAGGATTCGACCCGGATTCCAAAGTGGAATTTGGGTCGGGTCGTTTCAATTGGTATCAGAGCATTAGGTTCAATTTCCTGTAGACTCCGCACCGTGTGTGCTTCCTTAGTAACGTTGAGCGTCTAGTGTTCCGTTTTGGAAAGATGCCTATTGGGTTCGGTTGACCTCATAAGACGTTCCGAGTACGTTTTGTGAGTTCGTTACCTTTGACACATGGTGAATTTTGACTTCCGATTGGTAAGGTTGTTGGGTTGATTGTAAGGGTTGACTAACTCTTTTAAGGAGTAGCGATATCGGTTGTATTGCAACACCATCACATAGTCAAACACGCCACAGCCTCGCATCATCAGTTAAAAGAGAACCCATCCAGTCTGGAGCAGGGTCAAGGGACCAAATGCCCAGATCACCATTGTATCTTGCATGGGCTAGACTGTCAGTCACGCAATTTTGTTCCCAGTAGATATGATAAACACCACAGTTTCCAATTTGGTCTATAAACTTTCTGCAGTCTAAGATCACTCCAGCAAGCGGATGAACGCTAGAAGTCCCAGATCTTTGAATGAGCTGTACTGCAATTGCAGAATCCATCTCAACCACATGGTTAGAGATACCTCTTTATGCTGCCAGTTAGAGGCCAAAGAATAACCCCCATATCTCAGCATCTAAGATCTGGCCCTTGCCGAGATTAGCAGTAAAACCTGTGATCCAATCCTCTACAGAGTTTCAGATGACACCTCCATTAGTGCTTTTCTGGGACCCATCCACATATGCTCTGGGCTCTTGGACAATCTCTGAGAATATGGAGAACAGATTCTGAGGTCCAACCACAAACCCCGTATCTAAAAGCATCTTTAATTTTTTTTTTTTATAAATAATAATTAAAAGCTTTGATGGAGAAGAAGGTCACCGATGTTCTAGGTGACATGGATAGCTTAGCAGAGGCCGTCGGTGGAAAGCTCAAGGAGGTAGAGTCAGAATTGAGCGTGGTGAAGGTGCCTAGACCAAAGGCTTATGTTGGCGAACGAAGCTCCAAAGAGTTGGAGAATTTCTTGTGGGATATGGAGCAGTATTTCAAAGCTGCCAAGATTCCGGATGCTGAAGAGGGCAGCAGTCTCCAGGTGAGTCCAATAGGTTTGTTGAATTAACTGCTAGTTATCCCACCGGAAGATCCTTTGGGAGAAGATGCCATTGTGCAGTCGGTGTTGGAGGTGATTGAGGTGTTCGTGGATGTGTTTGCCATGGAACCCTCAGAAGTTTTCATAGATGCTTCTCTGTTGCATGGAGGTATGCTGATAGAGGCAATTGAAGACATGGTTCCGAATTGAGATCTGGATTGTGGATTGGAGGAGATGCAGCTTGCGGCGTTGGCACATTGTCTAGATACTTGGAGGGTATATCTGCTGGATAGGAAGTTTGTGGCGAGAACTTGTGTGTTGCACAGTCACATGTATTTGTTGAACAAATAGTAACCTAAAAATTAAGCAACTATATGCACGTTTTAACTCGCAAGTGCACAAGATCGGATAAATAGTATAGAAAGCAAACACGAGATCGTTCCCACGAGGATTGGATTAATTTGTGCTAAATATTGAAAACAACGTTTGATTAAAAATAGAATTGGATTGTGGTTAAAACAATGAGAAAACTAGTTAGGGATTCGATGTTCACCACTAATCTTTTTCCTTAAGCAAACGACATGCACAATGCTACAAAACAGATTTTGGATGCTTATGTTTGTCAACCTAAAGGCATGATATCTACTCATTAAGTTATTGATTTCCCTAAACAACAAGTTAGGCATGGGTATCTACTCTAACTCTTTTCATTCTTAAAGTGTTTAGCATGGTATCTACTAAGTTGTACTTTAAGAATGCATAACACAATGGAAATCGACAAACACACAACTTCTAGAACATGGTATCTATTCTAGTTATTCATGATGATTAATTTCAAGAACTTATAACTAGTTCTTTTGTTACTTTCATAGGTACAAGACTCGGTCATCTAAATTTACCTATGTAACAAACTCATAGCATGCATATGATGATCAAGCATAACATAACATATGTAAAGAGTAAAATATAATCTGAAATTAATCAATAAGCATCACAAAAATGGTTTATAGCAAAGACATATCGAAATCCTTAAAGAAACAAGATTAGGGCTTCAATCGAGCCCTAACTAAAATATTTAGCTATCCATAATTTGAATGGATAGCAAGAACATACAAAACAGAAAATAAAAAGAGAAAGAAGAGAAATGCTCTTGATAAAGAAGACAACCTTGATGTGGTGATCTTTGCTGATGTGTACAATGGTAAATGTAATTTATGAGAATGATATCCTCCTGAATGAGCTGAAACTCTCTATTTATAGACTTCAAATTCGTCCTCCCCCTTGGCTGGTCTCTAGCTGCCCATTGTGGCAGCTCATGCTTTGTCTTCCATGTGCTTTGTCCCCATGTGTGCAGCTCAGCTTTGCACTGCCAAGCTTTGCCTCCATGTGTGGTTGCTTTAAAGAACATGGATCAACAGCTGCCCATGCTTTGCCTCCATGTGTGGCTTTAAGCACATGGCTCAACAGCTGCCCATGTTTTGCCTCCATGTGTGGCTGCTTTAAACACATGGTTTGTCTGTGAACCAGATTCAGTGTTTGACATGCTGAGGGCTCCAGACTTATCCAATTGGGCTGAAAATTGGATATGTTATAGTAGACATCCATTGGAACACATTCTATCAAGGGTGTTGCCTCATCTGACTTGTACAAGTAGCTGAAATGAGGCCTGCGAGCTGACCCACGAAAACTGGACTGAGGCCTGGTTTTTTTGTGAACCAGGTTCGGTATTTGACATTGAGCTACTAAATCATGTCTAACTTCCTCTAGAAGACTCCAAATCATGCACCGTAAAATGCTACGGAAACTAGACTACCGTATCTTTCCAGTGATGTATGGCACATTATCTGGTTCTTTTTGAGCAAGTACAGGTTAATCCGTAAATATGACTGATCTGCAGACACAATTTTTAAGCTAACTTGTCTTCAAAATGCATGTAATGAGTCTCAACCTTATTATACTGAAATATACACAAAACTTTATTAAAAGCACAAGTTTAACTCAAAAACATACCAAATCATAAGTTAGAATGGTACAAAAAGATATGTAATGATGCACTGATCAAATACCCCCAAACCTAGATTTTACTAGTCCTCGAGTAAAACAAACGGAAAACAAAGATAAAAACAAAACGAGAAATTTATTAGACCACTTTCGTAGGTAACTCGATTGCATTGAGCGCATGCAACAAGCCTTTAAACCTCTAGGCATCCCTAGTAGGAGGAGTTATGTCTCCTGAGGGTTTAACAGAAACGATACCCACGAACGCTTTACTGACTATACAAAACAAAAGGTTAGAAAACTAACTTTGAAAACAACTAATAAAAATGAAAGAAAACTTTAGTCATACCTCCAATACCATAGAGTTGCCAAGATAGATGATCAATAAGTGTGTACAGTGGAAGCTATAGCTCAAAGGCACACGGCTTCAAAGTAAACATACTCAAATCTTGAAGGAAGAACATGCTTCAACTCTAATTCTCACATATAGCACTCAATCACTCAGAACCTATGGTTTTATTCTCTCAAACAAGCATAATGAGTATATGAAATAGAAGCACAATATTTGGTTAGATCTCATGAAGGGAATCAAATACTAAGAATAGAGATACACACATACATACCAGCACCCATGAATACATCCTCAAAGATCAGCTAGGTCTTTCACAAGGTTGCAATGAAAGGCTAAGGTTAAGGGAAGTGGAAGAATTGGAAGGAACACAATTAACTTAAGAACATACCAATGTTGCATTCTTCATTGATCTGCAAGGTATCATTGATTTAGAATGGTATGGCTGCAACTTCATAGCATCATCTGGCATAGACCTTATATTTCACATTTAGATCAAATCAAAACACTTTCTCTTTATCTTTTTTTTTTTTTTTTTGTGACTTGATCTACTTCTTCTTTAACTTTATTGCACAGATTCACACCAATTTACATTTAGGAATGTGGCAGCAACTTCCTTGCTTCAAACTTTATCTTGGCACACCTTAGTATATTTCTAAGCTTTATAGGGTATGGCTATAATAAGTTTAAATATCTTAGATTGAGATACAAAGTTAGGGGAATCATGAGGGTGATATAAGAAAATGACTTGAAGTGTTTGGCTACAAGAGGGCTGATGGAACACACAAATGGGTAGGGTGAAAAAAAAGCACAGAGAATTGTTATACACACATAGCCTAGCATCACTTCAATGAGTTCATTCATGAGTGAGAGCATGCACCTGATATCTGCAAAGAGAATCATCCTTAGTATTCAATCAAAATGGAACAATGAGATCATTTAGAGTGAATTGAAGAAAATAAGTAGAGATGAGGAATAGAAACACTTTAAACCCTCTCAAGAAAGCAATTAGGCTCGAAATAGCTCACTAGGGTAGTCTCCACTATTCTCCTTCAAGAATCTGAGCATGGTACTTTATCCACCAGAATTCTAAGAGCTACCGCTTTGTGAAGTGTAATATGTCTCATATGAAAATCGAAATGGCTGCCCCATAGCATTGATTGTATGACATTCTTAAAAAAAATAGCGACACCGAACGAAAATTGGAAACACAAATCAAATGAACAAAAATTGAAAACACAAATCAAATGAACAAAAATTGAAAACCTCCCCCCCAGACCTGAATTGAACATTGCCCCCAATGTGAAAGCATATAAGAAAACAGAAAACAGGGATTAAGGGTAACCTGGCACTGCACGGTTCATCCTTCAAACATAGCATTTCTCAAAATGCTATCGATGGCTGAGCTCACCCATGGCTCTTCTTCTGACTCACTTTCCGAAGGTTCTGATACAGAAGAATCATATTGGGCTCCATCTAATATCAACTCATCCATCTGCTCCACGAAGTCTCGGAGCCTTGTGGTCATGTACACTAATTGGAAGTGAAACTCGTCAAGCATACTTAAGTAAATGCCAAACTCGTCTCGAATGTTACCTGTACAATACATGTGACTGCTCAACACAACAGTTCTTGCCACAAACCTCCTATCTAGCAGATATTCCCTCCAAGTATCTAGACAACGTGCCAGCGCTGCAAGCTGCATCTCTTCCAATCCACAATTCAGATCCCAATTTGGAATCATGTCTTCAATTTCCTCTATCGCTCTACCTCTATGAAACAGAAAGGCATCTATGGTAACTTCTGAGGGATCCATGGCAAACACAACCACGAGCACCTCAATCACCTCAAACACCCGTTGCATAATGGTGTCTTCTCCCAAAGGATCTTCTGGTGGGATAGCTGGCAGTGAGTTCAACAAAACCATTGGGCTAGACACCTTCACCATGCTCAATTCGGACTCCTCCTCCTTGAGCTTTCCAACGACGGCATCCTGGAGTTTTTCCATTGACGAGCCCTACAATAAGCAACAATTTGGAGAAGGTTTGGTTCGGGAGGAAGAGGAAGTTGAGATGTTTAGGGTTTAGAGGGCGGCTAGATAAACATTTACATATAAAAGAAACATAAACTTCAAATAATTAGAAAAAGAAAGAGAGAAAAAAAAAAAAAAATAATAATAATAATAAATAATAATAATTTAATTTAAAAATACACGAATATACAAGTGACTCATGGATTACCAATTAAGAACCTCAGAAAACACAGCCAGGGGATTCGGGAAGTTTGGAGAGGTCACAATGGTCCTTCTTAAAAACCAAACTTCTTAGACACCGAAGGTGTCGTCTAAAGAACTCCTAGACACTGTATTAACAGAGGTGCTCATTGGAGTTACCATAAGTCAACTCATATGAAATTTTTTTTTTTTTGGGTAAAAAGAAACATAAACTTCAAATAATAAGAAAACAAATTAAGGGAAACGATTAGAATGCTCCCCCTTGAAGCAATTAGGTCGAGCATAGATGTATTTGGATGTCACGACTTCTCCTACTACTCCACGCTTCTCATCATGTTTGGAGTTGCATTTTCTCTCCTTTTTTATTTATTTAGCTATCTAAATTGCTAAAACAAATACAAACAAAAACTTGAAAGAGAATTAAAAGGATTAGGACATAAAAACTAAAATGAAAAGGAGAAAGAAAAATAAATAAATAAAGAAAGAAAATTAAACATTGGGTTGCCTCCCAATAAGCGCTTCGTTTATAGTCTTTAGCCAGACTATTGGACTTTCATGCAATGTACTGAACAGGTTGGAGAGTCATATCCTCCTCTCTATGCTCAAAGCTCATCTCAATATAAGGTTTTACTCTATTCCCATTCACCATGAATGTCTGATTCTTCTCTTTGCTATGAACCTCCAAAGCCCCATGAGGGAAAACCTTTGTAACAACATAAGGACCATACCACCTAGACTTGAGCTTACCAGGGAAAAGTCTCAATTTTGAATTGTAGATCAACACCTTCTGTCCCACATGAAACTCCTTCCTAACTAGCTGCTTATCATGATACGCCTTGGTCCGCTCCTTATACAACTTAGCATTCTTATATGCATCATACCTCAACTCTTCTAGCTCATTCAGCTGTAACTTTCTCTTGTCACCTGCTTGTTGCATATCAAAATTGAATTTTTTAATAGCCCAATATGCTCTATGCTCCAACTCCACTGGTAGGTGACATGCCTTTCCAAAGACTAAACGATATGGGGACATGCCAATTGGGCTTTTGTACGCAGTCCGATATGCCCACAAGGCATCATTCAAGCGTAGAGACCAATCCTTCCTTATAGTATTCACTGTCTTCTCTAGGATGCTTTTGATCTCTTTATTGCTTATCTCTACTTGACCACTGGTTTGAGGATGATATGGAGTGCCAACCTTATGTGTGATCCCATATTTCTTCATTAAGGAAGCAAAAACTTGGTTATTGAAATGGCTACCTCCATCACTAATTATCGCCCTTGGTGTCCCAAACCTAGTAAAGATGTTATCCTGCAAGAATTTCACAACAACTTTGTGATCATTAGTTTTTGAGGGGACAGCCTCGACCCATTTAGATACATAATCCACACCCACAAGAATATATAAATAATCAAAGGAGTTAGGAAATGGACCCATGAAGTCGATACCCCACACATCAAAGAGCTCCACCACTTGAATGTTTTGCAATGGCATTTGATTTCTAGAAGAGATATTCCCTGTCCGTTGGCATCTATCACAAGCCCTGCAAAACCAAAAAGCATCTTTAAACACATTAGGCCAATAGAACCCAGATTGTAATACCTTAAGTGATGTTCTCTTCACTCCAAAGTGTCCTCCACATGCAAATTGATGACAATGTTGGAGAATGCTCATATGCTCCTCCTCTGAAACACACCTTTTGATAATTTGATCTGGACAAAATTTGAACAAGTAGGGCTCGTCCCAATAATAGTGCCTAGACATACACACTAATCGTTTCCTTTCTTGGCTAGACATACCTGGAGGAAAAACCTTAGTAGTTATATAATTAACAATATCTGCATACCATGGAAGTTGTAAATCAATTGCAAATAACTGCTCATCTGGAAAGTTTTCACTCAAGGGAAGCTTGTTTTCTTCCTCATCATGAAGTAACCTGGACAAGTGATCTGCAACCACATTCTCACTACCCTTCTTGTCCTTAATCTCAAGATCAAATTCTTGCAGTAAGAGCACCCATCTAATCAACCTAGGCTTAGCATCTTTCTTACTAAACAAAAATCTCAAAGCAGCATGATCAGTAAAAACAATAACTTTGGAACCAATCAAGTAGGACCTAAACTTCTCTAAAGCAAATATAACAGATAACAATTCTTTTTCAGTAGTAGAATAATTAAGCTGAGCATCATTTAAAGTTCTAGAAGTATAAAAAATAGCATGAGGTACCTTCTTAACTCTCTGACCCAGAACAGCTCCCAGAGCATAATCACTGGCATCACACATAAGCTCGAATGGGAGGTTCCAATCAGGTGCCATCATAATGGGTGCAGATGTGAGTAGCTCTTTCAATGTATTAAAGGCTTTCATGCACCCTTCTGTCCACATAAACTCAACATCTTTAGACAATAATGCACAAAGAGGTCTAGAAATTTTAGAGAAATCTTTTATGAATCTTCTGTAAAACCTTGCATGCCCTAGAAAACTTCTCACACCGTTCATAGATGTAGGAGGAGGCAATTTTGATATGATGTCAATCTTTGCCTTGTCCACCTCAATGCCCTTGCTAGAAATTACATGACCTAAAACAAGACCTTGTTGTACCATGAAATGACACTTTTCCCAATTCAGCACTAGGTTGCATTCCTCACATCTCTTTAGAACAAGCTGCAAATGGTTAAGACAATTATCAAAGTTAGAACCAAAAACACTGAAATCATCCATAAATACCTCTATAAATCTCTCCACCATGTTTGAAAACACGGTCATCATGCACCTTTGGAATGTGGTAAGTGCATTACACAAACTGAATGACATCCTTCTGTATGCAAATGTGCCAAAAGGGCATGTGAATGTGGTCTTCTCCTGGTCTTCTGGTGCTATAGCAATCTGATTATAACCACTATAACCATCTAGAAAACAATAGTGACTATGACTTGCTAACCTTTCTAACATCTGATCAATAAAGGGAAGAGGAAAATGATCTTTCCTGGTTTCAGTATTAAGCTTTCTGTAATTAATGCAGACTCTCCAACCTGTGGTAAGCCTGGTAGGAACAAGCTCATTCTCTTCATTCTTTATCACTGTGATTCCACTCTTCTTAGGCACAACATGAACTGGACTCACCCATTTGCTATCTGAGATGGGGTAGATAATGCCAACATCCAAGAGCTTAAGAACTTCTGTTCTCACTACTTCTTTCATGTGTGGGTTAAGCCGTCTCTGAGCATCTCTGTTAGGCTTTGCATTATCTTCAAGGAGGATCCTGTGCATGCACTTGGATGGACTTATGCCTTTGATATCGGCAATGGTCCACCCTAATGCAGTCTTGTGCTCCCTAAGAACTCTCAATAGCTTCTCTTGCTCCACCAAACTCAAGTTTGCAACAACTATCACTGGTAATGTCTGGTTCTCTCCCAAGTAAGCATACTTCAGTTGTTCAGGTAGTTGCTTCAATTCTAGATCTGGTGCCCTGACAATGGAAGGGACAAGAGTAGTATTAGTAGACACAAGAGTTTCAAAGTGAGGTACATACTTACTTGGATAAGGCATAGAAGCCTCAAGAGAATGCACAGCTTTATGGAGGTCTATCTCTGTAACATCACATCCACGTTCATAATTCAACCTTGTGAGGCTGTGGGCTATGCATGCCTCCAATGGTTCAATGCTATGTACCTGAAACACTTGCTCCACAACACTTCCTACCATATCAATCTTGAAACAATCATGGTTCTCATGTGGTAATTTGATAGTGTCAGACAACATGAATTCTATCTTCTTACCATCAACTTTCATGCGTATAGTACCCTTTTTTACACTTATCTTTGTATTAGCAGTTATCATAAAGGGCCTACCAAGAATAATAGGTAATGAAGATGGCATAGGAGAATCTTCCATATCCAGAACAACAAAATCAGCAGGCAAAATAAATTCATTTACCTGAACCAAAACATCCTCTAAAATACCTCTAGGTCTTCTGATGCTTCTATCTGCCAATTGCAATGTAATTGAGGTTGGTTTGAGCTCCCCCAACCTCAACTTCTCATAAACTGTATAAGGCATCAAATTGATGCTTGCTCCTAAATCAAGCAAAGCACGTTCAAATAGACGGTCACCAACCCTGCAAGGAATTGTAAAACTACCTGGATCTTTTAGTTTAGGTGGTAATTTTCTCAATAAAACCGCACTTACCTCCTCAGTTAATGCAACTTTCTCATGTTCCTGAAACTGTCTTTTGTGTGTGCAACAATCCTTTAAAAACTTAGCATAAGAAGGAATTTGTTTAATTGCATCAAGTAAAGGAATGTTGATTTCTACTTTTCTCAAAGTTTCAAAAATATCAAGAAGATGTTTTTCTTTCTTTTGCTTAACTAACCTTTGAGGGAAGGGTGGAAATATCACCTTCTCCTTCTCACTTACCTTTGTGGCTGGAGAAGATTCAACATTTTCTTGTTCTTTCTTATATGTCCCCACCTTGTTGTCAACTACCTTGCCACTTCTTAGGACTGTCACAGCCTTGAGCTGCTCCTGGCCCCCTGGATTAGGTATGGTTTGTGATGGAAACTCTCCTTTCTTCCTCTCACTCAACTCCTTTGCCAATTGCCCTACTTGTGCCTCCAATCTCTGAATAGCTTGGCTAGTTGTTGCTTCTAGTTTCTGAATGTTCTGACTAGTTAGAGCATTTGTCTGTTGCTGTGCAATCAAGAACTGGAGTATGGCACCTTCAAGATTATTATTCTTCTTCTGGTCAGTATTTGGTTGTGCCACCTGTGATGAAGTATGATAATTACTTCCCTGTTGGAAGTTCTTCTGTTGCCCTTGTGGATTAAGCACATTTTGACTATTGCTCCAAGAAAAATTTGGGTGGTCTTTCCATCCTGGATTATATGTGTTCGAATATGGATTGTTCTTGGGATGATAGTTGCTTTGCCCCACATAATTAGCTTGCTCATGATCTGTAAAACAAGACATAGGACAAGTCTCAGTAGTATGATTAGAATGAGAACATATAGCACATACCTCGATTTTAGCAACTTGTTGAACTTGAGAGATGTTCTGAGCTGACATTGCTTTCACTAGTATATCTAACTTCTTCTCCATTGCTGCCATTTGACTCTGGACTCCATCATTTGTGCTAACTTCATATACACCTTTACCTTTCACTCCCTGTCTCCCTCTTGATGAGAATTGCTGAGAATTTTCACTTAGGGTCTCAAATAGCACAATGGCTTCATCACTACTCTTTTCCATAAGCACACCTCCACAACCTGAATCAACAAGACTTTTGTTAGTATCATTTAAACCTTCATAAAAAGCTTGTACCTGATCATCTTGAGATAGATTGTGGTGTGGACACTTGAGAAGCAACTCCTTGAAATGCTCCCATGCCTCAAAGAAAAGATCTCCATCCTTCTGTTGGAAGGTTTGAATCTCCCTTTTAAGTTGTCTTGTCATTTGGGCTGGGAAAAACTTCTTCAAAAATTTAGTGGCCAATTGTTCCCAAGTAGTAATGGAACCTGCAGCCAGAGAATTCAACCACAACTTAGCATTATCTTTTAAGGAGAAAGGAAAAAGAATTAACCTGATTCCTTCTGTTGTCAAGCTTTGTATGTTTTGAGTCTTGCAGAGATCAAAGAAATCCCTAATGTGCAAGTATGGATCTTCAGAAGGTGTGCCTCTATAGTGTGTCACCATGTTAAGCAATTGAGGTGATAAATTGAAGCTGCCTTGCATATTTGGTTGGTAGGCAATGCATGATGGTTGATTAAGGTTTTGAGGGACAAAAGAGTCCTTCATTGGCCTTCGAACCTGTTCATCCCCCATTTCGTTCACAGTTTCTAATCTTTTTGCCCTCTCAGCTTGCTTACGAAGACGTGTAAGAGTTCGTTCAATCTCAGGATTGTAGACAACAACACCTAAATTTTGGGAACGACGACCTTGCATAAACAAAATTCAACCTGTAAAAGAAAATAAATAAAAAAACAAAATTCAACACAAACTAGTCACACAATCCGCGGCAGCGGCGCCAAAAACTTGTTGAACAAATAGTAACCTAAAAATTAAGCAACTATATGCACGTTTTAACTCGCAAGTGCACAAGATCAGATAAATAGTATAGAACGCAAACACGAGATCGTTCCCACGAGGATTGGATTAATTTGTGCTAAATATTGAAAACAACATTTGATTAAAAATAGAATTGGATTGTGGTTAAAACAATGAGAAAACTAGTTAGGGATTCGATGTTCACCACTAATCTTTTTCCTCAAGCAAACGACATGCACAATGCTACAAAACAGATTTTGGATGATTATGTTTGTCAACCTAAAGGCATGATATCTACTCTTTAAGTTATTGATTTCCCTAAACAACAAGTTAGGCATGGGTATCTACTCTAACTCTTTTCATTCTTAAAGTGTTTAGCATGGTATCTACTAAGTTGTACTTTAAGAATGCATAACACAATGGAAATCGACAAACACACAAATTCTAGAACATGGTATCTATTCTAGTTATTGATGATGATTAATTTCAAGAACTTATAACTAGTTCTTTTGTTACTTTCATAGGTACAAGACTCGGTCATCTAAATTTACCTATGTAACAAACTCAATACACAGCATGCATATGATGATCAAGCATAACATAACGTATATAAAGAGTAAAATATAATCTGAAATTAATCAATAAGCATCACAAAAGTAGTTTATAGCAAAGACATATCGAAATCCTTAAAGAAACATGATTAAGGCTTCAATCGAGCCCTAACTAAAATATTTAGCTATCCATAATTTGAATGGATAGCAAGAACATACAAAACAGAAAATAAAAAGAGAAAGAAGAAGAAGATGGCTCTTTGATAAAGAAGACAACTCTTTGATGGTGTAAACAACTCTTTGATGGTAGACAACTCTTTGATGGTGTAGACAACTCTTTGATGGTGTACAATGGAAATGTAATTTATGGAATGATATCCTCCTTTGAATGAGCTGAAACTCTCTATTTATAGACTTCAAATTCGTCCTCCCCCTTGGCTGGTCTCTTAGCTGCCCATGTGTGGCAGCTCATGCTTTGTCTCCCATGTGTGGCAGCTCATGCTTTGCAGCTGCCACAAGCTTTGCCTCCATGTGTGGCTGCTTTAAGCACATGGCTCAACAGCTGCCCATGCTTTGCCTCCATGTGTAGCTGCTTTAAACACATGGTTTGTCTGTGAACCAGATTCAGTGTTTGACATGCTGAGGGCTCCAGACTTATCCAATTGGGCTGAAAATTGGATATGTTATAGTAGACATCCATTGGAACACATTCTATCAAGGGTGTTGCCTCATCTGACTTGTGCAAGTAGCTGAAATAAGGCCTGCGAGCTGACCCACGAAAACTGGACTGAGGCCTGGTTTTTCTGTGAACCAGGTTCGGTATTTGACATTGAGCTACTAAATCATGTCTAACTTCCTCTAGAAGACTCCAAATCATGCACTGTAAAATGCTACGGAAACTAGACTTCCGTATCTTTCCAGTGATGTATGGCACATTATCTAGTTCTTTTTGAGCAAGTACAGGTTAATCCGTAAATATGACTGATCTGCAGACACAGTTTTTAAGCTAACTTGTCTTCAAAATGCATGTAATGAGTCTCAACCTTATTATACTGAAATATACACAAAACTTTATTAAAAGCACAAGTTTAACTCAAAAACATACCAAATCATAAGTTAGAATGGTACAAAAAAATATGTAATTATGCACTGATCAGTATTGTACAGGTAACATTCGAGACGAGTTGGACAATTACTTAAGTGTGCTTGACGAGTTTAACTTCGAGTTAGTGTACATGACCACAAGGCTCAGAGACTTCGTGGAGCAGGTGGATGAGTTGATGATAGATGGAGCCCAATCTGATTCTTCTGATTCAGACCCTTCGGCAAGTGAGTCAGAAGAGGAGCCATGGGAGAGCTCAGCTGTCGATAGCATTTTGAGAAATGCTACGTTTGAAAAAAAAAAATGAAATCTCCGAGGCTAAGGAGGAGCCAATGGAGGAAAGTGAGCCTTGGGTGGAGTCCATGGCCGGTATTATTGTAATCTCAAGTGACGATGAGGATGAGCCTATAGAAGAGTCCGAGGTAGAGGTGATCCTAGTTGAACATTAGGTTAACTTCCTGTAGACACAGCATCATATGTGCATACTTATTTTCAGAATTTCTGGGCATTTCTTATGTTTGAGAAGTTTGTTGAGGTTTTCATTTGAAAAACTTGTTATACATGTTATTATATATGTTTATATGTCGAGAACTGAGGTTTAGCAAGATGAGTATATAATTATTTGTTTCCTTATCACCTGTTTATATTTGTTCATATGATTAATTGTGTTGTAAGGGTATAACTATAATATTGGAATGATATGCTCAGTAGAGAGTAAGGTGGTTAACCAACTAGCTAAGTAGTTGATGCATATATTCAGGGTTGAAAAGGAAGAAACTTAATTTTTGGTTTTCATCAGATTTTGGTATATATATATATATATATATATATATGGATATATTTTCAGTTTAGTTGAGAAATAGTTTATTGGAAGTTTATGTAAATAACATATTATGGTTTTCAAACCCACCACAGGTAACCCCCCCCCCCCCCCCCCCCCCCCCCCAGTTGCCTTATGACAGTCAGTTATTTTGCCACACGAGTTTTATGGTATTCAGATATAAATGTGTGGCTTTGAGATATGATGATGTCCACGGACATCCAGGTTGCCTTTGGTAAATATGTTGCCTTCAGATATGATGATGCCCACAGACATTCAGGTTGCCTTCAGTTTAGTCAGCATGCTTGATAGTTGCCCCACATCCAGGTTGCCTTCGGTTTTATCAGCATGCTTGACAGTTTGTTATTTTACCCCACGAGTTCAGGGACGCCTGAACCGTGCAGTACCAGGATTGCGGCTCAGGCTGGCCCCCTGAGACTTGCCAGGATTGCGGATCAGGCTGACGACGGTCCCCTGAGTCCTGCCAGTTTGCGGCTCGGGTTGACTTTGTGTCACCGAGACCTGCCAGGGGAATTGACGGTTATCAGGAATTGACGGTTAACAGGAATTGACGGATCAGATATGGGGGTACGCCTAGGTGGAGAATATTTTATACAGTTGCCAGTATTTTCTTAAGCATGCTATATATATATATGTATTTACTTTATTTTAGTTTAGCTTGCTTTAATTCATCTTAGTTTATTTTATTTAAGTGGTTTTATTCTATTTCATTTAAGTGATTGGCACTGATTTTACTTATTGAATATAATATTAAATAGTTTAAGTATTTCCAGTATGATTTGCCCCACGAGTTTACAGCTATTCAAACTGTGAGAGCCAGAATTGCGGATCAGGTTGACCAGATGTCTCCTGAGTCCAGCCAGGATTACAGAACAGGATAAAGTATATACCCAGTGTTTTCAGCAGAAATATTATTTGATAAGGCATGCATGAGTTGAAATGTTAAAGGTTGCCAGAGTATTTTCGTTAAATTCAAGGTTCACATGAATCTCATGAACAGAACGAGTTATGTGAATTGCTGCAACCTAAGGCCAAATACTATGATGCTTGATTGCTTGGATATGAGTTCAGCATCTAGCTATATGCTTTTAAATATTTTAAATATCATGTGGCTGAGCAAGATTACCAAAGTATTATGATTGATCTGAAAGTGGAAAGGAAACTTTTGAGCAGGTTTATTTATTTGAATGGTTGCAGCTTCATGCTTGAGTTATCTAAACTGTTGAGGCCAAGGCCAGAGTGTTCTGATACTTAGTTTTCTTGAATATGATTTAATGATGCTTGAGTTATCTAAACTGTTGAGGCCAAGGCCAGAGTGTTCTGATACTTAGTTTTCTTGAATATGATTTAATGCATGTTGGCAGTTGGATTATATGCATAAATAAATATGAATAAGTCAGAAGGTTGGGGTTGCGAAAGCATTCTTTCAATATTATTATTGGTCAGGAGGTTGAGATAAACCCCCCCATTTAAATTATTTTTCAGTCGAACGATTGGTTGCTAGATTATGCAAGAATGAGAATGCATAGATTAATGTGTTGAAACTGCCAGAGTGTTCACATTGATGTGAATATTAACAAAATTTCATTAGTAGATTAAATTAGTTGGTATATGGCGATCAGAGGCCAGAGTGAAGTAATAACTGATTTCCTTGGTTATAAATTGATCGCACACTGGCAGTTGAAGTATATGCTTATGTGTATGAGACATAGTAAATTATACACTTAGCGTGCGTCAGTGAAATTGCTATTTGATAGTTGTGCGTAGGTAAGAATGCACGAGTCCGAATAATTGAGATCTCCAGAATATCTTTGTTTGATCAAATTATTAGCAGATTGACTTATTTAAATTGTTGTGGCCGGAGGTGTAATTGCTTGGTTGTGACTTAATGCATGCTGGTAGATGAGATATAAAAATGTATATACATATATACTTGTTTTGCAGGTGAAATATTTTTGGGAATGATCAGTTTATAGGGGAGACTCTGCCGAATTTTCGGCAGAAGTCGTATTGAAATTTCAGTTAATTTCAGTTAGAAAGAGTAAATTTGTCTTTTATGTCCAGTATTAGCCAGGTATCAGACACTCAGAGGGAGAAATGAATGTTAGTTAAATATTAGATTCATGGCAGAGAGTTTTAAATTTATCAGAAATCCAGTTGGTTACCAGATTACCACCCCAGGTATTTCAAATATAAATAGACTGCCCCCAGGTTTTATTATTCGAATTATAGATGCAAGTATTGAGACTAATAGTTGTACCCAAGTAGCAGTGGTGGGCCCAACACTCTCATCCCCTTTAGTGAAGGGTAAGTAAATTTTGGGGACGAAATTTCTGTAAGGGGGGTAGATTGTAACAACCCGGTCCTTAATTAATATTTAATTATTAATTTATTCCAATAAAAGACCATTATGCCCCTAGATTATTTTAATAGTTTAAAAGTTGACTTTTTGACCTGAGAGGAATTTAGGAATTTCAGTTATACCATTGCGTAGAGCGCGACGAAACGAGTTCGTAGACATGCGGCACGCTCGCTACAGTACCCCGGGGCTACAGTAACCGGGTATTATTTATCTTCTTCCTCCCTCTCTCGCAGACAACACCTCACCCCCCCTGTTACTGTTCATCCGTCGGGATTTTGGGCCACCACCGCCACATTCGGCCACCAAAGTTGACGGGGCCGGTACCAAAATGACCGGGCCGCCATCCTCTTCCTACCCCAGCCAGGTCTCGCTGCCAGCCGCCGTAGTTTAGCCGGAAAACGAGGAGAAAAGCTCCGGTTTTGACTGAAACTTCGCCGGCTTCGTTCTCCGTTGTCCGGCCGCCATTTTTGGCGATCCAGGTATGGAAACTCATCTATTTCTCGAGCCCTAGCTGTTGGTTGGGTAGGATTTCAGGAATTTCAAGCGTAGATAGCTCGATTTACAAGTTAGGTTTCGGCAGATTTTCGGGTCACTGTTCCGGCCACTTCCGGCCAGATTTTGGGCTATGTCCAAGAACAAAAGTTGTTCCAAATGGGGGGTTTTAGCTAGGCCAGGAGTTTGGGCCGGCGGTTTGGAGTTTTCCGGCCGTCGGAAATTGATCAAGCCACCCACACCCTGCCGGCGCGTGTGGCAGCGCGTGGGCAGAGTGGGGGAGAGCACATTCAGTTCTAGAACGATCCTTGTGCCGTCACGAGCGCGTAGGATTTCGCGGATCGAAATTCGGTATAGTTCGGACCCCGAACGGATCCCGCATATTGTGTAATTTCCGGGTTCGATAGGTTTGGACCGTCGGATCGAACCTGAATTTAAGTATGTTATTCTAGACACTCTCAGGATCGTATAGAATTTGACGGATCATAAAACGGGGTCCCAGATACTCTAGAAATGTCAGCCCTAGGGCGAGGATTACAGTAAATTAACCCAGCTACAGTTAAGTTACAGTTAAACGAACTAGTTACAGGTCAGAAACAAAGGAAAGAATTACGTGTGGCTTGATCCCTCAGTAAGGGTACGTAGGCAGCCTACAGTTACCAGGCACAGCCATGAGTCAGGGCCCCAGAGTTTCTGTTTTGTTTTTAAGGGCATTTTAGTCATTTTGTCTCATACTCAGCAGGTGTTAGTTTTAAACAGGATTCGACCCGGATTCCAAAGTGGAATTTGGGTCGGGTCGTTTCACTTTTGACTTCTCTTTTGGCTTTTGAACGCGAGTTTTGCTAGGATTTTGGAAGAACTTCTACTTCAAGGTGTTTTCGATCTTTATTATTTTAATGAAGAACTTGATTATTTTTATTGTGAAGATGCGTAACTAACTCTCTTTTGCTAGGGTGAGGCCACGAGCCTTAGCAAGAATATGTAGTTTCTGTCCAATTTGCTTATGATTATATGCATGCAGGTTTTCGAATTATTCATCACTGGGTTAAACTATCTAAGTGTCTTGATGCTTGATCACCATTAGGATGTTTAGAAAAGTAATTTGATGCAGTTTTGGTCGGAGGTCGGTCCCTGAAATTGACGAAGGCTTCTTGTGATTAATATGTGCAAGTTCACTTAGGATGAATACCACGTCTTAAGGGTTGCACGGTTTTTCAAAAGGTTTCACAAAACTTAATGAGTCATGTATGTTTAGATTTGATCTGAATACCACAGACGGATTGCATGTGTGATATACGCTCTATGTTGGGGGTCCAAGTAGGCATATATTAGAAATACCTAACCTTCGAAATATGCATGTATAGGTCATAAGTAATTGGGGGAACTATATAGAATTGTTAAAGTGACGGCGGATCCCTAGTGCTTTTTTAATTTGATTTCTAAAAACACAACTGTTTCTCTTGCTCTTAGCTTTAATTTTGTATATTGCCTTATTTTTATTAGTTAAATTCCTTTTAATTTAAGGTCTTCAAATCAAACATCTCAACTTTCTCTTTTGCAATAAGTAATTAGAATTTGGTTGCTACGAGTTATTTAATAATCCCTGCGGAGAACGATCTTGCGAGAATCATTTATACTACAATAACCTTGTCATTCTTGCAAGTTTTGTAGGAGTTTTATCCCTGTTTGCGCAGATACTAAAAAGCCTATCAAGAAATTGGCGCCGTTGCCGGGGATTATTTAAAATAATTCGTTCTAATCAGATTCTGCATTAATTATTGCTGTACATACATACCAGAAAAAAAAAAAGAAAAAAAAAAGAAATTTTTTTCGTTTTTTATTTATTTTTGCAGATCACAGCAAGGCAGTGCAGATTACAATCTGTGCATGGTCAGCACACATTCAACAGTTCAGCAATTGTTTCCGTTTGTTCCAAAACCTGAGCAATCTTTAAGGAGGAGACGCAGGGAGCAAAATTTGCTGTGGGTTCCTTCACTGCAAGGGACTTTTCTGCAGTCTTTATATTCTGAGGACCTGCACAGTACAGAAACAATGGCTTTTGTTATTCCAGAGGCTGGTGATCCTTTGGGTAATTCTTTAACAGCTCATGCCACTAACATACCAGGTTGCATTACATATCCAGCAGTGGAAGAAGGGTCTACATTCGAAATCAAGCATCACATGTTGAGTATTCTACCTACATTTCATGGGCTATCAACCGATGATCCTATCATGCACATTGCAGAATTTTTAATGGGATGCAAGAATATTTTGGTGAAAGGATTCTCAGTTGAATCTATTAAGCTTCGTCTATTTCCTTACACATTGAAAGATCAAGCAAGGAGATGGCTCCTCACACTTCCATCTGGAAGCATTAGCACTTGGAACCAACTCAGTGAAAAATTATTAAACAATTATTATCCAGCTTCAAAGACTCTCGACATGAGAACTCAAATTTTATCTTTTGCCCAAAAACCAAATGAAGAGTTTCATGAGGCGTGGGAACGGTTTAAAGAGTTGAATAGAAAATGTCCACATTCTGGTATTAGCAGTACGGATCAAGTGCATATATTTTTCAGAGGGTTAAATATGACAACAAAAACTCTTGTCAATGCTTCATGGGGAGGATCATACAAGGATAAAAATGCACAAGAGGCTTGTTTATTATTTGAAAAAATGGCAGCACATACACAGCAATGGGCAGTTGAGCAGCCACAATCAAGGTCTATTTTTGAGATATCTAATGGTTCTCCATATATGTCGGCACAAATTGAAAAAATGGAGAAAAAGCTTGAAAGATTTGATGCAAAATTTGACATGTTATTACAAAGAATTCCAGGTTCACAGGTTGCTGTACAGCAACCTTTATCAGCTGCCTGTAGCATTTGCAATGTGACAACCCATGATTTTTTGAGCTGTCCGCATAAAGATGCTTATCCGGAATTTGCAGCGGAACAAGTTAATGCATGTAATAATTTTCAACGTCCACGATATGACCCGTATTCAAATGTTTACAACCCGGGTTGGAGAGATCATCCTAATTTTAAGTGGGACAGAGAGCAGCCTGCAAGGCCACAATTTCAACAACAGGTATAGCAAACTGTTGCACCTAAGGCTGCTTGGGAGGTTGCAATTGAAAAATTAGCAAATGCCACCAGTCAAGAATTCCAAAATCTGCAGGCAACAGTGAAAAACATAGAAAAACAAATGGGGCAGATTGCATTCCAAGTTTCAGAAAGAGCACCAAGTACATTTCCTAGCCAAACGGAACATAATCCAAGGGGAGGCGCAGATTGTAAGGCAGTTCGAGTTCTACGTTCGGGTAAAAGTTATGACAATAGAGGTGAAATTTGTGTTGGAAATTCGCAGGCAGCATCACAGCCACAAACAGGTTCAGGAAATTTTGCAAAATATGATATTGTCACATATTCTACAGAGTCTATGGGCAGATCTGAAAACAGTGCAAAAAAGTGCTGCAGAAACTGCAGAACGTGTTTATGTGCCTCCAGTGCCTTATCCCGAAAGGTTGAAGCCCAAAGTTAAAGATCAACAGTTGACAGATTTTATGAAGACGTTGGCCAAAGTTTAGATCAATCTCCCATTGATTGATGCAATTAAGAACATTCCATCTTATGCCAAGTTTTTAAAGGATGTTTGCACAAAGAAAAAGAAGCTCGTGGATTTTGAAAAAGTTATTCTTACAGAACAGTGCAGCGCAGTTTTATTACATAAACTGCCTCCAAAGAAACAAGACCCAGGGAGTTTTACAATTTCATGCACAATTGGAAATTCTAATTTTAAACGTGCTTTAATTGATTTGGGTGCAAGTATTAATTTAATGCCTTTTTCTGTTTTTCAGAGACTAGGACATGGAGATATCAAGCCTACATCAGTTATTCTATAACTGGCAGACCGTTCAGTTGCTTACCCTAGGGGAATTATTGAAGACCTCATTATTAAAGTGGATAATCTCTATCTTCCTGCAGATTTTGTGGTCTTGGATATGGACGAAGACATGCAAACACCGATTATTTTGGGGAGATCGTTTGTGGCAACAGCTAGGACTTTAATTGATGTGGAAGCTGGAACATTAACTTTACGAGTTCAGGACCAATCTGTGGTGTTTAATTTGTTTGAGGCAGCGAAACATCCTACTGAACAGCAAGGATGTATGTGCATTGACGTGGTAGACAGTATGGTCCAAGACAATTTTTATGCTAGTTCAAATATAGGTCAATCTGATAAATTGTTTGCTGGGAAAAAGCGAAAATTGCAGTTCAATAAGCTAGAGGAAATTCGTCAAGGTGATTATAATAGTTCTCGCATCTACAAGGAAAGAACGAAGGCATTTCATGACAGTCAAATTTTACGGAAAGAATTTCAGCCATGACAAAAGGTTTTGTTATTCAGTTCCAGGTTGAAGTTGTTTCCAGGAAGTTAAAGTCTCGTTGGAATGGCCCCTATTTGGTTACTAAGGTTTATCCTCATGGGGCGGTTGATATTACAAGTGAAATTAATGGCAACACATTCAAAGTGAACGGTCACAGGCTGAAACCATATTTGGAGTCACCATTCGATATTGCACGCGAGTAATTGTGCTGTTTTCTTTCTCTAGATGTTTTTATTTTTTCTACTCCTAACATATCATTGATTCAATGCAGGACACAACAATCAGCAGCAAGTATCAAAAGCAAAAAAATCCTATGCTGGAATCCTGCACCCAGCAGCAAGTCTACACTGGGAAAGACACAACAATCAGCAGCAAACATCAAAAGCAAAAAAATCCTAGGCTGGAATCCTGCATCCAGCAGCAAGTCTACACTGGAATCATGCACCCAGCAGCAAGTCTACCAACTGTCCAACAACAACACTTGCAGGGATTCGATATTATACCTGCTCGCAACTTGAAGATTGACTTGCTCGATGAAATCCACCAGTCTCCATGTATTATTTCCAAGTTGATGCAACTCTGAAATTGAAGCAGATGAAAACAGATGTGGATGAGTCACTCAAGACAGGGCAAAGAGGTTCTTCAGTTCTAACTGAACTGACGCAAAAAATTGTTACTTCCGTCAAACGAAGTTGTTTAGTTAGTCTCTACAGCTCGGGCCATGAAGTCTACAATAATCAATTTTGTTCCTAATTCCTTTCAACAAAAAAATGGTCCCCCAATTGAGACCCAGTTACGAGCCCAATGTGGGGCTTACCGTTACCCAAGCTCAGAAACATAATTTTGATAAGTTCTGACTCATTTACACCGCACAATATTGTGAAAGTCAGAAATTCTACAGGGGATCGTGTTTATACCTCTGTGGGATGGCTGGCTTCAGATTTTTGCAGAGACCAATGTGTGGTGTAGATTTACTCAGAGTTGCAAGTTTGGGGGTTGACTGCACATGGATACACATACATGCAAGGGTTAGACTTTGCTCACACCATCAATTCTGAAATGGAAGTTCCTATATTTGAGGAAGGTTTTACCTTTGGCCTCTCAGATTTCCGCTACTTCCACCTTGGACTATTAACCTCAGCTCTCAGATCTGATGTTTGAAATGCATCGTTAAGGATGGAGCGGCTCCTTGGTTACTCCAAATACCATTTCGGGCAAATCCAGCACAGAAAACTCCAACTTTGAGTTTTGAACCAGCTGCGAACGAGAGAGGGGTGTGGGTTTCTGAGAGAAATGCCTATGAGAGCAGGTTTGAGTGTGCGCAAGATAGAGAAAAGAGCTATTGGTGCACAGAAAATATTTGAAAAAAGGAACATCTGAGTAGGAGATGAGAATGGATGGGAGAAAGCCTGTTGGCTCTGGGCTCGCGACTAGAAGGGGATCCCATGCCTGTTCACGGTTTTCTGTTTTTAATTGACAAATACAGCTGCTAGACCGGGTTATATTGTATGTGTCGCTCGTACTTGACACAAGTGTGGACTTGGACGGGTGAGAAACTAAAAATTTAGATTTTTAATTTTTTGGGTCTTGTCTAGAATTTTCGTTTTTAAGTTAATATCCATAGATTATTTTAAACTTTAGAACAAATAGACATGGTGAAGATTAGTCCCACAATAGAGTCTTTTCTATTTATTGTTGCTTAGACACTAATTCATGAATTATATTTTGAAATTTGCACATCACACCAAAATGGTTTGTGGGGAGTGAGATTGAAATACTTACTGTTTGTCCCAATGTGTTTTAATTTCTGTTTCAAAAAAAATAAATAATAATAATAATAATAATAAAGTTAGTATGTGTTATAAAGTAATAATTGCCTCACCCGAAGCTTTGCTAGTAACCGGGCCAATCCTGCCTAATCAGCAGTGATTCTTGAGTAAAACGGTAGAGTTTTGGCATGAGACAGGGTGGTTAGTTGGTTCCGTAGCCGTTTCAGCTTGAGTTAATAAGTCCTTAGGGGTGTTCTACACCTAATGCCCTAAAGCCTTAGTGGTTTGGGAGTCATTGACCTAAAGCTCGTTACATGGGTTGAATCGAAAGCTTAAGGGAACCGACATTGCACAACCGCTACTGTTACTATTAAAAAAAAAAGTCGAAAAAGAAAAAGAAAAAAATGTGTGAAGTTTGAATAAGAGGGATAAGAGTTAAGGGTTTTAGTCGAGTCTCCTTAACTATGATGGTTCACTTTACACCGAATGAAGTTTGTGAATTCTTTTCTAATTGATTCTAAATAGCTTAGACTCTGTGGTGGGATTAGTTGGATCTTTTGAAAAGATGTTCTAGTTTTTAAAATTTGCTATGGATTGCAACTTGAAGGTGGAAATTTTGTCTTGGTTAAGTTTTATTTAGGTGTCTAGTTTGTTAAGTTTTTATTTTTGTTTGAGTCTTGTTTTGCTTGAGGACAAGCAAAAAGCTAAGTTTGGGGGTATTTTGATGCGCATATTTTATATTATATATTTAACCCCATTCTTAATATATTTTGGTTAATATTTTGGAAGAATTTTGATACTTTGAATTATATTTCCAATATAGGACTTTCGACTCCCTCTGGAGCAAAACATAATCAAATGGACGAATTTTGGAGTAATTCCAGTTGGAGGACGTTCGTGAGTCACTTGGCTTGATCGTATTTAACCCTCATGGAGGTAGCGCCACTGATTCCTTCTCTCATTCTCAACCAACCATAGCCAAGTTGAATGCCCATATGGCTCAGCTCCTACAGATGCAGACTTTGACCCCGAATATAATCCTGAATCAGGATCCTCTTTTGATAACCCCAAACCCGATCCGAAATCAGGATCCTATTTTGACGACCCCACCTATAACGACGACGACCCCGACCTCGACTTCGAAGACGACCCCGACCCCCACTCCGATGATGACCCCGACCCCGAATTTGTCTTTGATTCAGACCCCGATCTTGATTTCGACTTCGACTTCGGCCCCAACTCAGGCTCAGATCCTGATTTGAATTCCTACTCAACCTGTATCCTATGCATCTTCCGCTGCACAGATTATGACTTCTCGACTAATGACCTCGACACATGGACTAGATTGCGCATATTGTGGTGATCCGAGACACACTCGTGAGACTTGTTTTAAATTGCATGGCTACCCCGATTGGTGGGCTACTCTTAAAGATCAAAGACAATGCAATATGACTAGTAATGGTACTGGTTATGGATTCCATACTTCCGATAAGATTGATTCCAAGAGCTGGATAATTGATTCCGGTGCAACTGATCATATGACATTTGATCCTGATGATTTTTTGAATACTACACAACCTCGACAAACCTGTATTGCAAATGCCAATGGCGTTACTTATCCTGTGACAAAGGTTGGCACTGTTGCACTCTCATCCTCTCTCACACTATCTAATACTTTACTTGTTCCATCTTTATCCACTAAATTGTTATCAGTTAGTCAGCTTACTAAACAATTGAATTGTTGTGTACTCATTTACCTAAATTTTTGTTTCCTTCAGGATATTCACATTAAGGAGATTCTTGGTCGTGGTACTAAGAGAGGGGGCTATATTATGTCGATGACTTCAGTCTTGGCGTGGCTAACAGTGTGACGCATCCCTTTGATAGCAAACAAAAGCAAATCTGGTTATGGCACCGTCGATTGGGACATCCGTCTTTTAGTTATATGAAGCATCTTATACCAGATTTATTCTTAGGTTTCAAGGACTCCGACTTCACATGTGATACTTGTATTTTGGCAAAGAGTCACCATGTGCCCTACCCGTTGAGTACGAACAAGTGTACTACTCCATTTACGTTAATTCACTCTGATGTCTGGGGACCTTCACCTATCACTGCTCATTCTAGTGTTCGATGGTTTGTCACATTCATAGATGATTGTACACGGATGACATGCTTTATTTGCTGAAGAATAAAAATGAAGTGTTTTCCCGTTTTCAGTCCTTCCACAAACAATGAAGACTCAGTTTAATGCTCAAATCCAGATTTCGCTCAGACAATGGTGGAGAATTTGTCAATCATGACTTTCAGACTTACTTCCAACAACATGGAATTATCCAGAGACGACTTGTCCTCAGACACCGCAACAAAATGGTGTTGCTGAACGAAAGAATCGACATCTTCTTGAAACGCCCGAGCACTTTGATTGGCGCTCATGTTCCTCGCCATCACTGGGATGATGCTATTGTCACCGCAGTTCACCTGATCAACCGCATGCCTTCTGGTGTATTGACCTTTAAAACTCCCTTACAGGTGCTTGCAACACAACCTCTGCCTTGTTTTGGTACTCACACCCCGAATCTTTGGATGTGTGGCTTTCG
Organism: Prunus salicina; assembly: GCA_020226455.1. Lineage (NCBI taxonomy): Eukaryota > Viridiplantae > Streptophyta > Magnoliopsida > Rosales > Rosaceae > Prunus > Prunus salicina. The sequence continues at coordinate 13,369,563 of CM035342.1, forward strand.
TTCATCTCCACAAAAATCAACGTAGCAAACTTGATCCCTGTGCGCTTCGTTGTGTTTTTGTGGGTTATGCCACTCATCAAAAGGCTACCGCTGTTATCACCCTCTACCCGACATATATGTCACTTTGGATGTGACCTTTCTGGAATCTGAGTTGTTCTTCCATGACCCATCATCCAAATCTACGCTTCAGGGGGAGATACGAAGTGAAGAGCAGAATTGGAGCAACTTGGAAAACGAAGAAATTCTTCTCTGTACAGAAATGATTGATCATCCCAAGTCTGGAGCACGAGATTACTCTCTGTTGAAAAGCGACCAATTGCCTATTCATAGCAATCAATTGCCAGACCCACCTGATCTATGCGAAGATATTTCTGATCCAAGTCTCACACCTACAGACAATACAGAACAACAAGATGAAAAACCCTCTCTAACTCAACAGTCCAACAGACCAATCTCCTGAGAATATCCTTGAGGTAACTACTCCTACTAGACTTGTGCATTTAGAGAATAAAACTATTGGATATCAATTACCTTTCAGGCAAAATCATGGGAAACACCAAACCGTTATTCACCCGATATTGGCAAGACATCCAAGTATCCAATTGCAAATCATGTATCCACTGAGAAGCTGTCTGAACCACTAAGGCTTTTGTGCATCAGTTGTCTGCTATCCATATTCCAACCAAGGTCTCTGAAGCATTGAAAATCCTAAGTGGGTCCAAGCTATAAAAGAGGAGATGAAAGCTCTTGAGAAAAATCAGACTTGGACATTGGAGACTATACCACGAGGAAAAAAGACTATCGGATGTAGATGGGTGTTTACTATAAAACACAATGCATATGGATCTATCGAGCGATACAAGGCAAGACTTGTGGCAAAAGGGTACACACAGACCTATGGTATAGACTATGAAGAAACCTTTGCTCCAGTTGCAAAGTTAAACACCGTCAGAGTCTTATTGTCCTTGCAGCTAATTTGGATTGGCCACTACACCAGTTTGATGTAAAGAATGCTTTTCTACATGGTGAACTCACTGAGGAGGTGTACATGGACATTCCTCCTGGATATAATACTACTCAGACTGGAACAGTTTGTAGGTTACGAAAAGCATTGTATGGATTGAAACAGTCACCACGTGCATGGTTTGGATGGTTTGGATGGTTCACCATGGCAATGAAGAACAATGGTTTCAAACAGTGCAACTCAGATCATACTCTGTTCTTGAAACATCGGAAAGGGAAGGTAACAGCATTAATAATCTATGTTGATGATGTGATTATTACTGGGAATGATAAACAGGAAATATCACAGCTACAAGACTATCTGGCTACGGAGTTTGAGATGAAGGATCTAGGTGGACTCACGTATTTCTTGGGAATTGAGGTGGCTCGATCACAACAAGGCATATTTCTCTCTCAAAGGAAATATGTCTTGGACTTGTTGACAGACACAGGAATGCTAGATCTATTGTTCAGAATCATCATCTTGGAGAATATCCGGATCAAGTTCCAACTAACAAAGAAAGATACCAAAGGTTAGTGGGAAGATTGATCTATTTGTCACATACTCGACCAGACATTGCTTATGCGGTGAGTGTTGTCAGTCAATTTATGCACTCTCCAAGTGAAGACCACATGAATGCAGTTCTTCGGATACTTAGATATTTGAAGTCTGCACCTGGAAAAGGACTTATGTTCTCAAAGCATGGTCATCTAAATATTGATGGTTATTCAGATGCAGATTGGGCAGGTAATGTAACAGATAGAAAATCCACACCGGGTTACTTCACATTCGTGGGAGGTAATTTGGTAACATGGAGGAGCAATAAACAAAATGTAGTAGCTTTATCCAGTGCAGAAGCCGAGTTCAGAGGCATGACTAAAGGGATTTGTGAACTTCTTTGGTTAAGAAAGTTGCTTACTGAACTTGGGTATAAACCTACATCCACAATGAATCTCTTTTGTGACAACAAGGCTGCTATAGCCATTGCAAAGAATCTGGTTCAGCATGATCGTACTAAACATGTTGAGGTGGATCGACACTTCATCAAACAAAAGCTTGAGGCTAAAGTGTTTCAGTTTCCTTTTGTGAAATCCGAGGATCAATTGACGGATATTTTAACAAAGGCAATTTCCAGTAAAGCATTCCACAATTCACTGGATCAGTTGGGCATTGGCGACATCTAGGCACTAACATGAGGGGGAGTGTTGGTGTGACTTGTGTATATTGACTTTACTTTCCTTACACACCAAGAATTCCTATTATAATTGTAATTGATTTACTTTAATTCTTGATTTCCTACTGTAAATAGATTTAGGAATTTATTATTTACTTGCCCATTCAGGTTTCGTTGTATTATAAATATGACCTCCTACAAGGAGAAGAATACACAAAAAATTCCCACAAACAAATATTCTCTCATAGTTTTCATATTTTAGCATAGAGGATATTCATTAAGCCTCCAGCAAGTCACCCTAGTGTGATGATCTACATCATCACAATATGTAGAGTGCAACGGCTTCCGCCGTGGATTAGAAGGTTTCTGGTCTTGGCGTACCGTCATGGCTCCATGCTCGATAGGTAAAGAAGAAGAACCCCACTCTCGTTGTTTCTCCTCTTGACAGATCAAGGAATAAGCTTTGCGTGTGGTAGGCAAGGGCTGCATAAGCAGGATTTGACAGCTCATGACGCTAAAAGATTCATTCAATCCCATAACGAATTGCATCAGCGCATTCCGCTGCTCTCGTTTGACATGTTTCTTCATGGCGCCATAAGTGCAGGATGGAAGGTCGCTGTAAGATGCTAACTCGTCCCATAGTGCTTTCAATTTGGTGTAGTATTCTGCAACAGACAACTGGTCTTAGGTGAGCGAAGAGAGGTCTCGTTGAATCTGAAATTTTTTGGGTAATTTGCTTTGGGAAAATCTTTCCCTGAGATCTTCCCAAATTCATGGGCTGTTGTTGAATAAATCACACTACCGGCGATGTCGAGTTCGAGCGTGTTGAGAAGCCATGAAAGAACCATGTCATTGCAACATTTCCAAAGAGAAAAGTCATCGGGATGAGTCTTTGCCGACGGCATCTTAACGGTACCATTGACAAAACCGAACTTGTTCTTGGCACTAAGAGAGATACTAATGGAGCGGCACCAAGTTGCATAGTTGTTCCCATTGAGAGGTTTGAAAGTGATGACCATGCTTGGATGGTCAGAATGGTGAATGAAAAAAGGACTGGAAGAGTCAGACTTGTCTCCATCCTTGGTTTCTTGATCCTTACCCATTGAAAGAGGTAATGAAACAAGAAAGAAAAAAAGCTTGTTGTGTCAGAGCAAGGGTTGATGGCAAAGAATAAAGAGCTAGGGTTTTCCCTGCTCTGATACCATGTAAAATTGGTATAAGAATTAATATACCCTAATATAAAATGAACTAGGGTTTTCGTTGCTAAACGAACCCTAAAATTAACTAAGTACACCTTACTATCAAAGTATTTATTGAATTACTAATATACCCTAATATAAAATGACTAAAAAGGATATTTTGAATTGTGAAACATGACACTACATATTTTTAGAGTGTACTTAGATCATAGGGTGTACTTAGTTAATTTTAAGATTCGTTTAGCAACACTCTTTAAAAACCATCTAAAACATGGCACCACATATTTTTCCCTACACTTCTCTTCTTCTCCATCTTAGCATTTGGACAGCTGAACTCTTTTCTCTCAAAGCCAAGCCCAGCAGAACCTCTTCTCCTTTCAATCACTCTTCTTCTCCAAACTTATAATTTTTTCATTTCTCATATTTCAATTTAGAAAATTCCCTAAAATATTTGAAGCTCCTTGTGAAAACTTGTTTTCTCCAATTTCCCTCCTCAAAAGTAGCCACACAAATCATACTGGGGCTTATATCAGCAAGCAAGGCAATCAGTGTGTTTTTTTTTTTTTGGGTGGTCATGAATCAAAGATTTCATTGAAAAAAAGACAGAGACTGCAGATAGGCTAACCTTGTCAACCCTTGGCTGAGAAGGCAATTAGAGTTGTTTTTTGGTTTTAGATGTTGGATTCATTAAATAATAAATAAAAAATCAGATGGCATAAAATACTGTGTTTCTTGGGAAAAAAATTTAAAACCCCGAAGCTGCAAAATTGAGTATTTTAATAAGAGTGATTCCCTTACTTAGTATTACTTATTATTTGATTTAGCATCAAGAGGAATGAAATCAAAGAATTATGTTAAACGTTTTTGTATCATTAGTTAAAAATTTTGAGATTCAAAGTATGGAGAAAAAGGGATCATATCGATGAATGTTGTTGGTTTTTTTTTTGGTGAGATAGAGTGTATTAGGGTGTACCATGGGTATTTTTGGTAGTTAAATAGGGTGTACTTAGTTAATTTTATATTTTGACTTAAATATTAGGGTGTACTTAGATCATAGGTTGTACTCAGTTAATTTTAGGATTCGTTTAGTAGGCTCTTGCCAAAATGAATTTCTCATTAGCCAAGCATCTGGATTTATACAAAGGTCATCCTACAATGAAGCCATCTAGTCCTACAATCTAGTTGTACAACTTTGGTAAGTAAGAATACATAATCAATTACAAATTACAACAATGAAATAGTTTCCTAACTAATCCCAGATTTTGTGGGATACTGTGAATTTTCATCATCGACATACCTGGACTTGTTTCTGCAAAATATATAAAAAGACAAGCAATATTGTAATTAACAAGCAATTTATATGGCTTTACATCCATTAACAAAGATGTGAACGAGAACAATTTCTTGAACACAAGTGCAATATTCCAAATCATTAAGTTTAGGAAAGTCAATGAAAGGATCAAAGATACTTACGTATATTTCTTACACCTCTCGTCGACGAGTAGCATCCTTGGATGATCCACACCTCCTTCTTTTATGGACTCTCTAAACTTCTCTGAAACATTATCAAATCTGTATTGTTTTAGTTTAGTAAGGTGCTCAACACCCTGTGGCAATGTTTCTAACGTCAAGCAACTATGAATGTCTAAGACCTCGAGATTTGGCATCGCCCCTTTTTCTATAGTTATCTTATTTAATAATGCAAGATTCCCCAACCTTAAATACCAAAGCTTCACAAAGCCTCTGCTAAAACATAAATCTTTCCTAACAGAGGCATCATCAAGGAAAAGAAAATGTAAAGAGGGTACCGCTTCAATATGAGTCAGTAAATCTTCTTCAAGTCTGGACCCATGCAGATTCAATTTTGTGAGAGACTGGAGAGAACAAAACCAATGTGGTACCTTTTCCAGTTTGCCGACCAAGTCAAGTCTATCAAGGTAGGGAGGCGGTAAAGACAACGCGTCAACTCGAAGAAATTCCTCTCCCTCTGCTGCAATTAAACCCAAGGAGGAAAGCACCTTCATCTCTTGAATTGTGGCACATAGGTCCTCCTCGTCTCTTTCTTTCACATTTGTAATGCCAAGGTTCTTAAGCTGGGTCATATTTCCAATAAGTCTAATACTATTTCCTTCTGATTCAATATATGCCAAAGATTGCAATTTCTTCATCTTACTAATACTTGATGGTATTCTTACCCCAATAACAATTACCTTTCCGGAAATGAACCTGCCCACAAGTAAATGGCGCAAGTTTAGCAACTTGGAAATCCCTCTTGGAAGTGCCTCTATTTTTGTCCCCGCGATGTTCAAGGTCTGAAGGTTGCCGAGCTGTCCAATGGATTCTGGAAGCTCCGTAATTGGAGTTCTACTCAAATTTAAAAATTTTAAATTAAATAAGGACGTTAGATTGTCTGGCATATTATCAATTGGGACATCCTCCAAATCTAGAACCGTCAACAATTTAAGGTCAAAAGGTAATTTATTTGGGAAAGAGAATGAGGATACGGCAGTGGCAAAGACAAGAAACGAACGAAGCCGTGATATACCTGTGCATGATTCAATTTCTCCATTAGTTGTTTGAATTGACAAACGGAGTGCCCCAGTTTCTTCTATTGTTTCACTCCCATCATGTACAGCGCAAAACTTTTCTTCTTTTGCTATAGACAGAGCAATCTCCCTCAAAAGATCATGCATCTTACATGCTGGGAGGGGTCCTCGAAACCTTTGTTGTAGCATGTTACGAAAAATGAGTTCCATAAGATAGCTATTTGCAACTTTTTCTGGCGTGAGCCCTTCGACATGTTCAACAAATCCTTCAGCGATCCACAATGAGGTGAGCCTATTATTTACGATCACATGATCTTCAGGGAAAAGGGAACAATATAAAAAGCATTGCTTCAATCGGTATGGCAAATCATTAAAACTAAACAACAAGATGCTTTTCATAGGTTTTAGCAAAGGATTGTTTGTTAAATGCCAATTTAAGCTGTTGTAGACTGTGCTCCACTCTGTAAGTGACTTCTTAGAAGACATAAGACCACTCAAGGCTACGATCGCAAGAGGTAGGCCTTCACACTTCTCCACAAGTTCCCGAGCTAACGGCAGAATTTCTGTTGAACAAGATTTGTTTGGATAACTTGAGAATGCTTTCATGCTGAAGAGCTCCCACGCATCACCTTTTTCCAGCGGTTGAATCTTGTGAACATGGCTTTCAACTCCAAAAGAAGAGAATGCTATGTCTTCTCTTCGAGTTGTAAGCATGACTCGACTTCCAAGTTGTTTATCTGGAAATGAAAACCTTATTTTCTCCCAAAGGTGGACATCCCACACATCATCCAATACAACTAGGTACCTTTTAGTCTCCAAGTAGTTCACCAAAATCTCCAGCAATTCGTTATAACTCATGGCATTCATGTCTGCAGGGACCTCTTCCTTCTTTGCTTTGTGGAATTCTTTGATCAATCTTCTAAGTAAGTCTTCAATCACATAAGACTGGGAAACAGTAATCCACGCATAGCATTCGAAATGTCTCTTTACAATTTCGTCTTTGAAAGTCCTTGCAACTAGAGTTGTCTTCCCCGATCCTCCCATCCCGACCACAGACACAACAGTTTGGCGTTGCTCTTCATTCGTCATCCATCCCATTAACAAGTTCTTATAACCTTCAATCCCGACGAGTTCATCCTCCTTATGATAAAGAGAAGACTCCGCTTGATTCTGCACCCATCTGCGAATATCCTCAGAAGAAGTACTTTTTCCTTCTACAGCTGCACCACCACCATATCTCTGATTTCTCTCTGTAATAGCTCTAATTGCCATAGCGATTTTCTCTAACTTGTTGGCTATTTTACGCTTATACCAAAGGTGCTTTGGAAAGTGAATGGTTTTGTGGATCCACCTGGCAAATCGACCACCAATTTGCTGCTCGTACACGTGATACATGAATTCATCAATGATGTTTTCAACATCATTGGCCAAGTCTCGAACGCTTCTGATCCACACTTCCTCTACTTGTGTGTGTGCTTTGTTGCCCCCGTCAGCATCCGCTAAGAAGGCTTTCATGAATTCCAGCTCCCGCTTAATCTCATCAATTTGATCACCAACACCGGCTATGGAGGCGGCTTCACTCTCGAGAATTGCTACAAATTTGCCAATGGAGAGGTCTACTGAAACTGACGCCATAATGGCCTTATTTTGGTATATGCTAGCTTAATCAAAACAACACATCTAGAATTGATTCTGGGGAGCAATCAACCGGATGTAACACAAAATTTAAGAATCAAAATACATGAGAAGATAAGATTCCATTGTGTGGTGGTAGGTTGGGGCTCAGCTCAGATGTACTAGAAGAGAGAGGATCACGAGTTATTGCTTAGAAATCTTGCTATGTGTTTATTATTGCTCTGGAAAGTCGGAAAAGTAAATTCCATCTTGCTATGGGTCCTATTATTGCTGAAAAAGTGGGCCTGCTTTCATCATTTTGTGATCACAAGTTCCTCATCCTCGAACCCGCCCAATAAATGATGTATTTATAAAAAAACCCAATCCTAGGCATGTATTTATAAAAAAATCCAAATATTATTTAAATATAGAAATACACCCAAAATCAACCATAAAGTCAACTTTTTGGGTGTGTTTATAAATAGGTTTTGAGTATGTGTAATGATGTGTTTTGGGTGTGTTTCTATGTTTAAATAGTGTTTGGGTTTTTTTATAATTTCATCCCCCATTTTGGGCGTTTTAGTGAAACTCCCTTAATAATTATATATAACATAGTATAATATAATAATTAAAAAAATTTAATGTATAAATAACTAATTAAATAATATTAAACTAAGTTAGATTAGTCTATTAAAGTAGCATGGCCGCTGTAATTTAGTAGCTCTATGTACAGCAACATACACTTTTCTTGCGCAAGTTTTTTTTGTTTTCCATTGAGTGAGGACATTCATCTGGACGATGAATTGTTAATGAAAACAATATGTTGTATTAGTTTCATTGAATTGAAATGAATTTGAGTAGTTGAGTGAAATTTTATAGTTCAATTGAATTTAATTAAGTTGATGATAGTTTAAGGTGAAATTGAAGTATAATATGGATAGTTTTTATATTTGTTTAAATATATAATCGGGGATTCTGGTTAGATTTGGGATATAATCTCCTGATGGAGACGGGGACGAGGATGGGAATTCCCCGAAATTTCATGCCGGGGATAAAGGCGGGGATGAGGATGGGAAGCAAAGACGGGGATGGTATTGCCATACTCAGCCCTCTCCCATCTGATGTGGTTTTATTTATTTTAACCAAAAGTAAAAATTAATTGTTCTGCACATGTTTTTCCCCCCCTTAAATATAGTAATTTAATTCAACTAAACTAACAATACAAGGCCCACATTTTAACAATAAACACTAAAATATTTAAATGCAAACTTTCTTTGTGTGCATTAAAAACATAAAACATCAAAAACACGATGACAGTGGTATTTCTATACATGCAAGATGGGCATGCACATGATGCAATATTGTTTTTTTTTCCCTTTCTTGAATAGGTATTCTGACTTGTTTTAAAAGAAAAAAAAAACTTCAGGCTCTTGGAAATGCAGATCTAAGTGAGCAAATGTTTGTCCATAGTGTGGGCTTACTTAAGGATAATTATACTTTATAATGTGTAAAAAGGTGCTTATTGGAGCTGTGATGATGGGCACTCGGGGGCTAATGGGAGCTGTTATGGAGTCAAAAGGTGTGCACCAGCCGGTTAGACAAACCTTATCGAACGACCTTAACTACACGTATAATATGACGTCCCTTCCCTAAATTTCTTTTGGATTGAGAAATTTTAGCTTACTTAGATGATTTTGGCCCAAGGTTTTCATATTTGAAATTTGAAAGGACATTTTTTGCATCTTTTTGTTGTAAACAAATAAAATGCCGGAATATAAAGCGATTAAATGATTAATAACTCCAGAATGAGAGCCCATTTGATTAAGGACATAAATTTTATTTAATCCTTGAAAAGTCTTTGTTGGTAAAGGTGGCTCTCAGGTCACAAAGTTTCCTCAACTTTCGCTGGTGCAGATAGGTTCAGCTGTAGAAAGATAGAAACGCTAATTAATAATTCAGACAAATGCTAAAGCAGATCTGTGCTGCCGCTTTTTTAGGGAACTTTCTGTACAACAAGCAAATAAAACAAAACAACCCATGAAAAATTACAAAGGTATGGCTCAAAAGATACACAAGATTCCAGGTTCAGGTCACCAAAGACTTATTGGATTCAAGATTTCAACATCTAAAAGAGTATATAGCCAGCAGATATAAGTCATTTTTCAGGAAAAGAGCCACTTGATGAGAGCAGGGCGGAAACTAGACTAGAGAACCCTTTATCTCATGTTGTTTGAAATTTCAAGGTGAGACGTCATTTGATGTGAATACCATTTGCCAAAAACTGACCACTTTCGTCCCAAATGGAATTACAATTTGAGCACCCAAAAAGTAGTCTACGGTTTAGTCAAGAAAATGCATATAATTCCATGTACCTGATTGGACTTGCAAACTTGCAAAATGGGTGAAGGACCTGGACCCCATTTGCCAAAAACTAACCACTTTCGTCCCAAATGGAATTACAATTTGAGCACCCAAAAAGTAGTCTACGGTTTAGTCAAGAAAATGCATATAATTCCATGTACCTGATTGGACTTGCAAACTTGCAAAATGGGTGAAGGACCTGGACCCCATTTGCCAAAAACTAACCACTTTCGTCCCAAATGGAATTACAATTTGAGCACCCAAAAAGTAGTCTACGGTTTAGTCAAGAAAATGCATATAATTCCATGTACCTGGTTGCAAACTTGCAAAACGGGTTAAGGACCTGGACTTGCAAAATGGTATTAGATCAAAGAAAGGTAATAGCTGTTGGCCTAAGTCCACGTTTCTATTACTAATACAATTTGTATTTATTGTAATGGTTTTTAACTGTAGACGTCCCTGAATTTTGCTCCCAGTTGTAATTGGGTCCATGAACATTTTTTTTTTTAGGCAATTACATCATTTAACTCAAAAGTTGTTCCAATTGGGTCCTGCCGTAATAGAATCAGTCGAGTTTGACCGTGTGAATGACACATGCTCTTGTTGTGAAGGGTATATTGGAGTTTTCACAATGGCCAGCTCCATTTCTGAGAAAAAGCCATGGGAGGAATAGCAAGGACCCTTCTCACTTTCTCTCTCTCCTCAAACCTCTTCTCTTTCTAAATTTAGTTTCGTTTGAACAACTAGTCTTACCATTACTTCTGTCAATTTTTTCTTTAAACTTAAGGCATGTGGGGAGTAGTTGAGGGACAAAAAAGACTTTTGCTCTTTTAGATTCTCTTATACGAATTATAACACATCAGAACTTTGACCTGAAGAGTCAAGAAGACGAAGCGTTCAGATAAAATGGTTTCTGCTAAAGCTTTCAGACAAAAGCAAAAAAGCTGAAGAATTGGACTACAGTTTGAGTCGATTTTGTCTGGGTCGTTGTATATTAATCAAAACACACATCTAGAATTGATTCTGGGGAGCAATCAACCGGATGTAACACAAAATTTAAAAATCAAAATACATGAGAAGATTCCATTGTGTGGTGGTGGGTAAGGCAATAAATGATATATTTATTATTGCTTAGAAATCTTGCTATGTTTTTATTATTGCTGAAAAAGTGGGATTTCATCATGTTGTGATCACAAGTTCCTCATCCTCGAACCCAGCCCAATAAATGATATATTTATTTTAAATTAATAAATATATAAAACATAATATAATATAACAATTAAAAAGTTTTAATGTATAAATAACTAATTAAATAATATTAAATTAATTTAGATTACTCTATTAAAGTAGCATGGCCGTTGTGATTTAGTAGCTGTATGTATAATGTACAGCCCCATATCCTTTTCTTGCGCAAGTTTTTTTTCATTTTCCATTGAGTGAGGATATTCATCTTGATGATGAATTGTGGATGAAAACAATATGCTGTATTAGTTTCATTAATTTTTACCCCATTTTTTAAAAGAAAATTATATGATTTTATTATTTTTGTCAAATTGAATTGAAATGAATTTGAGTAGTTGAGTGAAATTTTATAGTTCAATTGAATTTAATTAGGTTGAATGATAGTTTAAGGTGAAAGTAAAGTGTAATATAGATCGTTTTTATATTTTTAAAATATACAATTGGGGATTCAAGCCTGGTTTGGGATATAATCCCTCGATGGGGACGGGGATTCTCAAAAATTTCATATCGGAGATGGAGGCGAGGACAATACCATCCCCGTCCCTCTCCCATCTAATGTGTTTTTATTTATTTTTTAAAAATTAATTTTTCTGCACATGTTTTATTATTTTTTTTTGTTGCTGAAATATAGTAATTTAATTCAACTAAACTAACAATACAAAGCCCACATTTTAACAATAAACACTAAAATATTTCAGCGAAAAAAAAAAAAATTTGTGATTTAGTAGCTGTATGTATAATGTACAGCCACATATCGTTTTCTTGCGCAAGTTTTTTTTTTCATTTTCCATTGAGTGAGGATATTCATCTTGATGATGAATTGTGGATGAAAACAATATGTTGTATTAGTTTCATTAATTTGTACCCCATTTTTTAAAAGAAAATTATATGATTTTATTATTTTATTATTTTTGTCAAATCGAATTGAAATGAATTTGAGTAGTTGCGTGAAATTTTATAGTTCAATTGAATTGAATTAAATTGAATGATAGTTTAAGGTGAAAGTAAAGTGTAATATGGATAGTTTTTATATTTTTTAAATATATAATTGGGGATTTGGGCCTGGTTTGGGATATAATCCCTAGATGGGGACGAGGACGGGGACGGGGATTCCCAAAAATTTCATATCGAAGATGGAGGCGAGGACAATACCATCCCCGTCCCTCTCCCATCTAATGTGTTTTTATTTATTTTTTAAAAATTAATTTTTCTGAACATGTTTTTTTTTGCTGAAATATAGTAATTTAATTCAACTAAACTAACAATACAAGGCCCACATTTTAACAATAAACACTAAAATATTTTAATGCGAACTTTCTTTTTTGTGCGCATTAAAAACATAAAACATCAAAAACACGATGACAGTGGTATTTCTATACGTGCAAGATGGGCATGCACATGATGCAATATATATATATATATATATTTTTCTTTCTTGAAGGTATTCTGAATTATTTCAAAAGAAAAAAGAAAAGAAACTTTGGGCTCTTGGAAGTGCAGATCTAATTGAGTAAATAAAGTATGATTAAGCCATGGTGTCTGGTCCTAACCTTGTGTTCCTAATTCCCTAACTTGATCATTTGTTGTCTAACCTAAATTAAGTATTAGGAACCCGTTACGCATAGAAGAACATTTTAAACAACCAAGCATGTATCTAATCCCTGTTGTCGAATGTCCATACATACTCTTCCTATTCATAGTTCAATTCGAATTAAAGCATGGTGTCTACTCTTAATTCAAACCAAGATAGCTAACATGCAAGCCTTAATGGTGATCAATCATTCAAACTAGCATATTAACTTATAAGCATAATGAATAAGAACAAAAACCATAATTGAAACTTGGAAACTACTCAAACTTGAATTGCTAAAGGAAAGAATTTACATTACAATGGAAAGTTAAGAAGAACTCAGAAAAACTCAAAGAAACATTTAGCAAAACGATTTTATTACAACAATTGAGAACTAGAAAAGAAAACTAAGAGAATTTGAGGGAGAGAAGGGAGGGGAGCTCTAGAGAAATGTTTGAGAGCTCCCCCCTTGGGGTGTGTTTACAAGCTTGGGAAACCTCACTACTTATAGGCCTAAGGAAGTTGAAAATCTAAATTAAATATTGCTTTCCACTCACTTCATCAACTTCACCTAACACACCATTACATTTGAAAATAATTTTTCTTTCTTTAAACTTAGTGTTGCAGCTCCCACTTCAATTATAAGAATTGAATATGCTTCATCTAACCTTCCCACAATCAACAATACATCATGCATGACATTGCATTGCAATCAGATTGTGGGCAGGTTTTGGGCTTGGTATTTGCTCCGAAAAAATATGGAAAAATATGGATCTTCAAGCCCTTTGTCTTATCTTTCCAAGCATATGCAGCCCAACTCAAGGAAAAATCGGGAAGACCTTCAAATGTCATTTGTGGCCCAGTAACGCAGATGCTGCCGAATTTTGACATTGAGCTACTAAATTATGTATAACTTCCTCTATAAGACTCAGAATCATGAACCGTAAAATGCTACGGAAACTAGACTTCCGTATCTTTCCAATGATGTATGGCTAATTATCTGGTTCTTCTTGAGCAAGTACAGGTTAATCCGTGAAATTGAATGATCTGCATACACTGTTTTGAGCTAACTTGTCTTCAAAATGCATGTAATGAGTCTCAACCTTATTACACTGAAACATACACAAACTTTATTAAAAGCACAAGTTTAACTCAAAAACATAACCAAATCATAAGTTAGAAGGGTACAAAAAGATATGTAATTATGCACCGATCAGTAAATGTTTGTCCACAATATGCACTTACTGAAGGATAATTATATTTTATAATGTGTAAAAAGGCGCCGATTGGAACTATGATGATAGACACTCAGGCGTTAATAGGAGCTGTTATGGAGTCAAAAGGAGTGCATTGGCCAGTTAGATAAACCTCTCTGAACGACCTTAACTACATGTAAAATATAAAGATCTGTCCCGAAGTTTCTTTTGGATAGAGAAATTGTTGCTTACTTGGATGATTTTGCCCCTAGATTTGCAGATTTGAATTTTGAAAGGATCTTTTTTCAATCCGGTCCTTTTCTCAATAAAGCTGATGGTTATTTATTTCTTAAAATTGTCTCTAATACCCTTGTAATCATGACACGACATCTCTATAATTATTGTATGGTTTTTATATTATTTTTTCTCTTTCTGCTACCCAACACACGCTCTTTTGCTACCTCTCTCACACACAACCTTACCCACGCATATATTGTACCCCTCTTAATGATTTTTTTTTTGGCGTGCATGTGTTTCCTTTTTTTCTTTTTCTTTTTTTCGAGTTGATTTTCTTACTTTTTCTTTTGTCTATTTACATATTTACATTTTTTTAAATAAATTTTGTTCTTTCTCCTTCCTATTTTACCTTCTTTTTTTTCCCCCTATTCTACCTTTACTTTGCATTAATTTCTTTTTACTTTACTTTTAGAGGAATGCTAACAACCTTCTCTCTAACCTTCTTCTTTGGACTTTATCCATTTTTTGCTTGACATGTGTCATTCTCCTTACACTTAAAACAATGTCATTAATATATTATACAAGCTAACTTTTGTTTTCCAAGTTTACCCTTATTAAATGTATTCAATTTATCCAAAAAAAATTCACAACTTTCTTACCATCTTATTAATTTTGTTCTAACGTAAATTATGTTTTTAAAAGAAAATATCTGCTTTTAAGAGGAAATGTCCCTTTTGGTTTTTTTTTTTCAAACACAAAGGGTTTAGATAGAAAAAATACAAATAAAAATCCCTTGTGTTTTTAAAAAAAATGGACATTTCCTGATTTTTGAAAAAAGCATACATTTTCTTTTAAAAAAAATAATTGACGTTTAAAATAAAATAAAAAAATGGTAAGACACTTGTGATTTTTTTTTTGGATAAATTGAATACATTTAATAAGGGTAAACTTGGAAAGCAAAAGTTAACTTTTATAATATATTAATGATATTGTTTTAAGTGTAAGGAAAATGACACATGTAAAGTAAAAAATGGAGAAAGTCCAAAGAAAAAGGTTAGAGAGAAAATTGCTAGCATTCCCCTTACTTGTATATGATTTTTGTTTCTTTATACTTAATTTTCCAACTTGCACACCATTTTCAAAAGGCCTAGGTGCAATTAGTAGTAGAATCACTTATTATAAGTTGTAATTTATTTTGTCAAGTTTCTAATGTGGGATTTATATTCATCAACACACCCCTCACGTGGAACCACTACATAATAGGCCACACGTGAAGCCAAGTCTATATCGAAATCAAACATTCAAATCCAACATGTGAGCAACCACATATTGAGTAAGGTACTTATTAAACAAATTAACTTCAATACATGTATATATATATAGGAAAATATTTGTCTCTTTGCCATGGAAGGTTAGAAAATAGTCTTTGTCCTACACAAGCAAGTCATAGGATTGTTATTAGATGAAGAAAACATGAAGAAATTGATCACACCCATTAACTCTCATAAGAACAACACCACAAGAAGATACAAGAAATATGAGAAGGAGACTCAATACTTGTATGGTGTATATAAGAACCGTAACAGAGCAAGCATAAGAATCTTTTTTTTTATTTTTTTATATTAATTTTATAAATCCAAAGCAATATTAAGAGAGGGAGAATCGAACCTACGATCTAAGATGCATTGACAAATGCTCTTAATCATTTGAATTACAAACTCCTTGCCTATGTGTAGAAATAACATCTTTCTTAGGTCTCACCAATATCCTAAAGCCTAAAAGTAATATTATTAGTTCATGTTCTTAAATACTTCAGCTCAGAATATTCCAGATATTAACATGGTAGAATAGCGACAAACACAAATGAAGATTGTATTGCAAGCCACGAACACACGTGGCTAAGAGTGGTGGAGATATCCCAAGTTGCCGGGACAACACGGGAACCAGGCAACATTCTACACATTCTATACATACACTCGATCTCTCCCACCACGTAATCAAATCAAGCACAAATTGTGAAGCCAAGAGCTAAACCACTAGAAGGCAACATAGCCTACAGTCCTATATAACCAAGCCCCGTAATCATTCTCTCCATTCTAATCAAATCTCTTTAGTTCTATTTTAAAATCCTCTTAGTTCTTCTAACTCTAAACTCTTGGCTTAAATACTAACCCAAACACTTTTTAACCCCTTCACAAAATCTAACACAATCATATGCATATTCGAAAAAGAATTTCAGTAATAAAAAATTTAGCAAAAGATTTACTAGATAAAGTTCCATTGTGTGGTGGGTTGGGGCTCAGATGCACCAGAGAGAGAGACATTATCAATTCCTATAATTTCTCCCCTTGACTAGTCAATCACATTTTGCAGTAAGACAAGTCAGTGATTAAACAATTTATCCAATTAATGTAATATTAATGATGAAGTACTCCATATGATGCGATGTATAGGTCCACTTCCTAACCTAACATATAGACCCAATGTGTATTGCCTTGAAGAAAACGGAATGCAAAACTCACTCTCTTATTCTTTGACAAGCCCTTAATTATGAGCTTTGAAGATTAGGTTTTCACACTAAAGTATCATTCTTTTTTTTATAAGAGGTTACAGACACTACAACAATATATGTATTCAACAACGGCGCCATGACTGTTGTGTATGTCTTTTGACAATGTGATTGCAGGGGTTGTGTATCTTGATGTTGTTAAAAGTCTTATACATTTAATGACGTGTCTTTGATGTTGTCATATATGTAAATTTGTTCAAATTTATTTGACAACCTTCAAAAACTCATTTGACAATGGTCCAAGATGCAGTAGAAACTATCACCCTCTTATTCTTTTACAACTATGAGCTTTGTAGACTAGGTTTTCACAATACGCATTCAACGTTGTCATGATGTTATCCAAAACTTGAATATAAGTGTTATCAAATCTTAGTTTGTTGATATTAACAAAAATTTCAAATCCTATTCAAACCATGTAATTGTTTTGGCATGCTAGAAGGGATGGTTCCCACTTGATATTGAATCTGATTCTCAAATTGCTGTGCAAATGCTATTTTCATATTTGGAGGAGGAGGGTCCCTTTTATAATTTGGTGAACTGCCAGAAGATGCTTTTGTACAAAGACTGCAGATATTACTCATAAATGTAGAGAAGGGAATTGCTTTGCGAATAACTTGGCATGTTTGGGCTCAAAATTAGAATTGGGGTGTATAATTTGGGAGGGTGTTCCTGAAGGATTTGGACATTCTCTACTGTGAAGATTTGAGTGAATTTGCTAGCCCAGGAGTTTGATTATGTAGTTTTTGTTTATGAGATTCAGCTCCCTTAGAACCCGAAAAAAAGCATGTTCAAAGTCCTGCAACACACCTAGTATCAGCCATACTACTTTTAATAATTTAATTCATAAAAAAGAGTCATTCATCATATATATAAAAACAAAATGCTAGTCATACCACATTTATATACCACGTTATGTACAAAATGTCACGTTAACTTATACCCTCAATTTGTCATCTTAAAGAAAATTTTAAGAGAAATGTCACCCTTAATTTTTCAAAATCCATGATTTGTCATTTAACTTTAACACCATCCAATTTTAAGGATATTTGAATCTTTCCATTTTCAAGGAAAAAAAAAAGAGAGAAAAAAGAGATCTCTCCATGCCTTTCTCCCCGCCCCGAACCCTACCCAACCCCAACACCCCCCCCCCCCCCCCCCCCTCTCTCTTATCACCTCTCTCTCTCTCTCTCTCTCTCTCTCTCTCTCTCTCTCTCTCTCTCTCTCTCTCTATGAGCATGTATAACCTAAAATCCAACTCCTTTCTTGTCTTCATTGTTTCATTAACTTACGCCACTATGTTTCTGTTGAAGGATCTAAAGTTTGCTTGGTCACCATTTGTTGCGTAGACTACCGAATTATTGGTTTGGTAGCTGTCCTTCCACAAATTTTCAATATCCAAATGGGAAAATTCCAAAAAGAAAAAATAAGAAGAAAAAGGTGGGTTGAGTGAATTTGTGAGTGGACGCTAGGTGTTCCATGGTAGAGAGATGAGGAAGGGGAAGAGGGAAGAAGGAATGGATTTCAAAGTGGGTGGGGTTGGTTGGAGCTGTCAGTGACGCACATGGGATGGGGGAAGGTGAGTTTTTTTTTTTTTTTTTTTCAATTTTAATTGTTTAAAAGATATACAATTGTTTTTATATTGATTTTTTCATTTTTTTAAAATACCCTTGAAAGTAGAAAGACTAAAATACCCCTAAAAATTGATGAAAAATTAGATAATGTTAAAGTCGGGTGCAATCAACTATATTAGCACAAAACAATCTTATTTATGCAATTTACATACAAAATTCCAAACTGGAACCAATAAACTCGATAGTCATATACGAATTAACGTCATAAAATATCACACAATACTTGAGTTTGAGTCCTACATAAATAGTTATTAACACAAAACATCACCTCATAAATAGTTATCATGAATAACTCAAATTTTGAGGTGTAGTCCTAATAACTACAAGTGGTAAATATTTTATCATCCAACACTAAAAGCTAAAGCAGAGCAAGAGTTACATAAAAAAGCTAGAGCACCAGCCAGCCAGGGTGTGATTACCTCAGTGGTAGAGTAGAGGTGTTTATTTGCAAAACCCCATGGCACCGGTTCGAATCCCCTTGTGTGCGCCTCCCACCGCCACCCTAGATTAGTTGATTTAGCTTTATCTTAAAAAAATACTGAAAATAATTATAAATAAATAAATAAAAAGAGGCCAGAGCACCAACATGATCAACATGCTGCACACATACAAAAGGCTTTACCGCAACATGAGCTCCAACACCATTTCAATTTTTACAAGCTTTCCTTGTGCTTCCAACTTACAATTTTGCTGCTTGCTCAGTTTATGGTTAAAAGAATCACAAAAATTGCAGTTAACCCCCAAAGAATCTCACATAGAAGCAGCAAAATCGAAGCTCAACCGACTAACCTACAGCAATCACATATATAGCATATCCAATTACAACATTATGTCAACGGATACTAGTAAGTAACATTGAAACTTACCCTAAAGGTCAATTCATATGATAAATTTGATTTCATCTGAAGGGCTTGTGCTTGTAGAAAACTAGACAGTAGTAGGTTGTGCTAAATTACATAGGTGGTCTGCGAGAAATCCAAGTAAGATTCTCACATCAAAACTAAATCCATAATGTGACAATTCAAACGTGAATAATGAATTACCTTATGCCTTTTCCCTCTGGAAGAACCAGAGGCTTCAAGGCTCTTGAGATTTCCCCTAACAACTGCTCGCTTAGAATTTCAATCGATCTACAAAGTGTAAAAACAATGTCCACAAGTGGCAGCTGACCTGTCAGATGAGCATTATACCAATTTGATCAAATTTTGACTGCTATCTAACTATGAAGATGAAGTACAAAGACATGCATATACACATAACAAGTAAAAATACAAGAAACATCGCAGCACAGGTATTAATTTTTATATTTTATGTAGCGCAGGGATCAAATTGAAAATTTGGTTTTGAAAATCCTACTTAATTCTTAGAAGATCATCTTCTCTGTTTCTGAAGTCACACAAACAGAAAATTTACCTTATAGACAGAACACAAGGAGCCGAATTTTTTACCAAAAAAAAAAGAAGAAGGAAAGAGCTGGATTTAGTAAAAGACCAGAGAGCAAGATATAAGCAGCTTAAATGACCAACACTCAAGGCTTGGATTGCTTGTACACTTTGCCTTTCTCTCTCTAAATAACAACATACATGTATATAATTATATCTGGTTGAGATTAAGAGAGGTGGACTCTCCTCCATAGTAGTCATTCCTATCCATATGCAGTACCTATTTCAGGTAAATAACATCAGCTAGTAGCCTAAACATTCTTATCAATGAATGATCTAGCCAAAGCCAATTTTATTGTGATTGAAAAAGAAAAAAGTTCCATAAGCTTTACCTTAAGACCATCCACTGAGAGGTGAGGAGGCCGCTGAGAATGCATTCTTTGAGGCCTGTTCCGAGCACAGAGTGTTTGTTTTGTGCTTGTGTTTTTGTCTGTGTGAGACTACATTTAAGCTAGAGAAGGAAGAAGTCTCTGTCTGACTCTCTTAGCAAAGCCAGGCATCCCTGGAGTTTCGGTTAAACTGTTATTAGCCCCCCACGTACGGTTCCACGTGGAAGCGGCTACTGCCTAAAACGAATGTCTTTTTATTTTCTTTGTCAAACATGTTTAAATGTATATAGTTTTGTTTGATTAAAAAAATAATAAAAACTACATTTCATTCCTTAGATAAGATCAAATATTTGAGCGCATCCTTGTCACAATTGGGGGAGAAAGAGGGGAGGGGGAGGTCAACTGCCGCAGAAGAGACGGCTTTGGGGAGAAAATTCTAACAGGTTACTCAATAGGATTGATAAGGGCGATGAAAAATATACCTACATCATGGATGTCATTGTGCCTGCATTTCAAATCAATCGCGCATTGTTAATGTGTTTTAATTTCCTTACATAATAGTGCATAATTAGCTGAGATACCGCTGCATTGACATTCCTGTGTTATAGAACCTCTCATGAAAAGCAATTAAGATTTTGTATTATTTATTTAACCAATCTGAAAGTACAAAATCTGACCCCAAAGAAAAAAAAAAACCTGAAAATACGAACATAATTAACATAGAAGAAAGTATACAAACACACCGAATATAAAAGAATCCACGGTCCAAAGACAGAAAGCATATTGTCTATAATTGCCTCAACCACACACAAAAGGAGTAAAACTCATTGGGGCTGAAATATGTAGAAGGAAAAAAGAAAGAAAGTAAAACAAGAAAGCCAGACAGTATTCATGCATGTTTGAATTGTAGTGCTAGTGCATGTGTTTCCTTTCTTTTTTTGGATTTTGTATGTTATATTTATTTTTGAATTTTTTATTATTATATCTATATAATATTAATGATTCTATTTTACACAATCTTTTGTATGTTACTCCAAACATGAATAGAAGAAAAGTACGTCATACTGTTATATCTTATCCACTCAAAATCAATTTCTAAGAGAGGACCGACAAAATAAACCATTTACATAAGCTTTACCTTGAGACCATCCACTGAGAAGTGAGGAGGCCGCTGACCCGTTCCGAGCACTACAACGTCTTATTCTTCATCCATGGCTCTGACTCTGAGAGGCAGAGAGATCAGAGGGAAAACAGAGTGTTTGTTTTGTGTTTGTGTTTTTGTCTGTGTGAGAAAAATTGGATTCCCTGGAGTTTCGGTTAAAACCGTTATTAGCCCCCACGTACGGTTCTTCGTGGAAGCGGCTACTGCCTAAAATGAATGTCTTTTTATTTTCTTTGTCAAACAAATTTTAAATTTATATAGTCTTGTTTGATTTAAAAAATAATAAAAACTATATTTCATTCCTTAGAAAAGATCAAAAATTTGAGCGCGTCCTTGTCACAATTGGGGGAGAAAAGAGGGGAGGGGGAGGGGGAGGGGGAGGTCAACCGCTGAAGAAGAGCCAGATTTGGGGAGAAGATTCTAACATGTTACTCAATAGGATTGATAAGGGCCATGCAAAGCTTACCTACGTCATGGATGTTATTGTTGTGGTATTTCAAATCAATCACGCATTGTAATTTGTTTTAGTATCCTCATATAATAGTGTGTAATTAGCTTGAGATACCGCTACATTCACATTCCTATGTTATAGAACTTCTCATGGAAAGCAATTAAGATTCTGTATTATTTAATAAGGCAATCCGGAAGTACAAAATCTTACCCCAAAGAAAAAAAAACCTGAAAATACAAACACAATTAACATAGAAGAAAGTACAAACACGCCGAATATAAAAGAATCCATGGTCCAAATCTTAAAAGCTAATCATCCACATACATCTGCCAATTGCTGAAGTGACGGATGCAAACTCGAATTTTATTACATGCAAATTAAAACACACACAAAAACATCAACTGCAATTTTATGAACATCAACTTGGGTATTGTTTGATTTTCAAAAGAGCAAATAAGAAGCCAATCTAGATCACTCTTGGGGTCAAAACAAGACGAACAAGTTCCCACCCCCAAACTCATGAGTAAAATCTTCAATCCCAGGACTTGTTTCTGCAAAATATATAAAAAGACAAAAGCAATAATGTAATTAACAAACAATTTATATGGCTTTACATCCATTAACAGAGATGTGCAATGTTCCAAATCATTAAGTTTAGGTAAGTCAATGAAAGGATAAAAGATACTTACATATATTTCTTACATCTCTCTTCGAGGAGTAGCATCCTTGGATGATCCAGACCTCCTTCTTCTATGGACTCCATAAACTGCTGTGAAACATCTTCAAATCTATATTGTTGTAGTTTAGTAAGGTGCTCAATACCCTGTGGCAATGTTTCTAATGTCCAGCAACCATCAATGCTTAAGAACTCGAGATTTGGCATCACCCCTTTTTCTATAGTTATCTTATTTAATAATGCGAGATCCTCAAACCACAAATGCCGAAGCTTCACAAAGCCTCTGTTGAAACATAACTCTTTCCTAACAGAGGCATTATCAAGCGAAAGATAACGTAGAGAGGGCAATGCTTCAATATGAGGTAGTATATCTTCTTCAAGTCTGGACTCTTCCAGATTCATAATTGTGAGAGAGTGGAGCGAACAAAACCAATGTGGTACCTTTTCCAATTTGCCGACCAAGTCAAGTCTATCAAGGTAGGGAGGCGGTGAAGACAATGCGTCAACTCGAAGAAATTCCTCTCCATCAGCTACAGTTAAACTCAAGTTGGAAAGGACCTTCATCTGTTGAATTGAGGCACATAGGTCCTCCTCGTCTCTCTCTTTCACATTTGTAATGCCAAGGAACGTAAGCTGGGTCATACTTCCAATAAGTCTAATAATGTTTCCTTCTGATTCAATATACGCCAAAGATTGCAATTTCTTCATCTTACGAATACTTGATGGTATTCTTACCCCAATTGTCTTTCCGGAAATGAACCCACCCACAAGTAAATGGCGTAAGTTTAGCAACTTGGAAATCCCTCTTGGAAGTACCTCTATTTCTGTCCCTATGATGTTCAAGGTCTGAAGGTTGCGGAGCTGTCCATTGGATTCTGGAAGCTCCTTAATTAGAGTTTGTTTCAAATTTAAATATTTTAAATTAAATAAGCACGTTACTCTATCTGGCAGATTATCTATTGGGATATCCTCCAAATCTAGAACCTTCAACAATTTAAGGTCACAAGGTAATTTATTTGAGAAAGAGAATGAGGATACGCCAGTGGCAAAGACGAGAAATGAACGGAGCCGTGATATACCTGTGCATGATCCAATTTCTCCGTTAGTTGTCTGAATTGACAAACGGAGTGCCCCAATTTCTTCTACTGTTTCACTCCCATCATGTACAGTGCAAAACTTATCTTTTTTTGCTATAGCCAGAGCAATATCCCGCAAAAGATCATGCATCTTACATGCTGGGTGGGATGTTGCAAACCTTTCCTGTAGCATGTTACGAAAAATGAGTTCCATAAGATAGCCCTTTGCAACTTCTTCTAGTGTGACCCCTTCGACATGTTCAACAAATCCTTCAGCGATCCACAATCTAATGAGCCTTATATTTATGATCACATGATCTTCTGGGAAAAGGGAACAATATAGAAAGCATTGCTTCAATCTGTATGGCAAATCATTGAAACTAAGCAACAAGATGCTCTTCATAGGTTCTAACAAAGAATTGTTTGTTAGATGCCAATTTAAGCTATTGTAGACTTTGCTCCAATCATTAAGTGACTTCTTCGAAGACATGAGACCACTTAAGGCTACGATCGCGAGTGGTAGGCCTTCACACTTTTCCACAAGTTCCCGAGCTAAAGGCAGAAGTTCAGGTGAACAAGATTTGTTCTGATAACTTGAGAATGCTTTCATGCTGAAGAGCTCCCACGCATCACCCATTTCCAGCGGTTGAATCTTGTGAACATGGCTTTCAACTCCAAAAGAAGAGGATGCTATGTCTTCTCTTCGAGTTGTAAGCATGACTCGACTTCCAAGTTGGTTATCTAGAAATGAAAACCTTATTTGTCCCAAAGGTGGACATCCCACACGTCATCCAATACAACTAGGTACCTTTTAGTCTCCAAGTAGTTCACCAACATCTCCAACAATTCGTTATAACTCATGGCATTCATGTCTGCAGGGACATCTTCCTTCTTTGCTTTGTGGAATTCTTTGATCAATCTTCTAAGTAAGTCTTCAATCACATAAGACTGGAAACAGTAATCCACGCATAGCATTCGAAATGTCTCTTTACAATGTCATCTTTGAAGGTCCTTGCAACTAGAGTTGTCTTCCCTGATCCTCCCATCCCGACCACGGACACAACAGTTTGGTGCTTCGCTTCATCCATCAGCCATCCCAGTAACATGTTCTTATCGCCTTCAATCCCGACAAGTTCATTCTCCTTCTGATAAAGAGAAGACTCCGCATGGTTCTGCACCCATCTCCGAATATCCTCAGAAGTACTTTTTCCTTCTACAGCTGTAGCACCACGATATCTCTGATTTCTCTCTGGAATAGCTCTAATCGCCATTGTGATTTTCTGTAACTTGTTGGCTATTCGACGCTTATACCAAAGGTGCTTTGGAAAGTGAATGGTTTTGTGGATCCACCTGGAAAATCGACCACCATTTCGCTGCTCGTACACGCGATACATGAACTCATCAATGGTGTTTTCAGCATCATTGGCCAAGTCTCGAACGCTTGAGACCCACACTTTGTCTACTTGTGTGTGTGCCTGCTCTCCGCCGTCAGCATCCTCTACAAAGGATTTCATGAATACCAGCTCCTGCTTAATCTCATCAACTTGATCACGAACACCCGCTATGGAGGCTGCTTCACTCTCTAGAATGGCTACAAATTTTCCAATGAAGAGGTCTGTTGCAGCAGACGCCATAATGGCCTTATTTTGGTATAACCTTAATCAAAAGAACATATATGCATTTCCAATGAAAAAGCCTTCTGCCATGGTTGGGCTATGATGCACTAGAGAGAGAGAGAGAGATTATCAATTTAAAAAAAAAAAGAGAGAAAAAGCGTGGTGGTGGAGATCTGGAAAAGAGAACAAAAAAGGAAGGAGAGGAGGGTAGACGAAGGCGAGAGTGGGAGAGGGAACCAGAGGAGAGAGGGGCAGGACAGGGAGAAAAAGCAAAAAAAACAGACAGTAAAAAGAAGCAAAAAGAGTTAACAGAGTTAAGTGGTGTTAAGTAGTTAAGTGGTATAACCTTAATCAAAAGAACATATCTGAAATTGAATCTGGGGAGCAATGATTGGTATATGCATTTTCGAAAAAGCATTCTGCCATGGTTGGGCTCTGATGCAAGAGAGAAAGAGAGAGAGAGAGAGATTATCAATTAATAATTAGAAATCGTTGTTATGCATGTTGAGTAAACAATTGTTGGGAGTTCTCCCATGCATGTGAGGATGTGTACTGCATGTGCTGTGATGGGTAAGTCCACTTTCTAACATATAATAAGTTCCCGAATCGATTACTCCACATATAATATTGGTTAAACAGGTAATCCCAACAAAAGAAAAAACAAATTAACAGCTAACATATGCACGCTGTTCACTCATTATTAATTGGTTTTCAATTGGATGTTCACAATCTGTATGATACTTTTATTAATAATCTTTATCCCTATGTATATTAATAAGTAAAAAATTATTTTTAAATCTCAATTAAATGGTACGAATTTCCAATGATTTGAGGTAGAATGGAATCGGTTTCTTTAACTATTAATTTCCATTCAGATTAGTTGCAATAGGGGATAATATTATTTTGTTAATTATTTTATTCATAACCAATAATACTGAAAATATTATTACGCATGTCACAATAATCACAATTATAAAATAATACTATTTTCATTTCATAAAAGTCATTCCGATAAGGATTGCCCGCGGATTTTTCGGATCAAATTCCAGATGCACCACTTGCCTACTCTTTTTTTGTTTGTTTGGAATCCACTTGCCTACTCTTGAATATTATAAGATCAATTTCCTCGAAGCCCACAACCTGAACCAGTTACCAATGGGAATGCTCTCTCAATAAGTAACAAAATATACGCAAAAGAGAAAGTTTGAACAACAATAAGATTTCATATGTGAGTGGAGCTCTAAGAATGACCAATGGGAGTGCTCTCTCAATAAGTCAATTACAATTTAGATTAGCAATAAGATCAGTCGGTGGTTTTTCAAAAAATATATATAAATAAGAGTGTTGTTATTTTTACAACTTGTTCTATTTCACTATATTTAATTATCAGAAATACCTATAATACATCCTATTTAAATAAATTTAAAAACTTATTACATATTTACAAATGAAATAATTAAAAAATTTATTTATAAAAATAAAATATTTTAAAAAAACCTACCCAGCCTCCACAAGAACTCCATTAGCACTCTATCTGTAATGATTTAAGATTAATGATGGAGCAGGTGTTTTTGTAGTAAATCAAGTTATCCATAAGCTTTCTAGAAGGGCACTATGACCAAATTTATGAATTGTCTAAAGAAGAGAAATCAACGTCTAACAATCCAATTCATGTTTCCATCCACTTTTAATAAAGTTATCTTTCGATTTTGGAAAAAAAACAAAAAATCCAACCTTTCCTACACAGAAAAACCTTATAAGAAGCGATTAGATAAATCATATTTTCTAATCATATTAGCTAATCACATTGCCTAATCCTCATGATAGTAATTATATATTGGGGAAGTAGTTCAACTCATTGTTCCTATCATCACGAGTCTTGTATTTTAATAAGTAGGTGTAACGTCCGTGTACCCTAAGTTAACCAATATTTTATATGAACATGAGATGCTCTTACACATAAGCAGCCAAATAAAACTGATAGGAATTCGTATATATTAGAAGAGTAGTTATCATGAAAGGAGTAATTACTATATTATAATTAGAAAATATGACGGAGTCAAATATAATTATTTCATGTTAATTTAATTATGTATAATAATGTTGGAATGGGGTCGAACTTAATAATGGCCGGCATAAAGTGATGATGGTAGATAATTTGGAAAAGTCGGTGCATTGGAGAAGGAAAAAGGAGGACATCATGGTTAATTAGTTGTTTATTGTCCAAAATATTTTCTCAGTAACATGAATACTGTGGAATTCCAAAATAGAACTAAAAATTCCAATGCTCAATATTCTTCAAATATGAATGAATTATATTATGCATGAAGCATTTCAGTAACACAAAATTTGGTTTGAATGTCAGGTGGAATTGATAAATGATAGGTTTTTTTTTAAATTTTGAAAAGATATAAATGATGGGTTTGAATGTCAAAATACATGGAATGGAAAAGAGAAGGTTGAACAACAATAAAATTCCATTTTGTGTGGGTTGGGCTCAGATGCACTAGAAAAGAAAGATTCACTATTAAAAAATCTCTCTTTTTTTTTTGGGAGAAAAACATCTCTCTCCCGAGGAAGCTTATTTGCGTGCAATAAATGCAGACTCAAATTTCAGCTGTTAGATGAACTTGAACGACTGAGATTAAAACGTAGGTTTAAAAAGGTTCCACGTAGAAACGGGTAAAATAAAACCCAATCCACCCGACTGAGACTGAGACCCATCCAACCGCACAGTCACCTTCTCTTCTTCCTCTCCCTCTCTCTGGTCTCTGCCTTGTTCTCTTGTCCTGCTCTCTCTCCACCATTCAAGTCCATATCTCTCATTCTCCCCCATAACCCAAACCCAGATCAACACCCTTTCTCCTTCTCTTTCTCTCTCCCTCTTTCTCGCTCTTCTCCTCCTCTCTCATCTACTCCATGTCTCTCATTTTTTTCCCATAACCCAAAACCAAATCAACAGCCAGTCTCGTAATCATATTAAGATGATTTATTTTTTCTATTTCAGGAATTGAAGAGTTGGGCTTTCGTGGGAGGAACTGAAATTCAAAGAAAAAAAGGAAATCGGAGAAAGTGGCGAAGACAGAGAGAAATAAATGAGGGGAAAATGAGAACAAGAGTCAAAAAGTGCATCTGTGCTCCCATGACTCATCCTTAAAGGTGGAGATCTAGAAATCCCTCTCCTCTTCCATGACATTTCAAACTGAAGCTCTGTTTGCTGGATTTGTTTTCAATTTCTGGTCTTTCATTTGCATCTGAGTTCTGGTTGTATTATGGTTTTCTGAGATTCATAACAATGACGACAGAAGAAGAGCGTGGAAATTAAGGATAATGAAAAAGCTTTACCATAGGAGTATGATGCAAATCAACTAAACTTATAAGTTACAATTTAATAATATTAAATAAAATTATAAGTTATGACTTTTACCGTAAATGAATACACCTCACTTTAACCTTATGTTAATTATTTTAATTATTTAAACCACTATAGCCTTACCATATGCGTAATAAATATATTTATTATTATATTTCAGCAATTTAAAATTTAAAATTCATAATGAATAAATTAAAAATCTAAAATTTGCTACGAACTCATTGTTACATTTCTTTTGGTCTTAAATTTCAAAAATCTAATTTTTACTTATAAATATACAGAATTATAACAAAAACTCAACACAACTAGATATTGTTCTATAACCTAACACTCTTACTTCCAATGATTACTGTGAACTCAAATATGTGAAACTATGATTGCATACAAAATTCCAAAATATAAACAAAAAAAACTTGGTAGTCATACGAATTAATGTCATATATTCAATAAACTGTTATCATAAAACATCACACAATACTCGAGTTTGAGTCATAACCTCATAAATAGTTATCATGAATAACTCAAATTTTGAGGTGGTAGTCCTAATAACTACAAGTGCTAAATATTTGATCATCCGACACTAAAAGCTAAAACAGAGCAAGAGTTACAGAAAAAAAGCTAGAGCACCAGCCAGCCAGTGTGTGATTA
Organism: Prunus salicina; assembly: GCA_020226455.1. NCBI lineage: Eukaryota > Viridiplantae > Streptophyta > Magnoliopsida > Rosales > Rosaceae > Prunus > Prunus salicina. Next base: position 13,398,678 of record CM035342.1, read on the forward strand.
CCTGAGTGGTAGAGGTGTTTATTTGCAAAACCCCATGGCACCAGTTCGAATCCCCTTGTGTGCGCCTCCCACCGCCACCCTAGATTAGTTGATATAGCTCTATCTTAAAAAGAATACTGAAAATAATTATAAATAAAAAAGGCCAGAGCACCAAGTAAGATTCTCACTTCAAAACTAAATCCATAATGTGACAATGTGAACATGAATAATGAATTACCTTATGCCTTTCCCCTGCGGAAGAATCAGAGGCTTCAAGGCTCTTGAGATTTCCCCTAACAACTGCTCACTTAGAATTTCAATCGATCTACAAGGAGTAAAAACAATGTCCACAAGTGGCAGCTGACCTGTCATAAGTCAACAAAATCAGATGAGCATTATACCAATTTGATCAAATTTTGACTGCTATCTAACTATGAAGATGAAGTACAGAGACATGCGTATACATACAGGTAAAAATACAAGAAACATCCCAGCACAGGTATTAATTTTTTATATTTTATGTAGCGCAGGGATCAAATTGAAAAATTGGTTTTGAAAATCCTACTTAATTCTTAGAAGATCATCTTCTCTGTTTCTGAAGTTACACAAACAGAAAATTTACCTTATAAGCAGCCCAAATGACCAACGCTCAAGGCTTGGATTGCTTGTACACTTTGCCTTTCTCTCCCTCCCTCCCTCTCTCTCTCTCTAAATAACAACATACATGTATATAATAAAATCTGGTTAAGATTAAGAGAAGTGGACTCTCCTCCATAGTAGTCATTCCTATCCATATGCAGTACCTATTTCAGGTAAATAACATCAGCTAGTAGCCTAAACATTCTTATCAATGAATGATCTAGCTAAAGCCAATTTTATTGTGATTTAAAAAGAAAAAAGTTCCATAAGCTTTACCTTGAGACCATCCACTGAGACGTGAGGAGGCCGCTGAGAATGCATTCTTTGAGGCCCATTCCAAGAACTATGACGTCGTATTCTTCATCCATGGCTCTGAGAGGCAGAGAGATCAGAGGGGAACAGAGTGTTTGTTTTGTGTTTGTGTTTTTGTCTGTGTGAGAAAAATTGAAGAAGTGAGACTACGTTTAAGCTAGAGAAGGAAGAAGTCTCTTGTCACATGTCACTTGTCTGGGGGACAGAACGAATCAGTAGAACATAAACAAACATATGCATGTTCATGTTTCATATATATATTTTTTTACGGTGACAATCAGACTCACTGGTTTTGTAGTAACATCGACGGAATAGCTTCACGGTGAAGCTTTCCGAAATTGGCTAGTGATTTTAACGCTCTTTTGACTCTCTTAGCAAAGCCAGGCGTCCCTAGAGTTTCTGTTAAAACCGTTATTAGCCCCCCCCCCCCCCCCCCCCCCCCACGTACGTTCCACGTGGAAGCGGCTACTGCCTAAAAAAATAATAAAAATACATCGTTGTCAAACATGTTTTAAATGTATGCAGTTTTGTTTGATTAAAAAAATAATAAAAACTACATTCCATTCCTTAGATAAGATCAAATATTTGAGCGCACCCTTGTCACAATTGGGGGAGAAAGAACGGAGGGGGAGGTCAACCGCCGCAGAAGAGCTGCTTTGGGGAGAAGATTCTAACAGGTTACTCAATAGGATTGATAAGGGTGATGAAAAATATACCTATGCCATGGATGTCATTATGGCTGTATTTCAAATTAATCACACACTGTAATGTGTTTTAATTTCCTTACATAATAGTGCGTAATTGGCTTGAGATACCGCTACATTGACATTCCTGTGTTATTACAGAACTTCTCATGAAAAGCAATTAAGATTATGTATTATTTATTTAGGCAATCTGAAAGTACAAAATCTGACCCCAAACGAAAAAAAACCTGAAAATACAAACACATTTAACATAGACGAAAGTACAAACACGCCGAATATAAAAGAATCCATGGTCCAAATCTTAAAAGCTAATCATCGACATACATCTGCCAATTGCTGAAGTGACAGATGCAAACTCGAATTTTATTACATGCAAATTAAAACACACGCAAAAACATCAACTACAATTTTATGAACATCAACTTGGGTATTGTTTGATTTTCAAAAGAGCAAATAAGAAGCCAAACTAGATCACTCTTGGGGTCAAAACAAGACGAACAAGTTCCCACCCCCGAACTCATGAGTAAAATCTTCAATCCCAGGACTTGTTTCTGCAAAATATATAAAAAGACAAAAGCAATATTGTAAGTAACAAACAATTTATATGGCTTTACATCCATTAACAGAGATGTGAACGAGAACAATATTCCAAATCATTAAGTTTAGGTAAGTCAATGAAAGGATAAAAGATACTTACATATATTTCTTACATCTCTCTTCGACGAGTAGCATCCTTGGATGATCCACACCTCCTTCTTCTATGGACTCCATAAACTGCTCTGAAACATCATCAAATTCGAATCGTTGTAGTTTAGTAAGGTGCTCAATACCCTGTGGCAGTGTTTCCAATGTCGAGCAACTATCAATGCTTAAGAGCTCGAGATTTGGCATCGCCCCTTTTTTTATAGTTATCTTATTTAATAATGCGAGATCCAAAAACCACAAATGCCGAAGCTTCACAAAGCCTCTGTTGAAACATAACTCTTTCCTAACAGAGGCATTCTCAAGCCAAAGAGAATGTAGAGAGGGCAATGCTTCAATATGAGGTAGTATATCTTCTTCAAGTCTGGACTCTTTCAGATTCATAATTGTGAGAGAGTGGAGCGAACAAAACCAATGTGGTACCTTTTCCAATTTGCCGACCAAGTCAAGTCTATCAAGGTAGGGAGGCGGTGAAGACAATGCGTCAACTGGAAGAAATTCATCTCCATCTGCTACATATAAACTCAAGGAGGAAAGGACCTTCATCTCTTGAATTGAGGCACATAGGTCCTCCTCGTCTCTTCCTTTCACATTTGTAATGCCAAGGAACGTAAGCTGGGTCATACTTCCAATAAGTCTAATAATGTTTCCGTCTGATTCAATATACGCCAAAGATTGCAATTTCTTCATCTTACCAATACTTGATGGTATTCTTACCCCAATTATATTTTCGGAATTGGACCTGCCCACAAGTAAATGGCGCAAGTTTAGCAACTTGGAAATCCCTCTTGGAAGTGCCTCTATTTTTGTCCCCGCGATGTTCAAGGTCTGAAGGTTACGGAGCTGTCCAATGGATTCTGGAAGCTCCTTAATTGGAGTTTCATTCAAATTTAAATATTTTAAATTGAATAAGCACGTTACTCTATCTGGCAGATTATCTATTGGGATATCCTGCAAATCTAGAACCTTCAACAATTTAAGGTCACAAGGTAATTTATTCGAGAAAGAGAATGAGGATACGCCAGTGGCAAAGACGAGAAATGAACGGAGCCGTGATATACCTGTGCATGATCCAATTTCTCCGTTAGTTGTCTGAATTGACAAACGGAGTGCCCCAGTTTCTTCTACTGTTTCACTCCCCTCATGTACATCGCAAAAATTTTCTTTTTTTGCTATTGACAAAGCAATCTCCCGCATAACATCATGCATCTTACATGCTGGGTGGGATACTACAAACCTTTCCTGTAGCATGTTTCGAAAAATGAGTTCCATAAGATAGCCCTTTGCAACTTCTTCTGGTGTGACCCCTTTGACATGTTCAACAAATCCTTCAGCGATCCACAATCTAATGAGCCTTATATTTATGATCATCTGATCTTCTGGGAAAAGGGAACAATATAGAAAGCATTGCTTCAATCTGTATGGCAAATCATTGAAACTAAGCAACAAGATGCTCTTCATAGGTTCTAACAAAGAATTGTTTGTTAGATGCCAATTTAAGCTATTGTAGACTTTGGTCCAATCATTAAGTGACTTCTTCGAAGACATGAGACCACTTAAGGCTACGATCGCGAGTGGTAGGCCTTCACACTTTTCCACAAGTTCCCGAGCTAAAGGCAGAAGTTCAGGTGAACAAGATTTGTTCTGATAACTTGAGAATGCTTTCATGCTGAAGAGCTCCCACGCATCACCCATTTCCAGCGGTTGAATCTTGTGAACATGGCTTTCAACTCCAAAAGAAGAGGATGCTATGTCTTCTCTTCGAGTTGTAAGCATGACTCGACTTCCAAGTTGGTTATCTAGAAATGAAAACCTTATTTTGTCCCAAAGGTGGACATCCCATACGTCATCCAATACAATTAGGTACCTTTTAGTCTCCAAGTAGTTCACCAGCATCTCCAGCAATTCGTTATAACTCATGGCATTCATGTCTGCAGGGACCTCTTCCTTCTTTGCTTTGTGGAATTCTTTGATCAATCTTCTAAGTAAGTCTTCAATCACATAAGACTGGGAAACAGTAATCCACGCATAGCATTCGAAATGTCTCTTTACAATATCATCTTTGAAGGTCCTTGCAACTAAAGTTGTCTTCCCTGATCCTCCCATCCCGACCACGGACACAACAGTTTGGTGCTTCGCTTCATCCATCAGCCATCGTAGTAACATGTTCTTATCGCCTTCAATCCCGACAAGTTCATTCTCCTTCTGATAAAGAGAAGACTCCGCTTGGTTCTTCACCCATCTCCGAATATCCTCAGAAGTACTTTTTCCTTCTACAGCTGCAGCACCACGATATCTCTGATTTCTCTCTGGAATAGCTCTAATCGCCATTGTGATTTTCTGTAACTTGTTGGCAATTCGACGCTTATACCAAAGGTGCTTTGGAAAGTGAATGGTTTTGTGGATCCACCTGGCAAATCGACCGCCATTTCGCTGCTCGTACACGTGATACATGAACTCATCAATGGTGTTCTCAACATCATTGGCCAAGTCTCGAACGCTTGCGACCCATGCTTTCTCTACTTGTGTGTGTGCCTGCTCTCCGCCTTCAGCATCCTCTAAGAAGGATTTCATGAATACAAGCTCCTGCTTAATCTCATCAACTTGATCACGAACACCCGCTGTGGAGGCTGCTTCACTCTCTAGAATGGCAACAAATTTGCCAAGGAAGAGGTCTGTTGCAGCAGACGCCATAATGGCCTTATTTTGGTATAACCTTAATCAAAAGAACATATCTGAAATTGAATCTGGGGAGCAATAATTGGTATATGCATTTTCGAAAAAGCATTCTGCCATGGTTGGGCTCTGATGCACTAGAGAGAGAGAGAGAGAGAGAGAGAGAGAGATTATCAATTAATAATTAGAAATCGATGTTACGCATGACCATGGTTGGGACAATCGTTTATTAAACAATTGTTGCGCATTCTCCCATGCATGTGAGGTACTGCATGTGCTGTGATGGGCAAGTCCACTTTCTAACATATAATAAGTTACCCGAATTGATTACTCGACATATAATATTGGTTAAACAGGTAATGCCAACAAAAGAAAAAACAAATTAACAGCTAACATATGCACGCTGTTCACTCATTATTAATTGGTTTTTAATTGGATGTTCACAATGAAACTTGATTTCGGGCCAAAAAAAAAAAAAAGAATTTAGAGCCTCTCTCTTCTTCCTCCTCATCAAGCTCCTATCTTTCTTTCATTTTTTTTAGTTTTATTAATAATCTTTAGGAGTTCTTAGATATAGGTCCATTTTCATTAACATACAATGGATGAAATATATCAATTTTGGCTCCTCAATAACAGTCCACCAAACAATCCAATGGACACTTAAGCAATGCCTTTGTCCATCCTTTTAAAGATATTTACTTCTAGTGCCATTAAATGGAAAAGGCAAATAAAACCGACCCCTCCCAACAATCTGCTTGTCTCCTACAATCACAGTCATTCTATCCCAATCTCTGCTGATTTTTGACTTCCTTAGAGCATCTCCAAGGGAGATGTTAAATACCAAACATCAAATTTAAATTTGATGACTGATGTGGCAATTTGACATCTTACACAGCTTTATACTCCACCCGATATGTCAAATTAAATCATTATTTTATTACATTTTAGTGTTGATTCATTTTTAATTAAAAAGAAAATAAAAGAAAAAATAATAAAATATTTATTTGACATCTTGCTTTTCATATGTCAAAAATAACATCTCAACCTCCAACCTTCATTCCACATCAGCTTTGACATATCGGTTGGAGTGATGTGAGATGTTATTTCTAGCTGTTGAATGTCTATGTGGCATGTTTGACACATCGGTTGGAGATGCTCTTAGTGAAGATTTTCACAAATTCCGAATTAGGATTGAATTCCTTGTGTTACAGTCAGATTTTTTTATTTTTTATTTTTTCCGTTAGGTTTGCTATGAAGTATTCAACTTATCTATTTTTTTTCGTTAGGTTCATGTGTCTATAATGGAGTTAGTTTGAGTGTTGAATATGGGGTGGAAAATAGTTGACTTGGCATATAACTACAGTGAAGGTATGTAAGGAAAGGTTTATTTTTCATATTTGTTGTTTGTAGGTAAAATTTGATTGTGTTTTTTCTTCCCGTTTATTAGTATTGGTTGATGTACCTGTACCTTAGGCTTATAAGGCTTATTTTTCAAGATTACTTGCTGTTGTAGTGAAAAAAATTATGAACCAAACTAAGTCTATAGGACAGGTAGAATATCCACCTATACAGGTTTGTATCACAAACATTACCTGTAGAACAAGTATACATGCCAAACGTTTATGTGTTTGTAGTAAATGTATTTGTCCAGTAATGGTTTATGTAATATATTTGTAGCAATTACATTTGCCCTTAATGACTGTTTGTAACAATGTTTGTAACAACGTGGTTTTTGGGATATGTTTGCAAGATTTTTCTTTTTAATTCAATGACGAACGTGTTAAATAAAAATCTGAAAATTAAACCCAACTTCTCAATAGAAATTTGCATCTATATCAACTTTTCTATAATCTTTATCCCTATTTATGTCTCTACCTGTATACCCCAAAGCCAGGAAGAAAAGATATATATCTATTTTGCTCATGCGGAAGTGATGACAGTTATCAAGCTCCCATAAATAGTACCAAATTAGGGGTGTGAGACAATCTTCTATGATACCGGTCCCTAATGGATCCCATTCAACTAATTAAATGTTGACAGCTATATTAATAAGTAAAAAATTATTTTTAAATCTCAATTTGGTAAGAATTTCTAATGATTTGAGGTAAAATGGAATCCGTTTCTTTAACTATTACTTTCCATTCGGATCAGTTCGGATAACTATTACTTTCCATTCGGATCAGTTGTAACTTGCAATAGGGGATAATATTATTTTGTTAATTATTTTATTCATAACCAATAATACTGAAAATATTATTACGCATGTCACAATGATCACGATAATAAAATAAGGGAGCTGATTTTTTCATTCCTTTTTTCTCCACTTATACTCCATTTTGTTTTTTAATATTTTTTAATCAATTTTGTTCATTCTCTTTCCTATTCTACCCTTATTCTTTGTACTTAATTTTCTAACTTACTCAATTTTCAGTATTAAGGGAAAAAAAACTTAATTTCTTATCGATTAAAGGAAAAAAAATACTGAAAATGGAGTGCAAGTTTAAAAATTAAGTATAAAGAAAAAGAACTAATATAAAAGTGAAGTAAAAAGAAATTAATGGAGGGTAAGGGTATAATAGAAAAGAGAAGGAACAAAATTGATTAAAAAATATTAAAAAATAAAAGGGAGTGGAAGTGGAGAAAATAGGAGTGGAGAAATTATATCCCTAAAATAATACTACTTTCATTTCATAAAAGTCTTTCTGATAAGGATTGCCTGCGGATTTTTGGGATCAAATTCCAGATGCACCACTTGCCTACTCTTTTTTCGATTTGTTTGAAATCCACTTGCCTACTCTTGAATATTATAAGATCAATTTCCTCGAAGGCCACAACCTGAACCAGTTACCAAGTAACAAAATCTTCGGAAAGAGAAAGTTTGAACAGCAATAAGATTTCATGTGAGTGGAGCTCATTACCAATGGGAGTGCTCTCTCAATAAGTCAATTACAATTTACATTAGCAATAAGATAAGTCGGTGGTTTTTCGATAAATATATATATATATATATAAATAAGAGTATTGTTATTTTTACAACTTGTTCTATTTCACCATATTTAATTATCAGAAATATCCTTAATACATCCTATTTAAATAAATTTAAAAACTTATTACATATTTACAAATGAAATAATTAAAAAAATTATTTATAAAAATAAAATATTTTAAAAAAACGTACCCAGCCTCCACAAGAACTCCATTAGCACTCCATATGTAATGATTTAAGATTAATGATGGAGCAGGTGTTTTTGTAGTAAATCAACTTATTCACAAGCTTTCCAGAAGGGCACTGCGACCAAATTTATGAATTGTCTAAAGAAGAGAAATCAACGTCTAACAATCCAATTCACATTTCCATCCACTTTTAATAAAGTTATCTCTCAACTTTGGAAAAAAAAAAAATTCCAACCTTCCCTACACAGAAAAATATATTATTGCTGAAAAAGTGGGCCTCTTTTCATCATTTTGTCGATCACAAGTTCTAAAAGGAATTACTTCATCCAAAAAAAAAAAAAAAGTTCTGAAAGGAATTACCATCTCTTACCTAGGGATGAGAGAGAGAGAGAGATTATCAATTAATAATTAGAAATCGATGTTACGCATGACAATGGTTGGGACCATCGTTGATTAAACAATTGTTGGGAATTCTCCCATGCATGTGAGGATGTGTACTCCATGTGCTGTGACGGGTAAGTACACTTTCTAACATATAATATTGGTTAAACATGGAATGCTAACATATGCACGCTGTTCACTCATTATTAATTAGTTTCAATTGGATGTTCACAATCCAGGAAGAAAAAATCTTTATCCCTATATATATCCCTATCTGTATGATACTTTTATTAATAATCTTTATCCCTATTTATATCCTTATCTGTATACCCCAAAGCCAGGAAGAAAATATATATATCTATTTTGCTCTAGTGGAAGTGATAACAGTCAGTTATCAAGCTCCCATCAATAGAACCAAATTAGGGGTGTGAGACAATCTTCTATGATACGGTCACTAATGGATTCCATTCAACTAATTAAATATTGACACGTATATTAATAAGTAAAAAAATATTTTTAAATCTCAATTCGGTACGAATTTCCAATGATTTGAGGTTGAATGGAATCCGTTTCTTTAACTATTACTTTCCATTCCGATCAGTTCGGATAACTATTACTTTCCAATTCAGATTAGTTGCTATAGGGGATAATATTATTTTGTTAATTATTTTATTCATAACCAATAATACTGAAAATATTATTACGTATGTCACAATGATCACGATAATAAAATAATACTACTTTCATTTCATAAAAGTCTTTTTGATAAGGATTACCTTAGGATTTTTCGGATCAATTTCCTCGAAGGCCACAACTGAACCAGTTACCAAGTAACAAAATCTTCGGAAAAGAGAAAGTTCCAACAACAATAAGATTTCATGTGAGTGGAGCTCAAGCATGACCAATGGGAGTGCTCTCTCAATAAGTCAATTACAATTTACATTACCAATAAGATAAGTCGGTGGTTTTTCGATAAATATATATAAATAAGAGTGTTGTTATTTTTCACTTTGCTAACCCATGAGTGACTGAACCTAGCTAGATCACATTATTTACGGACAAACTAATTAACATGACAGCCTATCAACAAATTACAATCTTAAGTAAAAAGAGAAAATGGTACATCATCATCACCTCATATATGACGATTAATTCTTGATACTTTTGGGGATCATATCAACATTGTAGTCTCTACATAATTTGCCAACGAAGAGGTCTGCTGAAACGGACGCCAAAATGGCCTTATTTTGGTATATGCTAGCCTAATCATAACAACACATCTAGAATTGATTCTTGAGAGCAATCAACCGGATGTAACACAAAATTTAAAAATCAAAATACATGAGAAGATAAGATTCCATTGTACAGAAATCGGGTAAGGCAATAAATGATATATTTATTATTGCTAGAAGAGAGAGATGATCAGAAGTTATTGTTTTTATTATTGCTGAAAAAGTGGGCCTGCTTTCATCATGTTGTGATCACAAGTCCCTCGTCATGTTGTGCCCAATAAATGATATATTTAATTTGAATTAATAAATAAATATATATATATATAACATAATTTAATGTATAAATAACTAATTAAATAATATTAAATTAATTTAGATTACTCTATTAAAGTAGCATGGCCGCTGTGATTTAGTAGCCGTATGTATAATGTACACAGTGTACACCCACATATCCTTTTCTGGCGCAAGTTTTTTTCGTTTTCCATTGAGTGAGGATATTCATCTTGATGATGAATTGTGGATGAAAACAATATGTTGTATTAGTTTCATTAATTTTTTTTAAAAAGAAAATTATATGATTTTATTATTTTTGTCAAATTGAATTGAAATGAATTTGAGTAGTTGAGTGAAATTTTATAGTTCAATTGAATTTAATTAAGTTGAATGATAGTTTAAGGTGAAAGTGAAGTGTAGTATGGATAGTTTTATATTTTTTAAATATATAATTGGGGATTCAAGCCTGGTTTGGGGATATAATCCTTTGATGGGGACGGGGACGGGGATTCCCCAAAATTTCATACCGGAGATGGAGGCGAGGACAATACCATCCCCTTTCGTCTCCCATCTAATGTGTCTTTATTTATTTTTTAAAAATTAATTTTTCTGCATATGCTATTTTTTGCTGAAATATAGCAATTTAATTCAACTAAACTAACAATACAAGGCCCACATTTTAACAATAAACACTAAAATATTTTAATGCGAACTTTCTATTTTTGTGCGCATTAAAAATATAAAACATCAAAAACACGATGATAGTGGTATTTCTATACATGCAAGATGGGCATGCACATGATGCAATATTGGTTTTTTTTTTTTCCTTTCTTTCTTGAAGGTATTCTGACTTATTTCAAACGAAAAAAGAAAAGAAACTTTGGGCTCTTGGAAGTGCAGATCTAATTGAGTAAATGTTTGTCCACAATATGCGCTTACTTAAGGATAATTATACTTTATAATGTGTAAAAAAGCACCGATTGGAGCTGTGATGATGGGCACTCATGCATTAATGAGAGCTGTTATGGAGTCAAAAGGCGTGTATTGGCCGGTTAGACAAACCTCACCAAACGACCTTAACTACGTGTAAAATATAACGACCTATCCCGAAATTTCTTTTGGATAGAGAAATTTTTGCTTACTTGGATAATTTTGCCCCTGGATTTTCAGATTTGAATTTTGAAAGGATCTTTTTGCATCCTTTTAAATTTATATAGTCTTGTTTGATTTAAAAAATAATAAAAACTATATTTCATTCTTCAGAAAAGATCAAAAATTTGAGCGCGTCCTTGTCACAATTGGGGGAGAAAAGAGGGGAGGGGGAGGTCAACCGCCGAAGAAGAGCCACCTTTGGGGAGAAGATTCTAACATGTTACTCAATAGGATTGATAAGGGCGATGAAAAACTTACCTACGTCATGGATGTTATTGTTGTGGTATTTCAAATCAATCACGTATTATAATTTGTTTTAGTATCCTCACATAATAGTGCGTAATTAGCTTGAGATATCGCTACATTGACATTCATATGTTATAGACCTTCTCATGGAATGCAATTAAGATTCTTTATTATTTAATTAGGCAATCTGAAAGTACAAAATCTGACCCCAAAGAAAAAAAAAACCTGAAAATACAAACACAATTAACATAGAAGAAAGTACAAACACGCCGAATATAAAAGAATCCATGGTCCAAATCTTAAAAGCTAATCATCCACATACATCTGCCAATTGCTGAAGTGACAGATGCAAACTCGAATTTTATTACATGCAAATTAAAACGCACACAAAAACATCAACCGGAATTTTATGAACATCAACTTGGGTATTGTTTGATTTTCAAAAGAGCAAATAAGAAGCCAATCTAGATCACTCTTGGGGTCAAAACAAGACGAACAAGTTCCCACCCCCAAACTCATGAGTAAAATCTTCAATCCCAGAACTTGTTTCTGCAAAATATATAAAAAGACAAAAGCAATAATGTAATTAACAAACAATTTATATGGCTTTACATCCATTAACAGAGATGTGCAATATTCCAAATCATTACGTTTAGGTAAGTCAATGAAAGGATAAAAGATACTTACATATATTTCTTACATCTCTCTTCGAGGAGTAGCATCCTTGGATGATCCACACCTCCTTCTTCTATGGACTCCATAAACTGCTCTGAAACATTTTCAAATCTGTATTGTTGTAGTTTAGTAAGGTGCTCAATACCCTGTGGCAATGTTTCTAATGTCAAGCAACGATCAATGCTTACGAACTCGAGATTTGGCATCGCCCCTTTTTCTATAGTTATCTTATTTAATAATGCGAGATCCTCAAACCACAAACGCCGAAGCTTCACAAAGCCTCTGTTGAAACATAACTCTTTCCTAAGAGAGGCATTATCAAGCCGAAGAGAATGTAGAGAGGGCAATGCTTCAATATGAGGTAGTATATCTTCTTCAAGTCTGGACTCTTCCAGATTCATAATTGTGAGAGAGTGGAGCGAACAAAACCAATGTGGTACCTTTTCCAATTTGCCGACCAAGTCAAGTCTATCAAGGTAGGGAGGCGGTGAAGACAATGCGTCAACTCGAAGAAATTCATCTCCATCTGCTACATATAAACTCAAGGAGGAAAGGACCTTCATCTGTTGAATTGAGGCACATAGGTCCTCCTCGTCTCTCTCTTTCACATTTGTAATGCCAAGGAACGTAAGTTGGGTCATACTTCCAATAAGTCTAATAATGTTTCCGTCTGATTCAATAAACCCCAAAGATTGCAATTTCTTCATCTTACCAATACTTGATGGTATTCTTACCCCAATAAAATTTCCGGAAATGAACCTGCCCACAAGTAAATGGCGCAAGTTTATCAACTTGGAAATCCCTCTTGGAAGTGCCTCTATTTTTGTCCCTAAGATCTTCAAGGTTTGAAGGTTGCGGAGCTGTCCAATGGATTCTGGAAGCTCCTTACTTGATGGTATTCGATTTTGGTATTGCTTAGAAATCTTGTTGTGGTTCTATTATTGCTCTGAAAACTCGAAAAAGTAGATTCCATCTTGCTATGGGTCTATTATTGCTCTGAAAACTCGAAAAAGTAGATTTCATCTTAGGGCTCGATTCGGGTTAGGTTGGTTCGATTTTGGGTTCAATTCGAATACCAAACTAAATTCTTTGGTGTGCTTTTTTCCAACCTGAACCCAAACCACGCAAGTGAAAAACCGAACACTTCGGGTACCCGAACTTTATGGTTCGATTTGGTTTGATTTGGGTTAAATGGGCATAAGCTGGGCTGATGGGGTATTTATTTAGTTGGGGAGTATCCAGTGGTAGAGGGTGTATGGGAAATGTAATAACCTCCCAACGAATGACTTACACGTGTATATTAAAATAAATATTAAAATATAATAAAACTAATCGGGTTAGGTTGGGTAAACCGTGAGTTTAGTTTTTGGGCCCCGATACCCAAACCAAAAGCATCGGGTTAGTTTGGGTCCAGAAACCGAATATCCAAAACCAAACCAACCCGACCTGATCGATTTGGTTCCGGCGGGTTGGCCGAGTTTCGGGTCCAAATGCCCAGCCCTAATCTTGCTAAGTAGATTCCATCTTGCTATGGGTCTATTATTGCTCTGAAAACTTGAAAAAGTAGATTCCATCTTGCTATGGGTCTATTATTGCTCTGAAAACTTGAAAAAGTAGATAGCTTGAGATACCGCTACATTGACATTCCTGTGTTATAGAACTTCTCATGGAAAGCAATTAAGATTTTGTATTATTTAATTAGCCAATCTGAAAATACAAAATCTGACCCCAAAGAAAAAAATCTGAAAATACAAACAGAATTAACATAGAAGAAAGTACAAACACGCCGAATATAAAAGAATCCATGGTCCAAATCTTAAAAGCTAATCATCGACATACATCTGCCAATTGCTGAAGTGACAGATGCAAACTCGAATTTTATTGCATGCAAATTAAAACACACACAAAAACATCAACTGCAGTTTTATGGACATCAACTTGGGTATTGTTTGATTTTCAAAAGAGCAAAATAAGAAGCCAATCTAGATCACTCTTGGGGTCAAAACAATACGAACAAGTTCCCACCCCCAAACTCATGAGTAAAATCTTCAATCCCAGGCCTTGTTTCTGCAAAATATATAAAAAGACAAAAGCAATATTGTAATTAACAAACAATTTATATGGCTTTACATCCATTAACAGAGATGTGAACGAGAACAATTTCTTGAACACAAGTGCAATATTCCAAATCATTAAGTTTACGTAAGTCAATGAAAGGATAAAAGATACTTACATATATTTCTTACATCTCTCTTCGACGAGTAGCATCCTTGGATGATCCACACCTCCTTCTTCTACGGACTCCATAAACTGCTCTGAAACATCATCAAATCTGAATCGTTGTAGCTTAGTAAGGTGCTCAATACCCTGTGGCAATGTTTCTAATGTCAAGCAACGATCAATGCTTAAGAACTCGAGATTTGGCATCGCCCCTTTTTTTATAGTTATCTTATTTAATAATGCGAGATCCCAAAACCACAAATGCCGAAGCTTCACAAAGCCTCTGTTGAAACACAACTCTTTCCTAACAGAGGCATTATTAAGCCAAAGAGAACGTAGAGAGGGCAATGCTTCAATATGAGGTAGTATATCTTCTTCAAGTCTGGACTCACTCAGATTCAAATATGTGAGAGAGTGGAGTAAACAAAACCAATGTGGTACCTTTTCCAGTTTGCCGTACAATTTTAGTAAATCAAGGTAGGGAGGCGGTGAAGGCAATGCCTCAACTCGAAGAAATTCCTCTCCATCGGCTGCAAATAAATACAAGCGGGAAAGGACCTTCATCTCTTGAATTAAGGCACATAGGTCCTCCTCGTCTCTTTCTTTCACATTTGTAATGCCAAGGAACGTAAGCTGGGTCATACATCCAATAAGTCTAATAATGTTTCCTTCTGATTCAATATACAACAAAGATTGCAATTTCTTCATCTTACCAATACTTGATGGTACTCTTACCCCAATTAGATTTCCGGAAATGGACCTGCCCACAAGTAAATGGCGTAAGTTTAGCAACTTGGAAATCCCTCTTGGAAGTGCCTCTATTTTTGTGTTATTGATGTTCAAGGTCTGAAGGTTGCGGAGCTGTCCAATGGATTCTGGAAGCTTCTTAATTAGAGTTCCATTCAAATTTAAATATTTTAAATTGAATAAGGACGTTACTCTGTCCGGCAGATTATCTATTGGGATATCCATCAAATCTAGAACCTTCAACAATTTAAGGTCAAAAGGTAATTTATTTGAGAAAGAGAATGAGGATACACCAGTGACAAAGACGAGAAATGAACGGAGCCGTGATATACCTGAGCATAATCCAATTTCTCCATTAGTTGTTTGAATTGACAAACGGAGTGCCCCAGTTTCTTCTACTGTTTCACTCCCATCATGTACAGCGCAAAAATTTTCTTTTTTTGCTATTGACAAAGCAATCTCCCGCATAACATCATGCATCTTACATGCTGGGTGGGATACTACAAACCTTTCCTGTAGCATGTTTCGAAAAATGAGTTCCATAAGATAGCCCTTTGCAACTTCTTCTGGTGTGACCCCTTTGACATGTTCAACAAATCCTTCAGCGATCCACAATCTAATGAGCCATATATTTATGATCATCTGATCTTCTGGGAAAAGGGAACAATATAGAAAGCATTGCTTCAATCTGTATGGCAAATCATTGAAACTAAGCAACAAGATGCTCTTCATAGGTTCTAACAAAGAATTGTTTGTTAGATGCCAATTTAAGCTATTGTAGACTTTGCTCCAATCATTAAGTGACTTCTTCGAAGACATGAGACCACTTAAGGCTACGATCGCGAGTGGTAGGCCTTCACACTTTTCCACAAGTTCCCGAGCTAAAGGCAGAAGTTCAGGTGAACAAGATTTGTTCTGATAACTTGAGAATGCTTTCATGCTGAAGAGCTCCCACGCATCACCCATTTCCAGCGGTTGAATCTTGTGAACATGGCTTTCAACTCCAAAAGAAGTGGATGCTATGTCTTCTCTTCGAGTTGTAAGCATGACTCGACTTCCAAGTTGGTTATCTAGAAATGAAAACCTTATTTTGTCCCAAAGGTGGACATCCCACACGTCATCCAATACAATTAGGTACCTTTTAGTCTCCAAGTAGTTCACCAACATCTCCAACAATTCGTTATAACTCATGGCATTCATGTCCGCAGGGACCTCTTCCTTCTTTGCTTTGTGGAATTCTTTGATCAATCTTCTAAGTAAGTCTTCAATCACATAAGACTGGGAAACAGTAATCCACGCATAGCATTCGAAATGTCTCTTTACAATGTCATCTTTGAAGGTCCTTGCAACTAGAGTTGTCTTCCCTGATCCTCCCATCCCAACCACGGACACAACAGTTTGGTGCTTCGCTTCATCCATCAGCCATCCCAGTAACATGTTTTTATCGCCTTCAATCCCGACAAGTTCATTCTCCTTCCGATAAAGAGAAGACTCCGCATGGTTCTGCACCCATCTCCGAATATCCTCAGAAGTAGTTTTTCCTTCTACAGCTGCAGCACCACGATATCTTTGATTTCTCTCTGGAATAGCTCTAATTGCCATTGTGATTTTCTGTAACTTGTTGGCTATTCGCCGCTTATACCAAAGGTGCTTTGGAAAGTGAATGGTTTTGTGGATCCACCTGGCAAATCGACCGCCATTTTGCTGCTCGTACACGTGATACATGAACTCATCAATGGTGTTTTCAACATCATTGGCCAAGTCTCGAACACTTGCGACCAACGCTTTCTCTACTTGTGTGTGTGCCTGCTCTCCGCCGTCAGCATCCTCTACAAAGGATTTCATGAATACCAGCTCCTGCTTAATCTCATCAACTTGATCACGAACACCCGCTATGGAGGCTGCTTCACTCTCTAGAATGGCTACAAATTTTCCAATGAGGAGGTCTGTTGCAGCAGACGCCATAATGGCCTTATTTTGGTATAACCTTAATCAAAAGAACATATCTGAAATTGATTCCGGGGAGCAATCAGTGGTATATTTATTTCCAATGAAAAAGCATTCTGCCATGGTTGGGCTATGATGCACTAGAGAGAGAGAGAGAGATTATCAATTAATAATTAGAAATCGATGTTACGCATGACAATGGTTGGGACAATCGTTGATTAAACAATTGTTGGGAGTTCTCCCATGCATGTGAGGATGTGAACTCCATGTGCTGTGATTGGTAAGTCCACTTTCTAACATATAATAAGTTACCCGAATCGATTACTCCACATATAATATTGGTTAAACAGGTAATGCCAACAAAAGAAAAAACAAATTAACAGCTAACATATGTATACTTTTATTAATTGGTACAGGTAATGCCAACAAAAGAAAAAACAAATTAACAGCTAACATATGTATACTTTTATTAATTGGTTTTCAATTGGACGTTCACAATCTGTATGATACTTTTATTAATAATCTTTATCCCTATTTATATCCCTATGTATACCCCAAAGCCAGGAAGTAAAAATATATATCTATTTTGCTCTAGTGGAAGTGATAACAGTTATCAAACTAATTAAATGTTAACATGTATATTAATAAGTAAAAAATTATTTTTAAATCTCAATTCGGTACGAATTTCCAATGATTTGAGGTAGAATGGAATCGGTTTCTTTAACTATTAATTTCCATTCAGATTAGTTGCAATAGGGGATAATATTATTTTATTAATTATTTTATTCATAACCAATAATACTGAAAATATTATTACGCATGTCACAATAATCACGATTATAAAATAATACTATTTTCATTTCATAAAAGTCTTTCCGATAAGGATTGCCCGCGGATTTTTCGTATCAAATTCCAGATGCACCACTTGCCTACTCTTTTTTTGTTTGTTTGGAATCCACTTGCCTAGTCTCTTTCTTTGTTGGAATCCACTTGCCTACTCTTGAATATTATAAGATCAATTTCCTCGAAGCTCACAACATGAACCAGTTACCAATGGGAGTGCTCTCTCAATAATTACCAAGGGCCGTCTGTTAACGTTTTTGGAGAGTATTTTCTGAGAATATTTTCAGAGAATGAAAATAAGAAAATAAATTTGCATTTTCAAGAAATGAAAACGCGTCTGGTAGATTAATTAGAAAACATCTTTAGAAAACAAAAACAATGAAAACGTATCTGGTAGTACAATTGTTTTTCAGCTATATTTTTGATAATTTCAGTTCTTTTTTTTTTGTTGATATTTTTAGAGGCTAAAATTATTATAAACATTAAAAAAAATTAAAGCTAAAAAACTATCTTATCTCCTTTCTTTTTTCTTTCTTTTTTTCTTCTTTTTCTCCTTTTCTCTCTTTTCTCCTCTTTTCTTCTTCTTTTCCTTCGCATGGCTGTTTCTTTTCTCTCTTTTTCTTCCTCTTTCCTTCTTTCTTCCTCATTTCTTCTTCCTTTCCTTCCCGAGGCCGTTTCTTTTTTCTCCTTTTCTTCCTCTTTTCTTCTTCCTTTCCTTCCCAGGCCACACCCATTCCTCCTTCCTTCCATGGCATGAATCCCATACACCCACCCATCTCTCTCTCTCTCTCTCTCTAGTTCCACTAATTAATGGTTGTGGTGGTTTGATTGGGTGATGATGGTGGTTGAGCTGGGTATGTGGTGGTTCTTCTTCATGTCTCTGTTTTTCTTTTCTTTTGTTCTTCCTTTGTATTTTTTTTTTCTTAGTTTGCAGATTTGTGTTATTTTGGATCGGAGAAGATGAGTGTTGTTCCTGTTGGTGGGTTTATCGGTTGTCAGAAGCAGAGAAGAATTTTGGTTTTTGGTCTGATATGGAGAGAAAATTAAGCGAGAGATTGAGCAGAAGCACAGTGTGTTTTGAGCGTTTGTTTTCTGGGAGAACAAAAACATCTTTTTTCTGTTTTGTAGAAGTAAACGTGAAGTTTGTCTCATTTTATGAAAACATTTTCAATATTTTCTGTTTTTGCCCACCGAACATGTTTTTGCTTTGTTTTTGTTTTTGGAAAATGAAAATGGCCCTCTAAAACGTAAACGAACGGGGCCTAAGATTTCATGTGAGTGGAGCTCTAAGAATGACCAGTGGGAGTGCTCTCTCAATAAGTCAATTACAATTTAGATTAGCAATAAGATCAGTCGGTGGTTTTTCAAAAAATATATATAAATAAGAGTGTTGTTATTTTTACAACTTGTTCTATTTCACTATATTTAATTTCCAGAAATACCCATAATACACTTTATTTAAATAAATTTAAAAACTTATTACATATTTACAAATGAAATAATTAAAAAAATTTATTTATAAAAATAAAATATTTTAAAAAAACCTACCCAGCCTCCACAAGAACTCCATTAGCACTCTATATGTAATGATTTAAGATTAATGATGGAGCAGGTGTTTTTGTAGTAAATCAAGTTATCCATAAGCTTTCCAAAAGGGCACTACGACCAAATTTATCAATTATCTAAAGAAGAGAAATCAATGTCTAACAATCCAATTCACGTTTCCATCCACTTTTAATAAAGTTATCTTTCGACTTTGGAAAAAAAACAAAAAATCCAACCTTCCCTACACGGAAAAACTTTATAAGAAGCGATTAGATAAATCATATTTCCTAATCATATTAGCTAATCACATTGCCTAATCCTCATGATAGTCATTATATATTGGGGTAGTAGTTCAACTCATTGTTCCTATCATCACGAGTCTTGTCTTTTAATAGGTAGGTGTAATGTACGTATATGTTGCGTCGATTTAGCTGCACCCAAATGGATTAAGCTGCATCCTCAACTTGTGATACTCGCAAGTGCACGAACCGTTGGTAGTTTAGATATATAAGTGCGAGGTCGATTCCACAGGGATTAGTGATTGAATGATCCTACACCAAATAGAAAAGAAAACAAAAGAACAAAAGAAGAAGAAAGAAGTAACTAAGACAAGATGGTGAGGTTTTAGAATCCACCCTAATTGTTCTAATCATGTTATGGCAGCAAGTAAACAAGTTGATTCACTCATGACGATGCTCACAAATAAGTCCATGATGTTTGGATCAAACTGCATTGAACATCACAAAGACCCCATGCTGTTTAGATTAGGAGTCTTAGAAACTAAATCACATGAATCATTTCTATGTAGTTCAAAATGGTTCATGAGTTGCTAATGGAAGGAATGAAGATGATGGCCCCCAAACGTTCCCAACAAGAGCATAATGCATAAAACCTTAGGTGATCAATCAAAGGATGCAAAACAGCTCCATTAAAACAGTGAAGAAGAATTCATGAATGAAGTCAAACTTTATAAACTCAAACCATGATACAAGACTAGCAAGATGTTTATTAAAACTAATAACAGAAAAACAAGTAAACAAAGGAAATACAAGAAGAAAATAAAAGACAAAGGGAGGAGAAGAAGATAAGGACAGCATGCTAGAGATTGAAAAGATTCATCTCCATGGCTGCTAGGAGGCCAAGCCTCCCAGCTGCTGCCTTCTCTCTTCTCTCCCTTTGTGACTCTCAACTTTCCCTCTCTTTGTGTACAATGAAATGTAAATGATGGAATGATTATTTTCTGGGAATTGGACTATAGGAATTGTTGAATGCTCAGATGTTGCACCATTTGGAATGGGATGGATGTGGTATTTATAGGGAGAGTGAGAAGAGGAATCTGAATTGATTTAAGCCTCCACCATCAACACTTGCAATTGAATATCAGTTTCTTGGCTGTTCCCCTTCACCAACCAATCCCACCAGAAACCACACCTCATCCTTAGCTCAGCATGACCAAGCAAGCAATGAGCTCATCTGTAAGTCAGCATGACGTGTACTTTGATGGGCTCACGGATTGGGCTTGCCTTAATCAACTAATGACATTAAGCTATCCATCTTGAAGTTCAGGCTTTCATCTTTCCAACCACATGCTATATGGGCCAATCCAAGTTCGGAGGAAGACGTTAAGGCCGAAACAACTTGCTAACTCATTTTCCGCGCTGACAAAATCCATCCTGAGCATGGTTCTATGTCTGCTAGGTGACGGACCCCAGATTTATCCAATGGGGCTTAATGTCAACTGATGACATTAAGCTATCCATCTTGAAGTTCAGGCTTTCATCTTTCCAACCACATGCTATATGGGCCAATCCAAGTTCGGAGGAAGACGTTAAGGCCGAAACAACTTGCTAACTCATTTTCCGCGCTGACAAAATCCATCCTGAGCATGGTTCTATGTTTGCTAGGTGACGGACCCCAGATTTATCCAATGGGGCTGAATTTTGGATATGTTATAAAAGACACCCATTGGAACAACTTTCATGAAGGAGTCAGCCTCATCCAATCTATGTTGGTTGCTGAAACAAATCTTGCAATGTGACCTACGAAACTGGACTGGCAAGGGGCTGTAGCCAAAATGGGTTTGTCTTTAAGCTCTTCTTCCATTCATCCAAATTAGGCCTTAACATGCTTGAATTGCATGAATTATTCTCTTTTGATCTTTTGGCCTACAAAACACACAAAGAGAGACAAATAACTAAGATTTCTAAGAAACTAAGCAAAATGAGTAAGTAAATTGGGCATGTAAATGTATGAAATTATGAGCTTAACAGTATACCCTAAGTTAACCAATGTTTTATATGAATATGAGATGCTCTTACACATAAGCAGCCAAATAAAACTGATAGGAATTCGTATATATTAGAAGAGTGGTTATCATGAAAGGAGAAATTACTATATTATAATTAGAAAATATGATGGAGTCAAATATAATTATTTAATGTTAATTCTTAATAATAATGTTGGAATGGGTTTGCATTTAATGATGACCGGCATAAAGTGATGGTGGTAGATAATTTGGAAAGGTCGGTGTATTGGAGAAGGAAAAAGGAGGACATCATGGTTAATTAGTTCTTTATTGTCCAAAATATTTCTAAGTAACATGAATACTGGGGAATTCCAAAATAGAACTAAAAATTCCAATGCTCAATATTCTTCAAATATGAATGAATTATATATCAATCATATGCATATTGGAAAAAGCATTTCAGTAACACAAAATTTGGTTTGAATGTCAGGTGGAATTGATAAATGATAGGTTTTTTTTAAAATTTTGAAAAGATATAAATGATGGGTTTGAATGTCAAAATACATGGAATGGAAAAGAGAAGGTTGAACAACAATAAAATTCCATTTTGTGTGGGTTGGGCTCAGATGCACTAGAAAAGAAAGATTCACTATTAAAAAATCTCTCCTTTTTTTTTGGTAAAAAAAAAAAATCTCTCTCTTGAGGAAGCTTATTTGCGTGCAATAAATGCAGACACAAATTTCAGCTGTTGGATGAACTTGAACGATTGAGATTAAAACATAGGTTTAAAAAGGTTCCACGTAGAAACGGGTAAAATAAAACCCAATCCACCCGACTGAGACTGAGACCCATCCAACTGCACGGTCATCTTCTCTTGTTCTTCTCTTGTCCTCCTCTCTCTCCACCATTCAAATCCATATCTCCAATTCTCCCCCATAACCCAAACCCAGATCAACACCCTTTCCCCTTCTCTTCTCCTCCTCTCTCTTGATACTTTGGGGATCATATCAACATTTATGGCTCGTTTGGGAGTGCTTTTGGAGCAGCGAAAAGCGCTTCTAAATGGGTGAAAGCGCTTTGGGTGAGATCCAAAAGCACTTGGAGTGGTTTTGGAAGAAGCACCTCTCAAGTGCTTCTTCTAAAAAGCGCTGCAGGACAAAAACACGGGAAGCACTTAGCTCCCTTTAATGAAACTTTTAAAATGCCAAAAATACCCATATTTAATTTTTTTAAATGCCAAAATACCCTAAATTTTTTTTCTCTCCTATTAAAATTAAAACCATGACAGACACTTACGATTGTCAATATGCATCAACATTAAATTCTTCTGCAATATTGATATGTTAAGGCACAACATTAGAGACACTAAAATCACCATCCATGACACCGAAATCTTGCAACCAACCACCGGTATCAGAGCCCTATGATTAATAG
This sequence comes from Prunus salicina, assembly GCA_020226455.1. Taxonomy (NCBI): domain Eukaryota; kingdom Viridiplantae; phylum Streptophyta; class Magnoliopsida; order Rosales; family Rosaceae; genus Prunus; species Prunus salicina. Next base: position 13,421,804 of record CM035342.1, read on the forward strand.
CAGTATGCTTAAAATCCTGTTGCTGCTGCCAGTTTCAGCTCCAAAAGCTTCAGAATCCATTATTGTTGATTCTAGAATTAGGGGAAATAACTTGTTTTTTCTTCTTCTTCTTGAATATGCAACTCATTAGCTCTCCCTCTATATATAGCACTTAGGTGTGTTACCAAAGTGAGGAATCTGAAGATGGAAAAAGAATTCGTAATTTCATATGAAGGTGAAAAACCAAAAGTGAGGATTTCCTAGTTTAGTATGAACACAACTGGCAGGCATAATCCTCGTTAAGGATTATGTTCCTAAATCTTACTATGAACACAACTAGTATTCATGAGTGAGTCGAAGTCATCCTTAGATTATCGTTGTTGGAGAATGATACGACAGATGCATAACTTTCCTATGGAAAAAAAAAATACAAATAGTTGTTGCTTCAATGGCTCTTCACAACTTTAAGTCGTGTTTTTATTTTGGGATCCTGTGAATTTTTATTTCCTATGTTTATTATAATATTTTGGGATTCTTAAAAAATTTTTAAAGTACTTTTAAAAGCGTTTTTACTGTGTCAGCCAAACACTCAACAAAATATCAAAAGCACTTTTATGTAATGTAAAAGCACTTTTAAATGTGACATCCAAACAACAAACTGCTTCTTTGTAGAAGCACTTATGTCATAAGCGCTACTGATATAAGCACTATGAGCATAAGCCCTTTGGGAAGAAGCTGTGAAACCTTGTATTTATAATAGTATATATAATTTGAAGAATTTAATATTTTGCCATTTAATTTATATTATATATATGTTGTTATATTAATTATATATATGTGTGCAATTTTCACTATTAGTTTATATATATATAATATATAAGAACCCATATTATTTGCATGTAATGTGCACGTTGAGTGATAGATTTGAATAAATCTATCTTATCATGAAACCTTAGGAGGTAAGTCTTAAAGGATATTTGGTAAGAAGCATGAGGTGGACTCCTTAGCATGAGGTGTTGGATCAAGAGTTTGATAGCTAGAGTTGGTGCCACCATTCTTGCTAGGTGGCGGGACATTGCAATACTAAAGATAACTTCAAAGTTGCCGCCAAGAGTATTAACCAATAATAGAAGGATAGTTGCCGACTTTATTCTAGTATAAATAGGAAGCTTACAAGTTGTTTTACTACTACTTCCAAAGATAGCAAACATGCAATGAGAGAGAGAGAGAGAGAGAGAGAGAGAGAGAGAGAGAGAGAGAGAGAAGATAGAGAGAGAGAGAGAGAGAGAGAGAGAGAGAGAGAGAGGTGATAATATTCTTGGAGGAGTTAGAGCTTGTGTTTTTCTTAAATTGGAGCAATGCTTTGGAATCAAGGTAGGGATTTCTTGGGAGCCTTTACATAAGATTGATTTAATTAAATTTCGTGAGCTCTATATTATGTGTGATATTGTGTAATGTTCTTGATATGAGATATTTATGTATTGTGAACTATTTGAATAATGTTGGCATAATTATATCATGTCATGGTAACTGGTTGGAGTTGTTGGGTGGAGAAGATAATAATGGAAAAGAGGGTAATGGATATAGTCTTTTGTGTAGTTGAGTCTAACTCTTGGCAGGTACCAGGTCTCAGGGATCCCACAGTGCACATGGTTTTTATTGGGTGATTCGGGACTGGCGAAAAGGAGTTAGACAAGATGACTAATAAAAGGGGAATTATGGGATGATTGAAATAGGTGTTATTTCATATAAATGGGCATTCGGGACCAAGTGGTATAAGCATGGTATGGGACGTGCAGGTCTGCTTGTTCAGTTATATGAATTAACGGGAGTAGATGAAGAGCATTCATGCATTATTATTATTATTATTAATGTGATATTTGGCTGTGAGATTGCATGTCACTTAATTTAGTTATATCAATCGACTGTGGTTGCTCACCCCTCACCCTGTTTAATTTTTCAGATGAATTAGTGGGCAAGAAAACGACTAAATCAGTTGAGCCTGAATTAGATGAGAGTAGTAGAGCTTTGTTTATTTCTTGTAAAGTTGTAATTTTGAGCTATTTTTATAAGAGAAGTTTATTTTAAACCCATATTTTTATTTTCTTTTTATTGTTTTTTTTTAATTTTTATTCACGTGTCGGGTGCGGGGTTTCCACCAACCCCCGGGTCTGGGGCGTGACAGAAGCACTCCCAAACGAGCCCTTAGTCTCTACAGAATACTTTCCAAAGCTAAAATCCAAAATAGATAAATAAAATCGAAGCCGTATTTAAATGAGAAGCATGAATAGAAGAAAGACGTCATAAGCTTACCTTGAATTGCTGAAGTGACAGATGCAAACTCGAATTTTATTACATGCAAATTAAAACACAAACAAAAACATCAACTGCATTTTATGAACATCAACTTGGGTATTGTTTGATTTTCAAAAGAGCAAATAAGAAGCCAATCTAGATCACTCTTGGGGTCAAAACAAGACGAACAAGTTCCCCCCCGAACTCATGAGTAAAATCTTCAATCCCAGGACTTGTTTCTGCAAAATATATAAAAAGACAAAAGCAATATTGTAAGTAACAAACAATTTATATGGCTTTACATCCATTAACAGAGATGTGAACGAGAACAATTTCTTGAACGCAAGTGCAATATTCCAAATCATTAAGTTTAGGTAAGTCAATGAAAGGATAAAAGATACACTTACTTTTTCTTACATCTCTCTTCGACGAGTAGCATCCTTGGATGATCCACACCTCCTTCTTCTATGGACTCCATAAACTGCTCTGAAACATCATCAAATCTGAATCGTTGTAGCTTAGTAAGGTGCTCAATACCCTGTGGCAATGTTTCTAATGTCAAGCAACTATCAATGCTTAAGAACTCGAGATTTGGCATCACCCCTTTTTCTATAGTTATCTTATTTAATAATGCGAGATTCCAAGACCACAAATGCCGAAGCTTCACAAAGCCTCTGTTGAAACATAACTCTTTCCTAACAGAGGCATTATCAAGGGCGAAGAGAATGTAGAGAGGGCAATGCTTCAATATGAGGTAGTATATCTTCTTCAAGTCTGGACCCTTCCAGATTCATATATGTGAGAGAGTGGAGCGAACAAAACCAATGTGGTACCTTTTCCAGTTTGCCGGCCAAGTCAAGTCTATCAAGGTAGGGAGGCGGTGAAGACAATGCGTCGACTCGAAGAAATTCATCTCCCTCTGCTACAATTAAACACAAGTAGGAAAGCACCTTCATCTTTTCAATTGAGGCACATAGGTCCTCCTCGTCTCTTTCTTTCACATTTGTAATGCCGAGGAACGTAAGCTGGGTCATACTTCCAATAAGTCTAATAATGTTTCCTTCCAAAGATTGCAATTTCTTCATCTTACCAATACTTGATGGTATTCTTACCCCAATCATCTTATGGGAAATGGACCTGCCCACAAGTAAATGGCGTAAGTTTAGCAACTTGGAAATCCCTCTTGGAAGTGCCTCTATTTTTGTCCCCATGATGTTCAAGGTCTGAAGGTTGCGGAGCTGTCCAATGGATTCTGGAAGCTCCTTAATTAGAGTTCCATTCAAATTTAAATATTTTAAATTGAATAAGCTTGTTACTCTGTCTGGCAGATTATCTATTGGGACATCCGCCAAATCTAGAACCTTCAACAATTTAAGGTCAAAAGGTAATTTATTTGAGAAAGAGAACGAGGATACGCCAGTGGCAAATACGAGAAATGAACGGAGTCGTGATATACCTATGCCTGATCCAATTTCTTCATTAGTTGTTTGAACTGACAAACAGAGTGCCCCAGTTTCTTCTACTGTTTCACTCCCCTCATGTCCATCGCAAAACTTTTCTTTTTTTGCTATAGCCAGAGCAATATCCCGCAAAAGATCATGCATCTTACATGCTGGGAGGGATCCTCGAAACCTTTGATGTAGCATGTTACGAAAAATGAGTTCCATAAGATAGCTATTTGCAACTTCTTCTGGCGTGAGCCCTTCGACATGTTCAAAAAATCCTTCAGCGATCCACAATCTAATGAGCCTATTATTTATGATCACATGATCTTCAGGGAAAAGAGAACAGTATAGAAAGCATTGCTTCATCTGTATGGCAAATCATTAAAACTAACAACAAGATGCTCTTCATAGGTTCTAACAAAGAATTGTTTGTTAGATGCCAATTTAAGCTATTGTAGATGTGTCCACTCTGTAAGTGACTTCTTAGAAGACATGAGACCACTTAAGGCTACGATCGCGAGTGGTAGGCCTTCACACTTTTCCACAAGTTCCCGAGCTAAAGGCAGAAGTTCAGGTGAACAAGATTTGTTCTGATAACTTGAGAATGCTTTCATGCTGAAGAGCTCCCACGCATCACCCATTTCCAGCGGTTGAATCTTGTGAACATGGCTTTCAACTCCAAAAGAAGAGGATGCTATGTCTTCTCTTCGAGTTGTAAGCATGACTCGACTTCCAAGTTGTTTATCTGGAAATGAAAACCTTATTTTGTCCCAAAGGTGGACATCCCACACGTCATCCAATACAATTAGGTACCTTTTAGTCTCCAAGTAGTTCACCAACATCTCCAACAATTCGTTATAACTCATGGCATTCATGTCTGCAGGGACCTCTTCCTTCTTTGCTTTGTGGAATTCTTTGATCAATCTTCTAAGTAAGTCTTCAATCACATAAGACTGGGAAACAGTAATCCACGCATAGCATTCGAAATGTCTCTTTACAATATCATCTTTGAAGGTCCTTGCAACTAAAGTTGTCTTCCCTGATCCTCCCATCCCGACCACGGACACAACAGTTTGGTGCTTCGCTTCATCCATCAGCCATCGTAGTAACATGTTCTTATCGCCTTCAATCCCGACAAGTTCATTCTCCTTCTGATAAAGAGAAGACTCCGCTTGGTTCTGCACCCATCTCCGAATATCCTCCGAAGTACTTTTTCCTTCTACAGCTGCAGCACCACGATATCTCTGATTTCTCTCTGGAATAGCTCTAATCGCCATTGTGATTTTCTGTAACTTGTTGGCTATTCGACGCTTATACCAAAGGTGCTTTGGAAAGTGAAGGGTTTTGTGGATCCACCTGGCAAATCGACCGCCATTTCGCTGCTCGTACACGCGATACATGAACTCATCAATGGTGTTTTCAGCATCATTGGCCAAGTCTCGAACGCTTGCGACCCACGCTTTCTCTACTTGTGTGTGTGCCACGCGATACATGAAATTAAGTTCTATTTTTTCACTAATACTAAGAGCATCATCTAAGAAGGATTTCATGAATACCAGCTCCTGCTTAATCTCATCAACTTGATCACGAACACCCGCTATGGAGGCTGCTTCACTCTCTAGAATGGCTACAAATTTTCCAATGAAGAGGTCTGTTGCAGCAGACGCCATAATGGCCTTATTTTGGTATAACCTTAATCAAAAGAACATATCTGAAATTGATTCCGGGGAGCAATCAGTGGTATATGCATTTCCAATGAAAAAGCATTCTGCCATGGTTGGGCTATGATGCACTAGAGAGAGAGAGAGAGATTATCAATTTAAAAAAAAAAAGAGAGAAAAAGCGTGGTGGTGGAGATCTGGAAAAGAGAACAAAAAAGGAAGGAGAGGAGGGTAGACGAAGGCGAGAGTGGGAGAGGGAACCAGAGGAGAGAGGGGCAGGACAGGGAGAAAAAGCAAAAAAAACAAACAGTAAAAAGAAGGAAAAAGAGTTAACAGAGTTAAGTGGTGTTAAGTAGCTTGCCACATGTCACGAAATTAGCAGAGAAACAGGGGGCACAAGAACTTTGGTAACAGGTAAACCGGATGGGTCTATTATTGCTGAAAAAGTGGGCCTATTTTCATCATTTTGTCGATCACAAGTTCTAAAAGGAATTACTTCAATAAATTATAAATTAAAAAAAAAAGTTCTGAAAGGAATTACCATCTCTTACCTAGGGATGGCAAAAATCCCCGAGTTCTCGGCCCCTGGAGGGAGAGAGGGATTATCAATTAGTAATTAGAAATCGATGTTACGCATGACAATGGTTGGGACCATCGTTGATTAAACAATTGTTGGGAGTTCTCCCATGCATGTGAGGATGTGTACTCCATGTGCTGTGATGGGTAAGTCCACTTTCTAACATATAATAAGTTACCCGAATCGATTACTCCACATATAATATTGGTTAAACAGGGAATGCTAACATATGCACGCTGTTCACTCATTATTAATTAGTTTCAATTGGATGTTCACAATCCAGGAAGAAAAAATGGAGTTTCACTAAAACATCCAAAATAGGTGTTGAAATTATAAAAAAATTCAAGCACTATTTAAACATATAAACACACCCAAAATTCATCATTACACACACTCAAAACTCATTTATAAACACATCCAAAAAGTTGACTTTGAGGTTGATTTTGGGTGTGTTTCTATGTTTAAATAGTGCTTGAATTTTTTTATAAATACATGTCTAGGATTGGGTTTATTTATAAAGTTGTAAAGAAAAAATCTTTATCCCTATTTATATCCCTATCTGCCCCAAAGCCATGAAGAAAATATATATATCTATTTTGCTCTAGTGGAAGTGATAACAGTTATCAAGCTCCCATCAATAGAACCAAATTAGGGGTGTGAGACAATCTTCTATGATACGGTCACTAATGGATTCCATTCAACTAATTAAATATTGACACGTATATATAGCAATTTAATTCAACTAAACTCACAATAAACACTAAAATATTTTAATGCGAACTTTCTATTTTTGTGCGCATTAAAAATATAAAACATCAAAAACACGATGATAGTGGTATTTCTATCCATGCAAGATGGGCATGCACATGATGCAATATTGGTTTTTTTTTTTTTTTTTCCTTTCTTTCTTGAAGGTATTCTGACTTATTTCAAAAGAAAAAAGAAAAGAAACTTTGGGCTCTTGGAAGTGCAAATCTAATTGAGTAAATGTTTGTCCACAATATGCGCTTACTTAAGAATAATTATACTTTATAATGTGTAAAAAAGCGCCGATTGGAGCTGTGATGATGGGCACTCAGGCGTTAATGAGAGCTGTATTGGCCGGTTAGACAAACCTCACCAAATGACCTTAACTACGTGTAAAATATAACGACCTGTCCCGAAATTTCTTTTGGATAGGGAAATTTTTTCTTACTCGGATAATTTTGCTCCTAGATTTTCAGATTTGAATTTTGAAAGGATCTTTTTGCATCCTTTTATTGTAAACAAATAAAATGCCGGAATACAGAGTGAGAAAATGATTAATAACTCCAGAATGAGAGCCCACTTGATTAAAGACAGAAATTTTGAAATTTTACTTCACGGTTTGTGCGGCACAGTCCTTTTTTCAATAAAGCTGATGGTTATTTATTTCTAAAATTGTCTCTAATACCCTTGTAATCATGACACAACATCTCTATAATTGTCGTATGGTTTTTAGATTATTTTTTCTCTTTCTGCTACCCAACACACACACTTTTGCTACCTCTGTGACACACAACCTTACCCATGCATACGTTGTATCACTCTTAGGCCTAGTTTGGAATTGTTGTCACTTTTAAAAAAAGTTGCTTCTATTGTGCTTTAAAAATAATTAGCTGTAAAGTAAAGTAGCTTTATGTTTGGTAAACACTATTTTTAAAGTGCTGTTAGTACAAAAAGCAGTGTTAAAACTGTTTGGTAAATTTTAATATAAAATTGTTGTAACTGTGAATAATGACTAAAATAGACATGATGTTAAAAGTGTTATGCACTAATCATGTGGTAGTTGTGGTGGTGAGGATGGCGGTTATGGAGGTGGTGGTGGTGGTGGTAGTGGCAGCATGGTGCTGGTGGTGGATGTGGAGGTTTTGGAGGAGGTAGTGGTGGTGGTGGTGGTAGTGGTGGTGGAGGTGGTGGTGGTGGTGATTGTGGTGGTGGCGGCGGTGGTTGTGGAGGTAGTGAATATGGTGGTGCAAGTGGTGGAGTTGGATGTGGAAGTGGAGGTGGTGTCATTTTTTAAAATGAATGATGATATTTTGGGAATTAAAAAAATTCATTAAATGTTCATATCTACTTCTTTTGAAAGCAGCTTTGAAAAGCAACCCAAAGTATGCTTTTAAAAGCTGCTGTCAAAAGGCCACTGCTTTTAAAATAATCAGGATATTTTATTTTTACCAAACACCTTAAATTGCTTAACTTTAAAGTTAAGCAGGTTTTTGGCCAAAAAAAGCAATCTCAAACGGGGCCTTAATGATTTCTTTTTTTTGGCGTGAATGTGTTTCCTTTTTTTTTTTCGAGTTAATTTTCCTACTTTTTTTTGTCCACTTACACTCTTTTTTATTTTTTAAAATATTTTTAATAAGTTTTGTTCTTTCTCGTTCTTATTCTACCTTTTTTTTTCTCACTATTCTACCTTTACTTTGCATTAATTTCTTTTCACTTTACTTTTATATGATTTTTTTTCTTTACACTTAATTTTTCAACTTGCACTTCATTTTCAAAAGGCATAGGTGCAATTAGCGGTGTAATTACTTATTATAAGTTGTAATTTATTTTGTCAAGTTTCTAATGTGGGATTTATATTCATCTGTAGGGGCTTTTTTTTTCTTCCGGCAGCAAGTGGGCTGGGCTACTGTAAAGAGCAATCTGATGCAAGTGTCCCCTTGTTTCTGAGTTCGAAGATCAAGCCCCAAGGATTTCTCGAAAGGGTGATGACGCCTTAGGAAACTCCTTGGTTACCTTCACCAATGAAAATGACAACAAATTACAGATAAATATTCTAGCTTGGCATGAGTGACTTATGGCATGGGAGCAAAAATTTTCATGGGTTTAGCACTTTAGGAGAGAGAGCTGTGGGTTCCTATGAGTTATAGAGGTTCTAATGGAGAGGGAGAGAGGTTCTAAGGAGGTTTGATGAAGAGGGAGAAGGATGGTGAAGAGTTTTGGGTGACTTTCGCAATTTCCGGCAGCTTGACAGTGACTCTGTCAAAGCTTTTGTCAATCTGCCAAAACAGGGGAAATAAAGGAAAATGAGGAAGAATAGCACGAAAATTCCTGGGTTTGCATGTGAGAGAGAAAGCTTGCTCTCTGAACGTTGTGGGTTGTGTTGTGTTGGGTAGAAGGGGTCCTATTTATAGCTGCTGGGAATGGGTCTTCAACAAGAAACCCTAATGGTTTCTTTCCAATCTAGCTAAGCTTTCCTCTTCCTTTCTTCTCCTCTTTCTTGACTTACCTCATGGAGGCAAAAATCAGTTCTGCCCAATCCCACAAAATCAGGGATTTTTGGGAGCTCGAGGCTTCAGCAGCTTCAGAAGAGAGCTTCCATTTTCACCCATCTTCTTTCTCTTCTTTCCTCTTCTTTTCATGGCCAAATTTGATGAAGGAAAGAAAATGGGTGCGCCTGCTGGTTTAAGGGATAGCATCTTCCCCTGCGTGCCAATACCCCTTGGTTTCTTGAATGCTTGCACTTGGAACTTGTTCTCCCAGCAGCCCCTCACATGTGAATCTTTGGCTTTCTTCGTGGCCTTTTACTTCAGCCAAGTGCTGAAGGCCTTTGACTCCTTTTATTCAAATGGTATGGGCCCTTTAATATAGAAGACCAAGTCATTTAATAAGTGGGTTAAATTCACCATGTATTTGGGCTTTATGGGGGCTATCTAAAGTAATGAGTTATTTTGGTTGGGCTACTCTAGTTGAAGCAATGGGCTATTTCCTCTCTTGTGCTTACCCACGTTTGAGCCTAAGAAAATGGGCTTGAGTCCTGAGGCCCCCAAGCGACCCGAGATTTCCATTTCTCGGCCCATCAATGGGCCCCATGACAACTCGTTACCATCCATATATACCACAACCCGCTCAAGCAAGCCCCGGGCATTTGAGTGGCTTGGGCCCACTTAAGCTTGTAGTGCGATTGGGTGTGAAATAATAATTTCCCGCTTGGCATGGCATGTTGCTTGCCATGCTTTTAAATATGGCGCTTGATAGGATAATTGGAATGGATTTGCAGAGCTAAAATGATTTATAATTTTAATCTCAATTCCTAGCTTGACGGATTTTTTATTTAGCATGGCGTGTGGAGTATGACTCGTGTATGTCATACTTTCATGTGCTCCAAATCAGATCTTTTTCCAATAATATATCGTCTTGGGCTAGAAATTTATTCGGGCCCAATCATGGATTTTTTGGGCCTCAACATTAGCCCCCTTAATTATTAGGGCCATGGATAAGTGCTGAAATGAGCCGAATAATTAAACTCGACCCAAAAATCAAATTTATACACTCCAACAACTATTTGTGGTTTCCCAATCTTGATTGTTTTTGTGTTTTTGTAGAGATTGCTTTGGATTGCCAAGAATTGCTTCCCCATCTTGTCTGAATTTATGATTATGCCACTGAGTTTGCATGTATTTACATTTCTGCCCCCAATCTTGCTTGAATCTACTATTCCGCCACCACTTTTGCTTATATTTCGAATTCTGCCATGACTTTTGCTTGGATTTACGGTTCTGCCACAATTATGTTTTCCTCATTTGGTTTCTTCTTTCTTTTCTTTTTCAAGAATCCAAACCCGTGGGTACTATTCATCAATTTATAAGGTCCATTTCGGGAGTTCTAATCAGAAAACTTTCTCCATGAAAGTTGTTCATCTACTCGAGGACTAAAGCCTGTAAACTTTTGAGAATTTTCTGAATTTTTCTGATGCCTTAAAACGGGTCCGCAACTTCTGTATTCATCAATGGCTGGTGAGTTTCTGCAGATTCAGTTTCTGCACTTGTTTTTAATATCTACTACTTTGGTGACTGTGCTTGCTTTATGAAATTTGCTTGAGATCGGGTTGTTTACAACATATCCAAAATTGAGAATCATCCAACCATTGTAGTGTTCTCTGCCCTCATTTTTCTAAAGTATGTGTATGGATTGACGTTGACGCCTTTAATGCATGCTTGTTTTCTTGAAGCTTGAATTCCTTTGTATTTCTCAAAATTTGTGAATTAAGCACTGAATTCTATGGTTGAGCTTGTGATTTAGTATTTCAGCGTGGTGATAAACAAGACTCATACAAGCTCCCTTTGAATAATGCATGCCAAGTGTTTGTGATAAGTAACTCATAGTAGCTTGCTGGCTGTTTTGTGAACTTTTGAAAACTTTCTTTTCGAATCTAAGTTGGATCTTTTGATACATGAAAATAGACTTCTCAATGGTTGTGTTGGAACTGGTCTTGTGTCATTTGAAGCAAAAATGAATTTTTGGAGTAATTTCAAAGTATGGGGCTAAGCTGCTGGGGTTGTGCAATTCCTGTTGCATGACATGTTTTGGGAATCTGTTTGACAGCCTTCCCTAATTCTAAATGTAATGAATTTTTAGGAAAATGAAGTCTGATATGTCTAGTAAGAATCTGGAAAGTTTGGGATTTTTTTGGTTATAGGCTTGATTTTTAGCGATTTTCCAAAGGTGGGATGTCCAGCTGACATGGTAGGAAAGTTCGTCTATAAGTTTTGCTTGGCATGTTTTTGCATTGAGCGTGTTGTTTATGCATTTCTCTGCTTGATCGTCATCCAAGGCTAGTGCTTGAAGAGAAAGTTATTTCTCTAAGTGAAAGGTGCAACTTGGCTTTTACTTCCAAAAGCGGTGAAATTCTAAGAGACCAAAGAAGTTTATACCAAAAGTGGTCGCAATTAGCCCTCTCCGGGCCAGAGCAGAACTTTTTGCGCCAATCCCTAAGCATGTTCAGTTGCAAATGTACTCTTGAAACATGATCATTCTTCTTTAACTGATGTATTTATCTTTTTCAGGAGTTGTCGTATAGCCATGAGAAGAAGTTCTTGCAAGTATTAGTTGCCGAAGTATCCATCTTCAGAAAGACCAATTCTCAAGTATGCCTGAAAATAATGATGGTGCCAAAGTTTGCGAAGAAGAACATGGGGATAATTTCAATGATGGGTCAGTTGGTTACATAAATAATGAGATCAACAATGGTGCTGAAGGAGATGGTAACGTGAAATAGAAGATACGATATTCTTTTAGCACCAACTACCCTTCTCCCGGCACCAACTACCCCTCTTCTAGCACCAACTTCTCTTCTTCCAGCACCAACCTCCCTTCTTTCTTGGTGCATTTGAGGTCGTCCTTTGAGGTGATTGACAAGGTATGCCCTTTCCTCTTTGCAATTTCTTGAATCTATCGAGGGGCTTGTTGGGTTCTTCATGCCCATGGGCTTTGCTCGTTCACTGGAATCTCAGGTCCTTCTTTTTAACTCTGTAGGAATAGATATAGACTAATATCTTGGCCTAGGCTTGTTTTTCGCATGCTTGAATAAATTTGGACTTTTCTCCCATGTTGTGGAAATAGAAATTGATAGAGTGCAAGCTCTGCAATGCTTGAATCCTTTTGCATTTTGAGGGAGAATTTGCTTGTCATGGGAATTGCTTGAAAATTTCGCTTGCCATGGATAAATTGTATGCTGCTTGGGTATTTGCTTAAGTGTTTCCTTTGGCTTGAGCTTGACTTGCCCTGCTTGGCGTATATTTTGCGTGTGTTGCATTCTTGACCCGCTTTTTTCTTTATCGTTGTTGAACTATATGCATCACGAGTGCATGCTTGTAATCGTATGATTAATGCATAGGATTAGAGGCTATTGAAAGCTTTGAGGAAAGCACCATTTTTTTTTATGAGCTTAGAATTTGGTCATGGATAACTGTTTATTTTTCTGGCTTTATAGGGATAGACATAAACATGTGTATGATGGGTCTGCAAGGATGCTGTGTAACTCGTAGGGATTTTGTTTTGGTGAAAAAGGTTATTATGAGGTAAATAGTGCTCAGTTTGTAGCACTTGCTTTGTGAAAAAGGGTCTGCTGGAATGATTGATTGAGCATGGAATGGGAAATTTGCTCATCATGAGCTCGAGTAATAGCACTACAAAAAAAAAACCTTTTTTGCGAAGGCAAAACGAAGTCGGAAATGCCAATTTTTTGTCGGAAAAACGTTGTTCCGAGAGCAGATGGCCGTCGGACGGCGTCGGAAAAGCGATCATCGGAAAAGGTACATTTCCTACGAGCCGTCAGAAAAGTTTTTATTTTCGACCAGCGATGTGTGTCGTAAATATTATGACATCGTCGGAAACTAATTTGGCAAACAATGAAAATTTAGTATTTCCGATATACCAAAATGGTCGGAAATAATTCGAAGGTAGTCGGATCTATTTCTTATACGACGAGCTTTTGTTATTGTTGCGTCGATTCAGCTGCACCAAAATAGATTCAGCTGCATCCTCAACTTGTGATACTCGCAAGTGCACGAGCCGTTGGTAGTTTAGCATATGTAAGTGCGAGGTCGATCCCACGAGGATTGATGATAGATTGATTTAATTCAATTCCCTGTACAAAACAGAAATGAAAAAAGAAAGGAAATGAATAAGATAAGAAAGAAGGAAAAAGAATTAATTCAAGCGAATAAGTTCCCAAGTTCAATTTAGATTAACGGATTGATTCTAGCTAAAGTATGATTAAGCCATGGTGTCTGGTCCTAACCTTGTGTTCCTAATTCCCTAACTTGATCATTTGTTGTCTAACCTAAATTAAGCATTAGGAACCCATTAAGCATAGAAGAACATTTTAAACAACCAAGCATGTATCTAATCCCTGTTGTCGAATGTCCATACATACTTTTCCTATTCATAGTTCAATTCGAATTAAAGCATGGTGTCTACTCTTAATTCAAACCAAGATAGCTAACATGCAAGCCTTAATGGTGATCAATCATTCAAACTAGCATATTAACTTATAAGCATAATGAATAAGAACAAAAACCATAATTGAAACTTGGAAACTACTCAAACTTGAATACTTAAAGAAAAGAATTTACATAGCAATGGAAAATTAAGAAGAACTTAGAAAAACTCAAAGAAACATTAGCAAAAGAATTTTATTACAACAATTGAGAACTAGAAAGGAAAACTAAGAGAATTTGAGGGAGAGAAGGGAGGGGAGCTCTAGAGAAATGTTTGAGAGCTCCCCCCCTTGGGGTGTGTTTACAAGCTTGGGAAACCTCACTATTTATAGGCCTAAGGAAGTTGAAAATCTAAATTAAATATTGTTTTCCACTCACTTTATCAACTTCACCTAATACACCATTACATTTGAAAACAATTTTTCTTTCTTTAAACTTAGTGTTGCAACTCCCACTTCAATTATAAGACTTGAATATGCTTCACCCAACCTTCCCACAAGATAGTGCACTTCATCAACAATTCCCACTAGATAGTGCATTTCATCATGCATATGTCATGCATGACAATGCATTGCACTCTTCTTTTGGGTTCGTTTTGGGCTTGTTAATACATTCATAAAATTCTGGAAAAATATGGATCTTCAAGCCCTTTGTCTTATCTTTCCAAGCATATGCAGCCCAACTCAAGGAAAAATCGGAAAGACCTTCAAATGTCATTTGTGGCCCAGTAACGCAGATGCTGCCGAATTTTGACCTTGAGCTACTAAATTATTGATAACTTCCTCTAGAATACTCAGAATCATGAACCGTAAAATGCTACGGAAACTAGACTTCCGTATCTTTCCAATGATGTATAGCTCATTATCTGGTTCTTCTTGAGCAAGTACAGGTTAATCCATGAAATTGAATGATCTGCAGACACCGTTTTGGGCTAATTTGTCTCCAAAATGCATTAAATGAGTCTCAAGCTTATTATACTGAAACAAACATAAAACTTATTAAAAGCACAAGTTTAACTCAAAAACATAACCAAATCATTAGTTAGAAGGGTACAAAATGATATGTAATTATGCACCGATCAAATACCCCCAAACCTAGATTTTACTAGTCCTCGAGTAAAACAAAAGGAAAACAAAGATAAAAACAAAACGAGAAGTTTATTTGACCACTTTCGTAGGTAACTCGATTGCATTGAGCGCATGCAACAAGCCTTTAAACCTCTAGGCATCCCTAGTAGGAGGAGTTGTGTCTCCTGAGGGTTTAACAGTTACGATACCCACAAACGTTTTACTGACTCAACAAAAACAAAAAAAAAAACAACAAAGAAAATAAAACTCAACATGACTCAAAAGTTTTTACAAAAAAACCTAGGTTTGGATATTATTTACAAGGTGGCAATGTTCAAAACACAACATGCTCAAAATGTAGTAGTGTGATAGCCAAATGCAACAAATTCTCAATCTTAGTTTTCACACAACTTCAAATATCATACCAAGCACAAATTTTACTTCAAGTCTCACCAAAGTTTTCCTCTCACAAATGAATCACTCAGAGAAGGGTTATAATGCATCACTCAGTTATAAACATGAGAATTGAGTTAAACCAGAAGGGACCTAACTCAGATAAAACGTTGAAGAACTTGCATTAATATGATCTCAAGAAGGATGCCAAACACTTAAAAGTAAGAAAATGGATGCAATTTAACCACATGACATTTAAGATCAATTGAGGTCTTTAACATAGGTTGTAATGGGGCCAAGGGTGTAAGGTGAGTAAGAAATGAAAGGTATGAATAAAACAAAGTCTAAGGAACTCAACATATAAGAGTGTAAAATAAATTTTTTATTTTTTTTTCTTTTTCTTTCAAGACTTCGAATCATCACAATGAGATTTTTTTTTTTTTTTTTTACAAGATCAAACCTCCTTATACTCCCTTATTGAACAACCATTAATTTATTTTGAAGGCCCAAACATGGATTTTCAATTAACCACCACTTATTCACAACTCTTTTTTTTTTTTTTCTCTTTTTTTTTTTCTTTTTTGTTCTTTTTTTTTTTTTTTTTTTTTTTTTTGAAATGTATTGCCCCTTCCCAAACTTAGCATGAAAACACATCTTAATTAAAGCTCATGAGTTCCTTAGAAAGGTAAATATTTGTTTTTCAGGCTAAGGTAAGGAAATCTAATTGGTTAAATGAAAGAAAAGGTTTACAAGTAGGCTCAAAATGGTTGACAATGGAAAATCATGCTTAAGCATGCATACGGTTAGCTTGAAAGGCTCAAACGATCCAAAGAGGGCCTAAATATCATTTCTTAAATGTCATGAAATCAAATTGCAAAATAATGAATGACTTTTAAGTGTTCAACCAAATCAATGAATAATGAGATCAAACAACAACTTTGATGACAAGAAAATAAGAGTATGTGTATAACACTCATGAATTGAAGTATAAGGCTCAAAAGCTCACTTTATATGGTTATATAAGTCTAATTTATGCTTGATACAATTCTTTAGATCATGCAAATCCTTTAATTGGGAAATACGAAACAAATGGCAAGTGCAAAGAGGGTTTCAAACATATCATGCTAGAACAATGCCAATTTTTCTTTTTTTTCTTTTTTTTTCAATTTTTTTTTTTCATAAGAAAATTGAAATCCAATTTGAACAAAAAATCAAGTGAACGAAAATTGGGAATACAAATAAACAAAAATTGAAAACACAAATCAAATGAACAAAAAATTAAAATTGAAAACACAAATGAAAAAAAAATGAAATACAAGTGAACAAAACTTGAAAACCTCCATTAATACCCCCATACCTGAATTGGACATTGTCCACAATGTGAAAGCATATAAGAAAACAGAAAACAGGGGTTAAGGGTAACCTGGCACTGCATGGTTCATCCTTCAAACATAGCATTTCTCAAAATGCTATCGATGGCTGAGCTCACCCATGGCTCTTCTTCTGACTCACTTTCCGAAGGATCTGAAACAGACGAATCATATAGGGCTTCATCTATCATCAACTCATCCATCTGCTCCACGAAGTCTCGGAGCCTTGTGGTCATATACCCTAACTGGAAGTCAAACTCGTTAAGCACACTTAAGTAAATATCAAACTCAACTCGGATGTTACCTGTACAATACATATGACTGCTCAACACAACAGTTCTTGCCACAAACCTCCTATCTAGCAGATATACCCTCCAAGTATCTAGACAATGTGCCAGCCCCGCAAGTTGCATCTCTTCTAATCCACAATCCAGATCCCAATTTGGAATCATGTCTTCAATTTTCTCTATCACCCTACCTCTATGCAACAGAAAGACATCTAAGGTAACTTCTGAGGGATCCATGGCAAATACAACCACGAGCACCTCAATCACCTCAAACACCCGTTGCATAATGGTGTCCTTTCCCTTAGGATCTTCTGGTGGGATAGTTGGCAGTGAGCTCAACAAAACCATTGGGCTAGACACCTTCACCATGCTCAATTCGGATTCCTCCTCCTTGAGCTTTCCACCGATGGCCTCCTGGAGTTTCTCCATTGACAAGATCTACAATAAACAACAATTTGGAGAAGGTATGGTTCGGGAAGAAGAGGAAGCTGAGATGTTCAGGGGTTAGCGGGCGGCTAGATCAAATGAAAGATAGAGAGTTAATTTTAGGGTTAATGTGGGTAGTGTTTCAGTGTTTGGCAGTCCACAATAACTTAAAATCCAGCCACTAATAAAAATTTACAAAAATTAGTATTTAAATAAATAAAAATAAAAAAACACTAATATATAAAAAAAAAAAATAATAAATAAATTTCAAATAATAAGAAAAAGAAAGAGAAGGTTTTTTTTATTTATTTTTTTTAATTTTTTAATTTTTTAAATTATTATTATTATATATATATATTTTTTTTTTTAATAAAACACACGAATATACAAGTGACTCATGGATTACCAGTTAAGAATCTCAGAAAACACAGCCAGGGGATCCAGGAAGTTTGGAGAGGTCACAATGGTCCCGCTTAAAACCCAAACTTCTTAGACACCGAAGGTGTCGCCTATAGAACTCCTAGACACTGTATTAACAGAGGTGCTCATTGGAGTTACCACAAGTCAACTCATATGAAAAATCCTTTTTTATTTTTTATAAATTTTGTATAAAAAGAAACATAAACTTTAAAATAATAAGAAAATAAATTAAGAGAAAGGATTAGAATACTCCCCCTTGAAGCAATTAGGTCGAGCATAGATGTATTTGGAGGTCGCGACTTCTCCTACTACTCCACACTTCTCATCATGATTGGAGTTGCATTTTCTCTCCTTTTTTATTTAGCTATCTAAATTGCTAAAACAAACACAAACAAAAACTTGAAAGAGAATTAAAAGGATTAGGACATAAAAACTAAAATGAAAAGAAAAAAAAAACAACAACACACATCTAATTCCATGCTTCAAAGTTCTTTTTTTTGGTGTTGTGTAAGCCGGGACTTAAACCCAGTTCTCTTGCTTGTTAGGCAATTGTCCTATTCCGTTGGACTACAAACACAACATGTCAATTAACATCATTAATTTTAAAACATGAAAGTGCCTAGGAAGACATGAAAAGGAGAAAAAAAAATAAATAAAACAAGTAGGGAAAAGAAATAGAACCAAACTATGTTGCCAATCCCCGGCAACGGCGCCAAAAACTTGTTGCGTCGATTCAGCTGCACCAAAATAGATTCAGCTGCATCCTCAACTTGTGATACTCGCAAGTGCACGAGCCGTTGGTAGTTTAGCATATGTAAGTGCGAGGTCGATCCCACGAGGATTGATGATAGATTGATTTAATTCAATTCCCTGTACAAAACAGAAATGAAAAAAGAAAGGAAATGAATAATAAGAAAAAGGAAAAAGAATTAATTCAAGCGAATAAGTTCCCAAGTTCAATTTAGATTAACGGATTGATTCTAGCTAAAGTATGATTAAGCCATGGTGTCTAGTCCTAACCTTGTGTTCCTAATTCCCTAACTTGATCATTTGTTGTCTAACCTAAATTAAGCATTAGGAACCCATTAAGCATAGAAGAACATTTTAAACAACCAAGCATGTATCTAATCCCTGTTGTCGAATGTCCATACATACTTTTCCTATTCATAGTTCAATTCGAATTAAAGCATGGTGTCTACTCTTAATTCAAACCAAGATAGCTAACATGCAAGCCTTAATGGTGATCAATCATTCAAACTAGCATATTAACTTATAAGCATAATGAATAAGAACAAAAACCATAATTGAAACTTGGAAACTACTCAAACTTGAATACTTAAAGAAAAGAATTTACATAGCAATGGAAAATTAAGAAGAACTTAGAAAAACTCAAAGAAACATTAGCAAAAGAATTTTATTACAACAATTGAGAACTAGAAAGGAAAACTAAGAGAATTTGAGGGAGAGAAGGGAGGGGAGCTCTAGAGAAATGTTTGAGAGCTCCCCCCCTTGGGGTGTGTTTACAAGCTTGGGAAACCTCACTATTTATAGGCCTAAGGAAGTTGAAAATCTAAATTAAATATTGTTTTCCACTCACTTCATCAACTTCACCTAATACACCATTACATTTGAAAACAATTTTTCTTTCTTTAAACTTAGTGTTGCAACTCCCACTTCAATTACAAGACTTGAATATGCTTCACCCAACCTTCCCACAAGATAGTGCACTTCATCAACAATTCCCACTAGATAGTGCATTTCATCATGCATATGTCATGCATGACAATGCATTGCACTCTTCTTTTGGGTTCGTTTTGGGCTTGTTAATACATTCATAAAATTCTGGAAAAATATGGATCTTCAAGCCCTTTGTCTTATCTTTCCAAGCATATGCAGCCCAACTCAAGGAAAAATCGGAAAGACCTTCAAATGTCATTTGTGGCCCAGTAACGCAGATGCTGCCAAATTTTGACCTTGAGCTACTAAATTATTGATAACTTCCTCTAGAATACTCAGAATCATGAACCGTAAAATGCTACGGAAACTAGACTTCCGTATCTTTCCAATGATGTATAGCTCATTATCTGGTTCTTCTTGAGCAAGTACAGGTTAATCCATGAAATTGAATGATCTGCAGACACCATTTTGGGCTAATTTGTCTCCAAAATGCATTAAATGAGTCTCAAGCTTATTATACTGAAACAAACACAAAACTTATTAAAAGCACAAGTTTAACTCAAAAACATAACCAAATCATAAGTTAGAAGGGTACAAAATGATATGTAATTATGCACCGATCAGTTATTTCCGACCACACTTTTCTGACAAGAAATCTTGTCTGAAATACTATTTCCGAGGACTAAATTTATTTCCGACTATGTTTGGTCATCTGAAATAGACATTTTCGATAGCAAAATTGCATCGAAAAATAATTATTCTTTGTTGGAAATAATGTGTAGGACCTATTTATGAGGAACATAGGTCATCAGAAATGTTATTTACGACGGTGTAGACCGGTTGGAAATAATGAAATGTGTCATCGAAAGTAGACAATTACGATGGGAATGTGGTGTCGTAAATGAAATCATTGTTCTCGAAAATGACTCGTAAGTTATATTTCCGATCAACATAGATTGTCGTAAAAGTTTTTTTACGATGAACAAGGATCTCGAAAATGTAATCAGACCTATCATAAATAGAATAATTATTCTCATAAATATTATATTTTCATAATAAAATATATAAATAATATTTCCAATCAGAAACTTTTTTCATAAATATGTTTTTGTCATTCATTAATATAAAAGAACTAAACAATATTCATTTCATATCAACTCATATATGTCTCCAACTTCTAAACTTTGAATATAAATTCCAAGTCTGACATTACTAAATAAAATGTCTTTGGCAAATGATAAAACAACTAGTTGGGCTCTTCCACGACATCATCATTAAGATAAGCTTCGGAACAGCTTCCTACATTGTCCTAATATAACAACAACAAAAACAAAGAATTATAATAAGACCTAATAGAATTTGAAAATGGGAGTAACAAATTCAATTAAGAAGTAATATACATAACAAAAGCTATACCGCATTAGGTGATTGCCTTGCACTGTGAGCAGAATTTTGTGGGTTATTGTTAATCAGCATTTGAACTTGTTGTTGCAAAGTGCTCAATTGACCTTTAACATCATTCAATTCCTCTTTCAAATGCTCATGATTTTCTTCCAATTCCACGCATCTACGCTTATTACAGTTTTGGTTAGTTGAGGAGTAGTATGCATCTTTAGCTTTGACACCACCGCCTAAGCCAAGAACATGACCATGACTCGGGGCAATCACCTCCCTATATATATCCCAATCATTGACATCAAGGTTTTCCTGTTCAACAGCAGCCTTTTTGTTTTCCATTTTTTCCTGTAGTGAAATTATAAACACATCGTTTTGGAAAAAAAAAAAAAAATATTATAAACACATGTTTCATATATAGACACAATATCATGCTAATGGAAAAATAAGAAGTTGGACATTGAAGTGGAAACCATACATAAAGTTCTTTCGCCTTTTCGCTTGGCCAATTTTCTCCTTCTCCATTCTTACTGATAGGATTTTTAGTACCTGCGCAAACAGGGTTAAAATCACTTAAAATACTTGCAAGAATACAAGGTAATTGTAGTATAAATGCTCATGCAAGGTCGTTGTCCCCAAAGATTGTTTGACTAATCTGTAATTAAACTAACTCTTAATTAATAACTAAAATAGATTTTATCAAAGATTTGAAGTTTATGAATTTGAAAAGATTAAACTAACAGTAAAGAAGAAAAAACGAATTCTTTTTAAAGACTAACAATTTAGAGAAAACTAGGGTTCAGCCAACACCGTCGCAATCCTATGCAATTTTATCAATTACTTATGAATTTCCACATAAATGCTTTGAAGGTTAGGTTTTCCTAATGCATATTTTCCTTGTGATGTTCAAGCGAAAACCTATATCTAACATGCAATCCGTCTGTGATGTTCATATCAAATATAAACATGCAAGACTCATTAAGCTTTGTGAAAAACCCTTTGAAAAACCATGCAACCCTTAAGAGCGTGATGTTCGCCTTAAGTGAACTTACAATTACTAATCACAAGAAGCCCTCCTCAATTTCAGGGTGATGTTCCAACAGAAATTGCATCAAATTACTTGTCTACATATCCTAATGGTGATCAATCATTAAAATAGATAGATAGTTTTAAACACAGTGATTAATAATTCAAAGCAAACATGCATCCATTCATAAGCAAATTAATAAAACTACATATTCATGCTAAGGCTTATGGCCTCGCCCTAGCAAAAGGAATTAGTTACACATAATCATAATTGAAATCCAAGAAAATATCATTCGAAGGAATAAGAATGAAAACACCTGAAAGTAGCGAAAATCCAAACCCTAGCAATTGCTCCCCAAGCCAAAAAGAAGTAAAAAGGGAGTCCCCTAAATTGCTGTGAAAAGGAGCTTAAATACCTCCTAAAACCTAGCTACCCCAAAACGTCACTATTCCAGCACTGCACATCGCTCCTTCATTTATTCGCCAGGAAATCATCGCTTGGTGGAAAAGTCTGATATTTTGATACGATCAAGCTAAGTGGCTCACGAACGTCCTCCAACTGGAATTACTCCAAAATTCGTCCATTTGATTATGTTTTGCTCTAGAGGAAGTCGAAAGTCCTATATTGGAAATATAATTCAAAGTATCAAAATTCTTCCAAAATATTAACCAAAATATAATAAGAATGAGGTTAAATATATAATATAAAATTGACTCATCACTTACCCTTACTTATATGAAATTTTTTGAAACAATCGATTGGACTAGGTTCAATTCCAGTTCTATCAAACTGTTAACAAGAAAACATGAAATTGATAAGACAAATAAATTCAGTCATCCAAGTTCCCTTCAAAAACAAATGACATAAGCTCTAATCATGATACTAGTGCAATCACCAACTTCACAATCATAGCTTCAATAATGAAAATAGTTGAAGACCTTTACATACATGCCTTACATAAAATATTCAATTGTTTACCTCATCTTTTTGGTATTTCGCCATTGGAACCGAACCGGTGGTATGCACTATTGTTGATTTTTCCCGATTAGATTTGTTTCTTTTACTTTGATCCTGCAAATATAATTCAAAGTAGATGCCATCCAATAGATAGTTATTGCAAACGATGTAAAAATTAATAACCCACAGTAGAATGGTAACTTAATAATAATGTATGAAATAGCTAAAACATCTTATTTAAATTAACTTTTACCTGCCACTCAGGCTTTAACCATTCATCAACCATTGCAATCCATATTGCAGGATCAGGTACATTCTCTGGGCGGTTTGCATATCTCTGACCAGTGCTTTTGTATTTTTGAAAAATTGGCCTTCTCAAGTTCCACAATTGGCTCTGGTTAGGTAATAGTCTGACTTGCTCTCTGTTTTCTAGCTAGAAGGTAAGTGGTCACAATTGCTTGGCTTAGCTGAGGAACATAATGTCATGGTACACAAATTTTGGGTGGTTAAAACTAGAATATAGAACCAAGTCGTACAAAATATACCAAAAATACAACACAAGAAATTCAAACATGTTATGCATGAATAAGATAAATAAACGTAGAGCTGCTACTGATTTTGCATATGTGTTGTTAGGCTTCTATCTCAAACCCCATTCCTCTTGTCCTGAAACCACTAACTGGAGTAGGACAACAACACATAAAAACTGAAATTATAAATGATATTGCTCTAGACAAAGCTTTATACATACCATTCGTTCTTTTACGGGCCAAAACTACATAACATAGTATTTAACTAAAAGATGCCATCAACACTTAAACAGATTCAGGAAAAAACAAACAAACTAAGAGAAAATTCCAAATTGACAGAAAATAAAAAAGATAAACAGATTTAACTAGTAATTTTGCAAATTGAGTAAGTCAATAAAAAGCATATAACTTTATGTCATAATCAACTAGCCGTAGTGCAATTTTGCATATTCTCTAATTGCGTCCTCAACCTTCCCTCACTTCTCCCATAATAACCCAACAAAAAAGCCAAACCCACATAGCCTATAATTATCAGACAAATCTCATAAACCAATCAATTGAATATCAAAACTCATATACTATATCTTAACACATAGTAATTTTCACACAACTACTCAAACGTTACAAATCAAAGAGAGAATTTATAGATAAACCTGAGTTTGAATTCTTGTAAATAAGAAGCATATGACTCTGTAAATTGAGAGAAACAGAACATAAGAAATTGGAAGAAAAGGAAAAATATGAAGACATAAAAAGAAGAAGAAACTATGAAGAAGAATACCTAAGGTAGACCGTGAAGAAACCGCTCTCTGTTTTTTTTTTTGGTAGGTCTGCAAAGAGTATGCTTCCTTTTGCCAGTAGCGTGTGAAGATGAAAGAGCGCTAGGTTAACCAAAACACAATGAGCGCGCGATAATTTTGTGTTGATTTTTTTTTCCTTTTTTTTTTTTACCCGCTTTCTTTTTTTCATTCCCCTAGAGCGGGACTTAATTTTTCAATAATTTATCTTTTTTCAAAAAATTCTGTAAGCTGTAGACTTTGCAAATGTAAAATTAAAATTTGGCAAAAAAAGTAAAATTAAAATAATTAAAAGCCTGATCGGATTACTTTTAAAAAAATATACAGCTCTATTATCTTTTATCATATGAATTACTTTTAAAAAAATATAGTTCAATCTATTATATTTTATTAGATGCAACACTTATTAAACAAATATAGTTCAATCTGTTGTCTTTTATCATATGAATTACTTTAAAAAAAATATAGTTCAATCTATTTCATCATAATAGAAATATATAGTGAAAATTGTTATGCATTTAGGCATCCTAGGAGCTGATCGGCAATATGGTTGATTTGGATTCTTAATATATACAAGTAGTTCCAATCATTGTGATCATTATGTGATTGTGGAACTCTTCGGCATTATATGCTTTCAGTCAAGGAGATGCACATTTGAAGGATGAAACATGAGCTAATAAGGTGATTTTATTGGAGAGTAAATAAAAAATTTAATCTTTGTGGCATCAAAATGTATATTATTTTAAATAAGTATTGCCAATGGGGAAGTGTAAAGAACTTAGTATTCTTGGTTTTGAAGGAATTCAACTCTTGGGTGGGAGATGATATTCTAATTCATGTAGAACTAACCCATTAGGAATTTATCTTTTTAACCAATTATATCCTCACATAGTACCACTCCTATCCCAATTCCATATGAATTGTTGAGGTGTAGACCTTCCGAATATCAAGTGTAATAACAATTGTTAATAACTGAATATCTAATATTTGTACATTTCGATATAAAAGACAATTTACAATTTTGTTATATATAATTAATAAAACTATAGAATAGGGAGGTTACTACAATTTGGAAGCCTGGGAAGATGTGTAATTACTAGAGAAAGATATTAGAGAGGCGGTGGCTTTTGGAACTTTGTTTGAGATGGGAAACTAAAAGCTAAAAGCTAAATGTAATCCACCATGTGTATGAAACTAAAAGCTAAAGCGGTGGTGTATTTTCTCATATGTTGTGGAAATACATGTCTTCTTTTCCATTTATTGAAGCAAATGATAGGTGCTCCTGCCCAACCACCAAACAATCCAGACCATCTTGCCTTCCAAGGCTTTTTCCTGCTTCTGGGGGTCAATTGACCACCTTTGCCCCAACGTGGGTCCGCCCCTAATAACATATATGCACACTCTATGTGATATTTTTATTCACACTAGAAATTAAGCACCAAAATTTTCGACAACTTTTTCCGATGCAAGTTATATGCCATAGCAAATAATAACTATTTCTGACAGTGATTAATTGCAATCGGAAATGAAAATTTACTTCCGATAACTAAAATTATTCGTCGGAAATCGACAACTATTTTCGACAAGCAAAACATGTAGTCGGTAAAATGCAATTATTTCTGACCGCACATAATTGCCCTCGGAAATATAGACTCATTACTGACAAGACATTTTCCTTCGGAAATAAGTGACTATTTCCGAGGGCAAAAACAGCCCCTCAAAAATAACCATTACAATTCTGACGGCCATGCCTTTGGTCGATAATACAACTAGCGCCAAGGCTTCCCGCCTAAAAACAATGTATTTCCGACATCCATGGAGACTGTTTCCGAGGGTACATTCATAGTCGAAAATAAAATGAATCATATTGACATATTTCCGACGGCCAACGTTTTTTAGTCGAAAAAAGGGCCTTTTCCGACGATATTTAGGGGCCATCGAATAAAGTTTGTCGCAAAAGACCCTTTTTTTTGTAGTGTAGATTGCATGATGAGTCAAAAATAATTTTTTTTTGTTTATGCATTTCGCTTGGCATGAGATAGCTTGCTTTGCTTGGCTTGTAAAGTTCATAGGGCTTGCATGCTAGTATGGAGATTGCTTGGCTTTAACACAGAGAACTAGCTTTATGCTTTGCCGTTTTTTCAGCGTATTCTTTGTTGGCAATTCTTGCAGGGATTCATCACTTGTCAAGACCTGCCATGGCATCCACTAACCCGTCATCAATTATTAGTGGTCACCTTTATTCAACGGATGATAAATTGAAGAGGGGAAGGCCCCCTCCATTGCTCAAGAATGCTTGTCAAGATGTTGCAGTATGCGAAGAGCCAGTGTCGTCTTGCTGCGTTTGTATCATTATGGCTCGGGAAATTCCTCCTCTGTGAGTTTTCCCAAGATTGTCTGCATGCGCAGGTGTTCCCTTTGGCTTTAGCAATAGCGCATGGCGGCATGATTCCAATAGCCCCCATGTTCTTGGGACATCCGATGCAAGGGCAGACAATGCCCTGCTCCTTCTAGCAGTGCTGCCTCATACTCCTCCTCTTCTCGGAACATCCGACATGGCTGCTGACACTGCCCTGCACTTTCCAGCAATGCTGCCTCCTACTCATCCTCTTCTCAGAACATGCGACATAGCTGCCGACGCTGCCTTGCATCTTCCAATGTGCTGCCTTCTACTTCTCCTCTTCTCGGAACATCCAACATAGCTGCCGGCACTGCCCTGCACCTTCCAGCAGTGCTGCCTTTTTTTATTTCGCAGGTTGTTTTCTTTGGCTTGGGGTCAGTTGGCTCGGTGCACAGCTTCCATCATTCTTCATACCATAGGATGTACTAATCTTCAGCATGTGTAACTTTGTTTTTGCGATGGCTGTGTACTTTTCAGATAATCTAACGACTATGTCATTATGACTTTGTAATGTACTACTGAACCATTGGAACTTGCATTAATTTCTGAATGCTTGAGGCATGTTGTAATCCGTACATCTTATATATATATATATATTGCTTGGTTGGGAGAACTTGCTCTTGTGAACTTCTTGAAATCTTTCTGACAAGTTGGCAAGCCTTAAAAACAAGGTATATGCTGCCCAAAATTTTGACAGGACCTTTAAGCTAAATCTTCGATGCATTGCTCTTTAAAACTTTTGCAAGGCTCGTCTACTCATTTGGCCTAAAATGCACCCTCTTTCCGTGCCTTAAAAGGGTCAGGCCACTGTATGCATGATTTCCAAGAAGGCTCCTGTAAGAATTGCCGGATGTTGTGAAGTTTTTTGAGCATTCCGATTGGGAGTCAACGGTTTCGTTATTCCAGCGCCTCAAAATACACTTTTACTGCTCGTTTCTTTGTAATAGCTTGACTTTGCATACCCCACATCATTTTGCTTAGGCTTGATGCTTGTTTCAGTTCGGGACCCCATCTAAGTGGCTTTGCTTAGTATAGTTACTGCTGAGAGGCTTAGCCTTTTAATGAAAAGTTTGTTTGTCTATTTTTTTTTTTTATCAAAGAACATGTTTTGTAAAACAGAATAAGGTAAAAGCAAAGAAGAATTCTAGAGGCTTTTTCCTCTTCCAAAATACTCCATTCTCATTGCAAATATCGTCTTACACCTCGGCATGCTATTATGGTGGTGCATTTTACAAAAGTTGTGAAAGCATAGGGTGAAAATACATAAGGAGTTCATTTTTGAAATAAATTTTGAAAAGCCAAAAACAAAATGATAGGTGCAAAAGCAATTCAGCAATAATAAGACCTTGAGCCACTTTGCATTGATGAATACTCCAATCAAATCAAGCCCCCAAATATGAAAGGGCCAAGGTTGTGCATGACTTGCAATAGCATGAAAGCTTGTGGCTTAGGTTGGCATGTATTTGGCATGTGTTGTACTACGATATTTAACAGAGCCACAATTGTTGCTTTGCTTGCCTGCAGCTCATAACCCAACTAATCAAAGAGTGATTTGCAGCTCCTAACCCATTGTACTTTCTTCCACCTCTGTGAAGTTATGAGAGGTTACAGCAGCTGCTTCTTGATAATCTTGATGACCAAATGAAGCCTCCGAGTGGCTTTCTTCCAGCATGTCCAATGTGAATACTTCACTGCTGGAACCATTCTCCCATCCATTAGCAAGTAGCCATGGGGTGTTATAGCTTGCAGATTTTGAATATTTACTCCAGTTGGCCTTCTTCATATTTCCACAAGGTTCCCACATAGCCTCCGGTGGCTTTGGGTCATTCTTCCACGGGTGGCATAATACGTCGTTGTCGAGCAAGTCATCAAAGCACGTAATGACAGTAGCCATCTACTTTCCCCTTCGTTTTGGCAAGGGGTCCTTGTCAATAGCTTGCCTCTTAAAGTTCTGTCATGTACCTCGGCGTGTAAGATCTTCCTTAGAGTATGGCAAGCAGTGGTGGATGTTGTAGGTGAAGAATGGATGAATATAGGAAAATACGCTTCCAGCACCCCTTTTCTTGAAAGCTTGACATCGCTTCAAAAATTCTGATTGCTTGGTAAAATAAACTTCATCTTGACAGCATTTAGGTTCTTCCAGCAGTATCATAGCACTACCTTCGCAATATTTTCCTTTCATTTGCCATGAATTGAGATATTTTCCTTCTTGAGTAAAGCATAGTGCTTGGATTTCTTGACTAAGGCTCGGGGCTTGATGATGCTTGATTATGGAATTATGGCAATTGAGACATCCCGATAGCCTTTTGGTTTTGACTCCTAAACTTGGTCATTGGAATGGTCAAGGCTTAGAAAGTGCTTGAGGCGTTGGAGCATATCAGTTATGGCAACTTAGGTATTGTTTGTTGCAGCTGTTGTGAACATGTTTTAGGAACCAAAAGCTTAGACTTGGCTATTGAAGCTTGAGCTTTGTATGTGGTCACTGCAGCAAATGTGTTGGGTTACAACAACAAGTGATGGCGAACTTGGAGGTCATAGTAACATAATTGGGATTTCAAGGAGATTTTTGGTCTGGGAATTGTGGTTTTGGTAATAATGGATTTTTAAGCTCATTTGGGGTTTTGGAATCGCTGCTGTGGTGATTGCAATGAATTCCTTCCTCAGCCCCCAAGTGCACCATAATCATCAGAAAAGGATTTGATGGGCATAGGCTACAAAAACTCTTGCAACATGGCCTTCTTAGTATTTGTTTGGGTCATTGCATGGCATGATGAACTTGGGATATCCCTTTGTTGCAACGGTGACAGTTTGGCATGATTCGGTGGTAGCATGTGCTTCTGGCAGCGGCTCTTCCAGCAGTGGTGTTTGGATTTTGACTGGCTCTGTTCTTCTTCCACTCTTCCAGCGGCTCTTTCAGTGGTGCTTGAACTTCTATGACTGGAAGTATAGAGAGAGATTTGTCTAAGGAATGGATGATAATGGCAGTGTGTTGAGATGTTGGGTAGGAAACATGAGAGCATTTGTTTTCTTGTTTGTTGTTTGGGTCCCTTGCACATGACCGATATACTTGGTGAAGCCATTCGCAGAGATGAGGTTGAGAGCATTAAGCAAGTGTTCCTTCTCCCTCTCTCACCGTGTTTTCATAACTCTAGAGAGGTGAGGGCTGCTATGAAGGTGATTTATGGCGATGGCCAAACTTGCTGATGATGTATCATGGCGGAGAGGTGAACGGCAGAGCTAGCCTCAACAATTGACGACGGTGGTCAGTGGCCTGAAGCCCCCAGTCCTCTTACAAGATCTTGTTTTGCTTGAGAATGGAGATCTAAGACACAAGCAAAGGGAGCATGTGAGTAACCTATATTATGGTTGTTCTACAAAGTAGATAGCCAACAAAAGGAAAAAGAAAAAGAAAAAGAAAAAGAAAGAGGAAATGCTCTTATCTCTTTATTTCCTCTGGTTTATTGCTTCTGGTCTTCTTCTTTGGAGGCATTGGTGCAGATAGTGGCTTAATCCCCAGCAGAGTCACCAATTTATGTAAGGGCTTTTTTTCTTCCGGCAGCAAGTGGGCTGGGCTGCTGTAAAGAGCAATCTGATGCAAGCGTCCCCTTGTGTCTGAGTTCGAAGATCAAGCCCCAAGGATGTCTCGAAAGGGTGATAACGCCTTAGGAAACTCCTTGGTTACCTTCACCAATGAAAATGACAACAAATTACAGATAAATATTCTAGCTTGGTATGAGTGACTTATGGCATGAGAGCAAAAATTATCATGGGTTTAGCACTTTAGGAGAGAGAGCTGTGGGTTCCTATGAGGTACATAGGTTATAATGGAGAGGGAGAGAGGTTCTAAGGAGGTTTGATGAAGAGGGAGAAGGATGGTGAAGAGTTTTGGGTGACTTTCGCAGTTTCCGGCAGCTTGACAATGACTCTGTCAAAGCTTCTATCAATCTGCCAAAACAGGGGAAATAAAGGAAAATGAGGAAGGATAGCACGAATATTCCTGGGTTTGCATGTGAGAGAGAAAGCTTGCTCTCTGAAGGTTGTGGGTTGTGTTGTGTTGGGTAGAAGGGGTCCTATTTATAGCTGCTGGGAATGGGTCTTCTCCAAGAAACCCTAATGGTTTCTTTCCAATCTAGCTAAGCTTTCCTCTTCCTTTCTTCTCCTCTTTCTTGACTTACCTCATAGAGGCAAAAATCAGTTCTGCCCAATCCCACAAAATCAGGGATTTTTGGGAGCTCGAGGCTTCAGCAGCTTCAGAGGAGAGCTTCCATTTTCACCCATCTTCTTTCTCTTCTTTCCACCTCTTTTCATGGCCAAATCTGATGAAGGAAAGAAAATGGGTGCGCTTGCTGGTTTAAGGGATAACATCTTCCCCTGCGTGCCAATACCCCTTGGTTTCTTGAATGCTTGCACTTGGAACTTGTTCTCCCAGTAGCCCCTCACATGTGAATCTTTGGCTTTCTTCGTGGCCTTCTGCTTTAGCCAAGTGCTGAAGGCCTTGGACTCCTTTTATTCAAATGGTATGGGCCCTTTAATATAGAAGACCAAGTCATCTAATAAGTGGGTTAAATTCACCAAGTATTTGGGCTTTATAGGCTATCTAAAGTAATGGGTTATTTTGGTTGGGCTACTCTAGTTGAAGCAATGGGCTATTTCCTCTCTTGTGCTTACCCACGTTTGAGCCTAAGAAAATGGGCTTGAGTCCCGAGGCCCCCAAGCGACCCGAGACTTCCATTTCTCGGCCCATCAATAGGCCCCATGACAACTCGTTACCATCCATACCACAACCCCCTCAAGCAAGCCCCGGGCATTTGAGTGGCTTGGGCCCACTTAAGCTTGTAGTGCGATTGGGTGTGAAATAATAATTTCCCGCTTGGCATGGCATGTTGCTTGGCATGCTTTTAAATATGGCGCTTGATAGGATAATTGGCATGGATTTGCAGAGCTAAATGCATTTTATAATTTTAATCTCAATTCCTAGCTTGACGGATTTTTTATTTAGCATGGCGTGCGGAATATGACTCGTGTATGTCATACTTTCATGTGCTCCAAATCGAATCTTTTTCGAATAAGATATCGTCTTGGGCTAGAAATTTATTCAGGCCCAACCATGGATTTTTTGGGCCTCAACATCATCAACACGCCCCCTCACATGGGACCACCACATAATAGGCCACACGTGAAGCCAAGTCCATATCGGAGTCAAACATTCAAGTCCAACACATGAGCAACCACATATTGAGTAAGGTACTTATTAAACAAATTAACTTCAATACATGTATATATAGGAAAATATTTGTCTCTTTGCCATGGAAGGTTAGAAAATAGTCTTTGTCCTACACAAGCAAGTCATAGGATTGTTATTAGATGAAGAAAATATGAAGAAATTGATCACACCCATTAACTCTCATAAGAACAACACCACAAGAAGATACAAGAAATATGAGGAGGAGACTCAATACTTAGTATGGTGTATATAAGAACCGTAACAGAGCAAGCATAAGAATCTTTTATTATTCTTTTTTTTTTTTAATCCAAAGCAATATTAAGAAAGAGGAGAATCGAACCTACGATCTAAAATGCATTGGCAAACGATCTAAAATGCATTGGCAAAAATGCATTTAATCACTTGAATTAGAAACTCTTTGCCCATGTATAGAAATAACATCTTTCTCAGGTCTCACCAATATCCTAAAGCCTAAAAGTAATATTATTAGTTGGTTCATGTTCTTAAATACTTCAGCTCAGAATATTCCAGATATTAACACGGTAGAATAGGGACAAACACAATGAACATTGTAGTGCAAGCCACAAACACACGTGGCTAAGAATGGTGGAGATATCCCAAGTTGCCGGGACAACACGGGAATCAGGCAACATTCTATGCATTCTATACATACACTTGGTCTAATCAAATCAAGCACAAATTGTGAAGCCAAGAGCTAAACCACTAGAAGGTAGCCCACAGTCCTATATAACCAAGCCCTGTAATCATTCTCTCCATTCTAATCAAATCTCTTTGTTTCTATTTTAAAACCTTCCAATTCTAACTCTAAACTCTTGTCCTAAATACTCAACTCAAATACCTTTTAACCCATTCACACAATCGTATGCATATTCGGAAAAACATTTTAGTAACACAAAATTTAGTGAAACGTTTACCGATAAATGATTGATATGAGAGAAGATTTTAATACATGGAATGAAAGAGAGAAGGTTTTTTTTTTTGGTCGAAAATGAAAGAGAGAAGGGCATGGCCACATCAATAGCAACGATAATGACCGCATCAACTAAAAGTGTAGCGGCAACGGTAATAGCAACAACATCAGAAAACGACAACGACAAATTCTTTCATATCAACTTTACCTCATTCATGCATACATAACTTCTCTTCAATCCTCCTCTCCCCTTGAAGAGAATGGGTTGTCAGAGTCAAGAAAGAGGCAATACCTCCATGAGAAACAGAAACATATCTTTTTCACTCCCCCCCCCCCTACCCACCCACTTGAAGAGGAGGGGGGAGGAGAGTACTTTAATTTCAAGGAGAACGCTAGCACAAGTCACAAGAAAACCTAGCTTTGACACCAAGTCAAACAAAGTAGGGCAAATATTCAATTATGCTCATATTATTATTCTTCTCCAATATGGAGGTATTTATACAAGTACAAAGATGTGTTAACCCTAAATAAAATAGAAAATATATCTAAATTACAATAGGAAATAAATCTCATTTATAATAGGACTAAATAAACACTAAGTAACCAAAATTCTAACTAAATAAGAAACCAAAATCCTAACTAAATAAGGACTTACTAACACAATAAGGTTCCACATGTCCTACATCTATTGGGTGGTACACCAGTTACATGGTGTACTTGGAATACCCAAAAATTATTCCAGATCCACCACATAGAGACATTATCAATTATTTCTTAGAAAACGTTGTTAAGCATGACCAATGCAAATGAATGCTATATGAAGAGAATTATAGTCATAGGACACGTGACAATTATAGAGTGGCAGTATCACTAGCTAACGTAGTGATATTGTATCACTCTATAATTTATCCTCACGACTAGTCAATTACATTTCAAAATAAGACAAGTCAGTCCAATAAATGTAATATTAATGATGAGTACTCCATATGATGTGATGTATATAAAAGTCTCCACTTCCTAACCTTCACATATAAACAGTTGCCGACACTACAACAAATGATAAAAAGAACATATCTAGGGAGCAATCACTCTGTTAAAAACTGTTCATTTGTCTATAATAATCTACATAATTCTAGGAAAATTAAAAGTCAGATACTGATGACGGATGTCTTTTGGGTCGGCTTAGTAGCAAGTATCGGAGATATTAATCCCTACCTACTACACTACACATGTGGCTAAGAATGGTGGTGGAGATGTCCCAAGTAGCAAAATATTAACTTTGTAGACTACAAATGACAAACACAAATGAAGATTGCAAGCCACAAACACACGTGGCTAAGAATGGTGGAGATATCCCAAGTTGCCGGGACAACACGGGAACCAGGCAACATTCTATACATTCTATACATACATACACTTGATCTCTCCCACCACGTAATCAAATCAAGCACAAATTGTGAAGCCGAGAGCTAAACCACTAGAAGGCAACATAGCCCACAGTCCTATGTAAACCAAGCCCCGTAATCATTCTCTCCTTTCTAATCAAATCTCTTTGTTTCAATTTTAACACCCTCTCGGTTCTTCTAACTCTAAACTCTTGGCCTAAATACTAACCCGAGCACTTTTTAACCCCTTCACACAATCTAACACAATCATATGCATATTTGAAAAAGCATTTCAGTAACACAAAATTTAGTGAAAGATTTACTGATAAATGATTGATTTTATTGAAGATTAAAATACATGGTTTGAGGAGAAGATTGAACAACAATAAAGTTCCATTGTGTGGTGGGTTGGGGCTCAGATGCACCAGAGAGAGAGAGAGAGAGAGAGAGAGACATTATCAATTATTGCTTAGAATATGTTGTTAAGCATGACCAATGTGAATGAATGCCATAGGACGATAAATAGAGTGACGGGGCACGTGGCAGTTTTTGAGTGGCAAAGTTACAGATCTGTATAACTCTATAATTTCTCCTCTTGACTAGTCAATCACATTTTGCAATAAGACAAGTCAGTGATTAAACAATTTCTCCAATTAATGTAATATTAATGATGAAGTACTCCATATGATGCGATGTATAGGTCCACTTCCTAACCTAACATAAAGACCCAATGTGTATTGCCTTGAAGAAAACGGAATGCAAAACTCACTATCTTATTCTTTGACAATCCCTAAATTATGAGTTTTGAAGATTGGGTTTTCACACTAAAGTATCATTCCTTTTTTTTTTATTTTTTTATTTAATTTTTATATAAAAGGTTACGGACACTACAACAATATATGTATTCAACAACGGCATCATGACCGTTGTGTATGTCTTTTGACAATGCGATTGCAGGTGTTGTGTATCTTGATGTTGATAAAAGTCTTATACATTTAATGACGTGTCTTTGATGTTATCGTATATGTAAATTTGTTCAAATTTATTTGACAACCTTCAAAAACTCATTTGACAATGGTCCAAGATGCAGTAGAAATTATCACCCTCTTATTCTTTAACAACTATGAGCTTTGTAGACTAGGTTTTCACAATGCGCTTTCAACGTTGTCATGATGCTATCCAAAACTTGAATATAAGTGTTATCAAATCTTAGTTTGTTGATATTAACAGAAAATTCAAATCCTATATATATTCAAACCATAATTGTTTTGGCATGCTAGAAGGGATGGTTCCCACTTGATATTGAATCTGATTGTCAAATTGCTGTGCAAATGCTATTTTCAGAATTGGAGGAGGAGCGTCCCTTTTATAATTTGGTGACTAACTGCCAGAAGATGCTTTTGTACAAAGACTGTAGTATTACTCATAAATGTAGAGAAGGAAATTGCCTTGCGAATAACTTGCCATGTTTGGGCTCAAAATTAGAATTAGGAGGGTGTGCCTAAAGGATTTGGACATTCTCTACTGGAAGATTTGAGTGGATTTGCTAGACCAGGAGTTTGATTATGTAGTTTTTGTTTCTAAGATTCAGCTCCCTTAAAACCCTAAAAAAAAGCATGTTCAAAGTCCTGCAACACACCTAGTATCATCCATACTACTTCTCATAATTTAATTCATAAAAAAAGAGTCATTCATCATATATATAAAAACAAAATGCTAGTCATACCACATTTATATACCATGTTATGTACAGAATATCACGTGAACTTATACCCTAGTTTCAATTTATCATTTTAAAGAAAATTTTAAGAGAAATGTCACCCTTAATTTTTCAAAATCCATGATTTGTCATTTAACTTTAACACTATCCAATTTTCCATCCATTTTTAAGGATATTTGAGTCTTTCCATTTTCAAGGAAAAAAAAAGAGAGAAAAAAGAGACGTCTACCTCCCTTTCTCCCCAACCCCAACCCCACCCCACCCGCCCCCAAAACACATCGCTCGCACAGGACACCACCCCTCCCCCCTTCTCAACTTTTCCCAAAATCCAACTCCTTTCTTGTCTTCATAGTTTCATTTAAGCCACTATGTTTCTATTGAACGATCTAAAGTTTGCTTGGTTATCATTTGTTACGTAGACTACCTAATTATTGGTTTGGTAGCTGTCCTTCCACAAATTTTCAATATCCAAATGGGAAAATTCCACAAAATAAGAAGAAAAAGGTGGGCTGAGGGAATTTGTGAATGGAGGGTAGGTGTTCCATGGTAGCACTACTACATTTTACAATTTGCGCGACGAAGAGAATTTCATCACGCAAGGTACATTTTAGTCGCACAAATTTTAGTGCGACAGAAACTTCGTCGCGCAAAAATCGTGAAGAAAGACTTTGCGCAACCAAGTTTTTCATTCGTCGCGCAAAGTGACTTTGCGCGACAAAAAAATATTGGTCGTGCAAAGTTTTGAGTGACGAAAAACATTGGTCACGCAAAGTGACTTTGCAAGACGAAAAAATATTGGTTGCGCAAAGTTTTGAGTGACGAAAAACATTGGTCACGCAAAGTGACTTTGCAAGACGAAAAAATATTGGTCGGGCAAAGTTTTGAGTGACGAAAAACATTGGTCACACAAAGTGACTTTGCAAGACGAAAAAATATTGGTTGCGCAAAGTTTTGCGCGGTGAAAAAATATTGGTCGCGCAAACGAAAAACATTGGTCGCACAAAGTTTTACGCGACGAAAAACATTGGTTGCGCAAAGTCTTTAAAAAATTAATTTAAAAAAAAATCCCGCGTCCCATTTTTGGTACCTGCCCAAATTTTTAGAGTTTTGCACAACGAATATTAATTTTTTTCTTATTATTTCTTTAATATTAATTTAATTTATTCAATTTTTTATTTTTTAATTTAATTTAATTGTATGATTTTTTTAATTACTTTGATTTAAATTGATATTAATTTAATTATATTAATTGTTTCAAATTTTTACTTTTTAAATTTAATTTAATTGCATGATTGTTTTTAATTACTTTAATTTAAATTGACATATTCAAAATGTAATTACATATGAAAAATAGTGATCAAATTATCCAATAAATATATATAATATTCAAAATGTACACATAAATTAACAAAGTACAATAATAAAATCCTAATACAAAGCTATTGTGGTGGTAGTGCCGAAGGATATGTTTTGATAGCTTCCTAATCCTCAACTTTAGCTGTCAAAGTCTCGATGATTCCCTACAAAAAAAAAAAAAAAACAAATATGGTCAAATAACAATCCTTACCCTATACTCAACCCCAAACCCTACACAAACTCAAAACAAACTCCAAAAACACATATTAATGAAAAAAAATTAAAATTTGGAGAGAATATACATTTTGGCAAGATTGAGAGTGAGTGAGAATGAGAGGGAGAAGTGAGTGTGAGAGAATTAGAGAAGATAGTGAAAAGAGAGATGAGAGAGTTAGTGAGAGTGAGAGATAGTGAAGAGAGAGATGAGAGACTAAGTGAGAGGAGTGAATGTGAGAGAAAGGGTGGGATTTGGGGAGAGGGAAAGAGAGAGAAGAGGTAAGAGTAGAGAAAGACATTGAGAAAATGGTGGAGGAGTTATTTTGGTTTTAAAAACTGTACCACTTTGCGTGACGAAACATATTGTTGGTCGCGCAAAGTTTTGTGCGACGAAAAATATTGGAATATTGGCCGCGCAAAGTTTTGCGCGATGAAAAATATTGGTCGCGCAAAGCTTTGTGCAACAAATACTAGAATATTGGTGGCGTAAAGTCTAAAAAAAATTATTTAAAAATAAAAAACTTCTCGTGTCTCATTTCTGGTACCCGCCCAAATTTTTAAATTTTTGCATGACGAAAAATACATATTGGTCGCGCAAAGTCTAAAAAAATTATATAAAAAAATTCCCGCACTACAAGAAAACATGCTTTAGTTGACACTTCATAGTTGACGCTTTTTGCAAAACCGTCATCTATTCTATGAATCTTTGACGCTTTTTAAAAAGCGTCAACTATATAGTAGGTTTTCATGACGTTTTACTAGAAACGTCATCTATATATCACTTTCCTTGACATTTAATAAAGAACGTCAACTCTATATCACTTTTCCTTGACATTTTATAAAAAACGTCAACTAAAACTCTTGTATACTTGACACTTTCTAAAAACACCCTTAGGAAAAGAGAAAAAGAGAAAAAACAGAGAAGTTGACACTTTCTAAAAATCAGATTTTTCACTCTTACCCTCAGCTTCTCTCTCTCTCCCGCGTACGCTCCCTCTCTCTCCTCACTCTCGACCCCGACCCTTTCTCTCTCTTCGATTTCGCAGCACCGGTCACGGCTGAGCGTGAGAGCTGTCCCGTTCGACTCGTGGTGAAGTCCCGATCCTAACCCACCCGAAATCGTGGCCGGAAACCTCGAATCGCGCCGCCAGTTTCGACTGGTTTGAACCGGAGTTTTCCGATCGTTGCGCCGTCACCTCCGCCGTCAAGTCCAGGTAAAATTGGTGAGTTTTCTTCTCCTTTCTACGTGTTCTAGCTGATTGTTGCATAGGTTTGGATCGATTTTTAGTTTGGAAACCGAATTGAAAACCTAGGTTTTGGCCGGTTTTCAATTTGAAATTCCGGCCAGTTCCGGCATGAATTGGACCTCGTGGTAGAAGAATAAAGTGATCCTGACCTTGAGAAGAAGCTAGGGTAGGAAGGGTGAGCGCTGGTTTGGAGTTTTTTTTCTGTTAGTTTAATTCCCTCATTGTTTACGCAGTTTTGTTATTTTTGTTTGGTTCTGTTTTCGTGAACTGGAAGGTTATTGTTTTTGGAAATTATCAGGGTTTTGAGGCTTCAAGCAGGACACAAGTACTGTTTGTTGGGCAAGCTTTCATCTGAGGTTGGGTGGAATCACTATGAGACCATCAAGGTGAGAATCACATGCTTTTCTTGTTTGCTCTTACTGAGTTTTTTGTGTCCTTGTTTGCTCTTACTGAGTTTTTTGTGTCCGTGTGTTTGAATAAAGCATATTATTTTCTCTTTTTAGTTCAGAGTAATACACCCATTTTGTAGTTGTATTCAATTGGATCAAGTTGCATCGGATTTTAGTTTCCACTATGTGGTTGTTTACATGTTAAAGGGGTGTTCTCACACTTAAATGCATAGTGAATTTAGTGGTTATGATGGCATGTTTTGAACAATGTGTAAAACAGGAGCTTAGCTCTTATAAAACCTACGGGGGGGGTGAAGTAGGCTTTAGAATAAAACTCATCAATTAAAATTTTACTTAGGAACAACTGACATTAAAACACAAATACTGCTTGTGGTGATCAAGTAACCAAAGTAAATACAATAATGTAATTGACACAGTATTTGTTAACCCAGAAACCCATAAGGGAAAAACTGGGGGACCAAGCCAGGAAAAGATTCAATCCACTCAATTGTAAAGTACAAGAAATATAGGGATGTTAGCTCAACTACACACAATAGGCAGCTAACTATCTAACCTTCTAGCAAAGCACAATATTAGCTCATCTACACACAATAGGCAGCTAACTATCTAACCTTCTAGCAAAGCACCATTTCTTCACTTCACAGCAACGGATTCTTTTCTCGACCTTGCAACAGCACCAAGCATAAGTTGCTCCCGATATGATGTTATGAAGTGAGTTGTGATTTCATAAAATTTATCTATATCAATCATACAAATGATTGAACTAGATAAAAGAAACCGTGTACATTTATGAATTAAAACCAAAAGATGTTTGAACTTTGAAACATGGTTTAATCATAAATACAATAATGAAACTGCAGCAGTCATTTGATCAAAGTGAGAATGAACTTGGAGTAAGCTGTTATGTGTATGCAATCATACTCATAACTCTCAAGCATTCAAGATGACTGAAAATAAGTTTTTGAATGTTTTAAAAACTGATATGATTATCTTTCAAAAACATAAACATGGAAGCATAATAATAGCTGAAGTTCAAAACGTAATGACAAATGCTCAATAATGCTTGCGTCTTCATCAAAGCTAAGTTCAGTATTTATAGAGAAATGAAGAGCAAGTTTCAATAAAGAGGAGTTTAAATAACAAGAACCAGGTTCAGTCAGGAACCTGGTTTCAAGAAGAATAATTTTCCAGCTTTAAAAAAACAATAGTTTCCAATGAAGTGGAACTATCTTAAAACTATTGATTCCATGATGAACAATAGTTTCAAGAAGCATATGTCTGAAAGAGCAGAGAATGAAGATGCAGAGGATAATTGTTTTTTAATCATTTTCAGAAACCAAGTGCAGAGAAGATATTTCTAATAAACTATCAGTTGATTTCTGCGATAAAATGGATTAAAACATATATAAGATGGATTGATACAAAATGAAACAGAAAACGATTTTAAAGTTGTATCAATCCAAGTGTAACAATCCTAGTGAATGTATGCAAAAATGTTCTTACCTGTTCTTCAAGAAGGAGATCTTTGGAATCCTATTGACCACTTAATCTAACCTAGAGACTATCTCAAATGTCTAAGGAGATTACAATGGTTTTGTTCCATAAAAAGAGAAGAGCCAAACAAAGCAATAATTACAATCCTTACAATCTCCCCCTTTGGCCTTTTCTTAAACAAAACCATATTTTGAACAATTTTACATGACTTTAAAACTAACTATGTGAACCATCAGATAATGCCTGCACAAGTCTCACAAAAGATGATTAAAGAATTTCAAGCAATCTTTGACAACAGGATTCCTAGATGGTAATTAACAACACACATAGTTAGAGAGATTTAAAGTATAATATAAACCATAGCATTTAAACCAAGGAAAATAAACAACTGAGTTTAATTTACAACATGCTTAAGTATTTTCCAGATTGTTCATTTTCTCCCCCTTTTTGTCTTTAGAAAAGACAAAGGGTTCACAAACCAAAAGAGAACTAATCAGAAACACAGAGAGCAAAAACAATGGAGACAAAGTCTCCCCCTCAAACACAGAGACAACGTCTCCCCCTTAAAAACAGCCCACCTACTTTGATCTTTCTCCTATGAGCATTAGATTTCCTCTTGGGTAAAGATGAGACAGCAACAATTTAGTCATGCCTTAGTTAAGGGGATGCTTATGAATAGGATCTAGAAATGTCTTAGGCATGGAATCAAGTTCAAACACACTTTTACTAAGAACTGGGCGAAAAATAGTAACATAAAAAGATGTAGACTTGATTGATACATATGTGCCATTCCTTGAAACTGTATTGATACAATGAATATTTGTATCAAACCAATAAATGCTAAGGAATGAACTTTTTTCAATGATTTCCAAAAAAAATCGTAAGAAACAGAATACCTTGGTCATTGACTAAAGAAGTAACATTGCATCTCTGTCAGAAGAATAATAATCATGCAGACACACAGTATATGAGTTAGCTATATAAATCAGAAGAGTTTCAAGAGAAAGATTTTGA
The DNA here is from genome assembly GCA_020226455.1 of Prunus salicina. Lineage (NCBI taxonomy): Eukaryota > Viridiplantae > Streptophyta > Magnoliopsida > Rosales > Rosaceae > Prunus > Prunus salicina. Next base: position 13,463,250 of record CM035342.1, read on the forward strand.
AGAACTGTAGTGAAATAACAAAGTTGTAATCTAGAGATCAAAAACTCTTATCACACCATGTTAACAAGAAAGCTCTTTTTATTTCCCAGAAACTGATGAAGATGTTCAGGTAAATCTGTTTTGACCTTAACAAAGAAATATCCAGAGTTCTTTCCTCCCTTTTTTTTTCTCATATATATATATATATATATATATATATTTTTCCAAGGAACATATGCACACTAGACATTGCTAGAAAGGCAGCAATTTCCAAGCAAAACGAGTATATTCACCTTGTTCTGTTGGGTGCTACACCTATGCATAAATAAATCTTTTTCTTTTCTTTTCTTTTCTTCCTCCTTTTTTTTTTGTTTGAATATAATTTTGACAAGTTCAACAGATTGACTGAAAAAATTCATAAGACATCTTGTACTTAAAGATTTTTCTTGAAGACATGTTGTTTCTTAAGAGAGAGAGAGACCTTCAATAGACTGCAACTAGAAATCAAAGAAGTTCCAGAGAACCTTTTTATTGAAACTCGACAGATGCATAGTAGACAAAAAATAAAAATCAAGCAAGTGACAGAGACTGAAGAAGAGATGCAGCATTAATCCTTTGGGCCAATGCCAAGGGATTTTCTTAAGAACTCAAATCTAGGAAAGTCAAGAGGTTTAGTTAAAAGGTCTGCTAGTTGATGTTCAGTGGGACAGTAAGCAAGTTTTAACACCTTTTCTTCCACAAGTTCCCTAATGAAATGATGCCTGATATCTATGTGCTTGGTACGAGTGTGTTGAATTGGATTTTTGGCAAGACATAAAGCAGAGATATTATCACAATAAACAATGAATGTATCCTCAATGATTCCATAATCTCTCAACATTTGTTTCATCCATATCAATTGAGTGCAACAATTTCCAGCAGCAATATATTCAGATTCAGTGGAAGAAAGAGCTACACTAGTTTGTTTCTTACTCAACCAAGAGACCAAGTTCTGACCAACAAAGAAGCAACCACCAGAGGTGCTCTTTCTATCATCTACACAGCCAGCATAATCTGAATCACAATACCCTAAGAGAGCAGTATTATCTTGCTTAGAATACCAAAGACCGAAGTCAGTGGTAGAATTGACATACTTGATGATCCTTTTCACAGCTTTGTGATGGGATTCTTTAGGATTAGCCTGAAATCTTGCACAAATTCCAACATTAAAGGCAATGTCGGGTCTGCTGGCAGTTAAATAAAGCAAGCTTCCTATCATACTCCTATATGATTTTTGATCAACAGAGTCTCCATCTAGATCAGCACAGATTTTGACTTTACTACACATAGGAGTTCTAGCTTTCTTAGATGTATCTAGACCAAATTTTTTCACAAGGTCTTTTGCATATTTGGATTGGCAAATGAAAATTCCATCATCACTTTGGTTCACCTGTAAACCAAGGAAATATGTGAGTTCCCCAACCATGGACATCTCAAACTCACTTTCCATGAGTTTAGTAAACTCATGAACCAATTTTTCTGAAGTTGCACCAAAAACTATGTCATCAACATAGACCTGTGCAATAATTCTGTCTGATAAGCAAGTTTTTACAAACAATGTTTTATCAGCAGATCCTCTAATGAAACCTTCAGACAAAAGAAAACTAGAAAGCCTCTCATACCAGGCTCTAGGAGCTTGTTTAAGACCATAGAGGGCCTTTTTCAATTTGTAAACATGATCAGAATGATCAATGTCTTCAAAACCCTTTGGTTGCTCACAATAAACTTCTTCATTTATGATTCCATTCAAGAAAGCTGTTTTAACATCCATTTGATATAATTTAAAGTTCATGTAACAAGAAACAGCAAGCAAAAGTCTAATGGATTCCAATCTAGCAACAGGGGCATAGGTTTCCTCAAAATCTATACCTTCAACTTGAGAGTAGCCTTGAGCTACAAGTCTAGCTTTATTTCTGACAACCTTTCCTTCATCATTTGATTTATTTTTGAAAATCCATTTTGTTCCAATAACATTCACTCCTCTAGGTCTCTCAACTAAATCCCAAACATCATGTCTCTTGAACTGATTAAGCTCTTCTTGCATAGCTAAAATCCAATCATCATGACATAGAGCATCCTTGATGTTCTTTGGTTCAATTTGAGACATGAAACACATAAAATTGATTTCCTCAAGAAGTTGGCTTCTTGTTTTAACTCCGACAGATGGGTCACCTAAGATAACATCATTTGGATGATTTCTTTGAACCCAAGGAGCAGGACTAGGTTCCACAGGTTCTGTATGAACAGACACAGATGAGAAGGGATCCTCATCTTTACTTGGTATTTGTTCAGTGACAACTGACTCGGGGGTACCTTTTTCTTTATCAAAAACATCAAGATCGACACACACTTTGTCAGATTTATCCAGAGAGTCATCAATGACAACATTACTGGATTCCATCATAGTTTTCGTTCTGTTGTTGAAGACTCGGAAAGCTCTGCTATTCAATGAATAACCTAGGAAAATTCCTTCATCACTCTTGGAGTCAAATTTTGCTAAGTGTTCCCTATCCCTTAAAATGTAACACAAACTGCCAAATACTCTAAAGTATTTTAGATTTGGTTTCTTAGCTTTCCATAACTCATATGGAGTTTTGTCAGAGTTGGGCCTTGTGTAAACTCTATTTATCACATAACAGGAGGTGTTCACTGCTTCTGCCCAAAAGAACTTGGGCAAACTTTTGCTAGAGAGCATTACTCTAGCCATTTCAATTAAAACTCTATTCTTTCTTTCAACCACACCATTTTGTTGGGGTGTGATAGGAGAGGAGAACTCATGTCTAATTCCTAATTCATCACAGTATTCAATGAAAGATGAGTTATCAAACTCAGTTCCATGATCACTCCTCATTCTAGACAGAGAGTTAATTGTTTTGTCTTTCTCATTTTGAATTTTGTTGACAATGGACTTGAAATGTATGAAGGTTTCTCCTTTGTCTTTGAGAAAGGCAACCCAAGTAAATCTAGAGTAATCATCAACAACAACCAAAATGTACTTTTTCCCTCCAAGACTGATGGTTTGAATGGGTCCAATTAAGTCCATATGAATAAGTTCAAGAGGTCTGGTGGTGGTCATGGAATTCACAATCCCATGACCAGTTCTGGTTTGTTTTCCTAGTTGGCAGCCACTGCACACAAATTTTGTGGTATTTCCAAACTTGGGAATGCCTCTTACAATTTCTTTCTTGGATAAATTCTCAAGGTCTTTGAGATTCACATGACCCAATCTTTGATGCCATAGCACCAAGGAGTTGTCAATTGCTAAGTTGCAAGCCACACGAGGGGAAAGTGCTTTAGAAACCACACAGTAGCAGTTATCACTTGACCTTAAACCACTCAAGACAATTTTTCCATCTTTGTTTAAAACATTGCATCTATCCTTTGTGAAACTGACATTGTACATGTCTTGATCACAAAGCTGACTTATGCTAATCAAATTTGATGTAAGGTTTTCAACATACATAACATTTTCTAGCTTGTCAATCCCTGGGGCAGAAATGGTTCCCTTACCAAGGATTCTTGATTTTCCACCATCACCAAAGGTAACACTACCAAGCTCAGACATGAGAGAGAGATTTAAAAACAGATTTTTGTCTCCAGTCATGTGCCTAGAGCAACCACTATCAAAGTACCAAGTATTTGAATCTCTAACAGACAAGGCATTCAAGACAACAAGACATGACTCTTTTTCCTTTTTTAACCAAACCCTTTTTGGAGGTTCAATTTTAGGTTTCAGCAAACCTAGGATTATTTCAACTTCTCTTGATAAGTTTTCCACTTGTCTTTGCAGATTTGTGGAATTTATCCTTTCTTTTAGTTTGAAACAATAAGGTCTTATATGCCCCTTTTCATTGCAGAAGTGACAAACAGGAATAAAATTCTTGGTGTTTGCAGTATTTCTAACAGGTTCAAAAGTGGATTGATACGAATTTTCAGTCTTTATTAATCTGGATTGATCCAAATCAATAATTTTCTTATCCACGTTATCTGCAGATTCCAAAGCTTTCACAAACCTTATGTTAACACCAGAATTTTTCTTTGTTTCAGAAGTGAAACCAAGTCCAGTCTTATCTCCATAATTCTTTCCTGAGTTTAACATTTTGTCAACTTTTTCAGCACCTATTGTGAAATCAATTTCTCTTTTCTTTATCAAGTCTAATTCAAATTTCAATTCCTCATTTTCTTTCCTTAGTTGACTCATATGTTTTGACATATTGATGTTTTCCTTTTTAAGCATGACAACCTTATCAGAGAGAAAAACACTTTGCTTTTTTATTTTGTAGGACACATCAACAAGTTTCTCATATTTTTCAATTAGTTCTTCCTCACTTTCAATTTCCTCAACTTCATTTTCTATTTCAATGTGATCAGTGGATTTTGCTGCGAAAGCAACAATGTTTTCATCATTTTCAGAGTCAATTGTTGACTCATCCTCACTGTCACTCCAAGTGGTTTTTAGTGCCTTTTCTTTTGATTGATTTTTCTTTTTCAAAGTGTTTGCACATTCAGGAGCAATGTGACCATTTCCACCACACTCATAACATCTAATGGAATTACTATTTCTCTTTTCCCTAGGTTCTGTTTGTTGAGTATTCCTTTCATTTTTAAAACCAGTGTTTGATTGAAAATTATTTCTGTTTCCTCCTGGTTTTCTAAACTTAAGAATTTTCCTAAATTGCCTAGTGAAGAGAGCCATGTCCTCATCAGTTACAGGTTTTTCAAGTGAGGAACAACCTTCTTCCTCATTGACAGATTTTAAGGCAATAGTCTTGCCTTTCCTGGGAGTATTTAAGTTCATTTCCATTTCATAGGTTCTAAAAGACCCTACAATTTCATGAAGTTTCACAGTTTGGAAATCTCTAACTTCAGAGAATGCGGTTCTCTTGGCATCAAATCTGGGAGGCAAGGATCTAAGGAACTTTTTTACCAATTTTATTTCTGGAATCTGTTCTCCTAGATTATGTGAGGAGTTAGCTAGAGAACTGAATCTAGCATAAAATTCTTGAATGGTTTCTGAATCTTGCATTCTGAGATTTTCAAACTCAGCACTTACCATGTCTAGTCTAGCTTCTTTTACTTTTGCATTTCCTTCATGAGTAAGCCTAAGAATATCCCAGGCTTCTTTGGATGTTTCACAGTTTTCAATGTAGGCAAACTGTTCGGAACTAACAGCAACAAACAAAGCATTCAAGGCCTTTCTATTTGAGTTAGCAAGGGACTGTTCTTCAACAGTCCAATCATCCTCCTCTTTTGGTTCAAGTGTTCCAAAAGGATTAACTGTGGTTGGAGGATTCCAACCATCAATTGTCATTTTCCAAGCTTTAGAATCTAAGGCAAGTAAGAATGCACGCATCTTGTGTTTCCAAGCAGAGTAGTATTCACCATTAAATAATGGTGGATGAGCTACAGAGCTAGAAGCTCTATCTCTATCCATAGAGAAGATTTAGAGTAGGATCTACACTAATTAAAATGTAGTGCCTGCTCTGATACCAATTGTAAAACAGGAGCTTAGCTCTTATAAAACCTACGGGGGGGGTGAAGTAGGCTTTAGAATAAAACTCATCAATTAAAATTTTACTTAGGAACAACTGACATTAAAACACAAATACTGCTTGTGGTGATCAAGTAACCAAAGTAAATACAATAATGTAATTGACACAGTATTTGTTAACCCAGAAACCCATAAGGGAAAAACTGGGGGACCAAGCCAGGAAAAGATTCAATCCACTCAATTGTAAAGTACAAGAAATATAGGGATGTTAGCTCAACTACACACAATAGGCAGCTAACTATCTAACCTTCTAGCAAAGCACAATATTAGCTCATCTACACACAATAGGCAGCTAACTATCTAACCTTCTAGCAAAGCACCATTTCTTCACTTCACAGCAACGGATTCTTTTCTCGACCTTGCAACAGCACCAAGCATAAGTTGCTCCCGATATGATGTTATGAAGTGAGTTGTGATTTCATAAAATTTATCTATATCAATCATACAAATGATTGAACTAGATAAAAGAAACCGTGTACATTTATGAATTAAAACCAAAAGATGTTTGAACTTTGAAACATGGTTTAATCATAAATACAATAATGAAACTGCAGCAGTCATTTGATCAAAGTGAGAATGAACTTGGAGTAAGCTGTTATGTGTATGCAATCATACTCATAACTCTCAAGCATTCAAGATGACTGAAAATAAGTTTTTGAATGTTTTAAAAACTGATATGATTATCTTTCAAAAACATAAACATGGAAGCATAATAATAGCTGAAGTTCAAAACGTAATGACAAATGCTCAATAATGCTTGCGTCTTCATCAAAGCTAAGTTCAGTATTTATAGAGAAATGAAGAGCAAGTTTCAATAAAGAGGAGTTTAAATAACAAGAACCAGGTTCAGTCAGGAACCTGGTTTCAAGAAGAATAATTTTCCAGCTTTAAAAAAACAATAGTTTCCAATGAAGTGGAACTATCTTAAAACTATTGATTCCATGATGAACAATAGTTTCAAGAAGCATATGTCTGAAAGAGCAGAGAATGAAGATGCAGAGGATAATTGTTTTTTAATCATTTTCAGAAACCAAGTGCAGAGAAGATATTTCTAATAAACTATCAGTTGATTTCTGCGATAAAATGGATTAAAACATATATAAGATGGATTGATACAAAATGAAACAGAAAACGATTTTAAAGTTGTATCAATCCAAGTGTAACAATCCTAGTGAATGTATGCAAAAATGTTCTTACCTGTTCTTCAAGAAGGAGATCTTTGGAATCCTATTGACCACTTAATCTAACCTAGAGACTATCTCAAATGTCTAAGGAGATTACAATGGTTTTGTTCCATAAAAAGAGAAGAGCCAAACAAAGCAATAATTACAATCCTTACACAATGCTTTGTCCAGCGTGTTATAGTGGTGGAGTTGATTATTTTTATTTGCTAAAGCCGGTTGGATCCTTTATCAAGACTTTATTTTTGTGTGTACCTACCTGGCTTTAAACGGTGTCTTACTCTGTATGTTAGCACAAATGCACGAGAAAATGGGAATCTAGAGGCCGAAGGTATGCAGTTCATTATACCGCTATTTAATTTATTCTCTGTTTCTTATCCTCCCATATGTTTCATAGTAAATTTGGTTTCATGTAAACAGCTGAAGGTCACTCTATCTACATTAAAGGTCTGCCAATGAATTCTACAAATGCTGTTATTGAGAATGAGTTTAAAAATTTGGACTGATCAAACAGAATGGTGTGCAAGTTAGAAGCCAAAAGGTTTGTTTTGAGTTTCTCTATCCTTGATGTTCGCAATTCTTCTGTGAAAGTACTTATTGTTCCTCCATCATTACACAGGGCTTTTGTTTTGGCTTTGTGGAATATGAGGCTGCAAGTTCTATACACAGTGCAATGAGGTATTTAATAGACACTGTTGCACAACCTTTATTTTTCATGATCCATTATATTGGATGTTTGAATAGATTTATGTATGTCTATTTGTTTGAGCATTACTTGGAGCTGTTATGGGGAAAGTAAAGCTTCTAAGGGCCAAATTCCTTATAATTGACTTTTACTAGATACCTTGTTTCTTTTTAGTGTGTTTAATTTTAATTTTAATTCATATTGTAGTTTTACTAATTCTCTTCCCACATATATAATGCTCTCTAGGTGACACTTTGCTTGAGAAATTTCGTACTTCATAATTTATTGAAAAATTATTAGCAATGTGATAGTACTAATGTGTGAAATGGCTATATAGACATATAAGACGATATTTGTCTATTTATATATTCTTCTTTATGGATGATTCTAGGATTTATAAGTTTTGTGAAGTACTCATACTATGTGTTTTAACCTGAGTAGGAATTTATTTCCATGTCACAAGAATTGTCCATCAAATACTTATATTAGGATTTGTGTGAGTCTTCAATAGGTTGTATGATGATGAATACTGACCTACAATAAAGTCATCACTTTTTAGCAGTAAAGTGAACATTAGCACGCTTAGTTTTGATTTAATCCGTGTGATATAATCTTACACATGTACAACTCTTGTTTCTTCAGGTATGCTGAAGAACAGGAGATCCAAACAAGCTTATGTTCTGCAAGAGGTGTGATGGCGCTTACCATTGTTACTGCCAGCATCCTTCACATAAGGTGGGGTGTTCACTGCTTATTCCCGAGTTTATATATTGGCTAGTAAAGCTTCTAAGTGACAAGTTATTTCTAAATTGAGAACTTCTTACTCATTACTAGAGATCTTAGTTCACTTTAGTACGTTTATTTTAAATGTATTAATATTGTAATTTCAATACTATTTAAGTATATAGTTGTGTTATTTTAAATTATTGTATATAATTGTATTATGCTAGTGGATGTACAATTTCTTATTTGTTTTATATGTATTTCTTAATGTTGAAGTCATTCTTTATAAGTTTTGTTGTCGAGGAGCTGTATTTTTGTTTTAATTTTTTTACATTAGTGGCTCGTTTCTTGAAGGCTAAAAAGCGTCAATAAAGACGTAAGTTGACGGACAAAAAGCGTCAAGTATGTCCAAAAGTTGACGGACAAAAAGCGTCAAGTATGTCCAAAAGTTGACGGACAAAAAGCGTCAAGTATGTCCAAAAGTTGACGGACAAAAAGCGTCAAGTATGTGGGTACCCCTTTCCTGACACTGGCATTCTTGACGCTTTTTTAGACGTCAACTAAATAGATTCTTGACACTTTTTAACCGTCACTGAAGGCAGTTTTTCTTGTAGTGCCGCGTCCCATTTTTGGTACTTGCCCAAAGTTTTGCGCGACGATATATTGGTCGGGCAAAGTTTTGAGCGACAAAAAATATTGGTCGTGCAAAGTCTAAATTTTTTTTTTTTTTTTTTATAAATCTCGCATCCCATTTTTGGTACCCGCCCAAATTTTTAGAGTTTTGCTCGACGAACTATTGGTCGCACTCGCACAAACTTTTGAGAGACGAAAAATTGGTTTGTACCACAATATTTATAAAAATAATTGTTATAAATAATAAAAAAGAAAATAATTTTATTTTATGATTTAAAATATAAATAAGGTTAAAGCTACTTAATAAATATATATACTATTCAATTTCTTAAGTGTTATACATACAAATTAAATAAATATAAAGCTACTTAATAAATATATATATATATACACACACACCATTCAACGATCCAACTGTCAGTGTTATACGTGTACAAATTAAATAAATTTAAAGCAACTTAATAAATATATATATATATATACACACACATCATTCAATGATCCAACCGTCAGACTTGTTTGTATATACTTCAAGATCGTATACCCCAAAAATCCCAAAAAAACAAACATTCAGAGATCTAGTAACGGGACAAAACTTTTCGATGGTTATAAATAAAAAATCACAATTTAACGGTTAATTTAATTTCGATTTTGATGATTTTTTACAACTACACTCCTTGACCCTATATGAATACAATGATTGAATTTGATCTTCAATTTAAAATTTTTACACTAGTGGATACCACAAAATCTTATGTTATATTTAATGAAAGTATAAATAAACTCTTAATTGTTAGTGAATATATTGTTTTGATGGCATACGCATTCTACGAAACTAGTTTCAACGATCCAACCGTCAAACTTGTTTGTTTATACTTCGAGATCATATACCCCCAAAATTAAAAAAAAAATAAACATTCAGAGATCAAGTAACGGGACAAAACTTTTCAACAGTTATAAATGAAAAATCACTATTTAACGGTTATTTTAATTTCGATTTTGATGATTTTTTACAGCTACACTCCTTGACCCTATATGAATACAATGACTAAATTTGATCTTCAATTTAAAAATTTTACACTAGTGGATACCACAAAATCTTATGTTATATTTAACGAAAGTATAAATAAACTCTTAATTGTTAGTGAATATATTGTTTTGATGGCATACACATTCTACAAAACTAGTTTCAACGATCCAACTGTCAATCTTGTTTGTTTATACTTCGAGATCATATACCCCAAAAATTAAAAAAATAAACATTCAGAGATCAAGTAACAGGACAAAACTTTTCGACGATTATAAATGAAAAATCACGATTTAACGGTTATTTTCACTCCGATTTTGATATTTTTTACAGCTATACTCCTTGACCCTATATGAATACAATGACTGAATTTGATCTTCAATTAAAATTTTTTACACTAGTGTTTGTACCAAAATTTGCACTTTTTGGCCAAACTCTCCATTCTAGCCAAAATACATTTGGACTTATTTTTTACTCATCAGCCCAACTAGCTATTCGGGCTCCACTTGCCAAAAAATTGGAAAAGAAACCCATATCATTCCAAGAGATAAAATAAGCCAAAATAGCTTTCCCAAATTCCCAGATTACATATTTTGAAACTTGAGGTCTGACCTTCATTAACTCAAGACCATGCCAAACAGAAAGGGAGAACAAAACAAAATGATTAGAACCCATGTGCAACCCCTTTTGAAAAGTCAGCAAATTCAACCAAAAAGATAACAGGGACATACTTACGTGAAGAAAGGGAAGGAATTTCTGGAAAAGCCTTGCCACTAGGTACCACCAGGGAATTGTATATTCAGAGATAATATTTCTCTTCTCCAAATGCATAGACCACATGAGAAAAGCAAAAATAGGAATGATGAAGAATGATGGTTTGGAATGATGAAGAATGATGGTAGAAATGGAAGGGACATTTCTACGTGAAAAAAGGGGGAGAAATTCTAAAAGGGCCTTGCCACCAGGAGATTGTATATTCAGAGATAATGTTTCTCTTCTCCAAATGCACATACCACATGAGAAAAGCAAAACTAGGAATGATGAAGAATGATGGTTTCTGAGTGCTCATCAGCCCGAATTGATCTGGCAAAAATAAGCCACCCACACCCACTCACGTTCAATATTTCCTATAAATATGAAGAGAGGGTGAACGCATCAAGGACACACAATCAACCAATCAAACAAAAATCAGTCAAACAATCAAAACAGCCAAGGGCAAAACTCAAAATGATCACTTGATCACTGAGAATCTCCAAACTGGAGCAATCAAGCAGCTCACCCGAGCCACATAAATACCAGCTATAAATCAGAAGTTCCTAAGTTCAAAGGAAATCATTCCAAAATCACTCTCGTTACAAATTTGGTTCAGCAAAGCCAAGACAAGCAGAGTTTGAGTTTTCACAAATATGAAGACCTCAACAAATTCAGAAATAGCTCTGACCAAACAGGACAGGTGCAACAATACAGTTCCAGCTCAGTAGGCCTTAAATCCAGCCACTTCTGCCCCTTTCAGACGGAGGAAGTCCCAGTTCTGCCTATCCGAAAAGCCTTCCAAGGTTCGAAATAGATTAAAGCTCTGCCAAATTCAACTTTGGTATCGATTTACAGCTGGAGATCAACAACTGAAGTTGCTCATAGTCCAGTCCATCACAAGATCCTCAGTCCAGTCCGGATCAGCAGATTCTATCCTGGCAGAAATGGAATTTTTAGTAGGGGTGGCAATTTCCTATACGACCCGTTACACGACTCGAAACCCGCACGGAAAAAACACGACCCGAACCCGCACGATTAATAATTGGGTAATTTTCGGGTCAACCTGCTGCTGACTCGTTTATAAACGGGTGGGTTTCGGGTCAACCCGCCAACTCGCTAAAATACCTGTTTAACCCGTTTATTAAACGGGTCGTGTCAACCCATTTAATACCTGTCAACCCGCGAAAAAATGAAGAAAAATGTAGAGTTCAGCACACACAAGGGGTTTCGAACCTCCACCATCCTCATTCCTCTCCAACACTTTATCCACCATGCTACATACAACTTTGTGATTATATATTATGCCTTTTGATATTTATAATGTTTCTTTTTCTTGATTTGTTTTCTCTCCTCTATTTTTTTTTCTTTCTTTTCCTTCTCTTTAGTTTTCTCTCCTCTCTTTTTTATTTATTTATTTCTTTCTTTCCTTCTCTCTTCTCTCCTCTCTATCTTTTTTTTCTTTTTTTTTCCTTATATTTTCTCTCATCTCTCCTTTTTTTATTTAAATTTTTTCAGTTATGAGTTTTGTAACATATATAATAACATGTATAACAAGCCTTTCAAATGAAAACCTCAACAAACTTTTCAAAAATAATAAATGTCCAGCAATTCTGAAAATAAGGATGCACATATGATGCTGTGTCTACAGGAAGTTAACCTAATGTTCAACTAGGATCACTTTCCTCCATTGGCTCTTCATTAGCCTCGGACCTGAATTGAAATACCCCCAAACCTGAATTGAAATACAAGTGAACAAAAAAAATCTCAATGGCAGCTCCATAACATTGGTTGTATGACATTCTAAAAAAAATTGAAATACAAGTGAACAAAAATTGAAAACACAAATCAAATGAACAAAAATTGAAATACAAGTGAACAAAAATTGAAAACACAAATCAAATAACAAAAATTGAAAATTGAAAACACAAATGAACAAAAAAATTGAAAACCTCCATTAATACCCCCAGACCTGAATTGGACATTGTCCCCAATGTGAAAGCATATAAGAAAACAGAAAACAGGGATTAAGGGTAACCTGACACTGCATGGTTCATCCTTCAAACATAGCATTTCTGGCGTGAGAAATAACTAACGCACAAATTAAACCCTATATGCAATCGTAGTACGAGTAAGTAGGGATCGTTCTATTCCGGGGATTAGGAGGGATGCTAATCAACACAAATTAAATTTATTAAACTAAAACTAAGTTAAGGGAACAATGATTGGGGGGAGTTGGATGATTTAGATCAAAGTAAAATTAACAGCAGCAAATAACTAAGTTGTGAATGAAATATTGATTAAGGGATAGCTAGAGGATTCTTCTCCACACATGGAACATATGCATACAAATTGATCTCCAGTTACTCTTTCAATAAAGTATGAATGACAAAGCCCCAAATTAATTGTGAACTGCACTAATTAACTCTCAGATTTGCCTAGTTCATTGAATTGGACTCAGCGACTCAATCAAATTATTCTTATCAAGTTCCCTATATGAACAGCATGATAGAGATACATATCAAAGATCATTAAGTTTTATGAAAATCATAAGCTTTGACAAGACATTTGTAACTATGAAAAGCATGATACTCTTGCAAGGAATTTACTTAACACAATCATGACTAGTAACTTTTACTACTTGTGAATATAAGTTCATAACGATTAGGTGAAATTCCCTTATATCCTAGCATCAAATCCCTGCATGCAAACTAAGTATGCATCCTTAATAAACATGCAAGAATAAGTCCTGAATAAAACAGAAAAGTAAATCACATTCATACTTTACGAAATCATAACTGGAAGTGATCAATTCATATAAAACATATGTCCATGGCTTCGAATTCACCTCTAACTAAGAAGAAATTTAGTTACACATATTTAATAATTGAAAAGCAATATAGAATAAGAAATACATAGGATAAGATAAAGAGAAGAAAAGAACTAGATGATGGCAGCAAGGAATTCCCAAGACAGCTCCAAGCTTTGCTCCTCTTGCAACTAGCTCTCTCTCTCTCTCTCTCTCTCTCTCTCTCTCTCTCTCTCTCTCTATATGAATGTGTATGAGTAATGGATGAAGTGAATTGATGGATTGTTGAATGAATTGTGTTTAGAATTGGAGTGCTATTTATAGGGAGAATGGAAGGGGAATATTTGAATTGAATATGGTTTATGCCAATAGCACTTGTAATTTAGAAACTCTTCTTTTGGCTAGTGCACTTCACCAACAAATCCCATTGTAATTAGAAACTCATTCTTTTGGCTAGTGCACTTCACCAACAAATCCCATTGTAATTAGAAACTCATTCTTTTGGCTAGTGCACTTCACCAACAAATCCCACTAGATAGTCATGCATGACATAGTCAGCTTGTGGGCTGATTTTGGGCTTGTTATTCACTCCAAAAAATTCTGGAAAAATATGGATCTTCAAGCCCTTTGTCTTATCTTTCCAAGCATATGCAGCCCAACTCAAGGAAAAATAGGAAACACCTTCAAATGTCATTTGTGGCCCAGTAACTCAGATGCTGCCGAATTTTGACCTTGAGTTGCTAAATCATGGATAACTTCCTCTAGAAGACTCCAAATCATGAACCGTAAAATGCTACGGAAACTAGACTTCCGTATCTTTCCAATGATGTGTGGCTCATTATCTGGTTCTTCTTGAGCAAGTACAGGTTAATCCGTGAATGTGACTGATCTGCAGACACTGTTTTGAGCTAACTTGTCTTCAAAATGCATGTAATGAGTCTCATCCTTATTACACTGAAACATACACAAACTTTATTAAAAGCACAAGTTTAACTCAAAAACATAACCAAATCATAAGTTAGAAGGGTACAAAAAGATATGTAATTATGCACTGATCAAATACCCCCAAACTTAGATTTTGCTAGTCCTCGAGCAAAACAAAATAAAACTACAACTTAGGAAACAGGAAATAAGCAACTAGCCTTCCAAACAATATCCTCAAAGAATCACCAACGTATATGGTTCCAAAGAAACACAACAATCACAATCTAAGTTCCACACATGATTCACGAGAAAGCAAAGCTCACAATGACACCCTTAAGTGTAGTGTGTGAATGCCAAATCAGAACAACCCCTGCCACTCAAATAAGTATATGCGCACACACTTAGAGCAAAATCAATAATTCTGAACCCCATAAGCTCATTATCCAATCTGCTCTCCACAGTAATACCATGCAACACCAAGGATCAAAAGGACTTTACAAGGGTAGTAATGAGGTTCAGGGTAGTGGTAGAATGAAAGAAGGGATATGAGATATACAATATTTTTAGCACAATTAAAGCACAGGTAAGAGCATAAGAGATTTTTTTTTTTTTTTTTTTTTTTTTTTTTTTGAACTTTGTAACACGCAAGGAACACATACATGAGCAGATTTTCAACATAATTTCAGCACCTTCAAATGTGTTTATTTGGCCTAATTTTGTGGCTCTTTACCCTAGATCACCATGCTTTTCTCTTTTATAACATCCTAGGGCCGTGACTACATTGGTCACACTTCATTACCTCTTTTGATTAGTTACCAATACCCCCAAACTTATTTCTTTTCAACACTTGGGTAATGGCACTAATGATTCACTTTTGCTCCAAAAACCTTGCATTCTCTATAACTCTCTTTTGAAGATAACTTTAACTGCTCATAGAATAAGTGAGAATAAGAAAACAGAAGTTCATTATGGTAGGAATGGTTTACACAAAGAAAGGCTTAACATTGGCTCAAATGGGTTGACTAGGGATGAATACATGTAGAGGGATGGTTAGAAAGGCTCAAACGGTTCAAACATGGCCTAAATCATTTCCTAAGCATTGTATGGCAACAAAATGTCTCAAGAGATATTCAAATAAGTTCTAGAGTACTTGGCAAAGTGCTCAATAAGCAAGGAATTGCATACGTATCTAAGTAACAAAAATTGGACTAACTTGGCAAAGTGCTCAATAAGTGCAAGGGTGGCATGCAAGACAGAGTTAACTCAGAACCACACAAAGTCCTTAAAAAATGACTCTCAATTTCTGATAAACCATATTAGTATTAAATCCAAGTCTTATCATAGGTGTTTGGAAGGATAACGAAACAACACACAAAATCCTGCGTTTTTAGACGCTAAACACACAAAAAATAAATTAAAAAAATAAATTTAAAATTTGACAGTAAAACAACATAACCAAATCCTTCCCCCCAAACTTAAATGAAACATTGCCCTCAATGTTTAGAACGTAAGAACATGCAATGCCTTATAAATGCAAGGAAAGAAGAGAAGGAAAAGACATAACCAAATGTTAGAGTTTAGAAAAACTCCCCTTTGAAGCGATTAGGACGATTCATCTTTCAATCCGACTCACTTTCCGAAGGGTCTGAAACAGAAGAATCATATATGGCTCCATCTATCATCAACTCCTCCATCTGCTCCACGAAGTCTCGGAGTCTTGTGGTCATGTACACTAATTGGAAGTGAAACTCGTCAAGCACACTTAAGTAAATGCCAAACTCGTCTCGAATGTTACCTGTAGAATACATGTGACTGCTCACCACAATAGTTCTTGCCACAAACCTCCTATCTAGCAGATATACCCTCCAAGTATATAGACAACGTGCCAGCGCCGCAAGCTGCATCTCTTCCAATCCACAATCCAGATCCCAATTTGGAATCATGCCTTCAATTACCCCTATCACCCTACCTCTTTGAAACAGAAAGGCATCTATGGTAACTTCTGAGGGATCCATGGCAAACACAACCACGAGCACCTCAATCACCTCAAACACCCGTTGCATAATGGTGTCCTCTCCCAAAGGATCTTCTGGTGGGATAGCTGGCAGTGAGTTCAACAAAACTATTGGGCTAGGCACCTTCACCATGCTCAATTCGGACTCCTCCTCCTTGAGCTTTCCACCGACGGCATCCTTGAGTTTCTCCATTGACGAGCCCTACAATAAGCAATAATTTGGAGAAGGCTTGGGAAGAGAAGATTTGGTTTCAGGGGTTAGCGGGCGGCTAGATCAAATGAAAGATGGAGAGTTAGGGTTAATGTAGTGTTTCAGAGAAAGAGAAGGTTTTTATTTTTTTTTTTTTAATATTATTATTATTATTATTTTTTTTTTTTTTTTTTTTTTGTTTTTTATAATTATTATTATTATTTTTTTTTTTTTTGAATAAAACACACGAATATACAAGTGACTCATGGATTACCAGTTAAGAACCTCAGAAAACACAGCCAGGGGATCCGGGAAGTTTGGAGAGGTCACAATGGTCCCGCTTAAAACCCAAACTTCTTAGACACCGAAGGTGTCGCCTATAGAACTCCTAGACACTGTATTAACAGAGGTGCTTATTGGAGTTACCAGAAGTCAACTCATATGAAAAATCTCTTTTTTTTTTTTTTCATAGGCTTGCAAGACATTGAACAAAATTATACTAAGCAAAACAAAGCTCACACAACTTAACTCTACCACAAAACCTAACAAAATTGTCAATCCCTAATAAATGCAAGGAAAGACGATAAGGAAAAGACATAACCAAAGGTTTAGAGTTTAGAAAAACTCCCCTTTGAAGCGATTAGGACGTAAGCAGCTCCTTGCAGGTTCTATCTTCTCCTCATCACCTTGGGTTGCCTCCCAAGAAGCGCTAAGTTTTATGTCTTCAGCCGGACGTCCAAACTTTCTATAGTGAATGAGGGGGTTTGGGCTCAATCGGCACCGCATGCAATGCAAGAGAGTTCACCAAGCTTGTCTTCCATTTCCATCGCTTCCTTGTTGCTTTCCTTTTCTTCAAATGATTCCGTAATGGTTTAAGCTCGAGAGTGGGCGCCTGAATCACCGAAGGTAACAACTTGTTAGTAGAAATGGGAATTGGAATTGGGATTGGAGGCTTACCAACATATTGTGGCAATGACTCAAGGGCAGCCACCATCTCGCAGATTTCTTCATGATTAGGTTCGGCCCCATTTTTGATGAGTTCAATTCCTTGAACAATGGTGGTTTCAAGGGCATCCCTATCTAGGGATTTGAGATTTTCCTACGCCAAAGAATCAAATGCATCAACAAAGAAACATGAGTGATCATCCATAGGGTACCTCATAGCTTCAGAAATATTGAAATCAATGATATCGCCATCAAATTCCATTGTCAACGTCCCTTTGAACACATCGATATTGGTTCGGGCTGTTTTCATGAAAGGTCGTCCAAGTAAAATTGGCAATGGTGTAGAATGGGCTGAATCCTCCATCTCAAGCACATAAAAATCTGCTGGAAATATCAAGTGGTTAACCTGCACCAAAACATCTTCCAAAACTCCTTTCGGATATGCATTAGAACGATCAGCTAATTGAATTACAACTCCATCCTTTTTAAGCTCTCCTAAGTTCATAGATGCATAAATAGAGTATGGCATGACATTAATGGAAGCACCTAAATCTAACATGGCATGTTCAAACTTGGTGTTACCAATTACACAAGGGATTGTGAAACTACCTGGATCTTTGCATTTCGGTGGCAGTTTTCGTTGCAAAACTGCAGAAACATTCTCACTTACCCTTACCACTTCTTTGTTCGAATTCCTCCTCCTTGTTGTACAAAGCTCTTTCAAGAATTTAGCATACTTTGGAACTTGCTTTATTGCGTCAAGAAGTGGGATATTTACTTGTACCTTCCTGAAAGTCTCTAAGATGTCTTTTTCATTCTCTTCTTTCTTAGACTGCATAAACCTGCGAGGGAAAGGCACATTTGGTGGGATATGGTTAGAATGAGTTGAATTTGGAACAACCTTACCTGAGTTTGGTTGTGTAGGAGCTTTGGGGGACTGCAGCAATGGTTGTTCCTCCCTTGTCGTGGCTTTGTCCTCCTCCTTCTCTTTGAAAAGCAACTTTTCGTTCTCTGTTGGGCTTTGTTTGGACATTTTGGGATTGGTTCCAATCTCTTTACTACTCCTCAAGATGATAGCTTTAGCCGTTTCAAAACCTCCTTTTGGGTTGACAATGGTTGAGCTAGGTAGTTTGCCTTCTTCTCTAAACTGTCCCATGAATTCCGCCATCTGCCCAATTTGCTTCTTCACTTCGCTCATCTCTTTGGCTTGATTTTGTAAACCCTGAGTCAAAGAAGTTAGTACTTTAAGCATTTGATCATTATCCATTGGGGAACCTGAATTTGATTGGGCAGTTTGTGGTTGAGGTTGTGGTGGTGCGAATGGCTTTTGATAGAACCCTGGAGGTGGCTGTCTATATCCGCCTTGTTGTTGAGTTTGTTGAGGCTCCCTCCACTTAAAATTTGGATGATCTCTCCAGCCTGGATTGTAGGTGTTTGAAAATGGGTCATACCTAGGTTGAGTTTGGCCTTGATAACCTATGGCATTAGCACTTTCCCATCCCCCATTCGCTATTAATTGAGGACATTGATCAGTGTGGTGTCCATGCATAGAGCACACACTACAAGTGGCTGCACTTTGCACTTTGGGTCCTTCAACAACCTGCGAAATAAGAGTAGAGAGATTAGCCATTTGAGATTGAAGTTCTGAAATAGCACTTACCTCATTAACTTGACTTGGCTGTGCATGATCTCTCCCTTCAACTCCTTCATATTGTTGTGCATTCAAAGCTCGGTTTGCTATTAAGATCTTTGCAGCAACTGGTGTTTTGTCAACCAAAGCACCTCCTGCTGAAGCATCAAGCATTTGTCTCTCCAGTGGAAGTAGCCCTTCATAGAAATATTGAATTAAAAGCTCTTCCTTCATTTGATGTTGTGGGCAGGATGCAACTAACGTCTTAAAACGCTCATAGTACACTGGAAAGGATTCTCCCGGGCCTTGTTGAATTCCACTAATTTTCTTCCTCAAAACAATGATTCTTGAAGTTGGGAAGAATTTCTCCAAGAATGCTTTCTTCATACTTTCCCAAGAAGTAACAGTTCCAGGTGCTAGTTCATAGAGCCAATCCTTAGCCTTGTCCATAAGAGAAAATGGAAAGGCTTTCATCTTCAAAATATTTCCATCCACGTTAATGGGTGTCATACTTGAACATACTACTTCAAATTCCTTCAAATGCTTGTTTGGATCTTCCATGGACAGCCCATGGTATCTGGGAATATGATGTAGCAAACTTGACTTCAATTCAAACACATCGGTCTTGCCTGCAGCAGCCCTGGGGTATTGAATGCAAAGAGGGACTGCATTGTCCAATTCAGAGGCTGAAAGTTCCTTGATTGATCTATTGTCTACAGCCATGTCTTGTTCCTCTTCCAAGTCCGTTTCTGCTTCAGATTCGGGTTCGGAACCAGAACTAGAGGGACTGAGTTCTGGCTGTTTCCTCTTCCTTCTCAAAGTTCGTTCGAGATCGTCGTCAAAGTCCAATATGTGCGCATGAACACGGTGTGAACTTCGAGTCATACACTTGTACCTAAAACAAAGAAAACAAAACAAAACAAAATCAGAAACACAAGAACAACGAAAACGCACGGAAGATTAGCAATTTTGCTAATCCCCGGCAACGGCGCCAAAATTTGGCGTGAGAAATAACTAACGCACAAATTAAACCCTATATGCAATCGTAGTACGAGTAAGTAGGGATCGTTCTATTCCGGGGATTAGGAGGGATGCTAATCAACACAAATTAAATTTATTAAACTAAAACTAAGTTAAGGGAACAATGATTGGGGGGAGTTGGATGATTTAGATCAAAGTAAAATTAACAGCAGCAAATAACTAAGTTGTGAATGAAATATTGATTAAGGGATAGCTAGAGGATTCTTCTCCACACATGGAACATATGCATACAAATTGATCTCCAGTTACTCTTTCAATAAAGTATGAATGACAAAGCCCCAAATTAATTGTGAACTGCACTAATTAACTCTCAGATTTTCCTAAGTTCATTGAATTGGACTCAGCGACTCAATCAAATTATTCTTATCAAGTTCCCTATATGAACAGCATGATAGAGATACATATCAAAGATCATTAAGTTTTATGAAAATCATAAGCTTTGACAAGACATTTGTAACTATGAAAAGCATGATACTCTTGCAAGGAATTTACTTAACACAATCATGACTAGTGACTTTTACTACTTGTGAATATAAGTTCATAACGATTAGGTGAAATTCCCTTATATCCTAGCATCAAATCCCTGCATGCAAACTAAGTATGCATCCTCAATAAACATGCAAGAATAAGTCCTGAATAAAACAGAAAAGTAAATCACATTCATACTTTACGAAATCATAACTGGAAGTGATCAATTCATATAAAACATATGTCCATGGCTTCGAATTCACCTCTAACTAAGAAGAAATTTAGTTACACATATTTAATAATTGAAAAGCAATATAGAATAAGAAATACATAGGATAAGATAAAGAGAAGAAAAGAACTAGATGATGGCAGCAAGGAATTCCCAAGACAGCTCCAAGCTTTGCTCCTCTTGCAACTAGCTCTCTCTCTCTCTCTCTCTCTCTCTCTCTCTCTCTCTCTATATGAATGTGTATGAGTAATGGATGAAGTGAATTGATGGATTGTTGAATGAATTGTGTTTAGAATTGGAGTGCTATTTATAGGGAGAATGGAAGGGGAATATTTGAATTGAATATGGTTTATGCCAATAGCACTTGTAATTTAGAAACTCTTCTTTTGGCTAGTGCACTTCACCAACAAATCCCATTGTAATTAGAAACTCATTCTTTTGGCTAGTGCACTTCACCAACAAATCCCATTGTAATTAGAAACTCATTCTTTTGGCTAGTGCACTTCACCAACAAATCCCACTAGATAGTCATGCATGACATAGTCAGCTTGTGGGCTGATTTTGGGCTTGTTATTCACTCCACAAAATTCTGGAAAAATATGGATCTTCGAGCCCTTTGTCTTATCTTTCCAAGCATATGCAGCCCAACTCAAGGAAAAATAGGAAACACCTTCAAATGTCATTTGTGGCCCAGTAACTCAGATGCTGCCGAATTTTGACCTTGAGTTGCTAAATCATGGATAACTTCCTCTAGAAGACTCCAAATCATGAACCGTAAAATGCTACGGAAACTAGACTTCCGTATCTTTCCAATGATGTGTGGCTCATTATCTGGTTCTTCTTGAGCAAGTACAGGTTAATCCGTGAATGTGACTGATCTGCAGACACTGTTTTGAGCTAACTTGTCTTCAAAATGCATGTAATGAGTCTCATCCTTATTACACTGAAACATACACAAACTTTATTAAAAGCACAAGTTTAACTCAAAAACATAACCAAATCATAAGTTAGAAGGGTACAAAAAGATATGTAATTATGCACTGATCAATTTCTCAAAATGCTATCGATGGCTGAGCTCACCCATGGCTCTTCTTCTGACTCACTTTCCGAAGGGTCTGAAACAGACGAATCATATAGGGCTCCATCTATCATCAACTCATCCATCTGCTCCACAAAGTCTCGGAGCCTTGTGGTCATGTACACTATTTGGAAGTGAAACTCGTTAAGCACACTTAAGTAAATGCCAAACTCGTCTCGAATGTTACCTGTACAATACATGTGACTGCTTAACACAACAGTTCTTGCCACAAACCTCCTATCTAGCAGATATACCCTCCAAGTATCTAGACAATGTGCCAGCGCCGCAAGTTGCATCTCTTTCAATCCACAATCCAGATCCCAATTTGGAATCATGTCTTCAATTTCTTCTATCAGCCTACCTCTATGAAACAAAAAGGCATCTATGACAACTTCTAAGGGATCCATGGCAAACACAACCACGAGCACCTCAATCACCTCAAACACCCGTTGCACAATGGTATCCTTTCCCAAAGGATCTTCTGGTGGGATAGCTGGCAGTGAGTTCAACAAAACCATTGGGCTAGGCACCTTCACCATGCTCAATTCGGACTCCTCCTCCTTGAGCTTTCCACCGACGGCCTCCTGGAATTTCTCCATTGACGAGATCTACAATAAACAACAATTTGGAGAAGGTTTGGTTCAGGAGGAAGAGGAAGTTGAGATGTTCAGGTTTGGTTCGGGAGGAAGAGGAATTTGGAGAAGGTTTTGACGAGATCTATAAGCATTTTCTTCTAATTTGGAGAAGGTTTTGACGAGATCTATAATTTTTCTTCTAATCATGACAACCAAAAACATAATAACGAGATTGCTTTAACTTTCATTTAGCTTTTTTTAGCTTTTTGAGAAGGAAAAACGAATACCCCAAACCCCAAGAAGCATTGGATTCCATTCTGGGCGACGACCAAAATCAAAATCTGTGGCGAGAAAAAAAGAAAAAAGGAAAAGATATTTATTATATTTCCCCTCTCTCTCTTTTTAATCACTCCCTCTCTTTTTTATTATTTTTTCCACTTTATCTCTCTCCCCCTCTCTCCCGTCTTCCTCTTTATTTATTCTTTTTCCTTCTTCCTTTTTCCCCTTTTTTTTTTAAATTCTTTTTCCTCTCTCTCTTTCTTCTTGCTCCAACTGCCACCACCAAATGTACAATGATGACAGTCACCTTCAAGAGCCTTTTACATTACTGCCCTTTATTTTGTTCTCATTTTCATTTACTGTTCACAACCCCAAGCATAATAAAGCTCGTAATAAATGGTGCAACGCAGAGGGGTAACTTTGTCTAGAGCGTTGAAAATTTGGAGTGTTTTCGCTTAAATTGTGAGTTTTGTAACATGCATGTTATTATTTATGAAATTTAATCACGGGTAGTCAAAGGTTATAGTTCTTTGTACATAGCGATGTTTCTTTATTAGTTGCTACCACTTTTATTAAATAGGTTATTAACCAGGTAACCTGTTTAATAACCTGTTTAAGGCGACCCGAACCCGACACGACACGATTATTAAATGGGTCAGGTTTGGGTTGAGCATTCTTGACACGTTTATTATCCCGACACGACACGAACCCGACACGACACGACCCATTGCCAGCCCTAATTTTTAGCCTTCCTTTTACCTTTCTACAGTTGATTTCTACCATTTTGAATCCTGTAAGAGGCAGTTCTGCCTAAAACAGAGCACTGGATCAACATCCAATTCTGGCCAGAATTACCAATTTTTACTGAGATAAATTATGAAGTCCTTACCAATCTAAGGCATAGAAAAGAACTTACTTGGGAGATATTCCTCACCCAAATTCACAATCGTTTGTTCACAGTCAATAGCTTGGGGCGCAAGTTATTTTTACTCTCAAGTCTGTTAGAATTGAAAAATTGCTAACGGTGGCACGCTCGACACACAAAGAAAGTTAATTTATTGACCAACCATGGTCTTTGGATTAATGGGGAACTTTGCCCTCTCCATCTCAGGAGGAAGCACAAAAACGGGGTGAACAATTTGGCACGCCCAGTGGGACTTCTAAATAAGCATATTATGGACAATTTTGTTGGTATATGAATATTGGAAGTGCAAGCTTGGAAATATAGGTTATCATGGTAGGACATTGAAGCATGAATTACGATGACTATGATTCGGAAGATAGCGATGAGTGGCAAATCCAGCATAAGCCAAATGGCGAACAGGGTTGCAGGTCTTATCCAGGTTGCCAAAATAACCAAAGATATTATTCTGAAAAGAATAATAGCCAACTTGGGTACATGTCATATAGTCAGGGCAGTGAAAGTTATTATTCTGAAAGGAATAATAGCCAAGATGGCTGCAAATTAGCTTGCTCAGACAACCAGGACATCACAAGTCAACATGGTGGCTATGAATATGGTTTTAATCATTATGATTATTTGCCAAATTATGGCGATGAAAATTATGATGATCAAACTTATTTTAATGGTTACAAAGAGCCATTCTGTGATTCTAGTAGCCAACAAAAGCCAATATGTCGTTCTACCTCTAGCCATGTTTCAGAGAAGCTCCATAAAAATTCAGGCATAATACATGTGAAACCAAATTTTGGTTCCGACATGTATAATGTTGATGCTATTCATGAAGAAAGAGCTAAAACCCAAAGACGTACAGAAAAGTTAGAAGTCATGATCAAATTCCATGGAGCCCTCACCCAGTTGACTGAACAATGGAAAATACGCCAAAAGGAATTGAAAGAGCTCCAAAAGGGATTTAAAGAGTTCAGAAAGGAGGAGGACAGGGCTCGGCAAAAGCGCCATCAAAAGAGGAAAGAGAACAAAATCAGGATCAACTCATTATCCATTGGTAGTGAGTCACAAGTTTTTCCAATTTTGGAAGAAAAAATGGAGAAAACTTTGGTGATTCAAGAGCCAAAAAGTGATGAGGTTTCTCTTTCAAGTGAGTCACCAATTCCTCTAGTCGTTGAAAAACAAGAAATTGTGGAATGTTTGGTGATTCAAGAAGGAAAAAGTAATGAAAAACCAAGGAGGGAAGACCCACAGATTACTTTCTATGAAGACCAAAATATGGTTGAAATAGAAAATTCGATGATTGACATGGTTATAGGAGACAAAGCCAATTTGTCAAAGCCACCAATGGCTATGTTGGAAAGTAAGGCCATGATTGGCCAAAATATAACCATACTCGGGGGGCAAGAGAATTCATCTTATTTGGAGCCCAATGAGCAAGAAAATTCCACCACTTTTCTTGCTAAATCACTTCATGGCCTACAAAAACATGAGATTCATGTTGAAAATGCAAGAAAATCAAGGCTTGGAGTGAAACATGGTTGGCCTCCCCCTATGGTGCAAGGTTTGAGTGCTCTATTTTAGCTAAACTAATGAATAAATTCAGCCAGAACTGGTAGCAGAATTGCAATTTCAGCCAGAATTGGTGGCAGAATTGTAATTTTCAGGCAGAAATTGGTGGCAGAATTGTAATTTCAGCCAGAATTGGTGGCAGAATTGCAATTTCAGCCAGAATTGGTGGCAGAATTACAATTTCAGCCAGAATTAGTGGCAGAATTGCAATTTTAGCTAGACTTGGTGGCAGAATTGTAAATTTCAATCAGAATTGGTGGCAGAGTTGTAAATTCAGCCAGACTTGGTGGCAGAATTGCAATTTCAGCCAGAATTGGTGGCAGAATTGCAATTTTAGCCAGAATTGGTGGCAGAATTGTAATTTCCAGGTAGAAATTAGTGGCAGAATTGCAATTTCAGCTAGAATTGGTGGCAGAATTGTAAATTTCAATCAGAATTGGTGGCAGAGTTGTAAATTCAGCCAGACTTGGTGGCAGAATTGCAATTTCAGGCAGAATTGGTGGCAGAATTGCAATTTCAGCCAGAATTGGTGGCAGAATTGTAATTTCCAGGCATAAATTAGTGGCAGAATTGCAATTTCAGCTAGAATTGGTGGCAGAGTTGTAATTTTCAGTCAAAATTGGTGGCAGAATTGCAATTTCAGGCAGAATTGGTGGCAGAATTACAGTTTCAGCAAGAATTGGTGGCAGAATTGTAATTTTCAGCCAGAATTAGTGGCAGAGTTGTAAATTCAACCAGATTTGATGGCAGAATTATAAATTCAGCCAGAATTGGTGCCAAAACAACCAGAACTGAGCTAAAACACTGCCAAAACAGCTAGAACTGAGCCAAAACAGTGACTGAACAGCCAGAACAGGGTCAAAATGGTCTTGAAGCACGCAAAAATGGGCGAATAGCACCACAATTTTGGTATGTTTGCTTGAATTCACGGAGATTCGAGGGCATATTGTCAGAATTCGTATACACTTTTTCATATGGCCATGCATTTTCATCCATCCACATATTGATCGGCAAATTTTGCTAAAGCTATAACTTTTCATAAATTTTGCCCAAATTCATAAAAACTCGGGGGCATTGTTTGTACCAAAATTTGCACTTTTTGGCCAAACTCTCCATTCTAGCCAAAATACATTTGGACTTATTTTTTACTCATCAGCCCAACTAGCTATTCGGGCTCCACTTGCCAAAAAATTGGAAAAGAAACCCATATCATTCCAAGACTGCCAAGGGCAAAACAATCAGTTCACTGATCATTCTAGCCTTCAATAGAAGCAAAGCCAACAAAGGTACCAAGGAACTTCAAAGCTATCCTTGAGATTCTGCTCAGAATTCCCAGCCACTCACAACTCAACTTGATTATAGCTCTGCCAATTTCAACATTGGTATCGATTTCCAGCTAATATTTTTTAGCTGAAGGTGCAGCCAATCCAGTCCAGCCACACAATCCAGTGCAGTCCAACCTGACTAAAATAGCCTCAGAAATGGCATTTCAGGCAGAATTCGAAGTCCAATACTTTGATGTATTTCCGGATTTAGCAGTTCCTTTCATTTACTGTATTTCAAACAGTTCTCCTTGAACTTGTTTTTATTTTCAAACACATGTATTTTTGCTTCACTTCCCAGTTTTATTTAGATAAATTATGAAATCCTTACCAGTCTAAGGCATAGAAAAGAACTTACTTGGGAGATATTCCTCACCCAAATTCACAATCGTTTGTTCACAGTCAATAGCTTGGGGCGCAAGTTATTTTTACTCTCAAGTCTGTTAGAATTGAAAAATTGCTAACGGTGGCACGCTCGACACACAAAGAAAGTTAATTTATTGACCAACCATGGTCTTTGGATTAATGGGGAACTTTGCCCTCTCCATCTCTGGAGGAAGCACAAAAACGGGGTGAACAACTAGTGGATACCACAAAATCTTATGTTATATTTACGAAAGTATAAATAAACTCTTAATTGTTAGTGAATATATTGTTTTGATGGCATACGCATTCTACGAAACTAGTTTCAACAATCCAACTGTCAAACTTGTATGTTTATACTTCAAGATCATATACGCCAAAAATCGAAAAAAGTAAACATTCAGAGATCACGTAATTGGACAAAACTTTTCGACGGTTATAAATGAAAAATCACGAATTAACGGTTATGTTAACTCCGATTTTGATGATTTTTTTACAGCTACACTCCTTGACCCTATATGAATACAATGAACTAATTCGATCATCAATTTAAAATATATATTTTCTAACAAAAGCCCAATTTGAACTACAATAATATATTTTTCTAACAAAAATCCGATGCGAACTAAAATAATAAATTTAAAGCTACTTAATGCAGACAAAATAAATTGGTTTAGGTGACGAAATATTTGGATTACGTCATGCAAAGATTTTAAAAAATATTTTTTTTATTTTATTTATTTTTGTAAAAACCTTGCGCGACGAAACACACTTCATCGCTAAAGACTTTGTGCAACGAAGTTCATTGTTTCGTCATGCAAAGTCACTTTGAAATACGTTGTATTGTTGTTACACAAAAGTTCGTCGCGCAAAGTCACTTTGTGCGACGAATTGTTTTTCGTCACGCAAAGTTTGGTCATGCAAGACTTTGAGCGACGAAGTATTGTTGTCGCGCAAAGTGATTTTGCACGACGAATTTTTTTCTTTTTCAATTTTAATTGTTTAAAAGATATACAATTGTTTTTATATTGATTTTTCCATTTTTTTAAAATATCCTTGAAAATAGAAAGACTAAAATACCCTTAAAAATTGATGGAAAATTGGATAATGTTAAAATCAGATGATAAATCATGAATTAAAAAAAATTAAGGTGACATTTCTACAAAAATTCCAAAAAGAAATATTGACACTCGTACAACCAACTATTTTAACACAAAACAATCTTATTTATGCACTGTACATACAAAATTCCAAACTGGAACCAATAAACTCGGTAGTCATATACGAATTAACTTCATAAAACATCACACAATACTTGAGTTCGAGTCCTAACCTCATAAATAGTTATCATGAATAACTCAAATTCTGAGGTGTAGTCCTAATAACTACAAGTGGTAAATATTTCATCATCCGACACTAAAAGCTAAAACAGAGCAAGAGTTACAGAAAAAAGCTAGAGCACCAGCCAGCCAGGGTGTGATTAATTTACCTCAGTGGTAGAAGTGTTTATTTGCAAAACCCCATGGCACCAATTCGAATCCCCTTGTGTGCGCCTCCCACCACCACCTTAGATTAGTTGATTTAGCTCTATCTTAAAAAAAATACTAAAAATAATTATAAATAAATAAATAAAGAGGCCAGAGCCAGGGGCGGAGGCATGTAGAGACCAGTGCAGTCACTGGCCCCCACTCAACTTTTTTTCTTTCTTTCAAAATGTAATATGCATTGCTGTTATTGAATAATCTATATTAATTAATATGTTTATTTTATCACGTGGGCTAGCAGCCAAATCCTGTTTTCCTTTCCACCAAGTGTCAGCCACTTTCCTTTCCTTTTCCCAAAGGTTTATAGATTATTATTATATATTTACCTTTTTACAAAAATTGATAAATCCTAACCCATTTTTCTCCTTCCTTGGAGATACACAGCAAAGCAGACTTTCTCAATGCACTGCTTGTGAGTTTTTCTCTCAAACTCCATATTAAACTATCAAGTTTTAATTAGGTTAATTTATTCAATTAAAGTTTTTTTAGTAGTTCTCTTTTTTATTTTTTATTTTTTTTAGTTCGTAAAATTTTAATTTTAATTTTATTGATTTTAATAGATCTTTCAATTTATGTATAAATGATTGCTTCGTTGCATATATTGAGAGAGACGTTTTCAATAGCATAGATGACAAGGTTGTTATGCAACGATTTCAAATTATGAAAACTCGTCAAGAACAATGATGATTGTAATGAATACACAGTATGATTTTTGATGTTTTGGTATGTTTTGTGAGTTCAAATTTTTTTATTATTTATATTTTGTGAGAGGCCCCCACACACATGAAATTCTGGCTTCGCCACTGGCCAGAGCACCAGCATGATCAACATGCCGCACGCATACATCTAGCACATACAAAAGGCTTTACCGCAACATGAGCTCCAACACCATTTCAATTTTTACAAGCTTTCCTTGTGCTTCCAACTCACAATTTTGCAGCTTTCTCAGTTTATGGTTAAAGAATCTCACAAAGTTGACAAACACTATAAACAAATCACAAAAACCAAAATAAATAATTAGAACCAGCCAGGATGCCTGACATAGAAGCAGCTGGGTTTCTTTAGGTCCTCTTCTGTCTCAACAGACTATCTTCATCAACCAAATATCATCATTGATCTGAACTTTTGGTAAACTTCTCGTGGGCTTTTTTAACGCAAAGGATGAACCAATCTTCAAACTTTTTAGCCTTGACATATAAAATGAGAAGTAAATTAACAAAATCAAAGCTCAACCGACTAACCTACAGCGATCCAATTACAACATTATGTCAAAGGGATACTATTAAGTAACATTGAAACTTACCCTAAAAGGACAACTCGTATGATAAATTTGATTTCATCTGAAGAGCTTGTGCTTCTAGAAAACTAGAGAGTAGTAGGTTGTGCTGAATTGCATAGGTGGTCTGCGAGAAATCCAAGTAAGATTCTCACTTCAAAACTAAATCCATAATGTGACAATGTTAACGCGAATAATGAATTACCTTATGCCTTTCCCCCTGGAAGAGTCAGAGGCTTCAAGGCTCTTGAGATTTCCCCTAACAACTGCTCACTTAGAATTTCAATCAATCTACAGAGAGTAAAAACGATGTCCACAAGTGGCAGCTGACCTGTCATAAGTCAACAAAATCAGATGAGCATTATACCAATTTGATCAAATTTTTACCGCCATCTAACAGAGATATGCATACACATACAAGTAAAAATACAAGAAACATCGCAGCATAGGTATTAATTTTTTATATTTTATGTAGCGCAGGGATCAAATTGAAAAATTGGTTTTGAAAATCCTACTTAATTATTAGAAGATCATGTTCTCTATTTCTGAAGTTACACAAAAAGGAAAGAGCCGGATTTAGTAAAAGACCAGAGCCAGAGAGCAAGATATAAGCAGCTCAAATAACCAACACTCAAGGCTTGGGAGATATCAATTATTCTAGTTTGTACACTTTGCCTTTCTCTCCCTCCCTCTCTCTCTAAATAACAACATACATGTACATAATAATAAAGAATAGCCAATCGAACGGAGAATCTGAAATCCTGAACACAGTATAAGTTTAAGTAATACCAAAAGGCACGGCTCATTCTTGACTTTTGTTTGGGCCTAAAATACACACACCAGCCCAACTGATTATCGGCCCATGTCAAAAACAGAAGCTTGGACCCTGTTTATTAAAGTCAGAAATCAGCCCAGAGGGTTTTGGAGGCCCAAACCTTTGTAGACCAATTAGCAAGAATCAAAATCACAAATTAAAGATTAATTTCCATTAAATGGTGATTTAAATGTGGACAAAACAGTTTCTAATTGATTTTTACGATTAGGCCCAGCTTCTAATATCTTCGAAGGCCCAAAAATTTGATCATTGCCGTTGATCTCAATTCCAGAGTTCAAATCAACAGATATTTTGGAATATCTTTCTCTCAGGAAAAAGCCCTTGTGACTCTGAAAGTCAAAGTTTTCAACTGAGGTAGAGGAAGTGATAGGGAGTTAATGAAAACAGGTTAACCAGAAGAACACTCTCCATGACCATTTAAAAATGCCAAAATAAGAGGGCGGCCAAGTTTCCTTTCTATACTCATGAGAGTTCAGCATCAGAGCATGTTGTGTTTTCAAAAAATGCAAACAAGAAATAGGAGAGTTGTTTGCCAGAAAAAGTAAATTGACCATCATAATGGTTCTTTTTGCTAGATTAAAATAAACTTCCCCCTTTTGTGCGTTGGGAAAGGAAAATCCTTCTCAAAGATCTGCCCCCCATATATTAAAAAATAAATAAATAAATAAATAAAACCTCATTCAGATTCTCTATAAATATGAGAGGAGGTGAACAAGGTGGAGGACAGCCAAAAACGCAATCAAAAAACAAAAATTCTCGAAGTCATACTGACAAATTTAAAATAAGATCAATCGATCTCAAAAGTCTTCAGACTCTGAAGCAACCAAACTCTTTGATTTATAAAGGATAGATCACCCAGAACTCAGGTGTCTGACTTCAGATCAATTTAAAGAAACAATTTACAAAGGAAACAAGATTTCTCTCGTTACAAATTTGATTCAACATAAGCCAAATCAAGCAGAATTCGGGTTTTTCATAATATGAAAACCTCAACAAATTTACAGTGATGCCTTGGTCTCTCAGAATTGCCAGAATAGCTCTGGAATGATTCATAATCAAGCAGAATAGGTACTATAGTGTAGCTCTAGGTCAGCAATCATCAATCTAGCCACTTCTAGCCCTGTCCAGACTGAAGAAATCTCAAATTCTGCCCATCCAGCAAGCCTTTCCATGGCTAGAATAGATTGAAGCTCTGCCAATCTTAACATTGGTATCGATTTTCAGCTAAACCTCATCACTTGAAGGTGCTGACGTTTGAATCCAGCATAGATACATCCAGTCCAGCCTGAGTTATAGGCAACAATCCAAGTAGAAATCGAAGCCCAATGTTCTGTTGTCCTTTCATACATGGCAATTCCCTTTTTGTTTTAAATTGTGTAATAGGAAGTTTCCTTTTTAAAACAGTTTGATTTATTTTCAGTGCTCATTTTTTTGCCAGAATTACTAGTTTACTATGAGAAATTGTGAAGTTCTCACCAGTCTTAGGCAAGAAAATAACTTACTTGGGAGATATTCCTCACCCAAATTCACAATCACTTGTTTAAAATCAGTAACTTGGGGCCAAGTTATCTATCTTTCATAAGCCTATTAGGGTTTTTAACTGCTAGCAGTGGCACGCTCGCACACCAAAGAAATTTGACTTGTTGGCCACCAATGGTTTTCAAGTTAATGGGGAGTTTTACCCTACCGTCATAAGACTAAATCAAAACGGGTGAACAATTTGGCACGCCCATGGGGACCTCTCAATGTACATACTCCTAAAGACTTCTTTCAAGTTAACGGGTAGAACTGCCATGAAAATGCCTGTAGAGCAGTTGTGCTTTACCAAATCTACCAAGGAAATGGAAAATTATCTCAAACCCTTATTCATCATTGAAAATTTTGGTGAGATTCCTATAACTGAAGTAATGGTAGATGGAGGCGCAGTCATCAATCTGCTACCTCACAGACCCTTGGCTAAGATGGGCAGAACAAAAAAAGACGTAATCCCAACGCGTCTTACAGTCACCAATTTTGCTGGGGCATTACTAAGACCTATCTGTTCCTTCCAACTGAGGTAGGAACTGGATCCACCAAAGCCTATGTGTTCCTTCCAACCTACACCAACAGTTAGCCCTCTGGAATGAAGATGGTTTTATGAAGATAGTAGAGGCCGATCCATGGCCATTTCTACCATCTACAAAGTGTTTCGAGGCCAGGTATTATCATGATGATCTTGGTTCTTTTACTTTCCTTGCAGTCAATCAGAACGGCCGCCCCCATGGTGTCACGACCCAGAGGCTCATTGAAGAGGGTCTAGCCAGTTCTAGAGGACAGGAATAGGCCTTCTGTCCTAAACCTCCAAAATTCTGTTGTTTAGCTCAAACTAACGAGAGAATGATCGAGCTGCAATAATTCGATCCATTACAAATAGATTGTTGGTATATTGGGAAGAAAGGAAGCTCTCTATCCAGAATCCAGCTGTTAATATGGCAGAATTCATGCATGAGAGTGCATAAGAGCAGGAAGAAAGTTTACAGGAGGAGGAATTGGAGTTTGCACCAGTAGCATTGGATGACTCCTTGCCAGAAGTGGAAGACCCTTTGCGGGAAATAAACTTAGGGATAGAAGAGGATCCTACACATACTTTTATCAGTGCATTGCTACAAGAACCATTGAAGGATGAAATCATTGCACTTCTGCATGATTTCAAAGACTATTTCATATGGCATTATCATGAAATGCCTCGACTGGACAGAGGATTGGTATAGCACAAGCTGCCAATAAATGAAGGATACCTGTCAGTCAAGCAGGATAGAAGAAGGATGTCCATGGAGACAGAATTGAAGGTAAAAGAGGAAATAGAAAGACTAGTTAAAGCAGATTTTATCAGGCCAACCATTTATGCTGATTGGTTGTCCAACATTGTACCAGTTCTTAAAAGAAAGACAGGAGGAGTCAGAGTTTGCATGGACTACAGGAATTTGAACAAGGCATCTCCTAAAGATGAGTACCTCATGCCAATGGCAGATATGTTGGTGGATGGAGCAGCTCATAACCAAATGCTATCATTCATGGATGGCAACGATGGTTATAATCAGATAATGGTGGCAGAAGTCGACATTCACAAAACTGCTTTCATGTGTCCAGGATACATAGGCGCCTTTGAATATGTTGTGATGTCTTTTGGTTTGAGAAATGTAGGGGATACCTATCAAAGAGCAATGAACTTCGTATTCCATGACATGATAGGTCATTCCCTAGAGGTGTACCTAGATGACATGGTGATTAAGTCGCCAGAAAAGGGAAATCATGTATCTAATTTAAGATAAACTTTTCTAAGAATGAGACAACACAAGTTGAAGATGAATCCCAAAAAATGCGTGTTTGGGGTTCAAGCTGGCAATTTCTTATAATCCACCAAAGAGGTATAGAAATTGACAAGAACAAAGCAAAATCTATCATAGAAGCTTTGCCACCTCGAAACAAGAAAGAATTGCAAAGTCTCTTAGGGAAGATCAACTTTCTTAGAAGATTCATATCCAATTCTGCCTTGAAAATCCAGCCTTTGTCCTTTTTGCTAAAGTTGAAACAAGAACAAGCATTTACATGGGAAGAATAGCACTAGCGGGCTTTCGAGGAAATCAAGCATTACCTCTTGAGTCCACCAGTTCTGTCTCCACCAAAGAGTGGCAGACCACCCAAATTATATGTGTATACATCAGAGGTATCTATTGGGAGCCTTTTGGTTCAAGATAACAAGGAATGGAAGGAACATGCAGTCTACTACCTGAGCAGAACTCTGACAGAAGTGGAAAGAAAGTATTCTGTGAGTGAAAGGTCATGTTCGGCTTTGTACTTCACTGCTATAAAGCTCAGACATTACATGCTACCCTTTACCATCCACATAATTGCTAAAACAAATTTGATCAAGTACATGCTAACGAGGCCAATATTGAGAGGCAGAATTGGTAAATGGACTCTGGCCTTACCAGAATTTTCCTTCATATATGTTCTGGCAGATTTGCTGAGTAGAACTCACATCTGTCTTAATAATCCCATATACTCAGTCCATCTCACCCCTTGGAATTTGTATTTTGATGGATCTAAAATTGACCTGGCTTCTGGAGCATGAATTGTTTTAGATGATCCATTGGGAATCAGACAATGTTATTCATCCCAGTTAGATTTCTAGTGCACCAACAACAGAGCAGAGTACGAAGCTTTGATCGTTGGTCTTGAGATGATGGTAGATCTAGGAATCCAGTCTATGGAAATCCTGGGGGATTCCATGCTTGTTCTAAAGCAGATTGCTGGAGAATACAAGTGTTTGAATCCTTCCTTAGCTGTTTATTTTGTGGGCAGCCAAAACTCTCTTGGCAGAATTCAGGGAATCCACTTGGGAACATATTCCAAGGGAAGAGAATTTTGCAGCCAATGAAATGGCTCATATTGCAATAGAAGTGCAAATACATGAAGATTGTGTACAGAGAATCATCAAAGTGGGTAAAAAGAGTCTAACATCTGTTCTGGCCACGGGAATGGAGATAGATGTCAATTCTACCATAATGACTTGGTTCGAAAGAGAAAGGATGGACTACTCTTGAGATGCTTGGGAAAGGAAGAATACATGAAAGTCATAGGAGAAGTTCATGAAGGAATCTGTGGAGCACATCAAGGTGGAAGGAAAATGTGCTAGCTGATCAGAAGGTAAGGTTATTTCTGGCCTACCATGATGAAGGACTGCATAGAATATTGCCAAAGACATGGACCAATCCAGCAAGCTCCCTTAGTCCTCATGAATCTAGTCGTTAAGCCATAGCCACTCAGAGGATGGGCAATGAACCTCATTGGAAAAATCTATCTAGCCAGTAGCAAACACCACATCTCAAGAGATCATCACTTTCAATGAAGAACAGATTGTGCATAAGTTTAGCACACCAGAATTAATCACAACTAATAGAGGGACTTTTTTCATATCCAGAGAGATGCAAGATATGGCAAGTAGGCTCAAGATCAGGTTACTCTAATCCACTCCTTACTATGCTCGGGCAAATGGACAGGCATAATCAAGCAACAAGGTGGTCATTAATATCATTAGGAAAATGCTTGAGGAAAATCCAAGGCAATGACATGAAAAATTGTCGGAAACCTTATGAGCCTATAGAACTTCAAATAGAGAGGCAACTGGCATGACCCCATATGCTCTAACCTATGGACATGACGCAATTATGCACATGGAAACCACAGTCCAGTCCATCAGAATTGCCCAGTAGCATAACTTAGTTGGAGAAGACTATTCACAAGCAATACTACTAGAATTGGAAGGATTGAATACAAGCAGAATTGATACCCTCAACAAAATCTTAGCAGGAA
The DNA here is from genome assembly GCA_020226455.1 of Prunus salicina. Lineage (NCBI taxonomy): Eukaryota > Viridiplantae > Streptophyta > Magnoliopsida > Rosales > Rosaceae > Prunus > Prunus salicina. The sequence continues at coordinate 13,499,177 of CM035342.1, forward strand.
AAGAAGTTGTGGAAAGAGCTTATAATAAAAAAGTTAAAAACAAGAGCTTTGAAGAGGGAGAGATTGTCTGGAGAGCAGTTCTGCCAATTGGAGCCCACGTGGCTGGTTATGGAAAATGGTCACCCCCTTAGGAAGGCCCTTTTGTAATCAAACAAGTCCTTGGATTAGGGGCACACAAGTTACAAGATCAAGATGGAGAAGCCCATGTTGTGCCAATCAATGGCAAATGGTGAAAGAAGTTCTATCCAACTATGTGGGATTCACAAGCAATACAAACAAATCCTGGGATCGAAAGAGAGATGGATAGAACTGTTACTTGACTTTTTGAGTAGTTGATGTAAATATGTTGGTTTGTTTTTGTCTATTCTGCCCATCTATGATAATTGAATGAAATGTGAAACGAAAAATTGGCATAAATAAATAGAACTTGTTCATTTCTGTTATAAAATAGAATAATAAGAGGGTATGAGAAATACCACTAAATATTGGGAGTATATTGGGAGTGGAATTATATTTGCTCTTTGTGGTGTTTACACTGACAGAATTTCTTCTCAAATAGAATTCACTCTCACTTTTCTTCTCTGACTCTGACTCTCTTCTCTTCAAATTGGTCGTATCAATTTCAACTGAAGGGGAAGCCTATTTATAGGCAATTCTAATGGCCTCCCATAGATGTACAATACATATCCAAACCTTCTTTTTTCCAAAGCCATCATTTCCCCTTTTGACTACCATACTCAACACCATCATTTCTCTTTATGTGGGCTCCACCTATATTATTTACAACACTCCCCCTTGGAGACCACATGTCCCTAGATTGGTTGCCTCATTAAAACCATACTAGGAAAAACCCTAATCGAAGGAAAAAGAGTACAACGCACACATGTCTTGTGTTAGAGGACTCTTGAATGCTCCCCCTGATTTTGCATGCTCCAATTTGATTGCTTGTTGAGTTGTCGTAATCCGATGTCATGCACTAACTTTTGGAATGTACATTTTGGCAATGATTTGGTGAACAAATCTGCCAGGTTATCGCTTGAGCGGATTTGTCTGACTTTGATTTCTTGACTCTTTTGGAGCTCATGTGTGTAGAAAAACTTTGGCGATATGTGCTTGGTCCTGTCACCCTTGATGTATCCTCCTGTGATTTGCGCAATACAAGCTGCATTGTCCTCATTCAGGATTGTTGGAGTGTCCGTTGTTGAGGGTAGGGCACATGTGCTTCGTATGTGATGGATCACCGACCCTAACCAAACGCATTCACGACTGGCTTCATGGAGGGCAAGTATTTCTGAGTGATTGGAAGATGTGGCTACCAACGTTTGTTTTGTTGAGCGCCATGAGATTGCAGTTGCTCCACATGTGAATACATACCCAGTTTGTGAGCGCCCTTTATGTGGGTCAAAGAGATATCCTGCATCAGCATATCCAACAATACTTTGGGGCATTGGTCGATTCACTAGAATAGAATAAGCCCATGTATGTTGTCCCACGAAGGTATCGTAGAATATGTTTGATGTCGGCCCAATGTCACCTTGTTGGAGCAGAGCTGTACCTTGCTAACAAATTTACTGAAAATGCTATGTTTGGTCTGGTACATTTTGCTAAGTACAATAAAGCACCTATTGCACTAAGATATGGTACTTTTGGACCAAGGACCATTTCATCATCCCCTTTTGGACGATATGGATCTTTCTTAGTGTTAAGCGACTGAACGACCATTGGAGTGCTAAGTGGATGGGCTTTATCCATGCCAAACCGTTCCAATACCTTTTCAGTATAAGTTGATTGATGCACCAAAATTCCATTAGCACTGTGCTCAATCTATAAGCCAAGACAATATTTTGTCTTTCCAAGGTCTTTCATCTCAAACTCTCATTTGAGATAATCAGCAGTCTTTTGGAGCTCTTCAGGAGTTCCAATTAGATTCATGTCATCGACATATATTGCCATTATTGCCAATCCAAACTCTAATTTCTTAATAAACACACATGGGCAAATAAGATCATTTGTGTATCCTTCCTTTAGTAAATACTTACTGAGACGATTGTACCACATTCGCCCAAATTGTTTTACCCATATAATGATCTTCTCAATTTAATTGAGAACATGCCCCGTGGTTTATTCCTAGTTGCTTCAGGCAGCTTAAGTCCTTCTGAGACTTTCATGTATATATCTGTATCCAATTCTCCATAGAGATATGCGGTAATGACATCCATGAGTCTCATTTCAAGTTTTTCTGAAACCGCCAAACTTATTAAGTAACGGAACGTAATTGCGTCCATTATTGGAGAGTACGTTTCCACATAATCAATTCCAGGCCTTTGTAAAAAACCTTGCGCAACGAGTCGCGCTTTATACCTTGTGATCTCATTTTTCTCATTGCGCTTTCTTGTAAATACCCACTTGTAACCTACAGGGTTCACATTGGGTGGAGTTGGAACAATAGGTCCAAAAGCACTTCTTTTTTCCAACGAATTTAATTCTACCTGGATTGCATCTTTTCACTTAGGCCAATCTTGCCTCTATGTGCATTCATCAATAGAGCATGGCTCAATATCATCATCTTTTATGATCTCAGCAGCCATTGAGAATGCAAATATATCATCGATGATCATCTCGTTCCTGTTCCACTATTCATTGGTGGATGTATAATTTATGGAGATTTCTTGACTTTCAGGTATAGCTACCACTTCAGGGGCACTTGTCTCGTCAAGGACATTTTCCTTTTCAGGAAGTACCTGTCCCACTTAGGGGACATTTGAATTATGAATTGTGGGCTCCCCATTTATTTCATTTGGATTCATTTCGGCCATCAACTTCCTCTTCTGGGGAACTGAATCTTTTGAGCCTAGTGGTCTGCCATGCTTCAGGCTTGCAGCAGAGGAACCATTTGCTGGCACATTGCTTTGTCCATTATAGACATCAATCCATGCAGGTGCATTTACAGTTGGGATATATGATTTCGTCACATTTGCTGCATCATTAAATACATCTGGCATCTGATTTGCAATAATTTGGAGGTGAACGATCCTTTTCACTTCATTTTCACATTAAGCGATATGAGGATCGAGATGAGACAAAGTGGGTACTTCCCACGATAATTCACGTCGTTTTTCAGGAACGAGTTTGCCTTTTTGTTCCTTAGGATTAGATTTTTCTCCCCCTAATGGTGGGAAGATTATCTCATCAAAATGACAATCCGCAAACCGTGCGGTAAAGATATCACCCGTCAGGGGCTCCAGATATATGATGATAGATGGCGAATCAAAACCAACATAAATTCCCAATCTGCATTGAGGGCCCATCTTAGTACGTTGCGGTGGTGCTATAGGCACATATACCGCACAACCAAAAACTCTTAAATGGGAAATGTTTGGTTGATTACCCAACACGAGTTGTATTGGAGAATATTGATTGTTGGCTACGGGCCTTAACCGTACCAGTGATGCTACATGTAAAATGGCATATCCTCAAGCAGAAACTAGCAGCTTTGTCTTCATTAGCAAAGTGCGTGCTATTAACTGAAGACGCTTAATTAAAGCTTCTGCCAAGCCATTTTGAGTATGAATATGGGGAACATGATGTTCAATGTCAATGCCTAGTGACATGCAGTGGTCATCAAAAGTGTGAGATGTAAATTCTCCAACATTATCGAGTCTGATTGACTTAATGGGATAATTTGGGAATTGGGCTCGTAATTTAATTATCTGAGCCAAAAGCCTAGCAAATGCCATATTCTGAGTGGCCAAAAGGGAAACATGTGACCATTGAGTAGATGCATCCACTAAGACCATAAAGTACCGAAATGGTCCAAAGGGAGGATGAATAGGCCCACAAATGTCCCCTTGAATTCTCTACAAAAATGATGGGGACTCAACATCAACCTTTGGTTGTGATGGTCTGATCACCAACTTCCCTTGTGAACAAACTTGGCAAACGTTGTCACTTGATGCCATAATGTGTTTTGCTAATAAGGGATGTCCTTTAGAGTTGGTGATGATCCTATGCATCATGGTGGATCCAGGATGACCCAATCGGTCATGCCAAAGCTTAAAAGCATCTGAGTCAATGGACTTCTGGTCCACAACACTATTTGCCTCAATTGTCCATATGGTTGTATAGTACAATCCATGAGAGCGCACAAAGCTTCTCCAGTATGCGCTTCTGGGCATCACTGGAGGTAATGCAAAAATATTCCATGTTTTTCTCATTCTTTGTTTCAACATGGTAGCCATTCAAATGTATATCTTTGAAACTCAACAGATTTCTTCTGGAGTTAGATGAATACAAGGCATCTTGAATGGACAGTGTTGTTCCATTTGGTAACATAACTTGGGCCACTCCTGAGCATTCAATCAGATCTGTAGGACCTGATATGGTTGTTACCTTTGCTTTTGTAAGCATCAAGTTTGATAAATACTTTCGATCTCAAAAGATCGTATGAGTAGTCGCGCTGTCTGCGAGACAAATATCTTTGCCATAGCCTTTGTTTTGAGGGCACCCATAATTTACATCCATGCCTTCAAATAAAATAAGTTGAATCAATAAACAAGAAAACATTGCCACTTTTATTGGATTGAAACGAAAATTAAACAACACTTCAGATAATACAAATGGTACATTAAGAAATTTAATCTAATTCGGACCCATAAGCTTCATTCCCTCTTTCAGTAACAAAATCAGAAATATCCAGATGTGTCTTATCTAGCTGACGCGATATTTTTGATGGGCCATCTGTGGCTGGCGGATCTGGTATAGCATGATCAATGTAATTTGTCTCCACTTTCCTGTTCTTAAGTGAAGCTTGATAGAGATCCGCCAAATGTTTGGGCGTATGAAATTCACGTGCCTAATGTCCCTTTGCACCACATATGTGACAAGTGCTTCCCACATTTCTAGGCACATGGCTCCTTTATGCCTTCCCTTTATTACAGGATGCATTTTTGCCATTCGTGGATGGATTGCTCCTTGGACCTAAACCATCTGAATGAGCATCACGATCTTTTCTGCTTCTTTGCCAGCGGCCACGCTTGCCTCCTTGTCCACTTTTGTGGATATTACCACGAGATGAAGTGGCATTCACTTCCTGAGATGTAGTATTTACTTCAGGAAATGGTGTTGAGCCCATTGGGCGAGATTGGTGATTCTTTAATAAGAGTTCATTATTCTGCTCAGCTAACAAAAGGCAAGATACAAGTTCTGAGTACTTCTTGAAACCGCTATGTTTGTATTGTTGTTGCAGGAGGACATTTGAAGCATGAAAAGTGCTCATAGTTTTTTCGAGCATATCCTCCTCATATATATTTTCACCACATAGCCTCATCAAGGAGGTAATTCTGTGCATAGCAGAGTTGTACTCGGACACTGCCTTGAAATCTTGAAATCTCAAGTAAGTCCATTCGTATCTAGCTCTTGGGAGGGTCATCATCTTCTGGTGATTGTATCTTTCACCTAGAGCTTTCCATAGAACCAACGGTTCATCAACCACCACATATTTGCTTTTCAGCGCTTCATGGATGTGGCGGCGAAGAAAGATCATTGCCTTCGCATTTTCTTCAGGGGAAGCATCATTCCCATCTACAATTGTTTGTCCAAGGCCATTGGCATGTAGATGGATTTTGGCATCCAGGACCCATGATAAATAGTTGTCCCTAGAAATGTCCAAGGTAGCAAACTCTAGTTTTGCCAAATTTGCCATCCGAAACTTTAGGCTCGAGATCTGGGACATTAAGCCACTTATTAATAGGAACTTCATGCCCTCATTATTCAGGTATATTAATTGATGATAAAAATAAAGTGCTATGAATTTGCTGGTATGGACGATAAACCCGCACCATACCTTAAAATGAAAGTAAATGTGCGGTAAAGTAAATTCATAAAGTAAATTGCTTGTTGTATGGACATTAATCCCGCACCATACCTTAAATAAAATTAAATGTGTGGTAAAGTAAATTGCTTGCTATATGGACATTAATCTCGCACCATACCTTAAATAAAATTAAATGTGCGGTAAAGTAAATTCATAAAGTATGAGGGTTAATTCCACATCATACTTTAAGTAAAAGTAAATTGCTTGTTGTATGGGGGTTAATTCCACACCATACAATAATAAAGTAAATGTGCGTATATGGGCACTAATTCTGCTTCATACTTTCAAATAAAAGTAAAGACAGTTGCGTGGACGATAAACTCGCGCCACACTTTTAAATAAATATTGTCGTATGGGTAATAAGCCTACTCCATATCATGAATAAAATAAATGTGGGGATAAAACCACTACTGAAAATATAGGAGGTGAAAACCGTCCATTTTATTAAAGTAAATGTGGGGATAAAAACCACCACCTAAAATATATAAAGTATATAACATATTATATATTGTGGGCAATATAACTGTGCCACTATTCAAGATATAATAGATGGGTTTTAAGATCACACCATCATTTTATTATGATAATTTGTGTTACAACGCGATGGGTAATAAAAAGTACACCATCATAAAATAACAGGATGGGGTATAAAAACAGCACCATTCCAAATTACATTACAAAGAAGTAAATTAAACAAGCATGGATGAAACAACATAAAAATTGTGAGAACACAAAAAAAAAAAAAAAATTGCATGTCGTCGTAGTAGTAAAGTGAGAGGAGACATATGACAGAGAGGAGAAAAAGAAATAACCATAGTGTTGAGCTGAGAAAATTTAGAAGTAAAAGGGAGAGTATCGTGTTGATAACGTGTTATAAAATAGAATAATCAGAGGGTATGAGAAGTACCACTAAATATATGGGAGTATATTGGGAGTAGAATTATATTTTCTCTTTGTGGTGTTTACACTGACAGAATTTCTTCTCAAATAGAATTCACTCTCTCTTTTCTTTTCTGACTCTCACTCTCTTCTCTTCTAATTGGTTGCATCAATTTCAACTGAAGGGGAAGCCTGTTTATAGGCAATTCCAATGGCCTCCCGTAGATGTACAATGCATCTCCAAACCTTCTTTTTTCCAATACCATCATTTCCCCTTTTGACTACCATACTCAATACCATCATTTCTCTTTATGTGGGCTCCAACTATATTATTTACAACAATTTCATAATTTTCATTAATAAATGACTAGGTTTTTATTATATAATATAGGCCTAGGCACAGTTCGGGTCGGGTCTAATTTTGTGCAACTCTTGGGCCAAACCGAGTAAGGCATCGGTTCTCGGGTCAGGTCGAGTCTAAACTCAAAGCCAAAAATGAGCTGACCCAAAAATACACTTGTATCAGTCAACAATCAATCACCAAACAAATAATTTCAGTAAAAATAGAAATAAATTGTTTGCTTATCTTCAAAGCCCTTCAAAGTTTTAACAAACGAACATGTCAAAAATCATGAACTACTACTCCTGAATAAGAAACAGATAAAAAAGATTATCCATCGAAACAGTACAATCTTACAACAGAACACCCTCAGCTATCAGTAAAAATCCTACAGAAAATAGGACCAAAACTTATACACAGTCCCTATCTAACAAATGGTCCCAGACTTCCTTTGCACCCATACCTCCACCATAATTCTAAATTATATACATCCGAGGATATCTGAGACGTGAGCGCCCTCTCCACTTGTGATGCTTTTCAATCTGCCAATCAAACCATGCTTTGTGTGAGCTTCTTAAAGGTTTGTGAATGCATTCCACTTGTGAAGAAAAATTATATAACCTCATATTAGAGCTTGTTGATATTCATTTTAATCCCCCCTCTTCAGAGTTTGAATCATACAAATGAAAAAGTTTATAAAAGTAAACATAGGCACCAGAAGAAAATTATCATCTATATTTAGCTAAGAGTACAGAATCAATTACAAATTACAACAATGAAATAGTTTCCTAACTAATCCCAGATTGTGTGGTATACTATGAATTCTCAACATCGACATACCTGGACTTGTTTCTGCATAATATATAAAAAGACAAAAGCAATATTGTAATTAATAAACAATTTATATGGCTTTACATCCATTAACAGAGATGTGAACGAGAACAATTTCTTGAACACAAGTGCAATATTCCAAATCATTAAGTTTAGGAAAGTCAATGAAAGGATAAAAGATACTTACGTATATTTCTTACATCTGTCGTCGACTAGTAGCATCCTTGGATGATCCACACCTCCTTCTTTTATGGACTCTCTAAACTTCTCTGAAACATTATCAAATCTATATTGCTGTAGTTTAGTAAGGTGCTCAACACCCTGTGGCAATGTTTCTAACATCATGCAATTATGAATGTAAAAGGCCTTGAGATTTGGCATCGCCCCTTTTTCTGTAGTTATCTTATTTAATAATGCGAGATTCCCCAACCGCAAAAACCGAAGCTTCACAAAGCCTCTGCTGAAACATAACTCTTTCCTAACAGAGGCATCATCAAGGAAAAGAAAATGTAAAGAGGGTAACGCTTCAATATGAGGTAGTAAATCTTCTTCAAGTCTGGACCCATGCAGATTCAATTTTGTGAGCGACTGGAGAGAACAAAACCAATGTGGTACCTTTTCCAGTTTGCCGACCAAGTCAAGTACATCAAGGTAGGGAGGCGGTGAAGACAATGTGTCAACTCGAAGAAATTCCTCTCCCTCTGCTACAATTAAACCCAAGGAGGAAAGCACCTTCATCCCTTGAATTGAGGCACATAGGTCGTCTGCGTCTCTTTCTTTCACATTTGTAATGCCAAGGTTCTTAAGCTGGGTCATATTTCCAATAAGTCTAATACTATTTCCTTCTGATTCAATATATGCCAAAGATTGCAATTTCTTCATCTTACAAATACTTGATGGTATTCTTACCCCAATAAAATTTCCGGAAATGAACCTGCCCACAAGTAAATGGCGCAAGTTTATCAACTTGGAAATCCCTCTTGGAAGTGCAACTATTTTTGTCAGCGTGATGTTCAAGGTCTGAAGGTTGCGGAGCTTTCCAATGGATTCTGGAAGCTCCCTAATTGGAGTTCTACTCAAATTTAAAAATTTTAAATTAAATAAGGACGTTAGATTGTCTGGCAGATTATCAATTGGGACATCCTCCAAATCTAGAACCGTCAACAATTTAAGTTCAAAAGGTAACTTAATTGGGAAAGAGAATGAGGATACTGCAGTGGCAAAGATGAGAAACGAACGAAGCCGTGATATACCTGTACATGATCCAATTTCTCCATTAGTTGTTTGAATTGACAAACGGAGTGCCCCAGTTTCTTCTGTTGTTTCACTCCCATCATGTACAGCGCAAAACTTTTCTTCTTTTGCTATAGACAGAGCAATCTCCCTCAAAAGATCATGCATTTTACATGCTGGGAGGGGTCCTCGAAACCTTTGCTGTAGCATGTTACGAAAAATGAGTTCCATAAGATAGCCATTTGCAACTTTTTCTGGCGTGAGCCCTTCGACATGTTCAACAAATCCTTCAGCGATCCACAATGAGATGAGCCTATTATTTACGATCACATGATCTTCAGGGAAAAGGGAACAATATAGAAAGCATTGCTTCAATCGGTATGGCAAATCATTAAAACTAAACAACAAGATGCTTTTCATAGGTTCTAGCAGAGGATTGTTTGTTAAATGCCAATTCAAGCTGCTGTAGACTGTGCTCCACTCTGTAAGTGACTTCTTAGAAGACATAAGACCACTCAAGGCTACGATCGCAAGAGGTAGGCCTTCACACTTCTCCACAAGTTCCAGAGCTAACGGCAGAATTTCTGTTGAACAAGATTTGTTTGGATAACTTGAGAATGCTTTCATGCTGAAGAGCTCCCACGCATCACCTTTTTCCAGCGGTTGAATCTTGTGAACACGGCTTTCAACGCCAAAAGAAGAGAATGCTATGTCTTCTCTTCGAGTTGTAAGCATGACTCGACTTCCAAGTTGTTTATCTGGAAATGAAAACCTTATTTTCTCCCAAAGGTGGACATCCCACACATCATCCAATACAACTAGGTACCGTTTAGTCTCCAAGTAGTTCACCAAAATCTCCAGCAATTCGTTATAACTCATGGCATTCATGTCTGCAGGGACCTCTTCCTTCTTTGCTTTGTGGAATTCTTTGATCAATCTTCTAAGTAAGTCTTCAATCACATAAGACTGGGAAACAGTAATCCACGCATAGCATTCGAAATGTCTCTTTACAATTTCATCTGTGAAAGTCCTTGCAACTAGAGTTGTCTTCCCGGATCCTCCCATCCCGACCACAGACACAACAGTTTGGCTTTGCTCTTCATTTGTCAGCCATCCCATTAACAAGTTCTTATCACCTTCAATCCCGACGAGTTCATCCTCCTTATGATAAAGAGAAGACTCCGCTCGATTTTGCACCCATCTGCAAATATCCTCAGAAGAAGTACTTTTTCCTTCTACAGCTGCACCACCACCATATCTCTGATTTCGCTCTGTAATAGCTCTAATTGCCATCACGATTTTCTGTAACTTGTTGGCTATTTTACGCTTATACCAAAGGTGCTTTGGAAAGTGAATGGTTTTGTGGATCCACCTGGCAAATCGACCGCCAATTTGCTGCTCGTACACGTGATACATGAATTCATCAATGATGTTTTCAACATCTTTGGCCGAGTCTTGAACGCTTCTGATCCACACCTCCTGTACTTGTGTGTGTGCTTTGTTGCGCCCGTCAGCATCCGCTAAGAAGGCTTTCATGAATTCCAGCTCCCGCTTAATCTCATCAACTTGATCAGCAACACCCGCTATGGAGGCTGCTTCACTCTCGAGAATTGCTACAAATTTGCCAATGAAGAGGTCTGCGGGAACTGACGGCATAATGGCCTTATTTTGGTATATGCTAGCTTAATCAAAACAACACATCTAGAATTAATTCTGGGGAGCAATCAACCAGATGAAACACAAAATTTAAAAATCAAAATACATGTGAGAAGATAAGATTCGATTGTGTGTTGGTGGGTTGGGGCTCAGCTCAGATGTACTAGAAGAGAGAGATGATCAATTGTTGCTTAGAAATCTTGCTATGGTTCTATTATTGCTGAAAAAGTGGGCACGGGGAAAATGGGAGCGGGCACTGTGATCTCAAAAAGTGGGCACGGGGAAATTGGGCGCGGGCACGGGGATCTCAATTTAAAAAATATCTGATTAGGACAGGATGGTATTGTCATCCTCATCTCTGAATTCAGCCCGATAAATGATATATTTATTTTAAATTAATAAATATATATATAAAGTTCTAATGTATAAATAACTAATTAAAGAATATTAAGTTAAGTTAGATTAGTCTATTAAAGTAGCATGGCAGTTGTAATTTAGCGGCTGTATGTACAGCCACATATTGATTCTGTTGTCCAGTTGGTGGTGGATTGAAAAACAAAAGATAGGTTTGTATTATGGGTGGTGCTAGAGGCACCAACTTTGGGCACCAACTTGGGCACCAACTTTCTAATAGAAGTGGAGCCCGCCAATACACCGGATCCTACGCTCTATTAGAGAGTTGGTGCCCAAAGTTGGTGCCCAAAATTGGTGCCTCTAGTATTTTCCTTGTATTATTATTATCAACTGCCGAATCTCTCTCCTTAAGACTGTTAGACCCAAAGATCCGTCTCCATCCAATACCGTGCTCATTTGGACAGGTCAAAAGATCACGACGATCGAGCTATATGGCAGATATTTTCATTACTTTTTTACAACTTTTTTTTTTCTTTTTTTCTTTCGTCCTTTCTCAACTGATTATATAGCCCTTGTACGGACTTCGCTTGTCTTACCTACGTATAGTTCATTGATTTCTTGGCTATGTGGATGAATAAAAAACTCAGAATCAGATGATCTGAGAAAAATGCCATTTCCGTGGGATACTACTCCATGGAAACAAATAAGAAAAAGAGAAACAAAGATTGGATTTTGTTATTGTGGAAATGGAAAGAACAAAACTGGGCGAAATATTGATTCTGTTGTCTGATTGGTGAAGGATTGAAAAACAAAAGATAGGTTTGTGAAGAACACCTAGTGAAACATATAATAAAACCAAGACTATATAATTAGGAACAATACCGACAACTATTTTATTGGTCTAAATAAGGGTTCTAGAATCATAAATAACTAGCCATATGCTCCCTAAATTTGTTAAATTCTCATCGTAGTTGAGAATATAAAGCCAAAGAAAACAAACCCAGAACATATGAACAAAGAACTAAGGAACTTAATCCTAATCATATCACTTTAAGCTGTTCAAACTTCAACTAAGGCCTACGTCAACCCTTTTTTTTTCTTCAAATCTAATCCAAACAACCCATAAGTTCTCAACAAAAAAAGAAGAAAAAAGTTGAATTTAAATTGTGGGCATTGTCTGATTCATACCACTTGAGAATTAAGCAACAACATAGGAAAAAAAATCCATTAAGATTAATTGATAAATCCCATCGACTGGAAAAGTTCATCGAAACTAAAATAATTTCGAGAATCTTATTTGAAACCTTAATAAAATGTTTGAGATTACCTACCCAAACTTTGAGGAATTGGGTTTTTAATATATTTTGTTTCCCTTTATTGAGTAAGAAATAATTAACACTGTTGAAAATGGAGTGCAAGTTAGAAAATTAAATATAAAGAAAAAAAAATAATATAAAAGTAAAGTAAAAAGAAATTAATATAAAGTAAGAGTAGAATAGGAAAGAGAAAGAACAAAAAAGAATAAAATTGATTAAAAAAATATTAAACAAAACAAAAAAGAGTGTAAGTGGACAAAAGAGAAATAGGAAAATGAAAAAAAAACCTCTAGAAACTATATTTGAAGTAACATACAAAAAATTGGGTAAAATAGAACCATTAATATTTTATATATATATAAGTTCAAAAATAAAATAAAATATAACATACGAAATCCAAAAAAAAATAAATTAAAAAAAGAAAGGAAACACATGCACTAATATTATTAAGTGGGGTACAATGTATGAGTGGATAAGGTTTGTGTATGAGAGAGGTAGCAAAATTGTGTGTTGTAGAGAAACAAAAAAAAGTCGTGTATGATTACAAGGGTGTTAGAGATAATTTTAGAAATAAATAACCATCAGCTTTATTGAAAAAAGGACAGCGAAGTAAAATTTTAAAAGTACTGACCTTAATCAAGTGGGCTCTCATTCTGGAGTTATTAATCATCTTCTCCCTTTATATTCAGGCATTTTATTTGTTTACAACAAAAAGATGCAAAAAGGATCCTTTCAAAATTCAAACCTAGGGGCAAAATCATCCAAATTAGCTAAAATTTCTCAATCCAAAAGAAATTTCAGGATAGGTCGTTATATTTTAATGTAGTTACGATCGTTCGGTGAGGTTTGTCTAACCTGCCAGTGCACGTTTTTTGACTCTATAACAGCTCCTATTAGCGCCTGAGTGCCCATCATCACAGTTCCAATTGGCACTTTTTTACACATTATAAAATATAATTATCCTTAAATAAGCGCACATTATGGACAAACAAAAAACATTTGCTCAATTAGATCTGCACTTCCAAGAGCCCAAAGTTTTTTTTTTTTTTCTTTTGAAATAAGTAAGAATACCTATTCAAGAAAGGGAAAAAAAACAATATTGCATCATGTGCAAGCCCATCTTGCACGTATAGAAATACCACTGTCATTGTGTTTTTGATGTTTTATGTTTTTAATGTACACAACAAAGAAAGTTTGCATTAAAATATTTTAGTGTTTATTGTCAAAATGTGGGCCTTGTATTGTTAAATTAGTTGAATTAAATTACTATATTTAAGCAAAAAAACGTGTGCAGAAAAATTAATTTTTACATTTGGTTAAAATAAATATAAACACATCAGATGGGAGAGGGATGAGTATGGTTATACCATCCCCGTCCCCGTCCTCGCTCCCCATCCTCATCCCCGTCCCCAATATGAAATTTCAGGGAATTCCTGTCCCCGTCCCCATCGGGGGATTATATCCCAAATCCGGCCCGAATCCCCGATTATATATTTAAACAAATATAAAAACTATCTATATTACACTTCAATTTCACCTTAAACTATCATTTAACTTAATTCAATTCAATTGAACTATAAAATTTCACTCAACTACTCAAATTCATTTCAATTCAATTTGAGAAAAATAATATATTTTTCTTAGAGAAAATGGTGTAAAAATTATTGAAACTAATACAACATAGTGTTTTCATCAACAATTCATCATCAAGATGAATGTCCACACTCAATTGTTTCTCTTTTTCTTATTTGTTTCCATGGAGTAGTATCCCACGGAAATGACATTTTTCTTAGATCATCTGATTCTAGGGAGCAATCAACCAGATGAAACACAAAATTTAAAAATCAAAATACATGTGAGAAGATAAGATTCGATTGTGTGTTGGTGGGTTGGGGCTCAGCTCAGATGTACTAGAAGAGAGAGATGATCAATTGTTGCTTAGAAATCTTGCTATGGTTAATTGCTGAAAAAGTGGGCATGGGAAAAATGGGAGCGGGCACTGTGATCTCAAAAAGTGGGCACGGGGAAATTGGGAGTGGGCACGGGGATCTCAATTTAAAAAATATCTGATTAGGATAGGATGGTATTGTTATCCTCATCTCTGGATTCAGCCTGATAAATGATATATTTATTTTAAATTAATAAATATATATATAATTTAATATATAAATAACTAATTAAATAATATTAAGTTAAGTTAGATTAGTCTATTAAAGTAGCATGGCAGTTGTAATTTAGCAGCTGTATGTACAGCCACATATTGATTCTGTTGTCCAGTTGGTGATGGATTGAAAAACAAAAGATAGGTTTGTATTATTATTATCAACTGCCGAATCTCTCTCCTTAAGAGTGTTAGACCCAACGATCCGTCTTCATCCAGTGCCGTGCTCATTTGGACAGGTCAAAAGATCACGACGATCGAGCTATATGGCAGATATTTTCATTACTTTTTTACAACTCTTTTTTTCTTTCTTTCTTTCGTCCTTTCTCAACTGATTATATAGCCTTTGTACGGACTTCTCTTGCCTTACCTACGTATAGTTCATTGACTTCTTGCCTATGTGGATGCATAAAAAACTCAGAATCAGATTATCTGAGAAAAGGAATAAAAAACTCAACTGATTTTTCACTTTACTTTTATATTATTTATTTTTCTTTATACTTAATTTTCTAACTTGCACTCCATTTTCAACAGTGTTAATTATTTTTTACTCAATAAAAGGAAAAAAAAAATTAAAAACCCAATTCCTCAAAGTTTGGGTAGGTAATCTCAAACGTTTTATTAAGGTTTCAAATAAGATTCTTGAAATTATTTTAGTTTCGATGAACTTTTCCAATCGATGGAATTTATCAATTAATCTTAATGGATTTTTTTTTCTATGTTGTTGCTTAATTCTCAAGTGGAATGAATGAGACAATGCCCACAATTTAAATTCAACTTTTTTCTTCTTTTTTTGTTGAGAACTTATGGGTTGTTTGGATTAGATTTGAAGAAAAAAAAAAAGGAATGACGTAGGCCTTAGTTGAAGTTTGAACAGCCTAAAGTGATATGATTAGGATTAAGTTCCTTAGTTTGTTCATATGTTCTGGGTTTGTTTTCTTTGGCTTTATATTCTCAACTACGATGAGAATTTAACAAATTTAGGGAGCATATAGCTAGTTATTTATGATTCTAGAACCCTTATTATATAGTTGTCGGTATTGTTCCTAATTATATAGTCTTGGTTTTATTATATGTTTCACTAGGTGTTCTTCACAAACCTATCTTTTGTTTTCCAATCCATCACCAATCGGACAACATAATCAATATTTTGCCCAGTTTTGTTCTTTCCATTTCAACAATAACAAAATCCAATCTTTGTTTCTCTTTTTCTTATTTGTTTCCATGGAGTAGTATCCCACGGAAATGGCATTTTTCTTAGATCATCTGATTCTGAATTTTTTTATTCATCCACATAGCCAAGAGATCAATGAACTAGATAGTGGGTAAATCGAAAACAATCTATGCGTCTGAGTGGCTTTTCTTTTTGTCGAAGTTTGGCTGGGTTTCTTTGCATTTGTGCAATAGGCTAATCCCCCTTGGGTTTCCATTAGTTTCTTTTGGCTGACAGCTGTGAGTGCAGAGATTGTAAAATTTTTTTTTTTTCTTTATTATTATTATTTTTTGAATTAGAATAGTTAGGGTTTGTTTGGGTAAAATAGGGAGCAAGATGAAAGGTTTAAACTACTAATTATATGTATAATTGGATTAATTCAATGAACTTTATTAAATTAAATAATAAATAAGAAAAATTAGGTATTAGACATAATTAACTTTACTAATTAGTATTTGAGACATTGTGTATTTTAGTTTGGGTTTTAATACTTAAGAAAAAATTGTTATTTTGGATTAGGCCAAAGAATAGGCCCAGATTCGTTGGGCATGTCTAAATTATAGAGGTAAAATACAATTTTACCCTTTCTTAAGAGCCTTTGCCAAAACAAGATCTATCTCATGAGTCCAGGGGACTCCATTCTCTCTCTCTTGAGTCCAAGGGTCGCGATGGCAAAGTGGTTGTGACTTCGTACGGCGCGTCGTTGGCAGTAGGAAGATGCAACACCTAATGGGAATCGAGGGAGTGATAGTAAATCTTGTGCAAGAGATCACGGAGGTGGTGTCAGATATGATTAAGCCAACAATAGCAGAAGACGCGCGAGTGAGGGGGGGCACAAGAATCTATTGGAAGGAGACGGGAAGATGCATATGCAAGTGAAATCAAAGCTAGAGTTCTCAAAAAGGGAGCTTTCTTTTCTTTTGAAGCTAATTCCAGAGTTGATACAACTCTAATACAAGGATTCCAGAGTCATATAATATCTTGCATTACCATTTAAGCTGTAGTTCAATGAAATTTTACACAGGTTCTGCATTGTAATTTTTCACAAACTACATTGCAGTTTTGGTAATTATAATTAGATTTTTGCTCTTTCTTTGGCCTTCAACCTCACCAATTTGAAGAGTGGAGGTTACCCATATGAGGAATTGGGTGGGCAAGAGAAGAGTAGAACTACCCAAGAGTAAGGGAACTCAAAATTGGACTTTTGAAAACTGCATTGCTCATTTAATTACAATTGCTTTTTTGTTCTTTCCTTGGCCTTCAACCTCACCAATTTGCTTAACTCTAGAGCTGAGCAGTTTTGCCCAAACTCAGCATTACAGTTTCTGTTTTTGTATTGTAGTTTTTGTTTGTGCATTGCAGTTTCCATTTTTGTATTGCAGCTTCTATTTATGCATTGTAGTTCCCGCTTATGTAGATGTTTCCGTTTTTGTATTGGTTTTTTTATATTGCAGTTTCCATTTTTGTAGATGTTTTCGTTTTTGTATTTGTTTTTTTTTTAACATAATTGATATCTACATTGTATTTTTGTTGTGTTTTCTGTTTTTATTTGCAATTTTTGTATAAGTGTTGAAATGATTTTTTTTTTTAACCGTTGATTGTTTATATAAATATTGTATAACTGAATAAATATTACAAAATCAAGTTTGGTGTAGTGGTTTGTGAGTGAGCCTTCCTCCTGTAAGGGTCAAGGTTCGAGTCCCTTCAATGACACAATTTCTTTTTATAAAAGCTGAATAAAGAGCAACGGAGTTGGTCCCCTGCAGACGGTGACAGGCCGACGATGGGCGATGGCGCTCGATGGTGGTGGTGGCAGGTGGCCGGCGGCGAGAGTCCGACGGTGGCAAGTGGTCGGCGGCTGGAGTCCGACGGTGGTGGCGGGCTGTGGCGGGAGTCTTACGGTGGCCGGCGGCGGTGGAGATGGCCGACCGTGGTGGGGTGGTCGGCGGTGGCGGTTGGCTAGACATGGACATGTGGCATAGTATGTTTGTTTCAGAAGGAATGGTATTGTGTGTAATTTTGATATTTTTTAATGATATTTTTGTAAAATTAGGTACTACATTTTGGTCTTTGGCCTTATGCTAATTAAATAAAATTGTATTCCTATCTTCCAAATTAGTAAATTATATTGTGTTTTAAAACTAAAGCTCCATGTTGAAGGAAAATATGATCCTCCCAACATAATTTCACCACCACTAATTAAATAATGGGGTTTTATTATTTTAGGTTCAACCCATTCGAGACGCAATGTCTCTTAATTACAATCCCTTACTTCAATGGAACACCCTTTGATTCCATCATAAAGAAACTGAATGTGAGTGTTTGGTTTTGCGGCTGCTCCCAAGTCTAACCTCAGGGTGCCTACGTATCCCTTGCAAGAATCAAACCACTCGTAGTTCAAAGAATTGTAATGAATAAATGACTCATTGCAAAAGGGGGAATTTGAATGAATTTGATTTTTTAAAAAATGTTTGAGTGAATTTAGCTGAATTAACTAGGGATTCGATTTTGATGTGTGTTTGGGGTGAATTTGGTTAAGAATAAACCAGGGATTCAAATTTGGTTGCGGTTGCGTCTATTAGGATGCTAGACTGCCTACGTACTCTTGATGGGATCAAACCAACGTAGTTCGGAATTGATTTGTGTTAAGATAGATATTTGATTTGTGGGAATTTGGTTGATGTAACCATTGATTCAAATTTGGTTGCGGTTGCATCTATTAGGCCTGGGCACGGTTCGGGTAGGGTCCAATTTTGGCAGAACCGCGGGCCGAACCGAAGGGGAGGTTCGGGTCTTGGTTCGGGTCGGGTCTAAGGAGAAACCCGAAAATGGGCCGAACCGGAAAATGTGCTCGGGTCGGGTCTCCGTTCAGGTTCTGTTCGGTTTGGGCCTGAGCCCATTTTTACCATTTTAAAATGCCAAAATCGTATTTATTTTCAGCCAAAAAAAAAAAGCCCAAATCATATTTTTTTAGCAAAACAAAGCCCAAATCAGATTCAGCCCCAAAACCCTTTTTTTGTTGTCAAATTGCCAAAACCTATTCAATTCTTATGAACAAGCCCAAAACACTTTTTACTTCACTTTCAAAACCTGAATTTTTTCCATTCAATCTATAAAAATCTATCATTCCAATCTAAGTTTCTAAACTAAATAAATCTCACATACACACATTCAACTAACTAACCAAGGAAAAGAAATATAATCTCTTACAATTTACAAACCATTACAAAAAATAATACACAAACCAAATTAAACTTATGAAATTAAATATTACAACCGATCACAAAAATACACATGAAGATAACATCCTTGCAAAAAACTTGCTACATCCATTCTTCCCAAAGCCTTAACAAAGTAACCTACACAACACTCAAAATAATTAACACAAAGTTTCACCATCAACAAATCATAATTAACATAAGATGCAAGAAAAATACCTTCCAACATATCTTAAATCACACTAAGAAGGGAGAGTCTTATTCAATTTTGTCGTGGATGTTTTACTCCCCATTTCTACAAAATATAATAAAATAAATCAAACCAAAGTAAAACCATATTTAAACACAGCCAAACAAATATCCTATCCAACAATCAGACTACAAAAACAGATTACAAATTACATAATACAAAAACATATTACAAAAACAGATTACAAAAACAGAAACAGAAATAAACAGATTACAAAAACAGAAACAGAAATAAACAGATTAGAAAAACAGATTATAAAAACAGATTATAAAAACAAAAACAGAATTAAACAGATTATAAAAACAGATTAAACAAATCACAAGCACAGATTTGAACAGATTACAAAAACATATTAAACAGATTACAAAAACAGATGTAAACAAAGTAGCAGCAGCAGTGAATATTTACCTCCATTTAGCAAAATTTTCCAAAATTATATATTTAAGCTCAGCAATAGCAGCAACGCTACACAACTGTGAATGAAATTAAAAAAAACAATCACAACTCAAGCTTGACTTACTAGATTAAAGATTAAATGGGAACACACATCACTTCATCAATCATAACCTGAACGAAACATAAACGGGTCAGGTTCAGATATTCAGTTTTCTAGTCTGAAAAAAACATACCTTAAACCTGAACGAGAGCTCGAAGCATCTTGAGATCAAAATTGTTGGCTAGTTCCTCATGTCCAATCATTCTTGCACGTTGAAGAACAATGCTTTTTAAGCTAATCAACATGTCCTGAGATAATATGTGTGTTTACTTCCAATTTCCGATATCAATAAGCATAAAACCGCTGATTTTTTACCTTAAAAATTCAACCTTTATGCAGAATTTGATATGACCCATCACAAACAACAAACTAAATCAACAAATTAAGTTGCTCTAATGGTGAAAGAAAACTTACAAGCTCGGACTCGGAGAGGGAGCATAGCCAACTCACATCTTCAAGCCTGTTCCTAAAATCCCTTCCATCCTCAGAAAACAAAAATGATTTTACTTTCTGGGTACTGCCGTGACTTCTCAGACACAGCCGCAGGCGCCGCCGCCGTCGAACCGCTTAAGCTGAGCTGGCCATAACAGTCTGAGCTTCTCGCAGTCGAGCTGCTTCAGAAACGCTTCTGGGTCTGAGACTTGTTGGTGGTTGTAGAGATTCCGAGGATGAATGAGGCCCGGGTGGGTTGAGGTGATTCTAAGAGAGAGAGAGAGAGAGAGCGAGCGAGCATGATAGAGACGAGCCGAGAGAGAGACGGCGGCCGATGAGGTTAGGGAGACTTTCAGATCTAGGGTTGATTTTTTTTCATGTGTGAGTGAGAGAGAGAGAGATACGAGAGAGTCTGAGAGGGTTACTAAAAAAATAAAAAAATTGAGAGAGGTTCGGATATAGTGCAAGCAGACCCACCTAAAGTTCTTATTTAAGCCAATCAAACAATGCCATGTGTCAAATACATATATAATTAAATAATGTACGATTCGGTTCAGGTTCAACGGTTCAAAAAATTTTGGACCCGAAGCCTGAACCGAAGTCAACGGTTCGGTTCAAGTCCAGCGTTGACTTTTTTCGGTTTGGTCAAAAAAACCTTATTTCTCGGTTTGGTTTGGTTCGGTTCGGTCGGTTTGTTCGGTTTATCGGTTTTTATGCCCACCCCTAGCGTCTATTAAGATGCTAGACTGCCTACGTACCCTTAATGGGATCAAACCGACGTAGTTCCAAAATTTGGAAATTAATGGGTAAGTGTGGCCCACTAATTGAGAATTTGTATCTTTGGGACAATTTGGAGATTTTCATAAGTAGATGACCAAGGGGAAAAATTGGAAATTAATGGATAAGTGTGGCCCACTAATTGAGAATTTGTGTTTGAGAGATTTGAATTTAATCTCATTTGAATTTTCATGGATAGATGACTCATGAGTAAAAAAAAAATTGGAAAGTAATGGGTGAGTGTAGCCCACTAATTGAGAATTTCTGTTTGAGAGATTTGAAATTAATCTCAATGAAATTTGCATGGGTAGATGACCCATGGGAAAAATTGGATGGTTTTGTACCATTTTTCTTTTTGTCAATGTCCAAGAAAAATAATGAGCAATTTTTATTAGATATATTTAGTCATATACTCATTCTTAGCACTAAAACTATAAATAAACTCTACACCATTTAATTTTTATAAACATACCCAAAAAAATGATAGCTGGAACTATTGAATTTAATTTTGATTATTAAATTACTTTAATGCCCTATTGAGTGTTTTGGGTTTTTTTTTATAAGGTTTTGGGGTTGTTTAAGAAATCAATGGCAGTTTTGTAATTTAAAAGAAGTTAAAGTTTTTTTGTTATGTTGTAAATGGGCTTTGAGTGTGTTTCTAAAGTCCATTTCATATATGGTTTTTTTTATTTATAATTTGGGCTCCTATATTGAGTATAATAGTGAATCTCCCTTTTTATTAACCCACTAATTTTCTAAAATTGACATTTACACTTGGACCCAAATATGGCTATAAGGATTTTTAATTAATCCATTAACCATATGATAAGAAATTTGGGCCTATGTAAATTTAATGAATGTTTATTTAGTCTACCCATTAAATATTATGGACTTTTGAGAATCAATGGGCAATTATTTTTGACAGTCCATTAATCTACTTCGGGCCTTTGATATTTGATGTCGGTTAGACCACGAGCAAGGAGCCCACGAAAAGCTTTGGTCCAGTAGCCGATTGAAGCAACCTGATAGCTATTCAACTCTTCCTAGAGTTTGTTTCCAAGCAGGAGCGGTTCTAGCCTATGGCAAGCTGGGCTCATGCCCGGCCGAAATTTGCGTTAATAAAATACTACCCACACTCTCTTCTCTCCCTCTTTTTTTTTTCTTTCTTTTCCTTCTCTCATCTCTCCTCTTTTTTCCTTCTTTTTTTCCATTCATTTTCTTCTATCTTCTCTGCTCTCTCTCTTCTTCTCTCCTTTTCTTATTTCTTCCTTTTCTTTCTCTCTTTTTGTTAGAAAAATATTACCTACATTACTTATGATTATTAAATTTTTTTGTCTCGCACAAAGATAGCTATTTTAGAAATTATAGAAGATGATTGATAGGGCTATGGAGCTCGAGGTGGAAAGCCAAAAACGGATGTCATAATAGACGTTTATAAAAGGAAACAAGGGGAGAAATGAGGTCACAACTCGTTATATATATATATATATATATATATATAGCTCCGCCAATTTTCTTCTTTTTCATTTCTCTCGATATAAACCTGGTTTTTTTAAATTACTATAGTCCCCTATTTTGTCTTTCTTTTTAATGTGAAATAAATTTTTTTTCTCTTTTTTTCTTTTAATTTTTATTTTAGTTTTTGTATTTTTAGATATAAATGCATTTGAGGGTAAGGCTTATTATGTCTCCCCTCACTATTTAATCTTTTTATGTTTATTAATGAAATTCACTCGTTTCGTCAAGTTTATTATACAAATTTTGCCCAGTCGGGATCGGCTTTCGAATTCTAAAACCGCCACTGTTTCCAAGTAAAATCAGATCTTGCACTCCCGTATTTATCTGGAATACTTGAGATCAGTCCAAATTGAAAGCAAACATTGTATCTCTTCAGCCTTTAAAAGACTACACAAAGTCACAATTAGTTCAGAGCTTTTGCAAACAAAAGAAGAAAACCAACAAAAAGGCTGCCGCAACTACCAAGAGGTTCCCATACTTTTTTATCTTTTTCTTCTTTTTTTATCAGCAACACAAAGTGGCTGTGTACGCCACCTTTTTTTCCTTCCTCTTTTCTTTGGGTTTTTTTTGTTTTGACTTTTCTTCTTTTTTCTTTTCAACTATATATTTTTTTTGCTTCTTGCCTGTTCACGCACCAAGCCCATGCTTTTGGTTTGCTTCAAAGCCAATCTGCCGAACGGGACGTGCCCCCTCCAAGCCTTCTTTTGTTTACTTTTCTTCTCTCTCTTTTTATCTTTTTTTTGGTTTGCTGCACAACACCAAACTGCCACTTTCTTTTTTCTTTTTTTCTTTTTTTCTTTTTTGTTTGCCAACAACAAACTGCCAAAGAAACATCGCTATCTTATTTGCCAACAGCCCTAAACTCTTGTTGTTTGTTGCTCCCATATGCTGCCAAAAAAATAAAAAAAACCCGCGGCAGCCCTTTTATTCAATTTTTTTTTTCTTTTTCGGTTTGTAGCTGCCACATAGCCAAGCCAAAAAGCGTACCAAGGCAACCCCTTCCTTTTGCTGTTTTGTTTTTATTTTTTTAATTTGCATATGTGAACCTATTTCGTTTGCTAATTGTCATGGATCTTTGAACCCATTTTTCAGATTTTTTTTATTTGTAGGTTCTGGGTTTCTCATCCATATGGATTTTTACATCCAAATAATTTTGGGGTTACTAACCCATTGATTTGCATCCAAATAATTTCGGAGTTTCTCATCCATGAATTTGCATCCAAATAATTTCGGAGTTTCTCACCCATGAATATAGAAAAGAAAAGACTCCTTTGAAAACACAACACTTTTTGAATTTCAAGTAAGTGTTGATCAGGCCTTACCAGTTTGAAACATAACAGATATCCCAAAAATTTTGGGAACTCATGTTAGTTTGACTTTATCATTTAATTTTTATTTGAAATAAATGACCATATTTATTTGGCCGAATTTTTTTTGGTTTCAACACTTCCTATTAAATAGGACCTCATTTTTAGGTCCTTAGTTCAACGGGACTCTCCTATTAATATTGGAGAAGCCAAAGCAATTGATACCAATATAATAAAATAATATTTATTATGGGGCCCATCTTTCCTTATTTTGTACTGAAAGACAAATAAAAAATGAAAATGAAATTCAAATAATTACTAAGCTACAACAACATATTAATGTAAATTAATATTTAATGTGGGGTTCTCTTCAAAGGGGGCCATGTGCAGTCGCTCACTTTGCTCAAGTGAAACGCCGCCCTTGTGTCCCCCCTGAATCGCTTCCAAAGCTAAAATTCAAAAATATAGATGAATAAATTGAAGCCGTATTTAAAGAAAGCTACCATAAGGAAAAGTATGTCAAACTATGTACCAGTAGGTTAGATTAAGTATAAAGAAATCTATCCACAAAAGGCCTTGGTGCAATTAGTAGTGAAACCACTTATTATAAGTTGTAATTTATTTTGTCAAGTTTCCAATATGAGATTTATATTCTTCAATACGCCGCCCTTGTGTCCCCCCTGAATCGCTTCCAAAGCTAAAATTCAAAAATATAGATGAATAAATTGAAGCCGTATTTAAAGAAAGCTACCATAAGGAAAAGTATGTCAAACTATGTACCAGTAAGTTAGATTAAGTATAAAGAAATCTATCCACAAAAGGCCTCGGTGCAATTAGTAGTGAAACCACTTATTATAAGTTGTAATTTATTTTGTCAAGTTTCCAATATGAGATTTATATTCTTCAATACGCTCCTGCATGTGGGACCACCACATAGTGGGCCACACATTGAGCCAAGTCCATATCGGAGTCAAACATTCAAGTCCAACACTTGAGCACTATATATTGGGTAAGGTAATTATGAAACAAATTAACTTCAATGCATATATATATATATAAAGGAAAATATTTGCCTCCTTCCCGTGGAAGGTTCAAAGATCGTCTCTGTCCTACAAGCCACACAAGCCCACCAAACAATTAAGTTTGATCAATTTCTTATAATTGACTCCAATAAACATATATCTCAAAGGTTTTTATTTAATTTTAATTGATATTGATGTTTTATTGATATTTCCGTCAAATTTGTTAGAACTTTGCTTAACACGTATCAGCTAGCATAAACTTTTAATACGTTGAACTTCCTTAAAATGTTTTAATATCTTGAAGGAGAGATCCTAAACGCCAAATACCTTGGCTGGCATTACTTGTTTACCATTGTTTACGAGGCGAATGCGATCGATTTGGGTGACTTGAAGTTATCACAGTTCATGGAGCATTCATCATCAAATGCATTGGAGAATCCCCAACAGTTGTTTAATCTCTATACTTGTTTTATTGCGAAATGTGATATTGGCTAGTTGAGAGAGCATATTCACATCGATCGGTCATGCTTATAACAACGATTACTGAAATGCTTTTTCGAATATGCATAAGATTGATTGCTCCCCTAAATCAATTTCAGATTTGTTCTTTTGATTAAGCATATACCAAAATAAGGCCATTATGGCATCAGTTGCTGCAGACATCTTCGTTGGCAAATTTGTAGCCATTCTTGCGAGTGAGCAGCCTCCATAGCGGGTGTTGGTGATCAAGTTGATGAGATTAAGCAGAAGTTGGTGGTCATGAAATCCTTCTTAGAGGATGTTGATGGCGGCAACAAAGCACACACAGAAGTAGAGAAAGCGCGGGTCGCAAGCATTCAAGACTTGGCCAGTGATGTTGAACACATCATTGATGAGTTTATGTATTACATGTACGAGCAGCAAAGCAGCAAAGCAGCGGTCCATTTGCAAGATGGATCAACAAAACCATTCGCTTTCCGAAGAAGCTTTGGTATAAGTGTCGAATAGCCAACAAGTTACAAGAAATCACCGTGGCGATTAGAGCTATTCCAAAGAGAAATTAGAGATACGGTGGTGGTGCAACTGTAGAAGGAAAAAGTACTTCTGAAGATATTCGCAGGTTGGCCCGTTTTGAGTTTACTCCTGTGATGGAAGGGCAAAGTTCCCCATTGCCTTAAAAACCATTGACTGGTCAACAAGCCAACTTTCTTTAGTGTGCGAGCGTGCCACTGCTAGTAATGAAAAATCCTAGAAGACTTCTTTGAAACAGATAACTTGCACCCCAAGTTACAGATTTCTAAATAAGCGATTGTGAATTTGGGTGAGGAATATTTCCCAAGTAAGTTCTTTTCTTGCCTCAGACTGGTGAGGGCTTCACAATTTATCTCAGTACAAGATTGGTAGTTCTGGCCAAAATAAATGATAAATAGAGCGGACTGTTTTAGGCAGAACTGCCCTTTACAAAACTAAAAAGGGAAAAATCAACTCTAGAAAGACAAAAAGATGGCTGAAACTCCATTTTTGCCTGGATAGAAGCTTCTGATTCGGGCTGGACTGGGTATGTCTGTGCTGAACTGAACTGTCAACAACTTCAACTGCTTATCTTCAGCTGTAAATCGATACCAAAGTTCAATTTTGGCAGAGCTTTAATCTACTTGGGAGGCTTTTGGACGGACATAACTGCGGCCTCTTCAGTCTGAAGGGGCAGAAGTAGCTGGATTTGAGGACTTACTGAGCTAGAACTGCACTGTAGTACCTATTCTACTTGATCAGGGCTCTCCATAAATTTGTTGATGTTTTCATATTTGTAAAAACTCAAACTTTGCTTGTCTTGGCTTTTGCTGAACCAAATTTGTAACAAGAGAAGTCTCGTTTTGAATGACTTATTTCTCTAAGTCTGAACTTGGAAGTTCTGATCTATAGCTGGCTTCTTTTGTGGCTTCAAATGAGCTTTTGGTTGCTTCAATTTGTTTTGACGGTTCTCATTGATCAAGTGATCATTTTGAGTTTTTGCCTTTGGTTGATTTTTGATTGTTTGATTGATTGTTGAATTGAGTCCTCTGCTCTGTTCACCCTCTCCTATATTTATAAGAAATGCTTTGGAGTAGGGTTTCTTTCTTTTAATAATGGGCGGCAAATTTCTCAAAAGATCTTTCATTTTTAAATGAAAGAAAAAAAGGGGTTTTATCAATTCTGGCAAATAAACCCTCAATGGTCAGTTCTTTAAGACAAATCACTTCTCTGTTTTTTGAAAGAGAACCTGACCCCTCTTTAATTCCAACTGCCCCTTGTGAGAGCTCAAACCGTGATGGTTAGTTTGATTTTCCAGTTTGAACAACTCCCTGTTTTCCTGCTTATCTCTTTTAAGTTTGTAGTTTGCTTATCTCTTGGAATGATCACCTGCTCTGACGCAGAATTGTATAAAAAAGAGGATTCTGATCTTTTAGCCCCAGGGTTTCAGAGAAGTCTTTTGCTAATCAACTTTTTGTGATAGTTGAAATTGTTGACTTTCCCAAGTCAGGTAGTTACGTGGGTTCTGAGAATAGGCTTCCCAAAAGATCTTGCTGACTTTGTATTATGGGTTTTGAGATCAGTGGTTGATTGCCATTTTGACGTTTTTACAATTCTGCCATTTTGTAAAAAGTCATGGACCTTTTGATTTGGTTTTGGGCTTTCTCTTATTTATTTGAATCAAAGCCCAGTCCTCCGTCTTTTTGTTTTACAGGCCCTTGTGAGAAGTGGGCTGACGTGCGATTTCTTTTGGCCCAAACAGGAGCAAAGTCTACAATAGCCTAAATTGGCATCTAATCAACAATTCTTTGCTAGAACCAATGAAGAGCATCTTGTTGCTTAGTTTCAATGATTTGCCATACCGGTTGAAGCAATGCTTTCTATATTGTTGCCTTTTCCCAGAAGATCATGTGATCATAAATCATAGGCTCATTAGATTGTGGATTGCTGAAGGATTTGTTGAGCATGTCAAAGGGGTCACGCCGGAAGAAGTTGCAAAGAGCTATATTATGGAACTCGTTTTCCGTAACATGCTACAGGAAATGTATCGAGATTAACACCCAGCATGTAAGATGCATGATCTTTGGCGGGAGATTGCTCTGTCTATAGCAAAAAAAAAAAAAAAGTTTTACGTTGTACGTGATGGGAGTGAAACACTAGAGGAAACTGGGGCACTTCGTTTGTCAATTCAAACAACTGATGGAGAAATTGGATCATGCACAGATATATCACGGCTTTATTCGTTTCTCGTCTTTGCCACTGGCGTATCCTCATTCTCTTTCTCAAATAAATCACCTTTTGACCTTAAATTGTTGGAGGTTCTAGATTTGGAGGATGTCCCACTTGATAATTTGCCAGACAATCTAAAGTCCTTATTCAATTTAAAATATTTAAATTTGAGTGGAACTCCAATTAAGGAGCTTCCAGAATCCATTGGACAGCTCCGCAACCTTCAGACCTTGAACATCATGGAGGCAAATATAGAGGCACTTCCAAGAGGGATTTCTAAGTTGCTAAACTTACGCCATTTAATTGTGGGCGGGTCCATTTCTAGAAAGGCAATTGGGGTAAGAATACCATCAAGTATTAGTAAGATGAAGAAATTGCAATCTTTGGCATATATTGAATCAGAAGGAAACATTATTAGACTTATTGCAAATATGACCCAGCTTACGTTACTTGGCATTACAAATGTGAAAGAAAGAGAAGAGGATGAGGACCTATGTGCCTCAATTCAAGAGATGAAGGTCCTTTCCCGCTTGCTTTTATTTGTAGCTGATGGAGAGGAATTTCTTCGAGTTGATGAGGCATTGCCTTCACCGCCTCCCTACCTTGATAGACTTTATTTGAGCGGCAAACTGGAAAAGGTACCACATTGGTTTTATTCACTCCACTGTCTCACAAATTTGTTTCTGGGTGATTCCAGACTTGAAGAAAATTTACTACCTCATATTGAAGCATTGCGCTCTCTACGTTTGCTTTGCCTTGATAATTCGTCTGTTAGGAAAGAGTTGTGTTTCAGTAGGGGCTTTGTAAATCTTAGATATTTGGAGGTTCTAAATTTCTCATTCTTAAATAAGATAACTATAGAAAAAGGGGTGATGTCAAATCTCGAGTTCTTAGACATTAATAAGTGCTTGAGATTAGAGACAATTGCCACAGGGTATTGAGCACCTTACTCAACTAGAAGGATATGTATTTGAGAGTGTTTCAAAGCAATTTACAGAATCCATACGAGAAGGAGCTGTGGATCATGTAAGCATGCTAATTGTCGACGAGACATGTAAGAAGCACATGTAAGTATCTTTTATGCTTCCATTGACTTTCATAAACTTGTGTTCAAGAAATTGTTCTCATTCACACCTCTGTATGGCTGGCTGTAAAGCCATATAAATCATCCCAAGTTAGAACCTTCGTGTGCTACTAATTGGTTTTCAAAGATTGCTGGAACCTTCGGGTCAAAAGTATTTCTCAGATGACTTGTGACTTGTGAGAGCAGGAACCTTTGATATTATTTATATGCATTAATTCAATACAGTTCTTCCCAGCATATAATCATATTAAAACCAAATTTCCTTACTCTCTATAGACTTGTATTTGTTCTTAATATCTTTTACAGAATTTATATAAAGTCTAATACTGTGTGCTTAGCCTATATGTTTTACACACTGAACATAAAAGTACACATCGTCCAAATCTTAGAGACAAATCATCGACATACAGTTGCCAACTGCTTTAGTGAAAGATGTAAACTACACCCAAAAAAAATTAAAATTTAAGTCGCAATTTATTAACAGAATCTTGGATATACTCTATTCGATTTAAAAGAGGCAGAAAAGAAGCTGAGATCAATCTTCACGCTTCACACAAGAACAGGCTCTTCCTGGGACAAACTAGGTAAAAACTTCAATCCTTGGACTTCTTGTTTCTGCAAAATATACAAAAAGGAAAAAAGCAATAAGGTAATTATCAAACAAAACTTCAATGCATATGTATATATATATGTATTGTGTGTCTCATGAATTTCAATTGGAAGGATTTATATGGTTTTATATGCATTAACAGAGGGTGAGAATGAGAACAATATTTTCTTGTTTTAAGTACAGTTCAAATGATTAAATTTATGAAATTAATTCGATGCAAGGATAGAAGACTTACTTATATTTCGGACGCAAGTGTTGCACCTTTGGATGATCCACGCCTCCTTCTTGTATGGACTTTATAAGTTGCTCTGAGACATTCTCAAATCCGTATCCTTCTAGTCTAGTAAGGTATTCAAAACCCTGAGGCAATGCCTCTAAACTAGAGCATCTTTTAATGCTCAAGAACTCAAGATTTGGCATCGCCCCTTTTTCTATAGTTACCTTATTCAACAATGAGAAACCAAACAACTCCAAATATCTAAGCTTTACGAAACCTTTTCTGAAACACATCTCTGTCCCTACATAGGAATTGTTAAGGCAAAGCCATCTCAGAGACGGCAATGCTTCGATGTGAGGCAATAAATCTTCTTCAAGTTTAGACCAACGCAGGCCCAGAAATGTGAGCGACTTGAGTGAACAAAACCAATGCGGTACCTTTTCCAGTTTCCCTGACAAAAAAAGTCTGTCAAGCAGGGGAGGTGGAGAAGATAACGCGTCAACTTGAAGAAATTCCTCTTCATTCGCTGCCCGTAAATCCAAGAGGCAAAGGACCTTCATTTCTTGGAGTGAGGCACATAGGTCCTTCTCATCTCTTGCTTTGACATTTGTAATGCCAAGGGTCGTCAGCTGGGTCATCTTTCCAATAAGTCTAAGAACATTTCCTTCTGATTCAATAAATGACAAAGCTTGTAACTTCAACATGTTTATATTTGATGGTGCTTTCATCCCAATGAGGTTTCTGAAGATCTTATAATCACGTGTGTAACGATTCATAAGTAGATGACGCAAGTTAAGCAATTTTGAAATGCCCCTTGGAAGTGCCTCTATATTTGTCTCCCTGAGATGTCCAAGCTTTGAAGGTTGCGGAGCTGCCTAATGGATTCTGGAAGCTCCTTAATCCGAGTTCTTCTCAAATTTAAATATCTTATACTGAATAAATACATTACGTAATCTGGCAGAATGTCAACTGGGACATCCTCCAAATCTAGAACCCTCAAGAATTTAAATTTGAAAGGCGATGTCTTTGAAAAAGAGAACGAGAATATGCCCGTGGGAAAGATAAGAAAAGAACGAAGGCGTGACATACCTGTGCGTTGTTCAATTTCTCCATTAGTAGTTTGAATTGACAAGCGAATGGCTCCAATTTCTTCAGTTATTTCGCTCCCATCATATGCAGCACAAAACTTTTCTTTTGCTGCAATGGACAAAGCAAGCTCTCGCATAAGATCATGCATCTTACATGCTGGTTCCGTGTCGTGATGCCTCTCTTGTATCATGCTTCGAAAAATGAGCTCCATAAGATAGCTCTCTGCAACTTGTTCTGTTGTGAACCCTTTCACATGTTCAACAAATCCTTCAGCAATCCAGAATCTAATGAGCTTGTTATTCACGATCAAATAATCTTCTGGGAAAAGGCAGCAATAAAGAAAACATTGCTTCAACCGATATGACAAATCATTGAAACTAAGCAACAAGATGCTCTTCATAGGTTCCAGCAAAGAATTGTTCGCCAGATGCCAATTTAAGCTGTTGCAGACTTGGCTCCACTCTGAAAATGTCTTCTTAGAAGACATAAGACCGCTTAAGGCCACGATCGCCAGAGGAAGGCCTTCACACTTTTCCACGATTTCCCGAGCTAAAGGTTGAAGTTCGGGTGAACAGGATTTGTTATGATAACTTGAGAATGCTTTCATGCAAAAGAGCTCCCATGCATCATTGGTTTCCAATCGTTGAATCCGATGAACATGGCTTTCAACTCCGAAAACAGAGGATGCTATGTCTTCTCTTCGAGTTGTAAGCATGACACGACTTCCAAGTTGTTTATCTGGAAATGATAACCTTATTTCTTCCCAAAGTTTGATATCCCACACGTCATCCAACACAACCAGATACCTTTTAGCCTCCAAGTATTTCACCAAAATCTCTAGCAATTCTCTATAACTCATGGAATTCAAGTCTGCCTTCACCTCTTCCTTCCTTGCTTGGTAAAATTCTTTGATCAATCTTCTAAACAAGTCTTCAATCACATAAGACTGTGAAACGGTAATCCACGCATAACACTCGAAATGGCTCTTCACAATGTTGTCGGTGAAGGTCCTTGCAACTAGAGTTGTCTTCCCTGATCCTCCCATCCCGACCACGGACACAACAGTTTGGTGCTTCCCTTCATCCATCAGCCATCCCATTAACATTTGCTTCTTGCCTTCAATCCCGACAAGTTCATCTTCCTTATGGAAAAGAGAAGCCTCCGCTTTGTTCTGCACCCATTTGTGAACATCCTCAGAAGTACTTTTTCCTTCTACAGAAAAAACAAGAACATATCTCTGATTTCTCTCTGGAAAGGCTTTGATCGTTCTGGCGATTCTCTCTAACTTGTTTGCTATTCTTCGCTTATACCAAAGCTTCTTTGGAAAGTGAATGGTTTCGTTGATCCATCTCACAAATCGGCCTCCGCTTTCCTTCTCGTACACATGATACACGAACTCATCAATGATGTCTTCAACATCATAGGCCAAGTCTCGAACGCTTGCGACCCACGCTTTCTCTACTTGTGTGTGCGCTTTCTTGCCGTCGACATCCTCCAAGAAGGACTTCATGAAGACCAGCTCCTGCTTAATCTCATCAACTTGATCACCAACACCAGCTATGGAGGCTGCTTCGTTCTCAAGAATGGCTACGACTTTGCCTATCAAGAGGTCTGTTGTAGCTGTCGCCATAATGGCCTTCTTTCGTATCAGCCTAAACAAAAAAACATACAATTTAGGGAAAGGATCAGGAGGGTTGAAACTGATTTTGAGTGGAGATCAAACTATATGGAAGAGCAGGTGAACAACAATAAGGATTTCATTGTTGGGGTGGGTGGGGCTCTGATGCAACACAACGGATATAATCAATTATCAGTTATAAATCGCCGTTAAGCATGACCAACAACTATATAATAACCAGACGGGTCTTATTGCAACTATTGACTAATTGGGAGAGAGAGAGAGAGAGAGAGAGAGAGAGAGAGAGAGAGAGAGAGAGAGAGAGGGAGACCATTTCCACTGCCCATTTTCCAATCAAATTAAATTTTTTTATATAGACATGGACATAGCCAAGTTGGTTAGAGCGAATATGCTCCCCATTTTACATCCGAGTTCAAATCCCTCTCCTTGTAGGTTAGATTAGATTAAAGTAGAATATCGCTTGTAATGATTTGGAGTATACTGCACCCCCCAAGCAAGGTCTTGAGTTCAAGTACTAGCATCCATGTAGTATATGTGAATTTAGTATATTATCTTCACTTTCAATAAAAAAATTCCCCAACCAAAATCTTATTGAATGGAATTACGTGTCTAATTTGTAAGGTCAAATTTCCTTATATATAGCAAAACACTTTAATGTTTGTATATGGTCAAATTTTCTTATATAAAGCAAAACACTTTAATGGTCAAATTTTTAAATATTCGTTCAAATACCCTCTGATTAATTTTATTTTTTTAAACACGTAGTCCAATAAATCAGAAGCATTCGATCAAAGCATGGGGAGGGGAGGTAATGACAAATAGCAAAACAATACCCAAAAATATACTAACAACTAAGAGATGGATATGAGCAGTTGGCAGGTATCTTCTGCAACTGGCTTCAAGACTTTTTCCAATTTTCCGGTAGTATATTTAAATAGCCTCTTTTTTTTGGGTAGAATTTTCCATTTGGACCATCGGTCGGAGATCTTCCTTCCCAAGCAAAACATAAATATTCTCAATATTCTGCCCCAAAAAAAAATATATTCTCAATATATCTTGTGCTCACACACCTGCAGTCAACTTTGTTTAGGAATAAACGAGATAAAATATACTAGTTATTAGAGATAGGAAGATGGAGTAGTGGAAAGAAAAACATGGGAGGATTTTACTTATTTTAATTTTATTTTAAATAGTTTGTAATTATTATTTTGCCCTTATCATATTAACTTCTTATTTAATTTAGTGTAATAATTGGGGTCTTTCAATATAGAACTAGTCAACGACCAAAATGTTGGAAAAAAAAACCCTCATGTACAGTTGTTGAATAAAAACCCAATTTCATTTATTACTTAGTTTTTAAGACTAAGATAAAGAAATTAAAGAAATTTAAAGTTCTGATGCATTTGTTACTCCCAAATTTTGATTTTTGGAAGACATAAATTAGCTTACCTATATACGAACTATCTCAACACCCGAACTCATTTGGTACGTAGTCCACATAAACCCCTTCTACTTAGGTACCCAAATGACCTAAACAAATCTCTACCACCATGAACAAAATTATCTATAAAAGAAGCAAGAAGAAAAAAGGAAAACGTAAAGAAGACATAAGTTAGTTTACCTATGTATGTTGAAAACTTACAAATCGTATTTTATTTTGCAATAACGCTACAAGCACTAACTATTATATTAATATTTTAATACCAACTGATGTGACATATAACATGGCAATCCATATCACTTGCCACGTCATCTATTTTAACTTGCTTAACTTTTTATTTTCTTATCAATTATTTTATTTTAATCTCTGACCTTATCGTTCAAGAGTCCCCTTCTTCCTAGGATGACAAATGACCTACACAAATCTACCACCCTAAACAACCATCTATAAAAGCAACAAGGAGAACAATAGAAAAAAGTAAAGAAGAGAAAAGGAGGATTTTTTAAAAATTAAAAAAAAATTAAAAATTAAAAATTAAAAAAAATAAAAAAAATAAAAAAAAAAGAGGAAATGCCAACGGTAGAAAGGTTGAAATAAGGGGATGTAACCATGTATATATGGAAATTATTAATTAAAAATCTCAAATCTAGTAATTATTCACCTTATTTTTTATTCCCATAAATAACATTAAATTCTACAATAATAAAGGGTTGATAAAAAAATAAAAAAATAAAAAAAACTCATGATTCTTTTAACATTCAAACTATAGTTCAACTCATGAACTCATCATTCTAGTGAGCATGCATAAACTAAATAAAGGGACTTCTGTGTTTCTTTTTTTCTTTTTCTTTTGAAATAAGAATGTATTCAGTTTCCATTGTTTTGATTTATTTTTTAAATTAAATTAATCAAGAAAAGTGGAAAGTTTGTTGAATTAATTAATAAAAGGGAGCTTTAGTAGTATACCCAAAATAAGGGCTGAAATTTATTTTATTTTTTTTAAACCCCATATAGAATGCACTTTAGAAACATACCCAAAAATCATTTACTACATAAGAAATGAGTGTTGAAGTTCTTATAAATTACATGACTGCCATTGATTAACTTAAAACAAGCCCAATACAAAAAAAACTCAACAAAAAAAAAACCCAAAACAAGCCCAGCAAACCCGAAATACATTGTTAATACCATATCATAGAGTACATTGTCATATAAAAAACTCAAATAAAAACCCAAAAAAAGCCCAGCAAGACATCCGATATCCTTTACAGAAACCACCTCCAATTGTCCACAATTTCACCAGAAACAATCGCAAAGGCAAAAGGAAACACCTCTACAAGAAAAGAAAAAAAAACACTGTTAATACTATGTCATAAAACTATCTTCCTAGTAAAAATCATATTATGCATATCATAAACTTCAAGTGTGTAGCTATATATAGAGTAAAATATAGAGCATGCTTTGTTACTTAAAATCGGTTAATACTATGTCATATAAGTATACTGTTAATATTATGTCATAGAATATACTGTTAATACTATGTCATAGAAATCAACTCAGTTGCAGGATATGAACAATATAACAAATGTTCATACCACTTATTAGAAGTTAACAACTACATAATTTCATTTGCATAATAGATAAGATAAAGAATCCAAATAGTACCAAACATCAAAACCAAGTCAACACTTGTTTTGCACATTAAAATTACAAAGAACCTAGAATACTGAGAATCTAAATCCAAGAACGGTAATTATCAAATTTCTTTTCTTTTGTTCAATTTGTATTATAAAAGAAAATGAAGATGTAGTGGCAAGATGCCACACCAACAATACATATATATAGCTTAAGTTCTTGTATACAAAATCATTGTTAGCTAACTCATAATGGAAAACTAGAAGGAAAAAAGCATACACACTCTGCCTTTCTCCTTAATAGTATTACAAACTCATGAGGATATTTAAGCCACTAACCAATTCACATCATCATCAATTTGGAGAAATTCGACATAAGTAATTCCATTTGCTAATTCTTCAACTTTACAAGTAAATGTATATCCATTTTATAATTCCAGTTTGATACAAATGTTTCCCAACTCTAATCTCACTTCTTCCAGTGAAAAGACAACATAATGAGAGTAAGTTTTTAATATTGTACTGCTATGTTCGATCCAGTTTGTTTCCTTTTTTTATTGACACTGCAATTTCTTATTTATGTTCTGAAGAAAAAAAAATATTAAATATATATGACAAAGAAGGGCTACAATAAGATGAAACAAATCTTATGGCATATACAAACAAGTGGTCTAACATACTGCCAATAGCTTGAGCATAATTAGAGAAGAAATTGCAATTACTACCCACCTCAGGTACGCCAATGCAACTGCCATATGATATTTTTGGCATTCCTCTCCAAAATTGCAGTGGCTCAAGTCAACTGAAGTACAACACAATCATGCCTGATGAGGCAGAAGCTGCTACAAGAGACAATGTTGCTGTAAGTTGTTAGAAAATGAAAAGAGTAAGCTATTAAATGGCAAGCACTATATTGACACACAAGATTTTCATCTAAGGAAGTCAAGGATTTGTAGAGGCTGACCCAGTCTCCAATTACGAAGAGGCTAACCAATACAGGGTTGTGGAGGACCTTCTTTTTCACCAAAGAATATGCATCTAGCAATGCCAACACTAAAATCCAGATGACTTGCAGACCCATTGAAGCAATCAGGTAGCTGTAAAATGAGCATTGCCTTAAACAAATATCACAATTTTTTCAAGGACAAGAAATGGCATATGATGCATCAAGAGGGGCTGAAATCTGCCCCATAAGCCTACAGAATCAGGTTACACAAAACTAAACTTAGATGGCAATTTGCTCACAAACATTAGATAGCATACACAGATAAAGCCAAACAAGTCAACAATAGTGAGAAAAACAAGCATAATGAATCTAAAATAGAAAAGCAATACAGCAATGATTCATATTGACTAATTATGTATTTTACGCCAAGAACTCATCCCAAAATTGAATCACCATATCACCATCGCCAAAACCTCAATTCAATCATACAATAAGCAAGCACAAAAATTAACAACAAAAAATACGAGAAATTAAAATTTCACAGTAACCTTCAAGAGCTTTTGCATATGTGAGACTATGAGTAGTTCTTCAGAGAAATTCTCTCATGGCGGCATCTCCGTACTGAGATCGACGAATGTTATCCAACAATCATCTCAAGTACAATCTCTGCTTTCTTTGCATGGCTCATCCCTCCAGAGGAGTTCTTAGCTTCGTCTCCATCCAAGGGAGTTCTTGGAGAAGGAACTGGAAGCTTGTCGTTTGCCGACGGAGATTGAGACAAAGATGATTGCAGTGGCGTCGGATGTGAAAAAGGATGTGGTGCGTTAACTGGAGTGTCCGACAGAAATGGAGGAAAGAAAATTGGTGATGGAGTTTTGGGCGAAGGTGAATCGGCGGCGGGTTGTAGCGATGGAGTTGACAACGATTGTGGAGAAGACGACGAAAATACAATGGAGAATTGGACTAGGAGAAAAGCCAGAAGCAGAGCTCGATGAACCTCACCATTGTTGAAGAAGAAGAAGAAAGTTCGATATGTTGGTTGATGAAGATTAAGTTGATTAATAGACAAAGCCAAAGGGCAAAACAGTAATCAAACATTGTTGTTGGATTTTTTTGAAACACAAGGGCGATAGTGTTTTATTAATGAGGAAAAAAGGGTAACAAGTACAAAAATCGGGCACAAAGCCCTAAGGGATTAGGCGAGTACTCCACACCAAACAAAGCGTAGTGGTCGTCAGCTACGAAGTAGCCTACCTCCTCAACCGCAAGCGGGAGGAGGAACCTTGCCTTACCTGAACCCTAAACCCTAAATTTGGCGGTTCCTCAAACCAAGTAGTCATAGTTCCAATATGGGAGGCATAACGTGCCAGATGATGACCGGCTCCATTTGCAACCCGGCGGATATGGGTAAAACCATCCCCAGTGATCTGGGTTAGCAGTGCCTTAGTGTCTTCCATCACTGGGCCCACATTGGACCGATCAACAGAAGAACTTCAGATTGCTGACACGATCTGGAGAGAATCACTCTCAAAAATTATATTATTAAAATCCCCTTCCACCGTCAAAATTGCACCTTCGCAAGCTGCCATTGCTTCAATCTGTAAAGCTGAGAAGACATTGTCCACATACAATTCTCTTCCTGCAACAAACTTGCCATTAGAATCGCGTACCACTATTCCCACACCTCCATATGTATTACCAGTTGTCCAAGAGCCATCCACATTAATTTTTAGGCTTCCAGTGCATGGTTTTGTCCAAGTCTGAGATGCAGAACAGCCCCGACCAAGAGCAGCCCCCTGGGGGTGAGCACGAACAAAATCATGTAAGCGAACAGTAGCACTAGAGCTTGTGAATTCTGGTTTGGGTGTTTGGTTGTATTGGAAATATGAGTGCTAAATTGCTATAAAATAAACAAAATAAATACTGCACATAAATCAGATTTTTACAAAAGTATAATTGAATTATAAGAACCTTAATTGAGTCGAGGCAAGTGTTGGACACTTTGACCTTAAGACGAATTACACCCCACACTGGTGCTTATGGTTCACTAGCGTTTGCCTCCCATGATACAACGACTCCCCTCCTTATGAAAGAAGCACTGCAATTCACAAGGAACTTTGAACCAAAATTATGCAGGAACCTCTCTTTATGAAACTCTAATACTCTCTATATATGAAAGTATGTATGTAGAGAATTGATTGAATTAATAAAACTGCAGGAGGATTGCTCTATTTATAGATGATGAAATACCCTTTCTAAAAAGGTATCTCAATCTGAAAATGCAAACAATGCATCCCTTGGTCTGAAGAGTTGTCACCCCAAACAATGCATCCCTTGGTTTGAAGAGTTGTTACTCCCCATGTGAAGATGTCTTTAACACAAGGGTCATGTCTTTAACCCAATGGATTTTATTAATTTCCATTCAAATAGGAAAATCAATATTAGTTAATATTAAAATTTCCAACATGTTGTTCCATAGTTTCCCATTTCGAGCCTCCCAGATAGCCCAACCAGTAACAAAAAAGAGGTCCAAGTCAACAGAGGATAAATGGTCAATGCGTGAGAGGACCCAATCATGCACATGGTGGTATTGGCGAGAGGTACTACCGCTGCCAATTAAAGCACATGCTCAGACCCCTTTTGCAAATGGGCAATACCATAACACATGCAAAGTAGACTCCAATTCAGCCCCACATAAGTCACAACATGTATCCAAATATATCTTTCGTTTGCACAAGTTGTCCTTGGTTGGGAGAATGCCAGTGCACGCTCTCCACCAAAACAATTTGATTTTGCTTGGAATCTTTACCTTCCAAAGAGCAGTCCACCCTTTACTAAAACCATTTCCAGTTGATGATGACGCCACGGTCCTGGGATCAAGAACCGTACGGGCTACCTTATAAGCACTTTTGACAATGAACTGACCTTTTTTGTCATCATGCCAGATAAGAGCGTCGTCCCTGTGATGAAAGCTCAGCAGAAGGACGTCCACATCGGGAGGGTAAAGGAGGTTAGATAGAAGGCTGATATTCCAGCGTCGAGAGTGGTCAAGAATAAGCTCATTCACCTTGGTAACAGCATAGCCGTTGGGTTTTGGGGAGATAACTCGAAAGGTAGAAGGGCGTGGCAGCCATGGGTCCTTCCAAATATCAATCGCTGCCCCACTACCCACCTGCCATCTAGATCCCTGCAAAAGAATTTTTCTGGCTGCACAGATACTTTTCCAAATATAAGAAGAATTTTCTGAGATAGAAACATCAAGAAAAGATTTGTCAGGAAAGTACTTAGCTCGTAGAACACTCGTTATTAGAGAATTCGGATATTGTATGAGCCTCCATCCTTGCTTAGCTAACATAGCAAGGTTGAAAGCATATAAATCACGGAAGGCCAACCCCTTAAGATCTTTGGGTTGGCAAAGCTTATCCCAAGCAAGCCAATGTATTTTCCTGTCGCCATTGTTTCCGTTCCACCAGAAATCTGCAATTAAGCAATTAAGATCATCGCAAAAATATTTGGGCAATAAATAAACGCTCATTGAATACAAGGGGAGGGCCTGTGCCACAGTTTTGATAAGAATTTCTTTCCCTGCACTGCTTAAGAGCTTTCCTTTCCAGCTATATAATTTTTTGCCCAACCGTTCCTTGAGATGTGCAAATAAGGAACCCTTGTTCTTGCCGACTACCATTGGAAGCCCAAGATACTTATCATAATGATCAGCACATGAGACACCAAGAGATGCTGCTAGATCCAGTTGGTCTTGGCACTTAACATTTTTGCTTAAGCATATTGCACTGTTCTGTAAATTAACTTTTTGACCGGATACCCTCTCATGCCAAGGGAGTGCCTCCTTGATTGTCCCACAATCTCCCACATTTGCACGGGCAAACAGGTAGCACTCATCGACAAACATGAGGTGGTTGATTGGAGGAGAACCCCTACAAATGGAGACCCCTGCTAAACGCCCATCTCGTTCCGACTATGTAAGAAAACTAGAGAAACCTTGTGCACATAAAATAAACATATAGGGTGACAGCGGATCTCCCTGCTTGAGACCCCTAGAAGGTGTAAGGTAGCCACAAGGTAAGCCATTAACCAGAAAGGAGTAAGTAACAGTGATGACACACAAGTCATTATAAGACTAACCCATTGTTTTGCAAAACCCAATTTTGTCATCATTTGTTCCAGGAAAGGCCATTCAATTATGTCGTAAGCCTTACTCATATCAAGTTTCAGTGCCAAAAAGTCTTTCTTACCCTGTCGTCGACTCCGCAAGCAATGGATTGGATGATTTCAGCAGCCAATATGGAATTATTAGAGATAAGGCGGCCTGAGACAAAAGCACTCTGACTAGGTGAGATTAGAGAAGGGAGGATAATTTTCAGACGATTGGACAGCACCTTGGAGCCAATTTTAAACAAAATGTTGCAGAGGCTAATAGGCCGTAGTTGGGTCATATCCTTTGGGTTTTTCACTTTAGGAATAAGCACCACATGGGTGAAGTTGATCTTGTGAAGAAGACGTCCTGAAGACAAAAAATTAATAATGGCTCGAGACACATCGTTGCCCACAATGTGCCAATATTTCTGAAAAAATACAGGTGGCATTCCATCCGGCCCAGGTGCCTTGGTTGGATACATCTGAAAGACAGGGTGCTTTATTTTGGGTGTTTTTATATACATTGAGGGCTCGTTTGGTACACCGTATTAGACTCTGGATAGGAGTAAATAGTCTATGTCGGGCGTTTGGTGTCAACTTGTATTATTTAATTACCCGACTATTTTATACGGGTTGGGCTTTTAATACTCTCCTAACCTGACTAACTAATACAACCCACACACCCCGGATTAGATAATACACGCTTAATTTTACGGCCAGGGAAAAAGAACACGCGCTCTACAAAAAAATTTAGACGCTCTTTTCATCTTCTTCTCTCTAGGGTTCTTCTCTGCTATCTTCTCCACAAGTTATTTTCTTCATTCTTCTCCAATATCCGTCTCTCACACTCTCTCTCTCTCTTTCATACTCTCTCCAATATGCTTCTTCTCTATTCTTTATATTTTTCAATTTTTTATTAAATTTTTGTGGAAATTAGGTTATGAATTTTTCTTTTTTGACATTTTTTAAAATCATATTAACCAGAGTAGTGCTAGTTTTCATCCAAAAACAAACAACTGTGCTAGTGTTGGTAGTTTAGTTGAATACATACATACTTGACGATTAGGAGAGCAAAATTTTCCTCTTGAACCATTTTCATGATTGATAAATTTTCTCTTTTCCTTTTCTTTTTATGATTCCCAAGCTTATGGCCTTGGCTCTTTTGATTGCAATGCTTCTACTCTGCTGCTACTTTCTCCTTCTTCTTGTTGTACATGGAAACTTTGATGTCCAATACAGACATATGCATCTTACCAAAAAAAAATCTTGGCAAAAGCAATTGAAAAACAAATCTTGTCATATGAATCTTACCAAATTTTTTTTTTGTGTCATTTGAATCTCAATTTCCATTAAAATTATCAAAGATTTTTATTTATTTTTAAATAGTCTAATCTGATGTTATCCGCAATATCACCAAACACAGTATAACTTAGTCAGACTATTTATCCGGAACCACACCAAACGCCTTATAATATTATGGATAAATAGTCAATACTCTTCGGAACAAATTAATACTATCCGACGGAAATTAATCAGTACAGTCCGACGTACCAAACGAGCCCTGAATGGTATAGGGCTTCTTTATAGAACTATGTCTAGAAATAGGTATTTAACTAATTTTCTATTAATAAAATAAGGGTAAATCATGAAAATTCTTATTAAAGCATTGTTTCTCTCTCATCATAATAATGTCATCAAATAAATAAAAAATAAAGAGTTAATCATAATTAAACCCATGGACATATATCATCTTTTAGGAAGGATGGTGAGAATACACCTTAAATTAAAGTGGTGAGCAAAAATACTCCCATTTAGGCAGGTGTTAGTAGCGACACATCACCCTCATTACTTTATGGCAAATAGTAAGAATTTAATTTGCTAAATTATAAAAACAAAAACAAAAAATAAATTCCACCTGAATGACTATATAGAAGAAGTTACTCCTCACTCCATCCGTATTACTGGTTTTCAGTTTTTTATATTTTTATATATCCATATAAAAAATTAGGTATGAAAAAGAAAAGAAAAAAAAAACTATTTAAAAAACAAAAAGTGCAATGGCACACGCTCCAAGAAGCTAGTCTCAATAACATTTTTTATTTTCAAAATAAATACAAAAGGATGACAACTTTTTTCATTGCAATGTGTCAAACCATTGAGACTTATCACAATTTGTAACTCATTTTCATCGCCCTCTCTCACTAATTGAACTAGCCCCAATAGCTACTTGATGACATTGTCAATTCGTTGGTCCATCGATTAAGGCTAAAAGACAGGCCAACCCAGACCGTGCCTACCTCTACATCAACCTCAAAAGAATGGCTAATTGTCTATGTATTATGAATGATAGGAGTCAATACATGAGTCGTCACAACATATGATTTTATTGCGGCTCATTTGAGAAAAATAATTACTTGAACGATGATATATATTTAGCATCACATAGATGATAGATCTGTCCAAGATTCGGATAAATCATGTACTTCTTTTAACACAGTGGGGTTGCATGCACTTGTTGAATGTTACATTCATATATCTCATCAATTAGTAACTCAACTTTCCCCAAACTATAGATCATATTAACCAGAGTAAGGTAACCTGCAAAACAAAGGAAACACATTAGAAGAATTATTGAGAGAGGAAAAATACATAGTGAAGCAATTTTTCTCAAAATCAACATTGCCACTTAATTAGTGCTAATTCTAGAGAAGGTACCGTAGTTTTTTTGTTAATTAGCTGACCAAATTATGCAGCAGTCAATCGATTTATAACTGTAGATTACAACTCATGTGACAAGTGAATTCTACCTGCCGTATAATGTTTGTCGCTAACGTACTTCATGGCAGGTGTATACAATTTTTACTCCAGAAAAATTGCTTACGAAACTGCTCATGAGATTTGGATTAGTAATGTCATGGGTACTTATGCAATGGGCGTATACAATGTCCCTCTCTAAGTCAGGAGCTAGCGCATGAGAGTTGATTGGGAGAGGATGAATTTTCTTAAGATTAGGGCATATCAGTAGAAATTAATGCATCATATCAAGAGTATTAATTAGACTAATTAAACGCACCCCAATTTGAGAGATGTATCTGAGCTCTCATAGTCTTGAGGAGCGCTGTTAGAGTTGCAGTGGTTGGTGGTGACAGACTCTGATGACTGACCCTCCTCCATAACCATGTTTTCTGAATCGGCCCGAACTAGCCTCTGGCTATTATGTTTCTCCAGCACCTTCAACAACCATACCAAGAACCATTACCAGAGAAAGACTCGAAACATAAACATAGATGAAGAATTAATGGAGAGATCTTATACTTGCTGTCTCAGCCGTTCATTCTCTTCAACCAATCGCATCGCCTGCACGTTCATATACAAATCATGTCAAGGAAATAGAGAAGAGGAAAATAATTATATGGAGGACAATATTTATTGTCTTCACCTCATTCTTTTTTTTTTTTTCTATCAAAATAAACATGAACCATCTTTCATTTGCATAAATGGAATGTGTTGGAAGATTACAATTGAAATCATTTTCAAGTCTACTCCCACGGTCACCCTAGGAAACAGACGGGGCACAACAAAGACGATAACATCCACATAATCAGATCCTCAAATCATTATACAGATACATTAATTCGTATTGGTAATGCAGTACCCTAAACTTTTGACATATGTTTAGTTACTTGAAACATAGGAAGTCGTGAAAATGATAGAAAATGAATTGAAATTGGATCAACTACTCCCCTAATCAATCTAATTTCTGAATTTTCAAGTACTAGATCACGGATTGTGATGTGAAGTTCACATTATTACTTTAGGAAAAAAAATAATTTCAATACTCATGTGTTAGTAAAAGTAAGAGAAGTCAGGAATAAGAATAATTCCAATACGCATCCCAATCCGAACATCATAATATTTACGGCCTTTTAATTAACCCAGATATTATGTATGTCTGAA
Organism: Prunus salicina; assembly: GCA_020226455.1. Classification (NCBI taxonomy): domain Eukaryota; kingdom Viridiplantae; phylum Streptophyta; class Magnoliopsida; order Rosales; family Rosaceae; genus Prunus; species Prunus salicina. Next base: position 13,544,043 of record CM035342.1, read on the forward strand.
AGCAATGTCATATATCAAAGGATGATAACTTTAGGTATGATTTTATAGGCAGGTGATTTTATAGTTGAAAGAGTCTAACATTGCTTTCGAGATCGCTGATCTCTTTCATAATCTTTTCACCCTGAAAAAGACATACACAAAGATTTCCATTAGACACATATACAGAGACCCCAATCTAGATTCAAGAGACTAATACAGACCTTTTTCTCTATTACGCGGCCCAATCCAGCTTCAAGAGACTTCTCCAGTTGCTGCAATTCTTCCAAATTTAATCCTTGGATTTCTTCTCCCCTTATCTGCCTATATGTCAACGATTTTATTTCTAAATTATGGGGTATAAACAAGTAATTATTATTTGAAACAGAGACTTATAAATACCTAAGTTGTTGACTTTGTGCTGTAATTTCCTTGCTCAACGCAGAGTAGTTGCTGTTCTCCACTAGCTACATCAGAGTTATAATTCTTATAAATCAAAATATAAAAATGAAAAATCGGAAAAACAATATATAATCCGAAATAAATTCAGATACTTGTTAATCAAATTTTGATTGTATACAGAACAAACCCCGAAGAATTACTCGTTTAAAATAAACTCTTTTTCCGACTCTCTTACATAGAGCGGAAACTTGAGAAAACACAATAAGTCGTGTCCCTAGCATTTTCCTTAACCGAGCATGCAGTGTGCATGTAGCATCCACTCACTCACACATCCACAATGCACCACTCAAGGAAAAATTCGATATCATTCTAGCTAGGGCTCACATAAAAAAGGATGATATCAGGCATATAAATACTTTCCAAGACTTCAAAACAAAAGGAAAAAAAATCTCGAATTGGACTGATATGTTGAATCATTGAGATTAATAATTGTGGAACGGTTAGCTCAACCGTTACTTCCTAGAGAACAAAGAAAAACACAAGGCTTAAGATTACCATACAAAACACTTCAAGAAGATGAGATTAAAATTTTAATGAATTGGGAAGTAGAGACAACACATCACATTATATGCATTTATTTATCTCTACATATGTTATATAAAGGACGAACCTGTAACTCAAGAGATGGTTGTTCTATTTTCGAGAGATTCTTTGCGTGCAAGTTGTGACGTTCTAGAATTTCCTTCGTGCTTCAGAAAAGAAAAATAATACACGTCACTAGCTGGTTAACTAGCAAGCTTCAAAGCAAATAGCAGTAAATAAAAAATAACAAAAATGGAAAAGGCATAAAAAGATGTTATTCACATTTTAGTGCAATTTTTTGGTTTCGCATTTCGAAGATGCTTCTGCAACTTGTTACACTTTTAAACTTAAAATGTTTTTCCCCTCTAGAATCTTACATATATAGTATATGAGCAATTTTTGTTGTCATCGTGACACTGTTGCATGATATGACAAATTTATCTTAAAATATTTATTCGTCATTCATTTATATTATAACACGTGAATTAACAACACTGTCGCCGTGTTTTTAACAGAAACAAAATTTGCTCAAACAAATTTGAAGCATTGTTACAAAACCCAATAGAGGGAAACTTGAAAAAGAAAAATAGATGGCTGTAATTTATCTACTCCTTAAGGTGCAATTTCTTAATTTTGGCTGTTTTGATTTCTTTACAAGTAGTAAATTGTTTAGTCATGGTTGGTCAAACTTGTATTCGTTGTTCATTTTTGCGTCACAAACCCAACCATGGTCAAAATGGGCGGTATCCAATAAGAATAGCAAGTGATTAGACCCCAATAAGAACAGTGTCTTATCCCTTGTTTGTTTTTATGTATGTTATATGATTATGTTCATCCCAGATAACAGCATCCACATCCAAGTTGCAGACCCTTCACCCTATTTTAAATACATTTATATACTTACATACATATATATACACACCCTCTTAATATTATTATAATATAGCTTGACTAGCGGAGCAGCTACTTCCATTGACGTGGCTCTTCCTCCTGCTCATTTTTCACCCCCCAAAAAATAAACAAAACCGTACCCTCAAATTTTAAGCCTATCAATTTTTACGGATGATAAAAAATATATATGCGAAATAAAATAAAAATAGTGGGCTTGAGTCTGTGAGAGAGAGAGACCTGGAGCTGGCGTATTCAAAGAGTTTTCCAGTGGAAGAAAAGATGATAAGAGCAATATCTGCATCACAGAGAACGGAGAGCTCCTGAGCCTTCTTGAAAAGCCCTCTCCTCCGCTTGGAAAAGGTCACCTGCCTCGCCGTGGCGTTGTCGATCTTCTTGATCTGAATCTTCTCCCTCGCCATCGATCGATCTTCTTCTTCTGCTTCTTCTGCTTCTTCTGCTGCTTCTGCAAGCTAGTGAAAAAAGGAGAATGATATATTATAGAAAGAAAACTCTTAACTTTGTTTGGAATGGAATATTTTGCTTTCTTCTTTAGGGTTTAGTTATCTTCAGTCAGAGAATATAATCAGCAAAAAACTAACCAGAAAAGGCAAAGAAATTAGAAGCAAAAGGAAACGAGGGCTAATTGGAGAGGGACAGGTCTGGTGCGAGAAGTGGCGGCATTTTGCCAAATTTAGCCAAGAATCTCTGGGGGCAAAGGCAAACCCTAAATATGCAATGAAATGAAATGCAAAATTTTAGAGAGAAAGAGACCCATCAACCATCTCCATCTCTAGATTCTTAGATCCAGAGAGAGCTTTTTCAACACCAACAAGGCTCAGAAAATAAAAAATAAACCAACCAATTCGAGAAAAGAAACATTTTCTCAGGATAAGCTAGGGGAGGGGCTTCTAGATTATTAGGTAAAAAGGGGATCTGTTTGGTGCTTTTTAAAGTTTTTATTTGCTTTGTATTTAATGATTTACTTACCAGTCTGAGTAAATCTGGGGTTTAGTGTTCTGTGAAACTTCAAGGCCACCAATGAAATTGGGAAGAGAGAGACAAAAAATTATAGAGAGAGGGAATGTTTGTGGAAGTGTGGAAAAGGAAGGTCCTTTTTATGGTGAACCAAACTACTGGCTGTTTTCCACGTCCTTGCCCTTTGGTTACTATTTTGTTGTCCTTTGGTTACTTTAAAAAGGTTTAACCGATCGTGTGAAAAACTGAAATGTTGAGTTTGCAGTGCAGGGAAGCATTGAGTTCAATTTGGATATATATTTTCTTAGTATAAGGCATGGTCTAAAGTAGAGGGAAATGAGATTTCTCACACACACAAATTATGTCATGTGAGTCAAATCTAAAAATTCCTCTAACTAGATAGACACAAGTATAACTAAACCAAAAGCTAGTTCATCATAAGAGATATACTCTCTCACTATTTTTTTTTAACTAAATTGGTAAAAATGGTTTAAATCGTTGATGAGCAAGTGTTTCTGTCATGGTAGTCCCCACGGCCCCTCATCTTATTTTGAAGATATATAATTATGCGATATGTCCCTAATTAGAATCATTCTAAAGCATTTTCTCCATTCATCAATGTCTTTCTCTTCTTTTGAGGTTACAATATTTGACATTCACATAGTAGAATGTGGCTAGAGTGAGTTATGAGTTTGATTTGTGCCCACAAACAATGAAGAATGTCCAATTAATTGTAGGAAGCTGCTGAAACCAATTTCTATAATAGAGACATCAACAGAACATTTCCAAAGTTGCGTAAAGGTTTTAATAAAGTCATCATGATTGATGGGTTGATCTGTAAGAACTTGAGCTACAAGACCATAGATAAAATCAACAAAAGTGTCTGCAACGTCAGAAGAACCAATAACCAAACACCCTATTCACGAGGCGTGCACGATGAGAGCAAGGAGAGGGACCGAGAGCGACGAAGATGGCGGAAGGTGATTGAGCGACTAAATTGGTGAAAATGGTCGATGAGCAAGTGCCTCTCATGGTGGTCCGCACGCCCCCTCATCTCATCTTGAAGATATATAACTTATCATATGCGATATGCCCCTAATTAGAATCATTATTCTAACGCATTTTCTCCGTTCATCAATGTCTTTCTCGTATTTTGAGGTTACAGTATTTGACATTCACATAGTAGAATGTAGCTAAAGTGAGCTATGAGTTTGGCTTGTGCCCGCAAACAATTAAGAATGTCCAATTAATTGTAGGAAGTTTTGGGGAAGGATCTCGTCGTTAGTAAACCAAGTTTTGAGTTTGAATTTGGTTGAAATGGATGTCACAATTTATGTCACATACCCACGTCTTTTTTCTTTTCTATTTTTGGACAAAAGTCATTACTTCTGCTTATCAAATACACATCTAAAGACTAACTTGGGACCCAAAAACCTTAAAGACAGTTGATGGGGCAGTTTTGTAATTAACTCAAATGTGAAACCTTAATTGGAGAGCATATAGCTGAGCAAAGCGTGAGTTGTGGGACTAAAATGAGCTACATTTTAATGACGTATCCCTTTAGGCTCTGTTTGGTTCGAAGAAAATATTTGATGGGAAATATTTTTCATGTATTTTCTCATGTTTGATTATTACTAGGAAAGTAACTAGGAAATATCACTTTATTTCTTTCCTCATGTTTGATTGGCTAGGAATGTAAAACACAATTTATTTAATTTTCTAATTATACCCATATTACATTATATAAAAAATACATTTAATATTATATTGTAATTATAAATTGTTAATGGACACAAAATGGTCCTAAGAAAGGTGCATTTAATGTTGGTCTTAGTTTCCCATGGGTAAGGAAAATGAAACCCAAGGGCAGTGGAGAGTTACATTTTCCCCCTATTTTCTCACGTGCAAGGCAACCATTTTCTGTGCGTGGATTTACCAAATAAGGGAAATCATTCTCAAGCCCCATTTCTTATGAACCGAACGCACGTTGGTCAAACGGTGACATGTAACCAATTTTATCGAAAGCTTTATTAGAAAATGATATGATGAACCAAATTAATGTGCATACCAAAAAATAAAGGGTCACATTATTTGATTTGAGAACTTATGGACTAAAATGAGAACTTTTAAGAAAGTTCAAAAAACACTTTTTATTTATTTATCAAAGAACAACTTCGTTACAAAATCTCAATAATACAAACTAAGACATCAATATGACATCCAAAGCACCAAATCCAAGAGAGTAACAAAAATAACACGCTAAAAAAGCAAACTAAAGTGGGACAAAAGTCGCACCAGCAATTACTAGTCCACATTACTATAATTAAACATAATCTCAATAAACGCCCACACAATCCTATATAACTGAACCCTTAAAGGAACTCATAAGCATAAATACGAAGGAAGTTGATGCTCCACTCCAAAATCATTGTTAAATAATTAATTAGCAAGGAATTTTGCAACCACAAATATGACAAAATAGAAACTTTTTTTTTTCCTGTGGTCGAAACAAAATAGAAACTTGTGATCATAAGAGCATCCACAATGAATGGGTGTATATGGGGGTGTATGTTAAATATACACCCCGAGTCACCAGAATCGTCTATAATGGAGAGATGTAAATGGATGTAAATATACATCACCATTATGGGGATGTAAAATAAAATGTATATTTACATCTATTTTTACATCCCTTGCAAGCAGAACCCACCCGAGAAAAGAGAAGAAAAATGAAGAAAAGTCAACATAAAAGACTGGGACCCATGGCTACACCCCCGAATTTACACCCCCCACTGGAGCAAAAAACATATTTATACCCCCCGGAGGTGTAAAGGGGATGTAAAAGTGGCTTTACACCCCCTACTGTTGATGCTCTAAAAATAGAGTTTATATATATATATATATATTTAAAATTAGTATATTTTTATCATTATTTATTGGGATGGTGGTGGTGGTGGTTGTTAGGTGATTGATAATGAAGACACACACGTAGAGGATAATTTGCCCAACGCCCATACTGCTGATGTGACCTGTGGTCGGTGGGTTTCGAGATTGTGTGTGTTGCTATGTTAGCTTTTTACGGAGGCACCAGTGAGCGATGGTGACTAGCCTCTACACCTAAACCTGGCCAAGCATGTCCCTCCCTCACCTCCTCAATCACACCGCACGGTGTATGTGATTCACACCACTAATTTCTTTCTCCTTTATTTTTACTTTAATAATTAATCATACCTCTTTTCTGGTTTCTTGGGTTGGCTGCCTTCCCAACCCAACTCATTTGTATTGGCAGGCGGCAATGGCTTTTCTCTGAAAGGGTAGATCAATGTGTGCCGTACTTCTGTTCATGCATGCATGCTCAGTTTGTGTGTGCGCCTTCAACTCATGCACAGTGTGCACACAAGAACGAAAAAACTTCAACCATTTAAAAAAAAAGAAGCAAATATATTGATTTGATTTTTGGAGTTAATTTGATTTAGATTAATTAATACTACCAATTTTACTATTGGATTTAAATTTGGGCAGATTAATTTTCTTTTACAGTTGAGATTGTTTTGTTAAATCCCAACGGTAAAAAAAAAGAAATTATTGTGTAACCAAGAATAAAAAAGAACCACCAAAACAAGACAAAGGATGAAATTCTTTTTTTGTAAAAATCGGTCTGAGGCCCATCAAAAGGGCCCTTTGGACTTGATCCTCCAGCGAGAACTGTCCCTTCGCTGGCACTACTTAGTAAATATACTATATTTTCAATATGGCCCATATACAAAGCCCAACTGATAGAAGATCCATGACTATCCATAAATATTTTTAAAAAATATTAAAGAAATATGGCATGCGCAAACGGTATGAGAGAGACTCTAATGGGCTCTAGTCCAGTTTAAAAATATCTTGATGTACAGTTCAGTGATCTTATATTCGAATACTCAGGCATTAAATTCCAGAAATATTACAATATAACAAACTCATTGGGCTAGTTTGCTTTGTTTTATGTTCTTCGGCCTTGTTTTTCCAATTCAACAAAAATAAATAAAAAAATAAATCTCTAAAATAATTTGCATGGAATTATTAAGTGAAAATTAAGTAAAATAAGTGAGAATTACGCTTATTTCACTATGTTCATTATGCTTTCATGCACGCTTGTTTCAAGTTCAAGTCATTTGCTCTCTACATAATTGTCCATCTAATAGAATCATAAACTATATATATATATTTTATTTATCGAAGGCATAATTTACTTAAAATATCACAGCAACTTGGGTTTGATTAATCTGTACATTTGCAGGATTGATTATTATTATTATCGAATTTGTCTATGGTGTGGGCCAAATACCACCAAGCCCCTAGTGTTCCATCATCATTACTATTGGGTATAAAGAGCAAACAAGTACCAAAACAAATTTTGAATTGAGCTGGGCGGGTCTTTCAAGCCGAGTGACCCACCACCACACAAGTGCATTATGCAAATCCACTTGTTTTTGTTTTTTTGTTTTTTATTCTTTTACTTTTTATCCCCAGTAAAATATTGTATTACTTAACAGTAAAAAGATATTTGTACCCCAAGCAAAAATAAAATAAAATGTACCATTTAAATAAAAAGAAGTCCCTAAATTTATACCCGAGTGTCCTTTAAATGTGTTATGCGTGACAATTTGGTCATTCAGTTAATTTTGTTGTTAAAATAAATAGATCATTTTATTGGTTATTTGATTATGAATTGATAATTATACTCCTTAAATTGACGATCATATTAATGGAAGTACCGCTATAATACAAGTAGAGCCCATCCATGTAAAGTGGTACATAATGTTACACATAAAGGTGGCATTTTCTCAATTAAAACCCCAAAGAATTTAACATTAGGACCAAACATTCGAAGACTCGGGCTAGAAACTAACAGTTGGTGAAAAGTCAAATTCTCAGACCCAACAAGGAAGTTCTGAACAATACGCACGCACGGTCACGTGCGCTGCCTTATCTAAAAAGTGCAAGTCTACAATCGAAGGCAAACCCATCTGAGAGCGAGGTGTGAAGTAATAACGAGCGCAAAAATTTTGTGACTCAAAAAGCCGAGAAGTGTCCCCCAAATGTCCAAACGACGTCGTTCCCAGCCCAACCACAAGGCAGTAAAGTACAGACATACATACCAGTGTCTTCACTCCATTTATATATCCCAAAAGCAAAACACAAAAAGAAAATGGCTGAAATTAGATGATCCCTATTCTCTAGGTCCACAGAGCCCAAGCCAGAGCCACTGAGAAGCAATTTTGGCTTCCTTTGGGGTTTTGAATTTTGGGTTTTCAAATTTTGGGTCTAGGTTTGTGGGGGGAGACGGCAATGGCGGAGCAGAGGAACAACAATAGGTGGAACTGGGAGGTCAGTGGCTTTGAACCGAGGAAGTTGTCTTCTTCGTCGTCGACGGCTTCGAGCTTCGACCATGACGATTACAAGCCTGGTGCGCCTTTAGTTCGGAGGTACTCGATCTCTGCTGCCTCGGCTTTGGCTCAGTCTGAGCTCTCCAACCACTCTGTGACTTCTAAGCTCCAGAAACTCAAGGACCAAGTTAAGGTAATGCGATGTTTGAATTTGGTTTTGGTAGTTAGGGTATGAGGCTGTGATAAATGGAGTTTTGAGCTGAATCAGTGTTAAAGTCAGTGGTTTGTGGTTCAAGAGTGTGTGTTGTTGGAAATGCATTTTGAAATTATGATAATTTGGCTTGGAGAATGTGGACGCTTTGTGCATAATGTGAGAGATTGTATTAGTGAGAATAAGTGGTTGCATCTGTTCTGGAGCCTTTTGAAGTTATTTTACTGTTTTTATGTGAAGATTATGTTGGGTTTAGGAGGTCTGCTACAACATTTCTTTTTGGACAGCTTGCTAGAGAAGATTACTTGGAGTTGAGACAAGAAGCAAGTGAGTTGCACGAGTACTCTAATGCCAAACTCGAAAGAGTTACACGTTATCTTGGTGTTCTTGCCAATAAAACCCGAAAGCTAGGTAAGAGATTTGGTTATGCTGTTTGATTGTGCGTTTGTCAGTTTAAAGGATTTCTGAAGTGGGTGGTATGGGACTTTTGTCTAAATTCAAGATGAGTGATATTTTTTGACATGGGTACAAGGTTTGATATTACATTGCAACAAAATAAAACTACTTTTTTCTTTTTCTTTTGTGATGTATTTGCACTTTGAGATTAGTTAGTCCAAGAAAACTTAATGTCCTTCACCCACCGTTACTTTTTGTAAGGTTTTTGATGTTCTTGGTTATCTTAATGGATTTGAAAATTTGTCTACATAAAAATGCCAGATCAATTTGCCCTTGAAACTGAGGCTAGAATTTCTCCGCTGATCAATGAGAAGAGAAGGTTGTTCAATGACTTATTGACAGCCAAAGGTACTCATCTTCTGTGAGTTTTCTCCTTTTGGGACTCTCTCTCTCTCTCTCTCTCTCTCTCTCTCTCTCTCTCTCTCACGCAGTCACTCACACCCATAAAAAAAAGCATGCCACACATAAGCACTTTTAAATTTAATTTTCAAGGTTGTTGAGGTATTTAATTGATCTTACAAAAGTTCGACGGGGTTGTATTTTCTAACTAGCCTTTAATTCCAGGAAACATAAAGATATATTGTCGTGCAAGACCATTATTTGAGGATGAAGGTTCCTCAATTGCTGAATATCCTGATGACTACAACATCCGTGTAAATACTGGTGATGATGCCTTGTCCAACCCCAAGAAGGATTTCGAACTTGACAGAATTTATGGACCTCATGTTGGACAAGGTGAGCATAACTTTCTTATTTCATTGTTTTCACCTTCCTATTGTGGTTGTGCTAGGTGAAATATTAAACATATTCTCCTATTTTAAAGTTGTCTTTGGCTAAAACATCTTTGACTTTTTTTGTTTGTCAGCTGAACTTTTCCGTGATGTTCAACCTTTGGTGCAATCAGCATTGGATGGATATAATGTTTCTATATTTGCATATGGACAAACCAACTCAGGAAAGACACACACAATGGTTGCTTTCTTTTCCTCTTTTTGCATTTGTTTGTGTGTGTCTTTGCTGGAATGTGTTTCTGATGCATATAAATTTGTACTTGTATGCTGACTTCTATTCCTCTAGCCAGTTCAGGGCGTTGTAACTTGATATTTTCTTTTACAAATTTGTAAAATGAATTGATTACAAATTCTACGTTGATGTATTAGGGACTTTAGAAAAGAAATGAGAAGTGATTCTTCACTATTAGATTTGAACCTTATAGCGTGGTGGGCTTTTCATTGTTTGTTACATTCCTTTTTGTAAGCTGGATAATTCTTTCCACTGGTTTACCACAAAATAACCAATGGAATTCAATGTACTAGAGCATGAATTTAGGAAATGATACTCTGAATCATAGAACTATAATGAAATATATGATCAACCAACATTTATCAAATTTGAAAAAGAGTCAGAAGAAATGGTTCGATCCTGCCACAATGAGTGGTGTGCCTTTTACTGTTTTTGGTACAGTAAGAGATTTAGTGGTAGTTGTTTCATTTTATTTATTATGAAAGTAGTTTCAAGTTGTGCACTAGTTTCATGATATTTGGCCTTCTGTAACCTTTTTTCAGGAAGGATCTAGCCATGATCGTGGTTTATATGCTCGTTCTTTTGAGGAACTATTCGATTTGGCCAACTCTGATTCAACTTCTACGTCGAGATTTAAATTCTCGGTTACAGTTTTTGAGCTCTACAATGAACAGGTACTTATTTTTTATATAGTAAATTGTCATGATTTCTGGTTTATGTTTGTCTGAATGGTTTTTGAGCAAGGAATCCTCATGATGGTTTGATGTGGATCTCTTCCATGCTCTTGTAGATAAGGGATTTACTCCCAGAATCAGGTGATGCTCTACCAAAGATTCGCATGGGATCACCGGAGTCCTTTGTAGAACTTGTGCAGGAAAAAGTTGATAACCCACTGGACTTCTCTAAAGTATTAAAAGATGCATTTCAGAGCCGAGGAAATGATCCATCACACAGTTCAACGTTTCTCATTTGTATGTTCCAAAGTTGGTAGGCTCGTTATATGGCTGTTATAATGTAAGGTCGTACTTTTAGTGACATAGTTTAAAGTACTATGGTAAGCTTGACCTTTCTCTTAAACAAAGTCCCGTCAGATCACTGAATGAGAAGACCATGCTTAAACTGTGAAATATTTATTTATTTTGTTTTATGATCCTCAATCTGTTCTCAACTTTTCTATCTTATCACTTCTGTGCGATCACTTGATTCAGGAGAAAGTGGTCATTATCACTTGTACCCCTTTTTCTGGAAAAAGGATCTATTTGAGCACGCTAAAAGTTTTGTTCCTTTTGATAGAAAAGATAGTCTTTAGTTAATTGATCGTAACAACTTGAACTTGTTTGTTCACTTTCATCTACTAAAATACATTTAATTGCTACATAGTTAAAATAAATTTATTGCTGACATCTTTGATCTGCTGTTGACTTGGTGGAATATTGTCTGACATTTTACCAACTTGGTTGAAGCTACAATCAAGTGGCCTATTACAGGGTTTCTTTTTTACTTACCGGGTTTAGTCTCCAAACTTGACAAACGGCTACTGTTGCACTGTCCAGTTTTAAGCAGTGAAAACAGTTGAAGAAAGGGAATAGTGGATAGGAAATATAACTGTACCATTAAGTTGGAAAACTAGAAAAAGAAGTTCAGTATATGCAGTCATCCATTTTATTTTTATTTTTTTATATGTATGCTTGTTTATGTGTTACAACTGGTCCTTTATTAATTTATCTAAAATAGATTCTTGTTCACTATTGTCAGGATCATCACGATACATATATATTATAACAATTTGATCACTGGAGAAAACACATACAGCAAGCTTTCTCTAGTTGACTTGGCTGGAAGTGAAGGTTTAATTGCTGAAGATGACAGCAGTGAGCGTGTGACAGACTTGCTGCATGTGATGAAATCACTTTCAGCGTATGTTTGGATGACTTATCTCATTTTTCTGATATTGAAAAGTTTTGGTTTCTAGCCCTTCAGGTTGCCTATAATTTTGAGGCTGGTTCACATTGGTCTTAAACTTTTGAACAATATATGGTTTTCATTTTGCATGATCTTGATACCATAGTATGGCATTTCAAATCTATTTTCTTAGCATGTAATCACCAATGTTGAATTTTTACAAATTTGGGATACTAGAGACGATATGAATATCTCCAAAAATTAGGATACATATACAACGGTTAAAATAATATGAATAGGTATATATGGGAAAGGGAATGTTTGTCTGATTGTCTGGCAAATTGTGAATCTGGACCCTTGATCAAATTGAATTTTGTCAGAATCTGTGGTACAGATTCACAGTATGGAAACATAAGCATTTTTTTTGGCAAGAGAACATTAATCTACTATAGGTATAATAGGTATTATTTCTTCTTTAATCAGAAACGTTGAAAACCTATCCCCCTTTCTCATTTTGTTGAACCACAAAAGAGAAGAGACTTTGTGGCCGGTTAAAATTAGCTTTTGAACAGTAGACCTCTTTTATAAAATTTCAGGACCACCCATTTTGTATCCTGACCGTGTCTTTTCCTTATCAAACCACATATCCTTGTTTTATCTGAAAGTTAAATGCGCCCAAAAGACACATACTCCAAATGCTATACCCGATATGTATGCGGCTGTATCCGTATTGAATACTCCATATGGCCAAATTTGAAGGATCTGTGCAACATAGGTGTTCACATTACTAAAAGGATGGTTAATAAATAAATAAGTGATTTTCCGCTGGTTCCAACAGTATATCAGCTTTTCTTTTCCAACCTGTACTGAGTTTTTGCATGGTGGCTGCTTTTATCGATCTGTTATCTTTTATTTTTGTATAGATTGGTGAAGCAATGACATCATGATTTGCAAATATTGTACTTTTGAATTTACTCCTGCCATCATGTACTAAAATGTTAGTGCAATTGATGTTGTGCATGTAGGTTGGGAGATGTTTTGTCTTCCTTGACTTCCAAAAAGGATGCTATTCCTTATGAAAATTCAATGCTTACAAAAGTACTCGCAGACTCGCTAGGTATTCAGTTCTCCTTATTGTTTATGTCAGTACTGATTTAGCTGTGTAATTGTACCATGAAGCGAAAATAAAGAATGAGAAGTAGTGTATAATGCTTTTTATGGTTGTATGTGTTGGTAACTGGTCAATGGTTACTTGTGTCAGATTGATCATGGTGTCCATTACCCTCTGTTCCACTGTATGATTGACTGGCATTATCATTTGGGGTTTTTTTCAGTTGATTTATATTAATTGTCTTTCATCAGTCTGGTTGGAGAACTATCGTTGATTTCTTATTGAAAAAAACTCTGTAGGTGGAAGCTCAAAAACTCTGATGATTGTTAATGTTGTTCCAAATTCTGCGAATTTGTCGGAGACACTATCATCTCTCAACTTCTCTTCTAGAGCTCGAAATGCTGTTCTAGGCCTGGGGAATCGAGATACCATAAAGAAATGGAGAGATATTGTAAGTTCTCTCTCTCGCCCCCGCCCCTCTTTCTATATATACTATAAATATTTTGCTTTGGACTCTTGAGTTTTGTTTTCTGTCACATGAGCACATCGAAGCAAGTAAATTGCATCAAAATGATATACATTTGATTAATACTGGATATACTAACTTTACCAAAAAAAAGTATGGAGCCCCTAATAAATAACTTCTTACCTTACGAATTTGTTCTGGTTAAGACACTGTTATGAGCAAAGTAATGAATTCATTTCTTCTGAATTTTTATTTGTGATGGTTCTTGTAGGCAAATGATGCACGTAAGGAGTTGTATGAAAAGGAAAAAGAAAGTCAGGATTTGAAACAAGAGGTTTTGGGACTTAAACATTCACTCAAGGATGCAAATGATCAATGTGTCCTACTCTTCAATGAAGTCCAGAAAGCGTGGAAAGTTTCTTATACGTTACAGTCAGATTTAAAGGTTTTATAACTTCCTGAATTTGCTACAGTTTTCCAATTGACTTGCATGCTAGTGAAAGTCAAGAAAAATTTCTTCCCAAATAATTGTTTGGACATGTTCTTGATATAAGCCAATTTTAATGTGTTTTCCTTTATTGTTCAAACTGTTAATTACTAGATTTGAATTTACAATCCTATTAAGGAATTTCTCCAGAGTTGCCTCTCTAGTCATCTAGTTTAATGATTTTCAGTTTTATCATAAAATTTTCTTGTAAACTATATGCTAGCTTTCTTGATCTATCTATTTTTACATTCCAATTTTCTAGTTTGTCACAATGTTTGACAATTTTCATCTTATACCCGGGGAATGCATTTGTAGTTTGTATTCTAAATTGGTTTTTGGTAATGTTTGGCATTTTTCACCTTATCACCGGGGAATGTATTTGTGGCTTTTCTGCATTTTAAATTGGTGTTTGGCGCTGTCTTGTCTACATGTGTGATTCAACAATGATCATGTAGTTTCTTCTAGTAAGCATGTTGCTAAACTGGTTTAATATTCTCATTTGATGCAGTCAGAGAATATTATGCTTGCAGATAAGCAAAAGATAGAAAGGGAACAAAATGCGCAGCTCAGAAATCAAGTAGCTCAACTGTTACAGTTGGAGCAAGATCAAAAAGTGCAGATAGAACAACGAGATTCTACGATTCAGGCCTTGCAGGTTGGTCATGTGTCTGTCTAGTCTTCCTCATTTATATTTTGAGCGTTCAATATTTATTTTGAAATGTTCAGGAACTCCTGTAGAAACCTATTCAATGTTATTGTTGTGTTACATTCATATTTTAATTGTAACCTACGCTACATACTTGGGATGGGTGTTTCACTATAATATGATTGAATCGTTTGGAGCTTATTTGGGTCAGCAGTTGGTCTTTTGCAGCATGGTTATTTTTGACACTGTTCCATAATTAACTCAGCCCATGATATTATAATTTTTTATTGGGGCAGGTAGCCCCTGATATTATTTGAATATCAATGTTTTCAACTGTTGCTTAATGTGGTTCTTCATTAAAGTAACTATGGCACATATTTATTTGTTAATGTCTAGAGGTTTCAGTTTTGTTGCATTATTAAAGAGTTGAATTATGATGGACGTATGCTAACATATGAAAGTTTTGTATTTATGTTGCCTAATCAATAAATTTACTTTGCAATATTGTTGCACCATATGGTGTTCTCTAACTTTAATTGTGTCATTCAGGCCAAAATGAAAAGCATTGAATCCAGACTCAGTGAAGCCCTCCATTCCAGTGAAGATCGGTCAGCATTAGGCTCAGATCTATCAAATGCCAAGGCAATTGGGGATGGCATGGATTCTCCACCAGTTACTAAGAAATTGGAAGAGGAGCTTGAAAAACGTGATGCATTAATAGAGGTGTGCTATTCTACCATAAACGTGATGCATTAATGATCATGAATCATTATTACATGACCTCATATTTGTATCCTTGAACATCTTATTGATGCTATTTGTAGTCTGAATCAATATTCATTTCCCATGCAAACTAGAAGTTCACGAGCCTAAGTAGAGACTTGAACCTTTCAAGACATTAAATATTGACATTTAGAATTAAACTCACAATGGCAATCCATTAAATCTGTAAAAATAAGAAAGCTATAGACCCAAAATGACCTAGCTAACAAATCTGCTAATGTCATGAAAAGTGCCACATGAATAGTAATCATGCTACATTATCGTTAACAGTGCCCAGTAGTCTGAAGACCATTTAGACTGCAAAAACTAGAATGAAGTACCAAAGGCTCCTGTTTTGGTCTCCTTGGGACCAAAAAGTTGTGTTATGAGGAGTCTCTTCCACAATGACTTAGTATCCTCTACCAGTCATTGTTTGTGTGTGCCAGCATGAAAAGATCATCTATTTAAATCTATATTTCAAATCTCAATCGATATGCTCCTTTATATATAGTTATATTTCGTTCTAAAAGGATGACTAATGCTCTCCCTCTCTCTCTCTCTCTCTCTCTCTCTCTCTCTCTCTCTCAACAGAGGTTACATGAAGAAAATGAGAAGTTATTTGATAGATTGACAGAGAAAGCATCTTTGGCTGGATCACCAAAGGTAATTTCTATTTATCTCATTTTAGATGTGGTTGTGTGCTTTCTTGCTATAGATGTATCTTTGTGCAGTTGATTATTTTTTAAGCATTTCAAGTATCTGCTACAGTCTTTTGGTTTTATTCATTTTCTAGTGGCATCTTTTGTGCTTATTGTTGCATTCATTGCTTTTCTTGATTCAGTAATTCATGGAAATCTGAGGAATGCAGTTGTTAGATGTAATTCCGGGTGTTTATTGTAATAAAACACTTGGAAGATTCTGGGCTGAGTTTTTTCAGTTAGCAATCTGACTCTATGGTAGCTGTTTCATTTATTTGTATGATATTGATGGTTCTGTTTTGTAATGCCATTTGGACCAACTGAAAAAAAGTTTAGGAGAAATTCAAAATTCTATGAAAAAGTTAAGAGTTTGCAGAAATCTGTTGACCTATTCGAATCCATTGTTAGATAATAAGCTGCTTCCTTATTTGATTTCATGTGATCATGTAAAACTATGTTCACAATTTTTTGTCTCATTTATGAAATTTAATCAATTCTACTTCTGTGATTTGTTTAGGGTATTGTTCCATACTTCTAATATGTGTTTGTGTGTGTGTTGTATATTTAGCTGTCAAGTCCATTATCCAAGGGGCCACAAAATGTGCAGTCTCGGGACCTTGTGAGGTAAGACTTTTGGTGACACTTTGTGGTTAATGTAATTTTTGTCTTATCTTTCTCTATTCAAAAGCCCTTATTTCCTAAAAGAAAAATTTGCTTATTAAACTTTATTTTTTAATACCATAAAGCAGGAATGATAGTAGGGGGCATTCGATGGATGTTGTTCCTTCATCACCGGCACTTGCTGCAGACAAGACTGAGGGTACAGTTGCTTTAGTGAAATCAGGTTCGGATAAAGTCAAAACAACCCCTGCAGGAGAATATCTTACTTCTGCCTTGAATGACTTTGATCCTGAGCAACATGACAGCCTTGCTGCCATTTCAGATGGAGCAAATAAGCTTTTGATGCTGGTATGCGTGGTTTTTTTATTTTTCTTTTCATTTGCGTTTGTAATCATACTGACATATGATTTATGTGGATATAATATGGTGTTGTAATGCATTTCTTATTTTAAAGTGAGTATTAAAACTTCAGTTTCAACATTTCACCTTTAGTTGATGTTGAAAATGTCATACTAACTAAGGCTTTTTTTCTTGTTAAATTTTTTTGGGGTGGTGGTGAACTTTACATAGAGGAGCTTGTTAAATTATTGATTCATAAGTTTTTAAAATAAAAAATATTCTTGTAAACCATTCTATATATTATCTGATCTCTCATCGCCCTTCTCACTTTCCTCTCCTTGTTCTTTCTATTTCTTTAACTGAAAACAAAAACATTACTGTACGATACCTAGGATCATAAAAATTAAACAACTTTTTACTTGGCTTGACTTAGCTTGTATGGTGGATCATGATGTCAGAATGGTAATGCTTTATTAGTCTTTCAGGTTTCATTTGAGCACATAATTTTTCTTTTGGTTGGAACATGTTAATGGTTGATGATAATTATTCTGCAGCTAAAGCTAAGATGTGATGATATGTGTTCACTTGTCTAGTATGGATTCTGCTATTTGGCTTAAAGTATTTTACCTTTTGGTCTTTCTATATACAGAAGTTTCAACAGTTTGTCAATAACAGGAACTTGTACACCTATGGCAAATCCTGAGTAATTTGTATCTTAGAAGTAGAAATTCCAAAAGTAACTGTATTTACAAATTACAGGTTCTAGCTGCAGTAATCAAAGCAGGGGCTTCTAGGGAGCATGAAATACTTGCTGAAATAAGAGTGCTGTTTTCTCCTTTGTTCGTAAAATGGAACCACAGAGGGTAATGGACACCATGCTTGTATCCCGTGTTAGAATTTGTATATTAGATCTTTGCTTGCTAGATCACCGAGCTGCAGTCCATCAAGGTAATGAAGGTTATGAAAAACTAGAGACCTTACCATTCTATTTGTATGCTCTCTTTTTCCTGGGGGTTGGGGTCAAGAAAATGTGATGTCAAATGCATATTATTTAATGTGTGTTTCCGTCTTATTATTTATAGGTTTTCTCCCGTTGAGAATTTTTTGGAGAAGGCTAATACTGGACATAGTAGAAGTTCCAGCGAGGTAACAGCCCTGGAAGATCTCCAGTGCGCTATGTTGATGAGCATATCCAAGGCTTCAGAGTGAATCTAAAGCCAGAAAAGAAGTCCAAGTTTTCATCAGTTGTATCAAAGATACGCGGTCTTGATCAGGTAGCTGCCATCTTTATGCTCTGTATCTCTGTCTCTGTCTCTGTCTCTGTCTCTCTTGCTCCTGTCTGTTGATATAAACAAGAAAGAAAGGATAAATAGAAAAGAGAATCCCAATACACATGCAGAAGGCAGACCAGAGAATGTAGAGAAAAGAAAGGCTAGCTATCTTTTCCTTCCGCCAATTTTTCTGTTTTAATGGAGAAGTCTGGAAGTCAGATGTATTCTCTTTACTTTTCTTGTACCTATCTTTCTCATTCTTCTGTTTTTGGGTGCTTCTTCACTATCACTACTTAGTTTAAACATTTTGTGCTAGAATTCTCTTTTGTTGCAAATGGTTTATATGATGTGGCTCTAAGCACTCAAATGTACAGGATACTCCACGGCAGCAGGTAACTGCTGGAAAGCTTAGAGAAATAAATGAGGAGGCTAAAAGTTTTGCAATTGGAAACAAAGCTCTTGCTGCTCTCTTTGTTCATACACCAGCTGGTGAGCTGCAGCGCCAACTTAGATCCTGGCTTGCAGAAAAATTTGACTTCCTGTCTGTTCTTGGAGATGATGCATCAGGAGGGACAACTGGTCAGTTGGAGCTTCTTTCAACTGCAATCATGGATGGTTGGATGGCTGGACTTGGTGCTGCAGTGCCTCCTAATACAGATGCTCTTGGTCAACTTCTATCTGAGTATTCGAAGCGGGTCTATAGTTCTCAATTGCAGCACCTGAAGGTATGTCTGGATCTTGGGTTAGTCTCCTATTTTAAATAGTTGGCTTAATATTTCTTTCACCCCCTTCAAAATGGTTGAGGGCCTAAGGACTTATTTACATTAACCTGGGAAATCTCCATTGTTTTTAATGGTGGTCCATATACCCGTGCTTTTCTATTAGTTTTCAGTAGCATCTCTGTTGTATTTATGTCCATTAGCACATTTGTGGTTTACTTGCTAAATTTGGTGCGAGATGTGCATGATTTTCCTTCAAATATGAGATGCCATATAATTGTTATTTATTTATTATGTAATTGAGATGCCTGCCTACTTGTTCTGTGCATCTCTATCAATGAATTATTGGTTTTTGTTGAATTTTTTTTTTCCATATTCCAGGATATTGCTGGTACGCTGGCATCAGAAAGGGCGGAAGATGCAGCACAGGTTGCAAAATTGCGATCAGCTCTCGAGTCTGTTGATCACAAAAGGAGAAAGGTAATATTTTTTTATTGATATTTGTGCACATCTTAGAAAGTATATATTTTGCATCTTTCATGTACATTTTTTTTGGGTCTGAAATCTATCATGCACTTCATGAATGCAAACTTGCGTGTTCAACAGAAAAAAAGAAGAAATCCTTGGGATATACAAGTTTTTACCTTTGTTTTTGTTCCTTTTCTCTAATTTTAAAAGGTTAGAAACTCATGATGCCAATCAATGCTTGGGTCAGACAGGGAACATTCCTTTTTCCTCCTTGCTCAGGAAGTTATTTTGCCTGTACTTTATTTTTCCTTTTCATTTTAAACCTGTTTGTTTTCTATGATTGACCTTTTGTTTAATGACATCTCAAATTTATGTTTCTAAATGATCATGCATAGAATCTCTCGTCTGAAGGAGGTTTCCTGTGTCCTCAGTTGATATCTAGGTCTCAACTGAATAAATAGATTTAAAAATAAAAGGTATATCAGAGTTCCTATGTTTGACAAGTTATTCAATAAACCATCCACTGGCATGCAAGTCAAAATTCTTTTCTTTTTATGTTTCCATTTCCTGTGGTGACAAACAAGTTGGCTGAAAAGATCCTTGTTTCTATTATCTTCTTGGACCAATTGTTGGATATTATGCTAATTTCTTGGTTTCATCAGATTTTGCAACAAATAAGAAGTGACGTAGCCTTATTGACGTTGCAAGATGGTGGTCCACCTATTCAAAATCCTTCTACTGCAGCTGAAGATGCACGATTAGCATCTCTCATTTCCCTTGATGGCATAGTGAAACAAGTCAAGGTTTACCTCTGTGCACCTTTTTATTTTATTTTATTTTATTTTTTCCAGGTGATACTTGATGATTGGGCTATTGTTAATTTGAGAAACAAGAAAATGTAATACATTTTTCTTGTACAGGATATAGTGAGACAATCCTCTATGAGCACCTTGAGCAAGAGTAAGAAGAAGCAAATGCTTGCATCTCTAGATGAACTTGCTGAACGGATGCCTTCCCTTCTTGACATTGATCATCCATGTGCGCAAAGGCAAATTGCTGATGCTCGTCATGTGATCCAGGTATCTATGAAATGCTTGACACTTACTCTTGTCAGACTTACGTTACCAGACTGAATTTGAACACATTCAGTCAAAAAGTTAACCTGATCAATGGTCCAATGACATTGTCTGGAAACCTAAGCATCTTATGTTGCCAGACAATCTGGTTAGAAGATATTTCCCTGCAGATACACACACATGCTATTTTTTTCTTTTACACACAAAGGTTGCTTCTTGTAAAATGGATGGGTAACTGCGTATAAAGTTGGTTTTTAAGTTTGCTTTCGGTGCATTGGTGCTTTTTCCTGACAATGTAGTTTATTATTAATCTCTTACTTAACCCGCTGAATCATCTCTATGTTGCAGTCTATTCCCGAAAAAGATGATCACCTTCAAGAGCAATCTCATGCTCTCAAACCATCTACAGATTTAGGGTTCGGTACTGAAACTGACGTGGCACAGTGGAATGTCCTGCAGTTCAATACAGGTGCTACGACGCCATTTATCATCAAGTGCGGAGCAAACTCTAATTCAGAACTAGTCATTAAAGCAGATGCCAAGATTCAAGAACCTAAAGGGGGTGAGGTTGTGAGGGTTGTCCCAAGGCCATCTGTTCTGGAAAGCATGAGCTTGGAGGAGATGAAACATGTATTCTCCCAACTCCCTGAAGCTCTAAGCTTGCTTGCCTTGGCAAGGACTGCAGATGGAACGCGAGCTCGTTATTCTAGGTTATACAGGACTTTAGCCATGAAAGTGCCATCATTGAGGGATTTAGTCGGCGAACTTGAAAAGGGGGGTGTCCTAAAAGATGTGAGGTCATAAAGTGCAGAAATCTGTCGGGCTTCACGATTTGCCTTGCTTTTCTGATGTATTATAAGATTATTTCATTTTGGGTTGTCCAATATTTGTTGAGCTGTGAATCTGTGATACTCCACGCATCATCTACACGTACTCATTCATGCACAGTGATACCCATCACTGGCATATAGCAATCTCTCTGTATTTTTTCGTCCTCTTTATTATGAAAAGTTTTTAAATTTCTGTCTTTGCTCATCCCTAACAACCCTGCAGTTGCCGTAGTTTTTGTTTTTGTGGTTAGTAGTGGGGCGGGCGCCGGGTCAATCCTGGTTTCTTGCTACTCACTTACGAATGTCGACAGGGTAAACTCTAAGATGAAGTTGGCAATAGCTTGGGCTTTTATTGTCGTATGTGGTTGATATTCAATATTGAATTCACCTAGCTCAACAGTTGATGAGCTGACTTGACATTTTTGGTTTTCGCAAGACATGGTTGAGTGGCTGGTCGATCAAAATGACGATAGAATGTGCTTGAAAGTAGGGCCTCAATTTTCTAGCTGAGACCACTAAGGCCAGTGCTAAGCACCAAGCTAAGGGCTAAGGCGGGTCTTCTACTCTAGCAGTGCACGACTGGCGTAATACACTGGATGCTGTATTTTGTTGTGTTCGGGAGTAACTGGTCGCCTCGTGGAGGAGATCTTTATATGTTTTAGGGGATTCCTGGTGAGGGAGAAAAAGAAATCTCTCCGTGGATGCCCTCCATCAGGGCGATATGAGTTGTATCCTTATCGCAACCTTCACATCGCGCATACTTGTTATTGAATCGAGTGATGTAATCCCTAAGTTTTTAATCGGGTTGCTGTTTGACTGCTGGTAAATCATTTGCGATGTACAACCGATTAAAGATTATCATGTATCGCTTCAAGAAAACCTTTCTAAGTTTGACTAAAGAACCAATTGATTCAAGAGCAAGCCGTTTGCATGAGATCATAGCATGGCCTTTGAGCGTGGTCGGGAATATGTGAAACGTAGTTGCCTCATTTACTCCGCATCCTTCCATTGCGTAACGAAAATTGTCCAGATGGTCATAGGGGTCGGTCATCTTATCATATAATGGAATATTTGGGGCTTTCGAGTCCTCTGGCATCCTGTAAATCGTGGGTGTTGGGTAGTGGAATTTCTTCCTCCTTGAAATATGGCCCCCTAGGCATATTTGATTTCTCCACTTGGCTGAGCTTATCCCACACGCTCTTCAGCTTGCTAGTGACCAGGTCCTTGAGCATGGAGGTTATGCCACCAACACCATCCTTTGCTCCGTTTGTCTCAGCGGTGGTCTTCTATTTACACTCCCCACTTAGGTGCCCATGCTGCAGTTGATCCTAATGAGGCCTTAGTGTCTGTCTACACTACCCATTGTTTTGGGTCGACACTAGGATCCCTATTTTGTTCCTGGTCGGCCTCATGGTGCAAATTTACCCTATTTACCAGGTCTTCTTGATTTACCTCATTCTGTAAGCGGATGATGTTGCTGAAGCTATGGACATTCTTCACGCCTTTCAAGATTCGGCTTATTTTGTTTTCCAAGTTGTCGAGACGATCCATTTGCTACCTCTTCTTCTTCCATCTCTAGAAGTTTTTCTCGGTAGAGCCTAAGAGGGCCTCATTTTTCAAGCTTTGGTTCAGCATGGTTTGGTTTGTTCGTGTTGGACTTCAGTAAGGGAATAAGACTTTTGTTTGCAAATTCCCACTGATGGTGCCAAATGTTAACTGATACGAAATCAGTTAGCCAACTAGGATCTTGGCTTGGGCCCAGATCGGATGTGAATAAGACTAACTCTGTGCAAATGGGCCTTCTTCGATTACCTAGGTGATCTGCACAACGTTAAGAACAAGTTATCAAAGAAGCACTGGTGTGGTACCAGCGAAACCTTCTCCGATGCCAAAGATAGAAGTAGAATGAACTAATATTTAGGAAAGTGAATTAGTAGTGTTTCTGGATGGGGAAAAAGTTATTACCTTTGTTTGGTTGTAGATTAGAGGTATTTAAGTTCGATTTTCTTGAAAAAATTTCTCTAAATTTCTCAACAATTGGAATCGTCAAAGAGACCCATGACTTGACAATATTTCACACGATCCGTTAACACGACACAAATTCGCACGAAATTATCAGTATTTGGGTTGAGCTTATTGGGTCGGGTTGGGTGAACCCGTTAGCCACCCGTTAAGCTAACGGGTCGTGTCGGGTCGAAAACGGGGTTAACCCGTTAGCCACCCGTTAAGGAGGTTAATTTTGTAATTTTGCATAATATATATATATTTTTCTTCTTCCCCTTTTCTTTCTTATTTTCCGTGTCTTTTTCTTCTTTCCTTTTTCCCTTTTCTTCTTCCTCTTGTTCTTCTCTTCTTCTCTTCTTCTCTGATCTTCTCTTCTGCTATCTTTTTGTCAAGATTCTCTTATGCTCTTCTTATCTCCACTCAACAGACTCCGCCAACCCAGCCACCAGAGATCAAGGAGGAGGTATCTGGGTCGGTGCACAAAGGGTGATTGATTCTAGAGTTGTTGGTTTGGTTCTCTCAATTAATTTTGAATTTTCTTTCTTCCTCAATTTATGTAGTTGTTGGGTTTTTAAGATATCTGTG
The DNA here is from genome assembly GCA_020226455.1 of Prunus salicina. NCBI lineage: Eukaryota > Viridiplantae > Streptophyta > Magnoliopsida > Rosales > Rosaceae > Prunus > Prunus salicina. The sequence goes on from CM035342.1 coordinate 13,567,916, forward strand.
AGAGAGATATATATTGTTTTGGGGTGAGAAGACTGAAATGAAGAGGGAAAGAGGGAAGAAAAGTTAGGGTTGGAGTTTGGGGGGAAAAAGACAGAGAAGGCGTGTTGGTAGAGAAGCTGTGATAGTTTTTTTATTTTTTTTTGGTTTATTCTTAACGGGTTAACGGGTTGTGTCGGATATTCGTGAATTGTAACGGGTTGTGTTTGGGTCTAGTATTTGTCACCCGTTAACTTAACGGGTTATGTCGTGTTAACTCGTTAACTTAACGGGTTGACTCGAACACGACCCGAAACCTGTTAATACAACCCATTTGCCAGGTGCCAACCCCTTCATGTAACTTCAATTTGATAATAGAAACATAATTCCAAGAAACAGTTTATAATAAATCATAGGGTTAAATACTTTTTTGGTCACTAGATTTTACATGAAAATTCAATTTGGTCATTGAGAATTTTTTTAGTAAAATTGGTCACTATGTTTCCCAAAGTTTACAATTTATAGACACATTCTATTATCATCCATTAATTTCCTTTCAGTGCAGTTTTTATTTTTATGTTTTTACGAGTTATGGTACATTATGCTATTAGGGTTTAACAAATTGGGGGAAATCTTGGGTTGAAATCGGAATTATGAGGTATAACGTCATAGATTGGATGCTATATTGAAGCTTGAATCGATTGAGTGAAAAGTGTATTATGACTTCATATGGCAAGAAGACGTAATCAAGGTGATAGAGCATAAAAAATATATTGAAAAGTTGTTGATTTCATTGCCTTTTTTATTGAGAGAAATCTTGGGTATAACGTATTTCCCTCATAGCATAATATACCCTAACTCAACGAGTTAGGGGAAGAAGTCTACCAAATTGAATTTCCAAGTAAAACCCAATGACCAAAAAAGTATTTAACCCTAAATTATAATATACATGGCTAGACAATTAGAATAAGTTATGTAATATTGTAAGTGTACCTACCTAGTGTTCAATAGTATAACAAATTTTTTTTTTTTTTTGTTGGTGAAATGCCTTTAATTAAAATTGCGGAAAAGTGCCTTGACTTGCATATTGTTGAGGCCCAAAAAAGTCACAGAAAGCTCAAGAGACATTTAAAGCCCAATATAACATATAATGTTGGTCATGAGTTAATCCAAGCTGTATTTTGGGATTTAATTCATTAAATAAATATAGAAATAGTGTATATGCCATGCCAAACTAATAATACATTTTTCCCATGCCAATCACCTATCAAGCTCACATGAACCCAAGTCATGTGGTTTACGGGGCTTGCATGAGGGATTGTGGTGTGGAAGGTTACGGAGGTCCACAAGGCCCAAGGAAACTCTTGGATAATGGAGACTTTGGGCTAGCTACTTGGAAGCACCAAAGTCCAAGCCCATTACTTAGAGTTCTCTAATATGGGTGAGCAAATGAGATATTTTTCAAGCACTTCCTTTTACCCATAGGAAATAGTCATTTTTCAAATACCTAGCTTTACCCGTTGGAAACAAGCCTTTTCCAGCACTTCCTATTACCCACTGGAACAAGTAGTTTCCAGTGCTTCCTTTTACCCACAGGAAATAATGAGTTTATGATACCTAGCTTTACCTGCTGGAAAATAGCATGCCCCAGTTGTTTGGGCCAAAAGAAATTTAAAAGCACCAGCCCATCTTCCCAAGGAAAGGCCATAAAACAGAAAAATGGGCTTCAATTACCAGATCAAGAAAAGGCCCAATCCACGTAAGAAACCCACGTCTTTTTAAAAAAAAAAACAGAATTGTAAAGAAACGCCAAATTAAAATGGCGATTACAAATTAAGCAGATCAATAAAAGAAGAAAAGTGAATTGGCCCCAGTCTATAAAACCTACCATTTCTCTCAAAAAGCCCAAGAACAATTTGGCAGACTTTTTTTTAGGAAACTGTTCTCAAGGAAGCCCACGTGATTACCTAAAGACTTTGAAAAAGTCAACAATTTCAACTAGTCACAAAGGAATTTGACAGGGGGGTTAGTGAAGGCACTCTTATAGGAAGATTTCCCCAGTTTGCCACAAACAGAGGAGAAGATCAAAATCCTTTTATGTATTCAGAAAATTCGGTAGACATCATTTCCAAGGGATAAGTATGCTATATTTTCTAAAAAAATAGGTAGAAGGCAGGGAGTTGCTCAGACAGAAAATCAAACTAACCATCACAGTTTGAGCTCTTACAGAGGCAGTTAAAATTAAAGAAGAAGGGTTAGATTTTCTTTCAGAAAAAAAACAGGGAAGTGACTTCCTTAGGAACTGACTATGGAAGGCTTATCTGCCAGAATTGATAAAAACCCTTTTTCTTTGCATTTTAAAAATAAAAGATCCTTTTTAGAAAATCTGTTGCCCATTTCCTATAAATATAAGAGAGGGTGAACAGAGCAAAGGATACTCGACAATCAAATCAAACAACCAAAAAATCAATCACAGACCAAAAACTCATAATGATCACTTGATCTCTGAGAACCTTCAAACAAACTGAAGCAACCAAAAGCTCATTTGAGCCACAGAAGAAGCCAGTTATATATTAGAACCTCCAGTTCAGATTTAAGAGAAATAAGTCATTCAAAACGAGATTTCTCTAGTTACAAATTTGGTTCAGCAAAAGCCAAAACAAGCAGAGTTTGAGTTTTTACAAATATGAAAACCTCAACAAATTTATGGAGAGCCCTGACCAAGCAGAACAGGTACCACAGTACAATTCCAGCTCAGTAATCCTCAAGTCCAGCCACTTCTGCCCCTTTTAGACTGAAGAGGCCGCAATTTTGCCCATACAAAAGGCCTCCCAGGGCTCAAAATAGATTAAAGCTCTGCCAAACTCAAACTTTGGTATCGATTTACAGCTGAAGCTTAGCAGTTGAAGTTGGGAATACTCCAGTCCAACACAAGCATACCTAGTCCAGCCCGGATCAGAAGCTTCTGTCCAGGCAGAAATGGAAGTCCAACCTTCTTTTTGTCTTTCTAAAGTTGATTTTTCCCTTTTAAGTTTTGTAAAAGGCACTTCTGCCTAAAAACAGTTTACTATCTTATAATTTATTCTGGCCAGAACTACCAATTTTTGTACTGTGAAAAATTGTGAAATCCTCACTAGTCTGAGGCAAGAAAAGAACTTACTTGGGAGATATTCTTCACCCAAATTCACAATTGCTTGTTTAAAAATCAGTAACTTAGGGCGCAAGTTATCTATTTTTAAGAAGTCTGTTAGAATTTTTATTACTAGCAGTGGCACGCTCGCACACTAAAGAAAGTTGACTTGTTGATCAGTCAATGGTTTTCAAGGCAATGGGGAACTTTACCCTTTCATCACAGGAGCAAACAAAAAAGGGTGAACACCAGTGCTCCCTTTTAACCATTGGAAATAGGCCGGTTCCAGCACCTCCCTTTACCTATTGGAAATAAAGGAAAACCCTCACCCTCTATAAATTGGCATTCATGGCTCAAGCAAAGGGCACCAATTTTTCTTCAGCCAACACTCCTTCACTCGGCCTCTGCAAGCATCCCAACAGCCATCAACCCCCTTCAACAACCACCAGACTACTTTCCTTCCTCCATTTAGCTGCTGTAAGCATTCCAGCGGCCATCTCAGCCATTCCTCAACCATCACAACCATGTCTTCTACTTTCTCACCCTTGAAATCCATCATTTTCTCCATAAAGTCCCACCAAGCATAACTCCAAGCTTTTCCTTCCTTCCAAGCTATAAACACCATAGTTTTCAAGCCTCAAGCTTTCCCTTTTATCCTCATACCTCTAGAACTCATAAATTTCTCTAGAATCAGTGTCACAAACACCATACCCTTCAAAGTCTTAAGCTTTTCTTTCCTCAGCCATGCTATTTGAAACCCCATTCATTTGACTGCTATAAGCATCCCAACAACCATCACAGCCAAACAATCAAACCACCATAGCCATAGCTTTAAACAATAAATTCTCAACACCCAAACTCAAGTATATCAAACACCAACCCAAGCACAAGCATTCTCATTTGCTAAACTTGTGGGTCTTTAGCTCCCACACTCCAAGCTCTCATGCCAAGCTCATATAATCTCATATCAACATCAGCAAGTCATCTTCAACTCAGCCAGGGCAAGCAACATCCTTACTAATTGCTAGAAGCTTCAATCTCAAGTCGTGTTCTTCCATATTCTTCCTCTCCCTCCCATAAACACATCTAGAGAAAGCAAGCATCACCACTCACCTCTGGAACCCTTTGATTTCAAGCTATGTGATTCCATTTCTTCCCTTTTTTCTCTTCTGGCAAGACACCCAAGAGCCTGACAAAGCTTTCGTCAAGCTGCTGGAAATCTACTCAAGCCACCCATCTCTTCTCTATCTCTCTCTCTCTCTCAAAAAATCTCCATCCCATACTGAAACACCTAACCTCTCATGCCTAGTCTAGTAGTATCTCAATTCACAAAGCAAACTCTCATGTCAAGTCTGTGTAACATCAATGCACCATCTTCAACTCTTCGTCAAGCTGCTGGAAACGTCTGCACAAAACACGCAATCGCTAGAAGAAGAACAAAGTACTCCCTTGGGACTTGCTTCTCCCTCGAGATACTTTGGGCCTAGTTCTCGCTAACTCAGAAGGGGGCGACGAAGGCTTGATTCACCACTCTATGGCAGTTCAAGAATCAACAAGCCCGGATGAGCTTTCCAACGGAAAAAGACCCCAACACATATAAGAAGCCTCAAGTTCGAACCCCCATGACATCTTAGTTGTATGTGTGTGTATGAGAAACCCCATCCCTGTAATTTAGACTACCATTTATACTATAAAAGAAATTATGAAGAAAGTTTATTATTATTTTTTGGTACGTGATTAGTGATATAAAAAATACCCCTCCGTGTAGTTTAGACTATTGCTTGGACTAAAAAAAATTGTGAAGAAAGTTTATTATTATTTTTTGGTACGTGATTAATGGTATAATTCCATTTCTTATTTTCAAATTAAGTTTTAATTTTTTTTTTTGTAATTGGAGGTCAAGTTAGCACACTAATCTGAAATTAACTAATAAAATACTATTTTTAAAAATAAAAACAAAAACTTATAACGTCAGAGTGTCTCTGTTTCCACTTTCAATTTGATCCAAAATTTTAGGATTTGTTTCGATCGTATCATAATTGATTGCTCCCTTTGATAATTTCTCGTTATATGATCCTCGGGGAAGCATTCGAAGTTCCAATTCAGCATAGAGATTTAGGGTTCGTAAAATGCCATGGCTGCTAACGTGCTCGAAGCTGACGCTCTTCACCATAGCTGGAGTTGCGATTCAAATGGTTGGCCTCTCCATCTTCGTCTTCGGCTTCTTCCCTGTCAAACCAACCCTACCTGGACACAGGTACTCTGGTTTCTTAGAATAATACCAAGGATCATAGAAATTGAAACATCAACAACCAAAAGAAAACAAAGCATTTTTTTTTTTTTTGGTCTGAGTTGGTTCATTTCACTGACAATGGCAGTGGTCCTGAGAGTTTTCAAGCACCCAAGTGCAATTCGATTCAAAATGAGACCGAGAGAGACCTGCATCCTCATCAGCTCGGGTCACTGTATAAGGTACTTGTTTCCTTCATGCTGCTTTTGGTTTGGCAACTTTGAATTTTTACTTAGAAGTTCAGTTTTGTGAAGTTTGACAGTCTTCTAGCTCTAAATGCACACTTGCTCTGATGGGTTTTTGGTATTTGTAATTATTCTTCACTATTTAGCTTCGGAACTGTTAATATATGTGGCAACAAATTTTTGTGTGGAATTTAATGACTTCCAGGGCAATCCTTTTCCAGATAGTATGTTTGGGCTTTAAATGTTGCAATATCAGGGTTTTTGCATTTGTGTATGTACACATGCATACATACATAATTCCTTGTTCTATTGGCAATGCAGGAACTATCTGGAATGCCCCCTGCATTTGACCGGCTAATACTAATGGTATATTTAGTTTGTGTCTGTCAACATCTGTGCGGTTTTTTTGATGTGTTAGTCGATAAAGATGTTATCTAGAGGATAAGATTTGGTTTGTCCTTTACAATCATGCCAGTTTAGGTTATTGATGGTCTTCCAGCAGAACTCGTGCTTGGCAAGGATGGTAAGCCTCCAAGCAAGGCATTAATGGAAGCTATGCCATATACTCAATCACTGCTTGCTAATGGAATGGCAATTGGGTATCATGCAAAGGCTGCACCTCCAACTGTTACAATGCCTCGTTTGAAGGTTGTCTCCATCACAATATTTTTATATGTCGACAATCATTCTTGTAGAGGTCTGCTTTTTCACCACCCCTTGGTATAGGATTGCAGGCTATGGTTTCTGGAGCAATAGGGGGATTCCTGGACGTGGCTTTGAATTTTAACACACAAGCTATGCTAGATGACAATCTTCTCGGTTAGTTGATAATTTATACTTTAATGTTAACTTCATTCACTATGTCAAATGTTTTGAAGACTGTCCAGAATTTCATGATACTTGTTTACTTCTTTGCCTCACAGACCAGTTTTTCAAGATTGGTTGGAAAATGGTGATGCTTGGTGATGAAACATGGCTTAAGTTGTTTCCAGGATTATTTATTAGGCATGATGGAGTCAGCAGTTTCTTCGTAAGTCTCTTTTTACATCATCAGCATGTTACATGTCAAAGTTTGCATACGACGATTAAGCTTCTACATCTTCACTTTTGAAGTGTCTGGATGCTAATAGAGTGAATGCTCGTCTTAAGATTTCCTGTTTTTATAGGCTTTGCTGTGTTACCCTAATGTGTTAAGGCCACTGCCATTTTTGGTTGGCCAGTTTTCATGCAATTTTTCACTTTTCAGATTGATTAGTAATCTTATGTTTGATGTTACTCTATTCTTGTAGAAGTCAAATTGGTAATTTTGTATCTGGGTTTATTGTGGTGGTTGTAATATATGCTGACTTGCAACATGCATTCTTTCTTGCTGAAGGTTAAAGATACTGTACAAGTGGATCAAAATGTTTCTCGACATCTGGGTCATGAGCTTAACAAAGATGACTGGGATTTTCTGGTTAGTCTCAGTTACTAACTTACTAGATAATATTGGATTGTCCAGGGCTCCTACCTTATTAGCAACACTGATGCCGATAATTGTTGTAAAGAATATTTGTACTCTTACTTTGCCAGTTTGTTAAATGGACTTGCATTTTAATAATTTTTACTTTCAAGCTGGTTTTACAGGGTAGTTTCAATTTTTTCACTCTGTTTAATAGCAATAATTTCATTATTACAGAAAAAAAAAAACCTACTTTGAATATATATTCATCAGATTAATCGTCAAAATTATTCTTTGGAAAATTCAAAGTATCATGTACTTTGTATTCTGTTGTTTTAAAATGACATTATCAAATCTTGAATGATGAATTTAGTTTCTGCTTGGAGGCATTGCTCTGTTTTCCACTTTTAACTGAAACTGCATGTCAGATTCTTCATTATCTGGGCTTAGATCATGTGGGACATATTGGTGGGCGCAACAGGTGGTCCTTTTTCCTAATTTATGTTAAACCTCTTTTGATTGATTCAACAATCTTATTTCTTGAGGATTAAGTGGACATGTTTTTTATTATTTCAGTGCCTTGATGGCTCCAAAACTTTCAGAGATGGATGACGTGGTGAAGATGATTCATATGAATAGTATACTAAATCAAAAAAATGATCAAGGACGGACACTCTTGGTTCGTCGTTCTCTTATCTGGTTCTTCTCATTGACTGTAGATTCTTACTTATGTCTCATGAATTCACTGCTGTTGATCATGGAATTTCATCTGAGGAGCAATAACTGACCAGCATTTTACCCACTCGATTTTGAAAAATGCGTAAAGAAACAAATAATGGAAGACTAACTATAATATGCAGGGGTAAAGCTGTAGGGTTTTGAATTTGAGGCACAAGTGTATCCAAAGGAAACATGCTTTTCTAGGAAGGCCTTTAAGCAATAGAGAGTGCATTTCTATCTAAACAATGTTTTGTCTTTTCAGATAACATTTTATGGCACTGGTAGTACCATGTAAAGCAGCTGTTAATGTGTAAAACTGTTGCACATAAATACATGTATGCTCAATGCGTAGTTCACATTCCATGCCAGTTTTCACTACTCTCTTTATATTAGTGGATCTAAACAGCTATATGCTTATAATTATTGTCTCTCTTTCTGTGAGGTTTATAAAGTGTTTTATGTATTTATTTATTTTTCTGTTCTGTCAGTAGTCATTCAAAATTTTGAAATAATACTCATATCTCTCTCTATCATGAATTTCTTATCTAGGTCGTAGTAAGTGACCATGGCATGACTGAGAGTGGTAATCATGGAGGGTCCTCATATGAAGAAACTGACTCCTTAGCCCTTTTTATTGGCCTGAACAATGACATCTCTGATTATTCGTCGTCCACCCGTAACATCATTTATCAGGTAATTAAGATATAGAATTGTATGGTTATAATGTTCCATGATTATTTACATTGAATGGGATTCCTAGTTTCCATTAAATTGCAACAAAGGCATACTTTAACTTGCTGGACTAGAGAATTTCGCCCCAAGATTAAGACTAAAATATTTCCTCTTCATCACTTACCTGCAAATGTAATGTCATTTATCACGTGCAATTGTTGTGGTTCAGGTCGACATTGCCCCAACATTAGCTCTTCTATTTGGCGTTCCAATTCCAAAAAACAATGTTGGTGTCCTAATTGCAGAAATTTTTGGGTATTTGGCTGGTTAGCTCCTTCCCTCTCTCTCTCTCTCTCTCTCTCTCTCTCTCTCTCTCTCTCTCTCTCTCTCTCTCTCTCTCTCTCTCTCTCTCTTGCATTGTTGAGGACACCCCTCAATGTGGTCCAATTATCCAAACCGTCTAATTCTTAGATCCCTGTTTAAAAGTCATTCATGCAAAACCTAAAAAATTTCAATCTTTATGGGGGAATACTGTGTTCGTCTTTGTATATGGTTATAGTTAGATGATTAAATGGTTTCTGGTTAGTTTGGCCCCACATGCCCTTTTGGTTCTTATCAAATGGGATCCCTTGTTATAAGTTTTATATAGATTTATATCTATGCATATGTGTGTGGGTGTGGGTGTGTCAGTGTGAATTATTATATCTATGTGCTGGTGTGATTATATGCGGGACCTTGTTATATCTAGGTTGGTTGTACAAGGGGTTGAAAGAATGATATGTGGATAAGTTAAGCACATGTACACAATAAACTTGAAATATTTCTTTACAAAATTTTGAGGATCAACCACAATGGTACTGTATCCCATTTTCCCTTGACGTATCCATTGACCTATTTGTCTCCATTGAAAATAGGTGGTGTGATTTTCTTCGGGGATGCTATTTAAATTGAGCTAATGTTGTCTCTCTATGCTAAATGACATTTGGATGTCAATCTTTGACTGATGATGCACACTAAATCAGCTTAATTTCTTGTAATGACATTTACCATACAATTATAAAGGGATGTATGGAGGGAGTAAGGTGTTAGACATAGGCTAAAGCCCTTTCTGTAAGACAGCCATAAGAAATGAACAACTGACAATACAAAAAAATGATACTTGAAACAAGTGGAAGTTTGAGCCACAAATCTAACCTCTCCTGTCAGATTAATTAGTCTTATTGGTAAATATTAATTACCTAGTTGTTTTTTAACCTATGAGTTTTGATAAGTAGATAAATTAATAACTCGCACTGAATGTCGCTGACTGCTATGACTTTCCTTAGCCTTAGATCTTGTCAAGATCAACTGCCTGCCCATGTACTACTGAATGTGTGTAATTTCTGATGTTGTTTCCTTGTCTTTGATGAGTAAAGACGACCAACAACTGAAGGCATTGGAGTTAAATTCCTGGCAATTGCTTAGATTATTGCAAGCACAAATGCCTGGTTTATCATGTCGAAATTACCTATGTGATGGCTTCAGTGATGATCAAGAGTACAAGATAACCAAATGCTCTGGGAGCATGGGAAAGATGTTTTGTTGCCTATATACGAATGCTGCACTTCTCCAAAATTCCTGGATGTCAAAGGAATTCTCCAGGTGGGTACATGACACTGTCTGTTATCGAAATCATGACACCAGATTCAATAAGGAAAACCTCTAATGCCAGTCTTTATGTGTAAATTATGTAACTAGGTCTAAAAGTAGGGAAGACTACAGCAGCGCTGTTACAGCATACTATGAGTTTCTGAGAACTGCAAGTGAGTGGTTATCACGCAGCGCAACTGATGTATGTATATTCTCTTCTCCCTTGTAAAGATGAACAGAGATGGTGATTGTTTCTGATGGAGAGAGTTAAACTGTTTCATTATGTAAATCTTAGTTTCTTTCGCATAACTTTTGACCACTGACAATTATTTTATTTTCTAGAAACCTGTCAGCCTACTTACTCTCGGAATTGCTGCAATGATCATGTCTTGTCTGATATTATTAAGCCTTCTATTTAATATGTGCAAAGAAGTCTACATCAGAGAGAAGTACCTCTTTGACTTAGAGAGCGCCATGCAGACCTGGTATTTAGATGAGACTTTTGTATTAGGCGTTGTATTGATCCTCATTGTAAGTATGGTATCAAGTTCTATGGTAGAGGAAGAGCAATACATTTGGCATTTTGTGGCTTCCACATTGAATTTGTTATTATTGCGTAAAGCAATACAATGTCCTCCATGTGGAGGAGCTCAAGGTCTCCATACTTTATCCAAGGAACAAAACAAAATAAGTTGTTTTCGATTGAGTTCCATCTTTGTGGTTCTTGTTTCTGGAAGGATATTGAGAGGCTGGCACCAGGGAGGCGTGAATTGGACAAATCTTCCTGACATTTCTAAGTGGCTTGAGCAGGCTGGGACTGATAATATAAAATCAATTCAGCTCGTCTCATGCCTTCTACTGATGACCTTAAGCTTATATGTTCTTTTTCTACTTGGGTCCAACAAAAAGTTTGTTCTGGTGATTGGATTTAGCTTTCTTATGTCTGGATTGTTGGTTTTGCAACATGTCACTAAGCATCAGGATGGTATGTTTGTGTCATCCAGTTACAGCACGACTACATTTGTACAAATAATTTATGCAACTCTGGGTGCTTCCACGTTTGGAACTGTTGTAGCCTTACCATGGCTTGTACCTTTTTCAATTTCTGAGATGTGCTCGAATCAGGATTTGTACATGTCAACTTCTGCTCCCAATGAAGTTCAAAATAAGTTGCTTATGGAAAAATTAAGAGATTCTCTATATATAATTGGGTGGACATACATCTCCTGCTGGTGTATTCTGCAACTTTTGCTTCAACAAACAATTAACTCAATGCCTATACTATTGCTACTTGTGCAAATTTTCGCCAGCATGTTGTATTTTTCTTACAGTGCTCTGCATCATAAGCCGTGGGTTGAGGTCAGTTTCAATGTCAGTTTGTTTTGAGTTAATATTGTTTTCATTCTTGTGTGTCAAAGTCATGTTAATCATAGACTGGTCCAGTCAATAAAAGCAATTATGTCGTACCGTTCTTAAATTGAGAAGTATGAAAATTTGAAAGGCTTCAAGTCTCTTAAGGTTTGATTTGCCCCTTGTTTGGTTAGAGAAAGATAAAGAACATACGTACAGAAAGTTGTATTTTTTTCTTTTTAATATGTTATGTGAAGAATATAGAGGGAAAATAAAAGGGTAACTTTTTGTTTCTATGAGACAACTTCGTTTCGAGTTTCATATTGTAAAGAGATTCAGAATATCATTTCGAAAAAGAAAGCATGAGTGTGTGATGTGCTGCATGAACAGTGTTAATTTGTTTGGAAAATGTTCTCTTGCCAGACAGCCTGGCATGTTATTAACAAGCCACTTATCTGGCAACATAGCACATTAGATATTTGGCAACATAAGATGATAGACATCTGGCAATAGAACATTACCCCATTTTATTTACTCCCTAAGCCTCTTTATTGCAGGTACTAATACTGCATTTTGCATTTGTTCTTTTAGGTTGCTGCATTTTACTTTTTGGGAATGGCTGGCCATTTTGCTCTGGGGAACAGCAATTCTCTAGCTACTATTGATGTTGCCGGAGCTTTTATTGTACATCCTCTTTACCCTGGCATAGTTTATATAGAAAAGAAAAACATTATTCTGGGGACAGATTGCAGAAATTTTGAGATTTGAAAAGTTTCTGTTTGTTTCTGATTGTTTACTCGTTGCCAGGGCATCTCAAGTCACTCGACGGTACTTTCTGGCATCTTAATGTTCATGATCACCTACGCCTCCCCAATCTTATTTATCCTTAGCATGGTGATGTATATCTCTGTGAAGGAGACAAGCTATCTCCCATCTCCCTTCAGTGCAGATTCCACACAACTCCTCAAAATAATGCTTGGCTTTCCTTGTCTGGTTCCACTGGGGTTGAACTCCATTTTGTTGACAGCATACACCATCATATTGCTGTTAATGAGGAACCATCTCTTTGTTTGGAGCGTCTTTTCTCCCAAGTAAGTCTCACTGAGATAAGGGCTTGTATTAGTTGATGTTCCTGACTGAAATAAACCTCTCTTATGCGGTGTGTTTGTCTAGAGTGAGGGAGTCTTAAGTGATTGTTTTAGAAATCTTCTGTGATAATCTATTTATTGTACTATGGAACTCCTTGGAAAGATGTAGGACAAAGAAGTTAGGACATGGTGAGAAATAAAAAGAGACTGGAGAGTAGAAAAGAGAGAAAACCAATTGTAGAGGTTGAGGAAGAGAAGAGAGGTAGGAGAAAATTTGGGTAAACTACAATCAGTCTTCATTAATGTCAGTCAATCTAGAAGTATGAAACTATATTACAATAAGACTTATTTTTATATGCATTCCAAATAATAAAATATAGTAACATAGTAATTAACTCTAATGATCAGAACAAAGTTATCATAAACAGAGATAAATGAATAATTAATCCCTAAATTGTAATCGTAATAGGTGAAAATTATATAGGATAAAACTGATTTCCAAGCTTCTGTTTACACCTGAAGTAGATATTATTCTCTCTTGCATCCGTTGTCAAAAGACAATTTAATAGCTAAAGGCAGTCCACAGCTCATATTAACTTCACTCACCTTGGAATTTATGGTGTGCATCTTCTCTCCAGGTACATTTATGTTTGTACTACAACAGTATGCGTCTATGTTGGGGTATCTGTAGTAGCTACAACTGTGACATATACATACTTGGTGCTGGGGTTTAGAAGAAAGATGCAAGGTGAGCTTAGCCATCAGCAGTGATTTAAGATAGAGCTTGGCATAAGGAGTAAGGCTATTTTCATTGGTGGTAAACCAACGCACACAGATCATTCTTTTCTGTAGAAGAGTTTGTACTTCTTTCCTCTTTGGCCAGAAAATATTTTTTTTTGAAGAAACTTAGTAGGAAACTAAACCAGCAGAAAGACATGCTGACGAAAGTGTTGCTTCTTGTGGAATTTTAGTGCTGCAGTGACAAATTTAGTGCACTTTCTTTTTGTAGCTTTGCCCTCTGTCTTTGGGAGATGGAGTACAGGAACTAAATTCTTGCAGATTTGTTGGGAAAATAAACAGGAAAGAAAGCTTGGGAAGAGCCCTATTTTGTTGATCTATGTTGTGGCGTGTATGATCATCTAGTTGCCTCTTATTCTATACCAACTGCATTAAGCCATGGTGGCGTGGCGTTACAAAAATTGTGACTTTCAGCAATGGGGAAGAATTCTGAACCAAAAAAATAAGGTAGTGGGGGAGAATTGCTCCCTTCTGCTGAAATGGGAGTATAACTGCATGGCTCCCATGACGGGTGAATTGGGAGAGTAGTTAGGGTGGCTCAGAGCCGAGGTCGCTAGGCTAATTGGCAGCATGACATTGAGGAGGCAAGTAGATAGGAGCGCAATTCCAAGTCAGGAAATTCTTGCCTCATTTTACGGGAGTAGGATTACCTTATGCTACCAATCACAGTTTGGCATGTGCATAAATGTTTATTTTTTATTTTTTTATGAATTAATTTTTTTTTTAAATACAAGTGATAGTCTAATCTAGAAGGGGAGTGGAGGTTTCTGATACAAGTCAATGCCCTTTTTTATTGGATTGGACCATGTTGACTTGACGAATTAATTTTGTATGTGTCAAAGGTTTTGCACGAAAATAGGGATGTCTCCTTACAGGAAAGAGGCAAGCCACTGAAATTAGGGTGTTGCTAAAAGGAGTATGCCTGTACTCAATTCAGATTTTAATAGACTATTTTCTGTTACAAGATGTTATATGACTTTAAATTCATATTAAATGAACATATGGGAGTATTACCATTGAGAACTCTACAAAAGTTAGGTGTCTTAAAAAGTCATAGATTTTGAAATAAACACAAAAGTTGGGGGTGTTTTTTTTATTTTTATTATTTATAATGAACAGATTTTAGGCCATAACAAATCCTGCTCTCTCTCACCTAGAGATTTTGACCGAATTTTTTTCTCTTAATAAAATATGATATAATTTAGCTACTATTGACTCAACCTTGGCTTTAAACTTAACATAGCATACAATAACTTTCCTGACTCTACTATTACCCACCATACAAAGAAGTACTACTTTTTTGGTGCAACAAAACTTCTTTACTCCTTAAAAGAAACTTCTATATTTACTATATATAACAATAATGATTTATGTAATACAGAAGAAGTTATATGTAAATGAAGGAGGAGATGGACTAGGCTCATATCATATGCAGTCAAAGGATTGAGAAATCAAAAAAGGAGCACCAATAGAATTTTGAGAGCCTCTGTCTGTCCTCCCTCCGTACGTCTGATCTCTGTATTCTCCCACTGTGCATTAAAACCCACAGACTACACCACTGTGCTCTGAAGCAGGGGAAGATTGCGCCCCAAGCAACAGCCACGTCTCTCTCCTTGGAGGAAGCCACCTGGAATGCATATAATATTCCTCCTAAAGGACCAAAATACCCTCACAAGTCCCGGCACAAACAAGTAAAGTTTCCTCCAAAGCTCATGCCCCTTTTCGTCCACTGAATTCCCCATCTTTAAAACTCCTCTTCTTCCCTCACAAAAATCACTCTTCTTCCCACAAAAACACAGCATTCTGAGGAAAAAACACAAAAAATTGATCAACAGAGAACAAAAATGGTTCATGCAAAACGCAGCAGCAGCTGCTCGCCCAAAGCCCAAAAGCTTCTCACCCTCTCAGCCCACTATCTCAGCCACCGAGATTTCTCTCTTTGCCGCAAATTCGCTCTCAAAGCTCGAGAGTCCGACCCGCACAACTCCGGGGCCGACCAAATCCTCGCCGTAGCTGACGTACTCCTCGCCGCCGATCACCAAAACCCAACTGACTGGTGCTCCATTCTCCAAATACCGCCACCCGGCTCCGAAAACCCGACACTCGTCCGGACCCAGTTCGAGAAACTCAAGACCCTCTTGGAACCCAGCAAGAACGGGTTCGCTTTCGCTCAGGAGGCCTTTGAGCTCGTCCAGAAAGCTTGGTCCTTTCTATCGGACCAAGACAAGAAAACCCATTTCGCAAATGGGTCTGAGAATGGGCAAGAAACCCCAAAACAGAGAGAGCAGAAGGAAAAAAATGTGGGGGAAAATGGTAAGGGGTGTAATGTGGAAGAGACATTTTGGACAGTTTGTCCGTACTGCTATTACATGTTTGAGTACGGGAAGGTGTATGAGGATTGTTGCTTGAGATGCCAGAATTGCAGGAAAGCGTTCCATGGAGTGGCAATAAAGGCGCCATCACCGGATATTATAGTGCAGGGGAAGGAGCAGTACAATTTCTGTTTTGGGTATTTTCAAATGGAGTACATGGACCCAAAGAAGCAGATGGAGACAGAGGTAACTGGCAAGAAAGACAAGGATGTTGTGGTCATCTCTGATGATGATGATGAGTTTGAGGATGATTTGGTGGATGGTAATGTGGGTTTTGAGGGAATGCATGAAGAAAAGGTAAAGATTGGGAGTGAAGGAGTTGTGGGAACTGATATAGGTGGGAGTGGAAGAGCAGAGTTGAGGAGTGAAGGGAGGACACCAGTGAAGAGGGTGAAGACTCTAGCAAGGCGTCTGAAGAGCGTCAAATCGAAGTCCGTGGCAAGGAATACGAAGAAGATAATGGGAAATGAGATGAGAAGCAGGAGGGTTGAGTTGATGGGTGATGAGAGGGTGGAAGGAGCGGACACGAGTGTTGAAGATGGAAATGGAAATGGAATTGATAAGGGAGGTAGTGGAAGTGGGAGTGGAATGGATGGGCTGGAGTTTTTTGAAGGAGAAGATGATATCTATGTTGGTATAGGGGATATTCCGGTTTGAAAGGAATGGAAAGGTAAGAGATTTCAGGGTGGTGATGGAAGTTCCAAAATTTTATATGGGTTAACTTTTGAAGGGTTTAGCAAGTAGGAGCAAGGCTTTTGAGTAATTGGCTTGGCTCACAGTTGAAAGTAGACTGGATTACACGGTAGACTCATCAACCAGGTGCTTTGATCTCATAGTAGAAATTAGGTAATAGTTTAGCTAAGGTAATATTAACCAACTTTTATCTTATAAAATGAAAAGTGAAGCAGATGTTCTGGTATCTCTTGCAGGATTTGCTTCAGTTCTAAGTCTGCTTAATTTTGTGGATAAATAGATTAGGATGACTGATTTTGAAGCACAATGACCTGATAGTTGATGGTAGTTTCTTTCTTGTAATGGTTCACCCCACTTTGATTGAACAATGCTTGCAGTGAATGATAAATTGGCAATCAACGTTTTTATGTTTTGTTTTGCTTGGGACCTGTACGAGTTATTGCTTTACACACTGATTTATTCAACTTAAATCCTTACTGTTAGTTGTTTCCATTTGGTTTGTCGGGAGCTTGTTAATCTTGACTATACCAATTTTAAAATGAGTTGACAACCAAGTAGCAATACGGAAGTTACCCCAGCTCAAAAAGTGAAGAAGTGCCTCTCACCTCTGCCACAAAAAGATGAATGGATGCAGCCATTGTGTAGCATATTGTGGTAAGAGATGCAATGTGATAAATAATGAAATGGAGTTTTAGTAAGAGTTACTATCCTTTTTCCTCATACATTAACAATCTTGAATGTACTTACTTCGTATCCTTTCTTGTTTAGTTATTGTGTAAGTTAATACATCCTCCTATTGCAGGCCTTCTCTGTCATCCTTATGAGTATATTGTTTAAGATACATTGGATATATCTTTAGGCTCTTACTGTTCCTCTCTTTCGCATATATTATCCTTAGGCCCTTAGTGGTGGTGAGATGAAAGCCCTAAAGCTGATGGTCAATAGTTGAAGGCAGTAAGGGAAAGATAATGATAATTGTAGGTTGAATTTTGCTATATAGCAGAATGCTGTAAGTTATATGTATAGAGGATGTTATATAGGAGAAAACTCATGTGGAAAAATGCTGGTCCTTCAGGTAGTTCTCATGGTGCTATCAAAGAACAATTAGAGAAAGCAAGTTAAGCAACTCACAGGGCCACCACTGATAGGCTTCTAGAGTATAATATGAATGTTTTGATGCTTTTGCATTGTGCTGCAAAGTATTAAAACAGAGTATGAAATAATTATTTTAGTTGATGCCTGTTTACATAATTATGAATATGAGATGGTGTCCATGAAAATTATTAGCAATGGAGTTAACAATGTCAGGTTGATGGCAGCTATGGCTACTATATTGTGCCCTCAGGGCTCTACCATTACAGGCCATGATTTATGTATGAGAACTGTTTATATTAAGCACTGATGCCATGCATACTTTGGACAATTGGAATTTGCACCTTTTTTGATAGTCATAAGTTACAGTCAACTTGGATTTTGCTTTATTTTTGGATTGATATGATGATGTGAAGGGGTCTGGCTTTTTGGTTGGGGGGAAGCTAGTATGGAGAAGGAAGAAGCAACATATTCATTAATTGAGTTGTGTAAAAATGCAAATGGTAATATGAAGAAACCAAATTGTCCTTTTTATTATTTTTAATTTTTGAGAGCATGCAATATTTGTTGCTACTTTCAGTCATAGTTATATATATTTCAAAAGTTTAACCAATAAACATTATTTTGTGTAATTAATACTTGGCACATGCGTTTTGAGAGGAGTGACACTGAGATAAAAGCAGGTAAAATTGTATCACGTGTTTAAAGAGTAATGCTAGGGAGACCACATTGTTGTACTTCTCTAACAGAGGTAGAGACAACCAATGCAAGTAGGTTTTACCTCTATTAGAGACATGATACACAAAGCGGTACAATCATAGTCTCCCTAACAATTTCTTAAGTAAATTCGGAAAGGAAATAATTAATAGAAATTAAGAGCACTATTTGGCTGGAGTATTTCTCCTTATTAGCAATGACGTATTATATTTATATAAAAATAAAAATAAAAACAGAGGAGAAAAATTGATAGAAAGAACGAACGACTGCCAAATGACTATTTAGTCTAGTGACATCAATATCTACTTTGTTGGAAGAAGTCGATCATATTGATTTAAAAGAAAAAAAAAAGAACAAGTATGAGAGAGTAATAGATGTGATTCGTGACTCATGTGATACTGATACCCCAAGTCATCTTCTGTATTTTATTGATATTGTTTTGCCTTTTTTGGTTTATTCTATATGATCCCAATTTTTAAATTTATAGCACACCCAATATCCAGATTTCAGGATCGCACAATAATTACCCTAATAGTAAATGTCATTTATTAGGTTCAATTTGTCACATTTAAATGCAAATATATTCCATCGTAGCATTTATTTGCTTCAATATACAGTTATCTGGTATTTGAAAGCACTGGTTGCAGAACATTTCCTATATAAAACACAAACGTTGTCTTTCCCTCCATTGTTTTTAGTGCTATTCTTTCATGGTTTTACTATTGCAACAGGTAGCATCCCTCTCTTCTGTTCTTTTCCAATTTGTTCTATTTCCCTTTCTCTTTCTTTAATTCTTTTGTTATCAGATTTTTTTTTCCTTTCTGTTTTCTAAATGGTGCGATTATTTTAGACAGGTTATAGCTAGCTAGAGCAAGATATGCTGTCCATCCCAAGTTATTATCCGAAGCAAATCAGCTTCCCAAAAGGCCAAGGAGTATTCCCAGTGAATACTATCTACTCCAAAAGCTTCTTTAAACCAAAATCAAAGGCAGAGACCAAAGTAATTGCAGCCAAGAAACACAGTGATTCAGAGAGAAGAAGAAGAATGCGAATCAATGGTCAATATGCCACTCTTCGTACCGTCCTCCCAAACTTGATCAAAGTAATTATCTACTCTTAACATGCATGTGCATAAAAGAAAAACTTTCTGTTGCCACCCAGATTGTGAATTAGAACCATCGGTTAAGAATTATGTTTAAACATATGTGCGGCCTGATTTATAGTTTGACAACGTAACATAGATTGTGAATGAAAAACCGTTTGATTAATTAGTTGGAATTATGTTTGAATGTGCGCAGCTTTGTATGTAGTATGACAATATAACATGTCATATGTTTCGCAATTTCTCTAAAATAAAATATTTCTTTGACACAGATGGACAAGGCATCTGTGCTTGCAGAGACGGTCCGGCAAGTAAGGGAGCTGAAGAGGGCGGTGGCAGAAGTGGAAGCAGCATGTCGCCACGGTGACAGTGATGAATGTGTTTTACCAGGTGGGGTTGACAAGTTGAGTTTGGAACAGTGTGATGGAGAGCAAGAAGGGCTTGTGAAGGCCACATTGAGCTGTGACGACAGGCCAGGGCTGATATCGGACATGACAAGGGCACTGAGCTCTGTGAAAGGGAGGGTGGTGAGGGCTGAGATGGTGATAGTGGGTGGAAGGAGTAAAAATGTGTTGTGGATTCAAGGGTTGGGTGATGGAAAAGAAGGGATGGTGGCGCTACGGAGGGCATTGAAGGTGGTTATTGACAGGCCTATTTTTGGAGGGCTTAGTAAAAGGTTTCATCCTCCTCAGTGATTTGGTTGTGAGTAGAGCTAACCCATACAACAACCATAACTTGTGTTTGATATGCTAACACAATTTAGGATCAAGTATGTATCTTAGTTGATTTCTTATTAATTTATCATTAATAGGAATGAATATCATTTGTCTCCCTGCTACTTGTGGAACTATGCTGAGGAGATGCATCTTGTGTCAACAGTCCATCAAATTCATATGGCCATTCACAAAACAAATAAGAACTTAAATACAATCATTAAGTTAACAAAATTCTGACTCACCCATCCTTGGCGTAGCCCAGTGGTTAGGGCGAACTTGCGATTGTGTGTGCTCCACAGGTCATGGGTTCGATTCCCCACTGGATCAAACCGAGATTTAAGTGGAGGCTCATGGCTGTGGGTTGATATGCTAGTCTACCCTGAGTTTAGATGATTAGAAAAAAAAAAAATCATTGAAACATTACCATCTATTTCTAATAATATGAAGGAAATATCCATTAATTGATAAACATATTGTGGGGTTAGACTTCGACTGTCAGAGAAGACAAGGCTATAGAAGAAAAGAAAATGTTGGGTACCAATACCATCTACTTCTAATCTGAATGACATTGAGATCATGCTACATAATAGACTGCTTACGTCGGACAATGTCACAAAAGGGTTGGTGGATAGTTTTAAATAAAGATACGTTTCGAATTAATGTTTTTGCGAAGGTGAGCTAACCACTACTTCTCCACACAACCCCAACTAGATTTCATCAAACATTGACAACTTTGTTTATACTTTCTCCCTATAAATACCTATAAGACATGTTATGCCTTCAACTCAAACAAGAAACAGAAACAATTACTCACATATATTGAAGAACTTGCTCTGTGTGATCCTATATATCAACCAATATGGCAGGTTTCAAGCATTGTTTCCTACTATTGTCTATGATGGTTGCAGCATTGTGTTTATCAAGCCTTGATGTGAGCCTGGCGGCCCGGCACCTTCTGGACACAGCAGCTCCACCCCCGGCATTGACGCTGCCTACCATTCCATCTCTTCCCATTCCCAAGGCTACATTGCCTCCACTGCCTTCCTTCCCAACACTGCCTAAAGCCGCATTGCCACCATTGCCAACCACCCCTTTAATCCCAGCACTGCCAAAGCCCACATTGCCTTCTTTCCCAAGCACCCAAATCCCATCTATGCCAAAACCAACATTGCCAACCATCCCCACTGCTCCCAAGGTCACTCTTCCTCCACTTCCTTCCACTCCATTGCCAACTATCCCGACTACGATGCCTTCAATCCCCACCATTCCAACAACAATTCCAACAATTCCTTCCCTGTTCCCTCCTCCATCAAATTAAACAGTTCTATCTAGTTCTGTTGCCATGGTGAAGATCCCACATTTGCATTTATCTACATCCTACTAGCTTATGGTTCTGTTTCAGAGGATTCTTTCTTTTCATGCACCGATGTTCGTAGATGCAGAATTCATTTTCAGCTTCGCATATGTGATGTTATATTTATATTGTTGTTTGCTCTGTTACTAATATATTTATGAAAATAATCTGTTTTTGTTATGAGCTCCTCTTGAATATCTTGTCTTCTGGGTATGAGATGAACCAAGGTTGAATCCAATCAAGCCATGCTTGAGCATCGCATTTTTTTTTTAAAGCAAACACTGAAATAAAAGGCCGATCATCCACGAAACATTGAGAATCTTGACGGCTAATTTAATCGAAACAATTTCTACTTCAATCAAAAAATGATGAACTATTCTAAGTCTAGTTTGAATGATGCCCTGAAAAAAGAAAAGAAAAGAAACAGTATGGATCAATCTCATATGCAAATCGATTAGAATGGCTAAGGCATCAGGATATTTGAGCCAGAGGAGGCTGCAAGATTCTCATAGACCCTACAACTTCCTAATTTATTAGGAACTGCTTCTTGTTACTTCATTTTTCTGCTGAGTTTCTGTGATTGTTTATTTGATAGACACATTTTATGTAAGACCAAGTCAAAAAACTTGTTACAAATCTCTAGCAAAGATGCGACGTCGTTTCAGGTTTGATGGTCGCATTCGGCCAAGAGACTCAGACCTCGACGCAATCATGATCATCTTTAGAGAAATTGCCCGTAGATAATCCGTCTGGACAATAGATGCACACAAAACTTAGATTACACATTTAGCTGCAATAGCAGGAGGTTGAAAAATAAACAATACACATGTAAATTTCAATGATCCGAATGATCCATTTTAAATTCAATGATCATTATCGCAAACAAAAAATTACTCAAACTGGAAGCATTTTAGACATCTCATTGTGAAAAAATTAGATAGAAAAACATATAGTGCTTGCAATAAAATCAATGATTTCAAATAGCTAAATGAAAATTTTATGGTTGATTTTTGGCAGGGCTGATTGTAAAAACCCAACAATGTTGGCAGAACTATTCACTTGTACAACAATTCAATATACTGAGAAATTCAGAAATCTTTTCCTCTGTTTCTTTCTATGAATATTCTAGATTTCTCTCTCTCATTCTTCTCTGTTAGCAAAATGTACCATGAAAAATAGTTAGGAAACCTTAGTTATACCTGGCTTAAGGCAACATCATAAATTTTTTCCTCTATCTTTACAGCAGTTCTCCTGATTTCATCTAATCCGTCCCCGGAGAAGGGAGGATACCTCCTTATTGCATCCATTCTGCATAAGCAATACATCTAATCAAATGTTAATAGTACTGATTATCAGGAGAGCTCAAACAAAACAATAACACTTAAACGTAATAACATGTAATTAATCAATAATCTAAAATGTATCTGTATAATCTGTTGACACAGTGACCCTTACATCTTGACGACAATTCTTTGCCATGAACTTGGGAGAAACTGGGTCCTCCAATCACTGTCGGCATCCATCAAATCTGCTAAACCGAACCAGCAGAAGTTCTAAAGATTTAAGACGAAAAAATTGGGTTGCAACTTCAATGAAAGTGCAGTTTCTTGTTTTTCTGTTTCCTTTTTTTTAAAATTTTTTCAGTAATGGAATAGCAATATGAACTTGGAATATATCTTTTCATATATATTAGCGATAGTCTAAACTACTTACGGGGAGGGGATTTGAACTTGAGGCAGACACATTGCCTTGACCAACTTGCCTAACCAACATGTGCACAAGTTCACTTGTAGTATTAACTTGAGCCATAGATTGGGGAAATAGAAAGGTTACCAGGGGCTGGAGTTGGAGACCAGAGTGAGATATAAGAGGTTTAGAGAGTTTTCAACACGAGAACGAAGAGCAAATAATGCAAGGGGAAAGCAGAGTTAGTTTAGCTTCTAAATTTTTTTTATTAATTTCATCAAAAAAAAAAAAATTGTTTATTAATGAAGCATCGATATAAATTAGGTTCTAATTCTAAATGGCATTACATTACTTGACGTCTCCATCACAAATTTTGTTTAGTAATATGTACAATAACCTAAAATGTATCTTGATAGTTCTTTGTCGTGAATTCACCCGGCGAGAGTTGCCTCCAATCGTTGGTATCCATGAAATCTAACCAAACTGTCATACAAATTACACAAAAATAAAGTGGATTGCAACTTCAATGGAAAGTGCCTTTTTTTTGTTTCTTTTTCAATAGAGATCGAATTGCCACTTCAACTTGGAGTTTTTAATTACTGTTTATCCTGAAAAGACCCGCCAGCCATGCGTGTGGGATTAACCGTGGAGTTTGTTGTGATTGCGAAGGTGTGCCACTGTTGATAGTTAAAAACTCCAACGGCCTGAGAGGAAAAAATGAAAAATACACCCAAGTATTGACTTTAAACAAAGCGATTATGAATTGGGTGGAAAACTGGCCCAATATAGATATTTTTTTTTTGCCTTAGATTGAGTAAGGACTTCAATATTTATCTAGTACAAGTAGTAAGACAGAATGAAATACAAACTTGAATTTAGGCATGTAGAAGAAATAGAAGGAAGAAGACTGGAGCAAAAACAGATAAGTTTCATTCAATCTGATCAAAACAGCAACAGCTCCAATACAAATAGAGGCAACGCCTCTTTTGAGGAGAGACTTTTTAGCAAAAACAGAAAACATCCTAGAGACTAGAGAGCACTCCACCGAAAGCATGACTCATTGAGGCAATAAACAAAACATGTCCTACATAAAGCATGGGCATGCTTTTACAAAGTGAATAAAATATTAAACGCGGCTTTGAATTCGGTGGGTTTGGTTTAACTTTCAACAAGGCAAATGATTTCTTCAATCGAAAGCAAGCCATTGAGATGCCTGGAATTCTGGCAGAACAGCAAGAATAGCCGGAGGATCTTGCACCTTCGCTGTGAAAAAAGGCTTCTGTATTCGATAGTGGCAGTCCTAGTGTTTTGGAAGCCCAGGAGAACCACCAAAATGCGGCTTTTTCACCCTTTGTATATATTTATCTGATTTTTTTCTGATAATTATTTTTAAAAAAAGTTATATGAACTCAAAGTCACAATTTTTAACCTAAAAAAGAAACAAACAACATGTAATTCACATAAAAACTTTATAAAATGCATCAAAACATCACTTAAATATCACTCATCTTGAATTTTTTGATGCAAAAGTATCAATTAACTTTACATAATCAAAATTTTCTACCATGTCTTTTTCAATGGATAACATAGCTAATTAAGCCATTTCAATCTTTCTTCAATTGCTTGTTTTTTTTTCTTTTGTCGAAACCTCAACTCAACTGTTATACGCTCAGCAATAGAAACTCTTATCCTTGTTTTTATTTCTTACCTTGTTCAACTAGGTTAACTTTTTTATTTATTAAAATTTTCCATTCAACTAGATTAATTGACTTAAGCTATAAGTTTAAATAATGGGCTGTTTGTTGAATTTCCCCGTTTTAGTTTTACAATGAATAATTGGGATTTTTTTTTACAATATTTGGATCTAACATAATATTAATAGAGTGCTGCTAAATGAACCCTAAAATTAATCAAGTACACCTTACTATCAAAATATTTATTGAATTACTAATTTACCTTAATATAAAATGACTAAAAAGGATATATTGAATTGTGAAACATAACACCACATATTTTTAGGGTGTACTCAGTTAATTTTAGGATTCGTTTAACAACACTCTTTAAAAACCATCTAAAACATGACACCACATATTTTTCCCTACACTTCTCCTCCATCTTAGTATTTGGACAGCCAAACTCTTTTATCTCTCAAAACCAAACTCAGTAGAATCTCTTCTTCTTTCAATCACTCTTTTGCTCAGTATAAAACATACAAAATACCAAACTGGAAGAATAAAGAGCAGTTTTCTTTTGGCCAATACCGAGCAGCAATTTCAAAAAAAGAAAAAAAAAGAGAAAAAAAGTGGTCATATCAAAGTGCAAATAAATATAGTATATTATATTCTCATCAAATCATCATTCCATATTCATATTATATATATATATAGTGGTCGTATCAAAGTGCAATCAACATGGACCATCATTACCAAGTTAAAGTGGTCTTTGTGCATATGCGTATGCTTCAATCTTGTTGCTTTCTCACCTGTCACTAGTACAAACTCTCTTTGTATGGTCAAGCATGAGGAAGTGGTATTGGATAGTATAGAATATCAATAAAATAAATGAATAGGTTAAAGAGATATAAAGCTTATCATTTTTTGATGGCTTTGCTCATATGTCTATCTCTTTTAAAAGTCAGCAGCTTCCTCTCTCTAGCATACCACAGCTCCTTTACTACTTTTCTTCCTTCCATCAACACATTTTTCTTACTTTATTGTTAGGTGGCGGTTTTATCCCCACATTTACTTTATTTACAGTATGGTGTAGTTTTATTACCCATACAACAGTATTTATTTAAAAGTATGGAGCGGTTTTGTCATCCACACAACTGCCTTTACTTTTTATTTAAAAGTATGGAGTAGAATTAGTGCACATACAAGCACATTTACTTTATTATTTAAAGTATGGTGCAGATTTATCGTCCATACCAGCAATTTATTTTATAAATTAATAGTGTAATATGATGAGTTTTACAGCATATAAAGATCAGGACCAGAAGTTCCTTGATCCTCATCAAACAACTACATCAGGACTTGAAGATCCTTGATGATGATAATGATATGAGAGTTGGTAGTCTCTTCGGTACTATATTTGTAAACAAGTGATCGGACTTGAAGATCCTTGATCTTTGACATGTAAATAAGGACCTGGAGTTCCTTGATAATGTAACAGTACCATATTGGTTAATAGTACAGTACACATGAATAATAACTGTACTGGCAATGTACTGTACGCATGAATAGACATGTATTCATGATCTAATGAATAGTACCATTTTGGGTAAACTGTCACTATATACAAAAGGGAACCTGCAATTCCTTAAACTCATGGATGCGCAATTAAATGAGATGCCAGAAGCTCCTCAAAACATGGACAATTATGTAAGGGCTTGAAGTCCCGAAATATGTACAGGAAATTATAAAAATGTCCATATCATGAAATTATGTGATTTTGGCATGAAGTTCAAAATCTGACAATATTGAGAACCTGAAGTTCCAACAGTTAAATCGACAACCCTTGAGGTATTATTGCAAATTGTGGTACACCACATATTTCTTTGGCATAAGAAAATGATGAATTTAATAAAGTACGATTCTGTTTACAATCGACACCTCAAGAAAGAAATATATCTTATAATTCTAGTTGTTAAGAATACACCGTGAAATGGATAACATTAGGATAAACCTCAAATGATGAATTGAGGCTCCACACATACTTTGTCATATTATATTATCTGGGCCGGAAGCCCATGGATTCCAGTAAATAAGAAGTCTTGAACCTAAAGTTTTTGGTATATAGTAGTTAATGCTCTTCACTGCTATATTGCAATATTATCATGACTTTTACTCAACTTATATTTCATGCCCATTTGAAAAAGGCAAATAAATTTTGAGATCGTGTCTAGCCTAGGCCAAAAGTTCCGGACTCACATGCATTGAAAATGTAAATTGAGGGACTTGATGTGGTCATTTGAACTTATAAGGCATAAGGTTCCAAACCGTCATTTTGAAAAGATGCGAAAACCACAGGTGCAAGTTTAAGAAGTTGCCCAATTATTATAACAGGAAAGGAGCATACAACAGATAGATTCTCTTCGCCTGCAAGGAAGGAGCAGGCTCTGTAAAATCTATAAAATTCCATTATGTTCTGGAAGCCTCTGAAGGAAAAGAACGACAACTCTTAAACTTGGTCATGAGCTTCTCGTGGTCTCCCAGAATCTTTTCATTGGTAATTTGCAGCATGTCAAGCCTTGTCTGTGTATCAATGGAGTATGAACTCACTAGTTCCAACAAGGCCTTATTTTCCTTTTTAAGTTTTTCAACCTCTTGCTGAGACTCATGAAGCTTTCTCCGAAGAGACGAATTTTCAGTGTTCAGCACCTGAATCTCGTTTGCTCTGCCACGCAAACAATCAGTCATGTTAGAAACAGAACCATCACTATGAATGCTAAAGCCATTGAGTCATCAATAGCCTCTTCGTCAGACCTTCCTATTAATAGTATTTCATCTATAGGAGTAAGGAAATTCCTAGCTACTATGATATCAGTCGTATCATTCATCATCACAGAATCATTAACCGTGAAATGACGATTTTGGGATACAAAGGATGGACTCCAGACTTTGGCGTCACAGGTTGTTTTGGGGGCAACATTTAAATTGAAATGTTTAGGTTAGTGCAAGAAGAAGAGGAAGCCATTTTAAAAAAGATTTCGAGGAAAGCCTTAGAAAAAGTGGAGTTTTTAGGAAATGGAAGGAAGTTGAGTTGAAATGCAGTTACTCCAATCAGGCCTTGTAGAGGCAATATCTATAGACGGAAATGTGGGAATGTTTCCAGAATCCAAATATTTTCTCAGATCCTTATATTCACTTTTTCTTTTCCAGATTCCAAAACTTCATGCGACCTCCATTAATTTCTGTCGGCACTTTAAGTGTTTCAAGGATTATTTTCATCAAAGCTGATCTTGGTTTGCGGATTTCACGGAGTTACTTTTTCTAAAAGCATCTTGAGCACCTCGTAATTTTCTGTAGTTAATTTGAGATTCATTGGATCAAACTGTTCCTCTAACTTGTGTATAAATATGTTACTAACGAAATTTTCTTTGCAAAATACATCCAGTTTTCTCCAACTTTCTCCATATCTAGTGATGCAATATCCACTTCTTTTTCCTATTAGTGAGTGCTCGATGTGCTTGAGAAACGAGACTATCTCTGATCATCCATTCAGGAAGCGAGACTATCCCTGATCACGTTTTAGCTAGATCAGGGAACTGTAAGGACGACCACATGCTTTGATCTCTTGAAGTTCTTCTAGGCTAGGCGAAACGAAAGTTTGTTGTTTGTTACCTCACTAGTTTCCTTCCCTGATTTCTTACCTACCTTGGAATCAATGTTACAATTCTTTGTATCTTTTCTTTCTTTTTACAACTCTCTATTCGTAAGGGATTTTGTTTCTTTAAACAAACATTTGAAGAACAAATCCATGTAGTGAACCTAACACTGAGGGTTATTTTTTTGACAAAGATAGAAGAATTGTGATTTTTGCTCTTGTAGGATATAACTAGATCATCAAGTGTTACATTATATTTGCTAAGCCGATATGAGCTTGAATGATATTTGAGCAAAGTTTCTCCGACCTAAGGATGTAAGCAATACTTGTGTTATTTCACGCTTATACTCTTATTTTGATACTTGTACGACATCCTTAAAGGTAACCAAATGGGGAGATAAGGATGTTCCAAAGGAACGCCATGCAAAGGACCATTCAGAAGAATGACTTGCATTATAGATCGTTCTAGAAGAACGACTTGTATTATGACCATTCCAGAAGAATGGTTTATATCATTCTGATATGTATTCACGAATTATTAATGCAAATTTCACAGATTGCAAGTTGAATACATTAATAATACACTGCATATATTAAAGTCCCATAAGAACAGAACATTGTTACAGCAGTGATCAAAATGATGCACGCCTGTTTCGTAGCAAATAATATGGATTGAGGTCCTAAAAGGACAATCCTTTAACATGTCAATATTAATACGGTGCACGCCTAATGCAAGCAAATTATATGGTTTAAAATCCCATAAGGACAATTAATTGACATATATGTATTAATTTGTGGCATGCCTACAACATGACAGATATATGGGTTCTAAATGTTCCAAACTCCCTAAATGGAGCCCTACTGTAAAATAACACTCCGTTGGAGTTTATGATCCACATTCTCACATAATCCATCCTATAAGAGATGTCTGTCTGGAAAGAGACAATAAAAGCCCCATGAAGTGGCTTGGGTACCCAAAAGCAAAGAAATGCTTCTAATTGATGCATGCGCATGCACATAAGAATAGTGGGATCACGAATTGATGAATGACAATTTTTGATTTTGGAGTAGCTACTCAAATCATCAATGGGCTGTGTTGATTGGAACCACGTTCTATTATTAAATGTCGACAATATCATTGGCCAAAATGGAAAGAGGCAATTCCATTACAGATGAGAATGAACGTGAAGGAACAAACCCATAGTACGAAACCCAAAAGATATTAACCCTGAAAGTTATACTTCGGTGTTCGGAATAAAGAGGAATACACTCACTTTGTATGACACAATGTTTCTAACAGAAACAAAGAATGTTGGGTTTCTCCATGTTTACAGATGCAATCGTGCCTTCTTATTGCAAATTTACGGAGACCAACATGTTATCTTTAAGGGTTATTAAATGCACAGAGCATATCGCCATAAGAGACTCCCTAAAGATGTACAAGCAGAACAAATAGTTGGATATAAAGCTATATAATGTGTCATGAAGTGTAATTCCTTAAATAAAATCCCTAAAGGATTGAAATTGCTGAAGCAAGTCTCTGAAGGATATGTGCCTGAAGCACAAATTTTGTACTCAATACTAATATGTATAAATTGCCTCAATGAGTTTATTAATTATGATACGGTTGCAACACATTTCAACTCCTGAAGAGTTGATAATTGATCAGAACTCCTGAAGAGTTAATACTTAGTTAAAACTCCTGAAGGGTTAAAGAAATATATGTCTCGGCCTGAAGGTTGAGCATTATGCCGATGAGATTCTTACTTATACTAAGAAAGTATTGAAGCATTTTTATGTGGATTATTCGTTTGGGCACTTGAATGATTTTCCGGAAGTATACTGGACCAGACATTGTATTTTCCAGATAAAGCTTAGCTCCATCACCACCACTTTGGGGTGAAGCATATTTGATGCTATCTCTGCATAACACCATATACGGGCATATTCTTTTCAAGTGAACTTACAAATAGCCTGAGTTTTGTTGGATACGCGGACTCTGAAAATTTCTATGATTTACATAGAGATAACTCACTGGAAATATATTTACTTCGTCAACTACATGAATTGTTGATGGCTACATCCCTCACTCAATCAGGAAGATTTTCTCTCTAGAAAGATAGTCATGAAGATATCAGGGGGAGATATTCATCAGGGAGAGCATCCAGAAGTATGCTATACTGATTGTTGTACTCTTCTTCCTTCCATTAGTTTTCTACCTTATTGGGTTTTCTTCAAGCAAGATTTGAATAAGGCAACCGACATATCATTTGTGGTCTCCAAAGGGGAGTGTTGTATTTTCAATAATGGAGCCCAAAAATGGTAGAACCCCCTACCCAATTGATTGAAGAATAATAATTATGCTTGTCTGCCAAACATTCGAGTGAAGCCAAATGCTTGTGAGTGAACAGCCAATATTTTGGCCTATAAATAGACACCTCCATCAGTAGAAAAGATATCTCTCCAGAAAAAAGATGAGAGCACACCAAGTGAGAAAGAAAGAAAGCCCCGATAGAGAAGGAATGTTACTAATACTATTATTTTACATAGTGAAAAGTTACTAATACTAGTCTATGAGGACGCAGGCATAGCCAAACCTCGTTAAATATTGTATCTCATTTACTTTACGTGCAACTCAATATTCTCACATATCCCATTCATTTTACAACACTGCACTATCATTATTTTATATTTCCTTTCCATTCCATTTTGTTATCCTTTGTTGGTGCGCCGCCCTTTCCAACATCTTCATCATTGCTCCATTTATTTTTATTTTTATTTTAAAGCTACCACTCAATTCTTCATTCGGGCTAGGAACTTCTTTCTTCAATCAGCTAGGATTGGCTGGAATTAGTTCATGAACCAACCATAATTTAAGCAAAAATGAGCCATATATTGGTACTGTGCAATGACCAAAATCCCTTAGTTTATCCAAGACAACTTTTCAATTTTGGTACAAACAATTACCTTGAGCAAGAGATTGCAAAGCAGAGGAATGACAATTTTTCCCCCGAATTAGGCTCTTTGTGGGCCTTTTAACTCTAATAGGTTGGGTATGAAAGATAGAAATTGAATATGGGGATGGATTTTGGGAAAATTTTCAGGTATGATGTTCGGGGTGAGGTAGGGATGGTATTTTATAAATTCTCTTAATCCCCAACCCGAACCCACCCTGTTTAGAATATATATTATTTATTTTTCATTTGAATACATTATTAAGTCTCTCTTCCAAAGACTCACCAAATTTGATGTTCCAAATATCATATTATATATTGAATTAAATAATACATTTAAAAAAAATTAAGTCTAAACAAAAAGTTTTGTGTTGTATATTTAGTTTCTAACTTTTTTTTCTCATTCATAAATTATTTTTTATTTGTATTTTTGTAATGAGGCAGGGTGGGGAATTTGTTCTCCTAACTAATGAGGGGATTGAGAATCTCCATTTTGAATAATACGAGTATTAAGGCGGAGATAGGGATAGCCACATTGCCATGCCAATGAGATATTCGAGCTTGAGACTTGAGAGAGCTTCAAGATGAGAACCAAATAAGAATAGAAGGTAAAAGGGAACCAAGATTTAAGGGTGGCAATTTCGGACACGACCCGTTACACGACTTGAAACCTGCACGAGAAATTAGTGAATTCAAAACGATTAAAATTCGGGTCATTTTTGGGTCAATCCCTTCCCACCACTTATAAATAAATAAAAATTTCTTCTTTTTCTCTCCCTTTATTTTTTCTTTCTTTTCTTTCCCTCTTCTCTCTCCTCTCCTCTCTCTCTCTTTCTTTTTTCTCTTCTCTGTCTTTCTTTTTTCTTTCTCTCCGCTAGTTTTCTTTTGTTTCTCTCTTTATTTTTTCTTTCTTTTCTTTCTCTCTCTTTTTCTTTTTTCTTTCTCTCCACCTAAAGTTATGATTATTTTATTTATGTAATGATGAAACATGATTGATAGTTGTTTCAGAAATTCCGGGTGATAGCAAGGCCCCTGCAAATCCCTAAGCGGAAATTTTGGGTGTCATGAAAAGTCCTGAAGACTTCGCTAAACACGTTCGTTCATAAATGTCATGTCGCGATAAATTATTTGGGGCAGGGTGGAATGCCAGTGGCTAGGGTTCGTCTATAAAAGGAAACGAGGGGAAAACACAAAATCACAACTCAAAATAAATAAATATATATATAATTAAAAAATAAATAGAACCTAGCTCTGCCAATTTTCTTCCTTCCCATTTATCTTGACCTGAACCTAGCTCCGCCAACTCAGATATGGGGGCAAGGGGCTGCACCAGTGCAGATGCTCTACTTTGCTTCCTCACGAGGGCCCGTTATAATAAATGATTCAATAGTCGTAGACAATGATGTTGGCATTGGACTTGCGAGGAGTTTAGTGACTCCAAGGGCTGTTTGTGTTATGGGAACAAGGGATGATAACATGGTAGTAAGGATGCAATGGCATTGAGCATGCAAAGTGCAGCATCAGTCGCAAGTATGGGTCATCGCCTTATAGTGAAATCTCATGAAGTGCAAATGCTAAGAGCTTAGTTGGTGGCAGAATGACATTTGGTTGAAGATTGTCAAGAGTGTCATCCAAAAATTGAAAAGGGGGATGTCAAAGATGTTGCAGGAGACACGATGCCAGCTTGAAATGTTGCAGGAGGAGAATAAACAGCTATTAGAGATGGTAGAAGTTTACTCTAGAGACTTGCAAGAGCAGCTGAAGGCCTTGGAGAAACTGGGTAAACGCAAGCGAGGAGATCACAAAACAAGTTTCTCTCTTGCTAAGTGATGAGCCCCAATAAGCAATGCGTGAAAACCCAAGAGAGGATGTCCAAAAGGCCAAACTAAAGTATCCTGCTGTGGACAACTAGTTTTTCTGTTTTTTTTTATTATAAATTTTTTGAATTGTTATGAAATTTAATCAAGGGTCATCGAAGTTTACAGTTCTTTGTACATATCGATGTTGCTTTATTAGTTGCTACCACTTTTTATTAAACAAGTTATTAACCAAACAACTTGTTTAATAACCTATTTAAGACGACTCAAACCCGACACGACGCGTTTATTAAATGGGTCAGGTTCGGGTTGATCATATTTGACACGTTTATTATCCCGACACGACACGACCCATTGTCAGCCCTTCGCTTAGCTTTAGCTTCTAGCATCTACAAATCATGCTCTCTCAAATTTTTTAGTTAAAATTTAGTTAAAAAAAATACACAAAAGCTATTTTAGGAGCTCTCTATAAAATTTGAACTTCAATCATACATACTCCATAGTTTAGGGAGTCATAAATATTATAAAGATTTTTTTAATCAATATGATTAGTCCAATATTATATTATAGGGAGCCACGAGGAGTCCTTTCTCTCTCCTCAAATTTAGGAGCTCCTAGAGATCTCCCTATTTTAGGAAGTGGATAAAAGTATGGTTGAAGTTAAATCATTAAGCTCACACTTTTGTTTGTTCACCCCAATACTTAAATCATTAAGCTCTTAAGTTTTATTATTGTGTAAAAAGACAAAAAAGGCCATCCAACTTAATACTTAATCCTAGTACATCATACACACCCCACACACCCCACCACTCTTCTTCAAATTAAGCAAGTAATTTCTGCTGCGTTTAAATAAAGAGCCATATAAGGATAGCCAACAGCTCTTTGTTACCAAAATAGAGCCCACCACTTTATTATTTCCCAAAAAAATAATAGTCGCGACTCTTCTTTCTGAGCACAGTCCATCTCGTGCTTATGCTGTGCTTGGCTATCCTACCAGTAGTCGAATGATCATGTAAAAATTACTCGTTCATTTCCTCTAATTGATCTGAAAATCCACAGTAAACATGTTGTTGGTAAAGATTCAAAATCTTTACTATGTTCTATGCACCAAGAATGATGAATGTTGTTTGTGTAGGGGTCCAAATCTATAAACATTTGATTAGACATAATCATTCCAACCTCCAAGTATTTGATTGGTATAGTCCATATCGAGATCACATTGAAAATTGGAAAGAGTTTGCTAGTTCATTTGATAGTGGGGTGTTGGGTGTGAGGTTGTTAAGTGTTTTTTTTTTCTCCTGCTAGGTGTGTATTTAAGGTTAGTTTGGGAAGATAGTAAGGTTTTCTTAGAAATTGTGAAAATTTGAATTAGAAGTTGGGGTAAACAAAAAGAAGTGCGAAGTTTAAATAGAAAAACTCTTTTTTAATTCATCCTTAAAATTTGTCTAAGAATGTAGTTTAATGAGCCTGTTATGAATGCTCTAATTTTCCACACCGTATTGTCAGTTGCATTCCCAAGTTAATTTCTTATCAAAATATACAAATAAAATAATACATATGCCACAAGCACAATATAGTACCAGTCCGGTCCATATAATCCGGCCCATTGGAGAGAACGTGTCCCATTTGAATCTTCATTGGAGATGAAGATGCCCTAACTCTGGCAGCCTCCTCCTCATTTTCCGATGGCAGCCTCTAACTCTGGCACTGTTGGTTTGAAGCTCCTCATTGACACAACGCGCAATAAAGTTCTGTTTGCTGAAGCGGGTAAGGACTTTGTGGACTTTCTCTTCACTCTCCTGTCTCTTCCGGCTGGCACTATCATCAGGCTGCTCTCTAAGGATGCCATGGTTGGTAGCTTAGGCAATCTTTATGAGAGCGTTGAAACTCTCAAAGATGAATATTTTCAGCCCAATCTTGACAAAAACACCCTCCTGAAACCAAAAGAACCTGTTGCTGCTGGACCTAACCTCCTTGGTTTGTTAACCGATGTCAAATCTGATGCTCGAAAGACGATCTACCATTGTTCGAGTGGTAGTTGCTACCACTGCAACACTTATGTGGCTGACGATCCTAAAGCCATATGTCCTGGGTGCAAAAAATCCATGTCCACCGCCACTACTTATGTTGCTTCACCGACTAGTGCGGAACAGGCTACTTATTCCGGTGCTGGCAAGGTAGGGTATGTGAAGGGCCTTGTTACATACATGATAATGGATGATCTCGAAGTGAAGCCTTTGTCTACTATTTCTTGTATCACTTTGCTCAGCCGGTTTAATGTTAAGGATGTTGGTGTCGTTGAAGAGATGGTGGTTGATCTAGGAATGAATGAGGTACGTCGCCCAATTTCTTTATTAACGGTGTGCTCTATCTTATCTGTGCCTATATAGGTTATGCACTCTGCCTTCATGAATTGTCTTGATTGACATGGGAGGGGGATTCGAACATGAGACATGTTCTATTTTAGGAAAGAGAACATACAAAATAGATATTGCATCTCCATTCTCAATATAAATACATATAAGTCACTTATGCGGACCCACAGAGGGACAAATGGGGTCGCCGACCTATGGACGCCGGAAAACTCCCCGAGCAGCTCCGCTGATGACGCCATGAAATGAGAGGTTGATGGGCGACCCTGGGGTGCCCACCATATGCTCGACGAAATGCCCCAACCATTTGCTGTTGTCTGTGCGCTACTTTAAGGCCAGCTGCGTGCGCTGGCTTCCTTTTTGTTTTTCAAACGCCTGGCCTGCCGCTTTGTCCATCATTATGATCAAAGTGGACATGGCCGTGGACATGCTATTTGACTTGCATTTTAGCCTATGAAGGCCATTTTGGTTGCTGTTTGACATGCAATACTCATACATCATGATCTTCCATGTCAGTAAACTTGCGCGTTAAACCCAAACTAGGTTCAAAATTATAACAGATACAAAATAGGAACATATTCATGAGTGTTTTACCATAAATTATGAATGAAAGTGTTACCATTTAAATTTTGGAGTTATTTTCGTCTAAAAAAATATAGGAACTTTTACACATTGACCGAGTAAAAATCCTGGATCCACTGTATAAGTGGTAAGTTGGTAACACATAACCATCTCTGATAAGTTTTCCAAAGAAGGATTTGATTTGCTAGTTTTCCCTTTCTAAGTTGTACCCTTGGGGACTATTTATACATATATATATATATATAGTTAATTGTATATACGTGTTCTGCCATTGTTTTCATCTGATGCCTTTTGAAAATTTTCAATTTCTTTGTTTGTGATAGATAAATCAAGGAGGGAAACAGTAGGGAAATAAATCCGAGTTTGCTTAAAGACACAAATTTTTCTATGGTTTTGAGTCGTGAACCAATTCATCATTTTCTTGAGTTTGCTTAAATAAATCTGAACTTTCAATTCTATTTGGTTATAGCTGGATTATTCCAGAGACAAATTCTCTAAGTTGTAACCTAGCTAATTTGACACAATTCTACTGTCATTTTATTCAGATTAACAATCATTTTTGTTTTGCTTTATTTTTAGGGTGTGAAACTACTAAAGGCAGCATTGCAGACAAAGTCAGTTCTCACCCATGTGTTCCTTAGGTAGAATATCAATGCAGCATGAGCATCTCAACTTAGCACATCTGGAACTGACATTCTGAAGCTTCTCTAAGATGTTTCTTTTTTGAACTGGTTTAATTTGTTATTACCTGGTTATTTTGGAAGTCTTCACAGATCTGCTGCTTAAATGAGATGCAATGTCGTTATTTTCGGATTATTTGCCCCCAATTTTTTCATTTATGATGTTTTGGATTTTCAAATTATGTTCACGCCTTGCAAAAATCTTACGAAATTTTAAGGATTATAAGCAGGCTGCGAGCTTGAGAGTGTGTATATATATAGCAAAGCCACATTAAAGGAACCAATGTTGAGTCCAATCATTCTACTCCAACCTAGAATATATATTCAAAATGTGAGGATGTGAATAAACGTATCACATTGGTAAGTTAACAAACCTTTGAATGGCTTATAAGGAATTGGGTTATTTTCCCATTAACAATCAATTTTAGGGTGGACCCTCAACTTCCTTCATGGTATTGGAGTTAGAATTGCCCACGTGTGAAGCCGTACAATCACGCGCTCAACGTCACCCAATATATGTATTATCTATGTGTTAGGCTTGAAATTTCACTACATGCCAATATATGAATCTCGACGAGGGAAATTTTATTGATAAAACGAAGAATTGCAACGAGGGACAACACGCCTGACCCCGACTTAACAAATCACATAATAGAATGTCCTGAATAAGATCAAGGGACACTCAAACCAAATAAAGCTGACCATTATGTAGACCTTTCCTTTTTATACATACGTTAGTAAGAGGGCAATCCTTGGACAAAAAAATGTACGAGGGCAATCACCACATACAATGCACCAAATATAGCATTACATACGTTAGTAAGAGGGCTTCATAATTCCATATGGATATGCAGCAGCCACCAAATTCAATGCTTTGCATTGGAATATGAAGAGTCATTTCAACCTTCATGTACCACTATTAATACTCTAGCGAACTCTTAAGGATTAGTAATTGCTCCATGGACTCCCATGCCACCCAATATATATAACCTCCAAGTTGATACTTACCTTCTCTCTCTTTTTTTTTATTTTTTTTTTTTATGGGAACCTCTAATCCTGGCACTGAGCATCCCTATTGAGCTCCCTAAACAACCTCTTTAACTAAAATTTAGGGAGGAATTGAAAAAACCCACCCCCAACCATGCTCCCTATCCAACTCCTAAATTAGAGAGAGCTCTAGAAGCTCCTAAATCTGATGAGAGAGAAAGGACTTCTAGTGACTCCCTATAATTAAATGCTACTATATTTTATTATTATTTTAAGCATTTATTTAATGATGTCTTTAATTTTTTTTTTCATTTACTAGCCTCTCTGCAAGCGCTTATGTGCCTGCAAGAGGCTTTTTTTATTTTTTTATTTTATAAATTTAAATTTATTTTAGTATTAAAGAAGATAATGGGTAGTTGTGTTCCATAAAAATAGGATTCATTATCTAATTTTTCTTTTAATTTTAATTTTTTAATATGAAAAAGTGTGAATTTACCATATTATCCTCATTTAATTAATAATTTCAATTCTTAATGTTTGAATTAACCAAGGGCATTTTATGGTATTTTGAATGTTTCACCATTTTCTGCCTTTTGCTTTATATATACTAGCCTTTTCGCACGCGCTTCAGTGCTTGCGAGAGGCATTTTTTTAAAAAAAAAATTTTAATTTATTTTAGAATTAAAAAAGATAATGGGTGGTTGTGTTCCATAAAAATAGGATTCATTATCTAATTTTTGTTTTAATTTTAATTTTTTATAATATAAAAAAGTGTGAATTTACCATATTATCCTCATTTAATTAATAATTTTAATTCTTAAGGTTTGGATTAGCAAAGGGCATTTTCTGGTATTTTGAATGTTTCACCATTCTCTGCCTTTTGCTTTATATATATAGATATATATATATTATATATTTATGCAATATATTGTTGCAAAACAAAAACACTAGTACTTTGGTTTTTTTTATTTATAAATTCTTTTCGCTGTAGGTGTTTTAAAGAGCACGATCACCTTTTTTTTTTTATAAATTTCTTTTCGTTGTTTATATTTTGCAACACACAAACAGCTTTTTTTTTTTTTAAAAAAATTCTTTTCCCTGTAGGTATTTTGTAAAACATAAACACATATATATATATATATAATTCTTTTCATATGATTTCTTGTTTTGACAGCCAATCCTTTCAAAGCAGAAAACCATAGAATATCAAAATTAAATAACAATTAAACTTACAATTATTTGGCAAATATTCATTATTTGAATATGAAAATCTTATTGTAAAATCAGTAATTAAATTAAAAAAGAAGTAAAGAATTTATGACTCTCCAAATTAGGGAGTGTGGTTGGAGTTGATTTTTTTTTTTTTTTTTTGAGAGCTCCTAAAATAGCTCTTTTGTATTTTTAGCTAAATTTTAGCTAAGAAATAGGGAGCATAATTGTGGACACTCTTAGTTTAAAGCTCCTCATTGACACAACGGACAATAAAGTCCTATTTGCTGAAGCAGGTAAGGATATTTGAGGGATCTCTTAACTAAGCATATTTGAGGGATCCCTCAACTGAAGCTCCCTGTATATGAGGGAGCTTCAGTTGAGGGATCCCTCAAATAAGAACCAATGTTGAGGGACATCCTTGTAGGTGAAAATGAAAAGAGCCAATGTTGAGTCCAATCAACCCATACTTGAGCATGGTCTTTCTATTTCAATACCTTAATCATATCAATTTCTATAATTTTAGAACAATGCAGATTTTAAATTAAAATTCATTTCACTCGGTAACCTCACCGACATATGTTTTGCGTGAGTTTGAAAAGCCAAATTGAAACGGGCCAATGATATGTTTTTTGCTCTTAATTTTGCAAATAGATGACTTGTGGCTTGCGTGAGTTTGAAAAGGCTTTCTTGTGAGTTGGTTAACTTGGGTTTGAATTTGCAACCAATTAATTAATTATAAGTTAGGGAGGTAAACTAACTAATGCCTTTTCCCACTTCATCCAACCACAACTCATCAAACTCATTGTTTCTGTCTATATAAAGCCAATGGAGACACTCTCCTCTTCACAACAAGAAACAACATTTGAATTATTAATTAGTTTTGCTTACCAGCTCCTTCAAGCTTTACTCTCCTCTCAACTTCAACCATGGCTTTTCCCAAGCTTTGCTTCATTTTCTCTTTCGTGGTGGTATTGGCAGTCTCGAGCACCCAAATGAGCCAAGCAGCTCGCCACCTTTTGGACACACCAGCAGCACCGCCACCACTGGCAATCCCTACAATCCCATCTCTGCCAAACCCCACACTGCCCCCGTTGCCCTCGCTACCGACACTGCCCTCGAACCCCTCCTTGCCTACACTTCCCACTGCCCCAACTCTGCCAAAGCCCACATTGCCTACCTTGCCCACAACACTACCCCCATTGCCAGCCAACCCACAATTGCCCACACTGCCAACAACATTCCCTACAATCCCCACCATTAATATTCCTTCTACAATTCCAACAATTCCCTTCTTCTCCCCACCCCCATCAAAATGAACCACTTGAGATATACATATCAATCTCTGGTTCTCCACGTTTACTATTATTACTATGTATCAAGATCTAAATTCTTGGATATGCTGGAGAGTCTTCAGAAGTCCCGGAACATACGATATGGTTCTTGTGTTTCATTGTAGCTCATTACCTTATGTATACAGTAAGCTTGTGTCAGATAGAGCTTGTGAGGATGTTATTTTATATGAATTCTTTGCTGTACTTGTGAGGATGTCAGAGTGCTTATCTTTTCATTACCTATGACAGTATTTGTTGTTTTAATTCTTGTTATTA
The DNA here is from genome assembly GCA_020226455.1 of Prunus salicina. Taxonomy (NCBI): domain Eukaryota; kingdom Viridiplantae; phylum Streptophyta; class Magnoliopsida; order Rosales; family Rosaceae; genus Prunus; species Prunus salicina. The sequence continues at coordinate 13,608,463 of CM035342.1, forward strand.
ATATCATAATACTATCCAAATGCTTACTGCTGAACCTGAACCTGTTTTTATTTATTTATCAACAATCAAATAATTGAATGGCATATGGTTTTCATTTATAACATGGATGAAAAGATCAGAAATCAAACTTTTTATCAACAAAAGTTTATTATAATTATGGAAGATCCAAAGGGAAAAACTTGCCCGAAACCCAAAATTAATTTAACAGTGTAGATTTGGTCGATGTTGTTTGTAATAGGCATATACATTCTCAAAATAATGCGAAAAGCATCTCAGCTCACACAACTCATCTCATGATCATAAGGGATAAGGTAGCTTACAAAAAGAATATCATCAAGAGTTGTTCTTGCCTATCCATTTGGTGCTTTGCAACTGTCTGTAATAGGAGTGGACTCTGTTCGGTTAAACATACTGAGAGCCAATCGCCCACTAAATTGGCGCTATCAGTATAACAAATCTCGAAATTACATCAAACCGCCACTCATGTCAACCGACCACAGTTAGCTCCCCGAACAAACAGTTTGGTGCGGTTCGATTTTGGTTTTCAGAACAAGGACGATAAATCACGGAAGAAGAAGGCTAGGGTTATCCAATGGGGTGGGCTGATTACTATCCAGGTGTCGAACTATTTTTAGAAAAAATAATAAGTAGAAGAAACCGCGTACGTATAGCCGGACGGCCATACTTTTTTTTAAATAATAAAAAACCGAGTACAGCCGACCGGCTATATTATCTTTAGAAGAAAAATACCGCGTATCTCCGTGCAGCTATACTATTTATACACTTAAAAAAAGAGGTCGAGATTAGGTGCCCACGTGGTAAAATAAGTATAGCCGGCCGGCTATACTATTTTTAAGAAAAAAAATCAGAAAATATATTTTAAGAAGTAAAAAGGACCTCTTTACAACTTAAAAGTTAGGTCACTATATAATATTTTAATATATATTATTTATTCAGTACCAATGAAGATACGTACAATTAATTAATATTATACTTGACCCATAAGTTGTTAAGCTTTTTAAATATTCATCATTCAAAAGATTTACCAATACAAGTGTAAATTCTCGGGCGTGAAGCCATCTCTTAACCTCAGAGCATATCAATCAAAATGTATTGTTAATTAGGAGTACAATTTCAAGGGCACCTAATGTCCACCCAAGTTGAGGATTAATATCCTGGGGTAAGGGATGCTTGCAGCTGAAGCAATCATCTGGACTTTCCAAGCCATGTAAAGGATCCAACGGCAGAACCATTATGTGGGTCCCATGATACTTTTTCTGCTTCAAAATTTGGTTACTTCCGCAGCCACAATTGGCATACATATGACTAATGAGATTTGTTGTGGCTTACGCGAGTTTAATAAGCCTTTCTTTTGAGCTAGGTTGGCTTTGAATTTGAAACCAATTGTATATCAAAGTTGGGAGGTGAACTACCTATTGCTTTTTACCTTTTTTTCCCACTTCCTACAACCACAACTCATCAAACTCATGTAGATGCTTCCTACCTATTGGTTTTAAATTCTCTATAAAAACCCAATGGAGGCTTTCTACTCTGCACAACAAGAAACAACATTTTAATTAAGAGATTTGCCTACAATACAACTGGCAGCTTCTTAAACTCAGCCATGGCTTTTCCCAAGCTTTTCTTCATTCTGTCTTTGGTGGTGATTTTGTCACTCTCAAACACCCATATGACCGAAGCAGCTCGCCACCTTTTGGACACACCTGCAGCAGCTCCAGCTCCAGCATTGGCATTCCCTACAATCCCATCTCTGCCAAAACAAACACTGCCTCCATTGCCTTCAATACCAACACTTCCCAAGCCCTCGAACACCTTGCCTACATTTCCAACTGCCCCAACTCTGCCCAAGGCCACATTGCCTCCATTGCCCTCAACACCATTGCCTACCCTTCCAACTGCTCCAACCAGGGACGGACCCAGGAATTTGATGTCGTAGGGTCATAGTGTAAAAATTCAATTTTTTTTTTAAAGATTAATATAACATTGAAAATGAAACTACAGTACATTCATTCATAATTCATATAAAAAACAACATTACAAATTACAATTGGCCACGACGAGGTTTCATATTTTGAAAATGAAGCATTATAGCTTCATTTTCAATACAATCAAAAACATCCTTCTCAACATAAACAAGTAAGCTATCACTCAACCATTGATCTCCCATTTTGTTCCGAAGTGGACCTTTGATAATATTCATGACGGAAAATGCCCTCTCAACTGAAGCAGTAGCAACCGGTAAAACTAGAGCCAATGTAATAAGCAAATATACATAATTGAATGCTCGATGCATCCTTGTCTCCACCATTTTTTTTGCAAGATCACCAATCCCTTGCAAGTTAAAGAAATCACTACTTGAACACACATAATGAATATAAAGTTCAAGTTGATCTTCAAGTGCCAAAAGATCCCCATCCGCAAAGTCTTGAGGATAAAATTGAGCAAGACGAAGTATCTTTTGTTTATCAAAAGCTACAAATGAATCATTCGGACTCAAACATGCCAAACAAATAAGCAACTCAGTATTTACCTCATTAAAACGATCATCTAACTCCGTAAGTTGCTCATCAATGACATAAATAAAGAGCTCCACACGATAATGATGACGATTTGTCTTTATTGGAGCATTACGCCTTGACCTCCCTGGAAGTACGAAGGCATCATCCATGTTAAGAACATCAATATGATGTTTGTCACAAAATGAAGACACCTCTTCAACCAATGCATCAAACCCATTATTCCTCATCCAATGTAGCTTTTCCTTGCATGATTTCACCAAAGCCATTGCATCAAACCCATCTTTCCATAATTCTACATAAATTAATCAAAATAATAACTAAAATCAATTAAAGAGAACACCAAATTTATACCAATTAACCACAACAAATTCATAAATAAAACATCCAATATATCAAAACAATATAATATAATCATACATTCAATTTCAAATCAATTAAACAAAACACCAAATTTATACCAATTAACCACAACAAATTCATAAATAAAACATCTAATTTATCAAAACAATGTAATATAATCATACATTCAATTTCAAATCAATTAAAGAGAACACCAAATTTATACCCATTAACCACAACAAATTCATAAATAAGACATCCAATATATCAATTTCAGTTCAAGTTATTTAAGTTTAGAGTTAGAATTTACCTTGAATTGTGAGGTGGTGGAAGCTGAGCAAAGCTTTTGGAAGTGGCGGCATTGTAAGGGTTAAGAAATGGGGGTTTTCAAGTTGAAGAATCGGAAGAGATGGGGAGGGTCTGTGCATATTAGAAGCTGACCTCTTTTTTTTTTAAATGACCTGGACCAAAACGACGTCGTTTTGGCCAGGTAATTTAAAAAAAATTCGGTGCTTTTGCTGCTGCCAAAACTACGCCGTTTTGTTAAGTGGGTTTTAAAAAAAATAACACGCTGGCTACTATTCATCTTCTTCTTCCTCAGTCAGCACCTAACCTCTGCAACTTCTTCTCCTTCAATTCATGGGGTCATATACCAAATCAAAGAGACCTTCTACCTTAATTTCTTGGAGTCCGTAGGGTCGTTTGACCCCATTGACCCCATTGTGCGTCCGTCCCTGGCTCCAACTCTACCAAATCTGGCCACGTTGCCACCATTGCCCTCTATCCCATTGCCTACTCTTCCAACTACTCTGCCTCCATTGCCTAGCTCTCAAATGCCTTCTTTGCCAAAACCTTCCGCATTGCCTACGTTGCCCACAACACTACCTCCATTGCCAGCCAATCCACTGCCCTCTCTCCAAATCCCAACAACAATCCCTTCTATCCCCCCTATTCCATCAACAATTCCGACCATTTCATTCCTCTCCCCACCCCCATCAAATTAATTAAACCATTTGAGATTTGAGGTATATGTATTGATCTCTTTATGCTTGCTAGGTCCTACAACTATCTAATTTCTTGTATTTCTCGTGTCAGAGAGCTTGTGAGGATGCTATTTTTCACGAATTCTTTCTTGTTGGGTTTCATGTATCTCCATGATATCTATATATTCTAGTGTTGCTCTTTTCTTTTTTCTTTTTTTCGGTTACAATAATAATAGTGTTTGTTTTGCATTCTTGCAATCTTGTTATAACTCTTGTATTATCAAAAGGCTTATCGATTCATCCCGCCACATAATCTTCTTCACTTTGTCATCGAAATGCTACTGTGGTCATGCCATGGACTATATAAAGTGGAAAAACAAATCAACAACAATTTCATTAACTACTGCCATGGCCATGGGCTCAAAATTGATCCCGACTGGCCATTTACTAACTAAATTAATCTACCCCACCAATTCGAATGCATTGAATAAACAAAAACCAGTTGGGTTGATTTCCCTTTAGCCGTTAACATTCCTGGCTCAGGGTAAGTAATCTTTCTCGTCTAACAACAAATTCCACTGTCTCATTTCCATTTTCATACGCAATTAATCAAACTACAAATTTACCAACATGGTGGCTTATCCATATTTGTAGGTAATTACTATTTTAACTCACTAATTGTAAACTAATTAAGGTATCAAATTGTTTAGCTCAGCCTAAGTAGTGATCTAATCTATAAGATTTGACGTTCTATATAGATCATGATGCTGGATTTTCAAAAATTGTTTTGTTTAAGAACACATGAAGAACAGTGCAACCCACTGCTCTCCCCAAATGAGCACCAAGAAATGAAATTGCATGTCTCGGTTCAAGAAGGAAACCTAAGGGCCCATTTGATAACTATTTCAATTTTAGTTTTTAGTTTTTATTTTTTGTGCTAGAATATAGAGAAAAAAGAGGAAGAACGTACGGAAGGGAGAATGAGAGTGGAGATGGAATTGAGAGGGAAGATGAAAGGGGGATGGGAGGGATGAGTAACAAAAGTGAAAACTAAAACTAAAAAAAACTGAAATCTATTTGAAATTGTTTTCACTTTCAAGTTTTTGTTATATGGAGATATTGACACGCCTGCAAGTGTGGAAGCATGAACGTATCAAGGACTAATTGGTTTGAGGGAATGAGAAATGACCGCATTCTAAAATGAATTTTAGAGCGGCCATTAAATCCCAGAAAACAGATTACTATGACACAACCACAACCTGTTCTGTGAAGGATGACTAGACATATCCTAACAGATCTTCTAAGCCAAATTTTTATTTTCAAGCAAACTAGAGGAGGTCCCTTCAATACCACATTAACTCCTATTTAAATGCATGATGAATGATGCATGAAATTTACCTAAATCCTCTGCATGTCAAAAAACGAATGTATTATATCCATATGTAATTTTATTTTCTATTTATTTTTCATGCTTACAAGGAGAACTGAAGCACCTATTGTTTAATTTATACATACATATATATATATATATACAGTCCCCTTCTATTGAGGGATCCCTCAAATAAAATTATTTGAGGGACACCCTTTAGGATACCCTATAATTTTTTTTTCCAATGATCCAAACTATCTATTTTTTAGGTCTTCATTCATAGATCATCCTTACAAAAAATTAGATAAATCGGATACCGTTTCGACATCCAATTGTGTCCTACAAAATCAATGAATACGGTGCTTCAAGAAAGTACTAAAATTTCAATAACTCAATTGAATTGTCAAATGATATCGGATTCAAGTGATTTTTTGTAGAGATGATCTTTGAATGTTTATCTACAAAATAGACGGTTTGGATTAGTGAAATACAATCCGGAGTGGGCACTACAAGGGGTGTCCCTCAAATAAGCTTATTTGAGGGATCCCTCAATGGAAGCTCTCTGTATATATATATATATATATATATATATATATATATATAGAGTCCCCTTCTATTGAGGGATCCCTCGAATAATCCAAACCGTCTATCTTCCAAGTCTTCATTCATAGATCATCCTTTCAAAAAATCAGAAAAATTGAAAATTATTAAGGCATCTAATTGCTAGCAACAAAATATATGAACACAATGCTTCAAAAAAATACTAAAATAACAATAATCTAATTGAGTGGTCAAAATGTTTCGGATTCAAGTATTTTTTATAGATTTGATCTTAGAGGGAATATTTAAAAATTAGACGGTTCGGATAATTGAAAAACAACATGTGGTGGGCCTTACAAGGGTATCCCTCACATAAGCTTATTTGAGGGACCCCTCAATAGAAGCTCAGTGTATATATATATATATATATATATATATATATATATAAAGCAAAAGGCAGAGAATGGTGAAACATTCAAAATACCAGAAAATGCCCTTGGTTAATACAAACATTAAGAATTAAAATTATTAATTAAATGAGGATAATATGGTAAATTTACAATTTTTCATATTAAAAAAATTAAAATTAAAAGAAAAATCAGATAATGAATCCTATTTGTATGAAACACAACTACCCATTAACTTTTTTAATTTTAATTTTAAAATAAAAAATAAAAAATAAAACCAATTGGCACATGCGTGAGCATGTGCATGTGCCAAGGGACTAGTATATATATATAGGATAATTGAAAAACAGCATGTGGTGGGCCCTACAAGAATATCCCTCACATAAGCTTATTTGAGGGACCCCTCAATAGAAGCTCATTGTATATATATATATATATATATGGTCATGATCGTAGGACACACAAAAAAACCACACATTTATACACACCTTTTTAATCCTTAGATGATTCACCATCCAATGGCTCAAAATGCATATGTCATTATTGTTTTTAAATTAAAAAAATCAATATTCTATTTTTACTTTTTGAAAACATGCAGCAATCATTACTTCAATTTCTCTCTCCTCGCATGTGCTTCTTTGTTTCTATTGCTTTTCCTTTCACAGATCTCTTCCTTCCACAAACAACTCTCTCCCACTCCACTATTCTCTTATGTCTTCATCTCTTCTTAAGGTCCCATTTGGGTCACGGAACGGATTTGAGGGGAAATAACTTCCCATGTCATTTCCCAAGGGATGGGAAATGGAAAATTCCTTTTCCACATTTGGTAATACCGGAAAAGTAACCGGGAGATTTCACTTTGTTTCCTTTCCCATGTTTGTTTTGAGTAGGAATAGAAAACAAAGTTTGTATAATTTTTCAATTATACCCATATTAAATCAAATAAAAAAAATAATGCATTTAATGATACATTGTAATTCTAAATTGTTAATGGGGACAAAATGGTCATGAAAAATGTGCATTGAATGTTGGCTCATTTTCCCAAACTTTCCCATGAAGAGGGAAAACAAAACCCAAGTTGAGATGAGGGCTTCACTTTCCCTCCTACTTTCCCATGTGTCAGACAACTATTTCCCATGCCTAGACTTACCAAACATGAGAAAGCAATTAATTTCTCATCCTCAAGCCTCATTTCCCATGAACCAAACGGGGGCCTAAATTTCTTCATCATTTCTTGTTGGACTTGTCGGAAAAGTGAAACCATTGCAATGTCAAAAGCTTCTTCATCATTAGTTGTAAAGTCATCATGCACCTCTAGCCCTCATCTCCATCAAGTCAGAACCATTATGTGTTTAGTGTCAATAGCTCTTTTGCATGCATATTGTCTTCTTCTTTATTTTATTTTTAATTTGAATCACATAAATTACACCAACACAACACCACTTGAATTGGTGTCCTCCTTTCATTTATTGCATCAATTCATTATGAATTGGTATTATTAAGTTTAAGTCTAGAGTTAAATTAGTGGTACTCTTAAATTATAAATCAGTGAGATGGAAAAAAAAAAATCAATTAGCCTGGAGCAACGGATGAATAATTATATAATTATTCTTTGAGTTATGATTGAACTTGGTTTGATTTCTTTTTATGAATTATGACTGAATTTGGTTTGATTTCTTCATATGCAGATGGTTGGAGGGATACTAAATGGTTTGAGTTATGATTGAAGGGTTGTATTAGATATTTTCCTAGAGTATTGTATGGTTGCTGGGACTACTGATTCTATGGTTGTTGGGACTATTGATTCTTTGAGTACTGAGTATCCATGCTGAAAAAGAAAGAAGAATGTTGTGAACAGTTACTATTGGTTAATGATTGATGGTTTGTTGCATATCATCAAGCTCTAATGTTGTTTCTGGAATGAGAAATGTAATTTTTAACATCATTTGACTTTACTAATGTATGCAATCTATATGTTTATTAATCAAGTTAACTCTGATGAATATGGCTGAAAAACAATGGAAGAGCTAAAGTAAGAGAAAAGGGAGATCATTGGAGTGACACTGAATAACATTATAAAGAAACAAAAAGAAAAACAATCATGAAAAACTGTAATGAGAAATTACAAAATTAAAAAATTTAAATGGTGAAGATAGATTAAATGATACTACAAAATTGAAGAATTAGTAAAAAGTTCGATGGATCGAAACAAAAGAAAAACAAAAGTAAAAGAAAGCATAGTGGAGAGATTTTAGTATTATTATTATTTATTTATTTATTTTTGCTAAATGAGTAGAGATATTATTGAAGAGAAACGGGGAAAAAAAAAGTAATCACTAGCTAGCTAGTAACCTAAAAAAACCAAAAAAAACAAAAAACAAAGCCAAGATAATTGCGTAGCAAAAAGAGTAACTGAAGAGAAGAATAAAAGTGATGGATTTTGTGAAAACCCGCTGAAGTACCAAAGAGTTTTAGATGGAAAAAAAAATGTCTTTGTATTTTCAAGAAGGCTTATTATCACAAAACATCCTTAAGGTTTACGAAACTATCAGATTGCATCCTTAATGTTTTTTTTTTTGTCATTCGTGGTTCTTAAGGTTAGTATGCATGATCACAAATGGTCCATGTCGTTAGGTTCCATAAAAACTCCGTTAGTTTGCTGACGTGACATATATGTATATCACAAAACATCCTTGAGGTTCACACACTTATTACAAATAGTCCTTACGAAATTTTTTAATTTTTTAAATTTAAAATTCATAACATTTTTGTTTTCTTTTTAAAATTTTATGAATTATAATTATAATTATTTAAAAAATAATTTAAAATTCATAAAATTTAAAAATGAAAAAAACTAAAGGTTTAGGGTTCATAAATGGTCCTCAAGATTAAAATCCTTCTATAAATGGTTTTTTCATTTATAAATAATTTTAAAAAGAAAACCAAAATTTTATGAATTTTAAATTAAAAATTTTTTAAAAAATTGTAGGGACCATTTGTGATAAGTGTGTAAATCTCAGGGATGTTTTGTGATATATATATATATATATGTATGCTACGTCAGCAAACTAACATAATTTTTAACATAACCTAACGGCAGGGACCATTTGTAATTGCACATACTAAACTTGAGGACCATAAGTGACATAAAAAAACATTAAAGATGCAATATGATAATTTCGTAAACCTTAGGGACGTTTTGTGATAATAAGTCGTTCAAGAATGTAATTAAAGAGGAGAGAGAGTTGGAAAAGTTAATCATGTCGTTGACTTATGTTTTCGAGAAAGTAATAAAAAAATATTGTTTTCTTTTTAAATAATATCATATGCATCTTGAGTCATTGGATGGTGAATCATCTAAGGATTAAAAAAGTGTGTATAATGTGTGGTTTTTTGTGGCCCCGATCATGACTTATATATATATATATATATATATATCTCAAACATTATTTTTGTCATCAAAATGGACAGTTGAAAGAGAGGACAAAGTTCCAAAATAGGTTTTGTTAACCTATTTTAAACTTGAAAGAACCTATCAACCTTTGATTTAGTGTGGTTTGGGTTCATCTCTAATTGGTTAACCAGATCTCTTCCTATTTGAATCATTTGTGTGAATCCGGAGTTTAGTTTTTAGGAGGTGATTTTCAGGCCATCTCATTTCCAACCAACGAAAATGGTATTGTAGTCAAACGGACTTTCTTAGCCATACCCAACCAAAATGGTGATTGTATATGTAGTTCCCATGTTCAATAGCCAATTGGCTTAAGATTATTGGCTTGGCTTGCGTGAGTTTATTCTTCAGCCTTTCTTTTGGGTTAGTTTGGGTATGACTTTGAAACCAATTTATTAATCAACTCAGGGAGGTGAGCTAACTATTGCTTTTTTTCCCACTTCCTACAACCACAACTCATCAAACTCATTAGATAGATGCTTCCAAGTCCTCAAAGTCTTGACACATATTTTCTCTATAAAAACCCAATGGAGACTGTCTGCTCTTCACAACAACAAAACAACATATTAACAAAGAGACTTGCCTATAGCCCTAGCAGCTCCTTCAACTCAACCATGGCTTTTCCCAAGCTTTTCTTCATTTCGTCCTTGCTGGTGGTGATTTTGTCAGCCTCAAGCACCCAAATGAGCCACGCAGCTCGCCACCTTTTGGACACACCAGCAGCAGCTCCACCCCCAACATTGGCAATCCCTACAATCCCCTCTCTGCCAAATCCCACTCAGCTGCCTCCCTTGCCTTCACTACCAACACTTCCCAAGCCCTCAAACACCTTGCCTACACTTCCTACTGCCCCAACTCTGCCCAAGACCACATTGCCTCCACTTCCCTCAACCCCATTGCCTACACTTCCAACTGCCCCAACTCTGCCCAAGACCACATTGCCTCCACTTCCCTCCCCATTGCCTACGCTTCCAACTGCTCCAACTCTGCCAAAGCCGGCCACGTTGCCACCGTTGCCCTCTACCCAATTGCCTACTCTCCCAACTACTCTGCCCCCATTGCCAACCTCCCTACCCCAAATCCCATCTTTGCCAAAATCCACATTGCCTACGGTGCCCGCAACCCTCCCTCCACTGCCAGCCAACCCACTTCCGTCATTCCCCTCAACAATCCCTTCCATCCCCACCATTCCAACAACAATTCCATCGATTCCATTCTTCTCCCCACCCCCATCCAATTAAACCACTCGATATATATATGCCATGTTTCTCCATGATTACTAGTAGAAGTATACAATCCAGTTTCTTGTCTGTGCTGGGGAGTCTTCAGAATATATGATTTGATGGTTTCTTCTGTTTGATGGTGGCTTATTAGTGTATGTATACAGTATACTTGTGACAGAGAGCTTATGAGGGATGTTATTTTCCTTGAATTCTTTCTTTGTTGGGATCTTCTCGATATCTATTGTAGCGTTTGTTGTTGTATTAATTCTTGTTATGATGAATTATAGTATTATTATCAAAAGGCTTATTCTTTATTATATATAATATATGATCTTTGTTATGGAAACCTACTGGTCATGTCAAGGACTATATATGCAGTACCCAAAGACTGAAGCTGAAAGGAGAATATATATTATCTGTATATCTATAAGAGCGGCCGAAATGCATAATAGATTACTAGATACATAGCTTTAGGAGGGACGAAACGCTAACATATGATGCCATTTACTACAATGCTATGATGACATTGATTGGGTGCAATTACAAGTATAAATCTTCAACCAAATCCATTGACAGGATCCTCAGTATAAATTTTCAAGCTATTGTGCTTCAACGAACAAAAATGCAAAGAAGATTTATGTAAACAATATATTACAAGCTATTTAAAATAACCATCAAATTATATAATTTTTTTCACACAAAATGATAACAAAAGTAAACGCAATAGGGAGTAATGCATAACATCATCTCCAGCAACAATAAAACTTGCATAACAGCGTTGCTCGAAAGCTGGCAGAGCCACATGGCCGAAGTTTACATTTGAAATTAAAAAGAACAAGGGTAGATAATTTTGACATTAGGGCTTAAAGAAATAGGAGTGTTGGGATCAATAGGATTTTTCAGAATTGGAGTTTTGGGAAGTTTTCTAGGTCCATGTTTAGAATGTCGAACATTACCCAGAATCTTAGAAACTTCAGAGATCTTATGAATTCTGAAAATATCACCACCATGTGGAAGAGAGGAGCGAAGGCGAGATGGAGTTTTCAAAAGGGAGTAAGATGAGGGAACAGAAAGAGCCCCTTCACCATCAATGGCTTGCACTGCAACCAGCATAAGTAAAACCAGTGTCACCATCATCTTCATCATTAGCATATACTTATGCAAATATAACTATCATATATTCTCTCTTAAAGTTTTTGCCTTATTTGTAGTGTTTGTAACTCATGCATGGTTTCAAAACCGTAAATATTAAATATTAAATAAAAACACAATTAGAAGGTTTAGAATCAAATTTTACCTTTCTTTGGGGTTGAAGGTTCAAGAGGAAAGGGAGACTGTAATAACCAATTCACCGCTTCATTATCTATCATAAAGTTGAAAGTTCTTCTAACAAAAAATAAACAAAAGGATGACCTTCATGTAATTAATTAATAATTCATCAATGGGTGTTAGTTGAATTGGCTTAGGTTTTTGGTGTGCTTCCAAGTGGTCCTAGTTCAAGCTCCCATGGTACCCGTGTGTGAGTTCCCCTTTTCTAACTTTGGCAACAACAACAAAAATCTAATTAATTGTTTAAATTCATTCAACTTCTATATTGTCCTTAAGTAATCAATTAATATTTTATCTATTTGTGGTTACACTTTCAATTAATTGAGTTGTTGCTTTTATAAATTCGTGCATCATACTCACATGTACGTATTCTTTTTAAATACTTTAATTTTTCACACACCTCAATTATACGGAACTATACTTGTTTTTTAAACCAAATGTATTATACTTGCATTATTCAAGTATATATATATTTTTATGTATAATCCATGCATGTTGCGTATATTTTCCAATTATTCACATATTTTACACTCTTTCAAAAAATGAAAATAAATCATGTTAAAATACATAATGGTTGAATTTTTACCGTATTTTTTTTATAAATTTTTTTTTTCCAAATAATGCGCATACAAATTTTATGTACATTTTCTCGGTCTGGTATTTTACTAAATACAAAGAAGATATATATAAAATGCAGTACTACTTCAAGCGAAAGTTATCAAATAATTTGCAAAATGTTAACAATGAAGATTCATAAAGTTCATCAAAGTTCTTGATCAATACCACCAGTTAGTTTATAATGGTACTTTTTTCCAACTAGGTATTATTTAATGGTACTTTTTTGAAAAGAAGATTTCATTCATAAACCAAAATAGGCATACATAGATCGACACGAATATAGTAGCCTCATTAAAACCTTCCTAGGAAAACCACATGGGACAAACCTAGGGTAGAAAAGAGTACCACACATGCTATAGACTAACAAAAGAGTCCAACTCATGCCACTTTGGACCGCTACAAAGAACTAGAATAGAAAAACAAACAACCAAAACAAACTACCAAATGACTGGAAAACCAACACAGGAGACCCCGCAATAGAGCACACCAACGCATTCCAAACTGTCAAAGAAAGCCTTATATGAGAATAATAATAGTTTAATTGTACTTTTCTTTCAAAAGTTAGAAGAAATCTCCCCCCTCCCCTATTGGTAAACAAAAGTTAATGAAACTTGTTTAGCTACACCGTTTTCCAACGGTACTCCATTAGTTCCATTTATTTCATTTGCAACCCACTAATCTTAACAGACGGTTATTTCTATTTCATGGTAAATATACGATAAGACCATCATTTTAACTTGAAATTATACATAAACTAATGATCTACGTGAAACCAGTTAAACGAGGAGACGCATTGAGGTCTCTCAAGAGGAGGCATCTCATCGCTTTCAAGAGGCGGCAAATTGTCTCTATGAAAGCATACGTGGTGAAGCCTCCCATTGGGAGACCTCAATCAATCCAGTGTGTCTCCTTGTTTAACTAGTCTTCATGGTAGATCATTAGTTTAGTATAATATCAAGTTAAAATGATGGTCTTATCGTATATTTACCATTAAATAGAAATAACAGTTTGTTAAGATTAGTGGGACGGTAATGGATTAAATGGAACTAATGGTGTATGGTGTAGCTAAACAAGTCTCATTTAAAATAATAATAAAATAAAAATTAGCAATAGGGGAGGGAGAGATTTCTTCTAACTTTTAAAAGAGAAGTACGACTAGATTATACCGAATTGGTAAGTAAGTCCCATTATAAACTGACGTGGTGATTGATCATGATGAACTAAGGTTATGAATATTCTTCGTTGTTGATAACAAACATTTTGTAGATTTTTAGATGAGTTTCGCTCATAGGCAGTGGTAACCCATCTTGTATATATCTTCCATTTGTAGTTAGTAAAATACAGGAAGGAGAAAATATACATAAAATATTTACATGCATTATTCGGAACTTTTTTAAAAATACGATAAGGATTCAACCATTATTTTATATTTTAAAATTATTTATTTTCTTCTTTGAAATAGCGTAAAACATGTGAAATAATAGATAAATATATGCAAAATGCTAGGATTATATACATCAATACACGAATAATGCACGTATAATATGTTTGGTTAAAAAAAATACATACATATAGATACGATACACGAATTTATAAAAGCTTAATTGAAAGTGTAACAACTAGATAAAATATTAATTGATAATGAATTTATTTTTACAAATTTATAAATAAACCCAATCCTAGACAAGTATTTATAAAAAAAAATCCAAGCACTATTTAAACATAGAAACACACCAAAATCAACCCCAAAGTCAACTTTTTGGGTGTGTTTATAAATGGGTTTTGAGTGTGTGTAATGATGGGTTTTGGGTGTGTTTATATGTTTAAATAGTGCTTGGGTTTTTTTTGTAATTTCAGCCCCCATTTTGGGTGTTTTAGTGAAACTCCCATTTATTTTTTGTTAGACAAACTTTCAACTTTATGATAGGGAGCCTTCTTGAACCTTCTCATAGGACAATAACCCCAAACAAAGGTAAAATTTCATTCTAAAGCCTTCTTGTGTGTTTATTTTTGGTTTTGAAATCATGCATGAGTTGCAGACACTACAAATAGGGAAAAAAAACTTTAAAGAGAGATACGGTCATATTTGTTCAGGGCTGCTAATGATGAAGATGATAATGGTGACACTGGTTTTACTTATGCTGGTTCAAGTGCCAGCCATTTATGGTGAAGAGAGGCTCCTTCTCTTCCCTCTTCATCGCACTCCCTTTCGAAAATTCCATCACGCCTTGGCTCCTCTCTTCCACATGGTCATGGTGATGCTATTTTCAGGATTCATAAGAGTACTTCTGAAATTTCTAAAATTCTGGCTAATGTTCAACAATTTAAACACCGGCGGCCTAATAAATTTTCCAGAACTTCTATTCCGAAACCTCCTATCTAGAGACTCCATTTCCGGACAATCGTATTCCTCTAAGCCCTAATGTCAGAATTATCTACCCTCCTTTTTCTTAATTTCTAATGTAAACCTCGGCCATGTGGCGCTCCCAGCTTTCAGGATCTATCCTGCATCAGATGATAGACATTCACCTTTTCCAGCAATGATGTTATGTATGTTTTTTTGCTGGAGATGATGTTATGCATGTTACTCCCTATTGTTGTATTTACTTTTGTTATCATTTTTTATATGTAAGATTTGTTGGTTATTTTCAATAGTTCGTTCGTTGAAGCACAATAGCTTGAAAATTTATACTCCTTAGGAACCTCTGTCAAGGGATTTGGTTGAAACAAAGAGCAAAACTTCATAAAAACTGGTTGAAGATTTATACTTCTAATCCAACCATTCAATATGACTTTGTAGTAAATTAAATGGCATCATATGTTATTACCGTCTAGCTCTTATCGATTTATAACTGATAATATATTATCCTCTATATTTACGTATCGTATCTCTAAATAGAGATATGAGTTCCAATGTTGAGGTGGTACACAATGTGGTACAGAAATGTGATCTCATTACTCATATTCCACACAGTCGACAACATGATGAATAGCATTTCCATGACAAAGATCATATATAATAACAAGAATAAGCCTTTTGATAATACTATTATTCATAACTATAATTAATACAAACAAACGCTACAATAAGCCAACAAAGAAAGAATTCATTAAAAAAAAAAAAAAAAACATCCTCACAAGCTCTTTATCACACGTATACTGAATACAAAGACTAATAAGCCACCATCAAACACAAGAAACCGTCATATCATATGTTCCAGGACTTCTGAGACCCCCCAGCACAAACATGAAATTAGACAGTATATATACTCGTAAGCGTGGAGAACCATGGCATATATATGTCAAGTGGTTTAATTTGATGGGGGTGGGGAGAAGAATGGAATCGATGGAATTGTTTTTGGAATGGTGGGGATTGAAGGGATTGTTGAGGGGAATGAGGGAAGTGGGTTGGCTGGCAATGGCGGGAGGGTTGTGGGCACCGTAGGCAATGTGGATTTTGGCAAAGATGGGATTTGGGGTAGGGAGGTTGGCAATGGGGGCAGAGTAGTTGGGAGAGTAGGCAATTGGGTAGAGGGCAACGGTGGCAACGTGGCCGGCTTTGGCAGAGTTGGAGCAGTTGGAAGCGTAGGCAATGGGGTTGAGGGAAGTGGAGGTAATGTGGTCTTGGGCAGAGTTGGGGCAGTTGGAAGTGTAGGCAAGCTGTTTGAGGGCTTGGGAAGTGTTGGTAGTGAAGGCAAGGGAGGCAGCTGAGTGGGATTTGGCAGAGAGGGGATTGTAGGGATTGCCAGTGTTGGGGGTGGAGCTGCTCCTGGTGTGTCCAAAAGGTGGCGAGCTGCATGAATCATTTGGGTGTTTGAGGCTGACAAAATCATCACTAGCAAAGACGAAATGAAGAAAAGCTTGGGAAAAGCCATGGTTGAGTTGAAGGAGCTGCTAGGGCTAGAGGCAAGTCTCTCTGTTAATATGTTGTTTGCTTGTTGTGAAGAGCATACTATCTCCAATGGGGTTTTTATAGAGAAAATATGTGTCAAGACTTTGAGGAGGACTTGGAAGCATCTACATGAGTTTGATGAGTTGTGGTTGTAGGAAGTGGGAAAAAAGCAACGGTTAGCTCACCTCCCTAACTTAATGTGTTCCATATTCAAAACCAAACTAACTCAAAAGACTAGGGCATAAACTCACGCCATGTGTCCTCCGTTTGATTATAATAACCATTTTGGGTATTTGACAAATAAAAACTTAGATGTTACTATGACGGTATTTCAAGTCAATCACGCACTATCATGTAATTTAATTTTTTTTCACACAACAATATGTGATTTACATGACTTGATTGACTTGAAATATAGCACCCCTTTTTATGAAAGTTCTCATCCATAATCCATGACAATACGTTCTCTATGTTGACCAAATCATTAAAGGAAAGACAATACATTTTGTCCCCCTTTCGACTCTTGGGTTGGGCCGCTTTGGGCCATGTTGAATGTATCATTTCAAACAGTAAGGTAATAATTCCATCCGCCTTTTTGGTTTTAATTTTATTTATTATTTTATTATTTCTGAATTAAGAAGACTCAGAAGTTTTTCGAACAGATTTATCACTTTAGTAAAAGACATGTTCCTCAGAGTCAGAGAACTCTTTCGAATAGCATGGGATATCAAGTATCTTCTACAATCTGTTCAACAAGTCCAGATCACCTTCACACTTATTATTTTATTTTTTGTTTGAAATGATGGTCATTTAAACTTGTAATATCTTCAACGAAAGGAAGAGAAATATTGCCAGCATCAACATTCTATTCCGAATAATTAATTATACATGTTTTTTTTTAATACAAGTGATAGTCTAAATTATAAAAGGGAGTGGGGGTATAATCTCACACACACTACTAAATTCACTAGTCTGCCACCATTTTCACTAGACTAGACTCGTTGGCAATTAATCATATATGTTTAGGTCATGCATTGGCACTTGCAAACCCAAATCATACAATAAGTAGCCGACAGTACCAACATAAACACAAACGTAGACTACAATGATTGAGAAAATTAAAGTTTTTTTTTTTTCTGCTCTTTTTAAGCTTGCATTATTGAATGCGCTTTAGTTAGGCAATATTTAATTACCAACCAAAATTATCAATAATTCCCAAAGCCACATCACAAATATGCTTCAAACCCTCCTCTCTTCTTGCAAGTTCTGGAGGATAAGCCAAAGCTGGGTACCTTTTGAAAGCATTGTGGCAAGCATTTGGGTAGTCAGCAGCTGCATTGATGTGCATGGAAGCATAATCATATGACTCTGAGGCCAAATCCTGCACTGAAGCTTGGAGGGCATCTCCAGCAAAGCCATACTTATCAGCACACTCCTTGAGCACCTTCTTCATGTTTGTGTCATTGTTCCTTGAGCTCACTAGTTGAGAGGACAAGTAAGATGAAGTGGCAGTTGCATTTGCCATCCCAATCCCAACCATAATAACTGCCAGTCCCTTTGTGTCTGCAGTTTTGCTTGTGGGATCAGATTTGAGGGTTGAGACACAGAGGCCGTAGTATTTGGTGTTCTTACAAGTTTTCTGGATCAAATTTGAGTCAGCAGTCACAAAGAAATTATGGGTTTGGTGAGGAAATGCAAGGGAAAGAAGAAAGAGAGGGAAAATAATAGAACCCATGTGTGTGAATGTTATTTTTCTTTTGGATCTAGATTTTCTTATGGAGGAAGAGAGCAAAGGAAAGGCAGATAAGGATTGAAGGAGGGTACAGATTTTTTTTTTTTTTTAAAATTATTTTTTCTGTGGTTGCAACTTGGGATGTAAGAGATCTATTGGATGCCTTGACTTGTGTCACAAATGAGCTGTTTTCTCGTTGCACTTGCTTTATTGAATTAAAAGAAGGAGAGGGGGCTTTATTCGGCAGAAAGCCACGAAAACGATGCCAGTCATGAGCTCTGTTTGGCAGCTACCTAAATCCCAAACCATGAGTCACGGGTCACAGATAACAAAAACAAACAGTTGAGACCCTCAATCCAATGTTCTTTTTTGATGAGTTCTGAAATGCTTTGGTTTTTATATAGGGAATCTTGATGAAATGACAGAGTGAAGAAAAAGAGCTTGGGCAAGGCCATCATTGAGTTTAAGGAGCTTTGTATAGAAAATTTATATTTCAACATTTAGTAACCTATTTAGTCAGCAATTACTTAATATTTAATTTACTTATGATTTTATGCATTTGATCGTTATGAGGTTAATTTGTGTTTGGCTTGAGATTGCTTATTTGGTCATCAATTTTCAAGTTGTGTTCAATGCAAGTTGAAGGATGACCTAAAATGTAGACAGTTCCGATTGTTAAATCACATTGTTTGGGTAATCCAATGAAGAATTAACAAACAAACTACCGATCCACTTGTTAATCATGTAAACAAAATGGATTACCCCGCTTTATTGATTAGTGCTAATGATGCTCAAGATATTTATAGTCGATATGGATTCATATAACATGTAAACTCATAAATTAGCCGACTTTACCAGTAGCTCTTGGAAATCAAATCATCGTTCATCACATCAAGTGTCTCCATCTGTTTTTTTTTTTTCTTTCTTTCTTTTATTTGCTTTAAGCTGACATTACCAGTTATTAATGATATGAATATGATAAAATTTTGAGAGGTGCTGATCACTAAAACAGATGTGAATCGTATATTCTAACAAAGCAGACAACAACACAACAAGAGCATTACACATTTTAAACTGAAATGACTAGAAAAAACAATACATCTATATCTAGGATGCATGCATGACAAGAAAAAATTTCATAAGACAAACAAACACGCACTCTTCAATCCTCTCAAATACAGAACCGTTTAACAATAAAACCAACATCTATCCAATATAGGTCAAATGTAGATGTCGAAAATCAAACAGGGTAGTACTAGCTGTTTAATTTGGTGGAGGAGGGAAGGAACTGCTGGAATTGTTGTTGGAATGGAGGGGATTGAAGGGATCGTAGTCGGGATAGTTGGCAATGGAGTGGCAGGAAGTGGAGGTAGAGTGACCTTGGGGGCAGTAGGGATGGAAAGCAATGTTGGAATATTTGGCAAAGGGATTTGGGTTCTTGGGATCAAAGGGGTGGTTGGCAATGTGGGTTTAGGCAATGTAGGAACGGAAGGCAGTGGATGCATAGTAGGCTTGAGAGTGGGAAGGAGTGGGAAGAGAAGGAATTGTAGGGAGTACCAATGCTGGAGGTGGAGCCGCCGTATCCAAGAGGTGCCGAGCTGCCAGGCTCATATCAATGCTTGATAAAAACAAAACTGCTACCACCACAGATAGTAGGAAACAATGCTTGAAAGCAGCCATTGCTTCTTGCTTGATATGCAAGGAACTTGTGTTATTTGTTTTGAATGGAAGGGTTGCATTCCTAATAGGTTTTTATAGGGAGTGAAAGTCGGTAGGTTTCTCAGTGTTTGACGAAATCTGGTTGTGGTAGTGTTGAGAGGTACTGGGTGGTTCACCTCCCCAAAATGGATCGAAGCCTAATCAATTTAAAACCACCAACCCACCCTTTCAGGGTATTGCTTAAGCAGTCCCTCATGGATCAAAAGAGAAGGTAACTTTTGCTAGTTTTGATCTTCAGATATCAATTTTTAATTGATTTTGTGTGTAAAAATATGATGCATGTGAATTCGTCAAATTGTTGCTTGATTCAAATTTCATTCATTTACTCAACATCTGCATTGTATTGACGAGCCAATGTCATCTTGTTAAATTTGAATTTGCAATGAATCTGGTTACTCTTCAACCGCCCCAGGTTTTATTTCAGGTGTTGTGAACAGTGTTTGATGTTATATGCTAGTTTTGTTCCAAATATAATCAGAATAATGTTCCAAAAATAGCTGAATAACATACACTAATTACTACCTCATAGTATATTTAAATGACTACAATCCATATAAATGAAACGTCGCAATACTTGAAAGTTAACTTGAGCCTGCTGAGACACTGAAATTTTCAAATAACCATACAATGTTGTATCCAATAGGACTAGCAGCCATTTTCTTTCTCTAATGGGAGAGAAGGTTTGAAAGCGCTTATTTTGGATCTATATGAAGAAGAATGACCAGTTATATAGGGAGAGAGAGTAAGCTGATAAGTGGTGTTTGAGGAGATGTGGTTGGGAAAGCTTTGTATTCCAATACTAAAAATGGAAAACAAAATGCAAGCCACATTAACCATGAAGATTTAGAACTAAAGGGTGGGCCTTACAGCGCTAGCATAAATGCCAAACCACCCAGAATCATTGAAGATGCTGCAGATTGTATTTGGAGTTCGAGCATGACTACTATGCTACTTCTCAGAATAACTCGTTTAGTAAACGGCGAGTGGAGTGCATAAGTCCCTTCAGAGATAGGGGAGAGTACTACACGAGCTCGTAAGTAAAGTACGGAATCATGTGACTTGACCACCTTACTATAGAACCACCTGATCAGACCAAGAAGAAGCACATAGCAAAATGTTTAACAGAAGGCAATTTTTAAAATGGAATCGATCTCTGGATTAAACAGCTATGACTATCAGCCTAGACTTGACACGATGTCTGATCCAAGAAGAACACAATGCTATGGGCTGCATAAAATAATAGTTCAGCACTAAATTTTTAAACTTGCACCCAAGTCCATAAAATAAGAGCATATTTCTTCTCATATAACGAAGGCTGTCCTATATACAACATGTCAGGTAAACAAGCAACCTTCAAGAATAAGTTAATCTTTTGTACCAACTAGTTTAATTAATAAATTAAATATCTCTAAACAATCTGCACCTGCTTTAGAGATTTTTCTGTATATTGGGGTCTTACCTGTAGCAAATGATTGCTTCCAAGCACAGCAGACGTAAAACGTATGTACCAGTCTTGAAATGCTTCATCATGAAAATGTCTACACTAGCTAAGGCTGTTTCAGCGCTTATAGAACACTAAGTCACGGCTACAATGGCTTTTGATAGCATCCTCCAATTTCTCAATACAGTCAAAATCAACTTGGAAAGTAACCATGGTGATGCCATCTTTACCAGTCTCATAATCTTGCTTGATGTCTTCAACTTGAAAAGACTGTAGCTGTAAACATCAAAATACAAGAAATGGGTATACTTAATAAATTTGATCATCTCAACGCAAAAGGGGGAGCTATTGTCATGCATCTGAACCAGCTCACCTGATGGTATAGAACGCCCAAAAGATCAAATGGAACCTCCACGCCCATTCTCACCTACAGAGAGAAAGGATAAGATCATATATTTCAAAATTTTAGCAATGCAGAAAAGGAATTTCTTTAGGGGTGAAAAACTTAATACGGCTTTAATTCAAACCAAATGAAATTAATCCAGACATTCGTGAGCTTTGGTCCCAAGGTGTTGAAATACAAGCTCCAAATACGAGGCAACAGAAGAAAACCCCCATCCATTTTATGGTACTAATAGAGTAGATTACAATTTACAACCAAGAATGGACCGATATAGGGAAGTTCTCTCCCACTCTAGTCTCCTTGCTTTCTGAAGCAGTAATTTTTTTTTCTGTCAAGTAACTAAACACGACAACTTTGACATACCAGTCGAGAGCAGGTACCACAGTGGTGGCCTCCCCCTTCCCCTTCCCCCTTGCTTGACACCCAGGTTCGAAACCAATGGATTTCTTTCCTCCCAATGTAACCGGAAAAAAAATGCAAGAAAGCTAATTAATACCTTGGATTTTACAAGACAAGTTGGGGCATTTTTCAAGCATTCTGAGGCAACTCCTCCATAAGCCCTGACAAGTCCTCCAGTACCCAATTTAATACCTCCAAAGTGCCTACGAAAAATAAATAAAATACAATCCAAAACACAATGTAAGACCCAATAATAACAGAGACAGCACAGAACAGTGTGCATACATACTTAAAGAATAAATTCTTCAAACAAATGCAAGTGAAAGAAAGCATTTTGTAGTGGAAAACAAATCAATTTACCTGATGACGACCACCATAACTCTATCAATTCCTGAAGATTCAATAGCAGAATGAATGGGTTTTCCGGCTGTTCCCGACGGTTCACCATCATCATTAGACCGGTATTGATCTCCAACCTGATCAATTGCTCACCGGATTAATTAAAAAAATGCCAATAACCAACCAAAAAGACAATGACAGTTTACAAAACCTAACCCAACCAACCTTGTACGCCCAGCAATTGTGAGTAGCACGTTGATCTCGGACCTAAAACAACAACCCATCATTTGCAACGGTTCTTAATTTTCAAATTATTTTCTTTTTTGAAGAAATTGAAGAAGAAGAAGAGTGAAAGTACCTGGGAGAGGAAGGATTGAGCGGATTGTTCGTCGGGGATGGGACCAGCGATGGCGATGAACTTGCTCTTCTTGATCTCCTTTTCGAATCTCACTCTCTCTTTGATCGTCGTATACGCGCCACCATTGCTGCTGCTGCTGCTTGCGGCGGTGGTCACCATGGCCTTGTTGGCTCCGGCGGCTATGCAACCTATGCCTAAAATTGAGGCACAAATGCGAATGCTGCGATTGTGCTTAATCGGCGCTGCCCTCTGGTGGTAAATGAGATTATATTTTGTTAATGCTACTGCTGGCATTTGCTTTGGGTTTGAAATTCCTTTTTGCTTATTATATCCTTTTACTCGTCTTGTCACCCGCTGCTCTCTATCCTCTGCTTATGTTCTGGTAGTGATGGGGGAGATAATCCAAACGGTGTCGTTTTACTTGTCGTGGCCCCTATTCTCTTTCCTCAGACAAGACAAGAACAAGAGTAAGGAAAAATGGATTATCGTATGATACTAAAATTATCATATCATATTATAGGCATGTTTACGCATTAGTAATGGGTATGGGAGGAAATGGAATGATTTCCATTCATGATTTCTCCTACGTTTACTTGCAATCAGGAATGAAAAAATAAGTGGGCCCTACCTCAAAATCCGTAATCACATTCTCTCAAAATTATGTATCATATTAACTAGGGGGAGTAGTCGATACGATTCTCATTCCTGTTTTCTCTTAATAACTTCCAAAAATACCCTTACCACTTCACCATAATTCTAAAACACCCCAAACCCTTAAAAAAAAATAAAAACTCACGCCAAGAAGTTACAAGACGGTCCAACTTCTTTTTCACCTTACCGTTGCAGACACAACCTCCCAGAAGCAGCAGCAACGCCTTGTGCTATGAAAGTCACTCTATCTATCTATCTATCTTCTTCTTCTTCTTCTTCTTCTATCTTCTGTCTTCGCATTCATCACAAAACAAAGTACGGTCATGGATAAAGACTTTTGTGGAGATTATATCTCTTTTTTGGTAGCATGGAGATTATATATGGTTATTATTATTTGATTGTTTACTAGTTACGTAGGTGAAAGATATATATTTATTGGAGTTTATTTTTTGGTTTGAAATTGGCTCTGGACAAAGGTGTTATTAACATTATCATTGAACTAAGCTCTTGTTGTTCATCTTGTTCAGCATATTGATTCCTCATGTTTACATCGCCTTACTGGTTTGGTCTCATTAGCTAGTTTGAGAATTATATATGTGTTGTAGTGAAAATGTGCAGGACATTTTAATAATCAAATTAATTTAAATTTTGATTCATGCAAATTAGTAAACAATAATAATGGGAATCAATCTCATTCCTTTGGTAATTCCATATATTTAATAAACAGCTTAATAGGAATGATTATTCCCATACCGATTCAGTAGTTCCCCGATTCCTAAATTCTTTAATTCCTTACTTCCTCCATTACTGATACGTAAACATGCCCTATAATTATTCAAAAAAGGACCCAATGAAAGATTAATATGATTGACTTCTTTAAATTATGTCAGTATTGGTAATAAATCTTAGTGACTTTATTTCCTATTTCCTACTTGCATCTCAGCTCAAACCTCAATAAAATGTTTGAGCTGATCCTTCTGTTTTTCCATTTGCGCTTCTTACATCCCCAACGGGTGGAATATTGGACCATACAAATTGCTGCTGGTCAATTTCCCTACTTCTACTCCTACCACTGCTAACTAATCCGAGGTTGACTTTCTACGATGTCTACTTCTGTCGCTACACAAAACTGTTGAGGTTCTTTCTCCGTACAAGCCGGTCATCGCCGCTGATGAATGCCTGCTATACTGGCTGTACCAGTCGGGTCCCATTTCGCCAAATATGTAATCGGAGAAATCTTCATTGCTGGAAGAGTCCTTGGTGCTCACGGTGCTACAAGAACTTGCATCAGACGAGCTGAAAATGGATGAACTCTCACTTGATGAATCCAAAGCAGAATATCTGTGCGTTGGATGGAATCTCCAATCATCTGGATCTTGATTTAGTGATTGATTGCTGATGAGACTTGGAACCACGGAATTAGATCTCGATTTGGATTTGGTATGGCTGGAAGGAACAGCTTCCAAGTTCCTTCTCTTCAATTTCTCACCATTGGAAACGGCAGTACTTCCGAGAAAGGCCGGGGGCCGTGGAGTGCGCCTAGAAACATTAAATCTTAAGGTGTTTAGGACAAAACAAAAATAGAAGATCATTTGTAAACTGGGCTCCATAGGCATGTTACCTTGCATAAAGAAGCATGTATGCCCCTTGGGATAACACCCTCTTTAAATCCACAGGTTCAACCTACAAGATCATGCGTGTTCAAGAAATTTAAATAAAAAGTTAAAAACATCTCAATCCAATAATCATCAGTGTTCGGACTTGCAATTTTTAATTTTTTATTTCCCTTGAATTACACGTCTAGAAGAAGTTCAAGCACATGGATGCATGCATGCAAAATTCATTAGCAGGTTTCTCGTCTTTCACTGGCCATAAATTGGAGATATGCAAAATACCAGAAAACAATGTATTATAATCAACTTCATCCAAGGACATAACAATAGATATATGCCTCCTATAAACAGGGATTCGAGCAGAGAGACAGTTCCACCCAGAAAGCAACAAGTTAACATGAGGCCCTAACTAAGACGGAAATATGAGAAATGAAAGGAATACATACTGAACTGTCATCAATCTTGAACCACTCCCCCTGATTATTCTTTACATAACACACGTAATGGCCTGAATATGCAGCATTCATAATATCCAAATGAACAACCACAGCATAAAGACTGTACAAAGCAGATCTATCACTTGTTCCACCCATATATGGTGACATGTTGAGAACCTCGGGGAACCGTACTGACTTATTCAGCTTCTCAAAGTTACGAGACTGCAGTCATGGATGGTATAGAGCACACATTAATATTTCTAAAAAAATACATGACAACCAAAGTTCGAAAAAAAAAAATTTAATTACCTGAAACCGCTTCAATACAATTGTAAGGATATTTGGTGCCTCCATAACTGTTAATTTCTTTTTGGCTTTCTCATAAGATTTACACCTTCACAAATGTTGGGAACAAACAAGCATCAAAGAATTAGAATAGTGGAAAAAAGAAGACTTGAGACCCACCTGAAAGAATACTTTATATAAGTAACATACTGAATCTACAAATTTGTCAGGCCACCTAAGAAGATGGGTCAAATTGCCCAACCAAAGCGAGGAAAAAATAATTTTTGAACTAGCACTGAGGTAGGTGAGCACTCTGAGATCATATTGCACTAGAATCTCCATATTTACATGGTTCCTCAGCTATAATCAGGCCACAAGTGTTAAGGCCTGTAGAGAAACACCTCAACAAAAGAACAACAAACAGAAGTGTTAAGCAAAGACACAGGTGTGTGATCATTGGGTGACAAGCCCACCATCGCCCCCCGTCCCCCCCCAACCTACCTTTCTCTCTCTATCTCTCCCAGTCCACAACCTATATAGTTGGTTGGCAGCCCAATTAAAAATAAAGCAACTATGCCATGAAGACAGTTGCAAACCATGATCTAGGTGTTGGGTATTGAAATAAGATGTAATAAAGGGCCACAATAATAAAATAAGAGTTTTATCCCACAACTGAACAAATAAATAAAATTTATACTGGTGCAAATGAACCAACCTGCTACAATGGTACCTATTTTTTCCATCCAAAGTTTCAGTAGCTGTAAATTGTGCAAGAGCCTCTTCAAGAGTTCCAATTTCCCCGTCAATTTCGACAGTAAGATCCATCATCTGCTCAAATCGCTCAGATTTTCCAAGGCACTTCATACACGTTATCTGAGAATTCCAATCATGGCATCCCAAGAAATACCATTATTTATTTTTATTACAACATCAGAATGCACTTGTACATTTGTAAGTGAACAAAAACCCAAAAACATGTAAATTTTGACAAAATATCAAAAAAGTAACAACCTTAGATCGAAGGTAGCCTCCAAAAGTCATGCCTACTAGGGTTGTTTCTTCTGCCAAAGGACCAACAGCCCCGGCTTCCTTAAGGCAAACAGATTGCATGGTATCAACAGCATACCTGCCATCTTAGTAATTGGTGAAATGATACATATTCAAAAAAGGAAGAGTAGATCTTTCAACAAAGTTCTATCTGGTTGTCTTTAGCTGGCTCACCTCAAAAATTCATGAGCATCTTCTTCCCTTCCATGGCCAAGATGACTTCCAATTTTGTGTATTTTAGATAGTATCCTGATCGGGGACAGTAAAGACTTCCCTTCCCTTGCCTTCATAAGAAGAATTTCAAACTCACAGATAAAACACCAGTCATGCTTTTGACCTGGCACAGGGGTAAAATTTGTCAATGGAAAGGCCATCAAACACATAGTCCTAACAATTAAACTGGCTGTAAAAATTATAAAATTTATAAAAATAAATAAAAACATGTGCAGGAGTCATGAAGAGAAACTTGCATGCTCTAGAATGGAGCCCCTGAAGAAGATAAGAAGCAAGAGGCCGCGTAAATGCTAAACACTGGAGCACCGCATTAGCATAACAGCTGAGAAATCCAAACAAATAAATAAATGTATTATCAGCGAAAAATTCAACGAACTTTTGTTAAAATTCGCATAAGAAAAATCTAAAGAATTTTAACAGACCCGACAAAAGGATTTACTGAAACTGGTTAAACTCTAGTCTAGAGCATGCGAATGATTTATTTCTATATGTTTAATATGTTCTGTGCAAAAATAACTCTCCACATCACCTGTTCCCACAATTCATAAGGCCAAATGGACAAAGATCCACATTGTCGTAGGAGTACAGTTTCACAAACAGTTCATACGGAAAAATTACCTGTCAATAATACAGTATAAAAACAAAATTGGTATCCAATCGATAACAGAGGAAACTACTAGTAAAGGAATCAATACAAATTTGACAATAACCTTATATTTTCCAACAATCTCTTCTCCACGACCTGAGAGGTTGGATTTCAGCTGTTTTGAGGATTTAAGCTGCTGCACAACTTTCCTCACAGAAGTTTTCAATCCATTACGAGCATTTTGTGGCAAGTTTGGGATACTACCAACTTTTTCATTTGCAGGCAATGCATGATAAGCTTCAATCTTTTCATATCTAGAACTGGAATACATATGCTCTCCAGTGGTTGAAGATGGCCGATCAATAGAAACACTAGATGACAGAGATTCTTCTTCTTTAGACTCATCTTCCGTGTCATTACTTGATGAGCTCTTGGATTTACAGGCATCAGTAAGTTTCTTTTCTGATGAAATAGGCCTTCTGGTCAGCTTCTTACTGCCAATATTTTCAGGCTGAGCATCACCAGATATGTTTTTCTTGGCTTTGGGAATTTTTGGTGTAGATTCAACCTCTTTATCAGAATGACTGGATTTCATTTTACTTAACTTATTTGCATGTGATATGTCCTCCTGAATATTCGCCAACTTAGCGCATCCTGAGGGTGATGACATATTCTCAATCTGATCAGAAGCAACACCATCAGAATGAAGTTTCTCTCTAGCATCCCAAGATGCAGTACTGAATGTGGTTAAATTAGCTTGTGATCCTTTTCCATCTGCGCAATGGTTAATTCAATCATTGTCATCCAATCATCAATGAATGAAGCTTCTTAAAGCAATTGAGATTAGTACTGTATCTCAAAAATGATTACCGTGATGAGATATTGCTTCACCATCGAAGTCACTCCTGTCTTGGAACCGCACAGCATCAATTGAAGGCTGACATTCATCTTTGTGACCTTGTCTCCAATGAATGATTTGACACTTACCAGAACTACAAGAAAATATTCAAGTGAAAACAATGTTTTAACTATATCTATGCTAGCATGTGTAACCACCAAGGCAAGAATGAGAGAGATTGTGCACATCCCATGGTAGTTCAGAGTTCAGAGAGTTAGACATACAGAAAGGCATCATCTGAAGCCCAAAATATTATAGTTAAATCTGGTGATAATGTCTTCAAAACTAAAATCAAATCAAATATTTCCCGTAGGAGCTAGTAGCCAGATCCAAATATCAAATCATGTAAATTTTCCTATTTATAATGTTTCCTCAACACAAAATAATAATAGTACTAATAATAATCCAAGGGCATAATGTCAGGCAATTGAATTTTGATACACAAGCAACACACTAGCTGGACAATTGCAATTTCTCAATTAAACAGCAAGCTGAATCCATCACATAATTCAAACAAATACGCAAACATAAACATAGTCCGGAAAAAGCATAAAATAAAGCTAAAAAGAAACAATAATTAAAAGAAAAACGAACCAGTATCGGACAGCCTTGCATTTAGAGCAGCGCATTGTGGTGCTGGCATAGCAGACGGCACAGTGGTACGGCAAGGACACCGGCTGCACAACCGGAGCGTAAGGAGACGTGGCCTGAAACTCAGCGACGGCGGTCTCTTCGGAAGCCATAGCCACAAGCCGCATGATTTCCTCTTTATTGACCACCGCATTCTTCCACTTGTGACGAATCACAAGGAAACAGGCCAGGACGAGGAGCAGTAGGAGGCCCTGAAACCCTAGAATTCCAGGGACCAGCATTGATCGAATTCGTCGAGTCAGTTGATCTTATCCGGCGCCAAGGATGAGACCAGAACACAGAAACCCTAGAATGTCTTTTCTGCTATACATAAATCCGACGGCGGTGGAGGTGGCGGTGGCGGTGGCGGTGAGGGGGTAGGGAGAGGAAATAGGGGAAATTTGGAGGTGCAGAAAGGGAATTTGTGTGAGGGTAGTGTTGTTGGTGATGGAAGTGCGAAGGAAGCATCTGGTGGATGTAGGTGTGATGTGGATGGTGAGGTGAGATAGAAGAGCTGGAGGAGGAGAGAGATGGAAAGGGAGGGAATATAAGACGGATCGGATCCGAGAGTGGACTGTCGGGTGTCGACGATTGGGTTTTTTTTCAAATTGTCAGTGATTCTCCCTCTTTTGTCTTCTCCCGGTTAAACCGTATTTTACCGCGTACACAATTATGGAAGCTTTTGATTATGTACACTCTAGTTTGCTCATAAATTTGCAAATACGCTGCAATTTGGGCATTGATCTCCGCTAAAAGAACCAGTCCAGCTCAGTAAACGAACATTTTCCTCCAAATTGAAACCCTATCCCATAAGAGTGACATTTTTATGGAGGAAAATGTCAGTTTCATAGCTGGGTTGGTCAGTTTAGATGAGACTAGTGTCCAAATTGACATCAAT
Organism: Prunus salicina; assembly: GCA_020226455.1. Taxonomy (NCBI): domain Eukaryota; kingdom Viridiplantae; phylum Streptophyta; class Magnoliopsida; order Rosales; family Rosaceae; genus Prunus; species Prunus salicina. Next base: position 13,638,824 of record CM035342.1, read on the forward strand.
TTGATGGCAAATTTGACTTAATGTGATAGTAGGATCAATTTGACACGAAAGCGAGAGTTGGAGGATCACTTGAGTGAAAATTATCGGAGAGACTATAACGAGAAGTTTAAACAAAGTGAAGAGACTATTTGAGGAGGTCAATCTTGTAATAATCAGATCCTAAATTAATATTTAATTAATAAAGTAATCATATTGTTGAACCAGAAAAATTCACAACAACAAAAAAATTGGATCGTGTTTGCCTAAGCCCACGTCCAGCAAGCCTTATCTAATGTAGATGATAAGTGTTTCAAACAAAAAAACAAGTAAAGCCAATTATCCAAAAAGCTTTTCAAGTTTCAAAGCCAAGGGATAAAACAATTCAAAGGTGGGCTGATCTCACGTGCAAATCTCCTAAAGGATTTTGACCAACCAATGAAAAACTCTCAAGAGAGTTTGGTGGTTCTTTGGTGGAGTAATACATGAAGAGTCCTTCACAAAAGTGATTTCTTACGGCTAGCCTACAAAAGGCACGGCTATGGAAATAAAAAAGGGGGGAGGAGAGCATACAAGAGCAAATGAATTGCTAACAGATTTCTAGCAAGAGCAGAAAAGCAAGAGATAAAGAGATTCGATATGTATTTCTTTGTTCATTGTTCTTAAAGGCAGTAAGACAGTGAGATTTCTCTCACAGATGCCTTGAGCATCCAAAGCCACAAACAAACAGCAAAAGAAGGAAAGCCCATGATGTGGGGAAGAACCCACCATGAAGTTAAAAGCAAAGGGGGATAGCCGCATGAGGAGAGGAGTCACACAACGCAGAGAAAAGCACGCAACAACATCGGAGCAAGGTATACTCCCATGGCTTCTGCTGGACTTTGCTCATGTTGTACGAAAAATATAGAGCAAACCTTCACAAATCCACTGCAAGGCCTCTCTCTTGGTGATGTTTAAAGCATCCAAAACAAGTCATTGCGATGTGTAAGCACCCAAAATTATCCAGAATGATTGATCTCATATAATGGTGGAAACCATCTTAAACCTGTCACAACTCCAAGTCTGACTTGGCTGCAAGCAAAAAGCAAAGAAAGAATGGACAATGATGTGGTGATTCCATCACGGAGTCTAGAGCAAAAGAGGAATCATGTAATTACTCTAAGGGTAATTGCAAGCCTCTGTATGAAGCTCACGACAAAGCACATCATCGTGGCTGGAAATTGATGTATTGCATGTGGGAGCGATTTCCGTCCCACTAGAATATTCACCCAAGATTCCTTCGTCTTCTCCGCTTCTCTTTCTCCCTGCAAAACAAATCGGAGTAAAAGGACCACACCTGGGGGGGTGTTGGCCAAAGGTCCTTCGATGCCTAAGTTAGGTTGGGTGTTTCAAGGAAAACCAGGTTGCCGGAGCCGTGTGTGGTGGCCGGAACCTTGTCTGTGAGAGAGAGAAAGAAAATGGCGACTAGAGTTTGTGAGGGATAACTTATGCAGAGTTTAAGTAGGAATTCAGACATACCTCGATCCTTGTGCATAGCCAAGTATTTATAGGGGGCTTTGAAGGCTAAGCTTTCAGATTTGGTAAGGTTGATGGGGTTGGTGTATTTAGTGAGGTTGGTGTATATCCCTAATTAAGGCGAGGATCAAAATCATCCAATTTGAATTAGGTAACCTCCCAATTAATTCAAGTAACCCCCAATTAGGTTAGGTAATTCCCAATTAACTCAAGTAACTCCCAATTAGGTTAGGTAATTCCTAATTAGGTCGAATAATTCTCAAATTGATTGGTCTAATTATTTGACCTAGGGTGAGATATTTTGCTTCCACAAATGCCCCCTAACTTCTGCATGGCCTGTGGTGGCATGAAGGAGGTGTGAACTAATTATTGGGATGTCCAGTTGTAATTGGGCTTCCTTCTGTGACTTGGGCTCCTAAATGAAGGAGGTTTTTGACCTGCTAGTTTTCCGATATTGGACTCCCAGTCGGAATGGGCTTGGAATTCCTTTTAGGTCAAGGAACCCCAGTCGCTTTAAAAATGAGGCTCTTCTCTTGCTGCAAACAAGTCTTCCTCAAGGGGGGGTCTCGTTTGCTGAGAAAGTCCATATAAGAGTTGCCCATGCCTCGTCTACCGGGATCAAACACTTAGTCAGTGCGAACAATAAGAAGGCCAATGGCATGCGGGAGTTTCAGGATATTCTGCTCAAGTCTTTGCCCGTACTGCCCAAAACCCGTGATCTGCCTTGTAAGGAGGCCGCTAAGAAGCAAGGTTTGGGTCGTCTGCGCCAATTTGGGGACTAAACTGAGAGGACTATACCTCTGCCTGGTAACCACGACTCGTCTGCGGGGCCATGAACAATCAAGCGCAGAGTTGAGTCGATGTTGCAAGTTGCAATCAAGAGAGCTAAAAAGTCGTCTGCTCGAGTTAGGAGTCCTCCAGTTGCGCGAACTGTCGGTTCAGGAATTGGTGAGAGCTCTGCTGGGGGTGAGCCTATGTCTGATCTGTTGAAAACAGACTTTCTGTCAAGTCCATCTACTTGTGCTAAGCTAGTTGACCACGTGTATCGAGCTGGTGACCTTGGTGCCTTTCCAAGCCATTCCTTGGATAAGCAAGAAGAAGTTGACATGTATCATCTTCAAAAATGGATGGTTTTTGCTGTTGAGGCTATGCGGAACTCGCGTAATGTTGCCCCATCTTCTGCCCTGCTTGACGAGCTGGTGAAGAAGAATGCTGACCTGACTGACAAGCTCTAGAACGAGCAGATTCTCCATGATGCGAGGATTTTCAAGATGAAGGAGAGTATGTCCGCACTTAAGAGTTCTATTGCCCATAAGGATGATGAGCTCAAGTCTCTTACGGCTACTCTGCTCGAACATCAGGAAGCCTACTTTTGCCTCGAATGTAAGCATGCTGCTCTGGCCCAGGATCGTGACAAGTTGCTGGTTAATTAAGTTTGACACCCATGTGGAAGCCACGGAGACGTCCAAGCATGAGATTATTTCAAATCTGTACAAGCTATGATACTTGGATTGTAGGAACGGTGCTTCTCCTTGTTGCCCTCTCGAAGATGATGATGGTGAGGAGTTCTATCTTGACCTGCCCCCTATTCAAAGTGAGCAAGTAAATGTTGTGGATGTAGAAGCAGTTGAAGAGCATGTGACAAATGAAGCTGCATTGGAGGAAGACAACGCCCGAGGTAGTGCAGTTGATGAGCCTAAGGTATATGCAAAGGAGCAGGTAGCCAAGGCCGCTGAGCAAAAGGTGCTAGTTGGGCAGAGTGAGACTGTTGCCAGCGCAGTTGAGGGTGTGATCGGCTAAAAGTCATATGTTGAAGTAATTTAGTAGATGTAGTTCATTTTTGCTATTTCTGATTTCTGTAATTTTCTTCAATAAGTGGTCTTTGATTGACCACCTTATTTCTTGTTGAACTTGACTAGTTGGCCATTTTGCAATGGAATTTTCAGTTGTCTTTCAAACTTCAATTCTCACCGTATCTCGTAAGTGTATGTTCAGAGACATAGCACTTGAAAGAGACTTCATTGAGTTTGCACTCGTGAAGTAGCTTGCCTACAATGGAGGTAAGGCTTGTCGCCAGTGTGCGTATGTTGGGGACATAGCAGTTGGAAAGACTCTATGAAGTTTGTACTCGAGAAGTAGCTTGCCTTCAGTGAAGATAAGGCTTGTCACTTGCTGGCATCTGTCAGAGACATAACGCTCGAAAAAGGCTCCATTGAGTTTGTACTCAATAAGTAGCTTGCCTTCAATGGAGATAAGGCTTGTTTCCTATGTGTGTATGTCGGGGACATAACACTTGAGAAAACTCCATGAAATTTGTACTTGAGAAGTAGCTTGCCTTTAATGGAGGTGAGGCTTGTCGCCTGCTAGGGGCCCAACTGGTAAGTGCAGAGTTTCATGGATAGTATCTTCGACGGTGGTGGGCATTCCATTGTCTCAGAATTTCTTTTCCTTCTAGAGTGTCGAGGGTGTAACTTCCTCTGCCCCCAGATCAGCTGATCACGTAAGGGCCTTCGCAGTTTGGCTTCATCTTCTTTGACCCTTGTCTTCGAGCTGTGATGAAAGTTTTTCTGAGCATAAGGTCCTCAGGTCGAAACTACCTGATCTTGGCTTTCTTATTGTAGTAGGACGACAACTGTTGCTAGTAGGCTGCAACTCATACAATGGCCTTTTCTCGTTCTTCTTCGAGCAGATCAAGGTTAACTTACATCTGCATGCAATTCTGGTCATTGCCCACCTCAATGCTCATGGAATGGACTGTGATGTGTGGGGGAATGATCGCTTCCGTCCCATATGCTAGAGAAAATGGTGTCTCTCCGGTCGATCTCTTTTTCGTTGTGCGATAAGCCCATAGGACTCCTAACAGTTCGTCGACCCATTTTCCTTCTGCACCTTCTAGTCTTTTCTTCATGCAGTCCAGCACGATCTTGTTGGATGCTTCTGCTTGACCATTGCCTTGCAGGTATTTAGGAATTGACAAGTGTTGCTTGATGCCATACTTCACAAAGAATTCGGTGATTTGCCTACCCACGAATTGTGTACCATTGTCGCTGATTATCAACTGCGGACAACTGAATCGGCAGATGATGTTCATCCAGATAAACTGTTCAACATCAGCTTCCTTGGTAGATGATAAAGTCTCGGCCTCGATCCATTTGGTGAAGTAATCAGTGGCAACAATCATCATCTCTTTCTTGGCCAGTGTCGTCGGCATAGGTCCCACCAAGTCAATGGCCCACTGCATGAATGGTCATGGGCTGTTCTGCGGATGGTATTCCTCAGCTGGCAGGCCAAGGATCGTCTTGTAGCGTTGGCATCGATCACATCTTCGATCATACTCCGTAGAGTCTTGGCGCATGGTAGGCCAGAAATAGTCGATGCTGAGAGCCTTCTTAGCAAGTGATCTGCCCCCAGCATGATTTCCATATTCGCATAGTGTATTTTGCAAAGAACCTTGAGCGTTTGCTAGTACTTGATGCAAGTGAGATGAGGGCCGGAGTATGATTTGCGGACAAGCATGTCGCCTTTCATGTAGTATCTTGCAGCCTTCTGCTTGATTTTCCTGTCCTCGGACTTGCCCTTGGGCAAGTTTTCGTTCACTAGGTAGTAAATGATGGGGTCTTGCCAACTAGGATCCTCGTTGATCTGCATCAAGTCTGGCTACTCTGCCTCTTCTATGCTAGGCTGGTCAAGGTGCTCGATCTAGATGCAGCGTCTGAACTGGGTATCAAGTGATGATCCTAAGCTTGCCAATGCGTCTGTGTGCTTGTTCTCTGCTCGGGACACCTGCTGGATGGTGAAACTAGGAAACACCTTCAACAGCTTTTAGACTTTATCAAGGTACAAGATCATCCTTGGGTGCTTCGCTTGTGATCAGTTGGGAATCTAAGTAGATGGCCAACTTCTTGATTGATAGCTCTTTTGCCAAGCGCAAGCCAACAAGCAATGTCTAGTACTCTGCCTCCTTGTTTGAAGCCAGGAAGCCAAGCGTGATAGCTTGCTGTAACAAGGTTCCATCCGAGGTGACGATGACGACGCCTGCTCCAGCTCCTTTTTGGTTCGACGCTCCATCTACGCACAACTGCCACATGTCTCTAGGTTAGTCAAGTTCAGCGGTGGTCTTGTTTACTCTCGAACTTTCCTTCTTTTTGCTGACCAGCTTTTCTTCTTCGGCCGATGGTGTGAATTTTGCAACAAAGTCTGCTAAGGCCTGGGCTTTTATTGCAGTCTTCGGTCGGTAGAGGAGGTCGTATTGGCTTAGCTCTATAGCCCACTTCATGAGTTACTGAGAAGCATCAGGGCTGTGGAGGATTGATCTTAAAGGAAAGTCAGTCGTGACGATGACTCGGTGATCTTGGTAATAGGGTCGCAGCTTTCTCGCGGAAACTACAAGGGCCAAAATGAGCCTTTCCAATTTCGGGTAGCAAGTCTTTGCATCGAGGAGAGTTGTTGACGTGTAGAATACCGGATGTTAGGCCCCAAGTTCTTCTCGGATGAGAGCTAAGTTGACGGCCGAGTTGGACACTGCTAAGTACACGAATAAGTCTTCACCAGGAACTGGCTTTGAGATCAGGGGAGGTGAAGTGAGGTAAGTCTTTAGATTCTGGAAATCTGCTTCGCACTCCTCATTCCACTTGTTTTTTTGTCATTTCTTCAAAGCTTTGAAGAATGGTCTGCACTTATCGATAGATTTTGAGAGGAATCGGTCGAGGGCCATTGCTCTGCCCGTCGGGCTCTATATTTCCTTCACTGTGGAAGGCGACTTCATCTCGAGAATGGCTTTGATTTGGCGTGAGTGTGCCTTGATACCTCGTTGTGTGACTAAGTACCCCAAGAATCGGTCGGACAATACACTAAATGTGCATTTACTTGGATTCAGCTTCATGCGATACTGGTGGAGCAGGCTGAATGCCTCAGTGAATGCCTCATCCACGTAGACTTCCATGGTTCAGCCGATCTGGCTCGTAGCTGTCTGCATCTCGTCTGCACGATCTCATTCTTTCCTCTGCCCATTTGCCCCTGTCTGACCAACCTAAGACTGGGACGGCGTCGAAGTAGCCGTAGGGCTGTGCAGCAGTTTCGACAGCTGAGTGGTGTGACTGCAAGGTAGAATGGCGCGGCAGAGCAAAGCAGCTCCGACAATCAGTGCTTGCGGCTACAAGGCTATGGAGATCACGAGGTCATGTGGCGGCTGTTCTGCAATTCCAGCAGCTGAAGGTGGCTGCAAAGCACTAGGATACGGCTGCAAGATGTTGATAGCCACGATTCCGTACTGTTGCATTGAGGTTTCCACCACGAAACCATGAGACGGGCCCGTCGTGGTGGCATTACTCTTTGTATGTCTTGTATCAACCATGGTTGTTTGAAAAAAAGTGTTGAAAATGGATTTGGAGTAAGCTTTCAGTATTATTTCGCGCTCTCAATGAAACCACCAATTTGTGGGAGCGATTTCCGTCCTACTAGAATATTCGCCTAAGATTCTTTCGTCTTCTCTACTTTTCTTTCTCCCTACAAAACAAATCAGAGTAAAAGGACCACACCCGAGGAGTGTTGGCCAAAGGCCCTCCAATGCCTAAGTTAGGTTAGGTGTTTCAAGGAAAACCGGGTGGTCGGAGCCATATGTAATAGCCAGAGCCTTGTGTGAGACAGAGAAAGAAAATGACGGCTAGAGTTTGTGAGGGATAACTTATGCAGAGTTTGAGTAGGAATTCAAACGTACCTCGATCCTTGTGCGTAGCCAAGTATTTATAGGGGGTTTCGAAGGCTAGGCTTTTAGATTTGGTGAGGTTGGTGGGGTTGGTGTAGTTGGTGAGGTTAGTGTATTTAGGGATTATTAAGGCGAGGATCAAATACATCCAATTTGAATTAGGTAACCTCCCATTTAATTCAAGTAACCCCCGATTAGGTTAGGTAATTCTCAATTAACTCAAGTAACTCCCAATTAGGTTAGGTAATTCCTAATTAGGTCAAATAATTACCAAATTGATAAGCTTAATTATTTGACATAGAGTGAGATATTTTGCTTCCACATTGCACATCAAAGAAAACAAAGCCCTCCTTGTGAAGGAGAAAAATAGAAGAAGAAAAAAATAGAAAAAGGATGTGGTGGAAGCCATCACATGAAAGTCCAAAAAAGCAAAGAAACAAAGCAAGAGGACTTATTCTTCTCATAGCATGTGGCAAGCTAACATGCCCTTGAAATCAAGGACTCACCTTAACACCATCAGGAAGGGATTTTACAAGTCAATGTTGTTGGCTGAACATCCAAGAAGGCCCACCACGTGATGACTTTTGGCTTTGAATCAAAATTCAAGGATTCTGCCACCGAAAAAGAGAACAATGAAGAAAGCTTTGCTCTTCTTCAGGTTAGAAGCAAATTTATATGAAATCAATTTCTGGGGCTATGACGCTACAAAAGCAAAACAAACAAAAAAAGGGTTTATGAAGCAAAGCAAGCTAAAGTCCCAACAATAACCAAAAAACAAAGCTGGCAGCTTCAATTCAAGGAGATGAGAGCCATTTTGACTCACCACCAATTGAGGAAAATTTTTGCATCTAAAACAAAGCATCTTTGGAGCTCCTCCAAGCTCGGGTCTTTAACCCACAAAGCAAAATGCGATCTGCCAAAGTATTAAGGAGCATGAATTCTCTAATCCTATTGGGACGGGTTTATTTCTTTAATGGTTTGGGAGTTCCCATCCAGCAAAGACAAAGCAGTTGGTTCAAGCAATTTGCTTGGGTGTCCTAATCAAATTATGGGACATATGTTTGCGGTAAACACATACTTGTTTTTGTCACCAAGTTGCAAGAGGTCAGTTAAATATAAGACCAACAAAGCCACAACTCTCAAGTTGGCTTAGCAAGCAAATGTCTACCATGAAGGCAATACTCCAATTCAAAAATAACTAGGACCAGTTAAAAGCTGCTGTGCATCTCTCTCTCTCTCTCTCAACATGAGACAGTCTCAAGCCAATATTCTATGATTTGGTGACCTCAAATACAATGGACTCGTTCATCACAAATCTCAAGCCCAACAGACTTGTCCGTTGAAAACAATCCAGTTGGCGAACAATTGGTGCAAAGTCTCAAGTTCACAAATTATGGATTAATGGGCTTAAATTCCAAAAATGCCCTTTAATTCCCAGATCGTCAAGTGAAGACCCAAGTGGTACAAAACCACGCCAAATCCCAAGTGGTACAAAACCACACAAATTAAACCAAATATTGGAACTATGTCGGTTTGATCCCAACAAGGATACATAGGCAGTCTAACATCCCAATAGACGCAACCGCAACCAAATTTAAATCTCTTGTTTATCTTAACCAAATTTTGCCAAAACACTTTCCCAAGTGCAATTGTCAATTTTAGGAAAAATTAATGGGATAATCAAAATTACTCATTATTTTTCTTGGACATTGACAACATGAAAAGTGGTACAAAACCATCCAATTTTTCATGGGTCATCTACCCATGCAAATTTCAATCAAATCTCTCAAACACAAATTCTTAATTAATGGGCCACACTTACATGCTAATTTCCAAATCTTAAATCCGAACTACGTTGGTTTGATCCCTTTCAAAAGGGTACGTAGGCAATCTAGAGATTTAATCTAGATGCAGTCGTCCAAAACACAATTCCATATCGAATCCCTGGTTTATTCAAACTAAATTTACTCAAACACTTCTCAATACAATTCAAATCAAAATTCCCTCGCAATGACTCATTTATTCATTGCGATTCTTTGACCTACGAGTGGCTTGATTCTCGTAGGGGATACGTAGGCACCCTAAGATTCGACTTAGGGGCAGCCGCAAAACCACAGACACACGCTATGTTTCTTTGTGATAGAATCAAAGGGTGTTCCCTCGGAGTAAGGGATTGTAATTAAGAGACACTACGTCTCAAATGGGTCGAACCTAAAATAATAAAACCCCATTAATTAATTAGTGGTGGTGAAATTATGTTGGGAGGTTCACATCTTCCTTCAACAAACATAAAAGACAATTTTACCTCGAGAATATTTTAATGGGCTTAAAGTTGACTTTTTGTTCGGGAAAGATTCTGGGGAATTGACTAGTACTATTTATGTAGATCGTGTCGAGATGAGTCCGCAAACACGTAGTAGGTGCAAATCGGAGTTGTATCGTTACAATCAAAAGAAATCTAATGGCATAATCATAATTTTTTCAAAGTTCAGTTTTTAAATATCAGAACCTCTCTCTCTCTCTCTCTCTCTCTCTCTCTCCTCTCTCTCTCTCTCTCTCTCTCTCTCTCTCTCTCTCTCTCTCTCGCGAACCAGACCCCTTATGACTGTTACAACAGTGGCAATTTTTCTACCGCCAAAGGAGCTGGGACCGATCCCAAAATGACCGACTAGCCTCCCATGTACTATCCCACCCCTTCACTGACGTTAGCCGCTAGCAAGGCCGCCAAATCTTGCGATTTTAAACTGTTTTTCTCAAGCTCGTTTAACACCCTTTTGGCAATCAAATCTTGCGATCTGTATGCTTTCTCGTCCTCTCGAGCTGTTCCAACTGCTGGTTGTAGCATTTAGGAGAAATTTCAGCGTTTTGGGGGTTAATTAAGCGATAGAAGTTTTGGCAGGTTTCGGCCTCCGATTCCAGCCACCTTCGGTGACTCTTTCGGGTAGGTCCAAGAACAAAAGTTGCTCTATTAAATGTGCTCTTCATGTAGGTATAAGTCTTGACCGGCGATTTGGAGTTTTTCCGATCACCGGAAATTGATTTGGATACCCACGTGCTACCGGAGCATGGGGCGGCGCGTGTGCCACTTTTTGGCCGGTCTTAGGGTCTTAAAATAATTCTCATGATGTCCCAAGCATGATGGTATGCTCGGATATGAATTTGGTTATCGTTTGATCCTGGATCGAATATCGCATTCTAGGCATTATCCAGGTTCGATATGTTCGGACCTTTGGATCAATTCCAATTTAAAATATGTTGATCTAGACATCTCTAGGGTCGTGTAGGAATTCACGGATCGAGAATCGAAGTCCTGGATATTCCCATTCAATAATTCAAAGTTTAGATAAATGATAACCGTCCGATCATTCGATTCGGACCCCGCAGGCCCGGTTGAACCCATAGGAACTCTTAGATCGAAAATGGGAGGTCATGGGCCCCGCAGGCCCGGTTGACCCAATTTAGAAAGTTTGACCCTCGGTTGACCGTGAGTCTTTCGAGGTAGTTTCACCCTTCGAAACGTGCTAGAATGACCGTGTAAACGAGACTTGACTGTTTGTAATCTATTTTGATTTTGTTTGGATTATGAGTTTATGTTATAGTGTTTTATGGTATTCTTGGGTGTTATTCTGATATTCAAAGATTTTTTTTGTTATTTATTTATTATTATTATGAGTATTATTTAAGTATATGACTCGTTGATATTGGATTATTCACATGTTTATGAGTTATTAGGTAATCGCTTTTACTTTCTAAGGGTATTATACTATGTTTGATTGTGTAAGTTGGGAACGGCTTATTAACTGGATTTTGGTGTGGACGAGAAATTAATTAAATGTTTATTGTATGTTTAAATTTAATATATATGGTGGCGGATCCGTGGCACCATATTTTTTACATAAGTTTTGACACAATTTTTGGGTCATTAGATTACTTCACTTTTAATGGCTGAGATTAAACCTGACATGGCAAGACAATATTCTTTTTCTTTAATTAACATTTATACATTGGGATTAAAATTGTGATACTATATTAATTAAGAAATCATTCTCTCTCATCTCATTAATTATCTTTAATTAATTCATTCTCTCTCTTTCTTCTAAAGAGAATTGATAATAAAGGCACTCTACCAATTTTGCTTTGCCTAGATTTGAATAGTCTAGGTTAAGCATATTTCTTCCATTAATATATTCCACCAAAGAATATGCTTTTTTCTGCTTCTGTTTTCCTTGTCCACGTAATTGGTAACTGCTAAGAGGTTTGTTCTTTTTCTTTTCTTGACAGATGAGGATTCAAATGGCGCAATCGATCAAGGAGATGAAAAAATGTTTTTTATAAACTAGAAGTCTCTTTTACATATGAGGAAATCAGTGATCTCTTTGAGGCATGTGATATTAATGAGGACATGGGTATCAAGTTTAATGAGTTCATTGTTCTTATTTGCCTAGTCTATCTTCTCGAGGATGACAGTAATGACGTGCACACTGTATCCGAAACAAAAAACTTTTATTCTACATATTCTTTTTTAGCTACCATTTGTTGCTCTTAAACAATTCATAAATAGAGTAATATCAACACGACTGGATCAAAACATAACACTCTCACCAGGGGAGGAGGCGAGAGAGAGAAAAAAGAAGTAGAGGCAGAGGATGAGGCGTCAATTCTCCATAGAAGAAAGAGAGAGAATTAATTAATTAAAGATAATTAATGAGATGAGAGAGAATGAATTCTTAATTAATATGGTATTAGAATTTTAATCACAATATATAAATATTAATTAAAGAAAAAAAATATTGTTTTGTCATGTCAAGTTTAATCTCAACCATTAAAAGTTGAGTAATCTAATGGCCCAAAAGTTGTGTCAAAACTTGTGTAAAAAATATGGTACCACGGATCCGCCTCCTATATATACTCAGTGGTTTGAAGATGATGAATCATGGACCTTGGTTTTTATTAGAATGTGGTGTATATTTTAAGTGTAGTTGAGAATCAATTTATTGGAAAGTTGATATAAAGGTCGGAAAATGGATTGTGAAATAAGGGAAAATTTATGATGAGTTTTAGACTATAGTTTTCAAACCCACCACGGGAGTACCCCCAGTGACCTTTGAAACAGGTTGTCATTTATGATAATGCCCCACGAGTTTCAGGGACGCCCGAACCGTGTGACGCGAGGATTGCGGCTCAAGTTGACTTTGTGTCTTCGAGGCCTATGAGGAGGCTCAGGTTGACTTTGTGTCCCTAAGACCTGTGAGGATTGCGGCTCGGGTTTACTTTGTGTCCCCAAGGCCTGCAAGAATATGTCACATTAGGTGACATAAGGAATTGACGGTACATTATTAGAATTGACGGGAAATTATCAGAATTGACGGTATATTAAAGGAATTGACGAAATATGAAAGGGGGTGCGCTTAGGTGGAGAATATTTGAGTTTTAAGAGGTTTAAACAAAAATTAAGGATTTTATCTTGGTATTTTTGGGTAAAAGTTTTAATACCTATTTTTCTGATGTTATGAGGCAAGTAATGAATGGTTTTGTTCTCCATTCGCGTACATGAGCTTTATGTGAGTTTTAAAGGAAGAATTAAAAGTGTTTTATGAGTTTGTTTATTTTTACATATGATTTACGTAAGTAAAATATAAATTGATTCATGGATTTGAGGAAATTCTTTGAGTAGCCTATTTATGTGTAAATATAATAAGTGGAAGAACTATGTATGGCATGATCTCTTAGTAAGGATACATAGGCAACTTAGAGTTACTAGGTGCAACCACAATTTCGAGTGTTTGAAAGGTTGTTCTGCTAAGCTTTTTGAAATTGTTAATGTACTCTTGATGTTCCAATGGTTGAGATCAATTTCAAACGGTAGAACGATTTATTTGGGTTAAAGAGGCCTGAGGCCAAAATGATGCGATATTTGGTTGCATGAATTATATTATTGTGCTTGATGAACGTTTGGGATTATAAAATCATGTTTTATACAAGTAAAAATTTTAGAAAACGATCGAATTACAGAGGAGACTATGCCGAATTTTAGGCAATTGTCAAACTTGAAGAAAAAAAATTTCGGAAACTTAAAAGGGCATTTTGGTCAAAAGTGCCCGACACCTGCCAAGTGTCGGGTACGCACAAGGTTAGTGGAATTCGGGTCGGGTCCTGTCAAATCTCACCATCAACAAATGTAAAGAAATCATGGGATTTAAACATTTTAAATGTTTTGACGGTGGGATTGGCCTCCTCACTTTAAATTCTTAATTGAGGCCCCTCCCGAAAATTATAAGGAAATCTTATATTTTAAATCTTAAAGTTGGAAGATCACTAGGGTCTGGGCCTCACTATTTCAGGCCGAATGGCATCTCCATTTCGGGCCCAATGATCATACTTAAAGGCCCAGGGAATAGTTAGTCTCTATAAAAGGGGGGCTGGCCTGCTCATAAAACTCTCTCCCTCCGAATTTTTTATTTTTTTTTAAATCGAAACTCTCTCCGGATTGCTCTCTTCCTTATTTCTTCTGTTTAGTTCATAGTTTCATCACAATGTAAATGTAAACTCTCTAATACAAAACAGTGGATGTAGCTGAAATTTATGAGTGAACCACTCAAATAATAGTGTTACGTATGTGATTGTTTCAATTCAATTTCATGCTCAAATAAATACTAATGCTAGAAATTGTAATACCTATACATTTGTATTCTTTATTTTGTTTCCTTTTCTGAATTTCTCCCCTTTCTAGATTAGGGTTCATCACAAAAGTATACTACAATAAAGTAAAGTCTTAACTGACACAACAATATAATTTTCACAAGTTCAAGCTCAATCTCAATCTAGAACTCCCAACACTTCTTGGTTTTCTTCTTCGACCTAATTCATATGGGTTAGTATGGTAGTTTCCTGCTTGATAAGGAAATTCGAATGTTTAATTTTTTCGTATGTGTCAATAAATGTAAAAATTTATAGACTTGAGATATATAAATATGTTCTTTTTTATTTCATTTTTACCCAAAAACATAGTAAATGTAAAATGATTTCAATTCTTTTTGGTTCCTAAAATGAAACTCCCTAAAAACAAACAAAAAACAAATTCTGTCCTAGGATTTTAATGTTCGCCGCTGTTTTTACTGACTTGATTTATAAAGCATTATTCGCTACATCTACCAACAACGTCGCTTTGGCCGAGTGGTTAAGGCGTGTGCCTGCTAAGTACATGGGGTTTCCCCGCGAGAGTTCGAATCTCTCAGGCGACGTTTCCAAAATAATTTTGTCAATCCATATTTTACTTTTCTGTTTTTTTAATCTCTTTCCTGTTTTTCTGGAAGCGAGGTCGGCCCCTTCCCCGAGTGCCGCCTTCTCCGCCAACCACCTCAACTGGGTCTCGGCGACTTCGTCAGTCCAAACCCTTTCAAACGTTCTACAAGATCCAATTCTCATGAGAGCTCGGGACACGTGTTTCGCAGATAGAGCAACACTCAAAAAGGCCAGTTTGTCCTCTGGGTAGGAACGGAAGGAAGCCCAGTCAATACTTTTGCATTTGGTCCCGTTGAAATTTGAACAGCCACTTAGAAGTTGAATTGATTTCCCACTTGCGACCTCTAATCTAAACTAATAATAAACCGCACTTGGCCAGAATTTCAACATTTGCCCCCCACCCCAAAAAACAAAACTGATGATTGATGACTGAGTGATGAGCACAGATGTAACGTAAACAACTACCTTGCACTTGCAGATTTCAATTTGCATGCCCTCTCCTCTACGGTGTCTTGACGATTTCCAACTCTCATCTCATCCATAAAAAATATGATTTATTTATTTATACAAACTATATCGAGGGAGAAGAGATTCGAATATAAAATATCGCTTAATCACTTGAGCTACAATTCTCTTACAAATTATTTTAGATTTTTTTAAAGAAATATATTTGTGCTAGCCGTCAAATCGTTTAGCACAACATGTGACATAAATGAAACAAGTGAAAAATATATGTGAGATCATCCAAGACGCTTTGTTTTAAAATTAGTTTTGACTTGAGAATTTTATAAGCATAACAGTGAAATCCCTTGGACTTTAGAATTTTATAGACATTGGTTATTTGACTACAGCAATAGCGGAGAGTCTCGAGCATATGCTTAAATTCAAATTCTAGAGGAACAAAGGCAACATCAAATTGAAATAAGAATATTATTTCCCAAAATAAAAAGTAAGAATATTCCTTAATTGTTGGATGTGCGTTTAACCCAAAATTATCAATGCGAATAAATGCAGGTCGTCCACAAGGTCTAATTTAAGGGAAAAACGTACAACTTACAAATTAGTGATCTCAAATTTGAATGTCCATGATACATTAGCAGCGTGTGTGAGAAACTTTCTTTCTTCTTCCTAACTTTAAGAACAACAAAAAAAAAAAACAAGAAAACCATTAATTTCCCTTCCATTCCATATGCCTAACCTTTCCGATTAAATCGAACAGTAAATTACAATGTGAACTGATTTCCCTTTTTATTTTCTTTCTGTTTTTATTTTTGGTTTTTTTGCCAAAATTTTCTCTGTTTTTGTTAATGATAAATGATTTGATTGGAGGCATACGTTAGACAAAATAGAGTGGGAGGGCAGGACCCACAACCGCGTAAATATAGGGTGAGTTGCAGGTCGGATGTTTGTGCTGAAATCGCGTTAGAAGCTAATTTACAAATCTGCACCTTCTTTCCTAACCAGCCACCCAGCACTGGTTACCTTGTGCTATAAATATTCTCTGCTTCCTTCTCCAAACCATTCACCCTTCGTTTCGTTTCGTTTCGTGTGATTCTCATAGCATATGTCTCAGAGGCCCAGCGTTCCTCACTCTTCCTCCATAGCCTTCAGCCTCCATTCTCATCTCCTGGTGTCCAGTGAGATGAACCCTAACTCCAACTGGGCTTCTTCTTTTTAATCATTAATTCCAAAACCAATTAAATTAATTCTTTAATTCTTTTCAGTCTCTCATACCATTACACAAAACCAAACCAACCTTTTTTTTCTGTTTGTTTCTCGAGAAAATTCAACATGGGTGTCAAAGGTTTTGTTGAAGGAGGCATAGCATCCATCATTGCTGGGTGCACCACGCACCCTCTCGACCTCATCAAGGTCCGGATGCAGCTCCAGGGCGAGACCCACGCCCCCAACCCGAACCCTAACGCGGCTGTGCAAGCTGTTCGCCCCGCCTACGCCGCCGTCCACACCACCGCCGCTAGACGCGTCTCTATCCCTCTCCCTCCCCCACCTCCCCCGGCGGCGCGTGCGGGTCCGATTGCCGTCGGCGTCCGCATCATCCAACAAGAAGGCGTTGCCGCCATGTTCTCCGGCGTATCCGCCACCATGCTCCGGCAGACTCTCTACTCCACGACGCGGATGGGCCTCTACGACATTCTCAAGCAGAAATGGACCGACCCGACGACCCACAACATGCCGCTCCCGAGCAAGATCACCGCCGGGTTGATCGCCGGAGCCATCGGAGCAGCCGTGGGGAACCCGGCCGACGTGGCCATGGTCCGAATGCAAGCAGACGGTCGGCTCCCGGTGGCTGAGCGCCGCAACTACAAGAGCGTCATCGACGCCATAGCCCGAATGGGGAAGCAAGAAGGGGTCACGAGCCTCTGGCGCGGGTCGTCGTTGACGATCAACCGAGCGATGCTCGTGACGGCGTCCCAGTTGGCGTCGTACGATCAGATCAAGGAGACGATCCTGGACAATGGGATTATGCGCGACGGGCTCGGGACCCACGTGACTGCGAGCTTCGCCGCTGGGTTTGTGGCTTCGGTGGCGTCGAACCCCGTCGATGTGATCAAGACCCGGATCATGAACATGAAGGTGGAGGCAGGGGCTGAGCCGCCGTACTCGGGGGCTCTGGATTGTGCGCTCAAAACGGTGCGCTCCGAGGGGCCTTTGGCGCTTTACAAAGGATTTGTGCCTACGATTTCTAGGCAGGGACCTTTCACTGTTGTACTGTTCGTGACGCTAGAGCAGGTTCGCAAGTTGCTCAAGGATTTCTGATCATGGAAATGGACGGTTGTGATTTAATTCGGTGTGTATCCTATGATGACGAAAAATAGTGCTTTTAGAATATAAGAATAAATAATTTTTATTTATTTGTCTATGTTCCTTGAGATTGGATGGAATCTGATTTGATTAAATTTAAACCTTGGTAAAACAGAAAAAAGAATCGAATTTAAGATACATAAAAAAAGAGCAAACATTCTGTCATGTGTGCGCCACATGCCCTTGTGTTCGAAATGTTTTTCATGTTTTAACAACAAAAAATATCAAATATTTTATGATACTGTTTTTTTGGCATAGATAGATTTGGACACTGGCGGAGCCACAAAGGCGCAACCTCCCTTGCTGAAAAACCCTATGGTAACTGCGAATATTGACTGGGTTACTTAAATTTTTTTTTTCTTAAATCCCAGGTTTGAAAGAAAAAAATGGAAAATGGAAAAAGGCCTACAACAACCCACCATTTATTTGAGCAGTTCATTTAAAAGCCATAGATGTTATTCTAAAAAAATTATTTGAATTGAAAGACCCATGACATATCTAGGGAGTTTAGGCTATGTTTGGTATCTTACTTAAAAAAGTAAATTTCAAAAATTATGATTCTTTTTAAAAACATGAGTTTTTAAATAGTGATTTTAAGATTTAAAAACTTGTTTGGTATTGAACTCCAAATAATTTTTAAGATCTAAAAAAATTGAAATTAAAATAAGAAAATCAGAAACTCTAGATCCCCAAATTGAAATTAACAAGAGAAAGAAAGAGAGAGATAGAGACAAAGAGAGACGAGAGAGAGAGAGAGAGAGATGGGACATGAAGGAGAGAGACGAGAGAGGGAGGAGAGAGAAAGAGACGGGAGAGCGTGGAGAGAGAGAGAGAGAGAGAGAAACTATAAAACCTCACTTCTTCTTCTTCTTTTTTTTTTTTTTTTTTTTAAATAATGGGGGTGTTTTTGAGTGTTTAAAAATTGGCCTATCAAACGGGTTTTTATAGCTTTGGACTTAAAATATATTTTTAAGTTTATAAAATTGAATCCAAGTTGGATACTAAACAGACCCTTAATCATCTTCAGTTTTGTAACAAAGATAGCAACAACAAAAATGGTGGTTAGCAATAAGTAAAAATCTGCCCCTATCCCTTAGTCTAACCACTTATATAAGCAAATTAGTATTATTTAAATTCTAATGGTATTTGATTGTTAATTTTTTTTTAGAGCTTTAGTCTTTTAAATATTGCTTCACTCTTTAAATTTTTTTGGCACTGCCACTGAATTTGAAATAGAGTAGTTTCGACACGGAGAAATTAGTTCTTTAGACTTTTAAGCATTTACTTGAAGGATTACAACTAGTGATGCTCTCAAAATAGCTTATTTTGATTCTTCTTTTAATTGGGCATAAAATCATGACTACAACTAGTGATTGTCTCAATATAGTTGATTTTTTATTCTTCTTTTAATTGGTAATATTATTGAACATGTAAAGTCGTTCTTACAACATTTGTCTGCAGTGCTTTTTGTTTGCATGCCTCATTAATGCAAGGGAGTTGCTCATCGTTTGGCGAAATTTGATTTGTGAGTTGATAGTCTTAAAGTGTGAACGAATCCTCGTGATTTTATTTAGGATTTTCATGTTTAGGAGCCTTAACAAGAGAAAAATGAACTACAACTGTTCATGTGCAACAATATTAAGATGAACATTATACTTGAATAATACCAAATATCTATGTGACATGCTAACGTGGTGTAACGATTCTGTTCAAATTATAAAAATGGTGTATTATTCTTAATATAAACCATAAACCTTTTTTTTTTTGGTCGATGATGAACCTAAGACTCAAATACACGTGTTACATAAATTATATAAATTCAATGCATCACGTAAAAATGTCACGCGGTAGATAAAATAGACTCAAAATGAATTTCAGAAACTAGTAATGAACGAGTCCATCAAGTAGCTTATACGGTTGACATTGAAATGATTCATTTAAAAAAAATTAGGAGTCAACTTGAATTCGTTTATATTAACACAAATTTTATGTCCATTTTAATTATGATATCTTAATTCAGTATCGTGTAAGTTGTGTCAAGAATCCTCAACCAACCTTGGCTTTCACCCACTAGGTTTTTTTTTTCCGACTAGCTGTTGCTTGCCTAGTATATTGTATTGGTGCCGTCATTTTCCTTTTTAGGGATAAATTGCCACCTTCATTATTATAAAAATTAAACAATTAGGACAAGGAAAATCGAGAAATAGAATCAGAATGAAGGAGGGCACATGGAAATTAATTTTGGGCGCATCCAAATAGTCCAAATTGCGTGTGGGGCCTTGACATCACATGATCCACCTTTATACGGATGCAGCGAATGGTTCATGTTTTATGGACCCCAGCCATTCACAGTCACCGTAATTCATTCCTTACCCGCCACCATGGAGTCAATTCACACGGACTCATCCAAACCGTACACGTGGTGAATGAGTGTTGAATTGGAAGCAGGATCCTAGATTCGGATGACCAGAAAAAAGATCCATACAAATATCCTAGAATATATCATTAAACTAATAATATTTACTAGGTTTATGCCGGATGACGTTCCCAGCATTATGCACCAATCACTCAGTTTCAGTTTCAGTTAATTGGCAGTCTAATTTAATTATTAATTTTTTGTGTGATAGATAGATCTCTTGATTTATTTATGATTCGTTGTTTGTAATCACACTTTATTAAGATGATTTGCATCGTTCAATGGGGTCGGGGCCTAATTATTATTGCTGGTGGGTTTTAGAAATTTCCTGGAAAGTGGTAGGCCGGGAACAACTTTACAAAATTGACAGGATATAGGGTATTCAATGGACCATTGATTGTTGATGTACCCAGTTCAATTATTGGATATAGTAGTTGTTCTTTTAAGGCACTCGTATAGTATTTTTGACAACTACATTTACCATTTACCATGCTTTGAAGCTGTCACAGAGAACTGAAGTTCGATTCCTTCTTTCCTTGCTGATTGAAACAAGATAATGTTAGGCCAAGGCTATTCTTAGATTTGAATTCGAAATCATGATTGGGTTGTACACTCTGTGATAAGGAGTCCTATCTTATCTTTGTAATAGAGGTCACACGTGCTTCACGTCACCCAATATATGTTGTCTACGTATTATACTTAAAACGTATCATTTAGTTATAACAGTTTGGATGTTTAAGTCTGTGATCTCTACACAGTCCCACTTTATCTACTTACACATCTTTCTCTTAATTTTGTGCTTGGGTCACCAAATAAATAAAATGAGAATCAAAATAGAAAAACTAAAAGAGGAGCATGAAAATCACTACCTAATTTGTATCCAACAGTTTACAACATCATATAGTCACATATTGTAACATTTAACGGCAAGTTCTTATTCTTTCTTACATTCTACTATTAGGTATACAAAGTTCAGATAAATAATGAAAGGTTACAAGTCACGTTTTCCTCTTCATCAATTGATGAAGTAAAGAGTCTTCCTCTTTTTATATCTCCTGGCAGATCTTGTAAAAAGAACGCTATGTGCACCGGATCTACACGAAAGTTTCTACATCCCATAACTAGAAATCAAATAAAAATCTTATGTCTGGTCGGATGTCATCTGCTTTGTGGACCAGAATGTATGTGACAATGCAATTCTCCACCATAGAAAAATATTTTCTTTTTCTTTTTGTGTACTTGGACGGGAAAACCCACATGGCAGTAGCTAGAAAGCAAATCCCATATAGAGTTATTGCAATATCAATTTGTTTGATTCAAAGCGGAACAAGATGGGACGCCATGAAGCGCTATTGATTACACCCCATTATTCCCAATAATTCAGAGACTAAAATCTCCGTGACCATCATGAATATCACATTCAATACGATTAAAAGTTCAAACGTTTTTACCTTGTCATAATACAACTTAAATTGAGGCCTATTTTGCAATAAGTGTGTTCGTAACATTATCACACGGTATTATTAGTTCCCATGTTGTACATGGGTGAGTAACGATTTTAGAGTTTTTAATCAAAGTGGGAGAGATTCGAACTTGAGACATCTCCAAGAAAGTCGAAACAAAAGAATTCGAATTGTAAGAAGCATAAAAAACTATTACAATACAATTATGAACCATACAAAACTATTACAATTCAATTATGATAGTGTTGTGTTGTTCAAGCCTATTGTAGGCATACTTTCTGACAATAAGAATCGCCACGGAGGTCATGGCGGTACGTAAACTATGATTCAAAATTGACAAATACTTGCTGTTCAAAACTTTGTGGTTTTTGTGTTGTAACTTGTATCCTTTAGCTCTACTATTTTCCAGCCATTCTTCAACGAAAGTAGTTTAGTGCTCCGTATCATATTCAGCATGCTTACAACATGGAATGTATTTCCTTCATAGATTGTGGTGGCAACAGGTCTTTTTCTTTCATTAAATTTCCACGCAGTCGCTGCATTTCTGATGCAAATATGTCATCCAACTTCTGCCAATTCAAAAACAATGTGTATGGTTAAAAAATAATGAAAAAGAAAATTAAACCAAATCTAGCTTCAAATTCTGCAAGGATGATATAGGCTCCTGGAACATGTAGAGATATTCAATATCCAACAGAAACTTCAACGGCTGAAGAGCAAACTTACAGAAACTGCAACTCGCAAGCATTTGCACCGGGACACTGCCTTCTTTCTTTTATCTTCCAACAGATGCAGGACATCCTACAGAAACCAATTGGATAGGAATGAAATTTATATGCGAATCCAAGAGAGAGCTTGTAGGGTAAAAAATTAGTTTATTTACCTGTCCCATCCGGTCCCATAACTCTCGGCAGAGTTCTACAAACACAGTAGGATCACAAACAGTGTGGAGATGATCTATTGTCCCTAGCAAAAGAACCTCTAAAGCCTGCATTCTACTTGGGACAGCTGATTCCTCGCCCTTCGAGCCTCGAATAATTTTCTTTAACTTCGTTTTACTAGCAACTCTAGTCTGTATTTAGTTACATGGAAATGAAACAAAAAGCATTAACTCATCGTACTCATATATTAATGATCATAAAGAATTGTAGTAAGCAACAGATAGGTTGACAACATTGTTAACCTAAGAAATTCAGCTGCAAGTTTTTACTCACATTCTCAGCAAGTTTCTCCACAACTGCTAATCGGTAGCTTCTAAATTTGGTCCTGAGCATCGCAGCTTCGTCTTGTAGACGTACTCCTGTGGCATATCCATCAGGGATGCAAGAGCTCCACGATATCAACCGCTTTACTATGGCGGGCCACAAGAAATCTAACATCCTCTTCATGGAGTTAAAAAGAATTCCCAACTGAAAAACAATACATAGTATATTGATGAGTGTTGAAAGAAAGATAAAATTCCAAGTAGCCATTCAATTGTGAAGCAGAGTCTCACCTCATTTGGGACCGAATACATGTTCCCGCCCTGTCTGGATAATTTATGGACGTATTTGAAGCCTAATATTTTGTTTGTCATATTATCCTTCAGCGGTGATAAAACATCACCATAGTTCTTGTCCAAAGCTTCCACAATTGCCTTCTCAACATCGGCAATAACCTTTTTAAAACACGAATGGTCTCCAAGTATTAGTCATACAATTTCAGGTTCAGAATGAAATAACAAAGAAAAACGCTGTTTACACAGTCAGAATTGAGTATTCTTGTTTATATCGCTACAGCTATAAACACTTTCCTTTTCCTATTAACAAAATATCCCCTTTTTCTATAGAAGGAACCATGCATTAAAAAAAACATAAGATAAAAAGTTAAGACTTGAGAGATAGATTGCACTTACATTCTCCAAATCAGATGTATATACTGGCCACTGACTAATGATGATTTCGAATTCATCGAGCATTTTCATCAGCTCATTGTGCATATCATCAACAAAAGGGGTTGTTCCATGTTGTGTTCTGGCACCGGACCATTTTGCCTGAAATTGATCAATTTCTATTAAATTTCCACTCGGATTGTATTCAAGAAATTCCATTCAACACTTGGATTGCATTCTACTGAGCTACCAATAAACACAACTTGCACCAAACTTTGAGCAACACTAGAAATATAAATCCTAGCTATATATAGAGATATATACCTTATCTAGCTTGCACTGGTCAAGCAAATGACGGCGCTTGTCCTGAATCCACATGGTTATATGCGAGTGAAACAGCTCTTTGGCATCAACTCCACCTTTAACAGGGCTGAAAATAGTTTTACATGAGTAGGGATACAAAAGGTAATTAAAAACACAAATTAAAACCAGACAAATCACTCACTTGATGTTCCACAAAGAAAGATCCTGTTGAAATCCTGCAGTTGCAATAACAAGTTCTGCAACTGGAGGCGACAGGCTTCGAGGAGAGCATGCAACAAGGAAAGCACGCAATCTATTCCAGAGGTCAAAACTGTATATGCATGAAGAAATTGTTGGAAGGTCTGTACAGCTGCACAACATTAATAAAGAAAAATAATTAGTATACATAACAGAGGCATATTCAGTTATTCACCAGACATCAGCTGTGGAATTTCAAAACCAAGCATAATTACTAAACAAACGAGTGAAAAAGACGAGGTCACACATCAAAGGATATGGCCATAAGCACATTTTGTGTATCCCAAGGATGTGGCCACAAGAACAAAATAGACTGCTACACAGAATTTCATACATACCTTGGGAGGATACCTTGCTTGTGGATTTCTCTGTCAGTCAGAATTTCATTTCTAAGACCCAAAATCAGAGATTTCATTTTCTGATAAGATGTAGAAAGGTCTCTCTGTGTTCCCTCATTACTGGTTAGAACCAGCTCATCTATCTCTACACAGTGCATTCTTAACCTCTTTCGTGCGGCGACCTGTAAAGCCATTTGGGTTTTAATAAAAGTATAAAAAGGTAAGGGGAGGCTCATGCATGGAGAAGTTAGCTTCTAATACCTGGAAAAATTTGCATAATTTCAACTGTGCCTCAGGACTCAAAATATCATAAAGAAGGGCGTATAGCTGGACAGCAGGCACCAAAGCAGGCGCAGCCGTTCCACTGGCAGGCCTAAAACAATCCACCATCCCTGACAGTGAAGATTCTTCAAGTGACTTGTAGTTCTCAAAAACTGAAGCAAGAGTCTTCTTTACTTGATCCTCGATCTTTGCCAGCATGCAGTTCTGCTTGAAATATAATTTTAAGTTACAAGAGGGAAAAAAATATCTATTATCCATGTCTAACATGAAGGAATACAAACTGAAGAAAATTGCAAGTTTTTAAACTTAAAAATTAATATCAAGGCCAAAATTAGTAATGAAAGTATAAAATATACAAAATATAATGTATAATTGGTTGTCCCCATGGAGGATGAAATGCATGACCAGTTTACTCAAATGCCATGACAAAATACCAATTGCCCTGAGGCAATTGTGAAAGAATTCTAACAGCGCCAAAAACCGAAGAGATAAGTGAAGGTACAAGGAGAAGCAAATTTATCAACTAAGTTTGAAAAGGAAAACAAAGCTTGAGCCCAATGCAGTCAATTCTCATACCTCTTGATAACTTAACAGATTTGTGCTCTTGGCCTTCACATCTGATAGCAAATCATGTACTGTGGTGAGACAGTCTTTGGTCGGTGTAGCGACATCCATGACATAGGAAAGGTATCTGCAAGCAGCATGGAAAATTATACACAATAGAAGTTAGAAGATCCACAATTAGGTAATATTCCCAAGTTTAGTGTAACAAGTTACCATTCTAACATATTTCACTACCTTAAATTGGTGTATGTCTTGGATACTCCATAGTAGGATGCAAATTCAGTCACTAACCACCTCCATGAGCCATGTAACAACAAATTTCTTTGCTGAAAATGTTGAACCTTCATTGCAACTTCTAATGCACAGTCATATGCTACAGTTTCTGCGATTGAACCATGCTGGACATGGAAAGAAGTGAAATAAATATCATACATACATCGAATTCCAAAGATGCATGAATCAGTTTTCAAGAAAGAATTTAGCTATTGTACTGTAAAACCATAAACCACTGTGAAACAACTTAAGTAATCTCATTGTAAAAGAAAAAAATTCAGATATTTCTGGACCATAAGATCTTATATAGGTACCTTAAGATTATTATTTTCATCTGGACTACTAGAATACTTCATGCTTAATTGTATTCTGCCGACAGGTTCATCGTCTAGATCACCGCTATATATAGGCCACCATCGTATCTTGTCACCCTGCATTAAAAAAAAAAAAAAGGTTTAGTTCTAAAGTATAACTATCAACCTTCCTTCTTACAGATTATTAGTAAATTACTAGTTTCTGAAAACTGCACCGGTTCAGCAATAGCAGTCACTTTGACTAAGGCATGACCACAATGTTGTCCCTTGGAATTTTGAACTTGTATAATCAAATCATCACCATTGCTATGTGGAAACCTGTACAAACGCAGTTGTTTAACTACACAGGTATGGAACCATATGAAAGGGTAAAGAAAAAGAAAACAGAAAGGACAAGAGTACATACAACACGCGGGTTTCACTTGATCCGGGTTGCATCTGTATTGCATCCTCTTCAGGTGAACTTGTCAATCTCAAGAGGCAGGAATAAGTTTCTGACAGAAAAAAAGGTCAGCTAGTGTCAGATGCTACTCAAAGAAAAGAAATCTAACTTGAAGTATGAAGACAAAAACATTACATTTCTGGATTCAGACTATGCTTGAATTCGTTTTAGGAGCTAAATTAAAAAAGGTATTAAACCAAATGCAGAGATCCATGCCACTTTCATGTCATAAATATGGTAAGGATGTGAAGTAAAGAATTGTCCCGTATCGGAAAATTAAGGGACCTTGATGGGCTTATAAGGAGTTGGGCTACTCCCCCCATTGCCAATTGGTTTTGGGGTGGAACCTCAACTTCCTTCTTTACTGTTGCCACATGTGAGGGGGCGTGTGAGGATGTGAAACATATCTTCCAGACCAGATTGGCTGCTACCAAGGGTGAGCTATTCCAGCTAGATGGGCTAAATGTCAAGCTGGTTATTTCTTTACACAGAACACTCAACTCAAGTAAGCCTTATTTCCAACTGAAGCTAACAACATAAATCTACTACTGTCATTCGTTAATATCTAAGGCCACTTAAGGCTTAAACTGTACAAAATATTTGCATACCTTGCACTATTTCATATGATGAAGAACGGTTGCACAAAGTATTTGTCCTTGTTTTTAGGAAGCTAGATCCTTGTTTTATACGTTTCCCTCCAGCATCTAGGCAAGCTAAGCTTTGATGAGAAAAGGAATCATTTTGAAGAACACGAGGTTGTAGATAATGTTTCCTTGTAGATTTCAATCCAGAAGATAAATCTGATCTTAAACTGGAGAAGCGTCTACGATAAGAGCCATAATCAATCCTTGGTAGTTTTGGAGTGCAGCCAGAAGGTGGTATCCTTGGTATTTTCAGAGATGGGAAACTGCAGCCAGAAGGTGGTATCCTTGGTAGTTTCGGAGATGGGAAACTGCAGCCAGAAGGTGGTTCATCTGAATCCATTTTCACTTTACGAACTGTAGAATGCCGAAATTCCAATGAGATTGTGACGACCAAAACATTTTGACAGAAAAGTAAACTGAGCAAGTTAACCAAGTAGTGTACCTTGCACTTTTATTTTTCCAGAAGTTTTCAGATGTCTTGGAGCTGCTGACGTACTGAGTAGATGTGAAGGTCGTCGTTCTGCCAAAAGCTCATCTTCTGATTGTAATAATACATGCTGTAAACTGAAATTTCAGGTGTGAGTAGAGGAATGATTAGGTTAGTGAAAGGCCTAAAACATATGATATGACATTCCCATAAAATAAATAAAATAAAAAAAGTAGTGCTGCTGCATGCATAAAAAGACTATAAAAGACAGACACTTGATCAATAAAATGTAAAACTGGGTTTCCTAAAATCCTATTGACAGATACAGCAAAGACTCAAGAAGTTGACACATCAATATCCCATTCATAACTGTTATTTACAATCGTAAGACACAAATTCACCTTAGCTCTGCCTTGCATTTCCAAACTACTCATATTCATATACAACTACCAGGCAAAAGATTTAGTATGTAAATAATGTGAAAATGAAACAAAAATAAAGGAACTATACTCACCCAAATGCATCTCGCAACAGTGCGCACTCGTTCTCCAAGAAACATTGAACTTCAGTGCAACAAGACTGCGCCCACGCATGAAGACAGACCCTAACACATGCATCATAAGCAATTACCGCACACCAAGTACCCTGCACACTGAATGCATGAAACACAAAAGTTAAAACAAATGATAGAAACAACTACTGAATCAGTGAGATAACAATAAAATGTACTCACTTGAATTTCTCTAAATCACTTAGATTCAATAATAAAAAACCAACTACTTATGTGGTTATTCTAAATACATTTCAGCTATGTAACCGACCTTGCATGAAATACTGGTAGGCGAGCAGGTGAACGAATTGGAGATCCGTGAACTTGTACACCAGCAGAAGTCCTGCAATTCTTAATAGTCAGTTTATAGTTCCCCAGCAATGTCCTGTAGAGAAACAAAGAAACAGACCATAGCACAAGAAACATACACAAACCTGATTGGTGAGTTAGAAATTCCATTGCTGGAAGCATAGCGTATAGAGATGCTAGAAAAGACACTTTCTGCTTTTCTTGAACCATTTGTGTTTGCAGGAACAATCCAATTTGAAGAGTGACTTGTGTCATGTGCTCTAAGAGGTGAACTTGGCTCATCAGCATATTCAATCTCCAAAACAGGAGCACTGGGATTATTATTAGAAATATTCTTCTTCAGCTGTGCTTCCAGAGGATCCCGCACCACCTACACAGATGTTAGCAGACTGTTGAGTAAAACTACAATCAACTAAGCAATAGTTAGAAAGCAAATTGTTCTCTAAAGGCAAACCTAGAAAAAGGCTTTTCTTTTAGAAACAAACAACAGGCATTAATGAAAAATAGAATATGTATGCCAATTAATTCAGCTGTGCCAACTTTGTTAGAATAACTTTCTAGAATCACAATTCGTTCCAGCGCGTTCCCTCACCAAAAACCTTAACTAGTTATATTTAATCTTCAAAAATGGTCCATACTAAGTTTAAATAAGAATGCATTTCAATTTACATGCATGAAGCTTTAGAAACAAGTACATATAATGGTATCAATTAATATCAACAATTTGCCACTTGACAGCCTATCCTAACAAAAGGAAAAGCTTGTTCACGATTATGCTTTGTTTCAATGTCATACAACCAAAATAGCACCCACGAAAAAGGTAAAAGATAAAAACAAAAAGAAGCATCTGGTATCAAGAATAAATACAATTGTGAAAAAGGATAAAACCTGATTATGCTTGGATCTTGTTTCCATATTTGCCTGCAAAGTAACATTAGCAGAATAATCATTCAAAGTGTATGGCCATCTCGGGGCACCATCATTGTTCCTTTCCGGTTGGCTAAATGCAAATTCAGTACTTGTATCTGAATCAGACAATTCAACTTCTATAATTTCAGGACATCTTACTCGGTTCCTTCCACAATTCCCATCCACGTCTGAACCAAACCCACTTTCGTCGCCATTCACAGGTACTGATTTAGAAGGCAATCCGAAGCCCCCTCCTTTCCTTAAGTTGTTGACAGCAGACTGTACTCTCTGTAACAAAACTAAATCATTAGAAAATCTTTATGTATGCAGAGCCTAGTCTCTTGTACAAACTTGCAAGAAGCACACAAACACACACTTGGCAAGTCATTGAATTGAAGACTAAACTTTCAACTGAAGATGCTAAAAGAAAAGGGTGAAATTCATTAGGCTTACCTCTCCAACCCATCTTAGGCCATTGGTGTCCAGCCCTCCAGTGAGCACCATTATGAAGTCTCCTTCTCACCTAATAAATTCTACAACATAAACAAACTCTTAGTAAGAAAAGCAAAAGGCTTTACAGGAGAAAAAACTCACAAAGAACCAGACTTTGATACATTATACGCTTGAAAGAGAACAAGGGGAAGAAACACAAATACCGAAATCGAAATGGCTTTGCAGAGAAAAACTGAGAAGCAACAAAGATGACAACTTTTACTAGTTCATGAGATGTACGAGGTAAATATACCACACACTTGAGCTTTGCAGAATCAATTGGGAACCAAAACAATGCATGAATCCCTTTTACAATCTGGAATTACAATCACGTAATCTGTGATCAACCAAGTGATTTATGTATTTATTATAGTTGCCTAGAGCAAAACAGAGATGATATTTACTTTTTTCATTATCTTTTGACCAAAGAGACTTACTAGAATCAATCAGGAAAGTTGTCAGAAATTTACTTGCCAAAGATGAGCCTACTTTATAACTTGGAACAGAAGACTTACCCAGAAGAAAATCATGGAAATCTTTTTATAGGAAATTCTAAAATTTTCTGGCTTTTGCTTCCTCTCTCACTCTCTTTCCTAAATCGTACTTGATTTCATTCCTTTCACTTCCAGGAAACCTTCCTTTTCTCTCTTGGTGTCAATTCCCTTCGGCTTTTCGATATTTCAAAAATTAGAAAGTATTTTGTTTTGGTCTGAAAATATAAGAAAATCAAACTACTTGTCAGTCCAAAATCTCCAATACGATTATTAAGAAGACGAACAACTTAATGATGAGTCTGTCCAATGAAGATACAGAGGATTTTTCATTTATTTTTTGGGTCGGATACAGAAGAGGATTTAAAGGAGACGTGCGATATGCGAGGCTGACGTGGCATATGCGAAGTTGCTTCTCATAACGGTCGAATTTCTTAATGGCGCGTATTTTTCATCTCTTGTTTAGGGTTCAACAATTTAGCACCGACTTAGACTTTTTCTTTTTTCCTTTGTGTCATGAATGGGAGTTGGAAATGATTCTGATTCCTACTTCTCCTGTGTTTATTAACAATGGGTATTAGAAGAATTCTTATTCCTTAATTCACTTATATCAGCTTCCCAATTTGTAACTTCAAACATCCCTTTCTGGTTTCAATCCTCGTCCTTTCTTTACCAATCTTTTATCACAAGAGTAAGAATGGGAGGGATGGCAAACATTCCCTATACCCATCCCAACCCCGTTTCCGTCGAAGATGGGATCATGAATTTGTAATATTATGTGTACTTTGTAATATTTCAAAAATACATGTGAAAAAAATTAAGAAATAAAAACATTCTCCATTCCTACCCTCATTCCCGATTCTTTCCCTCCAAGCGAGGCCCATTCGAGGCGGGGCTTTTCCGCCAAGCAAGGCCCATTCGAGGCAGGGCCTTGCATCAGGATATGTGATCTACAAAATAAACTTTTCTATGAATTAGTATATTAGGTGACGTATGATATACTACAATATCTTGGAGAATGAAATTGGCATTCCTCCATTGTTTTTCCATGGGCATAATAATCGTGAGGAATAATGTTTAATTTTGTTTCTTCTTTTTCTAGTACGAAGGAAAATAAAGAAAAATGGTAATATTCAACCTTTACTCTTGAATGTTAGTATAATGTTCTCTATCACTTGAGCTACAAGCTCTCACTATAAATATTTACTTCATTGTTATAAAACTTCAGGAATCGGCCTTGAGCTCCAAAGGTCAGTCCCGTCCTAAGCCTTCGAGTTCAGCACCAAGAGCCAAACCCCGAACATCCCAGGGCTATATATGGACCCGAGCTCTGGAATTCAAGCCCCTGATCCCATAAAAAGAAAAAATCTACTCTGCAAAACTGAGGAGACAAAGAAAAAACCATTTTTGAGAGCCCAGTAGCTCATGTGAGACCTCTTCCTTCTTTGGTCTCTGTTGTAGTTAATTTACGCAAATTCGTTGTGCCGGATGACACAAATTCCAAAAATTAACAGGTTAACTTTAATTCAAGCTGGGTATTCAAATTAACAGGTTAACGGTAATTCAAGCCGGGTCTTCCACTAAAGAAAGATCAATGATGGCTTCAAAGGAATTCTTTTCCACAGGTAACACATACCATTATTCAGTATAAAGGAAACAATTTAAATTTCTATTAACATTCAGACTTTTTCCTTTTCATGTGTATTTATTACTGGTCTACACCACAGAGATAAACAGAATTTTAACAGGGAAAAAGGAAAGAACCTGGATCCAAAAATTGTTGGATCTAGATCCAGAATCCAGATAACAAATGCTAATTAAGGCATTAGCCTAAGTGAGAAGATGGTGAAGCAAGATAGAACAAACAAAAACCACATGATCAAGATCTAAACCTTCTATAACCAATAACTAATATATATTTTGCCTGTACTGGAAACGAAATTAAACTCTACATTCATAAGTTTGTGCAGCAACAACCTGACAGCACATCAGTCATCATCTGACCCAAGAACCTGCTGCTTAAGAACCTGAATTTTAGCAAACAACTCCTCCCTGTTTTCCTGCAAGACAATAATCGCCGTTAAGCATGCTTTAAAATGGCTTAATAACCTAACAGCCAATTAGTTAATAAGGTGGAATTTGCCACTAAGTCTATAACTACCTTGAATATCAGATACCGAGTGCTGAACCAGATTGTGTATCCAAGACCCACAACTTCCAGCAACTTGGGGAACTGAATCATATGGTGACCAACGTCAATATCCGAGAGAAAGGGAAACCTTCAAATTTGCAAATTAGGAAATTTAAATAGAAACTGACCAATGGAATAGAATCAATAGCTCCAACAACAGCTGATGCTAGCCACAGGGCAAACAAGGCACCACCACCATAAATTAGAACGGCATATGTATCATCACTGTCCAACTGCAATTAGTCAAAGAGCAAGACATCAGTACAGCATATTTTTTTACAAGGGTATTTGCATTTAGTATTTGGCAACATGGTTTCACCAGAATCCAATCAGAAAGCTGGATAGAGAATGCACTCAGCAGTATATGCAAGTGTGCAACAAAGAACTAACACAACCATTAGGGTTAACACTAGTGTATGCTCATTGCATGAGAGGCTGCAACATACAACTGCGACTGCGAATCACATATATTGCTAGAAAGCTATAACAATTTGCCTCTCAAATTGACACAAAACAGAAGGGAACCCCAAAACAGCTTACCATAGACAGTAAACCAATTAACTACCCAAGCAGTCAAGTTCTCAAAATCAGAGAAAAGCCCAATCAATAGCATATGGAGCTAGGGGTCAGGTTGTCTTTCATACAATTCGTGATAAGAGGTTGCAAAAAGTTTAATCAATGCCTTCACATGCAACAAAACCCACATCTAAAACATGGGCTTATACTTGTTTATTTCAGGTTTAGAAAAATATTTGAATTTTCCGCAATTGAAAAGAAACCATTGAGTCAATCATAAAGAACTTGATAAAAATAAGAGATCTTCGACAAAATGCAAAACTTATAAGATTCTCTCATTCAAACAACTCGTTGATGTAAATATTGACATCATGCATGCTTGCATTACTATCTTCCATTCATTAGCAACCAGTTTGTGCTAAATAGCTATCACCTTCTCTTATACTTGAAGATCAACTAACAGAAACAAATGAAAAATAATACTTACACCAACGGAAAAGATTGAGTACAAAAATAAAGGAACAAAAAAAAGAACACACCAGATACTGAACCAAATTAAGCTATCGAGTTGCTCAGGTAACCGCTCAGAATCGACATGACTGTCGAGGTTCCATTGAGCATTCTTAAGACACTCTCAACTAGTTACTGAATCATCATCACAACCCAAAGATCACACAAGCTTTTCAGGAATTAAAGCCAAAGAGTCATAGTTTTGAATAAAATAAAAGAAACTCGTACAACTTGTGCAAAAATCAAAATTGACGTTATAAGAACAGTAAACCAAATAAATAATCACCAGGCCGTCACAGTGCCTGGAAGTAAATAGATGGAAATGGTGTTTTAAATGATCAAAATGTACAGAGGTCATAGTGCTGCTGGAGTAAGGCCTCAAGAAAACACTTAGTTGCTCAGGTAACCGCTCAGATCGACACAATTGTCGGAGTTCCATCGAGCATTATTACACTCTCAAGTAGTTACTGAATCATCATCGCAACCAAGTTTGTACAATATCAGTTTTGAAGAATTTAAATTTATTATAAAATAAATTAAAAAAAAAGTTAAGATGGATAAACCAAAAACAGCAACAGTACATCTTGGATAGAAAGAAGAAACCAACATGATTAGAAAACACAACCAAAATATCAAAAATTCTGAAAGGTATAATAGCTATACAGTACAAAAACAGAATGAAAATAATGAACTTTTCATCCAGCAATTGCAATTTAAAAAATGTAACACCAAATATCTACAATAACCAGAAAATGGGTTAGCATCCAACCACTTGTTAATGAGGTAGGAACGAGGAATAACCTACAGACATCCAGTTAGGAATGTGTTTACTATTTTAATATGTATCAACAGTTATACAAAGTAACAAACCTTTATGTCAAGGTTATTGAAAAACTCAGATATCTGCGTTTGGCCATCCACGCCGTCCACAGTTGAGTCTTCTTTGGGTGCTTCTTCTGTCCAAGTTCGATTGTAAAAATTATTTTCAGGCGGTGGAACATCTTCCAATGATATCACACTATCTCGCTCTTCACCGGCATAAGGATTTCCCCCACTTGTTTCCTCTGATGTTGTTGCTCTTCGCAAAAGCAACCCTGAAAGAAAAACACAAAAGACAATGTTCCCATCAGCTAGCAGTTTCTGTCACTTTCAATATATCAAACTAAAAGAGTATCAACCAAACGCCCAAGATGGACAAACAACATTAAAGAAACCCACTTGAAAATTCCAAATTAGACAGTAAAAATACAAGTGAAAAAACACAACAAAAACAATAAAATAATATAAATTTTTTATTTTAAAAATGGGCCAAAACCCAAAAACCCTAGCTGAGAAATGAAAACAAAGCAGAAATTAAGCATACAAATTAAAGGGGTTTGTTTGGATGGGATACCAAATGCTAAGGGATGGAGAACGTACGAGAGTGAAGCCTGATAGAGTTGCGTGAGAGTGAGGTTTGTCTGAGAGGGAGTGAGGGTTTGGACGTGATGTTGGTGGTAGGGTTCGTGATCAGAAGCTTGTGGTGGTTTGGAAGGTTGGAGATGGCTTGGGTAGTAGCTGTACAAAGCTCCATTGTCATGAGGCTGAACTTGGTTCAGTTCCTTCTATTGGTAGACGATCTGAGAATTGGGGGCGATGCCACCGCTATATAGGAGGGAGCTGTGCTAGGGTTTTTGGGGATTACCGAAATATTTGCTATCCTTCCGATTTTTCCTTTTGGGATATATACAAAAATGGAACCTTATAGAAATGTTAAACAGAAATAGAAGTGCTATTACTAAACTGCCATTCATATAATTAGACCAATATTGACCCTTAATTTTCCTCATGACGATTTATTCCTCCACATCATGTTGGCGGATTAAAATAACAGTCCGGTTCACCTGGTCGCCACGGCCTAGGAAAGAGCATGGTCACCGGTCGTTGGATACATAATCCAACGAAAAATATTAACCAAGACTTTATTAAAGAAAAAACAGTATATATTAATATATATATATAAAAACTGCTCGAAAATTCAATTATATCAAAAACTAATTAAATCTTATGCTCTTAGGCCTTCTCCAACCCATTTGGAGCTAAACCCAAATTTTCCCCTTTCAAAAAGTAACTATTATCGGACCCAAACTATTTTTTTCCCCCAAACCTCCAGAGTCCAGACTTGAATTTTAAGTTCGCTACTTTATTAAATTGTTAGAATGGTTTAAGTCTAATGTTTTTTTTTATGGATAAATTTTCTTCATTTAATCTTTTTAAATAACGTCATAATTTAATTTTTTGAACAATTTGACCTAAAAAAATTGAAATTCTACAAATATAATTTTATTCCAAAAGAAAACACACAATCTTCAAATTCACCATACGTGAAACCCAAGTGGAATAAACTAATAACCACCATCGTGGGGGCTTGGATAATAGTCCCCTCAATTGTCTTTGGGATTACCTGCAAACTGTTGACCTTGTGCATGTTCTTGCATAATTTCATTTTGTTTATCCCCCAATATTTCTTCTTTCTTGGAGTTTGGAGTGAGTTTTGGAGTTGGATCTGATTTTCATTAATTTAAAATATTATTATGACCGTTTAAATAGCTTGGATTTAATATGGATCATTGATTTGAGTTACTAGTGGAATTATTAATAAATAAAAATTGTTTGAACTGTTGACATTGGATTCCAAAGGCAACATCACCGGCGCTTGCCACATGGCTAGACAACAGTTGTAGCACATCAGCAGTGATGGGGCCTATTGATTCTTCCTTGCACATGGGCTTCTTCAGCCTTGAGTGGACTCCACCAAAAAGTTTTCCAGTCCAGACAATAGCTGGATTGGTATTTGGCTCCAAGTTCGGGTTTTCCCAAATTTTGGCCCCTTACTTTTCTTGGGTTGGGAGAGGAATTGGGCTATTATTTGGGATTATTTGGGTTTGGCATCATGGGTTGGAGATAGCCTTAATAAATATATATATATATATATATGTTATAAAACTAAGGGGAATTGTAGAGAGCAATAAGAGGAAGAGAAATACAAAGAATTTGTTCTATGAACTTGTATCAACATATCTTATTCATATTTGATAAGCACCTATTTATAAGCTTACAATAGAGGTATTTAACCCACGATTTATAGCTACTAATTACAATAATAAGGGCATAGGTTACAAAGCAATAAAGGGTGGAGGTTATGGATATTATGGTGGTCATCCACATTCCATAGATTTATAACACTCCCCCTTGGATGTCCATCATACAATGACATTGTTGCCTCATTAAAAACCTTGTTTGGAAAACCTAGTGGGACAAAACCGAAGATAAGGGAAAAAGAGTGCAACTTTCTTCTGGATCATTAATATGGTGTTGGACACGCTTATGTTGCCTCGTTAAAACCTTGCTATAAAAAACCTAGTCGAAGGAAAAAAGAGTACAACGCATAGATGTCCTGTATGTAGTAGAATTGGGATGCTCCCCCTGATTGATATCTCCCCTTGATTAATATCTCCCTTTGATTTTCATTAACTTCTAAAATTTAGGCTTCAGAAAAAGTTTTGGTAAAAACGTTCACCACATTATCTTGTGAACTAATTTGTTTAACTCCAATATCTTGGCTTTTTCTGAAACTATGCCACCCTTGATGAACCATTCTCTGATTTGAGCAATACAAGCAACATTGTCTTTATACATGATCGTTTATCACACTATTCGACCTGTTTTTCAATTTTCAAATGATTGAACTCATTAGTAGCATCAACAACTAATCTAATAGTTAGAAAATGTTACAACAATATCAAATTTGAATTCAAAATACTCAAACTATTAGTGTTAACTCTTAATCAAGAATATCGTGGTACTTTATATCTTTCAAGGGGTCGCTTCACGCAATATATCTCAAATATTTCATGAGTTTTGAGGATCCTCATGTACCATACAGTCTTAATAAACATGCATTTAACACATGCTATAAGTTTCGCATTAAAATATAACTGTACCATCTATGATGAGATGGGAGACTAAAACCATGTCTCTACCAAGAAACCTGATGTCATATTAGTGATCTTATTTCACTTTACAAATACCAATCCGTAACCTTCATACTTAACATTTGTAATTTGGTATTTGAGTTATAGGCTCAATATCCAACCTTTCATATCTAGTGATAAATGGAATTGCCTATTTCCATTTTTTGGCCAATCACATAACTTGTCCACATTCATAAGGCGAGATTTAATATAATCATAGCCCTTGATGATTGTAGTAGCTATTAATAAACCAAATGTATCGTCGATTTGTGATCCCACAATTTTAATGTGTATGCGCATGCATAATTTATAAGCATCTCATTGTTTTGGGGTACCAATGCCTCTTCAAGGGCTTCTATTATCACTTATGGGACAAACATCTTTTTTTAAGATGAATTATTTAGAATATGTGGATCATACTCTTATAGAGCGTTCTTTTCAATAGGGCTTGAATTTTTCAAATAATCTCCACTTCTGAGGAGTTAAGACTTTAGAACCTATATTTATGTCATGCTCCATGCATGCATTATATATATAGTCACCATGTTAATGGATTGTGATACGAGAATATCAATCCATGTTAGCATATGTACAACTTATATATGCATTGTTTTGATGATACAAAAGCGGATTGATTTAACACTATTTCACAACGTTCTTTAGGAACTGCCATTTCTCCCCCTAACGGCGGGAAAATTGTCTCAAAATTTAGGAAAACTCACTGTCATTATCAAATATATATGTGACTATTTTAGCAGGCACATTCCGTAAAACTGATGAAGTGATTCATAATTAAATATTGTATAGGCTCACAAATATCCCCTTGAATTAGGGCTCAAAGTCAATTTTTGACTAAGATGATTTTATGACAGCTTTTATTTGTGAGCATTCTTTGTAATGATATTTGTTGGACAAGACAATATTTTGAGTCTATAAATGATGTCCTTACAAATTTATAAAAATCTTATGTATCATTGAGGAACATGGATTGTTAAGACAGTCATGCCACAACATAAAAGTTATCCGGTCAATGAACTTCTGGTTCATGACATCATAATCTTCAACTACTTTAATAATTGTGTAATATTGGGGCTTCATGAATTTTTTATTCATGACATCATAAACTTCCTACCCACAAAAGAAAGTAGGAATTTTCTCCAATAGACGCCTCTGGCTGTCAATATTGATGCGGTAATACAAAACATTACCATTATAAAACGAAATTAACTAATAACCCAACATAAATAAAATAAAATAAAATGAGTAAAGGTGGTATAAACGAGAAATAAAATAAATTAATTAAAGACTATAAAATTCCAAGATAATCCAATATTAATATGGATTCAATATGTAAATAAAACTACAAATTTAAGAATTGGATTTCCAACAAATTTAAGTTCATATAGGCACAAATAAGTAATGAACTTCAGGTTCATATATAGTATTAAGATCCATGAAAAACTATGAACTTTAAGTTCATATCAACATATATTCGAAACTTCAGGTTCGAATATGTAGATCTAAATAAAATAAATTAATAGTTCTGCTTTGAACTTCATACTCAAACCGATGTATATGCACTCGAAACTTCTGGTTCGGGTTCTTGACATATGTAGGCCTCATGGAATTCTGATTTTGATTCATACAAAATCAATGAGTTTCATGTGCTTATGTGCTCTTTAAATTCGTGGAACTTTATGCGCTCAATTATTTGGAATCAAAGAACTTTGGGTTTTGATTCAATAAAAAAAAAAACTCCAAGGCTTAATCTAGTTATATGATGAGGATCGAGGAACTTCGGGCCATGATCTTTTGTATAATACAAACTCATCATAACAAGTTGTAATTAATTAAGATAATGCTTAAAATTAAATAAACAAACAAGTATAATATATATAAAAAGGCATTATATTCATGTGTAATAAGAATAAGATTTTTTTTCTCTTAAATGAGCATGATGAAGTCTGATGGTGAGTACAAAGAAACTCTATACAATGTGACGACTTTAGCTCATATAAGAAGAAAGAAAATTCAAAGAAAGAAAACATACCAAGAGCAATGTTGTGCTGATAACGTGTTATAAAACTAAGGGGAATTGTAGAGAGAAATAAGGGGAAGAGAAATACAAAGAATTTGTTCTATGAGCTTGTATCAACATATCTTATTCATCTTTGATAAGCGCCTATTTATAAGCTTACATTAGAGGTATTTAACCCACAATTTATAGCTACTAATTACAATAATAAGGGCATAGGTTACAAAGCAATAAGGGGTGGAGGTTATGGATATTATGGTGGTCATCTACATTCCATAGATTTATAACAATATATATATATAACTTTTATGCTAAAGAGTAACCTGTTTGGTTCAAGGTTTAGGAGCTTGAAAATGGGTTTCAAATTGCATTCTCATGTTCGATAAGTGCACTATTGGGAACGCAATTATGGACTTATGGGTATGGACTTCTCGTAGGGGAGAAGTTCATACCCTTGCTCACCTTGGGAAATTTTCCCCCCCATTTGGGAAAGCATTTAAAGCATTTTTTTGGACTAATTTACCCATGTTATTATTTGTAAATACTACTTTTTACCCTTAAAAACTCTTAATATATTAACCTTTAATAATTAAAAAATCAAGAGTATTGTTGGAAACTTAATAACTTTTCATTCCTAATACTGCACTAACCAAACATGAGAATGATAGATAGTTGCAATTCCTAGTCCTCATTTCCCAGCGTTCTCAAACGTGAAATTAAACATTGGAAGTTTATTTTTAAGAAGTTCAATCTGCTAATCAAACGGGCCCTAATGGTTTTCTTTTAGGTAGGTTTGGTTTGTTTACGTATTTGGGCTGGTGTGCATATGTAGTTGGAGGTTGCAACCAAACAGAAAAAAGTGTATCAAAAGACCATTGGGCTATTTGTGGGTCTCGAGAAACTTCCAATTGAAAACACAACGACATGGCCCCAGCCCCAGCCCAAGTAACCGTCGCCGAAATTTGACCTTTTTCAGATCCAACCATCTTCCAACGTTCTATCCTCTTCTCATAATTATGGTCCAATCGGAGAAGCACAAAGCAACCTAATCCTTAAACCACTGTACTCGCCACTCTCCTCAAAAATCCACACTCATCCAGACGACGCCGTCTCGTACGCTAGCTATCCCAAGAAGCGAGTAGTTAACATTTTCATTACTCCCAGCATTAGGCCAAATCCTAACAATAATCTCACCTTTTTCAACCCAACTTGTTCAAAATCAAACGAATCTCAATCCCTCTCTCTCTCTCTCTCCGTCTCTCTCAACTCTCAAACTCTCTCTGCTTCTCCTTCTCCAATGGCTTCCGCAGTGCCCGAAACCCTAAGCCGAGAACAGTATGTGTACCTGGCCAAGCTCGCCGAGCAAGCCGAGCGCTACGAGGAGATGGTGAGCTTCATGGAGAAGCTGGTGGTGGGGTCCACCGCCGCCGGGACTGAGCTGACGGTCGAGGAGCGCAACCTCCTCAGTGTCGCCTACAAGAACGTCATCGGCTCGCTCCGGGCGGCTTGGCGCATAGTGTCATCGATCGAGCAGAAGGAGGAGGGACGCCGGAACGAGGAACACGTGGCGCTCGTCAAGCAGTACAGATCCAAGGTCGAGACTGAGCTCTCGGCCATCTGCGCCGGAATTCTCGAGCTCCTGGAGAAGCACCTTGTTCCATCGGCTTCTACTGGAGAGTCCAAGGTCTTCTACTTGAAGATGAAGGGCGATTATCATCGATACCTCGCTGAGTTTAAAAATGGCGATGAGAGAAAAACCGCTGCTGAGGACACCATGGTTGCTTACAAGGCTGCTCAGGTATTTTGATTTCTTTTTCCTTCGATTTAATTCACTTAAAAACCAAATTTAATTTAGTTTGATTTGGTTTAATTGGATTGGTGTGAAGGATATTGCGCTGGCTGATTTGGCGCCTACGCATCCGATAAGGTTGGGGCTGGCGCTCAATTTCTCGGTGTTTTACTACGAGATCCTTAATTCCTCAGAGAAAGCTTGTAGCATGGCTAAACAGGTTTGGGCTTCCTTTGAAATTCTTGAAGTTATTGGTTTAAAGACTTGTAATTCTTTACTTCTTATGGTATGATCATATGAATAGAAAACACTGGAGTATGTTGAATTTTGAATATGGGTGCGAAAGATCTTTAGGTTGCTTGCCTAGGTATTTGTTAATTTGAAATTAGGGCAGCTTCATTTTTATGGAGGCAAATTAGTAGTGGAATACATAAGCTACAACGGTGTTGCTTACTGTAAAACTCTTTCTGTTAGTTTGAGGATGTTGAAGTAGTTTATTTTACTCAATGTGCTACAAATTTTGCTGTTCTGGACATAATTGACTGAGAAGTAGACTCTTGGAAATGCCTATTTCTTCCATATTTTGGTCCTTAGCCGCCAATATTTTTCTTTAGAAGCAAAAAGGTATTCTTTTGATTGCATAAATCTTTAGCGGTGCTCAATGACACTCCAACCTAGCCTCTTCCACGGTCTTAAATTCTGAGGGCAAATGAAATGAAGGGATTACCCATCCCACCACGTAATGACCCTGTTAGCGCCTTTTCCACCTGGACTGATGCACATTTGCATCATTTATGTTATCCATATTGTATTTATTATCAAAACATATGCTAGCAGATGAATGTGCAGTAAATAGGTAAGATCATCATGTCACTATCTAACCCCTGCAGTAACCAATATTTGGTTTAATCTACACAGTTATAGTTGTTCATCTACATGCATACTATGTAAGTCCTTGTATATTTATCAAGTGTTATTTAGTCTGTGCATTTGTTATTGTTAATTTATATGCATATATATATATATATATGTACTATATATAAATCACTCTTATTTAATTGTTGCAGTTATTTAATCTACTCCATTTGTTATTGTCTACACTTTTATACATATACTTGTTATGTTGTGTATTCTGTCATATTTTAGTAACTAGTAAACCCTTTCTAAGTAATAGTGTGTATCTGCACACATTATGTTCACCCTAATCAGTCCAAATCTGTATACAGTTAAGTTTCTTTTTTTTATTGTCATAATATTTAGCATCTCCTAAAGTTTCATTGGAAGTTTCCATTTTTTCAAACAATTTCCGTTGCTTCTCTCGAGTTTTTACCACTATCGTGTTTTGGACCTCTGGTATATTTTCCAGACTGATATTTTAGACCTTGGCCTCCAAGACATCGCACATTCTTGGATAAGGCACTATAAATTAGCATTTCTAATTTGGTAGGATTTAACTCACTTCTTCTGAGATGCAATATGCTATTAGGAGACTGAGATTAGCAAGAAGTTGGTTGTGATTATTTATAGTATTTCCATACTTGCTACACCAACATAGTATGATTATTACTTTGGTAGCATGCAAAGTGCATCTTCTATGCTGGAGGCTAACGCTAATGGTTATACTGGACCTTTTTTTTTTCTTTGGTGAAGATAAGAATGGACTTTGACTGTATGGTTGCAAGGGTTGCTTGATTGAATTTATTCATTAATTGTTTTCTCTTTACCTCTTGAGGTTTCTTTTGCTTGCATTTGTAGATGGATAATTGGGAATTATGGATGTATAGATTAGAAGAAGGGAAAATGTTAACTTGGGAATTTTAGATTTTTGTATGGTGTTTTGGCAGTATTAAATTTTATAGACTGTAAGCGGATGAACTCACTTATGTTCTACCCATAAAGAGTTCATTTAGTTAGGAAAGAAGCCAAACTTGACATTGAGTGGCACCAGCTAGCAAGACCAACCAAAAGC
The DNA here is from genome assembly GCA_020226455.1 of Prunus salicina. NCBI lineage: Eukaryota > Viridiplantae > Streptophyta > Magnoliopsida > Rosales > Rosaceae > Prunus > Prunus salicina. The sequence continues at coordinate 13,681,452 of CM035342.1, forward strand.
AGGAGATACAATTATATTCACTGGGAATAGAATAGTTATGCAGCAATTACAATTGGCTGATGCATGTTCATCTATGTGACATAGATGCAAAACGTAATTTATGGCATGGACTTCATAGTATCCTAGTGTGATCAATTGTCTGTTGTGTTTTTTAACATTTAGATATTGAAAATCTGCGTCCAAAAATCTTTGGGTAAGGGTTTCATCTCATGTGAGGTATATATTCTAGTCATAGGAAAGCTAAGAGCTAATTAATGGTTAGAAAATTTTAGAGGTCAAGTACAAGAATTAAGCCAAAATGCATTTGGTATCAACTAAGAGATAACTTAGGAGGCTACCTAATAATTCCCCTCAAATTCAATGGTCTAGAGAGAACGAGTTTTTGGAATGCAAAAGTACATAAAGGTGCTTGTGAATCCCTTAATGAAGAAATAAAAATCCTGACGGGTTGAAGGAACAAACTGAAACCAATTACTGTCAGAAAGGTATATGGTCACAAATGAAGTGATAAATCAAGCTCAATGTGCTTGGTGCGAGCTTGGAAAACCAGACCAGAAACTAAGTTTGTAGCATTGAGGTTACCAAACTAGAGCAGTACCGGATTTGAAATAAGCAAATGGAGCTAATGAGGAAAGGTGGATAATCCAAAAAATCTTGGTACAAACTTGAGTAAGTGAGCAATGCACTGGAACAAGAGACAGTAGTCTTCTTTTGGCAATACAAAAAATCAGGTTGGGGCCCAAGAAAACTTAGAAACCAGAAGTTGAAGACCAAGAAAACCAACCCAATCAACATTAGAGAAAGCATAAACAGCAACGGTACTAGAAGATGGTCAAAAGTCTAATACAGAATCCAGAGTTACTTTCAGAGACTGTAGAATGTGCTCAATAGCAACAAGATGTAGGGTTCACAGGACACTCATAGATTGAGCAGCATGATGAATTGCAAAGGTGATGTTTGGATAAGTCATAGTCAGCTACTGGAGTAAGCAAACTAAACAATGGTATTCAGTAGTGTCTGAAAGGGTGAGTATGCAAAATTGCAACTTAGTGCTCAAGGGAGTGGTGCCTGTTTGCGCTTTCCCATAACATTTCCTAGTTGCCCGAGATGGAAGGCCTAAATGTAAAGAAGACAACTCAAGGCCTAGAAAATAAGTAAGTGTGCCAGGATTCAATATTTAAAATTTGTTGCAGAAAGTGGACATATAGGAGGAAAGCAAAGATGGTGTGTCTCTGGCTATCACAATTTCATCCACATGAGAGTGACATTTAAATACAAATATGAAGGGATCTGTGTGTAACCATGGGATGAAAGATTTAAATTGCTGAAAGGCATGAGGAGTTTGTTTGGGCCCATTAATAGCCTTGTCAAGCTGGAAAAAAAAAAGGTTAGGATGCTGGGATCCACAAACCTAGAGAGATAAAATGTCGGGGTGCAGGAGGCAAGGTGGTGATTAGGAAAACAGAATAAGAGGAAGTAACAAATGATGGAGAGAAATTTTGATCAATGGTTCGAACTTGGGACCTCTTCCAACATTCGAAAGAGAAGTACCACTAGACAAAGAGCTAGTTGGTTTTATTGTCTATACTTTGTTAACTCCCCATACATGAGCTGATATAACATATCTGTTCCGATTGATGTGATAATCTCTAGATTTCTTAAACTACCTTGCGTTGTATGCAGGCTTTTGAGGAAGCTATTGCTGAGCTTGATACGCTGGGAGAGGAATCATACAAAGACAGCACCCTTATCATGCAACTGCTGAGGGACAACCTCACTCTCTGGACTTCAGATTTGCAGGTCAGTGCAACTTTCAAATTGAGTATTTTTTGCAGCGATTTATGTAGTGGGGATGATATACTGTTTGAATTTTGATGCATAAAGTAAGCAAAAAATCATCAGAATATATTAATTGAAACCTCAAAATCAAGGGTCCAATGTCATGATTTACTGGTTGAATTTTGATGCATAAAGTAGGAAATATAATTATAATGCTCTGTATGACTAAGAAATAAAAAGGGTTTGATTCCCTTGCATGTGTGTGGTCTTTTAGTTTGCAAATTTTAGTAATGGGTGTGATGTGCAGGCCATAAATATGTAAGGTTGCATTTTAGCTTCTAAAAGCCTTTCCTAAATATACCCGTGTTTGGATTCTTGCAGGAGCAGATGGATGAAGCTTAAGCACTGGATTCTTAATCTCCTTGAGGGAGGTGGGCTTGAATGTCACAAATATTCTGTAATCTGCCGACGACTCTATTATGTCCTTATGTGCATATCATGTGCTCATGTTGACATGTTTCCTTCTAATTTGTTTGGTTTGATTAATGAGAGTAGTAAGATGATTCCTGGTATTTTTTTTTACATGCTCCGCTTTTACCTTATGATATGATTGGAAAAAAAAGAATTGAGACCATTCTGATTCCAGAACGACTCTCTATCATCAGTTTAGCTGCCTTATTTTAAAGGCATAAAGTGGTTACCCAAAGGTTTTTGCCTTTCGCCCTTTCTTGCCCCCTGTCTTGCTCATAATATTTTCCCTCTTATTTACATTGGTTCATTTTATATTCTTTTGGATTACATTGGAGAGAATCGAACTTTAAAGTTGTCCTGGTCCTAACTCAATTCTCCACCCTCCCTCCCACTCGGGCTAACCCTTAATGTGCTTTTTCATCAACGCATTGTGTTGGGAGCTTCTGTAATGAGGGGCTGTGTCGAGGGGTAAGCTTCTGTAATGAGGGGCTGTGTCGAGGGGTACAATCTTGCCGTCTAATAATAACTTTGCAATTTGAAAGAAGGGCTATTAAGTCCCCTTCATTATAACCCTTCACTATAACCCCTCATTACAGCCCCTCTGTGTTGTGTTGTGTTGTGCATCATCGATGAGTTTGGAGGAGCCTGAAAATGCTGCTCATCACTCTAGTGAAGCTTGGTGTTTGCGTGGCTGCCAGTCCATTCTATCAAGGGAGATTTTCATTTGAGAAATGGGCTTGTTTGGTGATGAGAGTCCGGTCTTGTGTTGAAATTGCTAATAATAATCACCTCAATGGTCACTTTTTTACATGACCAATCTCACAGCTTTGATTCAAACAGTGGGGCATTGAATTACAAATTCCAAGGTCTTCTCATCAATCCTTGGTAGGAATTCTAAGCAGCTCTAACATCAAGAAGGCATAAATGGCCAACTGAAAACTACACCCATCATTGTCTGTCCCAAAGAAAGAAAACATGTTCTTTCATTCACTCAAAGCAATAAAACTCTGAAACCAACTTCACTTGGCCTTGCTCATTGCAAATAATCTACCATTTCAGCTCAAGAACCAAGGTGTTTTTGGTCTTCTCCCAGCTGCTGATTAATCATTGGCGCCTCATGGGAAAAGTTGATCTCATTCAAAACTTGATAACTGAATTTAACAAGCAGCTCCTGTTCTAGTCCAAGTCCATTATTCCCTATTCGAAGCAATCATGCTTTGTAGTTCGTACATCCAGTTAAGTTCCAGCGGGAACTCTCTTAAAAACCATTTGACTTCTATTCTGTATTTGAACCCAAACTTATCAATTTCGATCAAATAGTTTGATTTTTTTTTAATTTTTTGGTTACACTATCATTTCGGATCACATATCCAAATAAGAATTCACATAATCAGTCATTCAAATTGACGAGAACACGTCCCTTAACTAGTAATACTGAAATTTCGTAAAAATGCATTCCTTGTTGGACGCTTTTCTCCTCACATTATCTTATTTTATTTTACATACAGTTCATATCGAGAAAGGGTGAATCGAATAATCAATTGAGTTAGATTGTGATAGTAGGACATCGTTACAGGTAGATTTCCTCCGTGGTTGAGATCCAATTACATTCAAAAAAGTGTATTATTAACCATAATAACAATAAAATACTGCATTTCTGCATCACTGATCAATTTTTTTTAAAATAATCCAGCATTTTCTGTTGCAGCATCATAATAAGGTTATTAAAATTGTGAAAGAAAAAAGAAACAGACTCCTCTTGGAATGAGCAAGTATGCATTGGTCTCTCTAACCCTAATCATTTCCAATGTATCCATACACTATCTTCCACGACAATCGACAACTGCTAATTTTGACATCATCATTACTGATTAAAGAAAGTCTAGAATTTATAAAAATTGCTAGTGGAAGGGAAAGAAGAGGACAAATCACAAAACGGAAACAAAAGTAGATCCGTTACAGCAGAGAGACACGTTTTAATTTTATTATTGTATATAAATATAAATAATTAATATATATTAGGTCTGAGTCTCAGCTCTGGCTGGTGCTCTGGATGCTTTTGATGCATGGGGGGCTCGGGGTTTGAGAGAGAAAGAGAGAGTGCTCGAATCTCAAACACTTGCAAAAACCCTAAAGACCAAAAAGAATGGACAAATTAATATCCATTGTCCTCTCATGCCATTGCCATGCAGGTCCAATAGATTTAAGCTTTGCTTGCTCTAGCAGTTTGCATGAAGCATGAAGCTCTTACAAATTACAGTTAAAGTGTGTCAAAGTAAAAGGCTGTTTTTGTTTAATTTAATTCAACTTTGTGATGCACGATTACACGTGATTTGGGATATGTTTGTAGTAAAAAGTGTTTCACATTTGGTCTTGGAGAATTTTTGGGAGCCAAAACCCCATAAAAGAGGAGGGTGGTGGTGGTGGTGGTGGTGGAAAGGCTAACACAGAGAGAGAGAGAGAGAGAGAGAGAGAGAGAGAGAGAGAGAGCATCTCTAGGAGAAGAAAAAAGGGTTGGAAATTTGTGTTGGTAAAGTCTAGAAAAGGGAAAGATTCAAAGATCATGTTTCTTTTAGATCTTGTTTTGGTTTGAAACCCTACTTTTTATGAATGCAGGATTGAGTATCCTAAGTAGGGAAGCTTTAGAATTTTTTTCCATTCAATTTAATTTGACAACATATGGTTGGAATGGAAACTTTGAATGTTGGTGTGCCTAATTTGAATGACCTTCAATAAAATATACGAAGGTGAATGATTGATTTTGGAATTCAATGACCTAATATTATTAGGGATTCCATTTGATTTTGCAGTTCGATAAAAAATAATAACTCAAACACAAAACTCATTTAATTCATGGCATATGTCAATAGTTCATTAAAGTATTTAATATTTACCTCCAATTATTCTTTTTTTCCTGACATTTGTTAAGAATTATTGGTGATAATAACTACCATAATGTGCTTAATTTAATGTCAATTATTATGAATTATTGGCGATAAATAAATACTCTAAAAAATTATTAACACATGCCATGACAATTTCATCATTCTATAATTTCTATCCCACTTTTCTTCTTCACATACGAAATTTGTAGCCCTATTCACCTTACTCCAAAATAAAAAAATCTAATAGGTAACTAAAACAAGTATATTGATCATTGTTCACACCATGGTCCCTGTTGGATCCAAAAAAATACTTCCATACCCCGGAATCATTGTTCCGAAAAAGATAGGAAGAGGGAGACAGTGACACCGGGACATGGAAATTTCTCTCATGAGTTGAGGGTATATTTGACTTAGGACATGTGCATGCATAACATACAATTAGAGTGGGAAAGGTCAAAAGTACCATGGTGATGCCGATTTCTGAACCAAAACGGTTAGTTTTGATCATCTGCTGAGATTGCACAGAGCACGCGACTTACTCTAAGGTGGAAAATGACAAAGCCATTGTCCATCGGTCATTCTTCACCAACCCCCTGCTACATCTACACCTACATATTTACCCCTTCATTTCTTTCTTTCCCAATTGCCAATTGCCACTAAGCTTCCTTTGCCTACCCTCTTCTTCCAAAATAACATTAAATAAATTAATAAATAAAAGAGAAATTCATTCCAATATTTTTCCACCAAATACATTTTGCATTTTACAATCACTTGTCATATACTCATTCAAAGAGCTTTAGATGATCTCAAGTTCTCAACTATTAGTTGGTTGCAAATGTTTCACTTATCTAATCATCACAAACTCATGACGGCCTGTTAGACAACAAATCTAATTACTTGATATTTATCTCCTGACTTCTATAATAATTTTCTTGTGTATCTACGGCGCTATGTATATCAAATTCCGATAAACTATTCAGTATTCACTTAATATTTACTGTACAACAATAGTTCAATTATATCTATTAAAACTCGATTCGGGTGGCGAACATACTAAACTCAATTCTGAATCTGCATATGGTATCCCCAAGTCTTCCTTTTCAATTGTTGAGTTTCTTACCAAGCTTGTAAATTCTTTTAGGTATGGCATTAAAATGGTACATAGTCCTTACAAAAATGCAATGGGGTCAGATTCAACTAGTAGTAAACAATTGGGCTTGTAAGAATTGGAGTATTTGACTTAGGATCACCCTTTGAAAAAAAAATTATATTCGTAAGGGTTAATGAGCCCATTAAACTAACCCGCATTGTTCGTAGTACAGCTTATATGTTCACAAATTAAATATGTAATCTCCCTACCGTATTTTGTGGAATCATTAATTACATCATTGCTAATTATATGAGATAATCACAACCAAACATTTACCAGAAAATGAAAATCACAACCAAACCAAATTATCCTAGTTTCTCAACAAGAGGATTACTGCTCTTTAATACTTAAAGCCACATTGTGGCTTCTAGTTTGAATAGTAACATTTTATTTTACACACTTATGATAAGAGTTCAAATCTCGCTCCCACTATTTTTTAAATAAAAGAAGGAAATAAAAGTTACTTTTTCATTAACAAGTCTTTGACACCGATTCCATTAGGCCCCGAACTTCTAATTGCTTGCCTATTGAGGCATATTCATGCACTTCATTTAATATTTTCACACCTTCCATCACATTGTTATCTAACTTTAAATTTTTGAAATCGACTCTTATGTAAGTTATTAAATTTCTGCACTCGCGCATAGATATATAGATTTTTCACGAGTCGTACTGACTTTAGATTGTCACGAATGACTAAAGATTGTGAGAATGCAATATTTCACGTACATTAACATTTATACATTGAATTACTTGTCAAAAAGATATTAGTAATTAGAATAGCATCTTATACAAAGAAATGACATGAATATTATTATCTTTATTTTTTTAATACCTTAAAAGACCTTGATTTCATGATATTTGACAAAAGACAGGTATGCGTTATCAGAAGCCAAGACACCTACGAAATAAATCCTAAAAGCCTAATCTTTATCCCTCATCAACTGAACAAAGTTTGGTTTGTATTTTGTTTTTATTCTGTCTTTTATATTATTTCGTTATATTTTGATTTCCCAAACCAAAAATAAATTATAAAAAGAACAAATTGTTTGGTTTTCTTTTGTGGGCTTGGTTTTTTTATTTTTGGTTCTGTATCTCTATGAATCCACAACCTTCTCTCCCCCAATCTCACGTTTACCCTAGACCCACATGCTCAGTTCCTACATAAAGCTCCTCTTTGCATATAGTCTCTCCCCAAACACCTCTCTCTCTCTCTCTCTCTCTCTCTCTCTCTTCCTCACTCTCTTTGTTTGTATCTATACCACATTCACACTTTCTTTATAGACTCCCTCTTCTTCTTCTTGGGTCCTGTTTTACAATGAAAATGCCATCTTTGATAAAACCAAGACTCTAATTTGATGATATTTTCTTGGGTTTTCCAAGGCATATTGAGGTGCTCCAATGGCAGACAGCTTTGACTGTGCCAACTCAAACCTTCTTTGTGCAGAAAACTCAGATACCTGCTTTGATGATCTTAATTCTAATACCATAGATGACTTGGGGCTGTTCCCTTCAATGCCCCATAAAATCAATAATACCCACAATCAAGACCCCAGTTTTAATCATAATAGATCCAAATCTATGATAGATTTTCCGTTACAGAGTGAAGAAGGGGTTAGTTCAATGGTTAAGAGGGAGAGTGAGCATTTTCCCAGAGACGATTACCTCAAGAGACTGCGCAATGGGGACTTGGACTTGAGCAGTAGAAGAGAGGCCCTTGATTGGATTTCGAAGGTTGGTCTTATTACTTTTCTTTAAGTTTTACCTTTTTTTGTTCCATTGGTTATTGCTTTTCTTATAATGATTTGGACTTTTTACTAGTTTTTGCGATTGTCATTCAGGTTTCCTGCAATTGGGTTTTGTTCTTCAACAGCATCATAAAATATTTGTTTACAATGTGACTTGTTTGATTGTTGTCGATATGTTCTGGATGTATCTAAGTTGTTGGGGATCAATGATCATGAGCGATTATTCCTAATCTAGTTCTCTGTGGCATCTCGTTTGTGTTCTAAAATTGGATATTGGTTTTCCCTGTATGTTTGCCCATTTACTTCCTCACTTATGTTTCCCTTGTTTCTGATTGATGATGTCCCTTTTGCTTGATTACTGAATTAGGTTGACTTTTTGTCTATTGTGATCAACAGGCTCATGCCCATTACAGTTTTGGACCATTGAGTGTTTGTCTATCTATGAACTACTTGGATCGCTTCCTTTCACTTTATGAATTGCCTGTAAGTTCAGAAATTGGACCCAAAGTTTGCTTCTTTTGTTATCGGTTCAATTTCAAACAGTGTGTTTTCATTTATGGTGTTTCTGTTCTTGTACATACAGAGAGGTAAAGCCTGGGCCGTGCAATTGCTAGCTGTGGCTTGTTTATCAATAGCAGCCAAGGTGGAGGAGACTACTGTACCTCAGTCTGTGGATTTACAGGTATTGAAATCATGTGCATTGATTTACAATGGTTGACTTGCAAATTTGATATTTTGGAAGCCGCTGCTGATCTCTGATTTACTTACAATGTTGTTGTTCTTATGTGTGGATTGTGCACAGGTTGGAGATCCCAAGTTTGTGTTTGAAGCTAAAACTATACTAAGAATGGAGCTTCTTGTGATGAGCACTCTAAAGTGGAGAATGCAAGCTTGTACTCCCTACTCTTTCATTGACTACTTCCTCAGCAAGATAAGTGATGATCAACATCCGTCAACATCATATGTCTGTAGATCAGAACAACTCATATTGAGCACAATAAGAGGTTTATTTTTTTTTTCCTGACTGTGAATGAGTTATATTTTGTAGTTTGATGTTCTTGAGGATTAATGGGTCAATGAACTGCTGGATGGGAATAAATGCAGGTATTGACTTCTTGGAATTCAGGCCTTCTGAAATTGCTGCAGCAGTGGCAATTTGTATTTCAGGAGAAACACAAGTAGTAGACATTGATAAGGCCATTTCTTGTTTCATGCATGTAGACAAGGTAAAAAGGTGTTTCAGAGATGCAAACCATGATAGGACAAATTTGCTTTAGCTAATGACAAAGTATCCTGGATTTAATATGATCTTTTTATCAATTTAATGATTTCTTGAAGCTCATCTGTTTGTGGGATTTGCAGGTAAGAGTGTTGAAGTGTCTTGAACTGATGAAAGATTTGTCATTGATCAGTGGTTCTGCTAATAGGGGAAGCGCCTCTGCTTCATCCGTACCCCAAAGTCCGGTTGGGGTGTTGGATGCTGCATGCTTGAGCTATAAAAGTGATGAATTTACAGTTGGGTCATGTGCAAATTCTTCACATAAAAGTCCAGACATTAAGAGGAGGAAACCAGACAATCCGTCTAAAATGGACTCCAAGTCATGAGATGTGAATTTTTCTCCTTCACAGGCTATCGAATCAGTTTGGTTGAATGGGAGTTTTGGTGTGGTTTTGGAGGTTCCTTATAGTAACACAGAGGTGAGAGAGAGAGAGAGAGAGAGAGAGAGAGAGAGAGAGATGAATAAAGTAATTTGGAAAAAAAATATCCAGGGGTCTCATGCTTCTAGCATGAAAGTAAAGTCACCAGCTGTTTATAATGAGACTACTCAACAGCCATAGATTTTATAAGTGGTGATGATCCAGGGGTGCACAGCATTTTGAAAGATATGATCCAATGGTGTTTGGGGAAAATACAGTTTTTGTTGTATCTACCAGTTCAATGAGAAAGGGATCTGGAACTATATATAGCTGAAAAATATGTTCAAGTTTTTGTTTTTAACATTTTCCTTTCAGTGACAATATAAAGCAAAAAAATAAAATCCAGCAGGAGATCCAATGTTTTATTTTTTAATTGGATGAATGAGTTAGTAAATTTGTGGTCCATTTCTGGACAATAAGATGCTGCTAAGTGTTGAAGAGGGAGGAGTTGCTATTGGGATTGACAATGGCTAGGATATGCCCCATTGGCCCTAAATAGGAGGCCCACCATTATTTGTTTTGAGTGGTGACCAGTCAAAATCTGAGCTTTCTCTGTACCATCATGCAAGTATTTCTAGTCATTATGAAAGATAGTTCCAAAAATAAGCAATCTTGGAAATAAACCCATTACAGGTTGCACCCATAAACTTTTGGCCAAATTAATTAACTATTAAGCGATGTGATTTGATTCGATTTGAACTAAAATGAAGGGTGAAATCAAATAGTAATTAATTGGACAGTTTCACGGTTTACTATTTTATCTTGAGAAAATGATTTAAAAGTTTTCCTCTTTCGATTGGAGCGGAAGGAAAAAAATGTTATTCCGGTCCATCTTGAACAAGAACATATGTCACTCTTGAACAATAACACCATAGATGTCACTTCTCTAGCAACCATAGGCCGCGAGCAGACAGATCACACTCCTACGATCTTGACCACAGTCAACAACCAAACCGATGGGTCATCAGGAAGGAAGCTCATACGACCACGTCAGCTGCTACAGACAAGAAGAGGTAGCCTTGTCAGGAGGAGCACGAGGAGTTGGATGCAGAATTAAAAGAGCAAGAGGGACTAAGCTTGAAGGATTACTTTGAGCAAGGAGTTGTGAATTTTTATTTTACATAAGTCATTGAAGAAAAAATAAAAATATTAATCATGTCACTATTGGAGAATAATATGGTCAATGTCACTAGCTACTGGAGAATAACTGGACCGACTTATTCTTATTTGGAGGTGCTGGACCATTTTATCTTCGTGCCTCTTATTTGTCCTTATATAGTAGTAATGCTCTTTTTAGGAATTAAGAACTACAAATTTTTAATGCATATACTTTAGCTAAATTAAGTTAATAAATTTAAACTAAAAAAAATAATTGGTAGGTGCAAGTGGTTTCTTTTAAATATTTTAATAAGTATTCTTTTTCTAAAGTCCAGCTATAATCGGGGAATTTTATTGCCTAAAAAGGTTTCCTGAATTAAAATGTGGACTTTTAATTGGGTTTTTCCTTTTCCCATACTTTCACTTGGTGATCATATTAATGTAAATTTTAATGAAACAGTAACATATTTTTTTCTTTTGGTAATTGGAACATAGGAAAACTTAGTCGATTTTATTTAATGATGTGGTGCAGTCTATAAAGGCTATTAATACTCCTCTTAATGATACATGAGGGGATTATAAGTCTCAATATTTAGCATGTGCTGTTATTTTCACTTATGTTCTATTTCTCCACCCACCATGTAAATTTGAAAAAACACAATTCTATCTTTCCACCCAACATTATCCCTAAAATACCCTTTACTTATTAATTCAAGCAAATTCTCTATGCTAATCATTAGTAGTTGAGATATGAATTGGATAGGATCAAGTTGTGTTTGACGGACTGGATAAATGCTTTAGCAACTGAGGAACCGTATGCTTTCTTGATTTTTTTTTTTTTTTCTTTTTGTCAAACGGTAGAGTAGGTGGGTTACATGAGTTGAGGTTTTTCCCCTGAGTCCTTAGAAATCATTTTACAAATGGGTATATTTGTCTTTAAAATTTTAAAGATAAGGTGGGTAGGAAAATAAAACATGAGATGGAAATAGCAACACTCATTTAGCATCACTGTATTTATACACATTTAGAAAGATCTTGACCCTTAAAATTAATCCAATAGATTTTGATGACTCCACGTCAGCATTGTTATATTAGAATGAAACTCACAATTTCTACCTTGGTATCAGACTAAAAAGATTGGGTGAGTTTATTTATTTATTTATTTTATATTTTTTTTATACAAACAATATTGGCGTAGGAGGAATTGAATCTACAACCTCAAGTGCAGGGATAAGTGATCATAACCACTTAAACTACAACAAGGCCTTCGCAAGGATAGGGTGAGTTTTAGTCTAATACAATTATTCTGAGTTTGAATTTAAATGCATATAAATGTATTGATGTTAAATGCGGAGAATTAGGATCCATATCAAGGATCCTTATATGTGTCCTTTGCCCAAATGGTAAACTTTTTTTTTTTTTTTCAGTTAAAACATCTACTCAAATACAACATTTTGTTCAAACTAATTTGGATAAAATTAGAATTTGGAAATTAAAATTACCGCATAAAAATAAAATCTTTACTTCGCTATTGTCACAACATAGACTTAATACTAGGGGAATGTTATGTAATTTTTCTTTGATTCCCTCTTTGTGTGTTCTTTGTGATACATAATCGAAATTCGTGTCTCATCTATTTTGAGATTGTCCTTGTGCGTTTGAATCTTTGGAATCATTTACGAAATTTTATTAAATTTCATCCCAACTTAAATACTGATATTATTCATTGTATTATCACTAATGGGTCTTCTTTAGATTTGGAAATCTTTTTTACTTTTTGTGTGTGGAAAATATGGGATGCTATATTAATTGATTTTTGAAATGCGAATAATAGTGTTAATGTTGCGTCGATTCAGCTGCACCAAAATAGATTCAACTGCATCCTCAACTTGTGATACTCGCAAGTGCACGAGCCGTTGGTAGTTTAGCATATGTAAGTGCGAGGTCGATCCCACGAGGATTGATGATAGATTGATTTAATTCAATTCCCTGTACAAAACAGAAATGAAAAAAAAGAAAGAAAATATATCAAACAATGAAGAAAGAAAAGAAATTAACTCAAGCGAATAAGTTCCCAAGTTCAATTTAGATTAACGGATTGATTCTAGCTAAAGTATGATTAAGCCATGGTGTCTGGTCCTAACCTTGTGTTCCTAATTCCCTAACTTGATCATTTGTTGTCTAACCTAAATTAAGCATGAGGAACCCATTAAGCATAGAAGAACATTTTAAACAACCAAGCATGTATCTAATCCCTGTTGTCGAATGTCTATACATACTCTTCCTATTCATAGTTCAATTCAAATTAAAGCATGGTGTCTACTCTTAATTCAAACCAAGATAACTAACATGCAAGCCTTAATGGTGATCAATCATTCAAATTAGCATATTAACTTATAAGCATAATGAATAAGAACAAAAACCATAATTGAAACTTGGAAACTACTCAAACTTGAATTGCTAAAGAAAAGAATTTACATTACAAAAAAATAAATTACAACTAAGAAGCAAAAGGAAAACGAGAATTGAGAACTAGAAAGGAAAACTAAGATATTTGAGGGAGAGAAGGGAGGGGAGCTCTAGAGAAATGTTTGAGAGCTCCCCCCCTTGGGGTGTGTTTACAAGCTTGGAAACCTCACTATTTATAGGCCTAAGGAAGTTGAAAATCTAAATTAAATATTGCTTTCCACTCACTTCATCAACTTCACCTAACACACCATTACATTTGAAAACAATTTTTCTTTCTTTAAACTTAGTGTTGCAGCTCCCACTTCAATTATAAGACTTGAATATGCTTCACCTAACCTTCCCACAAGATAGTGCACTTCACCAACAATTCCCACTAGATAGTGCATTTCATCATGCATATGTCATGCATGACAATGCATTGCACTCTTCTTTTGGGTTCGTTTTGGGCTTGTTAATACATTCATAAAATTCTGGAAAAATATGGATCTTCAAACCATTTGTCTTATCTTTCCAAGCATATGCATCCCAACTCAAGGAAAAATCGGAAAAACCTTCAAATGTCATTTATGGCCCAGTAACGCAGATGCTGCCGAATTTTGACCTTGATATACTAAATCATGTATAACTTCCTCTAGAAAACTTCGAATCATGAACCGTAAAATGCTACGGAAACTAGACTTCTGTATCTTTCCAATGATGTATGGCTCATTATCTGGTTCTTCTTGAGCAAGTACAGGTTAATCCGTGAAATTGAATGATCTGCAGACACTGTTTTAAGCTAAATTGTCTTCAAAATGCATGTAATGAGTCTCAACCTTATTACACTGAAACATACACAAACTTTATTAAAAGCACAAGTTTAACTCAAAAACATAACCAAATCATAAGTTAGAAGGGTATAAAAAGATATGTAATTATGCACCGATCAGTTAAGCAAAGAGTTAAAAAAGGGTAGAACTAAGGAAAATTTTGATTACATGGAAACCTCCTTCGTTTGATTATTTTAAATTAAACTCTGAAGGTTCAGTTAAGTATAAGAAACAAACACCGACTAACTTTTGGTCTAGTGTATTTGTTTCCACTTGGTTAGAACTTAAAAGAGTGTTGACCTATGTAGATAATGAAGACGATATACATTTGTGATGAGTTCGATACCTAAATAGTTGTGGCTAAATTCATTGAAAAACAAAAAGTAAGGTTTCTTACCAGAGAAATTCATGTGATTACATCATAAACAAACTCATTCTCTAATTAATTAGTTATGCAGATGATTTGAAGATGGTGGGTGTGTTAGAAGGTAATTGATCCAACCATTTACAATTTTTATCACGAGGTTAGCAAACCCATCTAACTATCTAAAGAAAACAAACGTAACAAGTTTAATTACCATCTAATGAATGCAACATTTTAAAATAATATTATTTATATTACATACAATTTTGTTTGATAGTTTTTTTTTTTCGAAGCATGAAAGCATCTTACAACCAGGCAGCACTCACTTATATAAATAAAGAAGAAGGATTATAAATTATAATGAGTTACATTGACTGGTTTAATTAGCATTAGCAACAGCTAAGCATGGTCAAATGGTGTTGTTATAAAGTTATTTACCAAAAAGAACAAAAAAAAAGTATATTAAAATTAAAGCATTTTTAATGACAGAGCGACAGTGTACCATACATGAAGGTATCAAGGATCCCAATATCACATATGCATGGGATATGAGACGAATCGGCAGCAGCATAAGAAGTAGCAAGAAACGCATTTCTTGAAATTATTAAACAAATCTCAGTCCCGTCCCATTTGTCAAATTATTTGGCCACGTCAGTTTGAAGACCATACTCTCTCTCTCTCTCTCTCTCTCTCTCTCTCTCTCTCTCTCTCTCTCTCTCTCTCGTCTGTTGTGTGCATGTGTGGTTGCGGGGCCAGAGGTCAGTGACACTGCAAAACTGGGTTCAGGTTGGTAGAGGTTCAGCCCGGCAGAGGAACTTGTTGACTGATAACACAGAAATTCAAATGCTCCATTTCCTCTCTCATATATATCATTGCACATCTCATTTTGTATATCTTCTCTTATGTCATCTATGCGACAATCTCGAATGCTGTAATGTTCTCTTTATTTTGGATGGTTCACTCAAATACCAAATATATCATAATTTAACATTGGTGCAAGGGACCTGTGTCTTGTGTTCAAATATCTTATTCTTAAATATCGCTTGTAAAAAAAAAATATTAATCCAGTAGCTTATGCATAGAATTATATTAAGGATGTTATTATAGTAAGAAAAGTGAACTTACTCGTTATAGGGTTATTCAACAGTGTATTCATATTTAAGTTATCTTTAAAGGGTTATCTTTGAGAAATATAGTAATGAACAAATTCAGTTGCTATGTTGCGTATTTGCGGGGCATGTTAATATTTTGTTTTTGAATTGACTTCTTTTCCAAGAATGATACAAAGTTTATAATTGATCTATATGTATGTTTTTCTGTGTTGATATTGCACTTATATTAAAACCCTACATCGGTTCATATTTATATTTTAACTCTTCGTAATGTAATTATGTAAACCTTGAATACTCTAACGTTGGGCTAAAGTCGTTTTTGCCACAGCACAATAATCACAAACAACACCGAAAACATGAGCGTAGAAATGACACACACTGTATTATTAAGGCAATTCTAGCAAGCCTGGCACTGACAGTTGACCACACCATTGAACATGCTTTGGAGTTGTAGAAGTTTGGCAATGGGAAATTGAGTTTCGTTTGACCGAGAAAATGAAAGTTGACTGGACGAGAAATTGGTGTTACCAATACCAAGAAAGAATATCTACAATTTAATTAATGTAGCAGGAGAGGGGAAGCAGAGGGAGCAAAACCGAGAGCAAACACTTTTGTGAGAGTGCGTGAAGGAAACTGTAAGAAGTGGGAGGAGGTGAGGTTTGGTCAGAGGCTCAGAAGACTTGTCCATACCTTCTCTGGACGGTAATAATATTAATTAATGTTAAAGTAAAAGTAACCTCCTTACTTGAAGTTACAGTTTCACCCATGAGGGGTTAAAAGATGATGTACAAGAGAGAAAAGGGTTTCTCATTTTCCATTGAGCCTGTCTGTTTTCTGTTTTCTGCTAAAGGTTGCATTTTGTTTGGGGCTATGATTCTTGCACAAATAGTTTTTCATAAATTTTTTGAATACAAGCAATAGCCTAAACTACAAAGGGGTGAAGATTTCTCACATACACACATTATCAAGGTGTCATAGGGATTTCGAACCTAAGATCACTTGGTATGCAAATCAAGACCTTTTTCTACTTGCTAGACCTCGTTGGCAATTTTTCATAAATTTAAATAATTTACAAATAGAAACTTGCACTCTGCACCATGAATGTCATATCAAATTTTTATGTTTCTTTTTTAATCTAAAATTATTTCTTTTTCTGCAAAATCAACTGTTCAAACTCTGTTTATGCCTTATTTGAGCAAAACTTTTATGCAAAGGCAGAGAGAGGAAGGGGCTCAACTCATCCTCATATTGAAACAAGTCATTTCACATTGATTTGGTATCATTAGCCAAGTAGGACCAAGCTATAAGCTAGTGTTTGAATTGCACATTTCTAAAGCAGCTGAGGCACATTTTTCTTTTGACCAGATCAGAAGCATAGAATTAACTTATAATATTCAATGAATCTTTGTTTGCAAATCCCATCAACACCAGTCTTAGTACTGTGAACCAAGAAGAGAGATGTAACATGATGTTGAACGAGCACAAAACTATTAGAAATAGACAAGATTAGAGAAATTAGCTACTAAAACTCTACTTGAAGACTTGTAAATATAGGCATCCCAAGTTTTGAAACTAGATTATATATATGAACCCAGTGTGGTTGCTCTGGTTCATCTTATCAGTAACCACATTCAGATTTCTAGGATACAACAACGATGTACAGAAATATTATAAACCAAGGCACCAATTGCTTGGCTCGGTTTAACTTTCACAATAATTAAGAGGAAGCAGTTATGCTATACACTAAACAAATTTAGTGGAGGGATGTCTTCATCCTTTTGTATTATTTCTTCTGCAGCATGCCCGAGCAAACCAGATTCCCTCTGACGCTGGTTATTTTTTTCCCTGTAACTTACTCTTTGAAGCTTAATACTTCTCAAAACTGAGGCTAATAAGGCCTACATAACTAGACAAAGTCTGGCTGGCCTGTGGAAGTCAAGCAACGATGCCACATTCGGCTGTTAGGATCTATCAGCCTGGGATGAGAAATGACCTCAGGAATTGGAAGGTATACATAATGAGTGTTGCATGTGCCGACTGTGATTCCACTATACCCAGCAAATGCACCATGAACCTGTTGTAGCCATGCATGCGTATTGAATGTAGTTCAGAGGAGATACCAAAAAAATACGGTCTTGTACTTATTTGTTTGTGTAAGTGTGTGTAAGTGTGGGTGTTGGAGAGAGAGAGAGACTCACAGCATTTTGTCCTAGCACAGCACAAAGAATTCCATCTGATGCATTTGCACGACATGCACGGATCATGTATGTGGGGTCTATATACTTCACATCAACAGGAACACCAGCTTCTTTAAAATATTTTTTTGTCTGGCAGATGATTGTAGATGGTTATAGACACCACAAATGTTTCAACCAAATTATGAACCGAACAATTAAATCAGAGGAATTGAATTATCAGAATGTCAGATAATTCATATGAAGAGAAACAAAAACTGTTAATTTTTATGACTAACAAAAGTAGGATCAAGACTCAAGAAGACAAGAGTTTATTGGCTGGTACACAAGCATATTAAAAGTCCTAATGTGACTCAAGATCACCGCCATGAGTAAGATAAACATGTTGTGTGTTGGTGACCAAGCACGTCGAAACTCGCGAGAGTAAGAGATTTAAGCATATAAACTGATAAAGCTCATGAGCTTCCATATTAACATCATGCATCTCTATTGCAGAACTTTGTTAACAGTATCTGAATTGGGTTCGCACCTCACCACCGCCTATGTTTATTGTCAAGCCCAAAACATGTCAACTCCAACAAATATATGCACGGCTTGAAGGATTGTACAAATAAATCCAAAAGAGCAATTTGCATCTTCAACCCCATTGAACATAGGCAGGGCTGTCAACATGGCCTAGTGATACAGGACTACAGTATGAGACTTGAATTGAACATATGGCTCCCTTTCCCAGACATAGGGAACGATGGAGTAAACAAAGTAAAATAGGAAAGAGAATTTGTGCACCCAGTCTAATATAGTGGTGGAACATGGTTTGTAATATTAAGGCAAGTAGACACGCAGAGTTTCGTCATTGTTTGATTAGAGTCTTAAGCAAATTTAGGTCTAAATAGTATAACCCTATCCAAATTTCCTGCAAAACGGCACATTGACTATTGTCTCGTCAAACGATGACGGAATCTTCTCAATTATTTAATGCATAAAACCTTAACTCAATCATTGCGCACATGATAAATCTGTGAAGCACTTACTGAGAAAAAGAAAAGGCCTGACAGCATGGTACAAGTCTAAAATTGAGTTGGAAGTTCTCATATGCAACGGAAATCATCATAGCCTTAAAACAAAATCACCAACCTCTTGCTGAATATGTACGCCAATATCCCCAAATACAACATTTCCAGATGCATCAGTAGCATTGGTTTTCTGTAGTAAATTCTGCATAAAAATAAGCCTACAGCACTCAGCAATTTCACTTGGTAGATAAGAAAAGCATCAACCATAAAAATAATAGAAAAATTAGTTTGCATGATTTAGACATGGAATCCAAAGGGAAGAATTATCATTATCCTTATCAGTTAAATATACATTCACCTACAAGCCAAAACAAGATTTGAAGTTATGACTCTGGCTCACCTGCCCTGCTCCCTCTGCAACACAGACCACAGCTGATCCCTTTGTTTGAATTAGGTATTTCAGATGGTGCAAAATACCATGAGGACCGTGCATTTGAAAAGGTACCTTGGATGCACATATATGACTAGCATCAGTGTATGTTTGGAAAAATATGTAAATAGCATATATCAATAGCATCAGTGCAGTCTAAGTACCTCAGGTATCAAACATATGTCAATTTGTCCACTAGACAGGGATGCGTGCATTGCTATGAATCCACTGCTACGACCCATCAGTTTCACAATGCCAACGCCATGGTAAGCACTATGTGCCTATTACAAGATTCAGAAGAAAGATCAGCTTACCATGTAGACATCACTGCCAGGAAAAAATTGAGCAGAAGCCTTACATGAACATAAATCCATGCATGAGCAGTAAAAATGATATTGAATAAGTAACATAAGAAACAATAAGTATCATAACTTATTTCTACCTCAATATATGCTGAACTTATTGCCCGTTGTGCTTCTTCAACAGCCGTATCAAAACCAAAAGTTTTGTCCATTAGCAAAATATCGTTGTCTATGGTTTTTGGCACACCAACTACAGCCACTCTTAACCGTCTTTTACGGCACTATAAGAAAAATAGGAATACACAACAAATAAATTAGAACTTAAGAAGATTAAGGCAAACAAAAGAATCAAGCATTCAAACTTACAAAGACTATAAGATTGTCTCGCAAGTTGGGACCCAATAAAATCCCTCCACAGAAATTATGTTAATATTCCAGGTACATCTTTCACAACCTCTACCAGCATTGGCTAAGATGTTTTAATAACAAAGTAAATGATCAGATAAACTATCCCAAACTAATATCTTATGCAGTCCTATGAGCGCAATGTTAGAAAATTATTATTATTTAATTAATAAATACCAGATCCCACATATGACATGGTGCACCAGGTCAGTACAGATCCTCAAGCTTACCAACCTCATTGTGTATTGCGTCAGCTCCAGCATGTGTGCCATTTCCACCCAAAACAAAAAGCATATTGATTCCTCTTTCCTGATACCAACAAGCAAATACATATATCATAAAACCTTCTAGGAATCATGATGGTTCACTATTACCAATTTTCTCAAAAGAAGCTTTTCAGATAATCACCTCCAAACTGTCCACCATTTCACTAACACTGGGACCTCCACGCGAAACTCCTAACAAGCTTCCTCCAGAAAGATGAACATTTTGAACCACTTTCCTTGATAGCTAATAATCAAATCCGGTTCAACATATTAGTCTACAACATAAATGTATTCTTGTTGTAAATGAGGAAACATATATTTGTCGTAGAAGCATAGCAATGCTGCAAGAGAATGTGTTGATTGAATGGTTCATACTAGATGTCTACTTGCAAGGAAAAAAACAACAACTTACTGGCATTTCAGCTAATTCTTTGTCAGAAAATCCGCGGTAACCATAAGGAATCCCCACAATCTTTTTTACTCCATATATTTCAAGTGTAATGACAATCTGTAGAACATATATGATTCAAGTATGTTAAATACAATATGTCTTAAGTATGAATACTTAAGGTGCTTATAAGGAAAACAATTAGGGAAGATGCTAAGCTCCAATCATGTGTTTGGTTAAGGAGTACTTCCGGGCCTTCCATATCACGTGTTTGATTTCAATGTGGGAACGGAAAACATGTTTTATCAGCAATTTAAGAACTACAATTTATAATACATCATATGAATTATTAAATATAACAATTTCATCAAATAGTACTTCAGGGCCAGTGCTGATAAAAACCACAAGAAAAATACATGTACAATTACTGTTTGATGAAATGACCTGTCTGATGACGTCATTAAGACCAGGGCATAGCCCTCCGCATGTTACAATTGCTGCTTTCACCTCTTCCGGTTTAAAATATATTTTTTCTCGAGGCCCAGCACGATGAACCCTGGAAATTTTCAACACCATATTCATCAGAAATCGCAGTCCTCCAAATGAAAAGCCAGTATTGCAAAAGGAGTTAATACAATATGTCGTAAGAAGAGATCCATAAGGAGTTAATATGATATGATTACATTCAATTTGCAATTCTTTCAAGACCTATCATAGCCCAATGTAGAAAATTTTGAAAAGCATAGAAACATGCGTGCTCCCTGCTGAATATTATATATAGCAAATTGATATGACTATCAGCTAATATCACTAAAAGAAAGTCGAAAAAGAAGAGTACTACATTCAGTTAACTCGTCGATTGAAGCGTTGTTGAAGAAAATAACATCAATTGCTTCAAAATCCTCTAAAGACACATGGCAACATGAGCGAGATAACAGCCATTCCAATGGACCACTCCTTGAAGTAGTTCATGCGTCTAAACTTTGAAGTTCAAATGATTCATTTTAATCGGTAGTCATCATCTTCTCTCTCACTCCCACAGTCCCACTCCACTCTACAAATCTTCCACAATCTCTCTCTACTGACAGCTAGATCTTAGTAAATATATCCATTATCTCTCAACCCACCAGCATCACTCTCTACTGACAGCTTGATCCTACTAAATATCTCCATTAGCTCTCAACCTCCCGCCCCCCACAACAAAAACAAAAACAAAACAAAGTTTAAGAAGAAAAAATATTTAACCCGCATCAAGCATGCCCTTGAGATTTAACCCTGTAGAAGGACAACCAATCCCTGTCAAAATGGCCTTGCAGAGAACCCATATGCAGTCCCCAAACCACCCACTAGTACTCATAGAAACAGATCTGTTTCTATGTCTGATTGGCAAACCTCCAAGGAACAAAAACATAACCTTACTGGAAACCATCAACTTATTGCCACTGAATAGCTCACCTAGGAAATCCACAAGCAACTATAAGAGAGTAGAGAGAAATAATTACCATTGCTCCACCCACGTACAGTTAGGATCAATGCATTCAGCACCAGCAGATGTAGGTGACGAATAGTATATAGTCTGAAAATATTGAACAAAAAACAACAAAGCAACAGTCTTTAGCATTGCTCACATGGGAACCACATAACAGAAAAGAACAAAAAAAACCATCATATTATTACAATTCAATTGGGTTCAACCTAAGTAACAAAAATAAAAAAGGGTACTCTCATAATGAAACGAAGGCCCAAAAAAAAAAAGTTTCTCATCATTTCTCAAGACTAGTAAACCCATCAATCAATCATTGACTGAAACAGACTATCACAAAGACTGCTACACTAAATAGTGGTTCAACAAGTTCAGGTTACGAAATTTTGTAGAAACAGAGATTCATACAAGAATAATAGTAGAGTAATACTTATACATACCTTGAGAAGTACGCGGTCGTTGTTGTTTATGTAACCATGCCACTCTTCATCCGATGGGTAGCCCCCTGCAAAGTCTTCTATCACCGGAGTCCTGCAACATAAATTCAAGCAATTTCAGGCAGTCAGAACTAAAAATTCAAAACTAAAGAACAAAGAAAGCAACAGAGTGAGAGAGAGATGTGACCTCATCCTGAGGCAGAAGGTGGAAGGAATGGGAACAGATTCGGGGAATACGTCAGTGATGTGAGGGATGTTGAAGCGCCTCTCGAAATCCCTCTGGAACTTGGACTTCCAGTCAGGATCGCTGAAATCGATGTCCTGGTTGTGGCTCTTGCTCTGAGCGAAGACGACGCGGCTCTTCTTGGCAACTCCATTGGAAGCAGGCAGCCTCAGAGACGGCGAACTCGGATGATAAAGTCCATGGGAAGCGCGGTGGTGGTGGAGGGCGGCGAGTCTGGGGGCGATCGCAGCATGTGAGAGAGTGCCCATGAAACAGAGATTTCGAGGCGCAGAGAGCTTCGTTTCGATCAATGCAAGTGTTTGGAAGAGTTGCACAGAGAGAGAGAGAGAGAGACAGAGAGAGAGAGTAAATTAAAGAGAAAATACAAAGTAACGGGGAAAGGAGGGATGCCGTACGAGCTGACTTGGGAAAAGCCTGGGAGAAGTAGGAAAAGCTTTAGTCCAAGCTGTCAAATGTAGGGCCTTGGTTATGGAGAAACGGAGAGAAAGCCTTCTTTTTTTGGCTCTCTTTGCCTACCTACCGCCGCCTTGCCCTTTTCAACGTTTGCAAAATGCCGGCTTTTGTTTTGTTTTTTTGCTTTTGGACTAAAATAAAATATCCTGGGTTTGATGTGGTGTTATAATTAATCAATTTTAGCTTTGGAAATTTCTCCCATATTTTTAGTGGAGTCCATACTTGCATGTTTTTTTTTAATTTTAATTTTAATTTTAATTTAATTAATTTTAATATACTTGCATGTTTTAAGTCTAGCTATTGTTTAACTGTTTTCACTTATTACGCCGTGTTAGAGGTTGATTTTTTGTTTTAAAAGATAAGTGACATTAGACCAAAAATTAGTGCGTATATTAGAGGTAGATTTTAAAACTCATTTTATGTCAAAACACATTATTGAAGTGGAAGCTAGTAAAAAAAGGGATAACGGGCAATTATTATAACACTTATAATGCATACCAAAACTCTAAGAGCATCTCTAAGGGAGATGTAAAATGTAAAATGTCACATTTGAATTTGATGATTTATGTGGAAATTTGACATTTTGGAAAAAAAATTAACTCCACTTAAAATGTCAAATATCATATTATTTTATTATATTTTTAAAAGCAAATGGGATCCATATGTTGTATAAAGTTTTAAAAGAAAGTAAATAATAGTGGGGTCTATGACTAAAAAATATTAAAATAATATTTGACATTAAGCTTTTTGATATGCTATTTTTTTTACATATTTCTTCCAGCATTCAAATCCATATAGGATTTGACTACTCAGTTACAGCAACTA
Organism: Prunus salicina; assembly: GCA_020226455.1. Taxonomy (NCBI): domain Eukaryota; kingdom Viridiplantae; phylum Streptophyta; class Magnoliopsida; order Rosales; family Rosaceae; genus Prunus; species Prunus salicina. Next base: position 13,705,476 of record CM035342.1, read on the forward strand.
CAATTTTTACCATTTCATATTCATGTGGCAATCTAACATATCGGTTGAAGATGGTTTAAGGCAACCATTTGTATGGTCATAAGAAAGTTACAAAAGTCAAGCTGGATTTTTTACCCCAAACTAACTGTATTCATTTGCATTGTACATGAAAATTTAAAAACCAAATTAACTACTGCTTTTATTTTAGTCATAGTTAAGAAGGGAAGGAGAGAAACTTACACACACAAGTACAATGAGCCTTAAATATGCCCATGACCATTTGGAAGCACACCAAGTCCGAGTCAATCCAATTAACACCAAATTGGTAAAAAATAAAAGTTTAATTATTAGTAAAAAAAATTATATCAAGCCGTAAAAATTATTTGTACTTTGGCATTGCATGCCCGAGTTGAAAAAGCTGACATATTCATAACTTGTGGGTTATTAATTGATTACAATATTCAACCCTAATTTCCAAAAATATACAATATTCAAGCCAAGAAAGTCCACTGTTTTCTGAAAAGGTAGCACATGACTTTCTCATTTTCTATTCCAAAGAGCACACTTCGGGTTCGTTGGTTGGCAATCTGACCATGTGAATACCAAACTATGTGGGTTTGTTTGGTGTCTTTTTCATAATGCCAAAGCTGCTTAGCTCAACTGCTCAAGCTTGTATTGATTTCCACTTTGCCCCATTTCTCTTTAAAAACATATTTGGTTTGAATTGACTTAAAGTGGACAGTGCCAATACCATATCGACACAACCGAAAACTATTTGGTTGGTAAGAAAATCTTGAGAAAATGATGTTTGATTTACACCTCCAAATCAATTTTGTAAATAGTGACATTGAATGATTCAATAATAAGGCAAAGAAATGATATTTGACGTGCTGCTAATTTGTCTCATTTTGTGGCATCTGTAGTTTAGAGGACAACAATACTTTTATAAGATTAATTTGAGTTCAAACTTACTAAAAAAGAAAAATAAGATGAATTTGAGTTGACAACAATCATGCAAATAATTGCGTAGATGGGTTGGTGTGCTTGTGTAGATGGGTTGATGTGCTTGTAAACGTAAGCCTAACAAAAATAGGATTTATGGAGTGGACTCCATGGATGATAGGATTGGAATCAGCCTCTAAAAGACATTTGTTAATTGGATCCATCACCCCCTTGGTCACTATCAAAGCCATAAGTATATAAACATAACTCCATTTAAATTATGATTACATATAAGTTTCTCCCGAAAATATGACGGATTGCATTAGGACATAAGGAAGCATAATTTCTTGAATATGCTCGACTTTTATTCTATACATGCCACCACATATGCAATTGTTAAAATTCTAATTTGCTAATTGATTGCTCCCTCCAATTTAAGTTCTTTTGCTCCCCAATCTTACCCTTCTAAGATTGGCATGGGTAATTAACTCCATCATTTGTTTTTCTTTACAAGTTTCTCACAGTAAAATTGCTTCGGATCTCATGTTCAACTTATGCCTCTTGAAGAGGTATGGGAATTGTTGTGTGGATTCAGTTGCACCAAAATAGATTCAGTTGCATCCTCAACTTGTGATACTCGCAAGTGCAGGAGCCGTTGGTAGTTTAGCATATGTAAGTGCGAGGTCGATCCCACGAAGATTGATGATAGATTGATTTAATTTAATTCCCTATACAAAACAGAAATGAAAAAAAATAAAGAAAATAAAACAAACAAGAAAGAAAGAAAAGAAATTAACTCAAGCAAATAAGTTCCCAAGTTTAATTTAGATTAACGGATTGATTCTAGCTAAAGTATGATTAAGTCATGGTGTCTGGTCCTAACCTTGTGTTCCTAATTCCCTAACTTGATCATTTGTTGTCTAACCTAAATTAAGCATTAGGAACTCATTAAGCATAGAAGAACATTTTAAACAACCAAGCATGTATCTAATCCCTGTTGTCGAATGTCCATACATACTCTTCCTATTCATAGTTCAATTCGAATTAAAGCATGATGTCTACTCTTAATTCAAACCAAGATAGCTAACATGCAAGCCTTAATGGTGATCAATCATTCAAACTAGCATATTAACTTATAAGCATAATGAATAAGAACAAAAACCATAATTGAAACTTGGAAACTACTTAAACTTGAATTGCTAAAGAAAAGAATTTACATTACAATGGAAAGTTAAGAAGAACTCATAAACATTTAGCAAAAGGATTTTATTACAACAATTGAGAACTAGAAAGGAAAACTAAGAGAATTTGAGGGAGAAAAGGGAGGGGAGCTCTAGAGAAATGTTTGAGAGCTCCCCCCCTTGGGGTGTGTTTACAAGCTTGGAGAACTCACTATTTATAGGCTTAGGGGAGTTGAAATTCTAAATTAAATATGGTCTATGCCAATAGCACTTGTAATTAAAAACTCATCCTTTTGGCTAGTGCACTTCACCAACAATTCCCACTAGATAGCACTTGTAATTAGAAACTCATCTTTTTGGCTAATGCTCTTCACCAACAAATCCCACTAGATAGTGCACTTCACCAACAACTCCCACTAGATAGTGCATTTCATCATGCATATGTCATGCATGACAATGCATTGCACTCTTCTTTTGAGTTCGTTTTGGGCTTGTTAATACATTCATAAAATTCTGGAAAAATATGGATCTTCAAGCCCTTTGTCTTATCTTTCCAAGCATATGCAGCTCAACTCAAGGAAAAATTGGGAAGACCTTCAAATGTCATTTGTGGCCCAGTAACGCAGATGCTGCCGAATTTTGACCTTGATCTACTAGATCATACTTCCTCTAGAAGACTCAGAATCATGAACCGTAAAATGATAAAGAAACTAGACTTCCGTATCTTTCCAATGATGTATGGCTCATTATCTGGTTCTTCTTGAGCAAGTATGATCGGTGCATAATTACATATCTTTTTGTACCCTTCTAACTTATGATTTGGTTATATTTTTGAGTTAAACTTGTGCTTTTAATAAGTTTTGTGTTTGTTTCAGTGTAATATGTTTGAGACTCATTAAATGTATTTTGGAGACAAATTAGCTCAAAACAGTATCTGCAGATCATTTAATTTCACGGATTAACCTGTACTTGCTTAAGAAGAACCAAATAATGAGCCATACATCATTGGAAAGATACGGAAGTCTAGTTTCCGTAGCATTTTACGGTTCATGATTCTGAGTCTTCTAGAGGAAATTATACATAATTTAGTAGCTCAAGGTCAAAATTCGGCAGCATCTGCGTTACTGGGCCACAAATGACATTTGAAGGTCTTTCCGATTTTTCCTTGAGTTGGGCTGCATATGCTTGGAAAGATAAGACAAAGGGCTTGAAGATCCATATTTTTCCAGAATTTTATGAATGTATTAACAAGCCCAAAACGAACCCAAAAGAAGAGTGCAATGCATTGTCATGCATGACATATGCATGATGAAATGCACTATCTAGTGGGAATTGTTGGTGAAGTGCACTATCTTGTGGGAAGGTTAGGTGAAGCATATTCAAGTCTTATAATTGAAGTGGGAGCTGCAACACTAAGTTTAAATAAAGAAAAATTGTTTTCAAATGTAATGGTGTGTTAGGTGAAGTTAATGAAGTGAGTGGAAAGCAATATTTAATTTAGATTTTCAACTTCCTTAGGCCTATAAATAGTGAGGTTTCCCAACCTTGTAAACACACCCCAAGGGGGGAGCTCTCAAACATTTCTCTAGAGCTCCCCTCCCTTCTCTCCCTCAAATTCTTTTAGTTTTCCTTTCTAGTTCTCAATTGTTGTAATAAAATCCTTTTGCTAAATGTTTCTGAGTTCTTCTTAATTTTTCCATTGTAATGTAAATTCTTTGTTTTAGCAATTCAAGTTTGAGTAGTTTCCAAGTTTCAATTATGGTTTTTGTTCTTATTCATTATGCTTATAAGTTAATATGCTAGTTTGAATGATTGATCACCATTAAGGCTTGCATGTTAGCTATCTTGGTTTGAATTAAGAGTAGACACCATGCTTTAATTCGAATTGAACTATGAATAGGAAGAGTATGTATGGACATTCGACAACAGGGATTAGATACATGCTTGGTTGTTTAAAATGTTCTTCTATGCTTAATGGGTTCCTAATGCTTAATTTAGGTTAGACAACAAATGATCAAGTTAGGGAATTAGGAACACAAGGTTAGGACCAAACACCATGGCTTAATCATACTTTATCTAGAATCAATCCGTTAATCTAAATTGAACTTGGGAACTTATTCGCTTGAGTTAATTTCTTTTCTTTCTTCCTTGTTTGATTTATTTTCTTTCTTTTTTTCATTTCTGTTTTGTACAGGGAATTGAATTAAATCAATCTATCATCAATCCTCGTGGGATCGACCTCGCACTTACATATGCTAAACTACCAACGGCTTGTGCACTTGCGAGTATCACAAGTTGAGGATGCAGCTGAATCTATTTTGGTGCAGCTGAATCGACGCAACAAGTTTTTGGCGCCGTTGCCGGGGATTGGCAACATAGTTTGATTCTATTTCTTTTCCCTACTTGTTTTATTTTTATTTTTTCTCCTTTTCATGTCTTCCTAGGCACTTTCATGTTTTAAAATTAATGATGTTAATTGACAAGTTGTGTTTGTAGTCCAACGGAACAGGACAATTGCCTAACAAGCAAAAGAACTGAGTTTAAGTCCCGGCTTACACAACACCAAAAAAAAAAAAAAAAAAACTTTGAAGCATGGAATTAGATGTGTGTTGTTTTTTTTTTTCCTTTTCAGTTTAGTTTTTATGTCCTAATCCTTTTAATTCTCTTTCAAGTTTTTGTTTGTGTTTGTTTTAGCAATTTAGATAGCTAAATAAAAAAAGGAGAGAAAATGCAACTCCAAACATGATGAGAAGTGTGGAGTAGTAGGAGAAGTGACGACCTCCAATACATCTATGCTCGACCAAATTGCTTCAAGGGGGAGCATTCTAATCTTTTCTCTTAATTTGTTTTCTTATTATTTTAAGTTTATGTTTCTTTTTATTAAAAAAAAAAAAAAGATTTTTCATATGAGTTGACTTATGGTAACTCCAATGAGCATCTCTGTTAATACAGTGTCTAGGAGTTCTATAGGCGACACCTTCGGTGTCTAAGAAGTTTGGGTTTTAAGCGGGACCATTGTGACCTCTCCAAACTTCCCGGATCCCCTGGCTGTGTTTTCTGAGGTTCTTAACTGGTAATCCATGAGTCACTTGTATATTCGTGTGTTTTATTCAAAAAAAATATATATATATATATAATAATAATTTAAAAAATTAAAAAATTAAAAAAAAAAAAAAAAAAAAACCTTATCTTTCTTTTTCTTATTATTTGAAATTTATTTATTTATTATTTATTTTTATATTAGTGTTTTTTTTTATATTTAAATACTAATTTTTGTAAATGTTTATTAGTAGCTGGATTTTAAGTTATTGTGGACTGCCAAACACTGAAACACTACCCACATTAACCATAAAATTAACTCTCTATCTTTCATTTGATCTAGCCGCCGCTAACCCCTGAACATCTCAACTATCTCTTCCCCTGAAACCAAACCTTCTCTTCCCAAGCCTTCTCCAAATTGTTGCTTATTGTAGGGCTCGTCAATGGAAAAACTCCAGGAGGCCGTCGGTGGAAAGCTCAAGGAGGAGGAGTCCGAATTGAGCGTGGTGAAGGTGCCTAGCCCAATGGTTTTATTGAGCTCACTGCCAGCTATCCCACTAGAAGATCCTTTGGGAAAGGATACCATTGTGCAACGGATGTTTGAGGTGATTGAGGTGCTCGTGGTTGTGTTTGCCATGGATCCCTCAGAAGTTACCATAGATGCCTTTCTGTTTCATAGAGGTAGGGTGATAGAGGAAATTGAAGACATGATTCCAAATTGGGATCTGGATTGTGGATTAGAAGAGATGCAACTTGCGGCGCTGGCACATTGTTTAGATACTTGGAGGGTGCTAGATAGGAGGTTTGTGGCAAGAACTGTTGTGTTGAGAAGTCATATGTATTGTACAGGTAACATCCGAGTTGAGTTTGATATTTACTTAAGTGTACTTAACGAGTTTGACTTCCAGTTAGGGTATATGACCACAAGGCTCCGAGACTTCGTGGAGTAAATGGATGAGTTGATGATAGATGGAGCCCTATATGATTCGTCTGTTTCAGATCCTTTGGAAAGTGAGTTAGAAGAAGAGCCATGGGTGAGCTCAGCCATCGATAGCATTTTGAGAAATGCTATGTTTGAAGGATGAACCATGCAGTGCCAGGTTACCCTTAACCCTGTTTTCTGTTTTCTTATATGCTTTCACATTGTGGACAATGTCCAATTCAGGTCTGGGGGTATTAATGGAGGTTTTCAATTTTTTTTTTTTCGTTTGTGTTTTCAATTATTATTTTTTTTGTCATATAATCAATGCTATGGAGCTGCCATTGAGATTTTCATATCAAACATTTTACACTTCACAAAGCTTTTGCTCTTAGAATTCTGGTGGCTAAAGTACCATGCTCAGATTCTTGAAGGAGAATAGTGGAGACTACCCTAGTGAGCTATTTCGAGCCCAAATTACTTTCTTGAGAGGGTTTAAAGTGTTTCTATTCCTCATCTCTACTTATTTTCTTCAATTCACTCTAAAATGATCTCATTGTTCCATTTTGATTGAATACTAAGGATGATTCTATTTGCAGATATCAGGTGCATGCTCTCACTCATGAATGAACTCATTGAAGTGATGCTAGGCTATGTGTGTATAACCATTCTCTGTGCTTTCTTTTCACCCTACCCATTCGTGTGTTCCATCAGCTCTCTTGTAGCCAAACACTTCAAGCCATTTTCTTCTATCACCCTCATGATTCCCCTAACTTTGTATCTCAATCTGAGATATTTAAACTTATTATAGTCATACCCTATAAAGCTTAGAAATATACCAAGGTGTGCCAAGATAAAGTTTGAAGCAAGGAAGTTGCTGCCACATTCCTAAATGTAAATTGGTGTGAATCTGTGCAATAAAGTTAAAGAAGAAGTAGATCAAGTCACACAAAAAAAAAAGATAAAGAGAAAGTGTTTCGATTTGATCTAACTGTGAAATATAAGGTCTATGCCAGATGATGCTATGAAGTTGTAGCCATACCATTCTAAATCAATGATACCTTGCAGATCAACGAAGAATGCAACCTTGGTATGTTCTTAAGTTAATTGTGTTCCTTCCAATTCTTCCACTCCCCTTAACCTTGGCCTTTCTTTACAACCTTGTGAAAGACCTAGCTGATCTTTGAGGATGTATTCATGGGTGCTGGTATGTATGAGTGTATCTGTATTCTTAGTATTTGATTCCCTTCTTGAGATCTAACCAAATATTGTGCTTCTATTTCATATACTCATTATGCTTGTTTGAGAGAATAAAGCCATAGGTTCTGAGTGATTGAGTGCTATGTATGAGAATTAGAGTTGAAGCATGTTCTTTCTTCAAGATTTGAGTATGTTTACTTTGAAGCCGTGTGCCTTTGAGCTATAACTTCCACTTTACACAGTTATTGATCATCTATCTTGGCAACTCTATGGTGTTGGAGGTATGACTAAAGTTTTCTTTCATTTTCATTAGTTGTTTTCAAAGTTAGTTTTCTAACCTTTTGTTTTGTAGAGTCAGTAAAGCGTTTGTGGGTATCGTTTCTGTTAAATCCTCAAGAGACACAACTCCTCCTACTAGGGATGCCTAGAGGTTTAAAGGCTTGTTGCATGCGCTCAATGCAATCGAGTTACCTACGAAAGTGGTCTAATAAACTTCTCGTTTTGTTTTTATCTTTATTTTCCTTTTGTTTTACTCGAGGACTAGTAAAATTTAGGTTTGGGGGTATTTGATCGGTTCATAATTACATATCTTTTTGTACCCTTCTAACTTATGATTTGGTTATATTTTTGAGTTAAACTTGTGCTTTTAATAAGTTTTGTGTTTGTTTCAGTGTAATAAGCTTGAGACTCATTAAATGTATTTTGGAGACAAATTAGCTCAAAACAGTGTCTGCAGATCATTTAATTTCACGGATTAACCTGTACTTGCTTAAGAAGAACCAGATAATGAGCCATACATCATTGGAAAGATACGGAAGTCTAGTTTCCGTAGCATTTTACGGTTCATGATTCTGAGTCTTCTAGAGGAAGTTATACATAATTTAGTAGCTCAAGGTCAAAATTCGGCAGCATCTGCGTTACTGGGCCACAAATGACATTTGAAGGTCTTTCCGATTTTTCCTTGAGTTGGGCTGCATATGCTTAGAAAGATAAGACAAAGGGCTTGAAGATCCATATTTTTCCAGAATTTTATGAATGTATTAACAAGCCCAAAACGAACCCAAAAGAAGAGTGCAATGCATTGTCATGCATGACATATGCATGATGAAATGCACTATCTAGTGGGAATTGTTGGTGAAGTGCACTATCTTGTGGGAAGGTTAGGTGAAGCATATTCAAGTCTTATAATTAAAGTGGGAGCTGCAACACTAAGTTTAAATAAAGAAAAATTGTTTTCAAATGTAATGGTGTGTTAGGTGAAGTTAATGAAGTGAGTGGAAAACAATATTTAATTTAGATTTTCAACTTCCTTAGGCCTATAAATAGTGAGGTTTCCCAACCTTGTAAACACACCCCAAGGGGAAAGCTCTCAAACATTTCTCTAGAGCTCCCCTCCCTTCTCTCCCTCAAATTCTCTTAGTTTTCCTTTCGAGTTCTCAATTGTTGTAATAAAATCTTTTTGCTAAATGTTTCTGAATTCTTCTTAACTTTTCCGTTGTAATGTAAATTCTTTACTTTAGCAATTCAAGTTTGAGTAGTTTCCAAGTTTCAATTATGGTTTTTGTTCTTATTCATTATGCTTATAAGTTAATATACTAGTTTGAATGATTGATCACCATTAAGGCTTGCATGTTAGCTATCTTGGTTTGAATTAAGAGTAGACACCATACTTTAATTCAAATTGAACTATGAATAGGAAGAGTATGTATGGACATTCGACAACAGGGATTAGATACATGCTTGGTTGTTTAAAATGTTATTCTATACTTAATGGGTTCCTAATGCTTAATTTAGGTTAGACAACAAATGATCAAGTTAGGGAATTAGGAACACAAGGTTAGGACCAGACACCATGGCTTAATCATACTTTATCTAGAATCAATCCGTTAATCTAAATTGAACTTGGGAACTTATTCGCTTGAGTTAATTTCTTTTCTTTCTTCCTTGTTTGATTTATTTTCTTTCTTTTTTTCATTTCTGTTTTGTATAGGGAATTGAATTAAATCAATCTATCATCAATCCTCGTGGGATCGACCTCGCACTTACATATACTAAACTACCAATGGCTCGTGCACTTGCGAGTATCACAAGTTGAGGATGCAGCTGAATCTATTTTGGTGCAGCTGAATCGACGCAACAAAGTACAGGTTAATCCGTGAAATTGAATGATCTGCAGACACCGTTTTGGGCTAATTTGTCTCCAAAATGCATTTAATGAGTCTCAAGCTTATTACACTGAAACAAACACAAAACTTATTAAAAGCACAAGTTTAACTCAAAAACATAACCAAATCATAAGTTAGAAGGGTACACAAAGATATGTAATTATGCACCGATCAGGAATGATGAGTTATCTCTTATACACGAATTATCTTTTTGTCCACGGTTCTAATATATACCCAAAAAATGGGAAGGAAACAAAATAGAGATTACAAGGGCCAAAAAGGTCAAATGCATAAATAAAGTACTACAAGCACAGGGAATATTAGACTAAAAATCAATACAATCTAGTATAACAAATCTTCCCCACACAAAATCAAAATAAAATACAAAACAGAGTCACTGTCCCTACAACAGCACCAGAGACCGCACCAATATGGCCACAAGGAAGGGATTCACATCCTCCACATAGGACATCATAGCTGCATATAGAGACCCACCGATCTTACTCCAAGAATAAAATTCCCCTAGAAACATAAACACATCAGCACAAGAGCATTCTTCCAAGAGTCACCTTCTGCTTCACACCCGAGTTCGCACGTGCACTGAGGAGAAAACAACAACCAATCACAACAACACCATGGTATATGAAATTGGTACTTAGGTGACGAAGGGTAAATTTAAAAGATATTCAACCAAGAATGCAGCAAACTTCACACACTCTAGACCTTGACCAAATACTCTTATGACTAGTCAACTGTCATATATGAATTATACCAAACAATAACATACACAGAGCATACCAAGATGTACCTGCAAGCCTAGAGAATTACTAGTGACAACCTAGGGCACTCAGAAGGACCCATCAATCTAGGCATCCCCTGTGCTAGCAACAACTATGGTGAAAGTGTGTGAAGACAGCATAATCAAGCAAACACCAAATAGCAGAAAAAGATGACTAGTCAACCGCACAAACCCAGATGACTAGTCAACTATCAATAACACAAACCCAGAAAATTTACAGAGATGGAAACCAAAAACTGTTCACCCAGAAACCCACCATTGGGAAAAACTGGGGGTCATCAACTGACCAGGCAATCCACTAAGTAAAAAAGATTCTTACAAAGGAACACAAGCAAGCTCAAGAAAAACCTAGATCTATTTAGGAAGATGAGCTATACCTCCTTTGTGCAATCTTCTTCTCCAACTTAGCAAAGCTTGAAGCTCAGTTCTTCATGGCAATGACAACTCCTTCTCCAGCTCATTCATCCCATGACACCAACTTGCAAGCTCTAACTCAGACAGAAATGAAATTTGGATTCATAGAGAAAATGACCAATTTCTTCAAAAAAACCATACTCTTGAAGAAATCAATCTTGAATCTGACCTAGATATATATGATAGAGTGTTTGATCTAGCAAGATGAAGTTTTCAAATTTCAAATGCAGTGTTCAAAAAGAAACAATTTGGAAAACTCAAAGATGAAAAATATGAAGGTTACTCTTGAGGAAGAAGAAGCGGAAGTTTGCTATGAAACTTTCCAAAACTTGTCCCCAAAAGTGACGGCTCCAAATGAGGAATTCTTTGGGTTTTACAAAAAATTCCTAGGTTGGAATCGCACAAGGCTGCAGAGGATTTCGCAGAACAGGACAAAAAAGTGGGTAGGATCTAGCTGGAAACAATGACCTGGAAAATCTTACTAATGCAAAGGTTGACTAGTCATATGGAGAAATGATGACTAGTCATAATCTTCAGGAATAGGTTAATGCAATGTGATGCAATGCAAAACATACCTTTATCAAACACAATGTTGTCCATCATAATGTAGCCAGATAAGAACACACCTAGAGATGAAATTCTTAATCTAAACTTGAGCTTGAGAAAATACAATGATTGTCCTATTACAAACTTGTCAAGGGAAGCCAAAAGAAAATTACAAAATCCATACATTTACAGTATATACCAAAGAATCGAAATCATTGTCTCCTCCTTGGTGAAGCTCTTGCTAAATCAACCCTAGAGGTGCCAAAATTTGCAACCATAGCACCTATACTTGTGGATATGTTGATTCTAATCGCATTAATATGCAGATAAAAGTAAGTATTTTGTGTGTGTTTATTAATGAGTTGTTAAGAATATAATTACACAATAATCAACTTAATTAATGATTCAGATTCATTTTGTTTTTATTCGAATGGTTCAGATTCATATTCATAGTATCTCAATCTAAGTATCTTAAACAGAGATTAGTATTTTGCAAATTCATTCATAGGCACTTCAACTTACATCAGCCCAAGGGAAGGGTAACTATCCATAGGCCCATCACGTGTGTGGGTTGATTATGCTTCAAGACCAACCCAACATTTGATTCCTTCCAAGTAAAGCAGTTTTTTATTTTGAGAAATAATCTCTCTTTTCTTATTCCCCAACACAACCAAATTACCGCTTAATTTGAGTTCAAACTTAAAAAAATAAAATTAGAGCCAACAATACTTTTATAAGATTAATTTGAGTTCAAACTTAAAAAAGAAAAATAAGATGAATTTGAGCTGACAACAACCATATAAATAATTTGCATAGATGAGTTGGCGTTCTTGTAAACGTAAGCCTAACAAAAATAGGATTTATGAAGTGGACTCCATGGATAATTTACAAGTTTCTCCCACTAAAATTGCTTGACTACGTTTGTATCTCAAGTTCAACTTATGCCTCTTGAAGAGGTATGGGAGGGATAAGTTATCTCTTATATACGTGTTATTTTTTCATTCACGGTCCTAGTTTTTTTTTTGCTACAAAAATGAAGGTTCATTTCATAAACATGGGGCAATTACAGAAAGTTGAGCAGCAAATTCACCCCAGTGGCCAGAAACAATGTGCCAAAGAAATTGAAACAGAAATATCGGCTCATTAGAAGCCATAAACATACAAAACCATCACATCATCAAAACCATTGCCCAAATAGAGCCTAGCTACCGGCACTGTTAATGAGTTGTTAAGAATATAATTACACTATAATCAACTTAATTAATGATTTAGGTATCTTAAACACTGATATTATGGAGAAAAAATAAAAGTGAATTAGTATTTCGCAATATTCATAGCCCCGTCATTGTGTGTAGGTTGATTTTGCTTCAAGACCAACCCAAACATTTGATTCCTTCCAAGTAAAGCAGTTTTTCATTTTGTGAAACAATCTCTCTTTTCTTGTTCCCCAACACAACCAAATTACCTTCCAGTAATTTTTGATTTGGGCTGAGATATTTGGCGCCAAAATGACGTCTCTAACGGCCATTTCTCACTAAGCCAAACCCAACTTATGTCGTCTTCATTCCAACCCAACTGTCTAAACCACAGGTCCCATTCACAGCAGTCCCAATCGCTCTGCTAGGGTTTAAAATGGGTTGATTTCAAGCACAAGAAGACATGTAAAATAGCACAAGATACAAAGTATGGACCAGCAAGGAAAATGCAACAATTCAGATATACTAGGTTCCTTTGATTTCCATGCTATTTGGCTGTCAAATTCTTAGTTTTTCATGTGCTCTTCTTGTGATCTTATCCAACTTCGGTGGTTTTGCAGATTTTTCGACGCTGCAGTCGAACGAGGCCACGAATTTAATCAACAACACCGATGCTTGGCTGGTGACACATAAAGAACTAATCCCCCTTAATATTTGTTATTGAATTCATTTATGCTAGTTAAATTTGAGTACATTGTTTAATTTCACTATGTGGTAATTAATGTAGTTGTGTTATGGTATAGTTAAATGAAAAGCCTGGGGCCTTTATCTCAGAAGGAGAGCTGAAGATTCGGAATGAGGTCGAGATGGATATAGAGAGAGACTTAGAGGAAGAAATCAAAGATGGAATCTGCCATCTTGCTCTGAGATTGCACAGGCTTTATCAACACCAAAAGGAAAGAAGATCAAGTTCTGCTGCTGGAGATGAAAGAAAGATGAAGAAAGCATTTTGTGAGGTGAATATAAACATAAAAATGGAAGGAGGAACCAAGATTGAAATAAAAGAGACCAAGAAACCAGCACCTCCTGATCAAAAGGCTAGTGGTCCTAATTGGTCTGGTTCAAGATCAGAAAATTATATGCAACCATTTGTGAAGATGCCTAGAAATTCCAAGAAGTTTGATTGGGCCAAAACACTGAGGTCAAATGTTGGCCCTGTAGCCTTCACAAAGAAACAATGGCAGCCCACATGAACTTGTTAAGGGGCTTGACAAAGCAAGCATACATATAGGGTGCTGATAACAGCTTCTCTCAACTGGGGTGGAAAGAGATTGTTTTGGTTTGTTAAGGGTCTGGACTTGAGGTCTCTTTGACATGACAATAATATCAGTGCTGTTGGGAAGTGCTGATGAGACCTGTGATTTTTATATGAGACATATAAATAACTTGTGGAATGTTATGTAAACTCAATTTCCAAAAAAGAAGAGGAAAAATAAAATTTGTAATGTAAACTACTTTGTTTTTGTTTTTAATTGAAGATAGAGAAGCAACCAGAGAAGAGTAAATGGATGTTCGTAATTCTAGTGGTCAAGAGTATTTATTCGTAGATTCATTGTATGTGGAATATAGTCATGGGCTAGTCAGGTTTTAGCCGACTTGATATTTTTCCTCCCCTCTAATTATAGCTCTCAACCGAGCTTATTCTAAATATTAGCCCATATCTTCATCTCCCAACCCATAATATTTTTAATATTTTGAATTACATTTTTGTTTTATAAATGGGGATAAAGATATCTTCCAATATTTACTGATCATCATACCAACCTAGTTGATATTATTTGACCTACTTACTTTCACACCAAGAAGGGGAAACAAGGCATCAATTCGTGAAGGTTTTTATGGCCCAGCAATATTTTGTGTGCATGAGTGAGTAGTGGCCCTAGTGGGTTGTCTCACATTCACATAAATACATGAACTCCATAATTTTGAGTTGAGGTGAGTGAAGTTGAATTTATTAAAGGATCTGTCATTAAAATGGTCCACAAAGACAGGCACTATTAATCAGAGTCATTCTATAGCATAAAGAACTATCTCTTGGCCGTTGGATAAAACTAATCAATTTAATTCAACGGCTAATCAATTTAATTCAACAGTTAAAAAATAGGGTCTCATATAAGGATCTTGCTATAGAATTCTACCTATTAATCAATCAAGTCAAAACAATAAATGAATTATTAATTCCTTTTTATAAATTAAAGGCCCGTTTGCTAACTATTTCAATTTTAATTTTTAGTTTTAATTTTTTGTGTTAGAGTATAGAGGAAAATGAGATTGAGAATTGGAGAGGATGAGATTGAAATTGCTTTCACTTTCAATTTTTGTTTGTACTTTTGTAACTCCTCCTTCCTTCTCATCCTCCCCTCTCAATCTCATATCCACTCTCATTCTCACTTCCATTCTTCCTCTTTTTCCTCTATACTCTATCACAAAAAATAAAAATAAAAATGAAAACGAAAATTGAAATGGTTATCAAATGGACCCTAAGTAAATGTCATATTATTCGAAAACATTATACATTGTTAAACACACACATACAAGGGTGCAATGAAGATTCGAAATGAGACCACTGGTCTACAATTCAATGTCATTTTTCACTGGATTAGATCTCGTTGGCGTCAAACTATCAAATTAAATTATTAATTATGTGTATTTTTTATTTTCTTGATATGAAATATTGAGGTTCGAACTTAAAATGTAATTCAACTCACCCAACTAAACCAATTATTAGTTTGTATATTAATTAAAAAGAACATTTCCTGCAAAATAATAGTTGGTATCTTATTAATTGTGTAGGTAGACATGATATTAAATATGTTTTCAAAGACAATGAGGGTGTGGGCCTGGCATCTCCCCAAGACATTACTAGTAGAATCACACCAAAAGTTGAAAACATGAAAACTCTTTGGAGGTTGGATTGAGTAGGGACAACAAATTAAATTGGTCAGCCAGACCAGAGGCCCCCAGATTTAGAATTGGTGTACCATTGAATGGTCTTAATCGTTTGACAGTCAAAAAGGTATGATCAAATCTAATGAATATATATCAGGTGCCAATGCCAAACCCAACTTCCTTTCAAACTTTTAAATCTTACAATCTTCTTCAAGGTTTTGCTTTCCAAAGTTGGATAATCCAAAAGAATCTTATCAGGCCCCCTCTCCCTCCTCTTCACCTTCTCCTACAATGTCTTATTTCTGCTCCTCGACTCATCTATGACTCTATGCACGTATAGTTGTTAGGTTCACCGACTGAACTTGTTGGTAAGTTTATTCCCATGTCTAATCGCACAAGATGGCATGTACGCATTGAAACATGTAATATGCTGGCCAGGTGTCGCAATATATGTTCAAAGTGCCAAGAGTGATCAATTCAGTCAACAAAAACTAATCCAACCATTATTGGCAAGTCAGTTATCAGCTTTACTAATTTTGACCATGAACCAGAATCGATATGATGATGACCACCAAGTTCTAGGGTTTAGGCATAAAGCTAGCTAGAATTTCATTGAAGTCCCTAAAGCAGCAGCTAATTCCTTGCATAAGACAACAAGTTTCCTTCAAGGTTGCGAATATTGCTTGATCATTTTTAATCTAATCACACTCTTGTCTGTCTGCATGAATGTCAGATCAGGAAAATCGATACGCTTAGCCGAAAGTGCAACCCATTCCCCCATGCTTATGAATTGATGCTTGTTAAATCATCTATCTATCTTACAAACAAACTGCTCATAGCAACAAAGTTTTTTTTTTTTTTTGTCCTTTTCTTCTTAATGCCAAAAAGAAAGAAAATTACGAAGAGAAACCCGAGAAACTACTCATTGTTATAGCCATATGAAAGCCTACTAAAATTGCAGGCAGATGTAAAATTCCAGCACAAAATGTTCAAAGATTTAGAATTGAGTCACCCTTTTGTTTTTGTGTTTGGGCAAGAAAAGGGTTTGATGAGCGCACCGGCCCTTTTTCGAGGTAGCAGAAATGACAACATGGGAATCAGAAAGCAGGCTAGGATTCTCAAATTCTAATATAGTTGCTCAAAGTACAATAAATACATGGAAATTCTTATCCAATTTGCAGGAATTCAATTCTATCTCTGCAAGCCCTTGCATCTTTTGATGACTTTGATCCCAAAAGACTCTATAGCCATAAATAACTTAGGGATTTTAACCGCAATCGTCCTGAACTTATTTCTGAATTTTATTTTAATAATTCAGCTCGTTTTTAAGTCATTTTAGTCCTCCAACTCTCACACATATTCTAATTTAGTCATTCCGTAACATTTTCTTTTCGATTTTTAGATATCTAAATTGACCGTTTTACCCTTCAAATAGTCGGAAAAATTCACAAAATTTGAAGCAATGACTAAATTGGAACACGCGGGAGAGTTAGAGACTAACTCAAAATGAGTTTGAGAAACAAAATGAATCTTGGATATAAGTTCATGGATCATTACAGTTAAAACCCTAAAAATTAATAGACCATTGCAACAACTTAATGCATTGAAGACATATTACAACTCTAGATCTTTAATTAATTGCAAAGTTAACCGCATTACTTTCACAGCAGATTTCCAGTTAATATGTGATGACTTTTGGACCAAATGTTCCCTACTTGGCTGAACTCTGAATGCGCAAAGGAGGAAGAAAAGACAGTCCATGAAAAATGAAGCATATTGACAAGGGGATGGATTATGTGGGATGATTTACAACTGTCTGAATCTGCTAATTTGAACTTTGACCAGATTTCCCAATAAGTCCATGGACCACAATTCAGCTTTAACTGATGTTGGGGTTCCACCAAAACAAGTAAAGCATCTTCAAGGATCTCATCTAGGTAAGCTTGGACTCTCACAAGAGGAAAACTTCCAATAAAAGTTATATATATATATGTATATATTTATATCTTTCTTGCTAGTGAACTTGAGACATCAAATGCTAGAAGTAGAACAAGTAAAAGGACCCAAGAACAAGCACAGCTCACAATTTCAAACCCTGAAAATGGAATTTGGTCCTCCTGAAAAATTAAGCTGAACCATGACTATACTTTACAGGCTGAGCCAGTCAGATTTGTTAATTAATTACCACAGTTAAACACTAATTAAACTTAAATAATCTTAGATGGTTGTGTGTTTATAGTAGAGAATTAGAGGAAGATTTAGAAAGATTCTTGGAAAGAATGCTATCAACCAACCCTAAAAGATCTGCAGTTGAGGGAGCTGCAGACAAAAGCTCTGTGTCCCCCTCCCTCTTGTGTACATTTATTAAGAGTTTTTTTTGCTGCTGGGAGTGCGCCCACATGTTCCCTTTGAAGCAGATCGTTGTAATTTGGAAAAATATAGAGAAATTAATAAAACGAAATATATATATATATATATAATATTTATATCTGCAGATAGATAGAGACCAAGCTTTGGATCTATCGACTTTCTCTCCAACATGGACTGAACCCACATTTTGGACTTGAGTTTCCATGAAAACAAAAACTACTGTTTCTCTAGCTGATATATCTTCTTTCCCAAGAGAAAACAAAACAGTAGAAAAATGAATAGTATAATAATAATAATAATTATTATTATTATATTTAACAACAAAATCAAATAATTGAATGACTTTGAGCTCTTTCTTTTCCTTCCCAAGGTGACCCCATCAGATCAGGGATATCAAACATCTGGGTTCTACCCTCTACACCAGACAAGCTCCACCATATGATTACATGGATCAAAGTAACCAACCTCATAAAATACTCTAAATTTTTCAAAAAGAAAGAAATTCATGGATATCAATAAATATTATATATATATATATATATATTCTGCACTCATGACTGCAAAAGTAAAAGCAGTGTTTGCAATGCAAGAAAGAGCAAAGACAAAAACTTGGTAGCAGAAAGAAACAGACCAGAGAATATGAAAGCTAGGTCCCAAAGATCATCATCCCTTTTCAACTCGGGTTGGGTTCATCATTTGAAGGCCCTTCAGAAGAGCATAAGATCCAGACAAAGAGAAAGAGAAAAAAAATTAAATTAAGCAGTGAAAAAAGGAAAGAGAAAAAGTACTGATAGCATCTCATACAATTAATGCTTCTCAACATAAAATCAACAGAGTCTGAGATTCGTGGACGAAAACAAAAAAGGCATGGGATTGAAGGGAAGAGAAGTAAATGAATGACACAGAAACGTACAAACAAACACATGTAAAAATAAAATTAAAATAAAAACAGATGGTATATATAGAAAACGGAAAATGCAGCATGGATCGCACAAGTCTTATTATTAAGACCACACAAAGCCTACGAACAGATGGTCCTCCCTCTATACTATATGATGATCATAACCAACTGCTAAACACTGCAAACTCATAAACATTGATCAACCCATTTCATTAAATTAGTAGATGATTAAGCAAAGATATATGATTAATATATTTTACATGCACTAATTAATGAAATGATCAAATGGGACACATTCACAACAATGAGAGAGATTTCACACTCATCTAAATCAAGTGTTCAAATAACACGGATGATGATCACTACACTAGTCAATAAATTTAAGAAAAAAAGATTAAAAATAAAAAGAAACCCTAATTAAAACACTAATTAAAATCCCGGAAATGCAGTAGAATTTCTCAACAAAGTCAGCTGCAGGCACATGATGATGATTTTTGTTCCTGATCAGTTTCGCCACCTTGACCAGAAGAAAATTACCTCTAGCTGATAAATCCTACTACAACTGCTAGAGCTAGCGAAGTGTTGTCCTAATTAAACTAATAAGTACAAAAGATCCAGAAGATCGGTCGACTGAGAGAGAGAGGGAGAGAGAGAGAGAGAGAGAGAAATGATGAGATGAAGATGACCAAGAATGATGATATACTTGTGGGTTTTGGGTTGTTTTTCATGTTCATTGTCTTCCTTGTTCTGGGTTTGTTTGGTTTCTAGCTTAACAAGCATGATCAGCTAGCTAGGGTTTCTTACCCAGAGTGTGCTTGTTGTTATGCATCCAAACCTTGAGGACGTGACGCTTCACTCCAGTCTCGTTGCAGAACTGCTGAATCGCCGGCTCGTCCTGCTTCTGAATCCTCCACCCCAGCGTCTCCGCCAAAGTCAACATCCTCTCCTTCTGCTCCGCCGTAAACTTCGTCCTGAACCTCTTCTTCCCGGAAGACGCCGTTCCATGTAAACCCCCTCCCATTCCCAAATCCCCTCCACCGCCGCCGCCTCCGCTAGGATTCGACACGTCGTCCTCCTGCTCCTCCCCCCTGCTGTGGGTCCCGCCCCCTCCCGACGTCGACGGCAGCGCCAGCGGCCTGTGGTGCGGCGCCACGTGGAGGTACCCTGCTGGCGTACGGTAGTACGGCGAGAACTGCGGGTGGTTGTGCTGCCCGTGGAGCGGCACCAGCTGCCCGTACGGGTCTGCGGTCATGAGCGCGAGCCCGCTCGGGTCTCCCTCCTTGCGGTGGAAGTTGCGATGGCAGTTGCAGGCGGCGCATTTTAGCGCGTCGAGCGTGCCCTCGGCACCGGCCGGCATGAACTCGCCGCAGCCGTCGAGCGCGTGGCCTCCAATCCCGACCGCGTGGTTCTTCAGGCACTCTCTGTACCTCGCGGCGCCCTTCCTCTGCTGCTGTTGCTGTTGCTGTTGCTGCTGCTGCTGCTGAGACGCCGCTGCCGCCGCCGCCGCTATTGCTGCCACGCCCTCGGGTCCAGAACTCGACATTTTGACCCGGACGCCACCCGCTGAGTTTCCGAGGGAGTCGTAACTCGCCGCCATCTCCATCTCTTCGTCATGCTCCTCTTGATCCTCGAACTCCATATCAATTAATTAAGGGGAACCAAAAACGAAAAACCCCCCAGAAATTAATGAATCAGAGAATCAACCCAGAAAGAAAAACCCAAAAAGAAGAAAGAAGAAGAAGAAGAAGAAGATAACGAGGACTGAGTTTAGAGAGAGAGTAGAGAGAGAGTGTTTTTGTGTATGTGTCAGGTGTAAATTTGTAGTGTTATCTCCCCTCTCACACTCTCCTCAACACTTAGCTTAGCTCCCTGCAAAAGGAGCTTTGTCCACCTTCAAACCCCCTTCAAATACTTTCCCGTTTTCTCAACCCCCGGGCTACTCCCGGTTAAACCGGTCATTTTCACCTTCTGTCTCAGTTTTTTCACCGCGCGGTAAATTTCAGAGGTGGAGAGAGATGGGCTTGGGAGTGTCAGACTGCCACTGCTACTAGTACGAGTCTGAAAACAAAAAACAAAAAATAAAAATATGAGAAAGATAAATGAACGGAAAAGGCCAGGGATTTTTTTTCTTTTTTTCTGAAGTGCCCCACGCGCCCGGCAGCAAGAGAGGCGGTGGCGGCGCGTGAAGTGTCAAGTACTGTGGCAGAGGAGAGAGAGGGAGAGGGGGATGGTGATTGGGTGCGTGTGAGTATGTGTCAGGACACGGCATTACTTAGGAAAAAATAAATTGTCGGCATTTAAGGCAGCTGGGGGTACGTGCTCTCGTCTCCGACATGCGTGACGCGCTTTTTGGCGTCAAAATTCCATCTTTCTTATTCAAATATTTCTTTTCGTGTCTCAGAAAAGGAAGTGAATATTGGGTGGGTTTTTTGTAAACACACCCACTCTTCAGTCTGGTGTTTGTGGGACACGCTTTTCTTCTTTTTATTTGTATTTTATTTTTTTTACTAACTAGAATAATGTTGGTCTTAAAAAAGAACGTCTTTTTCCATCCCAACACATAATCGTTCTTTTCTCTACACAACAACAACAACAACGAGATGAAATTAGTTTTTAGTTATTCCAGAAAAAGTAGATTAGATATTTTTTCCACACATCTTTTTTAACCTACTTATTCCAAAAGTGTTACAGCAAAATCCTTATTTGAACGATTCGTTAGGACAACTTGTGTATTGTTTTTTTCTTAAGCTTATGTTGAATAGCCAATAAATAATTAGGTGCATTTTCCCAGTAAGTTTCTTAAAAGAAAAAATTCAATCTCAAAATGATCACTTTAGGCGTCAAATCGTTGTTCCATGACTTAGTGTACTTCCGCTCATTTGCCATGATAAAGGGCAAGTAAGTGTAGTTACTGTTTACGTGAATAGTATATGCTATAACAACTCAAGGACAATTACTATTTGCATGGGATTAATTTTATTTATACGTGAGATTAATAAATAAAAAATTGCTAGGTATTTGTATTTGAAAAAACTCAGAATCTTTGGTATCTTTTCAGAATTTTTTTCAATTTTTTTTCGATGAAGTCAAGTTGGCGTCAGCGCCCGCGGGCAGGAGGTCAGGCTAATCTTGTCTTGGGCCTTGCCCGAGCTTGGTGGACCCCATGTGTTGCCAAGACAGTAACAAACCGTTGGAGCTAGTTTTGGAAGCCTAAAGGGGCTTTTGCCTGGGTTGAGCTCATCGTTGAAATGAAAATACTCTTAGAATAGGAGTATAAGTCGTCTCATTACAGATCTCGAGTTCGAATTAAGCTTGGCTTAAATTTAGCTCGTCTAAACTCAACTCGTAACATAAACGAGTCAATCCGAGCTTGGCTCGTTTAAGAAACAACCAAGCTTGAGATTTGGTATATTTGGCTGATAAAGTTGAGCTCAACGATCCTTTATATGAGCATTGTATTATTCGATTCGGCACACTGCTGAGGCTTGTGAGTTATGTTATGGTTGCCTGCCGCCATCCATGACTTGAGAAAATAAAAAATAAGGGCAGAAATAGTATGGTGACGAACAACAGAGACACAAAGATGGTGAAACATTCGTGCATACTAAGATGAGTGGGTTGTAATTTTCAAAAGGTTTGAAATTAATAATGAGATTAGTGGAGTAGCAAATCATATCACTTGTAGCTAGGATATTGCCACTTTTATACTAGTAGTATTAAAATGTGTTAAACCCTAATCATCAAAATCCAATTCACAACACGTGCATGCACAGTGCACATCACAAATGACTGATATATAACTCAACCAATAAAAAAAAAGAAGAATAACATTGTTAATTGGGTTATTTGTAGAAATGGTCCCTCAATTATACTCGGAGTTACATTTTCGTCATTCAACTCAAATATTAGTTGCAGAGGTCACTCAATTGAGTGTTGTGTTGCACCGTTAGTCCCTACCGTCAAGTCTCTCTAACGGTAGGGACTAATGGTGCAACACAACACCTAATTGAGCGACATCTATAACTATTTTTTGGAGTTGAGTGATCAAAATGTAACTCCGAATATAGTTGAGGGATCATTGCTACAAATAATCCTAACTGAAAAGTCACATTTGTCCATCAATAATCTAGAAGATGCTTTCACGTCATCATTTTAAACAGAAAAAGTCACAGACTTGACGGTAGGGACTAATGATGCAACACAACACCCAATTAAGTGACCTCTGCAACTAATATTTGAGTTGAGTGACCAAAATATAACTTCGATTATAGTTGAGGGACCATTGCTACGAATAACCCTTGTTAATTTAAAAAACCATGAGTCGAATATAATGTACGATCGAGGAAGAAATTTGATTTTTTTTTTTTTTTTGATTCAACAAATTGAGCTCAGCATCAATGCAATAATGCCATAGGTTTTTATCTTGAACTCAATCAATCGAATCCAATTATAATATGAATCAGATTGGATTGGATTGAATTTTCAACCAAAAATAAGAAGGTTAATGAGAAAACTCATAAAATAAAAACTTTTGAGAAAATGAAAAATGAAAAAAAAATAGGAAAAAGAAACTAGCAAAAGCAAATGGGCGCACGTATAATGGCTTATGGCTGGGAGAGTCGCTGTTGTCCTTTTCGGGGTTGAGAAAACCATAAAAACCAGTATAATTGGTGATGGCTGGCAGTCTTATCACATGAAAATCAGAAATGGCACTGATTGTATTATTGTAGGGGGAGCTTTGAAGAAACTCATCTGCCCAACGCAAAGCAATGCCTTCCCTGTGGGGGTCTGGCTGGTTGTTGTCTTTGAGTTTCAGCTAATACCTCCACATCCATCAAAATGCTTTTGACCATTACCAAATTGACACCTCTTTTGTGTACCCTCCTCCTCCCTGTCCCTGTGACCTTTGATCCGACTGCATGCCCGCCAATTGCCTAATTTTCATGAATGTATTGTCAAATCTCTCTTCTTGAAGAAACAACTTGAACATTTTTAGTTTTTAAGAGAAAATGAAACGAAAGGAAGAATGCTCATCACTTTAGTTTTCAAGTGTCATTTCATATCATTATTCTAAATTGGGGGTTTTGTGGCCGAAATGGAATTCAACAGTTGACATCAACTACCCTTATACATGGACCAAAATAAATATATAAAAAAATTAAAAACTATCCTGAGAGCACTTCTACTTATTTATCATAGTAAAAGGTCAGGGCAAGTAAGGATGGTTATTGTTCACGTGAATAGTATCTACCTTAGCAATTTTTGTTTTTGTTTTTCCACATATTGCCATGGCAACCCAAGGACAATTACTGTTCATATGGGGTTAATTTTATTTATACTTACGATATTAATAAATAAAAAATTACTAGGTATTTATTTTAAAAAAACTTTGAATTTTTTGGTATTTTTTCAGAATATAATTTCCAAAATTTTTAAATTTTTTCATTTGCTGGCATCAACGCTTGCATGTAGTAGGTCGGGCTGATCTTTGCTTGGGCCTTGCCTGAGCTTGATGGGCCCCACATCTTGCCAGGACTGGATTTCACTGTTGGAATAAGTTTTGGGAGCTTGAGAGACCTTTTGCCTGGACTAGGCTCACTGCTGAAAATGCTCTTATGCATATAAATTCAAATTCACACATTCATAATTTCAAAGAATAAGATTGAAATGTTGGTTTAATACTATTAGTTAGGGCTGGGCATTTGGACCCGAAACCCGGCCAAACTGCCCAAACCAAACCGATGGGTAGGGTTGGTTTGGTTTTTTTACAATTTTTTTTTTGTCATCGGCTTGAACCCAAACCAAACCGAAATATATGATTTGGTGTACGGTTTGCAATATTCAAAACCAGGGTTTAACCAAACCAAACCGAAGATATTAAAAAATATTATTATAAGAAATATATATAGATATATAATACATACTTTCAATTTTTCTTTTTCTTCTCTCTCAATCTTTTTGTTTGTCTTGTCTTCATCAATCCCTCTCTCCCTATTTTTTTTTCTTCTCATTCTGCTTATATCTGTCTTCACTCTCTCTCCTCGTCTCCCTCTTCTTCTTTTTTCATTCTTCTTCTTCTTCTTATCTCTCTTTTCTTTTTCTCCTCCTCTCCATCGTTTTTATTTCCTCTCTCTCCCTCTCTCTCACTCTCTCTCTCTCTCTCTCAAACCGAAACCAAACCAAACCAAACCACCAAGTCCAGTTAACCGAAGTGGTCGGTTTTCATCAATTATGTTTGGTTTCGGTTTTCAAAATAGCCAAACCGAAGCCTACGGTTTGGTGTCGGGTTGAGCCCAAAATCGAACCAACCCAAACCGAGCCCAGGCCTACTATTAGTAATTAAAATAACTATAGAATACATAATACATAACGTTTGGGAGGTTTCTCTCGTTTCAAAGATAAAATATTTGAAATTCCTTTTATTGGTTACCCTAATACCATATTCTTGAATTCAGATCACTGCCTCGTATTATGGTCACCAAATATACCTCACATAAATGAATCATGATCATGTTTAAGGCCTTTCACTCTAGGGCGACAATCCATACTTAATTCCATGTGTGCTTAACAAATTCAAAACTTCTCACTAGTGGTTTTTCAGAAAACCGGTTCTCTAAAACCTTTTCCTCCCCAAGACATAACTTCCCTCAAGTATAGATATATATTTTTTATATCTCAATGAAACATCTTCAAAAGTCATTTTTTGAGGACTTTTCCTATTGAAATGGGTGATAACATACTAAATTCACACACATTACATGAATGCTAGGACTCAAACCTAGACCTTTCCTGGAGGGAGCATTTACTCCAAACCACTATATTAGTAGGTTCTTTGCCTCCAAAACTCATTTAAATAGACAAGTCTTTACGGTTTAGGGTATTAAATTGCACATCGAACCAACATGATGTCATAGTTTGAATTTGGTTGATTTAGGCCTAACTAATAGCATAGCTTAACCGAACCAAACCAACCCATTATGTTGTAATTTTTTTTGGGTCAAAATTATGTTGTAAATTGAACAATAGTTGATGGAGAAATTTGAAGAGAGAGGTAACATCATATTCAAATGATTTAGGAACTTTATTAATACCAAAGTACGGGATGAAACATAATAGAAAATTGTGATAACAAATAAGAAAATATCATGTGTAAAAATAGTAAAATTATAAGTTGTATCAAATTAGGCCAAATTGAACCGAACCAAATCAAATATTACACTTGCTTTTAGTGCGAAAGTAGAACCAAATTAATTTGATGAATTTAATTTAGCCCATTTAAACTTTTGTTGTTGTTTATGTGGTGACGCTAGATTGTGTCTCCCCTCGGGAGAGTTGTGATAGCTGGTGGCTGATGTTTATCTCTGTTACAACTGCGGTGGCAGCAGTGATGCTGGTGGTAGTTGTTGGGATGTGGTGCTTTTCTCTACTATGCGCCGACCAAAGAACTATGCTTGGTCATAGAAGTTTTTCTTTGTTCGGTTTTGAGTTGAAGTGGAGTGCTTCTTGGGATCCTTTTACTGTTGTTCATGTGTTCCTCCTGCGTGTTCTCTTCTGATTTTTGCTATGGTATGCATTGCAATTTATGTGGGTGTCAAAGGACTATGATTTTGCTCATAAAAGGCTTTTTTTGACAGTTGGGATGTTCTGTGGTCCTCTCATGTGGGTCTACTGTGTTAGTCTATAGTTGTGGTTCTCGTTGGAGGTCTATGTGTTAGTTTTCTTTTTTGATTTGTTCTTTTATTGTTATGGTCCAAAGTGACCAGAATCGGACTCTCTTGTTAGTCCAAGACATGTGTAGTACTATTTCCTTCCCTGGGGATTGCCCTATAAGGTTGTACTAGGAAGGTTTTAACGAGGCCACTGTATCATGTCGTTCTTTGTACGTCTTTGGTTCTATGAATGAAATCTCTTTCTAATATATATATATATATATGTATGTATGTATGTATATTAATAAAAGGAGCTGATTTTCTCACTCCTTGTTTCTCCACTGGCACTTCCTTTTACTCTTTTTAAAAAAATACTTTTTAATCAATTTTGTTGTTTCTCTTTCCTATTCTATCCTTACCCTACATTAATTTCTTTTTTTACTTCACTTTTATATTATTTCTTTTTATTTATACTTAATTTTTCAACTTACATTTCATATAATTTCTTATTTGATTAAAGGAAAAAAAATATTGAAAATGGAGTGCAAGTTGGAAAATTAAGTATAAATAAAAAGAACTAATGTAAAAGTAAAGTAAAAAGAAATTAATGTAAAGTAAAGGTAGAATAGGAAATAGAAATAGCAAAATTGATTAAAAAATAATAAAAAATAAAAGTAGTGGAGAAAGATCCTTTAATAAAAAGATAAAAAGAAGAAGCGATGGTAGTAGTAGGAGGATGAAGTGTTGAAGTATGGTGGAATGGAAATGTCATGGTTTTTGGGTTTCATGTGATTCCCACCACCCCAAAAACAGCCAACGGGGGGGAGTTGGGGGAAACGTCTGACGGGACGTGCTGACACCGACCACAGAGCACAGACATAGTGTACCATCATCAGCATCATCGTCATCACTCTCTCTCTCTCTCTCTCTCTAGCTGACTGTGTCTCTGTATTTGTGTTGTGTGTTTTGTGTATTTGTATGTAACGTTGTGTGTGTGTGTGTCAGCTGGCGGGAAACCGTTCCTCTCTCTCTCTCTCTCTCTCTCTCTCTCTATGTATATATAAAAGACAGAATCAGAAAAACGACAATTCCATTGTCTTCATCTTCAACTATATTAACATATAATATAAACACTCGCATGAGAACACTGTTCAAATGATGAACGGAACGGAGCAAGGTAATTTGCCGTTGAGAAATGAGAAGAAAGTTCATAGAAAAGAGGGAATTGCGGGAAAAAGGGGGAGTGGATGTTGACAATACAAGAGAAAGAGTGGGGCGACCGTGATTTTCCATTTCTTATATTCTTTGGCAATCTTGGCATGGCAGCCTTTCTTTCTCTTCTCTCCTCTCTCTCCTCTCTAAACAACAGTGGCCCCCATCCCCTGCTTCTTGCTTCTTTCTTGCACCACCATCACCCCCTCCCCCCACCCAATAACGAAATCACCAACATAACCATGATCTTCTTTGTCTTTTCTTGCTTGTTTACTTAACACAATAATATATTCTCTCTTTCTTCTGATATTGCATGTCTTTTTTTTATTTTTTTATTTTTTTATTTTTAAAAAAGAAAAAAAGAAAAAAAGAAAAGCCTAGCCAGCGTAGCTTGCTATTTAGTTTTCTTTCTTTCTTTCTGATTTTCTTGTACACTATCATATCATTTCCATGCTTGGATTTTACAGCTCATTGAATCAGAAGATGGATGGGACAAATCATCAACAACAAACACACACATTATACACTAGCTAGCTAGCTTTGTTTCAAGAAATGATTCATCTTTTTCTTTTCATAATCATCAGTTTTCACTGAATTGGGTAATTGGGTTTTGCCCTATCGTTGTTAACAAGTATTACTAATAATAATAATTATTATTACGCTTCTGAACCTGAAGATGGACATGGATGGATCAGAGAGAGTTATACGTAATAATTATCAGGACCACCTTTGAATATAGAGGATAAAAGATTGCATGGGTGATTCTCTAACAGTAGTAATTGTGAAGGCAGCGGTGCATGCCTGACATTTCCATCCCCACCAAACACTGGTTTTGGTTGACATTAGGCACAAGCATAAAGGTCATCTCCTTTACTTCTTCATTTTTCTATTCATCATTATATTATATATGTGTGTGTATATGGAATGGAGATGACCCATTGATTCGATGATCTTGGGTTCTAAGGAAAAGATAATACAAAAGAGTACGATACGATACGCCTTAGACAACCAACAATATATATATATATATATATATAACCCATGTATGTATGTATATACATCTTTTGTGTTTTAACCTTTGGCTCATGCCCATGCATTGAGAATATATTTGAGATTGCAAAATCTACTACGTACGTACCTATTCGCAAATCGAAAACAGGAGCCTCATATACTATTGATAATATCTTCTAAATTAAGGCAAAGTTAAGCTACAATCTAGAAAGAAAAAAAAGTGTAATTATTTTCGATTGTCGTCTTTTATCTCATTTACTTTAATTCTGTGTCACATTTAATCACATTCTCTCAATTATGTTAAGAAATTCGTTAACTCTTATGAGGTGATTCGGTCCAATTCAATTAATTTATCCCTAAATGATTTTATTTTTGTAGATTAAATAAAGATGTCGTGGGATGAGTATAAGAGCATCTCCACCGGTGCCCCCAGCCCGAGTAACATGGGGCTTAACCCCCAATTTTTAGTTCCAACAGGCTTTTACAGCCCTGGCAGCTCATGGGTCCCAGCAAATCAAGCCAGCCCAAAGGATAGAACAGCTTGGGTTGTTGCTTGGGTTTGCTAACGTCAGCGATGACATCAGCAATGAAGAAAAATTATTTAAAAAATCTAAAATATACTAAAAATTTCAGAATTTTTTAAAATAAATACTCAGTCATATTCTTCACTTTCCACACCAAAACTCTATACAAATTTCCTCTTTGCCATGGCAATGGGTGGAAACACCACAACCCTTTTGTAAGGGCTGCCACTATTCACATGAATAATAACAGCTCTTACCTTATTCTTACCCTTTGCCATGATAAATGAGTGAAAATGCTCCAATAGAGGTGAGAATTAGTCGTTTGAAGCATACATATGCATGTACATATGTAAAATAACATTTACTAATTTAAATGTAAATGTTTTTGGCTGTGAGTGTTGGAGGTACGACCAAACAAAAGTTGTGGGGGTTGGGGTAAATGTTAAGCATATAAAAATAAGGAGACATATTGATAAAGGCAAAAAGAAATGAATCACCATGCTATATTTGGGCTGACAATGTAAAATGCTTCCTCCACTACCATCCGCTTGCAGCTAAACACAGAGAGAGAGAGAGAGAGAGAGAGAGAGAGAGAGAGAGAGAGAGAGAGAGAGAGAGATTCTCTCCTTCCTTACTGTTCACCAGTTCTTGCGTGTAATTGAACTCCCTACCCATCCCTCCCCCCTGTCCCTCTTCCCTCTCTCATCATAATCACTATAACCTTATATGACATTTCCTCTCTCTCTGAAACTCTGCTTTTCTTCAATGTCATTGCTTTGTCCTACAAGCTATCATAGTTTATAGAAAAGATATTAAAAAAACACAGGTTATCATGAGTTGAATTAACTCAATTATTATACTAGCTATATGATTAAATTAATTCTCTATTGCAGAGACCTCTCCTTCCCTTGCACTCTTGCACAACAACAAACTACGGCCACGACACAAAAGTTGGGCAACTAATAAAACATTTGACTTCTTTTTGCTTACAAGAAAAAGGGGAAGACATTTTCTGAATGTATGTAAGTTTGCGACTCCTTACACGTTCAATGAACGTTGTTAAGTCACCTATACAAGTTCAATATCTTGGCGATATGCAATCATGAACCAGAAGATGTTGTGCAACTCAACTACAAGTTAGTTCAAAAAGGAAAGTAAGTGATCTTGAGTAGGACCATAAACCACGAACCTTAAACATGAAATAACGAAATCAAAGCACACATTGATGAAAGAATTGAAAGGTGAGATCCTAGTAATAGGATTACTTAATTAGTGGGTAGTGTGGGCATATTCTCTCAGTCAAGCCACAGTGCATCTCAATTAAACAAACACAACAAGCTCTCATTGAGGAGAAAGACTTTACCGAATAACAAAACAGTATTATGTCGGTTATTAAATTTTCAATATGTCGGTTATTAAGTTTTTCTGCTTGTTGGGTGGCCAAGCCAAAGCTTCCAAAGTGACCTCCACTATAAAATATTAACTTGTCAAGGGTCCAGAAGAAGCCAGAAACATTTGGGAACAAAAATAAAGGCAGCTAAAGCTAATTGCTAGCACCCATGATTGCCTATGCATAACCAAGGCCACCGACATGTAGGTTTTTATTAATTAAGGAAGAAAGTTAATTAATTAATCAGATACTCTTAGATTATAAAACATGATGATGACTGATGACTGATGACTGATGGCTGAGAGAGTTGTCATGAATTGAAGGACAATGATTATTTAATGGAACAGTACAATTGCATACTTTGAGAGAAAAAAGGTTATGAATGCCATGAAGGCTTCCAAAATGTGCAGTGCAGGGTTATCAGGTTACATAAATATGGGCACATACATAAATGAATTTTAAATTGAAGAAAAGAAGAAGAAGAAAAGTGAAGATTAGATATGGATAAAGTTTAAAATATTGATGATTTTGAAAATATCGGTGGTCCAAAAATGTGGAAATTTCAATGGAAATATTGAAAAATTATTGATATCAATAAAAATTGAATAAAATCATGAAAATTGTAAGAAAAACTTGGAAATTTTTCTTGAAAATTTAGAGGATGTTTATTTTAGTCAATTATTTATTACTTTATCACCAAAAAAAAAAAAGGAAAGAAATGCATTGTATGATGAGTTTAACTAATTTAAATTGATTATATAGCGAGCTGACAAAAGTTGTAAGTGTAGAAAATATGTAGTAATTAATAAAAGAAGATTAAACACACCATAATCATTTATTTATAATAATTTATTACAATATTTTATACTTTATGCATTACATAGTAAGATACATTAGAGCAGTTCCAGCAGCCCACTCGGGCTCAGGCTGGGGGGGGAGAGAGCCCATTTCACGATTCCAGCAGCAAGTGCTGGCCCGGGCAGTGTGGGCTCCACTTGCCTGGGCTGCCTGAGCAGCAGCCCGAAGGCAGGCTGACGTCAGCAGGCGCAATATTTTTTTTTTTCTTTCCGCTGCCACGTGGCGTGACCTGGTCCTTCTGATTTCCGAATTTTCATCCAATCCAACGGCCTGGAATTTTTCAAGGCAAAAAATTATGAAAAAAATCGTAAAAAATTTTAAAAAAAACCCAAAAAATACTGAATTTTTTTCTATAAATACCAATCCATATTCTTCACTTTTAACAACAAATTCACTTTCTACTCAATAATTTTTAAACTTGCAACTCTAAATTTTTTTCACTTTGCAAGTTTAATTATTCACTTCTACTTAATAATTTTTTCATTTTCAACTCTAAATTTTTTTCACTTTCAAGTTTAATTATTCACTTTCTACTCAATAATTTTTCACTTTCAACTCTAAATTTTTTTCACTTTCAAGTTTAATTATTCACTTTCTACTCAATAATTTTTCACTTTCAACTCTAAATTTTTTTCACTTTCAAGTTTAATTATTCACTTTCTACTCAATAATTTTTTCACTTTCAACTCTAAATTTTTTTCACTTTCAAGTTTAATTTTTCTCTATCAAAGAAACTATTAAATAAAATTCCTTTTTATTCAAAACATTCCATACATAAAAAAAACAAAAAATTTTATCGGAATATTTTATCGAAAATCTTATCTGAATATTTTATCGGAAAATCTCATCCGAAAATATTGTCCACATTAATTGTTTAGGTAAACAAATTTGTGAAAAAAACACTTTAAATTGAATAGTAACCCCCCCTTGCCATGGCAACTGCTGGAAGTGTTCTTCACTATTTGCAAGGGCAGACACTATTCCCGTGAATAGTACCCCCCTTGCCATGGCAAGATTTTGACTGCTGGAAGTGCCCTTAGTGACTTAATACCACATAGAGTTCCTATAAGGTTCAAATTTGAGTTATTTACAGTAACAGCCCCCGAAGTTTTCAGTTTTTTCACAAAACTCCTTAAGGTTTTAGAAATTATAAGACCATCTCCTGAGGTTTTAAATTGATTTCACAAAAATCATTTTCATTGATTTTTCATCCAAAGATTGATGATTTTATACCAAAAAAAAAATTCTCTAAATGACAAAGTTGACCTTTGAGATTAGATTGCATATACTTCATTGAGGTTAATTATGTCATTTGCATAATTTTTTTTTCAATGAAATCATCAATTTTTGGATAAACAATCAATAAAAAGGAGTTTTGTGAAAACAAAACCTCATGGGGTATTCGTGTAATTTTTGAGACATGAAGGGTTTTGTGAAAACACAAGAAACCTCAGAGGGTGTTAGTGTAAATAACTCTTCAAAATTTTCATTGTCTTCATGATCTCGATATTATAGCGATATTTTGGCCAAATGTTGTTGAAGTGTGAGAGAAATTATCGACGTCGATATTTTCTGATATTATCGATACTTATACGATATATATATATATATCTGAATATGTTTCAAAATATCATAGACCAGAAAAAACAATAATATCCTCGATAATTAAATTTGACATAACGGAGTTCTAAGAAGACAAAGATCATTACTAATCAATCCCACTTTGACCTGCCCCACCCAACCCTTTTGCTTAGTTCAACTCAAGCATCATCAAGTTCCTATTTTAACTGGAAATTAAGGGGCCACTGCCTATTGACCTAATTATCATCGGTGATCATAGCATAGCATGTGGCCCAACCTTGCTAGACTTAAGAAATTTTGAGGCTTGCATCAATGAACGTTTTTATGAAGAAAAAAGAAAAACTCTGGAAATGTTATGGGTATGTGGGTAAATAGACAATGGCCGCTTGTTTTTGGACATACAAAATATTTTTATGCTGAACTTTTTGCCAGAAGAGTGTTTATCTTTATACCATAACAACTTCATAACCGAATCAGATCAGGAGGCGGACATTTGTGCCCAAAATAACCAAATATCAAACCATTATGAATTGAGGGTCCAATCACAACTCAAATTGAGAATCTTCACAAACCTAATTGACAAAAGCAGATATTACCGAGATATTCGGTTTGGTTTACCTATTCTATTAGACCCTAAACCACCCAACAAGATCTTTCGTTTTTCTTGTTTTGCTTTTTTCTTTTCCCTGAAATGATCTTACAATCATCACAAAGTCCGGCTTGGAAGCTATGGCAGCCGTATAATGGCACTTGGGCGGTCAAGCGTGAAGCAGACTTGGAAGACTTTCGTAATGAATTTGCTTTAATCACACTTTAAGATCCAATTATAGGCTAAAATCCTAAGACAAGACGGTTGCGCGTGCAAATGAAAGATGTGGGTCACTAATATAATCCATCTAATCTAAGCATGTTCGTAAACAGTTCGTTGTCTTATAGATGCTTTGATTTTGGACATTATAGGCCCAATAATTAGAAGGATCAAAATAGGATTCGTGGAAATCATGTATGCCGAAAGGGAGAAAATGCCTTGCCCCACCACATCATCTGCTGCCAATGCTGCGAACCAAACACCCACTCCACTCACCAACGTTTTCTAGCCTTCCAATAATCTCAAGACCCAGAGAGAACCAGATTTTCGTTTAGTAACAACGTTTGCAATTTTCCAAGACCTGAAGCCACGTTTGGTGGGTGGGATTCGTATTATGGGATTGAATTTATACCCGAGTTGTATTTTGATTGCTCAATTAAATTATTCGTTCAAATCATCCACTAACTCTTTATTATTTGACGAATTTGTCCTACCGTTACACTCCATCAATATTGTCGTTAATTTCAAGGTTAAAATTGTCAATTTATACTAAAATATTATTTCATTCAAACAGAGGGAGAGGGTAGGGGTGGTAATTTACGATGCAATTTGTTACACTATTCGAAACCCGCATAAAAATTTAGCGGGTTCAACTCGCATGAAAAAAATTCAAGTAATCTTCAAGTCAATCCGCTATGACTCGTTTAATAAATATGTTGAGTCAACCTGACAACTCGTTAAAATACCTATATAACCTGTTTATTTATAAATATAATATATATAAGTAAGGATCTAGTATATTGACAAAAATGAACGCTCTGTTAAGTTGGTTTCATTCGCATGATTCTCATTGGTGTTACCCAAGATTGAAACCCAACACTAGTACTTGTACTACAATATATTTTCTTTGCACTCTTCTTTTTGGTAACTTAAAACCAGAAAAAGAGACATGTCCCAAAAAATAAGGAGAAAACATGTAACTAGTCATTCAACACAAAAATTAGAACAAGAATTCCCGACGACGGGCAGGGTTTTGAAGGAGGCGGAAGAGGACAAAGACGAGGCCGAAGAAGAGAGGAGGGGGTGGTGGCCGAGGATTTGGAGGAAGATCTGGAAGAAGAAGCCGAACCAGTTGAGGATGGTGGAGAAATAGAGGGTGAGAGAGGGAAAGGGGGAGATGGAGGGGAGGGGGAGGGATGGTTGTAGCATGAAGGATTGTTTTTGAAGTTTTAATCTTTTATTTTATTTTTCTAGCTATCAAAAGTACTATTTACCTCTAAAAATGCATGTGTGCTCACATAATTTAATTTGATAAAAATGTTACAGAGGTGCCAATTCATAGAATAATAAAGATTTAGTGGACTATTTGAACGAATAACTTAATTGAGGGATCAAAATGCAACTCGAGTATAAATTTGAAGACCATTTAATTTAAAAATCCATTATTTATAGGTGTAACTTATAAGAACTAGCTCCAATCTAATTTAAGTCATGCCACCAAACGAGTCCTTAGTGGACCCGCTGGAACAGAATTTGGACTGAGTTCGGCCCTGTCCCATAGAGTCCACCCCTGTGGAGAGCACTTGTTTTCTTTAGTACGTGAGAAGAAGTGAACTCTGTGACTTCTGAAAGAAGTGATTGTCAATTGAGAAGAATTAGTACTCTCTTTACCATTTCACTCATCTGTTATATTGCTTTATTTGATGAACAAAATCAGATGATTGCACCCAACCGCAAGCTCACCCTTACTGAAGATTTGTCCAATTTAATGAGTGTAATCTTGGTTTTATTAAGCGGGACATGATCCTAGTTCATTTTAATTGGAATAGTCTTGTCCGGGCTACTGGACACGGATGAATGCCTAAGAGGTTAAAAGCTTGACATTTGCCCTCCAAAATTACTTCAGCATTGGTAGGTTCCACAAATAGATCACCAATCCCATGAGATCACAAAATTATGCAACCTCAAGGTGTTAGTATTAGACACTCACATGAATTCACCACATGACAGTGAAAAATGCCTCTGGACTCTCAGAATTATTCACCAAATGACAATGAACCTCACTTTGATTCTTGGCATCAGACACCAAGCAAACAATGCCAAGAATCATCATGAATAAAGGCAGAACTAGAAGGACATCATGAATAAAGGCAGAACTAAACTTCACAAGATTTATGCGATTTCGGTTTTTCGCATACAAGAATCATCATATGGACTAAAAGCAACAATTCTGAATCTCATTCCAACTATTCTCCTAAAAAAGTAAAACCATACGAAAAATGTTAAATTACTGGATCTCATTTTCACAGGACTTTCAAAGAATTTGCACAAGTGTGGCATACGGTATCAAAATCAATGTTGAATAATTTAATCTACAAATTTATCAGTTACAAAACATCTTACGATGGGCAAAAGGCAAAAATTATGTCCCACAAGAATAATTATCACACACATGAGCTCCGGGCTTGCAGAGCTTCTTGTAGGGATTGCACAGCACCATCATAATTTAAGAAGCCCATGAACCAAAACTCATGGTTATCAATGGAGATAACCTGGATGTACTTTTCAGCAGGGTTTGATCTGCTTGATGAAGGATTAACTGCTTTAAGCTGATGTAATGGGATAACCACCTACCAATATTACAGAGTATAAAGAAATGAGTAAAATAATTGCAAAAAAAAAAAAAAAAAAACTCATCAAAAGAAAAACAAATAAAAGAATTAGAACTTAAAAAAACAATGTCTTCTGAAAAACATCAGTTCAACAATATTATTAAGAAGTAGGAATATATCACGAAGCTTGACCAAATAAACTGTTTTGAATTAATTAATATGATTTCATTTAAGCACAGCACCAACTTTGGGCACCAACTCTCTAATAGAGGTGGAGCCCGCCAGCACAACGGGTCCCGCGCTCTATTAGAGAGTTGGTGCCCAAGTTGGTGCCCAAAATTGGTGCCTCTAATATTTTCCTATATCTTATATACCAACTGCCATAATTTAGTAGCGAATAACAAAATCAGAACTAGTTTTATGTAACTCCCTATTTCCTTATGCCAATGTAAAATGAAAAAGTTGTTCCTCATCTTTGGTTTCACAACAATGATGAAAAATTTCACTATGGGCAAATTACCACCGCCTTATGCGACACAGTAAATAACAAATACATCTTAGCCAAGAGGCAGGAAAAGAAAAAGTGAGGCCAAACATAAGTAGAAGCAGTAGAGTAATTCTTTATTTCTTTTTAATAAAAACACTAACACTAGGCTCACCTAATAACAAGCAACAATCATGGAAATATTAGATCAACAAGCTTCATATCATAATCAATATTGATCAAACAGGCTACACAAAAAGGGTTAGCCGTCAGCCTCCCCCCTATAATGTGTTCTAGGTCTCGTTTCCAATGCCAACTGCCAAGAGACTTCACTAGCTAATCTAGCCAGAACCAACCTTTAACAAGTTCATTAGTAATGAAGATCACAAGCCCACTGAAGATAGAAAAAAAGAAAATAACCAAATGATCACAACAAAGGCCCCAAATTCCAAAACAAAGTTTATGTTGGAAATTAATTTCTTGCTTCTCATTTATTGGGATCTAGCATAATACTCTTATATGCTTCCCCCCTCTAGAACTACTTCAGTTTGAACATCCCTTCTGGATCTAGTCCTCCTCTTTTTGTGCTCAAATAGAAAGTTGAAGAGCCTATGGTGAACCTGAGGCTTAACAAGCTCATTGAAATTTAAATCAAGCTTGAACCTCATGAATGCTTTTCATCCATACATGGGCTTAGCTCAGCAATTGCCTAACAATATGGTGCATCAATTTAAGCCCCAATCCATACTTTGAAACAAAAAACAACTAGAGTTGGTCATAAACACAATTTACACCTCCAATTGGGAACAACATGGGTCCAAATAAAGATAGATGGAAAGGAATTTCTATCCACAAAACAGAGACTTTTCAACAAACTAGCAGTGGAGTATTCATGGTAGCTCCATTTTAAAATAATTTGACATCCAAGAACAGACACCTTTAAAAGTGCTATCACAGGACCAATTTTTGACTCTAAAAAATTATTTTACTTTTTAAAATTTGAATGTTAAAGACTTGTTATGATTAAAGTTGAAATTGGCTAAAAGGATCAGCAGTACAGAGGTTCATAAGTTCTGACTAAGGAGAATCAAGTCAGAATAAAATTATATACACTAAGTGTCGCATATCAAGCCTTGATAGTAATCCCACTGTCAAAATTTATCTTCCCTTTAATACTTAGATGAATAATCACCATCATAATGGAAGACAAGAGGGAAGCTTCCTTCAAATGTCTTACACACATCCTGATTCACTATCACGATTTTCTACATTATAAGAATATAATGCAGTCATAGAAATAAACAAAATAAATCACTCAATAATGCTTCGGTAAGAAAGTTATCTGTTAATTGAAATCCCATTTTTGAAAAACCTTTTAAAGACACAATAGTAAGCACATATGCAAACTTACCTTGTAATAGCTCCATTCAGTTTGGGCATCAGCTTTGTATGAAATGGGATTATCACTACAATAAGCAAGTTTTGCGGTAGAAACATACAAAACTCCCATGACTGGACCCGCTGATGTGGATAAGTAACATGCAAATGAATTTTGAAGTTGCTCCTCAGGAGCTGTCTCAAAGGTTGACTGGAAGATCTTCTCATAACCACCTTCTGCTAGAACCTTTGTTCCTTGTGCAATTCTTCCCATGGCAGCATCAGCAAAACTAGGGCTTGTTTTCACTAGTTTGAAATAAAACAGGATGATTAGTGACTTCATCCATCACAAACACGATATTTTTGGATCAACAAAATGGACAAAGTAAAAAATAAGAATAACAAAAGCAAAACTGGGGAGATCAAGAGAGATTGAAATTCCATTTGTTCCTGACAAAAGCAGAATTTAATTTGCGTATTCAGTGTGAAACAACAAAAGAAAAGCATTCGACAGGAAATTAGTTCAGATGGTTAGAGAAACTAGAGGATGGTACTAACAGCCAACCTATATAGAACACTTTTCAAGCACCTGGCTAAGCGTTTTACAAGAGGTTGCTTGGCTAATCCTCCTCACAAATTTTAAACTTGTCGATTCTCGTGTTCATCGATAAATCTACCAAATAAGATTAGGACAGACCACACCTATTATTTTTCACAAATCTCAGAAACAGGGATTAATCAGAATAACCAACACAATTAAAATGTCAACTCCTAATATTCATGAAAAATGGATGATAGTAGCCAATCAATTCCTACAAGCAAAGGAAGCAAAATTGGCAAATGGAATATGACAAAGCAACCAAGCAATTTGGAACCTTATTTTAATACAATTCCCATAACAACATGTGGAATAAAAATTGAAGCAAATGAATCAGCAGAGATCGACAAAGAAAAGAAGAGGCAAAAAGCAAGCAGAAACTCACAGTGCTGCCACGTGTTTCCAGCGAGATCCTCAGCCTTCTTAGTAGCCTCCCCCACCGACTTTCTCCACCTCCCAAACACGCCCCTTACAGTCTCCACCGAATCTGACCATGCACGCAATAGTCTTCATAAGCATACATATACGGATTCAAATACATATATACACGTAGAATTACAGAAATACTACCTTTGAATGAGAAAGAGGAGGTGAGCATTGGGGAAGGAGCCACGTAGGGATTGGATCCCTGATGCGAATCAGAGGCGGCACCGGCGCTAATGTTGTGCGATTCGGAGACCAATTCGGGGCTCCAATGAACCGACTTCTTGGGCCCGGAACCCGTGGGAGTCCCGGAGGCCTCGGTCTGAGTCTGAGCCTGTGATCCCATGACGAAGGTAGCCCAGTTCTGATCCCCCGTCAGAGCTTCGCCAGCCGCTTTCGGGTTCGGACCTTGAGTCTGGTTCGGAGCCTGCGTTTTGGCCTCGGCCTCAGAGACGGGCTTGGGCTGGTCCATGGTTCTAGAAGCTTTGTGAGAATGCGATCACGGGGTGCGTGAGGCGGCGCGTGGAGAGCTAGTTTTTTTTTTGGAGGGGTTATTTTTATGTGTTTTTTTTTTGTTTATCTGGTTTTTTCTTCTTCTTTTTTCCGTAAAATTGGAGTTTTGAAGGGAAATGGAGGGGGACGGGTTTAGCGATAAGAACGGTGGGAAGCAGAATTAGCAAATCATTTGTTTTTAGCGTTTTAAAACTTGATACCGATAGATACTCGTTTTAAAACTCGGACCCTCCGTTGACGGGGAGGCTATTTCTATTCCCCACCATTGACTGCCAGGTGTTGCTTTTACATTTTATTTTACACGACATAATAAGTAATGAGGATTCGACACATGACTCTGTGTACACGAGAGTAATTACTTTTAACCAATTGATCTATAACTTACTTGTGACACGTGTCTTTTGTTGGTTATATGTTTTGTTAATTGTGGGGCAAAGGTTCAACTAACAGTGCGTTTGGATGAGGAAATTTCAAAGTATAAAGGATTTCATAAATGACGGAATTTAAAATGATGGAAATTAATATTAACCTTTATTTGTAAAGCTATCTTTTTTAAAAACTCAATCTTTCTTGGGATTTTAGAAATGACGACTTTTAAATAGAATTTAAAGTTGGGATTTATGATATTCAAATTCCATGTCTTTTCCCAAGTGGAATTTCTAAATTTCTATGTTTTTTTATCCAAACACGGGAATTGGTTCATGTCAATTTAGAAATTCTGACTTTTGTCAAAATCCTAAGTTTATTTCCCTTATCCAA
Organism: Prunus salicina; assembly: GCA_020226455.1. Classification (NCBI taxonomy): domain Eukaryota; kingdom Viridiplantae; phylum Streptophyta; class Magnoliopsida; order Rosales; family Rosaceae; genus Prunus; species Prunus salicina. The sequence goes on from CM035342.1 coordinate 13,745,875, forward strand.
ACACACCGTAAAAGAATTTGTCAATGCAAAGAGCTTGTAACTCAAGTGGTTAAGAATTTTACTCATGCACATGAGGTCCTAAGTTTGATTCCTCTCTCCTTCAATGTAACTTATATCTATATATAAAAAGCAAAAGGCAGATAATGGTAAAATATTCAAAATACCAGAAAATACCCTTGGTTAATACAAACATTAAGAATTGAAATTATTAATTAAATGAGGATAATATGGTAAATTCACACTTTTTCATATTTAAAAAAAATTAAAATTAAAAGAAAAAACAGATAATGGATCTTATTTTTATTGAACACAACTACTTATTATCTTTTTTAATTTTAAAATAAATTTAAATTTTTTTTTAAAAAAGCCTCTCTTAAGCCCGGAAGCACGTGCGGAGAAGCTAATTTGAAATAAATAAATAAATATTTTTTTCAACTTGGGCCGGAGGAAAACCGAAACTAACAGCATATACCAATTCTGAATTTGCAGCCGAACCCATCTGGGTGGTCCAGCCTACACAAAATTAGGTTGGCCCTAAGCTTTGTAAGTGATCCAGCCTACATAAAATTAGGTTGGGCTAAGCTTTGTAAGTGATCCAACCTACAAGGCTGTGGTGGGTTGGGCCTTGGGTGCTGGGTTCTGAATTTTCTGGGTTGGGTGGGGCTATATCTAAATGATACAGTCAAATATATCAGAGATAATCCGACCTTTTGGCCAAAAAAAAGAAAAAAAAAAGAAAGAGAAGAAGAAATGTATCAGAGATAAAATTGTACAAGAAAATAAGCTAGGACTCTCGTTGCTCATCATGTTATACAGATTTAAAAATAAATAAATAAATAAATTATATGATTTTATATTCATTTGTGTGATAGGTCCAAATGTTGAACTTTGGAGGATATACGCACTCCATTTGGATGGAGGGTTCCAAATTTGTGAAAGTAAATGATATTGTAAGGTGGATTTGTTTGTATAGACTACTACAATTCATGAATGTCAAGATTTAGACAAGAAAGAAATGATGAAAACAAATGGACTTCAAATGATTCCTTGCATATAAAGAGACGGACCGAGGATTTCAAAATGGCGTGGACTAAATTTACCTTACATACAAACTTATAGAAAATTTGAAGGTACGAGTGAATTTCATTGATAACAAAAAAATAGACATGGGGACATAATTGATGATTCATCATTGTTTCTCTTAATAAAATCTCGAAGAGTCTTTGATATCTTAGCATTTCGATATTGACCTGACAAAAATTCCAATAAAAACATATTTAAATAGTTAAATATCTAATCAAAATCTAAAAAATGTCATCAATTGTAAATAAGAAACTAGGCCTTTATTAAAATCCCTAATTGATAATTCATACAAGTAAGAACACCAAAATCAATTTCAAATCCTATTTGATAATTGAACAAACCAAAATCAATTGCAACTCATAAACTGATAAGCCAGAATTGCAAATCCCTAATTGATAAACCTCAATTATAAATCCCTAATTCATACTTTATAAATCCTAAATAATCCCCAAAATTTTAACATTAAAAAACCAAAAAAGAGAATAAAAAAAATAAAGGGAATTTCTGTGGTTAGCCTAGTTGTGCGGTCAGCCCAATGGGAGTCTAATATTTCATGTGTGGTGTGGGAGGTTAGTTTTTGTTGTTGTTGGTCAGCCTAGCGAGATTAGTTAATAAGATTTTATTTGAGTAGCTAGGCTAGGGTATTAATTTAGTCTATAAAAAAACAAGTTATCTTGGTTATAGCCCAGGTTAGCATGTTCATGAGACCATCCTCGTATGTAGTCATTTCAAATCCATTTCAAATGTTCTATATCTAGTTATTTCAAATACATTCAATCTAACGTGGTTCTTATTTTAATAGCAAATTTAGTCTTGTTGTCAAATCCAAATTATTTCTTTCAAATCCTTCCATTCAAAGGGAACCTTATTTTCTTCTGTTGAGATAAATTTGTGGTCAGGTAGGGTTGATCAACCCTTATCCTCACTTCTTGATGTGTGATGTCCCATAAATTTTGAAGGTTGTATTCAAATTAATACAGGTGTTGTGGATGGAGTAGCGGGTTTGGTTCTGTTTTGTTGTTGGGTTCTAATGACTCTGTTGTTGCTTTTGAGTTGTTTACTGCTAAGTTTGTTGTTTGTTGTTTGTTATTTAGTCAATAAAGTATTTCCAGCCAAAAGGGCAAAAAAGGGGTGAAAACTTATGGTACTCTATAGCTGTTTGAGGTCACAAAATCTAAAATCCATTTTCGATTCCTTTGATACTTACGAAGTAGAATTACATGTTTGTAATTTTTTATTGTCTTTCTGCATGTCATATGTGTTAGCTTTTCATCTTTGTACTTGGACCGCACTTAAAAGTTTGAAAGCTATTGAATTATAGCCAATAAAATTTGATCTCAAAAACTTCTTATAAGTTAATTTCTATAAAAACCACTCTCAAGAAGAGATATGGTTTCGTCCCAGAAAAAGAAGAGATATGGTGGGTATACCATAAGCCTAGTGTCCCTTACCATAACCTCTTATTATTGTCTCTGTGTAAGAGGGGTAATGTAATTTATTGTTAGATTATCGTATCTTATTTTTTTTTGTTATCGAAATTTGAATTGTCGCATCTTATGTACCATTGTACCAATATTTTTTTTATTAAAAAAATATATCTTCAAGTAATTTATAGACACTAAAGTTTACTGAGAAACAATGACCTTTAAATTATATGAGCTGATTTTCCCGATCCCTTTCTCTTTCCTATTTTACCTTTACCTGCATTGAATTCTTTTTACTTCACTTATATCATCTCCTTTGTATTACTTCACTTGTAATAAAAATAAGACCGTAAGAAGATTAAAAAAAAAAGCAACCAAACCCCACCCTAAGATCGGTGAATCAAGCTCTCCTACCCACCTTGATGCAGGTTCTTTTCGAGGGATGATCTACATGGTCCCTCAATAACTTAATTTGCTACTGTTTTGGCTTCCCTTTGCGATATCATTTCCATTTTGCGGTTGTACTTTCCTGGCTTATCGATTGATATCACTGTGGGGCTGGTCTTCGTTTTTTAAAGGCTTTTCCCTTGTATTTTGGTGAAGTTCATGAAATCATCTCGTTTATGACCCAAAAAAATTCCAGTACCACTACGTCCACCCCTCGGACTCGGAAGTATCAATCAGAGAAAGAGAGAGGTGCTGGCTTGGTGGGGTGGAGTGAAATGGGCGGTGGCTGTTGAGGGGGTAGAGATGATCAATTGGAGAGAGAGAGGTGGTGGCTTGGTGGGTTGGACTGATAGGGGCGGTGGTTGCTTGCTATAATCATTTGTTTCTATTTTTTCCAAGTTATTTTTGTATTTTAATCTTATTTTCTATTTTTAAATTTTAGATGATGGAAGTTAAAAATTGAACTCAAATTGCTAATGAAAATACTATGATCAAATTGGCAAAATTAAAAGTGACCAAATATGTTTTTGGGCTAAACCCAGTGTCCAAAATTCTGTTTTATCTTTAAAAAAAATATTCTTTATTATTTTTTTTCACACATCAACACCAAAATGGATATCTCATTTATCACGTCACCAAGGGTAAAATAGGAAAGAGAAAGAACAAAGATGAACAAAATTGATTAAAAAATATTAAAAAACAAAAGAGAGTGTAAGTAAAGAAAAAAGGAATGGGGAAATCAACTCCCTAAATTATTAATCGTACAAAAAGAAAAGAAAGAAAAAATAGTAGTAAACGCGCTTTCATTTTGGGCACGATTGATAATTTTCCAGCACATTGAGTGTATGAACAAAACAGTTGTCGTTATCACATGTGTTGATAAATTAAATTAAAATAGGATATAAATTTTGTTGGGTTCATTTCAAACAATTTCAATAACGTTAAAGAGACCCAAACAACTCCATATAAGGACTACGGAGGCCGAATGTCACTAACGATGACATTTTCTCCTTCGAATATGTCAAAACCAGCAAATCGTAATACCAATATTCTTAATGGAGCTCTTATGGTAGCAGTAATCTTCCTTGTTTTACTTGGGGGTAATTTTTAATTGGATTTTGGAATTTCTTGATGCGTTTCTTCTTTTGGAGAAAAATTCTCTTTATTTGTTGTTTTGTCCCTAATCATGATTTGGATTTGGATATGGATAATATTACTGTTAGAGATAAGCATGACTTTTACTAGTGAGGTAATGTTTGGTTTTTTTATTTTTTTATTTTCTATATGAGTCACAGTCTAAATTATTATAATATGTAAAAAAAATAATTGAACTCAAAAGCAAAAAGACAAGTATACGCAGATATGGCCTTAGTTAAGTTGACTAAAGCGGATATGCTCCTTACTCTACACCCGAGTTCAAGTCCTCATTTCTATAATTTAAATTAAATTAAAATAAAATATCACTTGCATTAGAATAATTAATGAATATACTATTCTAGTTCACTGAGCTAACCCATACCATATATTCTTATAATTACTATTGTGAATTGATTGGGATGCGAGGGATAGTGACAATATGAAAAAACAAAACCTCAATCTTGAGCTTGACTATTTAGCTCATTACATTACATATGTCGTAACGTAATTAGTTGATCAAATCACACGGAATGCTAGGTCACCTAAGGTTACTTTGCGTGGCTCATCAATTTGTCTGATCATTATCTCACTGGAGGCGTGCCTTGGTGCCTCAAAATCCTCCCATTCCTTATATGTCTAATCATCATCTTTAAAATGGAATGTTAAAATGACGCAATTCTTAGATCGTGACATGACAAATGGTATTAGAGCGATGTTGGTGGGTTCTACCATATGGAGTCGAGGCGTAAGTGTCGACCTTGAGAAAGATTGTCAAGGATACTCATGTGCGACCCACCATGCTAGCACAACCTGGGGTGTCACATTCTCCCTCACTTATGCCTGGACACAAGGAAACGCACTCGACCTCAGCGCTATCCCCTCAAAAGACTAGTCATTAATTAATGAGGCTCTTTGTAATCGCTTATGAAGTCCAAATCGATCCATTAGTTTACTGATGTCGAACTTAACATGGTAGCACAACTTGGGTGTTACATTTTAAAAAATTTGGACTATTTCTCGATTTATATGTGTCATCCTTGCGCATGGCCATACTAATATTCTTTTTGTTATTCCAAATTTATCATACGCCTCTAGATCATGATAATTACAAAACATAAAAAAGAACTTTTCTATAGACATTTACAACAATGATTCAAGAAACCTAAGTGAAGCTATTAGTTTAGGGTTCAATTGAGGTAGGCCCCATTGGCAGTTCAATTGGATTTTCAATGCACACTCTTTTGTTTGATACTCTGTTTTGGTTGACAAAGTTCATTTTCTCATAAAAATGAAATAAACTAAATTAAACTTTATTTGAAAATACGAAGGAAGAAAAAAATAACATGTCATACATTAGGCGTTTAATTAAGGGACGACTCGAATAGATCTAAATCATGTGCAACCTTCACCAAAAACTTCATAAAAGTTCATTAAAAAACAAAAGAATTAAAAAAAAAAAAAAAAAAAAAAAAAAAAGAAGAAGTGAGAATCATTCTTTACGAGTGGAAGATGGCCGGTAAGACTGATTCCCAAACACTGAATTTGGAATCCAATTACTACAAGAAAAGGTCTAAAAGTCTTAACAACAATTGGGAATGTTCCACTTCATATGGGAAAAGCCCACAACCCTTTTCCCCCTTTTTGTGTTGGATTTGGACGTTTTTCGTGCGACACCAATTCCCACGTATATTTCACAGAGCTATTTTTCTTAGAACACCATTATCTTTCTCCATGTCATTTAAATTAAAATAAAAAATAAAAAAAATTAACACCGTCTTCTCAGCAATATTAATCATGTAGTGGTGCACATGTTCCATCTCTTTCTTGCCAGCTTCTGCCAGCTCCTATTCATCATCCAACTAAACAAATATGTTTATACTAAGTTGCTATATAAAATAAGACCAAATCAATTCCACTTATTAATTGGTGCCTATGATGGGATACAATATGCGGATCTAGTAAGATTCTACTTCGTTTTCGAATAAGTTTCGTCATCACCCTAACACTATTCTTAATGATGTTTATTAATTCATAATTGGGGAAGAATTGAATTGAGGAGGAGTTGGATTGAGGAGAATCAGATTCCAGATTCTTATTGAAATTGTTTACTAAACCATATTGATTGAGAAGAATTAGATTTCGGATTCTTATTGAAGTTGTTTACTAAACCATATGGAATTGAGATAAGAGTTATACTAATTACTAAAATGTTCTCATTGTTGGGTTATGTATATGACAAATTTTAAAATTTTAAAATTGTGTGAGGATATAATGAGTAAAAAAAATGAATTCCTAATGGGTTAGTTCTCCATGAATTAGAATACCACCTTCCACCAAGAATTGAATTCCTCCAAAATCAGGAATTCAATTCCTAATTTTATGTGGGCTCCACTTACTTTTTAATTCCTTAATGTGAAGTAAATGCAAAAATCCTCCATATGTGGAATTCAATTCCTAATGAGAATTCAAATTCCTGATTAGTAAACACACCATAAGAGTTGAATTCATAATCTATTCTATTAAGTTGGAGACTGAATGTAATTAAACTAAATGATCATTACATTACCTTATTCTTATTCAATATGTGTTAGGTGTATATAAGTGGTAGTGGTTAGCACAGTCCCCTTCTATTGAGGGATCCCTCAAATTATTTTATTTGAGGGACACCCTTTAGGGTCCCCTATGAATTTTTTTTCAACAATCCAAACAATCTATTTTTTACGTCTACATTCATAGATCATCCTTGCAAAAAACCGTTTCGACATCCAATTGTATCATATAAAATCAATGAACACAGTGCTTTAAGAAAGTATTAAAATTTCAATAACTTAATTGAGTGTTCAAATGATATTGGATTCAAATGATTTTTTTTTTGTAGAGATGATCTTTGAATGATTATCTAACAAATAGATGATTGAGATTAGTGAAATACAATGTGGAGTGGACCCTACAAGGATGTCCCTCAAATAAGCTTATTTGAGAGATCCCTCAATAGAAGCTCTCTGATGGTTAGTAAGATTAAACTAAATGAGCATAATTGTTCTCTTCGATTGCACTAGAACTTAACATTAGAAACATCAATTTTTTTATGCCAACTGATATGCCAATATTTCATTTCCTTTCCTTCTAATTTTGGACATCAATTGATATGCCGATGTTTCAAATAAGCTTATTTGAGGGATCCCTCAATGGAAGCTCTTTGGTAGTGACTAAGATTAAACTAAATGAGCATAATTGTTCTCTTCGACTGCACTAGAACTTAACATTAGAAACATCAATTTTTTTTACGCCAACTGATATGCCAATGTTTCATTTCCTTTCCTTCTAATTTTTGGACGTCACTTGATATGCCAGTGTTTCAAATAAGCTTATTTGAGGGATCCCTCAATGGAAGCTCTCTGGTGGTTAGTAAGATTAAACTAAATGAGCATAATTGTTCTCTTCGATTGCACTAGAACTTAACATTAAAAACATCAATTTTTGGACATCAATTGATATGCCGGTGTTTCATTTCTGGTCTGCCCCCCACTGCTGCAATTCTGCCCTTCATGCTAAAGCGGCAACCGCATTTAAGGGTTTTCAATTAGCTTCCCAATATGGTTACACTGACATTGTTGTGGAAACTGACTCTAAAGTTCTATCGAATGAGTAAATGGAAGTGCGAGTAATCATGCATGAAGTATATTGCCCCTCTTGGAAGAAATTCAGAGTTTTAGCCGGTGATTTCATGATGTCCGGTGGAAATGGGTGTCAAGGAATGCAAATCGTGCTGCTCACATGGCAACATCGATAGGATTTTGGGTTGTAGAACTGGAAAGTTGGGCCTACTAGCCACCACAATCTCTTGTGCACGTTTTGGTCTCTAGTGGCTTGCCATGCCCTCTTAGCAACTCTATGTAAGGTCACAATTTGTGTGGGGAAATGCATCTTGCTGGTCTTTGTCGAGTCCTGTTTTGCTTCTCCTTCTTTATTCTGTTCTTTGAGGCTTTGCCTCTTTTTGTTTGGTGGTATGTATTTGGAATTTTTGTTTCAATGACCAAGCACTTTTTGACCCAAAAACAAAAATCTCACAAAAAGAGAGCTAAAAATCTCAAAAAGATGAGATGAAATCTATACAGAAAACCCAAAAAGTCTCTGCAACTTATTTAAACCTTATGTAAACAACAGCAAATAAGAAATCAATACATTAGTTAATGTCTGAAACACTAATATCGTTGTACGCGTACTTCTTTCCAAACTTCTATGCACGGAGTCAAAAGACGACAACAAGACAAGAAAAATTTGGAGGCCAAGGTATTTTTTATTCGTGTTCGTTGAGATGAACATGCTAGTTGTTTTCCATTTGCTACGAAGCAACGGTAACATCATTAAACATATAATATAATCTGATGAAAAGATAATATTATAAATTTCTTTTCTCTCTCCCCAATTATACCACAGAAGAACGCCTAATTACAACAGAACACAGCTGGCACAAAAAAGCCATCAATTTGATTAAACAAAAGAAAGTCTCTTGCATACAACAAAAGGTCCTCATCCGAAGTAAAACACAGTTAACCGAAACGTGGCTGGATCCCGATTTTGATTAGACCGTTTTTATCATAGCCACCAATGGGCGTTGGCCATGTGTACACATTATGTAGGCCATTTGTATTCTATAACTTCTTTTTAAATTGTATTCTAGAACTCCAATAGGATAAGTTTTAGGTATTCATTTCAAGCATCATATTTAACATAACCACGGTTAATTTTGGAATAAGATACAATACTACAGCTCAAGTGGTTAATACTAGTTATTTATGCATCCGAGGTCATGTGCTCTAATTCTCGACTTATTCCTATTAGAAATATAGTTTACAATGCGATTAAAAAATATGGTCCATTCAGCATTATTGTTAACAATAAACAAAATAAGGTTATCTACTTATATTTTCTGTGTTGATTGTAAAATGATATTGTCTTCAAATTTATTTTCCCACCTACCATCACAACTTGGGCTAAGCCTGAAGACTTAGCAATACATGTTTACGTTACAGGAGATGGTTAGGCAACACTGTCTCTGTGTGTGTGTTTAGTGTGATTGTTAATGATCATTAGCAACAACTAATAATCAAAGGGTCATTTCCGTAAAACCACCGACCATGTTCGGAGTTGTTGAAAAGGGCAACAACTGAATCCAGACTGTTAAAAGCTAAGCTCCGCACTATTATATTGCCAAGCAGAAAATGCGAATGCACCAAATGTGGTAGAAAAAGACACTCTACTAACCCTCAAGCAACCATAACGCGTGACGTGTCCAACCCAAATTGCCATGATCACACAATCTCAGCCCTTAAACCATGTTTACACAGCGATTAAATTACCAATATAACCCTAATTACGACACGCGTCGAAGCATAGCAATTTGTGTTAGGTGGTTATACCCGTAGCCGATCCTTGAAGAAAGTTGAAAGAATTGACCAATTATTCACACCGCCCTCGCTGGCTTAACCACATTATTAAATTAGTAATTTTTATTATTATAAAATTTGTGACAATTAAATATGTAATGTGGTCGAGGTGGGTGCATATGCAGATGCAAATGCAAATGCAATGTGGTTTTTTATTTTATTTTTATGTATAAATATAATAAACCCTAAATTAAAACCCTCCATCAAGGAATCTCAATATCTCACATTATTGAATTTAGAAACGAGCTGTCCCTCAACAGCCCCCCACTTTCTCCCTGAACCCTTTTATATTCCCCTCTCCTTTTGAACCCTTCCCTCACTCCCCAAACTCTCACTCTCCCAAAACTCTCAAAACCTCTCTCTCTCTCTCTCTCTCTCTTCCACAAAAAGAAGAAGAGAAACAAAAAATGAAGATGGGTTTTGCTGGGTTTCAAGTTCTCTTGGTCTTGGGTCTCTTGGCTACATCATGCATAGCCCAAGCCCCGTCCGCCGCACCCACCGCCACACCACCAACCGCAACACCACCAACCGCAAAGCCACCAACCGCAACACCACCCACAGCCACCCCTCCATCCGCCGCACCAGTCCCGGCACCTACCAGGTCACCAACTCCATCTCCAACCAAAGCCCCAGCTCCAAGCCCCACAGCGCCAGCCTCCTCCCCCTCAGCCGAGACACCGTCTTCAACTTCTCCACCTGCACCCGCGGGCCCAGCCGGCAGCCCGAGCTCCCCGACGGCCGACACCCCATCTCCTCCTCCTCCCAGTGGGAGCTACGCTCCTGGGTTGGCCAGCCGCGCTGCTATTGCCGGAACTGCTCTCGCCGGAGCCTTGTTTGCCGTTGTGTTGGCTTAAGACGCTTGTAGAGTTTGGCCTTGGCTGGCTGGCTCTCTTGGGTTTTTGGCAGTTCGTCCACTTGGAGACTCGTAGGCTGTTGGATCTGGGTTTTGATGGACGGACGAGATCTATTATTTTCATTTGATTCTGCTTTAGTGTTTTTTTTTTTTTTTTACTGTGTTTCTTCCTTTTAAATTATTGGGTTTGACTCATGGAGGATATTTGGACGGTGATTAGTGCTCTTAATTATTTCGGTGATTCATATTGTTTCGGAGTCGAGACGTGCACACATTTGTAGATGAGTCGTTTGGATGTACATCTGATGATAGTTGAATAAAACAGTTTGCAATTCTTTTTCTTTTTTTTCTTTTCTCATTTTTCTAATTTACCACATTTCCAATGAGGAAGTAATTTGGAGAGAGAATTGAGGCATAATTTTCTAGGGTTAGGTGGCTCTACCTTTTGACGAAGGGTAAGCATATGCTTGTGCCAGAAAGATGTCGAATCCGACTCCCTCCCGTAGCTTGTCGACAAGCTTCTTCCAATGCTTGACGTTGACCCAACAATTTTCAAAAGTTACCATAATTTCTTCCGAGTGCTCCATTAAACTTGAGTCTTTTCTTTTGTGTGATTCCATGGTGTTTCTCCCACGTGTAATCCCTTTTAGATGAAAAGTTAAAAAAAAAGGAGGAAATTAGGTGGTAATAATTTTGGTTTGAAAGTGATTCGGACTTTAGATAGACTATAACATTTTCTAATATACAATCATTAAAATTCTTGTATTCTTTTCTACGTGGAAATCCGAACGGTTCGAGCCAGTTAAACTAAACCAATCCAAACGGTTTGATTTAACTTTACGCTTGTTATTTTCTTATTGATCATCACCAATTACTATTATGTTTCATCCTAGTCATTGGTATCAACCACTTAATACTAAAGCCTAAATTCGTTAACCTATTCGAACTCCATCTTCAACGATTAGAAATTTTCTCAACTACCATATAAATTTAGGGTATGAAGTTGCCCTTGCATTTGATGTATATTTCCTTAATTACTTATGAAGGGAAACTGATCACTATAAAATGTAAATGTGGCCTGAACCAGATCAATTTGAACTGTAACGTCACATTTATTCATTGTGCTATTTGAGGATTAAACCAAACCATACTGAACCGCACCCACAACCACCGCCTCTAAATTTGGCTGCCACCCAGTAATAGAAGCCTATTGGCTTAGAATTGTTCTTGATTCATTAATCCCATCCCATGTCCTGGCTGGTAAAGCTTTTGCTAGTTTGGGCCTTCTGTACCTAAGAAGAAAAAAATAGGTAATAATTGGGCCTTGTAAGTAGTAAGCCCTCATACAGAACAATTATGACATCATCAATTCACACCCAGACCAGACAACTAAGAAGAATTGTAGAATTCTATAGTTAGGGCCTTAGATAAGGACATTAGATGATAAGGACATCAGATGAGGTCCTATCTATTAATCCTTGAATCAAATTAATCAATTTAATTCAACGGTTAAGATATAGAACCTCATCTAATAAGGTCCTTACTATAGAATGACTCGCATCTAAACACAAGGATACAAGAGATGAGGCCATGTAGACAGACTTGGGTTGTCCAGAATGATAGGGTGAGAAATGTTAGTAACCTATAATATAATATGCATGCTGGTTTTCCTTTTTATCTTTTTCGTTTTCTTTTTGAAGAATCTTAGTAGTTAGGAAATGCCGATTAGATAGTGAAAAGTTCACTATGTTTGCATGATATATATGTTCTTACTAGTCAGGAAAGTACTCACATCTTTGGGACTGTAACAGTCACCATATATAGTTAGAAGTGATGAATGTTAAGTTCTACGCAATGTAATTTTGTGTTGAAAGATTTACATTTTTATGGTACAAAAGGTTTCAAATAACAGTTGAGTTATTGGAGGAAACTAAACTAGAAAACTATGAGAAAAGAGAAAAAGGAAAAAAAATTAGGAAATAATTAAGAGAAGCACTTTTACTTGACATAAATGGCTGGTTTCAAAATAGGAAATCTCATATCCAATCCCATATAACTTCAGATTTTGTAGCCAATGGATTCCCATGATAAACCTTCCCAAAACGCCCTAATGCCTGTCATTGAAAACCATCAATGCAAGCCTTGAAACAAATGAAGATCCTCTGAAAGCAAGAACCATCTTCAACCGAATCCAGCATACAGTGAGATCCCACATTACTAGACTTCAAAGCATCAACTTACTAAGGTAAATGAGCGCAAGACAAAACATTATCACCATGTAAATCACAATTGGTAGACTTCTTCTTCAATATGTTTCACCAAAGGATCTGAACGAACTTTGCCATTCACAATCGAAGACAAAACACGAGATCTCATAGCCTTACTATTTTTCTCATGAATCAAATCAGTACAAGTATACGATTGTTACATCCATCCATATCTGTCATGTTCCACGCTTATCTCATGGACACTTCATATGACCTCTGGTTCTAATCTTGTTGACTCAACCCAAAAAGTAGCTAATTTGTTTTCTTTTAGTCTGTTTTGTTTTTATCTTTAACATGGTGACTCAACTCAAATATAATTTAAGTTTTGTTCGTCTGATTGCTCAGTTTTAAACCTTCTTCTTCCAAATTAACATGGTGATTTTCCTACTTGCGTATAATGGACAAAACCCATTCATTTTAGGCCGTTGGTTGATAAATCAAAACCAAAAGGTTTTGGGTTTTTTAAAGGGTGTAGATATAATAAAAACAATGAGTTGTGTAGGACCTGTTGGAGATTTGATTAGCTAGATTGCATTTCCAAATATCAATTTTCTAATTCGATTATAAAAAAAAAAAAAAAAAAAAAGCTTTTCAAAGATAAAGAATGAAGCTAGATCTTTGATTTGATTTGAGGGACATGTTCAATTCAAGGGCCTCAGATAAAAAAGGAAGTAAGAAAGCAAAGAAACCAAAAAATTAATGGTAGTTGTTTGTATGTGCAGGAACTTCTAGTCTTTTGAACTCCAAAGGCCGAGGGAGAAAAAGAAATCCCATAACTAGCACAAGATGGAGCAATTGAATTCAAGGAAATCAATCATTCATAAGTCATAGAGGAGACACCTACTTAATCCTCGACATCTTACAAAAAATTAAAGACTTTTTAATGCAACACAAACACATGGAAGACTCGGACAAGTGTCTAGAATCAAAGACCAATCATGTAATCTACCAAAGTATGATAAAACCCTCCTCTTCTTCTTCTTTTGTTAAATTCATAGTTGAAAAATTGCTACAAACAACTTAGAAAAGAGTTTAATTAGTACATAAAAGCCCTAATCAAAATAAAGAGAAATGCTCTGAATTACTACTATTATTGTAGCAAATCAACAATATAATAACGAAAGTATCAACTTAATATTGATACTTTATACATGTCATATCATGACTATTTGGAATTATTTTCTGTTGAAATAATGAGATAATAGTGACAATATATTGAGATGATATCGATATAATGAGACTATTTTTTTTTTCTTCCAATAATAGTGTTGTTTGAAAGCTTCATTATAATAATTGTGGTATTTGAGAGCATTTCTCTAAGGAAGACCAAAATGCGAAATTGTCCACAAAATTTTAAAATTTAAAATGCGGCTACAGTCTTATTGGGGTAAAAATTGGTTGAAATCAAAACAAAATAGTGAGTCGTTGTCGATCTCATTACCATTCAATTTGATATATCATAGGCCAAATCACACAATCGAGCGCAACTGATGTTAACAACTCAACTTTCTTTTATTTTCTTTATGTCTCAAGTTTTTTTTTTTTTTTTTTGAGAATGAGATTTATTCATAAAATCACTGACGTACAAAGGGCGACATGATATAGTGGCCTCGTTAAAATCTTCCTAGGACAACCTTATGGGACAAACTCTCGGGGAGGAAAGAGTACCACATATGTCTTGGACTAACAAGAGAGTCCAATTCAAGTCACTTTGGATCATTACAATAAAAGAACATGTCAAAAACGAAAACTAACACAAAGACGTCTAACGAGAATCGCAACTAGAGACCAACACAGTAGACCCACATGAGAGGACCGCAGAAACCCCAAATAGTAAACCCACATGAGAGGACCACAGAATATCCCAACTATCAAAAGAAGCCTTCTATGAGCAAAATCATAGTCCTTTGACACCCACACAAATTGTAAGGCATACCATAACAGAAACCAGGAGAGAACACAGAAACAACAGTAAAAAGACCCATGAGAAGCACTCCACTTCAACTCAGAACATGACAAAGAAAACCTCCTATGACCAAGCATAGTTCTTCAATCGGCGCAGAGTAGAGAAGAGCACCACATCCTAACAACTACCACCAACGTCGCTATTGTCGCCACCGTTAAAATAGAGACAAAACACCAGCCACCAGGTATCACAATTCTCCCAAGGAGAGACACTATCATCATCGTTGAACCACTATCATCAGCCACTATCATCAGCTCATTGACTTCATGAATGTATCTTTTGTTGTTCACCCTTGATGGTACTTATGTAGTATGGGATGCCCTTAAAGTGCAAATAGCACTTATTATTTGGATTATGGTAGCACGACTCCTACTAGTTGTAGCGTGGGTGGCTTGCTAACTACCATTTTATGTCGGTTATTGGTTTCTCTTTGGTGGTTGTCAACTTGCTTATGTGACGAGGCTTGTGGTTGTTGGATTGTGCAACACATATATGTTATTTGTGTTAGGGTTTCCTAGTGTTATGTTGTTGTTTGTGGGCTTTTTCCCTTTGTGTGGGCTTAATGCTTTTATGTGTGCTTTATGCATTTTGTTAGTTTTATTACTGCAGTGGGCTCTATGCATGTTTATGTTACATTTGGTGTGAACTCAATTATTTGAGTTCATTTTGATGTAATCAGGCTTTGACCCTCTATTTAATGAAACTTGATTTCGACTAAAAAAAGAAGAAAAAGAATGCTCATTCAAACACCTCAACACATCACCTAGGGCCAGTTTGGGATTGTTGTGAATTTTAAAAAAAGTTGTTTTTGCTGTGCTTTGAAAATGATTTGCTTTAAAGTAAAGCAGCTTAATGTTTGGTAAACAATATCTTTAAAGTGGTGTTATTACAAAAAGAAGTGTCAAAACTGTTTGATAAATTTTAATATAAAACTTATATAACTATGAATAATGACTAAAATAGACATGATGTTGAAAGTGTTATGCACTAGTCATTTGATGGTGGTGGTGGTGGTGAAAGATATGGAGGTGAAGGTGGTGGTGAAAGAGGTGGTAGTGGAGGTGATGGTGATGAAGGTGAAGGTGGTGGTTGTGGTATTGGTGGTGGTGGATGGCGGTTGTGGAGGTGGAGATGGTGGTGGTGGAGGTTAAGGAGTAGGTGGTGGCGGCGACAATGTGGTTGTGGTGGTGAAGGTAGTGGTTGTGGTGGCAATGGCAATGGCAGTGGAGGTGGTGATGGTGGTGGATGTGGAGGTGGAGGTGGTGTCATTTTTAAAACTTAATGATGGTATTCTAGGAATAAAAAAAAATTATTAAAAGCTCATTTTTGTTTTTGAAAACAGCTTTGAAAAGCAACCCAAAGCCTGTTATTAAAAGTTGCTTCAAAAGGTCACTACTTTTAAAATAACCATAATATTTTATTTTTTACCAAACACCATAAACTGCATAACTTTAAAATGAAGTAGACCTTTGGCAACCAAAAAAAAAAAAAAAAAACCCAAACGGGGACTTAGACTAATACCTGAAGCTTTGCCTTTACTTCAATTTTTGCTTGATGTTGTTATTGCTTAGTTTTGGCTTTCAAATAGTTTGGGCTTTCGTCTGGTCGGTCTGTCTTTTATTTCTGCAGGATCGTATTTTCCTGTCGCGTGTCCTCCTTAGGCCTTTCTGGGGCTTTTTAATGAAGTATCTTTTGATCACAAAATAAAACTTAAGTTTGGGCTTTCAACTTTGTTCGTAATCACCGTAGTGCCAAAACTGTTTCTTGTTTTTTTATTTTTTAATAAAAAGTTTATGAATACCATTCGTCTCAACTCATCTCTATCTAAACACTTACGTGTTAACCTTATGTATTTATGAGTTTTATTGGCCATGTATGGGCATTCAAGTCATCTCATGTTCTTTGTTTCTCTTCATCATGGATCGGGTATTTGGTAGCAATGGTCCAATCCAATGGAGGCCTTTGTTTCATTCTGCATCTGTGATCTTTTTCCATTTATTATGATATTTCATAACCACATAACTACCATTATAAATTAACATATTATGATTTCCATGATTGCACAGATATTGAACACGATTTTTTTTTAATGTTATTTATTTCCATTATGATGGCAATCATTAATTCCCTAACCATGAAATGAGCATAGTCATTACATCTCAAGAATTATTCTTAAATTTGTAAAATTCAAATTTAATGTAACAACTCTCATAAGTAACACATCCACTTATCTTTCCATAACTATGATGTAGTATTTCTCTTATTGCAACATCAGGACATTTTTCGCAATTTACATTAGAAATGTCCCTAATACACTCCACCGTACTAAAAGTTGTCCAGTAGATGTGTCATCGAAATACATTTTCTTTCTTCTTTATTCTTAATAAATCTTTTATAATATTTTATTTGTTGTCCAAATCATAATATTATGTTGGTAACTTTGTATGTATTAGACACTTTTTTCAGGAACAGTTGCTGAAAATATTGGGTACAGGGATCTGTTGGCAAAAATTAACATGGAAATTGTAGAGGATGCAGCACGAACTGCAAATGCAAATGAATTTATCAGAAATCTCCCAGATGGCTACAAAACCAACATAGGACCAAGAGGCTCAAGTTTGAGTGAAGGTCAGAAGCACGCAGGAGCATGCAGTTTCACCATGTTGTTTCCCTTTTTTCGGCCGGGTAGGCCGAGTGAAGGAGTTCTTGGTCCTTCTTATTGTAGATTGCGTAGGCGTGCCATCACCAAGCCACTGACTGGCTTGAATGAAAAAGGTCGGATTGTTGTGTTCGCGCTTCTGACTTCTAACCAGCCGATTGATTGGCCAAGTAAGGAACCTCCTCTTGGCCTAGGTTTTTTCACTTCCTCAGAATCGATGATGGTTAGGTTTCGTATAGATATTTTAGTATTTTTGAGATTTTTAATGATAATGATGCGAATTAAATTAAAAATATGCGATTAAACTTAAAGATGAGAATTGAAGTGCGATAAAGTAATCAAAGCGATAAATAAATTTAAATTAAGCGAGGAACGAAATAAGAACGATATAAATGATAAAGGCAATAAAATAAAGCAATTTGAAATTAAATTAAGCTCAAAGCAAATTCGATAACAATTAACAATAAAGCGATAAAATTGAATCTTAAGACAATGTAATGAAAAAATACAAGAAATTAAACTTACACTAATGAAAGTGAAGAACTGATCTAGTCTACTTGCTTGGGAAATAAAAGACCTAGTCTAGGGATAGAAAATTGAAAGACAAAAAGTAGGTTTTTGTGTTTGATGTAGTTTATATAGGAGCATTCGTCAGCCCATGGGCTGGCCGTTAAATGGCCAAAGGTTAACTTCGTTCAAAATCTTTCCTTGTGTGGCTTCCTAGATTCGTGGAATTGATTCGAATAAGATCATTGGATTGCAAATCTGATCAATTGATTCTCTTCTCCTTAGGATCATTCTAGGTTGACATCATTCTCTTTGATTGCTTTCCTTGGACGGATCTCGTCGCGTACATGAAAACATCCAAAAGTGTCGGGCCCACTTTTGTGGGCTGGGCTTGAACCTTCGAGACTTGTCTTGAGATCTGGTGCGACGGACTTCTAATCTTGAGGAAATACTCCCATGATGTTGGAGTGGCTGGAAATTCAATGAATCCACATGCATTCTCAAGGTGTCTTAAAATGTAATATATTTATCACATAGGCCACTTAATGGCCATTGAGAATCCCAGGCCATAAGGCCATGACTTGCATATAGGCATAAAGAGAATTCGAAGCACAAAGGCCCGTGGCCTAAGTCGACTCGTAAAGCCATTGTTTGGCCTTACCAATGATATTACTATATATATATAATAAAAATAATAAAACCCATTTGAACAGCCTAATAAATAAAAACAACAAATAAAACCTCAACCACACATAACCCAACTCCATTCGCACTAAAACTTCTGTTGATTCCAAGCCAACCAACATTTTCATTCCATCTAATCAACACAAGGTCAGCCTACTCCAAACTAGCCACCTCAAAACCAGCCAACTCCTTGACCATTCTCTCAGCCAACTTCAAAAACATCAATTGGCATTCATATATATATATATATATATATATATATATATATAACATTATATATAATATTATATATATACACAGCAACCCACTTTTTATTGGATTATAATATATATATATATATATATATATATATATGTATGTCAACCAAAGTGACGGGTTTAACCAAATTGATGCATATTTTATTGGATTATATATATGTAATATTATATATATATATATAATCAATTGTCTCAATGTTATTGAGACTTGCGAACAACAGGTTGGCTTTGACTAGCCAACCTTTCACCTCACCAAAGAAAAATTGACGTGGGGCCATCAATTCAAAAACCAAATATCAATGTGGAGATTGGCTTTTCAGTTCAGAGACATATATCAGCGTGGAGATTTGATTTGGCCTTCTTGATATCACCCAAGGGACTAAAACCCATCTGCCGCAGCTTGATAAAAAGAAATCCCAACTCAAGAACTCATCTTCCTTTTACTATTCCAGCTGCTATTGAAGGAAACCTATACTTCAGCTATTTTTTGGTGGTGAGAATTCTTCATTCTCTTAAACCTCTTGGTTGGCCCCAAGCCAAGCTTGTGGAACTTGCCATTCTATCTATTTATTATTTGACTATAACAATATCTTTGTTTTGGCTAGGCCCTTGGGTTTCCACTTAACTTGGTTTGGAATTGAAACCACTTGGTTTGGCTTGGATTTGGTGACCACATCCAAACACATGTATACAAGCTTATATGCAAAATTAAAGACTAATTGGATTCTAAAGTGTATAGAATAGATTGAAACCTGTTACTCACATCAAGAAACAACAAGAAGCTCTCCAATCAATATGTAGAGAAATAGTTCTGAGAAGAAAGAAGGAAGGCTTCATCTGCTCTAAGCCATTCTGACTCGCGGATCACAAAGATGAGCATCAAGTAATCTCTTAATTAAGGTTGAATATGGTTAGTAGGGTGTACTTATTAAAATTATATTTGTTTCACAATTCCATATATCATTTTTGGTCATTTTATATTAGGGTAAATCAGTAATTCAATATATACTTTTATAGTAGGGTGTACTCAGTTAATTTTAGGGTTCGTTTAGTAGCACTCTTTTTGAGAGGAAACGATAGTGATTTATTGATAGAAGGATAACCTAGATTATAGAAAGGTCCAGCAGTACTTCAAATGGGTAGATGAGTTTCTCTACGCAGCAACGAAATAGAGTAGAGAAAAACCCTCACCCTAATAAGCTGCCCGGACAAATTAATAGTTACAATCCTCAAACAAAACATCAGAAATAAAATCTGGTGGTTCCTCAAACCAAGTTAGAGATACCCCGTATGCAATGCGAGTCGAGCCATGCGGTGAGCCACGCTATCTGCTGTGCGACGGATGTGGGTAAAACTTTCCCCAGTGATCTATGACAAAAGCCTCTTGGTGTCTTCCATAATTGGGCCAATGGTAGACCGATCAATAGAAGAATTCTTGAGGGACATCACGATCTGGAGAGCATTAGTCTCAAAAACAATACTTGTAAGAACCCTTTCCTTCGCAAGAATAATTCCAGCTCTAGCGGCAAGAGCTTCAACCTATATAGCAGAAAAGACATTGTCAACTTTGAGGCCACTGCTATCTCGCACCATGACTCCGACCCCGCCCTCGGTACTATCTGCCTTCCATGCTTCGTCAACATTGGCTTTGAGTAAGCCTTGCGGAGGCCGTTGCCAACGTTATTGGGCGATGGACTGGGTACCTATGGGGTTCTGTTTCGAGTTTTCATTGGCTCTTAGAAAATCCTGAAGACATATCGATGCCCCCATGCTAGTCTCCTCTGGCCTTGTACGTCGGTTGTGCCATAGCAGGTTGTTTCGTGCATCCCAAAAAGCCCACCTGGTCAGCATAAAGGTGCCACAGTCTGGTGGCCGGAGCATTTCTATTCCTAATTGTACCCATTCCCACACAAATTGGCTTGCGTTGAGGCCCCCATGTCCACCCAAAGGAGAACTGAACCAAACTCGAGCAGCGTAGGGCCAGTCACGCAAGACATGGGATGTTGACTCTGTCGCAGCCCCACACAAAACACAATCGGCCTCTACTTGGATTTTCTTACACGGCAATTCTAGCTCTCCCTCAATTCCTATCTCTGCAACTCCAGCTCATCCCATGGATTAATCAATTCAAACAATTTGACGTTGGCCTATTGGTGCATTTTCATTTCATGTGGCAATACATCTTTTAAACCCCAAATGGCAAATGCATAAACCTTAGCGAGTCAGACCCCCACCTAAACCTCAACCTCATGCCAAATCAATCCCAGACCCCCACCACCTGGACATGCATCAAAACGTCATCGTGTTAGACAACAGTGGAGGCCTAATCACAACCGGACTTGGCGGCGAGCGCAACCCCTCAACCATAATCCTTAACTGCGTGTACCACCCACTCTCTTCCAAGAAATGGGTGCACCCTTCACAACCCATGGACCTCACCTTCGCCTCCACCACGGCTACCTAATCAACCCGGATCTCCAGCACGAGATCTGGGCCAACCTATTCTCTTCCCTTAGCTTGGTGCGAGAGAGAGAGAGAGAGAGAGAGAGAGAGAGAGAGAGAGAGAGAGAGAGAGAGAGAGAGAGAGAGAGAGAGAGAGAGAGAGAGAGAGAGAGAGAGATGAGATGGTGGTGGGGGAATTGGAATAGGGTTGGGGACGATGATTTGATTTTTCTATTTTTTCTTTGTGTTGGTTTTTTATTTGATTTTCTTTTAGAGATATTTAGTTATATATTTATTCTTAGCACTAATACTATAGATAAACCATACACCATTTAATTTCTATAAACAAATAAAAAAAAAATTCAAAAAATGACAGCTGGCCCTATTGAATTTAATTTTGGTTATTAAATTACTTTGATGCTTATTGAGTGTTGGGTTTTTATTTATTTATAAGGTTTTGAGGTTGGGTTTGTTTTAAGAAATCAATGGCAGTTTTGTAATGTATAAGAAGTTTAAAGCCTTTTTGATATGTTGTAAGAAAAAACAACATAAGAAAAATTTAGCTACTACGAGGATAACACTATTTTGCTATCTTCGGCCAAGAATGGTACGTCACTTGGAAGTGTTATCACTCGTATGACCTGTCATAGCGTTATTGATCGGGATAGCAAAATAGTCATACCCAGCAAAATCATCATCCAGAGCCTGACCAAGCTTTGTCAAGCATTTGAGAATTTACTCAAGCCACCCAATCTTCTTCTTCGTTTGTTTTCCTCTTCCCTTAAGATAGAAATCGTTCTAATCTTTCTCTGCCCCACTTCAAACCCTTGTTCTCTGTAAGAAATTCATGCTTCTCTCTCTCTCTCTCTCTCTCTCTCTCTTTCAAATTGCTAAACTTGTGAAAGCTTAACTCCCATGCTACAAGCTCCTCAAATTAAGCCATTAATCGATTTATCATGTTTATTTGGCTATTGGTGAAAAGAACCTAAGAGTGTTTTTCTAAAGTTTCATCAGACTTTTCAAATACTCTTTTGGGAGCTTGGTTTTTGAACTCAGACACTTGGGGAATTTTGTTTCTTTTTCTTCTTACGGCAGCCCAAGCCCATTCGTCAGGTTGCTGGAACAAAAAGACCCCTATAGTTTTCTTTAATTTTTAAATTATTTTAATTATTATTATATTGTTTTTGACACTTTTCATGTAGCCATTTCCACTCCAAACTGATTCTGATTGTATGATTGTTTTCTATAGAGTGCATATATCATTTAGGCACTGCAATATAAGAATAATAGATTATTTGGCGCATAGAAAGTTGCAATGGCTTTTTAACTTTGTTACAATGTGGTTCCACCGTTAGGGTTTCTGTTAGATCTTGCTATGAGTTGCCTACATGGCATTATGAGTCCCACATTTTTATTTTGTTATTTATTTTAAATTGATTAAAAAAAAATTTTGGAAAAAAATTTCCTCGAACAAATTGGAAACCATCCTACCCGGGACATTTTTTCTCCCCCAATTAACCATGACCACCACCACAAACAAGCTCCAATTCCCAAACAAACTGACAAGAGCCGACCCAAATTCCACTTTGGAATCCGAGCCAAACCCTATGTTTGTTCGACACCTGGTGAGTACCGGGCACAAATGACCAAAGTGCCCTTTTATACCAAATCCAAATGAAATTCAAGTCCGGCTTCTGCCGAAAATGCGACAGATTCTCTCCTGTAAGTTGAACATTTCCCAAAAATGTCCACATGTAAAACAAGCACATATATATATACACATATAACCGAACTGCCAGCATGCATTAAAATATATCCAAGAAAACTAAGCATCATATCATTCTGGCCTCAGGCCTTAACAATTCAAATAAATCATTCTGCAAATAAAATTCATCTCAACTTTCAGAACATCAATAGAACCTTAGTAATCTCGAACTCTCCAACTCGTGGCTGCACCTTGTAACCTTAGGTTGCCTACGTAGCCTTATTGAGGGATTAAACTACACGTAGTTCTTTCTCTTTAAAACAAATGTAGTTGAATGTCTCATTCATTCATCATATTGCCATACATTGAACTCCCTCTATTTTAGTTTAAGAACGTTTCAAAACTGAAATTCTCTCCACCTAGGCGTACCCCTAATCCTAATCCGTCAATTCCATTAATACCTTCGATTCCATCCTCGCAGGCCTCGGAGACACCAAGTCTACTCAAGCTGCAATCCTCACAGGCATCAGCCGCATTCCTCGCAACCCTGGGAGATACCACTTCTATCCGAGCCACAATCCTCGCAGGCCTTAGCCGCATTCCTTGTAGGCCTCAGAGACACCAAGTCAACCTGAGCCGCGATCCTCGCACCACACAGTCCAAGCGTCCTCAAAACTCGTGGGGCATTATTAGAAATAACCAAATTGTTTCAAGGCCACTTGGGGGTACTCCTACGGTGGGTTTGAAACCAAATTGTTTCAAAGCTTTTCTCATCTTTGGAACGGTCTAGAAGTGTCTCGGGACTCAAAAAGCGATAAAAGTCCCAAAAGTTGACCCAGGACCACGTGGGGTCCATGACCTCAAAATTTTCGATCTGAGAGTTCCTAGAAGTTCCAATACGCCTAGGACACATATCCCGAGAGTTTGGTTTCGATCGGATGGTCGGATTACCCACGATCATACAATCGGACAATTACTGTAAACCTAGCCCTAGGGTTGGCATTTTTGGAGTATCCGAAATTCTGTTTTACGATCCGTTGAGTCTTATACAATCCTGGAATTATCTAGATTAACATATATGAAATTGACTATGATCCAGTGGTTCAAAGGTGTCGAACCCAGAAATCGCACAATAGGCGAAATCCGTTAGAAGCTCAAACGGTATTCAAATTGGAATCCAAGCACACCTACGCGCTCGTGACAACTTTGAGATCAAATTAGGACAGAATGTCGCTCAACCACTCTGTCCACGCGCCGCCACACGCGCCGACAGCGCGTGGGTATCCAAAGCGATACCATTCACCGGAAAATCTCAAAATCAAGGGCCAGGCTTCATACCCTAGGTGTAAAACCTCATTTGGAGACACTTTTGTTCTTGGACCTATCCCAAAAAGTTGACGGAAGTGGCCGGAATTGGAGGTCGAAAACTGGGAGATTTTCAATCACTTATTTACCGTCAAAAACTCAGAAATTTCTCCTAACCAACACAACCAGCAGCTAGAAAACTTTGAGATGATAGAAAAATATACCCGTATCAAAGAAAATGGTGGTCGGAATCGCCCGAACAAGCGTTGGAGATTTTGGGTAAAAATCGGCCAATTTCTTGCTTTTTCCGGCGATCCAGAGTGCGGTTGGCAGCGGCTGAGATGTGAGGCTGGTAGAGGACAACGTGCTGGTTCTTTTGGTACCCATGCCATCGCTTGGGGTGGCCGGAGGAGGAGATTGCATCTCAAAAAATGTTCGGATGAACAGTAACAAAGGGTAGGGGATGCTGTTTTTCGAATATTTGGGGGGGAGGAGATAAAAAAAGAAGAAAAAAGGAAAATTTTAAAACAGCCCGATTACTGTAGCAACTGTACTGTAGTGATACTGTTTGCCACAGTAACAAATTTAAAAATCCCCATTACGTCCTTTTTGTTTCTAGACCTTTCCTCCTTCGTTATAACTTGGAATTGGGCGTGTCGCATGTTTACGAACTCATTTCGATGAGCCCGACGCAATAGTGTAACTCATTTCCCCAAATTCTTTCCCGAACATAGAGTCAACTTTTAAACCCATTAAAATATTTTCGGGTTGAAATTGTCTTTTACTTGAATAAATTAATAATTAAATGTTAATTTAGGATCGGGTTGTTACACAAACCCAGAACCACCTTGGGCCCCCTACCCTAAATTTTTTCTCTTCCCCATTGGCCCATGACAACCACCCACAGTCATTAACTCTTTTGTTTGTGCAGGAACTTCTAGTCTTTTGAACTCTAATGGTGTGTTTACTAATCAAGAATTGGAATTCTCATTCGGAATTGAATTCCAATTATGGAGGATTACTGTGTTTACTTCACGTCAAGGAATTGAAAAAGTAATGGGACCCACACAAAATTGAGAATTGAATTCCTAATTTTGAAGGAATTCAATTCTTGGGTGGGAGGTGGTATATTCCTGGAGAAGTAACCCATTAGGAATTCATCTTTTTTTATCCATAATATCCTCACACAATTTTCAAAATTTCAAATATGCCATTCACTTTAACCCAACAACAAGGACATTTTAATAATTAGTACTACTCTTACCCCAATTCCATATGGTTTAGTAAACAACTTTAATAGGAATATGGAATCTAACTCCCCTCAATTCATATGGTTTAGTAAACAACTTCATTAGGAATCCGAAATCTAATTATCCTGAATCCAACTTCTCCTCAATTCAATTCTTCCTAATCCAATTGCAAATTAGTAAACATGCCATAAGTGTATAAGTACATTGAAGACAAAGATAATATTTGTCACTTACATTATAGCTATTGGAGTGGAAAATTTCGGATCCTCCAACAAATAATATTGTATTCTATGTTGAGAACCCGGACACTATCTTTGATTGTCATCAAGTAGTGAGGAGGGGTATACCAACAAGAAAATACTCCGATGCTAAAATCAATGTTCGTTCAAGAATATTGTAGTAGAATCAATCATACCTCCCTTCCCTTAAGTTGGGAAATTAGTTAGCCTTTTATAGGTATTGAATCCTTAGACTCCAAGTCCTATATTCCTTATTTATCTCCATATTCTATAGTAGTAGATATCATGTTATTTGATTTCCTCCACTCCCTCAAATTTGAGGTTCATGGAAAGTGGTTTGTTATTTGGGTCTTAATTTTTCTCCAAAATAGCCTTAAAATTTATTCGCGAGACCGAGAATTTAAACCACACATTCCAAGAAAATTCAACACGACAGATAGCCAATCAAAGTGCGTAAAAGCTGCTATTTCAACACGACAGATAGTCAATCTACTTTTCTCATAATAAAACAACATAAACGCTGCAAAGATTGTTTAATATTACAACTTAATTACATAAATTTTCATCCAATCAAAATTAATGCGTAAGCAATGACCGTGTCCTGTATTGACAGTATTGGCTTTTAGTACCCCTGCAGCTGTGAGAGTGAATCAATCATACGACCACCTCATCCCCACATAAGTTCTTGGTCTTCCCAGAAGCACTTGACCTTATTGTCTGCTAAACGTTAGAATTTGAGCCGCCCCTCCTTCTAATACTAGTAGTAAGTAATTATATAGAGAAAACAAAAAACATTTACTCCCCTTCACATATAAAAAGCCAAACTCTCTGATTTATAATTCTGTGCTCTCTCTGGACATTGCAGCCCAACCAATTATAAACAAGTGCTGCAAGGAGTTGCAGAATGCCAAGCAACAGTGCACTAGTGGAGACGGAGGTTCCTTTGTTGGATGATTTAGCTTCAACCGTCCGATCAAAACATGAACACAGTGATGATGAAGATCAAGGCACTCTTGCAAGGAGATTTTGGATTGAGTCAAAGAAGTTGTGGCACATAGTTGGTCCAGCAATCTTTAGCCGTGTTGCGTCTTATTCCATGCTGGTTATAACTCAAGCCTTTGCTGGTCATCTTGGTGATCTTGAGCTTGCTGCAATCTCCATTGCCAATAATGTCATAGTTGGTTTTGATTTTGGTCTCTTGGTACTTTACTCTATCCCTTCTGCTATTATATTTTGGAGAGTGAATGTTTTCCTAAATATGTCGCATGTTATGTTATCAGATTGTCGAATGTTCGAATCTCTTATGTAGCTTTTTTGTTCTAAGTTATCTTCTCTACTTTGTGTTGCCAGTTGGGGATGGCAAGTGCTTTAGAAACGCTATGTGGGCAAGCTTATGGGGCCAAGAAGTACTATATGCTTGGAGTTTACATGCAAAGATCATGGATTGTTTTGTTCTTGTGCTGTATTCTGCTTTTGCCAATCTATCTGTTTGCCTCTCCATTTCTAAAGCTTTTGGGGCAACCCACAGAAGTAGCAGAGCTATCTGGGATTGTGGCCATGACCATGATTCCACTTCACTTCAGCTTCGCTTTTCAGTTCCCATTGCAGAGGTTCTTACAGAGCCAGCTGAAGACAGGTGTGATTGCTTGGGTGTCTCTGGTTGCTCTTGCAGTGCATGTGTTTGTGAGCTGGTTTTTTGTGTATAGGCTTCAATTTGGTGTGATTGGTACTGCAATTACCATAAACTTTTCTTGGTGGGTTTTGGTGTTTGGGCTTCTGGGTTACACTGTTTGTGGTGGTTGCCCCTTGACTTGGGCTGGTTTCTCCATGGAAGCTTTTTCTGGTCTCTGGGAATTTACTAAACTCTCTGCTGCTTCTGGTGTCATGCTCTGGTACTCTCTCTCTCTCTCTCTCTCTCTCTCTCTCTCTCTCCATGTTGGTTAATTAGTGACATTAATCTAACAATTACTTATGTCAAATTTGTTGTTGAAATTACAGTCTGGAGACTTGGTACTACAGAATACTGATCTTGATGACTGGGAATCTACAGAATGCAGAGATTGCTGTGGATGCTTTGTCTATATGGTACATTAAAATTTCTTTTTTCTCATGTCCAATGATCGAAAACAATAATGCTTTGTCTAGATGCGACTAAAAGAAATAAAAACTGATTTGTCTGGCAGCATGACGATCAATGGCTGGGAGATGATGATTCCTCTGGCATTTTTCGCTGGAACTGGGTAAAACCTCTTCACCACCTATCTGTCGTTTTCTTCTATATTATTGTGGTTCTTACTCGTGGATCCCAAACAGACCAATCGTGTCCTACCAAATTCCCACATAATATCTCTCCCATGATCTCAGAAAACTTTTTCTTGAACTTTCATGTGAACTCATTTTTGGATGCAAAACTTAGGTTTAAATTAAGAAAGGGAAGAAGTTTCTCACACACACATACACATATATTAATAAGATACGATGAGGGCTCAAACATGATATCATTAATCTCCAAACCAAGACTCATTTTCACTAGCTAGACCCGATGGTTCCTCTCTTATTTACATATATAAAAAGACAAGAAAACATTATTATTAATGATAACCGTTAAGAGGACCACGAGTAGGATGGGTTTTGAGGTCACAATTTCATACTTGGAGCTAATCATGTGAAGAGCGTTTGGACCAATTTGGTCCATAAAATAATGTGAGGCCTCATACTGTAGCCATCCAAGAGTTTAAGAGCATAACGCCTCATCTGAACTAAAGACGTGACAGGACAAATATATAGAACAAAACGTGTATCTGTCAGATTGTCAGATTGTCAGATTGTATATATAATATACCTACCCAGAAGGTAAATTCAATTTTGCTTCCATTAATTAGCTTTATCTGTCAGATATACACACCTCAATTTTTTCTCTGGTGCCTAGTCGAATTTTATTCCGAGCCTCAAATTCTTTGTTGATCATGTACTTCCACCGCATGGTCACAAATCGTACGCTATTTTATCCTGTTTTTCTTTGTCTTGTTTTATTTGATAGGCACATGAAATAGCTTTGCTCCTATTTTAAGGTCTTATTATTATCTTGGTTTAGGGTATGTTTGTGATTGCTTCTGAAAGGACTAAATTTGGTTTTGATAGTATTTAATAGAAAAATTTAGAAGTGCTTTTGAGCCATAGAAACACTGACACATTATGGAGAAATACTTATACGTGCTTCTTCAAGAAACACTTGAATTTCTTATGAAAATTTCGATATTAATTTTTATAATAAAAATATTTTTAAAAGTGTTTATAAGCATACGTATTTTCTAGAGAAACAACCCAAATGAGTTTTTAATGTCCTAAAGTTGGGTTGTTTGGCGTTTGTAGTCAGCATTTAAAATTTATAGAATTTACTAAA
Source organism: Prunus salicina (assembly GCA_020226455.1). NCBI lineage: Eukaryota > Viridiplantae > Streptophyta > Magnoliopsida > Rosales > Rosaceae > Prunus > Prunus salicina. Next base: position 13,774,953 of record CM035342.1, read on the forward strand.
AATATAATTAAATATTAAGTTGTAATGATGCACTAAAAATATTAAGTTTTAAAATAAGTGGTGACTTGCTAGTCCAGTTAATCAATATAAAGATACGTCAAAAGACGTCCTTTCTTTTATTAAAAAATTGGGCAACTTTTGTTGAATGTCTGGCTGTTTGCTCCACTTTAGTTAAAGGTGAGTAAGCACGTGAAGCTTAATCACATAAACAAAAGATTATATTGGCCAAAGTCCTGCTATGATGCATTGACGAATATGTAGGTTCGTACGTAGGATCACACATACGTTAGTTTGACATATATATTTTTGGCCTATAAAATTAGTTTTCGAAGTTTAATTTGAAGTTATTCTTCCGTATGTATCTGTATGTCTATTTCTCTTTTTCGTGTTAAAATTACTTAATTTTAGAGAATGAAATGAAGATCTCTTTTCGTGTTTTTAGATGAATGATATGATTTGTAATTATAGAGTACTAGAATAATTGTACTTGGTGGGGTAGAAAAAAGGAGGTCAGCAACTTTAATTCAACTACGTCTATTATATTTGGTCCAATCCATTGCATGGAATAAAGTACATATATATCACCTCTTGAAGTAAAATAAACGTTGGGTAGCTACGCATGATGATCATCTGTTCATGACGATCATCCATGTGAAGTGTTTGTCTTTTATTGTTCTTAGAATTTTTCTGCGGGCTCTTCCCCACGGATAAGTATTATCATTGGAGTCCCAACAATTGCAATTTCAGACGCAGTCTATGATATATGTTTGTGATGTGTGATCCTGTCTTTTTCTTCGTCTATTTATTTTTGTTCTTCTTTCTAATTCAACATTATCACGTTTGACAATTTTAAGAACCAATCCAAGATAGTGACCATTGAGCTTGGATGGATATTGAACGAAAATTGGTTTTGTAATTAAAATTGGTAAGTGTATAGACGTGAGTTAGACTAGTTGGTTAGGACAGTGAGTCTCTTACACCAAAGTTCGAATCTTCTCCCTGTAAATTGAATTAGTTAAAAGTAGTTTAGACTATCGCTAATATAAAAAAAAAAGGTAAATGTTTATTATTTCTAACTACAATTTGTGTTGCTAATTAATGCTTTGTGATGGAAATCAACAGAGTGAGGGTTGCAAATGAGCTTGGAGCTGGGAATGGGAAGAGAGCCAAGTTTGCCACCAAAGTGGCAGTTGTTACATCAATTGTAATTGGCCTCTTCTTCTGGCTCCTGATCATGATGTTCCACAAAGAGGTCGGCTATATATTTACAACTAGTGAAGCTGTACTTACTGAAGTCAGCAGCCTCTCCCTCCTATTAGCCTTCACTATTCTCCTCAACAGTGTTCAACCAATTCTCTCTGGTAATGTCAATGTTCCCCTATCCAATTACCTTTCAACATCATTTTTTTTTTGTGCTTTCAATTTTTAAAATTGATATTTTCTGACAGATTTATTTGTTTTTTTTTTTTTTTGTTAACAGGAGTAGCTGTGGGTTCCGGTTGGCAATCTTATGTGGCATACATAAACTTGGGTTGCTATTATCTCATTGGGGTTCCTCTTGGGTTTTTAATGGGATGGGTTTTCCACCAAGGAGTTATGGTACGTATTATATTGTCTCATTGTGGTTCTTATTGCTTGGCATTTGTTTTGGCATGCATATTTCAATTGTGGACTGACATTTGGTGATAAAATGAACACGATTAGGGAATTTGGGCCGGAATGATCTTTGGAGGGACAGCAGTCCAAACCTTGATATTGGCCATTATCACCATTCGATGCGACTGGGAAAAAGAGGTAAGAGGCTATGGAATTTCAAATCATTACTTACTTTTTGTTAATTGTGCTTTTATACTTGCGTATACAAAATTGATCATTATATTTCTATGTTGGGCTAATTTTGCAGGCAGAGAAAGCAACCATGCACATATTGAAGTGGACAGACAAAAAATAGCAAAAACATTTATATTCATAAGAAAAATGCTATGCCAACCTCTATTAAGGAGGTGATACACAATGTGGTATATAAATGTGACAGGCTTAGTATTTTCCTTATGAATATAATGTAGGGATTTCAACTCATATTTTAAAACTAAATTTTCTCAGCTAACAAGACAAATATTAAGATTGTATGGAAAGAAAGAAGAGAGATAAATTCTTTTCTGCAACAGCTATATTCGATATGCTATTTGCTATTCTTCTTGATGAATCCTCTAACGTGTCTTCAAAGAAGCAAATGATCATTGTACTACGTATGTGGATAAATTGAGCGCTTTGTAGGTATTGTGTATGTTATAAATATATACTAAATCTTCCTCACTCAAGTTAGTCATGGATGATTTCTTTTTGAGACATGAATTAAGCATCTCTAGATTGAGAGGACATGGTTATGATGGGGCAAGTACTACACAAAGTGAGTCTAATGGTCTTAAAACACTCATTCTAAATGAGAATGAATATGTTTTTTTTATATATATTTATTTTAATTGCTTTGCTCATCAACTTCAGCTAGTTCTGGTAGTTGTTGCAAAGAAACATTAAAAAATTACTGATATATTTACTATGGTTTCTAATGTGGTGAATGTTGTGGGTGCATCAGTTAAGCATCATGCACTACAAGAAAAACAGGTATTAGTGGCCAGCCACTTGGTCACAGAAAATACCATTTTTTGTCACTGAATACAATTAGTGTCCAAATATTGGTGGTCACTAGAAGCTCGTCACAAATTCTACTTAGTTACCATTCTCAAGTATTGGTCACTAATAAAAAAGCCATTAGTGTCCGCAAATTTGATCACTAAAGGGCTTACAATTCCGTCACCAAAACTTGCATTTTGGTCACTAAAACTAGGTCACGTGCCCACATTAGTGACCCACTTGCTTAGTCACTAATGTTTCAAAAAATTGGTAACTAATTAGGTTTACATCTCCATGTTCTTTATTTATTGTATTGCAATATGAAATCACAATTAATTTCTTTTAGACAGTGCTGTAGATAAATTTATAGCATCAAATAATTCATTGCATTCATAAGCAATCCATATATCTAACATTCTTCCAAACAAATTCACAAGATGTCTCAAAAACAAAATGCTAGATATTGAAGTTCAACCTAAAAGTCAATTGATTCCCAAAAACAAAGAACATAAGATTCATTATTAGTAGATTGTCTTCTGTCCTCTGTCCTCTGATATACTAGAAATTTATCCATCAGACCTGCATCAAACAAACAATTATTATTTACAAAAAGATAATTTCAAATGAAAAATACTTCCAACAAAGAAAACAAAAAAATAAAGGAAAAAACAAAACAACAAAAAGAAGACAAACTAATAATTATGGATCATCATCTTAACAAATAGAAAGAGAGAACCATTAAACAAAAAGAAAAATTCATGAGAGAGAGAGAGAGAGAGAGAGAGAGAGAGAGAGAGAGAGAGAGAGAGAGAGAGAGAGAGAGAGAGTGAGAGAGAGAGAGAGAGAGCAACTGAAAGTTAATATTGAAGATAAAGCCCAGAAAAAAAAAGGAATAATAAACTTCAACCATGCTGATATACTAAAAGAAACTTATCCATCAGACCTGTACCAAACAAAGAATAATTATTTACAAAAATATTTACACTAAACTCTTCTCTATTGTCTACCATACACATATTTAAGCTAAACATGCATATAAAATCACTAACCTGCACTACAAGTGTGCATCTTGGAACAACTAACAGATTTCGTGTATGGATGGCCAATGGTGAAAACGAAAATATAGGACCTGCATACTATCAAGAGAATAAATATAGGATTGTGGGGGACTTTTTCTTCCTGCGGCTGAAATGGGCAAGGCTGCTACAAAAGACAAACTGAGGAGAGAGTCCCCTTTGTTTAGGTTCGAAAATTAAGCCCCAAAATACCTCGAAAGGGCAGCAAGGCCTTAGGAGATATTTTGGCTATCTTCACCAACCAAAGTAATGTGGCTTTTAGATAATTTTGGCATGTTTACGGATGGTCTTTTGGGCTTGGCATGAGTGGCATGTGGCATGGGAGCAAAATCAACATAAGTTTAGCACTAAGAGAGAGATTAGGTTGGGTTTATGAGAAAAGAAAGTGTTAAGGTAAGGAATTAGGTGTGAGGATTTTGGCTAGGGAAAGAAGATAAGAAAAGCTGGGTTCTTCTAGCAGCTGCCAGAAAAACGCATTGGAGAAGAAGATGAACAGTGCATGAGTTAAGTTCTTGCAAATTAGAGAGAAAGCTGGCATGTTTACGGATGGTCTTTTGGGCTTGGCATGAGTGGCATGTGGCATGGGAGCAAAATCAACATAAGTTTAGCACTAAGAGAGAGATTAGGTTGGGTTTATGAGAAAAGAAAGTGTTAAGGTAAGGAATTAGGTGTGAGGATTTTGGCTAGGGAAAGAAGATAAGAAAAGCTGGGTTCTTCTAGCAGCTGCCAGAAAAACGCATTGGAGAAGAAGATGAACAGTGCACGAGTTAAGTTCTTGCAAATTAGAGAGAAAGCTTGCTCTCTGAAGGTTATGGGTTGTTGTTGTTGGGTAGAGGAAGGCTCAATTTATAGCTGCTGGGAATGGGTCTTCTCCAAGAAACCCTAATGGCTTCTACTTATTTTGGCTAAGTTTTTCCTTCCTTTCTTCTCTTCTTCTATGACTTCCCTTCCTTGGCAAAGATTGTTTGCATGAATTCAGGGGATTTGGGGGGCTCAACATCCTCCTTTCCCCCAGCTGCGCAGTGGGAGCTTCCACTCTTGGTTTGCTATTTTTCTTCTTTCCCTTCCTTTGTTTCAACCAAATCTGATGAAGGAAAGAAAGTGAAGATGCCTCCTGGTCCATGGGATGCTTCTGACAGCATGCAGGATAGCATTCGTTGGTTTTTTGGTCGTATCTGACTTGGAACTTGCTCCCAGCAGCTGATGGAACCTCCCAGCAGCTTTGCTTGCTGGAGCTGGCAACCTCCTTCACGTGTTCCCTATTTTCTTCAAATGGGCTGAAGCTGCTGTGGCTTTGTTTTGGGATTTTATATGGGCTATGGTGATTTCCTAAGTAAATGGGCTCTTTATTAAATATTGGGCTTTTTGATTTGGGCTTTGTTTTGGTTGGGTTATTTGTTCTCCCTTGTGCTTACCCACATATTTGGGCCCAAAAAATGGGCTTGAGTCTCGAGGCTCCCAAGCAACCCGAGACTTTCCATTTCTCGGCCCATCAATGAGCCTCGTGTTGATTTATTACCTTCCATGCCACAACCCACTCAAGCAAGCCCCGGGTCTTTTGAGTGGCTTGGGCCCACCTAGGCTTGTAGCGTGGTTGGGTGTGAGATAATGTTTTCGTGCTTGGCATGACATGTTGCTCGGTATATATTAATTTATCGCCTTTGGGAAGGATTGTCTTAATTTTAGCACGAGTTAATCATATTTTTATTGCGAATCATAGCACGATAATTTATTTATTTAGCGTGGCATGTGGATTATAACTTGCATGTGGTAGACCTATCTTTTCTTTTCCCTTATGAAATATTGTATTGGGCTAATAATCGCTTGGGCCCAATCCGTGGATTTTTTTTGGGCCTCAACATTAGCCCCCTTAATTATAAGGGCCATGAACAGGTACTGGAATAGGCCTTATAATTAAACCCAACCCAAAAAATCAAATTTGTATCTGCATAGGACTCCTCTTCTTCCCGCGTGCAAAATGACGGAGTGCCATGATTGGTCCCGATGGTTACTTGCAGTTTCCCAACGCCAACTGCCTTCCTCTTTTTTTTTTTTTATTATTTCTTTCTTATTCGTGTCTTCTCTCTTCTTCTTTTTCAAGAATCCAAACCCGTGGGTACTGTTCATCAATTTAGAAGTAACATTTCGGAAGTCCCGATCAGAAAACTTTCTTCATGAAAGTTGTTCATCTTCTCGAAAACTAAAGCCTATAAAATTTTGAGAATTTTTTGAATTTTTCTGATGCCTCAAAACGGGTCTGCAGCTTTTGTATTCATCAATGGCTGGTGAGTTTCTGCAAATTCGGTTTCTGCACTTGTTTTTAATATCTACTACTCTGGTGACTGTGCTTGCTTCATGAAATTTTCTTGAGATTGTGTTGTTTACAACATATCCAAAATTGAGAATCATCCAACCATTGTAGTGTTCTCTGCCCTCATTTTTCTAAAGTATGTGTATGGATTGATGTTGACGCCTTTGATGCATGCTTGTTTTCTTGAAGCTTGAGATCCTTTGTATTTCTCAAAATTTGTGAATCAAGTACTGAATTCTGTGGTTGAGCTCGTGATTTAGTATTTCAGCTTGGTGATAAACAAGACTCATACAAGCTTCCCTTGAATAATGCATGCCAAGTGTTTGTGATAAGTACTCATAGTAGCTTGCTGGCTGTTTTGTGAACTTTTGAAAACTTTCTTTTCGAATCTAAGTTGGAGCTTTTGATACATGAAAATAGACTTCTCAATGGTTGTGTTGGAACTGGTCTTGTGTCATTTGAAGCGAAAATGAATTTTTGGAGTAATTTCAAAGTATGAGCTAAGCTGCTGGAGCTGTACAGTTTCTGCTGCATGGGCTGTTTTAGAAATCTGTTTGATGTACTTCTCTAGCTCGAAATGCAACGAAATTTTGAGACAATGAAGCTTGGTATGTCTAGTTCTAATCTGGAAAGTTTGGGATTTTTTGGCTGCAAGCTTGATTTATAGTGATTTTCTAAAGATGGGATGTTCCACCTGGAATGGTTGGAAAGCTTGTGTATAAGTTTTGCTTGGCATGTTGCTTTTGCTTGGGAATTTAGCATGTCCTTTCTGTTGGCATTGAGTGCTGATCTGAGTATTGCTAGAGCATGTTCTTGAGCAATATTATTGTGAGAGTATGATGTTGAAAGGTATTGTCATAAGAGCATGAGTTCTTCAATTTGCTTGAAATGCCCGAATTGCTTGGAATGCTTGAATGAAATGAAATTTCTTGGCATGTGGATTGGTATTACACCCTGTGAATTTGTCAGATGCATATAGGTGAGTGTGCTTGCTCTGAGAAAATTATGCTTCCAGCGCCTTCCTTTATGTATGAGTACCTTTCCGGCGTCTGATTTTCTTTCCGACATCTGATTTTGGCTAACGTATTCTTTTGTTTAGAAGCTCCAAAGCATGATAAGGCATGAGAAGTCTAATTTTCTAGGATTTTGATAACATGAATGTGAGTCTTGGCTGCTTGCAACTTGTCTTTGGAAAAAAGTATGCTTCAATAGTGATTATGCTTCTGGCACCCCCTTTTCGTTTACGAGTTCCCTTCTTCTTTGATTTGTTCGGGCTGCTGGAAAGGTACCAATTTTTGTGTGGAAGGAAACTGTTGGCTTGGGTTTCTCCCCTTTTCTTTTTCTTTATTTTTTTCTTGCACCGATTTCCTCTATGTTTATGGAAAGGCTAGTCTTGGCCTGACGTGCTTTCTCCTTTCTTTATTTCTGCGCATGTGTATACGCCTCAGGCATAGGTGAGAGCAGGTGCTAAAAGCCCTTGACATTTCTGTTGCTGGAACCTTCAAATCCTCCTGCCTTCTAACTTGGATTTTTGGAATTCTGGTATAGTCTTTTGGTAAGGGACTCTGCCAATTTAAGTATTTTAGGTATAAGCATAGACTGGTGCTTGGCCTAGGCTTGTTTTTTTCTTGTGAACACGCGCTTGATTAAATCTGGACTTTTCTCCCATCTTGTGGAAATAGAGATTGACAGGATGCACGCTCTGCAATGCTTGAATATTTTTGCATTTTGAGGGAGAATTTTCTTGTCATGGGAATTGCTCGAGAATTTTGCTTGCCATGGATAAATTGCATGCTGCTTTGATATTTGCTTAAGCGTTTTCTTTGGTGTGAGTTGACTTGCCATGCTTGGAGTATATTTTGCGTGTGCTACATTCTTGACCTCCTTTTCTTTGATTGAACTATATGCATCACGAGCGCATGCTTGTAATCGTGTGATTAATGCATAGGATTAGAGGCTATTGAAAGCTTGAGGAAAGCACCATTGGTTTTCTTTTTCAGAGCTTGGACATGGATAACTATTTTTTTTTTTTGGCTTTATGGGGATAGATATGAACATGTGTACGACGGGTCAGCAAGAATGCCGTGTGACTCATAGGGATTTTTTTTTGGTGAAAAAGGTTAATAGGGGTAAATAGTGTTTAGTTTGTGACACTTGCTTTGTGAAAAAGGGTCTGCTGGAATGATTGGTTGAGCATGGAATGAGAACTTTGCTTATCATGAGCTCGAATAATAGATTGCATGGTGCTTCGAAAATATTTTTTTTGTTTATGCATTCCGCTTGGCTTGAGATAGCTTGCTTGGCTTGGCTTGTGAAGTTCATATTGCTTGCATGCGAGTGTGGAAATTACTTGGCTTTAACACAGAGATGCTTTGCCTTTTTGCAGCATATTCTTTGTTGGCAATTCTTGCGGGGATTCACATAATAAGTCCCAATGACCTTTGTGATGAGTGATGACATATTTTCCCTTGCACGATGGATTGAAGAAGAGATGCCTACCATCATCGCTTAGAAACACTTGCCAAAACTTGATCATAGGCACTGGGTAAGCTTTGGAGGCTACTCTCATTTTCAGGTGCTGTATAGAGAAAATGCATGTTTCCTGCGGCTACTTGTTTGTCTTTTTTTTTTTTTTAATACCCTTCCAGCACCACTAAGGGCTAGCCAGAGTGGTTCGATCGCGAGTTGCCAAACCCAACTACCAAAGATGTTTTGCGGATGATTGAAGGTTGCAAAGGAAACATCGTTTTTGACCTTACAGCAACGTGCTGGAAAGGCTTGAGCATGTGTCTTATTAGGACCTCGCGTGGACTTCCCGCTGAATATTAGAAGAAGCTATAGCACACACTATTTTTAGAGCACGCGCTGCTTGTAGCATGAAGACGTATGCATAATTCCCTTAAGCAAGAGTTATCGCTAATGCATTAAGCCTTAAGGAACACGAATTGGAGAGCTAGTGTCGTAAGCTACGAGACCTTCTTCTTGACAAATAAGTGACTGAGAATGGCGCTTGGTGCATGGTGGAAACATCGAAAGGATAATCTCATAGTGCTTTTTCTATCCTGTTTTAGTCATGCACCGTGATCTAGTTGAGGTACCCGATTCTCCTTCTTCGCACCGTAATATATATATATATATTTCTTTTAATAGGAATGGCATATCTTCCAGCACCATCTTTCTTTAACACTTGTCCTTATCTCGCTTTGCAGGTTGCATTTTTATGTTGTAGGAGCTGCCTGGCTCAGTGCATAGTAGCTTTTCCTATTGAAACTGCAGGGTGTATCGATCTGCAGCATAGTTGGCTGCATTTGAGCTTGAGTTATGCTCCTCTCTTTTTTGGAGAGCCTAAAGCTCATGTTGTTGGAGACTTGAAACACAGCATAGTTGCATATTTTCTATCAGAACTTTTGATGTAGAATGCTTGAGATATTAAGCTTAGGCCTGTTTTGTACGCTTTGCTTAGTCGGAAATATTGAAATGCATGAATTGTTGAAGTTGATTACATTGAGATAATGATTTCCATCTTGTGTTGTATACTTTGCTTGGTTGAAATGCATGAGTTGCTTGAGATTTTACGTTCGTTGTGGTATGCAATGACAGCTGCAATTTTTTTTTTTTTTATTTTATTTTTTTTTACAGGATCACAAAGGTGTTTGCCCCATTGCCTCTACATTTTTTTTTAAATATTTTTGTGCGCAGGTATAGACTTCGCTGGCATAAGCAGAGGTAGATGCTAGAAGCTCTGACATTCTTGTTGCTGGAACCTTGGGTGCTTCAATCTCCTAGCTTGAACACTTAGAACTCTGACATAGAGCGTATTTTGTACTGCTTGATTTTTTTATTTTTATTTTGAGAAGAAACTTGCTTGTCATGCTTGTTGATCACAGAGTGAAACTCTCACTTGTCATGGGTTTGAATTGCACGTTTGCTTGGATGAGCTTAGCTTGCTGTACTTGATATGTATCTTGCGTGTGCTAATTTATTTGGCTTTCTTTCCACCTTTTCGTGTGCAGGTGTTTCCCAAGACAAAAGCAAGGGTAAGGGAGCTCTTGTGATCCCGAAGTGCCGAAGCATGAGCATTCTTCGAACAAGGTTTGCCAATACCCGCAAAAACAAGGGTGAAGACTCAGGCCCCAAGGTAGTGATGACGGTTGATGCTGATGAAAGCGATGAAGGTGCTGCTGTAAAGACTAAAATTGGTGCGTGCAAGCAAGATAGCGATAGCCTAGACGAGGACCTTGATGAAGACCAACACCATGATCATGACGGAGGCATGCACATAGACCCCGATACTCATCCGGAAGAACTAGATAGTCCAATCATGCCCTTTGAATCTGCTACCGATCATGGGCAGCGTATCGTCACTGAATCGGTATCAAATGACTTTCTTGCCTGTTTTACTTGGTATAGTCGTATTGCATGCTGCCTATTGTGACTTGCAATTTTGTACTTTGCTTTTCTTCCGCAGGTTATGCCTATTGCAGATGACTCATCGGATGTCGGTCTTGACTTTCCTGTTACTATTATTGGCACCCTGCTGGGTCTTCCAGCAGCGCAGCCCCTTGCTCCACTTAATTTGGGTACTCCTGACATGGCTGCCAACACTGCTCTGTAACTTCCAGCAACACAGCCACCCGCTCCTCCTTGCCTGGGCATATTTGGCACGGCTGCCGGCACCTCTTCACGGCTTCCGGCAGTGCTGCCTCTTGCTCATTTTTGCCTGGGCATATATGGCACAGCTTCTGGCACCTCTTCACAGCTTCCAGCAGTGCTGCCTCGTACTTCTCATCTTCTCGGAGCATCCAACATAGCTGCCAGCACTGCCCTGCATCTCATAGCAGTGCTGCCTCCTACTCATCCTCTTCTCAGAACATGCGACATAGCTGCCGGCACTGCCTTGCATCTTCCAGCAGTGCTGCCTCCTTTTATTTCGCAGGTTTTTTTTTTTTTTTGGCTTGGGGTCAGTTGGCTCGGTGCACAGCTTCCATTTTTCTTGATACCATAGGATGTACTAATCTTCAGCATGTGTAACTTTGTTTTTGCAATGGTTGTGTACTTTTCAGATAATCTAACGACTATGTCGTTATGACTTTGTAATGTACTACAGAACCACTGGAACTTTCATTAATTTATGAATGCTTGAGGCATGTTGTAATCCGTACATCTTATATATATATATATATATATTGCTTGGTTGGGAAAATTTGCTCTTGTGAACTTCTTGAAATCTTTCTGACAAGTTGGCAAGCCTTAAAAACAAGGTATATGTTGCCCAAAATTTTGACAGGACCTTTAAGCTAAATCTTCGATGCATTGCTCTTTAAAACTTTTGCAAGGCTCGTCTACTCATTTGGCCTAAAATGCACCCCCTTTTCGTGCCTTAAAAGGGTCAGGCCACTGTATGCATGATTTCCACGAAGGCTCTTATAAGAATTGCCGGATGTTGTGAAGTTTTTTTTTTTTTAGCATTCCGATTGGGAGTCAATGGTTTCGTTATTCCAGCCCCTCAAAATACACTTTTACTGCTCGTTTCTTTGTAATAGCTTGGCTTTGCGTACCCCACATTGTTTTGCTTAGGCTTGATGCTTGTTTCAGTTTGGGATCCCATCTAAGTGGCTTTGCTTGGTATAGTTACTGCTAAGGGGCTTAGCTTTTTAATGAAAAATTTGTTTGTCTATTTTTTTTTTTTATCAAAGAACATGTTTTGTAAAACAGAATAAGGTAAAAGCAAGGAAGAGTTCTAGAGGCTTTTTCCTTTTCCAAAATACTCCAAATATTGTCTTACACCTCGGCATGCTATAATGATGGTGCATTTTACAAAAGTTGTGAAAGCATAGGGTGAAAATACATAAGGAGTTCATTTTTGAAATAAATTTGAAAAGCCAAAAATAAAATGATAGGTACAAAAGCAATTCAGCAATAATAAGACTTTGAGCCACTTTGCATTGATGAATACTCCAATTAAATCAAGCCCCCAAGTATGAAAGGGTTCAGGAGTGTGCATGACTTGCAATAGCATGAAAGCTTGTGGCCTATGTTGGCATATATTCGGCATGTGTTGTACTAGGATGTCACGCTATGCAGAGATATTTAACGGAGCCACAGTTGTTGCTTTGCTTGCCTGCAGCTCATAACCCAACTAATCAAAGAGTGACTTGTAGCTCATAACCCATTGTACTTTCTTCAACCTATGTGAAGTTATGAGAGGTTACAGCAGCTGCCTCTTGATAATCTTGATGACCAAATGAAGCCCCCGAGTGGCTTTCTTCCAGCGTGTCTAATGTGAATACTTCGCTGCTGGAACCATTCTCCCATCCATTAGCAAGTAGCCATGGGGTGTCATAGCTTGCAGATTTTGAATATTTGCTCCAGTAGGCTTTCTTCATATTTCCACAAGGTTCCACATAGCCTCCGGTGGCTTTTGGTCATTTTTCAACGGGTGACACAATACGGCGTCGTCTAGCAAGTTATCAAAGCATGTAATGACAGCAGCCATCTTCTTCTCCCTTTATTTTGGCAAAGGGTCCCCATCAATAGCTTGCCTCCTAGAGTTTCGTCATGTATCTCAGCGTGCAAGATCTTCCTTAGAGTATGGCAAGTAGTGGTGGATGTTGTAGGTGAAGAATTGATGAATATAGGGAAAATACGCTTCCAGCACCCTTTTTCTTGGGCGCTTGACATCGCTTAAAAATTCTGTTTGCTTAGTAAAAGAAACTTCATCTTGACAGCATTTAGGTTCTTCCGGTAGTATCATAGCACTACCTTCGCAATATTTTCCTTCTATTTGCCATGAGTTGAGATATTTTCCTTCTTGAGTAAAGCATAGTGCTTGGATTTCTTGACTTAGGCTTAGGGCTTGATGATGCTTGATTATGGAATTGTGGAAATTGAGACATTCCAATAGCCTTTTGATTTTGACTCCTAAACTTGGTCATTGGAATGATCAAGGCTTAGAAAATGCTTGAGGTGCTGGAGCATATCAGTTATGGCAACTTTGGTATTGTTTGTTGCAGCTGTTGTGAACATGTTTTAGGAACCAAAAGCTTGGGCTTGGCCATTGAAACTTGAGCTTTGCATGTGGTCACTGCAGCAAATGTGTTGGGTTACAACAGCTTGAGTTCTTGGAGGTCATAGTGACATAATTGGAATTTCAAGGAGATTTTTGGTCTGGGAATAGTGGTTTTGGTAGTAATGGATTCTTAAGCTCATTTGGGGTTTTGAAATTGCTGCTATGGTGATTGCAATGAATTCCGTCCTCAGCCCCCAAGTGCACCATAATCATCAGAAAAGGATTTGATGGGCACAAGCTACAAAAACTCTTGCAACGTGGCCCTCTTAGTATTTGTTTGGGTCATTGCATGGCATGATGAACTTGGGATATCCCTTTGTTGCAATGGTGACAATTTGGCATGCTACGGTGATAGCATGAGCTTCTGGCAACGGCTTTTCCAACGGTGGTGTTTGGATTTCAACAACTGGCTCTGTTCTTCTTCCAGCCACTCTTCCAGCGGCTTTTCTAGCAATGTTTGGATTTTTATGACAAGCTTGGCTCTGTTCTTCTTCCAGCCACTCTTCCAGCGGCTTTTCTAGTGGTGCTTGAACTTCTATGACTGGAAGTTTAGAGAGGGATTTGTCTAAGGAATGGATGATAATGGCAATGTGTTGAGATGTCGGGTAGGAAACATAAGAGCATTTGTTTTCTTGTTTGTTGTTTGGAGGCTTGGGTCCTTTGCACATGACCGATATAATGCTGCATGACCAAAGCTTACGGTGATTACAAAAATAATATAAGCATTGTAGCTTGCAAATGACTAACATAATCGACATAAGCATGCTGAGCAGGTATGATTTTAGTACTGAGCATGCATAATTAGCATCTACATTGCTATGTGTAACATCAACACAAAGGTGGATCGATACGAAATGATAAGAAGTATAAGATAAGTTAATAGTGCGTGGAATAAGGCCCTGAGAAATTTTGCTGGAGATGCAAAACTGAAAGGTGGTTTAATACATAACAAGAAAATGATGCAAGCTGGTGCACCATATGAATAACAACTAATCAATCAACCATTTATTTATTTTTTTGGACTTGAGCAGACCGAATGCACGTGCTTTTGTCTATGCTTGATGAAACATAAATTTTATGAATGTATTAAAACAACAAACAAGTATATATGCTATATTGAGATCAACAAGGCATGATAAGAAAAATCTTATCTTGGTGAAGCCATTCGCAGAGATGAAGCTGAGAGCATTGAGCAAGTGTTCCTCCTCCCTCTCTCACCGTATTTTCACGACTCTAGATAGGTGAGGGCTGTTACGAAGGTGATTTACGACGATGGCCAGACTTGCTGATGATGTATTATGGTGGAGAGGTGAATGGCGGAGCTAGCCTCAACAATTGACGACGACGATCAGCGACTTGCACATTGGCTGAAGCCCCCAGTCCTTTTACAAGATCTTGTTTTGCTTGAGAATGGAGATCTAAGACACAAGCAAAGGGAGCATGTGAGTAATCTATATTATGTTTGTTCTACAAAATAGATAGCCAACAAAAAGGAAAAAGAAAAAGAAAGAAGAAATGTTCTTATCTCTTTATTTCCTCCGGTTTATTGCTTATGGTCTTCTTCTTTGGAGGCATTGGTGTAGATAGTGGCTTAATCCCTAGCAGAGTCGCCAATTTATGTGGGGGACTTTTTCTTCCTGCGGCTGAAATGGGCTGGGCTGCTACAAAAGACAAACTGAGGAGAGAGTCCCCTTTGTTTAGGTTCGAAAATTAAGCCCCAAAATACCTCGAAAGGGCAGCAAGGCCTTAGGAGATATTTTGGCTATCTTCACCAACCAAAGTAATGTGGCTTTCAGATAATTTTGGCATGTTTACAGATGGTCTTTTGGGCTTGGCATGAGTGGCATATGGCATGGGAGCAAAATCAACATAAGTTTAGCACTAAGAGAGAGATTAGGCTGGGTTTATGAGAAAAGAAAGTGTTAAGGTAAGGAATTAGGTGTGAGGATTTTGGCTAGGGAAAGAAGATAAGAAAAGTTGGGTTCTTCTGGCAGCTGCCAGAAAAACGCATTGGAGAAGAAGATGAACAGTGCATGAGTTAAGTTCTTGCAATGAATGCCATGAGTTATAACGAATTGCTGGAGATTTTGGTGAACTGCTTGGAGACTAAAAGGTACCTAGTTGTATTGGATGATGTGTGGGATGTCCACCTTTGGGAGAAAATAAGGTTTTCATTTCCAGATAAACAACTTGGAAGTCGAGTCATGCTTACAACTCGAAGAGAAGACATAGCATCCTCTTCTTTTGGAGTTGAAAGCCATGTTCACAAGATTCAACCGCTGGAAAAAGGTGATGCGTGGGAGCTCTTTAGCATGAAAGCATTCTCAAGTTATCCAAACAAATCTTGTTCAACAGAAATTATGTCGTTAGCTCGGGAACTTGTGGAGAAGTGTGAAGGCCTACCTCTTGCGATCGTAGCCTTGAGTGGTCTTATGTCTTCTAAGAAGTCACTTACAGAGTGGAACACAGTCTACAACAGCTTAAATTGGCATTTAACAAACAATCCTTTGCTAGAACCTATGAAGATGCGCATCTTGTTGTTTAGTTTTAATGATTTGCCATACCGATTGAAGCAATGCTTTCTATATTGTTCCCTTTTCCCTGAAGATCATGTGATCATAAATCTTAGGCTCATCACATTGTGGATTGCTGAAGGATTTGTTGAACATGTTGAAGGGCTCACGCCAGAAGAAGTTGCAAATAGCTATCTTATGGAACTCATTTTTCGTAACATGCTACAACAAAGGTTTCGAGGACCCCTCCCAGCATGTAAGATGCATGATCTTTTGAGGGAGATTGCCCTGTCTATAGCAAAAAAAGAAAAGTTTTGCTCTATACATGATGGGAGTGAAACAGTAGAAGAAACTAGGGCACTCCGTTTGTCAATTCAAACAGCTAATGGAGAAATTGGATCATGCATAGTTGTATCACGGTTTTGTTCGTTTCTCATCTTTGCCACTGACTTATCATCATTCTCTTTCCCAAATAAATTACCTCCTAGCCTTAAATTGTTGAAGGTTCTAGATTTGGAGGATGTCCCAATTGATAATCTGCCAGACAATCTAACGTCCTTATTTAATTTAAAATACTTAAATTTGAGTGGAACTCCAATCACGGAGCTTCCGGAATCCATTGGAAAGCTCCGCAACCTTCAGACCTTGATCATAATGTCGACAAAAATAGAGGCACTTCCAAGAGGGATTTCCAAGTTGCTAAACTTACGCCATTTACTTATGGGCAGGTTCATTTCCGGAAAGATAATTGGGGTAAGAATACCATCAAGTATTAGTAAGATGAAGAAATTGCAAACTTTGGCATATATGGAATCAGAAGGAAACATTATCAGACTTATTTGAAGTATGACCCTGTTGAATATTGGCTCAAAAGTGAAAGCAAAGAGGTTGCATGTGGGGGACAAGAAGACATGCATTGAGTGGCCTTTGCTGACTTGATTGGAAGCCTAACCTTGCCTTCCTTGAGAAGCTATCACATTGCCTTCCTTGAGAAGCTATTACATTGGATTCTTTGAGAAGTCATTCCCTTTGTTCTATAAATTGGGAACATGCATTTGGGAAGTGGTAAGGCAAACGGGAGTGAAGAGAGAATTTGGTTGAGAGAGAGAGAGAAAAATAAGTGTTTGGGCAACAAAGTCTTTTGTTGCCATTGTTGGTTATTTTTCTTTTCTCTAAATTGTACTCAATTTGTATTCCCTTTATATTCTTGAGTGTGTGAGCTTGGGTATATTTGGGGCTTGGGTTTCTGAGTGTTAAACACTATTGTATTCTCTCATTGATTATAGTGGAATACTCCGTCGTCTCCAAACTGGATGTAGGCAATTGCCGAACCAGTATAAATCTTGGTGTTGTTCTTGTTGATTATTTTGTTCAATTTTTCTCATGCCAATTGTTATTTATTTTTCACTCGCAGTTGGTTGACGCTTCCGCACAACAAGTGGTATCAGAGCTCCAGTTTTCGACTGGGGTTTGTTTGGAGTGAAAAAAATCTGTTGGTGCTACAGTGCCCGTGAATAGTACTGTGAATAGTACCCCCAGGGCTCGTTTGGTACGTCGGACTATACTGACTAATTTCCGTCGGATAGTATTAATTTGTTCCGGAGAGTACTGACTATTTATCCATAATATTATAAGGCGTTTGGTGTTGTTCCGGATAAATAGTCTGATTAAGTTATACTGTGTTTGGTGATATTCCGGATAACATCAGATTAGACTATTTAAAAATAAATAAAAATCTTTGAAAATTTTAATGGAAATTGAGATTCAAATGACACGAAAAATTTTTTTGGTAAGATTCATATGACAAGATTTTTTTTTGGTAAGATGCATATGTCTGTATTGGACATCAAAATTTCCATGTACAACAAGAAGAAGGAGAAAGTAGCAGCAGAGTAGAAGCATTGCAATCAAAAGAGCCAAGGGCATAAGCTTGGGAATCATAAAAAGAAAAGGAAAAGAGAAAATTTATCAATCATGAAAATGGTTCAAGAGGAAAATTTTGCTCTCCTAGTCATCAGGTATGTATGTATTCAACTAAACTACCAACACTAGCATAGTTGTTTGTTTTTAGACGAAAACTAGCACTACTCTGGTTAATATGATTTTTAAAAATGTCAAAAAAGAAAAATTCATAACCTAATTTCCACAAAAATTTAATAAAAAATTGAAAAATATAAAGAATAGAGAAGAAGCATATTGGAGAGAGTATGAAAAAGAGAGATAGTGTGAGAGATGGATACTTGGAGAAGAATGAAGAAAATAACTTGTGGAGAAGATAGCAGAGAAGAACCCTAGAGAGAAGAAGATGAAAATAGCGTCTAAATTTTTTTGTAGAACGCGTGATCTTTTTCCCTGGCCGTATAATTAAGCGTGTATTATCTAATCCGGGGTGTGTGGGTTGTATTAGTTAGTCAGGTTAGGAGAGTATTAAAAGCCCAACCCGTACAAAATAGTCGGGTAATTAAATAATACAAGTTGACACCAAACGCCCGATATTGACTATTTACTCCTATCCAGAGTCTAATACGGTGTACCAAACGAGCCCCCAGTGAATAGTGCTGTGCTACAGTAGCAGTGAATAGTACCGGGCAGATTTGATGGCTGGAGAAAAAGTTGAAATTATGAAGGAGAAGGAGTCGACATCGCCTTCGTCGGCACGTACATCCAATAGACATCCAATTGCCAGTACAAGGTTAGAGGTTGATAAATTTAATGGCTCTAATAATTTTGGTATGTGGCAATGTGAAGTTATGGATGTGTTATATCAACAAGAGTTGGATATGGTTTTGGAGGATAAACCAGAAGATATGGATGACAAGCAGTGGACGCGAATTAATCTCCATGCTTGTGCCTCTATTCGATCATTCCTTGATAAGGAGTTGAAATACCCGTATATGAAGGAAACTTCTGCTAAGAAGTTATGGATGAAATTGGAGGAGAAGTATATGACCAAGAGCGCAGAAAATCGGCTCTTCTTGAAGAAACGACTCTTCCGATTTCAATATCGTTCAGGTATTTCTATGCATGAACACCTCAATGATTATAATAAAATACTTGCTGATTTAGCAAACCTTGATGTGATAATTCCCGACGAGGATAAGGCACTATGTTTGTTAAATTCATTGCCTGATGATTATGATCATTTGACAACTACTTTGTTGTATGGAAAATCCGAGGTGAAACTGGATGAGGTGTCTGCAGCATTGGTGAATCATGAGTGTCGAAAGAAGGAACAGAAGACTCAAAATTCACAAACTGAGGCACTTGTTGCAAGGGGTCGAACAGAGGAAAGAAAATCTGGGAAGCGGGGAAAATCTCGTTCAAAGTCACGAGGGAAGTTTCTTGCTAAAGATGAATGTGCCTTTTGTCGCCAAAAGGGTCATTGGAAGAAAGACTGCCCCAAATTAAAGAACAAAGAGAAGGAGAAAGCGGGTTCTGAAGCAAATGTTGCAAAATCTGGAGGTGAGGATTTCGAGTTTGCTTTGGCTAGTTCATTTGCTGATGATCACTCCAAGGAGTGGATGTTGGATTCAGGTTGCACCTATCATATGTGTCCCATTCGGGAATGGTTTTCTAGCTTCGAGGAGCTGGATGGTGGAGTTGTTTTGATGGGCAATAATAATGCCTGTAAAACACAAGGGATAGGCAAAATCTGTTTGAAAATGCATGATGGAACAGTCAAAGAATTGAGTGATGTTCGGTATGTTCCGGATATGAAGAAGAATCTCATCTCATTGGGCGCTTTGGAATCCAAGGGTCTCAAGATCACCATGGAGGGTGGAGTTCTTAAAGTTGTGCACGGGGCACTGGTGGTGATGAAAGGTACAAGACGAAATAACTTGTATTTCTTGCAGGGGAGTACAGTTACTGGTGGAGCAGCTGTCACCGAAGCTGCTGAAGCAGATAGCACAGACACCACAAGGTTATGGCATATGTGTCTTGGGCATGCAGGTGAAAAAGCGTTGCAAGGATTGGTGAAGCAAGGCTTATTGAAAGGTGCAAAGGCATGCAAATTGGAATTTTGTGAACATTGTGTGCTGGGTAAGCAAACTAGAGTGAAATTTGGCACTGCTATTCACCACACTAAAGGCATTCTAGATTATGTTCACACTGATGTTTGGGGACCCTCCAAGAATGCATCTTGGGGAGGTAGCTATTATTTTGTCTCCTTTGTTGATGACTTCTCTAGAAGAATATGGGTGTACACCATGAAGCGTAAAGATGAAGTCTTGAAGATATTCCTGAAGTGGAAAAAGATGATTGAAACGCAAAGCGGTCGAAAGATCAAGACTCTCATATCAGACAATGGTGGTGAATATAAGTCTGATCCTTTCTTGAAAGTTTTTCAAGATGAGGGTATTGTGAGGAACTTCACGGTTAGGGAGACACCGCAACAGAATGGGGTGGCGGAGTGCATGAACCGTACTTTGCTTGAGAAAGTTCGGTGTATGTTGTCTAATGCTGGTTTAGGCAAGGCGTTTTGGGCTGAGGCGATTACTTATGCAAGCCATCTCATTAATCGGTTGCCTGCTGCTGCGAATGAGGGCAAAACGCCCATGGAGGTATGATCTGGTAAACCTTGTACTGATTATAAGTATTTACACATATTTGGTTGTCCTGCTTACTATCATGTCAGGGAAAGCAAGTTAGATCCAAGAGCAAAGAAAGCTCTATTTATGGGATTTAGCACTGGCGTGAAGGGATACCGACTCTGGTGTCCAGATGAGAAGAAATTTGTTGTAAGCAGAGATATGACTTTTGATGAGGCTGCTATGGTAAATCAGAACAAGCATGAAGGTGAAATTGAAGCAACCAAGACCATGAGTAGTTCAAAGCAGGTGGAGTTACTGAAGACTCCAGTTGTTCCAGTAAGGTCTGGTACTACAGACACTAGTCCTACAGTTGATTCTGATGAAAAGGACGAGGATGATGAAGAGGAGGCACCTACCCAAGAGCCTTAACAGCAACAAGATTCTATTGCAATCAGAAGATCGAGAAGGGAGATTCGAAAGCCTGCTCGATTTGCTGATATTGTGGCATATGCACTTCCCGTTATTGAAGATGATATTCCATCCGCCTACAAAGAAGCTGTCAGAAGTTCAGAGAGCGTGGAGTGGAAGAAATCTATGGATGAGGAGATGAAGTCTCTTCAGAAAAATGAGACTTGGAAGCTGGTTCAGTTACCAAGGGGGAAGAAAGCAATTGGTTGCAAATGGGTTTATGCCAAGAAGACAGAATCTTTAGGAGAAGACAATGTGAGATTCAAAGCCAGATTGGTAGCTAAAGGCTATGCTCAGAAGGAAGGCATTGACTACAATGAGGTATTTTCTCCTGTAGTAAAACATTCCTCTATTCGTATTTTGTTGGCTTTGGTTGCACAGTTTGACCTCGAGTTGGCTCAGCTTGATGTCAAGACTGCATTCTTACATGGTGATTTGGAGGAAGAAATTTATATGTCTCAGCCAGAAGGTTTTAAGGTTGCTGGAAAAGAAAATTGGGTTTGCAAATTGCAAAAATCATTGTACGGCTTGAAGCAGTCTCCAAGACAATGGTACAAGCGATTTGATCGGTTTATGATCGGGCAGAAGTACACAAGAAGTCATTTTGACCATTGTGTATACTTTCGCAAGCTACAAGATGGAACCTTCATCTATCTGCTTTTATATGTTGATGATATGCTTATAGCATGTAAAAGCAAAGTGGAGATTGAAAGGTTGAAGACTCAACTGAGTAATGAATTTGAGATGAAGGATTTGGGAGAAGCTCGGAAGATACTGGGTATGGAAATTGAAAGAGATAGAGCGAAGGGCAAGATTAGTCTGTGTCAGAAGCAGTATTTGAAGAGGGTACTACATCGTTTCGGGATGAATGAAAATTCAAAACCGGTTAGTACACCTCTTGCCCCTCATTTCAAACTTAGTGCTTCTATGTCTCCTAAAACTGGTGAAGAGAGTCATTACATGGCTCAAATTCCATATGCAAGTGCTGTTGGTAGTTTGATGTATGCTATGGTGTGTACAAGGCCTGATATTTCACAAGCTGTTAGTATTGTTAGTAGATATATGCATAATCCAGGAAAAGGGCATTGGCAAGCTGTGAAATGGATTCTACGGTATATTCTGGGTACTGTGGATGTTGTGTTGCGTCGATTCAGCTGCACCAAAATAGATTCAGCTACATCCTCAACTTGTGATACTCGCAAGTGCACGAGCCGTTGGTAGTTTAGTGATAGGCGTTTTGGTACCTGCGCAAACAGGGTTAAAACTCCTACAAAACTTGCAAGAATGACAAGGTTATTGTAGTATAAATGATTCTCGAAAGGTCGTTCTCCGCAGGGATTATTAAATAACTCGTAGCAACCAAATTCTAATTAATTATTGCAAAAGAGAAAGTTGAGATGTTTGATTTGAAGACCTTAAATTAAAAGGGATTTAACTAATAAAAATAAGGCAATATGCAAAATTAAAGCTAAGAGCAAGAGAAACAGTTGTGTTTTTAGAAATCAGATTAAGAAAGCACTAGGGATCCGCCGTCACCTTAACAATTCTATGTAGTTCCCCCAATTACTTATGACCTATACATGCATATTTCGAAGGTTAGGTATTCCTAATATATGCCTACTTGGACCCCCAACATAGAGCGTATATCACACATGCAATCCGTCTGTGGTATTCAGATCAAATCTAAACATGCATGACTCATTAAGTTCTGTGAAACCTTTTGAAAAACCATGCAACCCTTAAGACGTGGTATTCATCCTAAGTGAACTTGCACATATTAATCACAAGAAGCCTTTGTCAATTTCAGGGACCGACCTCCGACCAAAACTGCATCAAATTACTTTTCTAAACATCCTAATGGTGATCAAGCATCAAGACACTTAGATAGTTTAACCCAGTGATGAATAATTCGAAACCCTGCATGCATATAATCATAAGCAAATTGATAGAAACTACATATTCTTGCTAAGGCTCGTGGCCTCACCCTAGCAAACGAGAGTTAGTTACGCATGTTCACAATAAAAATAATCAAGTTCTTCATTAAGAAGAATAAGAATGAAAACACCTGAAAGTTGCGAAAATCCAAAACCCTAGCAATTGCTCCAAAAGCCAAAAAGAAGTAAAAAGGGAGTCCTCTAAATTGCTGTGAAAAATAACTTAAATACCTCCTAAAACCTAGCTGCCCAATCCCCACAAGGAAGCTAAGTTAAAATAAAATAATACTAGGAAATAAAGTCCAAATGGGATTAGGAGAATCTGCCCAAATCTGCCCAGCCACGTTTTGGTCTCAAATATCCTCCAAATCTGGCCCAAGATAGCTCGTTTTAAAGATAAAAATATTCCGAACACTTCTCCAGAAGGCCACGAACCCATCCGAGGTCATCTTGGGCTCCAAAAACGCAATACAAGCCCAAAACGTCACTATTCCAGCACTGCACATCGCTCCTCATTTTTATTCGCCAGGAAATCATCGCTTGGTGGAAAAATCTGATATTTTGATACAATCAAGCTAAGTGACTCACGAACGTCCTCCAACTGGAATTACTCCAAAATTCGTCCATTTGATTATGTTTTGCTCCAGAGGAAGTCGAAAGCCCTATATTGAAAATATAATTCAAAGTATCAAAATTCTTCCAAAATATTAACCAAAATATATTAAGAATGGGGTTAAATATATAATATAAAATATGCGCATCAAAATACCCCCAAACTTAGCTTTTTGCTTGTCCTCAAGCAAAACAAGACTCAAACAAAAATAAAAACTTAACAAACTAGACACCTAAATAAAACTTAACCAAGACAAAATTTCCACCTTCAAGTTGCAATCCATAGCAAATTTTAAAAACTAGAACATCTTTTCAATAGATCCAACTAATCCCGCCACAGAGTCTAAGCTATTTAGAATCAATTAGAAAAGAACTCACAAACTTCCTTCGGTGTAAAGTGAACCATCAAAGTTAAGGAGACTCGACTGAAACTCTTACCTCTCATCTCTTTTATTCATACTTCACACATTTACTTCACACTTTTTTTTGTTTTTTTGTTTTTTTTGTTTTTTTTTTGGTTTTTTTTTCAGTAACAGTGGTGGTTGTGCAATGTCGGTTCCCTTAAGCTTTCGATCCAACCCATGTAACGAGCTTTAGGTCAATGACTCCCAAACCACTAAGGCTTTTGGGCACTAGGTGTAGAACACCCCTAAGGACTTATTAACTCAAGTTGAAAAGGCTACGAAACCAACTAACCACCCTGCCTCATGCCAAAACTCTATCATTTGTCTCGAGAATCACTGCTGATTAGGCAGGACTGGCCCGGTTACTAGCAAAGCTTCGGGTGAGGCAATTATTACTTTATAACACATACTAACTTGTTTATATAGAACAAAAATTAAAACACACTGGGACAAACAGTAAGTATTTCAATCGTACTCCCCACAAACCATGTTGGTGTGATGTGCAAATTTCAAAGTATAATTCATGAATTAGTGTCTAAGCAACAATAAACAGAAAAGACTCTACTGTGGGACTAATCTTCACCATGTCTATTTGTTCTAAAGTTTAAAAATAATCTATGGATATTAACTTAAAAACGAAAATTTTAAACAAGACTAAAAAAAAATAAAAATCTAAAATTTACTTTCCCACCCCCAAACTTAAATCACACATTGTCCTCAAGGTGTGGTAAATAAACAAAAGAAACAAAAGCAGACCAAACAACTAAATCCTAAAAAATGGAAAAAAAAAAAAATAAATAAATAAAGAAAACACTCTAGGAAAAGAAACTAGGAAAGCAAAAGAGAATAACAAAATAAAATAAAATAAAATAACATAAGGCAGAAAATGAGAAAAACAATAAAAGAAAATAAATAGGAAAGAAAATACCCAGAAATTTGACACCCCAGGGGTTCGAAGGCAGGACCAGGAGCTGGGATCTTGCAACGACGAGCTGACCAACTCTCACAAGTCCACACTTGTGTCACCATTGAGCAACAGATACAATATAACGGGGTGGTAGCTGCGGTGTCAGTTCCTTTTCACAAACTGAGCTGTCCACTCCATCTCTTCTCCTGCTTCGTCATTTCTCACCAACCCAAAGTCCGTTTCTTCTTGTGGCAAAACCCAAACCAGCATCTCATATGCTACCTGCCAAACAAATTTTTCGTCTCCACAATAAAACTCCACTCCCACTCCAGATTGTCTCAAAACCGTAGCCTTGTGAAAAATCGATCTTGAAAATTTGTCTCCCCCCTTTTCCAATTACTTCTGAGGTTCAGCATACGACAACATTTCCCAATCGCCAGCGAATGGGTTCAAGGCCAGATGCTTGGAAAAAGGGGGATGTGGGTTTGTGTATTTGAGTTGGGTCAAAGAACCAAATATGTGCGCTTGAGCGAGTGATGGAAAATGCAATTCTTGGCACGTTTAGCAGCTGCCCATTTATCCTTCCCCGCTCTCGCTTCTGCATTCTCTAAAACTCAAGAGCCGTCTCACTCTGTCAGCCATTTCACACCAGCGTCCATTATGGCAAATTTACCATCTCACCGCAACAATGCCTTCCGATATCCATCCGAAGGTAAGAGTAATTCCAGATTTTGTTGTGGGTCTTGATCTGTAGAGATGTGTGATATGTAGAGATGTGTGTTCTTTGTCCCTGCAGGTACTCATATTGATGTGCATTGTGTAGGAAAAAGGTAGATCCAGGAGAGGTGCAAAAGCAAAGCAGGGAACACACAAACTCAGAAGAAACTTCGAGGATCCCAGATCTGGCATCTGGCAGGTATAATTTTGAATTCCGTAAACTGGCTGCTGGGTGCCTGATTCCAGTGTAGGATTTGCTGCTGGGTGCATGATTCCAGCCTAGGATTTTTTTCTTGCTGTTGATGTTTGCTGCTGATTGTTGTTGTTGGAAATTTGGTAGACTTGCTGTTGGGTGCAGGATTCCAGCCTAGGATTTTTTTGTTCTTGCTTTTGATGTTTGCTGCTGATTGTTGTGTCCTGCATTGAATCAATGATTTGTTAGGATTAGAAAGAAAATAAAAACATCTAGAGAAAGAAAACAGCACATTTTTTTTTTTGTTTTTTTAAATGTTGAAAATAAAAGAAGTAAAGAGTTTAGAAAAATTGGGTTGCCTCCCAATAAGCGCTTTATTTTAAGTCTGTAGCTAGACGTTGCAGAAGCCTGGTGGTCAGATCACTGGTTCCTTCAGAGTTAGTGACTCGCGTGCAATATCGAAGGGTGACTCCAAATATGGTTTCAGCCTGTGACCGTTGACCTTGAATGTGTTGCCTTCAGCTGCATTAGTGATTTGAACTGCTCCATGAGGAAAAACTTGAGTCACCAGGTAAGGTCCAATCCAGTGAGATTTTAATTTCCCTGGAAATAACTTGTGCCTTGAACTGAATAACATAACCTTTTTCCCTGGCCGAAATTCCTTCCGCAAAATTTTACTGTCATGAAATGCCTTAGTTCTTTCCTTGTAGATGCGAGAACTGTCATAAGCACCTTGATGAATTTCCTCTAGCTCATTTAACTGCAATTTCCGCTTTTTCGCTTTTCCCTTGCTGAGCAACTTATCTGTATTTGAACTTGCCTGAAAGCTGGCTTGAACCATATTGTCTACCACATCAATGTGCATACATTCCTGCTGTTCAGCAGGACGTTTTGCTCCTTCAAACAAATTAAAAACCACAGATTGGTCTTGAACTCGTAAAGTTAATGTTCCAGCTTCCACATCAATTAAAGTCCTAGCTATTGCCATAAACGGTCTCCCCAAAATAATCGGTGTTTGCATGTCTTCATCCATATCCAAGACCACAAAATCTGCAGGAAGATAGAGATTATCCACTTTAATAATGAGGTCTTCAATAATTCCCCTAGGGTAAGCAACTGAACGGTCCGCCAGTTGTAGAATAACTGATGTAGGCTTGATTTCTCCTTGTCCTAGTCTCTGAAAAACAGAAAAAGGCATTAAATTAATACTGGCACCCAAATCAATTAAAGCACGTTTAAAATTAGAATTTCCAATTGTGCATGAAATTGTAAAACTCCCTGGGTCTTGTTTCTTTGGAGGCAGTTTGTGTAATAAAACTGCGCTGCACTGTTCTGTAAGAATAACTTTTTCAAAATCCACGAGCTTCTTTTTCTTTGTGCAAACATCCTTTAAAAACTTGGCATAAGATGGAATGTTCTTAATTGCATCAATCAATGGGAGATTGATTTGAACTTTGGCCAACGTCTTCATAAAATCTGTCAACTGTTGATCTTTAACTTTGGGCTTCAACCTTTCGGGATAAGGCATTGGAGGCACATAAACACGTTCTGCAGTTTCTGCAGCAATTTTTGCACTATTTTCAGATCTGCCCATAGACTCTGTAGAATCTGTAACAATATCAGATTCTGCAAAATTTCCTGAATCTGTTTGTGGCTGTGATGCTACCTGCGAATTTCCAACACAAATTTCACCTCTATTGTCATAACTTTTACCCGAACGTAGAACTCGAATTGCCTTACAATCTGCGCCTCCCCTTGGATTATGTTCCGTTTGGCTAGGAAATGTACCTGGTGCTCTTTTTGAAACTTGGAATGCAATCTGCCCCATTTGTTTTTCTATGTTTTTCACTGTTGCCTGTAGATTTTGGAATTCTTGACTAGTGGCATTTGCTAATTTTTCAATTGCAACCTCCCAAGCAGCCTTAGGCGCAGCAGTTTGCTGTACCTGTTGTTGAAATTGTGGCCTTGCAGGCTGATCTCTGTCCCACTTAAAATTAGGATGATCTCTCCAACCCGGGTTGTAAACATTTGAATAGTGGTAAGTATTCCCGCCTGTCACGCGGGTGACCCGGGTTCGATCCCCGGCAACGGTGCCAATTTCTTGATAGGCGTTTTGGTACCTGCGCAAACAGGGTTAAAACTCCTACAAAACTTGCAAGAATGACAAGGTTATTGTAGTATAAATGATTCTCGAAAGGTCGTTCTCCGCAGGGATTATTAAATAACTCGTAGCAACCAAATTCTAATTAATTATTGCAAAAGAGAAAGTTGAGATGTTTGATTTGAAGACCTTAAATTAAAAGGGATTTAACTAATAAAAATAAGGCAATATGCAAAATTAAAGCTAAGAGCAAGAGAAACAGTTGTGTTTTTAGAAATCAGATTAAGAAAGCACTAGGGATCCGCCGTCACCTTAACAATTCTATGTAGTTCCCCCAATTACTTATGACCTATACATGCATATTTCGAAGGTTAGGTATTCCTAATATATGCCTACTTGGACCCCCAACATAGAGCGTATATCACACATGCAATCCGTCTGTGGTATTCAGATCAAATCTAAACATGCATGACTCATTAAGTTCTGTGAAACCTTTTGAAAAACCATGCAACCCTTAAGACGTGGTATTCATCCTAAGTGAACTTGCACATATTAATCACAAGAAGCCTTTGTCAATTTCAGGGACCGACCTCCGACCAAAACTGCATCAAATTACTTTTCTAAACATCCTAATGGTGATCAAGCATCAAGACACTTAGATAGTTTAACCCAGTGATGAATAATTCGAAACCCTGCATGCATATAATCATAAGCAAATTGGATAGAAACTACATATTCTTGCTAAGGCTCGTGGCCTCACCCTAGCAAACGAGAGTTAGTTACGCATGTTCACAATAAAAATAATCAAGTTCTTCATTAAGAAGAATAAGAATGAAAACACCTGAAAGTTGCGAAAATCCAAAACCCTAGCAATTGCTCCAAAAGCCAAAAAGAAGTAAAAAGGGAGTCCTCTAAATTGCTGTGAAAAATAACTTAAATACCTCCTAAAACCTAGCTGCCCAATCCCCACAAGGAAGCTAAGTTAAAATAAAATAATACTAGGAAATAAAGTCCAAATGGGATTAGGAGAATCTGCCCAAATCTGCCCAGCCACGTTTTGGTCTCAAATATCCTCCAAATCTGGCCCAAGATAGCTCGTTTTAAAGATAAAAATATTCCGAACACTTCTCCAGAAGGCCACGAACCCATCCGAGGTCATCTTGGGCTCCAAAAACGCAATACAAGCCCAAAACGTCACTATTCCAGCACTGCACATCGCTCCTTCATTTATTCGCCAGGAAATCATCGCTTGGTGGAAAAATCTGATATTTTGATACAATCAAGCTAAGTGACTCACGAACGTCCTCCAACTGGAATTACTCCAAAATTCGTCCATTTGATTATGTTTTGCTCCAGAGGAAGTCGAAAGCCCTATATTGAAAATATAATTCAAAGTATCAAAATTCTTCCAAAATATTAACCAAAATATATTAAGAATGGGGTTAAATATATAATATAAAATATGCGCATCATTTAGCATATGTAAGTGCGAGGTCGATCCCACGAGGATTGATGATAGATTGATTTAATTCAATTCCCTGTACAAAACAGAAACGAAAAAAAGAAAGAAAATAAATCGAACAAGAAAGAAGGAAAAGAAATTAACTCAAGCGAATGAGTTCCCAAGTTCAATTTATATTAACGGATTGATTCTAGCTAAAGTATGATTAAGCCATGGTGTCTGGTCCTAACCTTGTGTTCCTAATTCCCTAACTTGATCATTTGTTGTCTAACCTAAATTAAGCATTAGGAACCCATTAAGCATAGAAGAACATTTTAAACAACCAAGCATGTATCTAATCCCTGTTGTCGAATGTCCATACATACTCTTCCTATTCATAGTTCAATTCGAATTAAAGCATGGTGTCTACTCTTAATTCAAACCAAGATAGCTAACATGCAAGCCTTAATGGTGATCAATCATTCAAACTAGCATATTAACTTATAAGCATAATGAATAAGAACAAAAACCATAATTGAAACTTGGAAACCACTCAAGCTTGAATTCTAAAGAAAAGAATTTACATTACAAAAAATAAATTACAACTAAGAAGCAAAAGGAAAACGAGAATTGAGAACTAGAAAGGAAAACTAAGAGAATTTGAGGGAGAGAAGGGAGGGGAGCTCTAGAGAAATGTTTGAGAGCTCCCCCCCTTGGGGTGTGTTTACAAGCTTGGGAAACCTCACTATTTATAGGCCTAAGGAAGTTGAAAATCTAAATTAAATATTGCTTTCCACTCACTTCATCAACTTCACCTAACACACCATTACATTTGAAAACAATTTTTCTTTCTTTAAACTTAGTGTTGCAACTCCCACTTCAATTATAAAACTTGAATATGCTTCATCTAACCTTCCCACAAGATAGTGCACTTCACCAACAATTCCCACTAGATAGTGCATTTCATCATGCATATGTCATGCATGACAATGCATTGCACTCTTCTTTTGGGTTCGTTTTGGGCTTGTTAATACATTCATAAAATTCTGGAAAAATATGGATCTTCAAGCCCTTTGTCTTATCTTTCCAAGCATATGCAGCCCAACTCAAGGAAAAATCGGAAAGACCTTCAAATGTCATTTATGGCCCAGTAACGCAGATGCTGCCGAATTTTGACCTTGATCTACTAAATCATGTATAACTTCCTCTAGAAGACTCCGAATCATGAACCGTAAAATGCTACGGAAACTAGACTTCCGTATATTTCCAATGATGTATGGCTCATTATCTGGTTCTTCTTGAGCAGGTACAGGTTAATCCGTGAAATTGAATGATCTGCAGACACTGTTTTAAGCTAAATTGTCTTTAAAATGCATGTAATGAGTCTCAACCTTATTACACTGAAACATACACAAACTTTATTAAAAGCACAAGTTTAACTCAAAAACATAACCAAATCATAAGTTAGAAGGGTATAAAAAGATATGTAATTATGCACCGATCATGTTGGTTTATTGTTTCAGCAGGATAAAGTTACTGGTCAATGTGTTGTTGGATATGTGGATTCTGATTACGCAGGTGATTTGGACAAGCGTAGGTCCACTACAGGTTTTGTATTCAGTATTGCTGGAGGTCTAGTGAGTTGGAGGTCGATTCTGCAATCTACAGTTGCTCTGTCGACTACGGAGGCTGAATACATGGCGGTAACAGAAGCTATAAAGGAAGCCATCTGGCTTCAAGGGTTGCTTGATGACTTGGGGGTTCAACAGGACCATGTGGATGTTCATTGCGACAGTCAAAGTGCTATTTATTTAGCAAAGAATCAAGTTCATCATGCACGTACAAAACACATTGACGTGAGGTTCCATTTTGTTCGTGAGATTATTGACGAGGGAGATATTCTTCTTCAGAAAATTGAGACCGCTGAGAATCCTGCGGATATGTTGACAAAGCCAGTTTCGTTGCTCAAGTTTAAGCATTGCTTAGACTTAATTGGCATTTGTAAAGTTTGTTGATTGTCCCGTGGGGGATTGGGAGACGACCTTTGGGAGTGTTACTTCGAGGTTTTGAGCCAAGGTGGAGATTGTTGAATATTGGCTCAAAAGCAAGAGTTGCTTTCGGTTGCTTTCGGTCAAAAGTGAAAGCAAAGGGGTTGCATGTGGGGGACAAGAAGACATGCATTGAGTGGCCTTTGTTGACTTGATTGGAAGCCTAACCTTGCCTTCCTTAAGAAGCTATTACATTGCCTTCCTTGAGAAGCTATTACATTGGCTTCTTTGAGAAGTCATTCCCTTTGTTCTATAAATTGGGAACATGCATTTGGGAAGTGGTAAGGCAAACGGGAGTGAAGAGAGAATTTGGTTGAGAGAGAGAGAGAGAAAAATAAGAGTTTGGGCAACAAAGTCTTTTGTTGCCATTGTTGGTTATTTTTCTTTTCTCTAAATTGTACTCAATTTGTATTCCCTTTATATTCTTGAGTGTGTGAGCTTGGGTATATTTGGGGTTTGGGTTTCTGAGTGTTAAACACTATTGTATTCTCTCATTGATTATAGTGGAATACTCCGTCGTCTCCAAACTGGATGTAGGCAATTGCCGAACCAGTATAAATCTTGGTGTTGTTCTTGTTGATTATTTTGTTCAATTTTTCTCCTGCCAGTTGTTATTTATTTTTCACTCGCAGTTGGTTGACGCTTCCGCACAACAGACCCGACTTATGATGCTTGGCATTACGAATGTGAAAGAAAGAGACGAGGAGGACCTATGTGCCTCAATTCAAGAGATGAAGGTCCTTTCCCGCTTGCTTTTATTTGTAGCTGATGGTGAGGAATTTCTTCGAATTGACGCATTGTCTTCACCGCCTCCCTACCTTGATAGACTTAAATTGGTCGGAAAACTGGAAAAGGTACCACATTGGTTTTGTTCATTCCACTCTCTCGCATATTTGAATCTTCGTGGGTCCAGAATTGAAGAAGATTTACTACCTCATATTGAAGCATTGCCCTCTCTAGGTTCTCTTTGGCTTGATAATGCATCTGTTAGGAAAGAGTTATGTTTCAACAGAGGCTTTGAGAAGCTTTGGTATTTGCAGTTTCGGAATCTCGCATTATTAAATAAGATAACTATACAGAAAGGGGTGATGCCAAATCTTGAGTTCTTAGACATTTGTAGTTGCATGACATTAGAAACATTGCCACAGGGTATTGAGCACCTTACTAAACTACAAGGATACAGATTTGATAATGTTTCAGAGAAGTTTAGAGAGTCCATAAAAGAAGGAGGTGTGGATCATCCAAGGATGCTACTCGTCGACGAGAGATGTAAGAAATATACGTAAGTATCTTTTATCCTTTCATTGACTTTCCTAAACTTAATGATTTGGAGTATTTCCAAACTTAATGATTTGGATGTAAAGCCATATAAATTGTTTGTTAATTACAATATCTCTTTTGTCTTTCTATGTATTTTGCAGAAACAAGTCCATACTGATTGAAGAATTTACCCAGGAGTACTCTTTTTACTCTTTTTGAAAATCAAATAATACCCAAGTTGATGTTCATAAAATTGCATCTATCGCTTCAGCAATGGGCAGATGTATGTCGATGATTAGCTTTTGAGATTTGGATCATGGATTCTTTTATGTTCTTCGTGTTTGTACTCTCTTCTATGTTAATTGTGTTTGTACTTTCTTCTATGTTAATTGTGTTTGTAAGAATACCATCTAGTATTAGTAAGGTGAAGAAATTGTAAACTTTGGCATAATTGAATCAGAAGGAAACATTATTAGATTTGGGGGTGACTGGTTTGAACCTTTGGAGGGGGAGGTTGGGGATGAAATTGCCCTTGACTTAACAGAAACATTGACAGCGTTATACAGGTGGCAAATTCGCACTAGAAGTGAAGTTTGGGTGTCACACTGCCGCACACCCCTAATAGTCTAAGTGGTATTTGTACAAATATGCCTAAAATTTAATTTATAATATCTTTCAAGATTTTACTGAACAATACACGTATATAATTGTTTAATTTCTATGCTCACCGCCAGCTTCTGGCACCCATCCCATTCAATTTTAATGCTCTTTAATGGCTGGGGCCTATTGCACACACCCCTCCCCGTATTGTCTATCTATAGTTGCTCTTTGATAGCTGGAAATAAAGTTTTAGTTGTTGATTTTTAGCATATTCAGTTATGCATTCTAAATATTCATCTCATCCTCCAACTTCTGATACTCAAATTCTTTTTTTATTTAATGAACTGATTCTCTTCATTTGAAGCAATAAGATATATAAGGTCTAAAATATTGATGATTTTGAAAATATCGGTGGTCTGACATGAGTCATATACAACACTTGAAAAGAGTAAGGTGTCGTGTAAACCCACCAATAACAACTACATATTAGTTTGTTGATATTCAACTACTAAAAGTAGCCACTCAATTGAGGCCATCTCCAACAGTGGGGCTAAATGTAGTCCAGAGCTAAAAATTTAGCCCCTCAAAATATTAATTTTTTAAAGAATAGTGCAGGGCTAAATTTTTCCATCTCCAGCAATGCAGGGCTATATTTTTGGGTCATTCATATTTTATTATTTTGACAAAAACTATGGTACAACACTCATACATTCAACAACTATATATTGTTTAATTTAATTAAACTACTATTTAGAGATAATATTCCACATATGACACGTATTAAGAACAATATTTATGATAAGATTTTGTCTAGCTTTTAAAACTTTATACATTTATTATTTAAAACTCTATATATATCTAGTTTTTAAAAGGCAAGTAGGAACTAAAATATAATATTTGGTAGTTGAAAAGCATGTGGTGGGGTCCACAATGAATTTGGCCTAGGCCAAAGCTTGGCTACATTTAGCCCGGTTGGAGGGCTAAAGGGCTAAATGTAGCCCTCCAAATTTGGCCAAAATTTTATTTAGCCCACTGCTGAAGATGAGTTTTGCATTAATTTAGGGCTATATTTGGGATTTAGCCCACTGCTGGAGATGGCCTGATAGGTTCTATAAAATAAACATATCAAATGATATAACGGAAACTACATACACTTGTTCAAAACGAATAAGAAACAAAGGTGAAACTACATACACTCCTCACCAAATTTCCTATGTATATATATTGTTTATTAGGAACAAATTGGTGAAGTTGAAGGCCAAGGAAAGAGCAAAACTTTAATTGTAATTAAATGGAAATTACAATGCAGTTTGTGCAAAACTGCAATGTAGTTGTGCAAAACTACAATGCACACAACCAAATTGCAGAACCTGTATAAAATTTCACCAAACTAAAGCTTAAATGATCTTGCAAAATGGTACTTCAAATATTATATGATAGTGATGACATCAACCATTTCAAAATCAAGACAAAGGCATAGTAAGTGAGCTTTGTAATCAAAAGTTATAGCTAAATTAGATCATTACCTAACATACATACATACATATATTTGATCACAAACTCTTACATATCAGAAAAAGCTATTAATAATAGGTAAGCAAACTCTCACAGACAAATCTAATGTGAGCAATTGAATACATTTAATAAGAGAAAACTTGGAAAAAAAAAGTTAGCTTGTATAATATATTAATAACATTGTTTTAAGTGTAAAGAGAATGACACATGTCAAACAAAAAATGGAAAAGATCTAACAGAGAAGATTAAAGAGAAGATTTCTAGCATCCCCTTATATGTGCCCTACTTTGTTTTGACTTTTTTACCAGCAACATGTGCGAATTTGTAGGGTTTCTCTCCTCTCCCAACATCAATTATTGTGATCATGACCATCTTTATCTAAATGACGTTTGTTTTTGCTTCTTTTTCAGAAATTAAGATATTTGTTCTTGTATTCTAACTAGTGGCTCGCTTTCTCCCCCACCCCGATCCCACATGCCTTGCCTGATCCAACCTCCCTCAAAATCAAAATGAACCACCCAGACCATCATCGTCCCCAACACAGCCACATCCCATGCCCCAGCCCCAGCCACACCCCACCCGGGACCCACCCCAAGGCCCTGCACAAAAATATCCAATATTCTTTATTTATGTTTTCTTTAAAAAAAGTTATTTTCAATTTGTAATGATTTTTAATCAGCTGAGTTTGTTTGATGGTTACTTTGGAGTTCAAATGGAAATCTACTTTTTCATCATGGCCATCATGAAATTATTGGGCAGAAAGCGAGAGAGGGATAGAGCAGTGCGACGGGGAGAGAGAGAGAGAGAGAGAGAGAGAGAGAGAGTGGTGAGGAGTGGGAAAGATAAATTGAGGGAGATAGCGAGAGGAGCTGGCGCAAGGAAGAAGAAAGGGAGATGGCGGAAGAGAGTGGGTGGGGTGGGGAAGGGAGGCGAGGAACAGCTAGGTTTGGTACAATCAAGGTCTAAAATATCGGTGATATCGGAAATATCGGTAGTCCAAAAACACGGAAATTTCGATGGAAATATCGGGATATTATCGATATCGATAAAAATTGAATAAAAACCACAGAAATTGTAAGAAAAACTTGGAAATTTTTATTGAAACTTTGGAGGATGCTTATTTAGTCAATTATTTATTAGTTTATCACAAAAAATTGGAAGGAATTGCATTGCATGATGGATTGGACTAATTTAAGTTGATTATATAGCGAGCTGACAGACATCGTGAGTGTAGAAAATATGTAGTAATTAATGAAAAAAGATTAAACACACCACAATCATTTATATATAATGATTTACTACAAAGAATTAACATGCAAGTATTATTTGGTTCTCATATCACATGCACTAGTTCACACAAATTTTTTGTTGTATAAATTACAATAACATATATATAAGTTTGTAAACTTACCTTAAATAAGGCCAAATAGAATCTGCATGGACCAACAAAAAAAAAATAATCAAAAGTAATGCGTAGCTTACACGTGGTGAATAGTTAAAAAGTTGAAAATTGAAAAGCAGCTCACAAGTATTATATATAGAAGATTTCATAATTTATATCATAAAGTAATGCGTAGCATAGTGGTGAAGTGGCTGCTAAAATTCGTAGGGGAGTGGGGTTCGAACCCCATTGTGTGCAAGAGCATGAGTTTAACTTGTTTAATTTTTGAAAGTTCAAGTTGGAACTCAGTATATGATATATACTAGGTTGCGTTGTTTATAAACACAAAGAAGTCAGCAGCGTGGTGGTTATGGCGCTGCAAAATATTGAAAAAATCACACAGGTTCAAACCACCATGTGCGCGACATCATTTCTTTCATTTTTGAGACATAGTCAATACAGGAGGGGATGGCCCAACAAATTAAAAAATATTTTATTTTATTTTTTAATTAATGAAATTGACAGAATTGAAACATTTCACTTGATTTTTAACAGCCGCAAATAGGACGACCAAAATTGAAAATTTGAAATTTTAGTGACCAAATTTAAATTCGACTCTAACCCCTTAATTTTACATTAAAAAAAAATGAAAGTGTCGATGATATCATACGTTAATGGCAAAAGCCAAGCAGCTCCTACGTTTAACGGAACCCATGACTTCTTTTCTTTTCTTTTCTTATGATTTCTTAATATTTTGAGGGAACACCAGAATATTGCAAATTTACAAGGGCTTACAAATGTACGAGGCAAGGAGCCATTAGAAAAATAAATAATAATAAGAAGAAGAAAAAGAAAAAAGAAATTTATAATTGTGTAATTTCATCGAGCACACGACTGAATAGTTGACAAATGAAAGGCATTCACGGCCAATCTCCCCGACGAGAACCGGACCGAGTCAGATGGCCTCAGAACTAAGTCACCAAACCGAGCCGACTCACTGAAACTCTCTCTCTCCACTCTCATCGTCGCCATTAACTTATTATTGCTGTCTTTCTCCTTCCCAACCTTCGTCTTCATCTCTCTGATCAAACCCCAAAACCCCTCAACCAAATCATTCTTTACATTCGGCACCGCCAAAAGCCTCCCTTCGCAATCCTCCGACCGCTTCAACGCGCCCAGCAACTCGACCGAGTCGCCGAAACTCAGACAGTTGAGCCGCTCGTCAAACTCGTTAACTCGGACCGAAATTTCGTTCATTGCAGAAATCTGATCCTCGCCCACCAAACCCAGAACCTCAATCACCAACCTGTTCCCGCCCAAACCCAAGGACTCGGGCCGTTTGCAAATCCCCTCAAGAAGACTCACTAGCGACTCGGTCTCTCGGACCAAATTGGAGTTCAAAAGCGCCGAGACTCGCTCCTCTTCTTTGTCTTTCTCCACGATGCAGGAATTCGAGCCGACGAAGAAACCCAGAAGCCGAGATGTTAAGAGGAGGTTTTCGATGTACTGAGCGTACCATCGGACCCAGGAGGAGAGCTCCCAGGCTACAGGGGTAGAATCGTCTCTGAAATTGGAGAGATTGAGGTAGTTTCTGCCTCCGCCGGCGGGGTAGACGGAGAGCTGGTCCTGGAGGATGAAGGAGCCGTACTTGATGACGTGGTGGACGGCGAGGAGGCACTTGAGGGCGACGGCTGAGTCGTGGGTGGTTTGGAGGCGGTCCATGAGGGACTCCACGGCGGAGGAAGCGGTGGCGCGTGAGCTGAGGCCAAAGGAGAGCAGCGCAGCGAGGCTTTTGGGGTTTGGGGGCGTGAAAGGGTCGTGGGTTGTGGCGCGGAGAAGGGTGAGGTGGAGGGAGGAGGAGGAGGAGGAGGAGAGAGTGTTTGTGTTGAGTTTACAGAGGATTGCTGCCTTGCTTTGGGAGGCCTTGTCTTTGATTGCCCCCATCAGCTCTCTGAGCTTTCTTCTGCGTCCCATCTGAGAGAGAGGTCGGAGTATCAAAGACACAACAGACTAACAGAGCCTTATCATATTATATTATTTCTGAATGGGAATTGATACCTAGAACATTTAAGATTTGGTACACTAAACTATTGGATTGGACATTTACGTGTGTAATAGTAATTGCTTTGATCTATTAAATAATATTGTCTGGTTCTCTCTCTCTCTCTCTCTCTCTCAAAATACGAATAGCAACTAGTCAAATTTGGAAGCGGGGTAGGGTGTTGCATCCTTTTCTTTATTTTTATATTAAAAATATAAAGCATTGCTCAAATGGCATCAGTTCTTTATTATCTATTCGTGGCACAATTTGCATTTAACATTTGTACTTTATATAATTGCTTAAATTCAAATTTAGTTCTTATTTTAATTCTAGTGGACTGTGACACTGCCACATTGACAATTTGATAATGTGCCTAAAAGCACCAGTTAGCCAATTGTAGGGTTGGTTGAAGAAAATGTACCTAAAAGCACCTATTAGTATTCAATATAGGGATTGCTTCTGTTTTAAAATTTTTTTTTTTTAATAGGGCTACCAATTAATTAAAAATTGAAAGATAACTATATGACTCATGTTGATGCTTAAATTTGGTTCAACAGATAATGACTTCTTCGAGATTGAAGTCGACAATCCTTCCACATTAACTTGGCATGACGAAGTGAGGCGTCCCCTAGAACGAGTTTTAGTGCTTAGGGATTGCACTTATAAATATAAATTGAGTAAGAACATGTAATCAAGAGACACAAGAGATTTACGTGGTTCACCCATAATTAGGATACGTCCATGGGGTGTTAGGTATTTTCACTATTGAATGATGAAGTTATATAGGTACAAAGTGTTTGATCCTCACAACCCATATCCCAATTACACCCAAAACTCTCATAATCATGATGAACAAAATAAGATATCGATATCGTAGGGTTGAGTTATTGTTGGAGGAACCGCCCTAAAATTTGAGAGTTGCCTTTATATAATAGCTTGGAGATAATCAAATCCTTGTAGAAGTAGGCTTCCTACTTAGCCTCAAAGTAGAAGTTCATCTCTGAATAGAATTCTAATCCATATGAAGCTCGGCCCTAGGGTTATTTTACCCACAAACAACTCAGTACGCAGACATAGGTTTAGTTAAGTTGGATAGAGCATATGTGCTCCTCACTCTACACCCGAGTTCGAATCTCCCTTTTTATAGTTTAGATTATATTAGAATAGAATATCGCTTGTATAAGAAAAAAAACAAAACTATATGACTTGTATGCTATATACTTCTTTCTTTTAAAAAAAAAAATTGTAATGAAAGGAGAAATGATAGAGAAGTGAGAAGTAGAGAAACATAATAGAAATTATTCTTCATAACTATTTATAGGTTTACAGTAACTAAGACCACAATATATATATATATATATATATATATTTGGTCAAAGTTAGGAACATGGAGGAGGGTGATGTGCATATTTTATATTATATATTTAACCCCATTCTTAGTATATTTTGGTTAATATTTTGGAAGAATTTTGATACTTTGAATTATATTTCCAATATAGGACTTTCGACTCCCTCTGGAGCAAAACATAATCAAATGGACGAATTTTGGAGTAATTCCAGTTGAAGGACGTTCGTGAGTCACTTGGCTTGATCGTATCAAAATTTAAGACTTTTCAACCAAGCATTTAACATTGTAATTCTCTTGCTCTTGCCTCCAAAACAAATGTGGGTTTCGTATCTCTAATTTGGTTTTTGCAAATGATTGTTTGGTCTTTGCCAAAGCTACTCATGTGGCTGCTAGAAACATTAATAAGTTGTTATTCTCCTTTTCTGAAGTGTCTGGTCAGAATGTAAATCTTCATAAATCTATTGTGTATTTCTCTAACAATGTTACAGCTAGCTCAAGATCTAACCTCAGCAACATCTTGCAAATTCAACATAAAGCCACCATTGGTCGTTACCTTGGGATCAGTAACATTGTATTCTGGAAAGATCCTCTCAATGCCAAAACCATGATTGAAAGAATTAAGGGTAAGTTTGCTGGTTGGAAGGCTCAAACCTTGTCTCGTGCTGGTAGGCTCACCTTGATTAAGGCAAGTCTTTTTGGCATCCCTAACCATACCTTATCTTGTTTTAAATGCCCTCCTGAAGTTAGTAAAGAAATGAACTCTACCTGTAGGAAGTTTTTCTGGGCAACCAAACAAAAAATCCCTCCTGTTTCTTGGAAAGATATTTGTGTTCCTAAAGAAATGGGAGGGCTTGGAGTGAGGTTGGCCTCCCAATTTAACAAGGCTTCCTTAGCCAAGCTCGGTTGGATTTGCCTTACCAATTATTCTAATTGGTGGGCTCAAATAGTAAGATTAAAATACCTTCAAAAAGAAAATTTCTTAGCCCTCAAGAAGAAGTCTTCTCATTCCTCAGCTTGGCAAGCAATTTTAGATGCAAGATATGTTCTTAATTTGGGAATCAGGTGGATTGTGGGAAATGGTAAGTCCATTCCTTTTTGGACTGTCCACTGGGTTTTTCCTTTCCCCCTTCTTGACTTGATTCCTATTACCCAAAGAAGCTCTCTCAACCTCCAGCTAGTTGTTGCTGATTTTTTAACTGATCAATGTTGGAACATAGTTAAACTTAAAGATGTAGTTGATGAAGATATTTTGGACAAAATCATCTCTATCCCCCTTCCTCTAGCCCCCTTAGAAGATCAGTTAATCTGGGGTCCTAACCCTAAATGAATTTTTACTATTAAAAGCGCTTATAATGTGCAGGTGCAAGATGCAACTTCTCATCCATAAGCAGCTTTTCTTAAGAAAATGTGGGGTCTCACTATTGATCGGTGCATAATTACATATCTTTTTATACCCTTCTAACTTATGATTTGGTTATGTTTTTGAGTTAAACTTGTGCTTTTAATAAAGTTTGTGTATGTTTCAGTGTAATAAGGTTGATACTCATTACATGCATTTTGAAGACAAGTTAGCTCAAAACAGTGTCTGCAGATCATTCAATTTCACGGATTAACCTGTACTTGCTCAAAAAGAACCAGATAATTGGCCATAGATCATTGGAAAGATACGGAAGTCTAGTTTCCGTAGCATTTTACGGTTCATGATTCTGAGTCTTCTAGAGGAAGTTATACATAATTTAGTAGCTCAAAGTCAAAATTCGGCAGCATCTGCGTTACTGGGCCACAAATGACATTTGAAGGTCTTTCCGATTTTTCCTTGAGTTGGGCTGCATATGCTTGGAAAGATACGACAAAGGGCTTGAAGATCCATATTTTTTCAGATTTTTTCGGAGCAAATACCAAGCCCAAAACCTGCCCTCAATCTGACTGCAATGCAATGTCATGCATGATGTATTGTTGATTGTGGGAAGGTTAGGTGAAACATATTCAAGTCTTATAATTGAAGTGGGAGTTGCAACACTAAGTTTAAAGAAAGAAAAATTGTTTTCAAATGTAATGGTGTGTTAAGTGAAGTTGATGAAGTGAGTGGAAAGCAATATTTAATTTAGATTTTCAACTTCCTTAGGCCTATAAATAGTAAGGTTTCTCAAGCTTGTAAACACACCCCAAGGGGGGGAGCTCTCAAACATTTCTCTAGAGCTCCCCTCCCTTCTCTCCCTCAAATTCTCTTAGTTTTCCTTTCTAGTTCTCAATTGTTGTAATAAAATCCTTTTGCTAAATGTTTCTAAGTTCTTCTTAACTTTCCATTGTAATGTAAATTCTTTTCTTTAGCAATTCAAGTTTGAGTAGTTTCCAAGTTTCAATTATGGTTTTTGTTATTATTCATTATGCTTATAAGTTAATATGCTAGTTTGAATGATTGATCACCATTAAGGCTTGCATGTTAGCTATCTTGGTTTGAATTAAGAGTAGACACCATGCTTTAATTCGAATTGAACTATGAATAGGAAGAGTATGTATGGACATTCGACAACAGGGATTAGATACATGCTTGGTTGTTTAAAATGTTCTTCTATGCTTAATGGGTTCCTAATGCTTAATTTAGGTTAGACAACAGATGATCAAATTAGGGAATTAGGAACACAAGGTTAGGACCAGACACCATGGCTTAATCATACTTTAGCTAGAATCAATCCGTTAATTTAAATTGAACTTGGGAACTTATTCACTTGAGTTAATTTCTTTTCTTTCTTCCTTGTTTGATTTATTTTCCTTCTTTTTTTCATTTCTGTTTTGTACAGGGAATTGAATTAAATCAATCTATCATCAATCCTCGTGGGATCGACCTCGCATTTACATATGCTAAACTACCAACGGCTCGTGCATTTGCGAGTATCACAAGTTGAGGATGCAGCTGAATCTATTTTGGTGCAGCTGAATCGACACAATAAGTTTTTGGCGCCGTTGCCGGGGATGGGCAACATTGTTTGGTTCTATTTCTTTTCCCTACTTGTTTTACTTTTTTTTTTCTCTCCTTTTCATGTCTTCCTAGGCACTTTCATGTTTTAAAATTAATGATGTTAATTGACAAGTTGTGTTTGTAGTCCAACGGAACAGGACAATTGCCTAACAAGCAAGAGAACTGGGTTTAAGTCCCGGTTTGCACAACACCAACAAAAAAAAAAAAAAAAAAACTTTGAAGCATGGAATTAGATGTGTGTGTGTGTGTGTGTGTGTGTGTTTTTTTTTTTTTTCCTTTTCAGTTTAGTTTTTATGTCCTAATCCTTTTAATTCCCTTTCAAGTTTTTGTTTGTGTTTGTTTTAGCAATTTAGATAGCTAAATAAAAAAGGAGAGAAAATGCAACTCCAAACATGATGAGAAGTGTGGAGTAGTAGGAGAAGTGGCGACCTCCAAATACATCTATGCTCGACCTAATTGCTTCAAGGGGGAGCATTCTAATCTTTTCTCTTAATTTGTTTTCTTATTATTTTAAGTTTATGTTTCTTTTTATATACAAAATTTAAATATAAAAAAAAAAAAGATTTTTCATATGAGTTGACTTATGGTAACTCCAATGAGCATCTCTGTTAATACAGTGTCTAGGAGTTCTATAGGCGACACCTTCGGTGTCTAAGAAGTTTGGGTTTTAAGCGGGACCATTGTGACCTCTCCAAACTTCCTGGATCCCCTGACTGTGTTTTCTGAGGTTCTTAACTGGTAATCCATGAGTCACTTGTATATTCGTATGTTTTATTCAAAAAAAAAAAATATATATAATAATAATTTAAAAAATTAAAAAATTAAAAAATTTAAAAATAAAAAAAAACCTTCTATTTCTTTTTCTTCTTATTTGAAATTTATTTATTTATTTATTTATATATTTTTTTATATTACTGTTTTTTTTATATTTAAATACTAATTTTTGTAAATGTTTATTAGTGGCTGGATTTTAAATTATTGTGGACTGCCAAACACTGAAACACTACCCACATTAACCCTAAAATTAACTCTCCATCTTTCATTTGATCTAGCCGCCGTTAACCCCTGAACATCTCAACTATCTCTTCCTCTGAAACCAAACCTTCTCTTCCCAAGCCTTCTCCAAATTGTTGCTTATTGTAGGGCTCGTCAATGGAAAAACTCAAGGATGCCGTCGGTGGACACCTCAAGGAGGAGGAGTCCGAATTGAGTATGGTGAAGGTGCCTAGCCCAATGGTTTTGTTGAACTCACTGCCAGCTATCCCACCAGAAGATCCTTTGGGAAAGGATACCATTGTGCAACGGGTGTTTGAGGTGATTGAGGTGCTCGTGGTTGTGTTTGCCATGGATCCCTCAGAAGTTACCATAGATGCCTTTCTGTTTCATAGAGGTAGGGTGGTAGAGGAAATTGACGACATGATTCCAAATTGGGATCTGGATTGTGGATTAGAAGAGATGCAACTTGCGGCGCTGGCACATTGTCTAGATACTTGGAGGGTATATCTGCTAGATAGGAGGTTTGTGGCAAGAATTGTTGTGTTGAGCAGTCATATGTATTGTACAGGTAACATCCGAGTTGAGTTTGATATTTACTTAAGTGTGCTTAACGAGTTTGACTTCCAGTTAGGGTATATGACCACAAGGCTCCGAGACTTCGTGGAGCAGATGGATGAGTTGATGATAGATGGAGCCCTATATGATTCGTCTGTTTCAGACCCTTCGGAAAGTGAGTCAGAAGAAGAGCCATGGGTGAGCTCAGCCATCGATAGCATTTTGAGAAATGCTATGTTTGAAGGATGAACCATGCAGTGCCAGGTTACCCTTAATCCCTGTTTTCTGTTTTCTTATATGCTTTCACATTGTGGACAATGTCCAATTCAGGTCTGGGGGTATTAATGGAGGTTTTCAATTTTTTTTTCATTTGTGTTGTCAATTTTCAATTTTTGTCATTTGATTTGTGTTTTCAATTTTTGTTCACTTGTGTTTTCAATTTTTTGTTCACTTGTGTTTGATTTTTTGTTCATTTGATTTGTATTTTCAATTTTTGTTCATTTGTGTTTCCAATTTTCGTTCACTTGTTACTAATTTTTTTTTAGAATATCATACAACCAATGCTATGGAACTGCCAT
This sequence comes from Prunus salicina, assembly GCA_020226455.1. Classification (NCBI taxonomy): domain Eukaryota; kingdom Viridiplantae; phylum Streptophyta; class Magnoliopsida; order Rosales; family Rosaceae; genus Prunus; species Prunus salicina. The sequence continues at coordinate 13,819,167 of CM035342.1, forward strand.
TGAGATTTTCATATCAAACGTTTTACACTTCACAAAACTTTTGCTCTTAGAATTCTGGTGGCTAAAGTACCATGCTCAGATTCTTGAAGGATAATAGTGGAGACTACCCTAATGAGCTATTTTGAGCCTAATTGCTTTCTTGAGAGGGTTTAAAGTATTTCTATTCCTCATCTCCACTTATTTTCTTCAATTCACTCTAAAATGATCTCATTGTTCCATTTTGATTGAATACTAAAGATGATTCTATTTGCAGATATCAGGTGCATGCTCTCACTCATGAATGAACTCATTGAAGTGATGTTAGGCTATGTGTGTATAACCATTCTCTGTGCTTTCTTTTCACCCTACCCATTCGTGTGTTCCATCAGCTCTCTTGTAGCCAAACACTTCAAGCCATTTTCTTCTATCACCCTTATAATTCCCCTAACTTTGTATCTCAATCTGAGATATTTAAACCTATTATAGCCATACCCTATAGCTTAGAAATATACCAAGGTATGCCAAGATAAAGTTTGAGCAAGGAAAGTGCTGCCCCATGCCTAAATTGTTGTGAATCTGTGCAATAAAGTTAAAGAAGAAGTAGATCAAGTGAAAAAAAAAAAAAAAGATAAAGAGAAAGTGTTTCGATTTGATCTAACTGTGAAATATAAGGTCTATGCCAGATGATGCTATGAAGTTGCAGCCATACCATTCTAAATCAATGATACCTTGCAGATCAACGAAGAATGCAACCTTGGTATGTTCTTAAGTTAATCGTGTTCCTTCCAATTCTTCCATTTCCCCTAACCTTAGCCTTTCATTACAACCTTGTGAAAGACCTAGCTGATCTTTGAGGATGTATTCATGGGTGCTGGTATGTATGAGTGTATCTGTATTCTTAGTATTTGATTCCCTTCTTGAGATCTAACCAAATATTGTGCTTCTATTTCATATACTCATTATGCTTGTTTGAGAGAATAAAGCCATAGGTTCTGAGTGATTGAGTGCTATATGTGAGAATTAGAGTTGAAGCATGTTCTTCCTTCAAGAGTTGAGTAAGTGTACTTTGAAGCCGTGTGCCTTTGAGCTATAGCTTCCACTTTACACACTTATTGATCATCTATCTTGGCAATTCTATGGTGTTGGAGGTATGATTAAAATTTTCTTTCATTAGTTGTTTTCAAAGTTAGTTTTCTAACCTTTTGTTTTGTAGAGTCAGTAAAGCGTTTGTGGGTATCGTTTCTGTTAAACCCTCAGGAGACACAACTCCTCCTACTAGGGACTCCTAGAGGTTTAAAAGCTTGTTGCATGCGCTCAATGCAATCGAGTTACCTACGAAAGTGGTCTAATAAACTTCTTGTTTTGTTTTTATATTTGTTTTCCTTTTGTTTTACTCGAGGACTAGTAAAATCTAGGTTTGGGGGTATTTGATCGGTGCATAATTACATATCTTTTTATACCCTTCTAACTTATGATTTAGTTATGTTTTTGAGTTAAACTTGTGCTTTTAATAAAGTTTGTGTATGTTTCAGTGTAATAAGGTTGATACTCATTACATGCATTTTGAAGATAAGTTAGCTCAAAACAGTGTCTGCAGATCATTCAATTTCACGGATTAATCTGTACTTGCTCAAGAAGAACCAGATAATTGGCCATACATCATTGGAAAGATACGGAAGTCTAGTTTCCGTAGCATTTTACGGTTCATGATTCTGAGTCTTCTAGAGGAAAGTATACATAATTTAGTAGCTCAAGGTCAAAATTCAGCAGCATCTGCGTTACTGGGCCACAAATGACATTTGAAGGTCTTTCCGATTTTTCCTTGAGTTGGGCTGTATATGCTTGGAAAGATAAGACAAAGAACTTGAAGATTCATATTTTTCCAGATTTTTTCGGAGCAAATACCAAGCCCAAAACCTGCCCACAATCTGACTGCAATGCAATGTCATGCATGCTGTATTGTTGATTGTGGGAAGGTTAGGTGAAACATATTCAAGTCTTATAATTGAAGTGGGAGTTGCAACACTAAGTTTAAAGAAAGAAAAATTGTTTTCAAATGTAATGGTGTGTTAGGTGAAGTTGATGAAGTGAGTGGAAAGCAATATTTAATTTAGATTTTCAACTTCCTTAGGCCTATAAATAGTGAGGTTTCCCAAGCTTGTAAACACACCCCAAGGGGGGGAGCTCTCAAACATTTCTCTAGAGCTCCCCTCCCTTCTCTCCCTCAAATTCTCTTAGTTTTCCTTTCTAGTTCTCAATTGTTGTAATAAAATCCTTTTGCTAAATGTTTTTGAGTTCTTCTTAACTTTCCATTGTAATGTAAATTCTTTTCTTTAGCAATTCAAGTTTGAGTAGTTTCCAAGTTTCAATTATGGTTTTTGTTCTTATTCATTATACTTATAAGTTAATATGCTAGTTTGAATGATTGATCACCATTAAGGCTTGCATGTTAGCTATCTTGGTTTGAATTAAGAGTAGACACCATGCTTTAATTCGAATTGAACTATGAATAGGAAGAGTATGTATGGACATTCGACAACAGGGATTAGATACATGCTTGGTTGTTTAAAATGTTCTTCTATGCTTAATGGGTTCCTAATGCTTAATTTAGGTTAGACAACAGATGATCAAATTAGGGAATTAGGAACACAAGGTTAGGACCAGACACCATGGCTTAATCATACTTTAGCTAGAATCAATCCGTTAATCTAAATTGAACTTGGGAACTTATTCACTTGAGTTAATTTCTTTTCTTTCTTCCTTGTTTGATTTATTTTCCTTCTTTTTTTCATTTCTGTTTTGTACAGGGAATTGAATTAAATCAATCTATCATCAATCCTCGTGGGATCGACCTCGCACTTACATATGCTAAACTACCAACGGCTCGTGCACTTGCGAGTATCACAAGTTGAGGATGCAGCTGAATCTATTTTGGTGCAGCTGAATCGACGCAACAACTATCCCCCTTAAAGTCAAGATTTTTTCGTGGCTTCTTATCAGGAAAAGGCTTCAAGTGTGGAGTCATTTGCATAGATTCCTCCCCATATCAATCTAGAATGCCCCATCTGCAATTCCCATAGTGAAACCATTAATCATATGTTTGCTACTTGTTCCTTCACTCAAAGTATTTGGAGCTGCACCAACATGGATCATGTGCCTTCCTCTTCAAATTTTGACTTTCTCACTTGGTTGGGCACTCTCCCTGCTAGTTCAACTCCAAATGGCCCCAACATTCTCTCCAAAGCTCTTCTTTTATGTTGGCAAGCCTGGGAAGCTAGAAATAACCTTGTTTTCAAAGATGTTATTCCTCATCCTGTTCATGTTCTCAATGTGGCTAGGCAGGTTGGCATGGAGTACTGGAACCAAAATGTCAAGCACGCGAGGGGTCCTTCAGCCCCGCTTCACATCAAATGGAAGCCTCCCCCATGAGGTTGGGTCAAGTTAAACTTTGATGGCTCTGTCCGTAATAATTTGGCTGCCTCTAGTTTTGTTATCCGTGACTCTGACGACCATGTCTTACTAGTTGGAGCTAACAACATTGGTGACAACACTATTTCCGTGGTTGAATGTATGGCTCTCTGCGATGGCCTTGCTTATGCGATCCATAGAGGTTGGCGAAATATCCTTGTGGAAGGGGATTCAAAGCTTATCATTGATTGTGTTAAATAGGAAGCGGATCCACCGTGGAGTATTTGTACATTAATTCAGGATATTAAGCTTCTCAGTTCCTTTTATGTAGTTATGTCTTTCAATCATATCTATCGCGAGGCGAACTTCACGATAGATGTTGTTGCAAATTTGGGCCATGGGCTTAACCCTTCTAAGCTATGGGAGTAGGGCACACCAGTCCATAATAGCAAGGGCTCCAGAACCCATCGGTAGACATGGGTTTCGAAGCCAGCAGAGTTGTCTTGCGAGCATCCCTCCTCTGATTCGAGAGAACTTGCTCTCTCTCTCTCTCTCTCTCTCTCTCTCTCTCTCTCTCTCTCTCTCTCTCTTTCTCTCTCTCTTCCACTCTGCCATATCTTCGAGTCGACCCGACAGCACCGTTTCACAACACTCTTATCTCATCGACATAGCGTAGATCGTTGCATCTTCCAATCGATCCAGCCAAGCTTAAGATCTGATTTGTAGGAGGCGCCTTGTGATTCTTGCTGATCTGATTTGATTTGTTCTTGAGACCTTATGATTCTTGCTGATATGATTTGTTATTGAGATTTTATGGGGACTTGCGATTCTTGTTGGTAGATTAGTCAAATTGCATTTTTTAGAATTGCGATTATTTTAATTTTTAATTTTTTTTTACTGTTTTTGTTCCAGTCCTACAATCTCAACTTGGTGTTTATAAACCAAACAACTTTTTAAAATCCAGCCATATGTTAACCAGTCCAGTGTAATATATCTAATCCAGTCTAGTCTAGCCTACCAAATGAGGCCATAAGGTGTATTAATGGCACTCTAATTTTTACATAATATTTGACACAAGTTTTGAACCATTAGATTGAAGCATTATTAATGGCCCAGATTAAATCTCATAACTAATTTATTATTATCTTTCTAATAACATTTTAACTCAAAAAATTTATTATTTTAAGGAGCTGATTTTCCCTTTCCTATTTTGTCCACTTGCACTCCATTTTGTTTATAAAAAAAATACTTTTTAATCAATTTTGTTCTTTTATGATGTGTTTGGTAGGCCTCACTGGACTGGTTAAATAACACTTGAAACTCATGTTTAGTAAGAGGGGGGGACTAACTTAAATGATATACACTGGCCATATATTGGCCATATAGACAAGTGACACTATGCCAAAATTGACTTTTCGCGTCGGGGAAATACCGTTGCTAAAGGTACCCAGCAACCGATGTATTGGGACATGATGCAATAGGTATAGTAATAAACTTCGGACATTCCCCGTCGCTAAAGATGCTTTACGACTTCGCTTTTCCATAATCGCCGATGCCTAAGGGTTTAGGGTATGCCAAAAAGAGCGTTGACCTCTGATGTCTAAACCTTTAATAGCATCAGGGACTATATCAACACTGATGCTAAATATTCATTATAGCATCAATTGTTTTGTTTATACTGAAGCTTGTGCTGACTTACCACCTCAGAAAAGATGTCACTGCTATTGCAAATTTTGGTTTACGCATTTGTTTTTTGTACTTATGCTGAAGTGAAAAACCAACAAATAGTTTGACTTTCTACCAATATTATTGACCTTTAAGATTATAGGCTTCATTCCCCAGATAGTACTGATGTCTTTAATTTTTAACTTCAGTAGTTATAGCAAAACTGAGGTTGTTATACATAATAGACATCCTTTGTTACTAATAAAGTGTAAGCAATTTCCACATTACACATCATATTTTATTTAGTTTCTGTCTCAAAATAAAGAGGCATCTCATCCATTTCATATATATTGCCATTGCAACATCTAAAAAACATTCCTATATATAATTCATACATCATCCATACATAAATAAGCAAAGTACAACTAAAACAAGGAGAATGTTCAAACTCAAATCCACTCTAGCACATGACTTGCCCATTCATCTCGAACCTCGTCCAATTCCATTTGGGTGTAAAGTGCCTTCTTTTTCCCACTTCTCGCATCCTGAAATTAAATGAAAAGACCATATAAGATTAAGAAAAACTATATAGAAATCTTTAACACGAAGCTAAAGAAAAACTATATAAAATCTTTAACAAGAAGCTATGCACAATCTTTAACAAAAAGCTAAAGAAAAACAAAAATACCAATGAAACACTCAGGAAAGGCAAGTTTCTGTTGAAATTAAAATTGAACAAACTAGCACATTAGAAAGTTTTGATATCCATTCACCTGCTTCCAATTTATTACTACTAATAAGGGCAACCGGCTCCATCACTACAAGTTATTAGCTAAACGAAAGGGAACCACCCACAGTCACAAACTAAGCACATAAAAGTTGAAGATAACTAAGAAATCTTTTAGAGCACTTTTAAAGTATTGCTCAGTTGTTTCATAATCAAGAATGCCCTTTAGAAATTTAAGCAAAAGTGGACCTTGAAACGTCACCAGAGCCAAATATTCCTTATGAAAGAGCTATAACCAGATACAATTGGCAAAGCAGGTAGTTTTTAAAGTTTTAGTACAGCGATCAGATGAGCCAAGTTTAAAAAGCAATAAACAATCAACATTCATCACCCAGTTTTTCAAGATAAAGGGGTTTAAAAAGTTTCAAACTTTGGATATAAAAGTGCTTAATTAAAACCTCATCACATCAGCAATAAAAAAAAAAAACCACATCTACATTAAAGAATTCAAGTTCATGATCTTACCTCAATATCCAATACTCTTAACTCCCATGCATAATAAACTTCTGCTTCAAAAGCTTGAGCATTTTGACCTGAAACACAATTGCCAGACTCTCATAATCAGGACTCAAACAAAGAAAGCCAAATGATACAACCAAAACCATCCAATTTGCTTCCTTTTTGTTTTTGCTCAGTTTTCTCAGAGACCAAACAACAAGAAATGAAATGGTCTTGACTCTTGAGGACCAACAGTTGAGATTAAATTTTGCAGCAAATAGTTTTTTGAGTTAGCCTTCTCTGTGTGTTATCTAATCATTAAATATACACTATTAAAAGTAATTTGGTTTTATTATTATGAATTATTCATTCTGTTTTTGAACTGTTCAAGGAGGGAGAAATCATTGTCTTTTTATCTAGCTTGACCAAGCATTTACCCCTGCATTCTAAGTCCTTGGTTCGATTCCCATCCAATCTGCAAATTTAGAGGGTAGTGTGCTAACAACATCCTTGCAGCATGATAATATTTACGTATTTTTGGTTCTTGTCACTTCTTATGGCATTAAAATCAGATCCTACAATCAGTAGTAAAAACAGGATTATATAGAACTGACCTTGCAACAAATGAAACCCCAGACAAAGAACAGTAGGACCTTCATATCAGATCAACTTAGAAACCAGAAAACGAAAGCAAATAAATAGAATATGAGAAAACATATATCTGGCTTGCTATCGAGTAAAAACCCATCATAATTATAAAAAATACTCTCAATAAAGCAGAGAAGGAATGACCACTTGTATTCAATCAAACTTTGGTGATCCATGCAATCTATTTCAGAATTTTAAGTTTCCTTCTTCTACCAGGTTGAGAAGTTTACAATTATCTTCCAAAAAGCAGGAAATAACTGGAAAAATGTATATTAGAAATACACAAAAATATTATAAATAACGAAACCTTGGATCTCCATAACAAAGCTGGAGATGGCATTATTGCAGCTGTACTAATTGGCATGCTTCCACCCTTCATATCGTTTGCTTCTGTCAGATTCAAGAAACCCTCCTCAGCAACATTTTCGTTATCACTTATACCTGAAAGAATTTTTACTTTAACTATTAAGACAGTGAAGAACAAACAAAACCCCAAGGTAGATATATCTACACAGTAACCACAGACAAAAAAAAAGTTGTCCAATCCATGTTAAACCATACAACAAAGAAATTTCAAGTCTCGATACTTGGCATAAAAGTTTATTTCCGTGATATCATAGTATACTTACTTGCATAGTTATCACTGTTGCCATATTGCCATTGACATCTGCCCTGCTAAGAAAGCTGGAATCCTGATAAAACCTATGCACTAATTGTGGAGATTCATGAAGAATATGGTAATATTGCTCCACAAAGGCATTGCCAACAAGTTGGGCACTGGGAGCAGAGGCAGGAGATGCTTCCTACATGACTATCCACGGGAGTTCAAATCCTGTAATGTTAGTAGAGGAACAAACTAATGAAACCAATTGGATGTCAAAGAAAAAACATAATAACGACAAGAGAGCCAAAAGCAGTACATTTTTAATAATTCTTGACAAAAGAAATGCATTGAAATTTATTTTAAAAAAAATTCGAATCACTACAAAATCCAATAATGCATTGAGATTATCATATCTGTAACAGGAGAATCTGCAAAGTAATGATGACTACTATAAGAAACTCCAATAGCCAGATAAGATCACACAAACACACTGTAAGTGCCAGCATAATGCACAAAGGCTTTGCCTTTGAGTTCGGAAGACCAAGTACTATGAGCTAAAACGGTTTTGAGTACTCGATCAGAAATACAATATCACAAACCATAAATTAGGAAACAATTCCTACATATATGCTCAAATCACAAAAATATTCAAACAATTAAAAGCAATCTTGCAAACCCAAAAGTCTTTATTCATGTTATAATTATAGTAACCCCAGCAAATTCCCCAATGGAGCAGACCAAGTGATTTCAACCTCAGAAAAAGAAGGGTCAGCTAAAAACTGAAGCAGACCGAGAATTAAATACATCAGGATGATAACGTAAACAATATTTGATTACAAATTTGTGTTTGATGTAAAGCCCTATAAAAATATGAAAAACCCAGAAATATATCAACACTGTCATCCAAAGTAATCAAGAGATTGACCATGGAAACATGATATTGATAGATCAATCACCAGCATAGTATTTAACAAATCAACAAAACTATGTTTGTAAGAGCCCAAGCAGCCTCAAACTAGACAAAATTAAACAAATCAACAAAAAAATTTAACAAAAACATAAACAAGCACAACACCAATGCAACACAGAATAAAATTCAAACCTGAAGTTGTGGGAAATCCTCCCTCATGAGGAACTCAACAAAGCGAGGAACCACCCCAGATTGAATGACTTCCTCAATTGGAGGGCTTCGTTCTACAAATTTAAAGTTTTGATTATAATTAGCAACACCCTTCTACAACAGAAACTGAAAATTACAAAGAGACACGAAAGAAGCACTCAAAGACGGCCTAATCGTGTTAAGTACCAATAGAAAGCAGCTTTCGAAACTGTGTAGTGGCCTCCAGCTGCAAATTATTGTTGTCAGACCAAACCCCAGAAACCATCGAAGGCAGACTCTCTCTTTTAGGGTTTAGGACTTCCATGGCTCTCTCTTTTAGGGTTTAGGAATAGATGACGACAAAGATGGAGCACAAAGAAGAAATCGGTGAACAAGAGAGATTCTGAAGGTGAGAGGGATGAAAGAGTGATTGTGATTGTGGGTATAGCAACATAGGGTTAAGGGTGATTGTGGGTATCGCAAGAGAGAAGAAAGGGAGTTTGAAGGTGAGAGAAGAGAGGGAGTTTAATTTTTGGCCAAAAATATGAGGGGGAGTCTAAAATTTCACGAGGGAGAGAAAATTTTTAGCGAAAAATCACTGTAGCGGTCAATTATGCTTTTGGCATCGGTGCTAAATATACTGCTTAAATTTGTTTTTTGCAGAACCATTTTACGCATCAGTATATTTATATCATAGATGCTAAATATAACCAACGGCATCGATAGAAAAAACCAAAACTTTGTGCTGATGCCTTTATATACTTTAGTCCTATTATTTATAAAATCGATGCCTAATATACTAATAGCATCGATTTTTAATTTCTCCGATGCCTATGTAGTGTTGCGGAAAGTAAAATTTGGTATAGTGTGAGTGTGTTGTCTGCATCAATTGGCCATATAGATTGTTGGGTGAATACTCATCCCATACAACCATTTAGAGTGACTGGATTTTGTGGTAACCTTGAAACATGCTTAAGAATGGTCTCTTGGGAATTGCTCAGAAGGTTAGCAAGTACTTGTACAAGCCCTTGGTAATGCTTGGGTGATTTTAATGAGCTGCTCTCTAAAAGAGATTCAAATGGGGTTAGAAGGAGACCAATGTACCAAATGGAAAACTTCCAAAAGTCTCCAGATGACAGTAATCTAAGTGATATCGGTTTTGAAGGCTTTTTTTTTTTCACTTGGAGTAGGAAGAATGGTAATGGGAGTGTTTTGTGGGAAAGACTTGATCGAGTAGTTGCAAATACAGAATTTAGGCACTTATGGCACCAGACAAAGGTTCATCACCTTAATAGTACAATTTCTGATCACAAGCCAATTCGTTTAACTCTTATTTCCTAAAATATTAGTGATGCATTAATTTCAGCAAGAAAGCGCAGATTTCATTTTGAAACGATGTGGATAAAGAAAAGGGATTTGAAGATGTTGTGAAGGAAGCCTGGGAGTATAATGCAGATGAACACCTTTCCGTGAAAGAAAAGCTCAAAAGGTATGCTATTTCTTTTAAAAATTGGGAAAAAGATGTCTTTGGTAGTGTTAGGACTCAATTAAAGGAGTGCAAAGAAGAGTTGGCACTTTTGCAATGTATTAACCCTTCGGAACAACAAAGTCAGAGGAAGGCTTTTCTTGAAAGAAAGATTGATGACCTATTGGAAAACAAGAAATTATGTGGCGACAAAGTTCAAAGGTGGAGTGGTTGAAAGAAGGAGATAAAAATACGTGTTATTTCCATGAAAAGGCAAGGGAGAGAACAAAGAATAATTTCATAGCAGGGGTATAAAATTCAAAAGGGAAATGGTGTACGGATAGGAGATTGGTAACAAAAAATTTCAGTTGCTATTTTCAGTCTCTCTTTGCGAAAATAGGAGGTTATAACATTAAGGTGATCACTGACATGATTAGTGCCTGATCAAATGAAGCATTTCCTTGTTAAACCTTACAACAGAGATGAGGTAGAGATTGCTCTAAAGCAAATGCCTCCTTCAAAGGCTTCTGGAATTGATGGAATGCCCGCTGTTTTTTTCCAAAACTATTGGCACATTCTTGGGGACGAAGTTACTAATGTATGCTTAAAAATTCTCAATGGTCAGGAAAGTGTGAGAAGCCTGAACAAGACTTTGATAGCTCTCATTCCCAAAGTTGAAAAGCCGGAATTTGTGACTCAGTATAGGCCAATATCCCTTTGCAATTGTTGGCTGCGCAGATCTCGCGGCCTGGTTCTCCGGGGCGAGGAGATGTGCGTTTAACACGTGAGTCCTACTTTTGGATGTGTTTGTGCCTAAATAAATCACGGCCTTTTGCGGCCGAGGAATCCTCCTCTCGGCCGCGGTCTTTTCTCATAGGCTCAAGAAAACGCTAAGGCAAGGTTTTCTCGGCCGCTCGAGTGAAAATCACGGGCCGAGGCCGAGGAACACACGGGGCACGGCCAAGGGAGATATTGACCAAATCATCACGTGGCTTCAGGGTCCCACGCCCCATTTAATGAAGTAACGCCTCTGTCCATCACAGCAAATCCACTAGGGCACGAAGCATTTAATGCATGAGGGCAGAAGGGAGTTGATTGGAGGCAGGATTTTGTAAACAGAGTGGTTAGGAACAAACATTCCATCAGATGTTCTTGCAATTGGCAGTCCCTTCACCAACCACTAAACCAGGGCATTTAATGCGTTCCCACAGCCAGAGACGCAGAGACCTCGATCAGAGCAGTGGCCGAGATTTACCGAGATTCATGGGGGTCACACCACCATGCTTCACAGTCCCACATGCTGATCAGACCCAACCATGCTTGCCCTGATTAGACTCCACCATGCAGGTCTTGTCAAGCCTCGATTGTCTCTCCCGGACTCCTGCTATATAAACCAAGCTCAAAACCACATGCAAAAGGTCCAACACCAAAAACCAAAAGCCTCCCACGGAGCAACTTATTTTTTCTGTCATGTACTTTCAATATCTTTATATGCTTTCTTAGGAGTAGTGATAGATTGTAAGAAACTTCCATTCATCAATATATCATACGACCCTTGATTTCTCAAGGCGCCGGAGCACCACCCTTGTTGTCGCCTCACTCACCCCATATATCATACGACCGTCGCTCTCCGAGCAACGCGCCGGAGCACCGCCCAAAACCCACCACCTACCACCAACGGCCTTGTAGTTCAGGCCGTGAACCTGACGGCCGAGACCAGTTCCTTTCTCGGCCACAATCGTTTGATAAGAAGTCTAGACCAAACAGGCGCAATATTCCAAACACCTTCTAAACCAAACACTCCACCGAACTCGACGTACGGTGGACCGTGCTGGCACGCCCGCGCACAAACCGCACCGCATTCCAAAAGTAGGATTCCGTGTTATACGCACGTCCCCTCGGCCAGGAGAACCAGGCCGAAGAGATTTGCGCAGGCAACACTTTTGGCACGCCCAGTGGGACTCTGATACGTTTTAACACATGGTGGAAACAAGGGCATAGGCAAAACTCAAGAACAAAGCGACAGAGATGACCTCTGAGGCTCCTGAGTCCACGTCGCCAGTTACCGTTACCGAGACCGAATCCACGGTCAGGAGCTCGGCCAGCGAACCGCTAATAACGGAACGCACGGCCGAGTCCGTACAGGAACAAGCAGTGGTGGAGAATCTGATGGATGAGCAGGCCTACAGGATAGAAACATCCTTCATGGCCGCAATGGACAGGTTTTCCTCCGAGCTTCGCATGCTTTTCCAAGAGAGGATGCCGATATCGGCATCCACGGCCCCTCCTGGGGCTGGACAGAGAAGCCAGGAGGGCGAAAGAACCGAGCCCCACGGCGAGGGCAGCAGCCACGGCACCCTCGCTCGCGCTCCAACATCAGGCTGCGGCCAGAATTTTCAGCCACCAACGAACGGCTGGGGGCAGTCCCAGCCGGCGTGGGCCAATACCGGACCAACTCGACCGTCAGAAGTGACGTGCAGCCCGCTCCACGCGTTGGCCGTCACACTAGGGCAAAACAGTCCCATGCATTCCGTGGTCCGACACGACGGCCCAGCCCACACCATGGCTGTCCACACCACCCCGGCGCGAGCAGTGCGCCTGTTGCTCCATCACAACCGTACGGTCAGAGCAACCCGATCATTCCATCTCTGCAGACGCCGTTATTTCCTTTGGATTCTCACTTCCACTACGCTACGGCTAATATGGCGACAGCATACGCGCCCCTCGGTCAAACCCAGGGCGCATATGTGGCGCCAACCGGCCCGACCATTACGGCCGAACTTTCCGCCCAGGCGACCCAACAACAAAGGCCGCAGAACGATGGGCAACAGAACCATCGGCCGACCGCGGCCCAAGCGGAAGCCCCGGCCCGAGGACTCCGATTCGAGGACGTTCGCCGCATGATCGAAGACGGCTTGGCCCAGAGGCGGCCAGAGGCACCAAGGTATAACAAGCCGTACCCGCCCGAGATCGACCGAGTCCCACTTCCCCGGAACTACCGACTGCCAGAGTTCACTTTGTTCTCTGGAGACGGTCACACCTTTTCTATCGAGCACATAGGCCGATTCACGGCCCAGTGCGGGGAGGCCGACTCTGACAACCACAAGCTCCGATTGTTCGTCCATTCCCTGACCGGCGCAGCATTTTCTTGGTTTATAAACCTCCCACCGAATTCGGTAAGGGACTGGTCTGACATGGAGAGAACTTTTCACGAGCATTTCTACCAGACCAACCGGGAAATAACAGTCGCCGAGCTGGCCAGGATAAGCCAGGCAGCAGACGAATCGCCCCGTGACTATCTTCAGCGGTTCAAAACCTACAGAAATTGGTGCCGCACGAGCTTGCCAGAAAGGGAATTTGTCAAGATGGCCGAAGAAGGCCTGGAGTTCGAGTATCGGAAGAAGTTCCAGGGAATTGAGTTCCGAGACATGCACGACCTGATCAACAAGGTGGATCGATACGCATCCTTGTTGAGAGAAGAGCTGCAGAAAAAGGCGGCATCAAAGGGGACCTACTATCGAAACCCTGTCGTTAGTTACGCCGAGACCGACGGCCCCGCGCAGGCCGAGAGCGACGAAATGGACATGAGTGCAGCTGAGGTCAACATCGATAAGCCATTCGTCTGCAAGGGATTGGTCAAGATCGACAACAGCCGCACCAAACTGCCCGACGCTAAGTTTGCGACTCGGGAAACGAAGGCTTACACCTTCGACCTGACTAGGGCCGAAGCAATTTTCGACTTGTTGCTAGCGGAAAGGAAGGTCAAGTTGTCCTTCGGCCATAAAATTCCGAAACCAGAGGAGCTCAAAGGGAAGACCTTTTGCAAGTATCATAGCTCCTGGTCCCATAGTACCAACAACTGTGTCGTCTTACGGGACGTTATACAGAAATTAATTGACGAAGGCAAGCTTCAGTTCCCAGAGAAACCGGCCATGAAGGTCGACTCCAAACCTTTTCCCCCGCCGACCATCAACATGGTAAACGCCCGGTTTCGGACCGGGCGACGAAGCGAACACCAACCGGCCGGGAGGGAAGAACCGTCGACTGGGCCAAGACCAGTGTTGTGTAGCCGGTGCGCGTACGAGGTCGGACGCTGCGAGGCCGATAAGCTATCGTCATCAACCGCGGATCGTCTTGGCGGTCAAGATAACCATCAGCCAGCACGCCGCCGCGTCTTCGATTGGCTAGGGGCACGAAACCCCAATACCCTGGCAGGTTACAGAAGTAAGGCCACCCTCAGGCCATTAAGGACGTTCAAACCACCAGTTGTCCAGGACGACCGCTGGTATCATATACAGCATGGGGGCAACGTCCAGCCAATGACAAAGACCCAGCTGCGGAGAATGCAGAGGCAGGCTCAGCAGACCCAGGAGCGGATGCCTCGGGCCGAGGGATCTGGACGCCAGGAGAGTTCGGCATCGCTCCGCGAGCCTTTGCCAGCCCCAATCGCCCCAGTAACAAAGCCCGCCGGCATCAGGGCTCCGAGGGTTTGGCGCCCCCGGAAGGACAAGGACCTCCGTAAAGAGAAGGCCGTCTCAAGTAACCCAAAGACCGCGGCCCCGGAGGAGGCCGGAAAAGGTATAATCGACATCTACCACGGGAAGGACCCGCCGTTTTCGGCCAGCAGATTGTCCTCTCTCCGAGAAATTCCATAAAGACCACTCTGCTGTCGACTTGTACGGTTTGACCCCTGAGAATCGCGAAATCGTGGAGCTAGCCCTCAAGAATACGAAAGCAGAAGGGCTCCTCATCACCAGGGGATCCGACTCGGCCATTAAGGCCGTCTACCAAGCAAATCGAGAGGCGAGAGCAAGGGGGTTACCAGGGTACCACCCCGATCGGAAAGCATTAGAGGGCGAAGCCCCTCTCAAGGAAGGCGACTTGCAGTACCTCCGGCATTATTTCTCCGTCACCCCGGCCGATGTTTTGTTCGGTCTAACGACCGAAGAGAGGGGCCGAGTGAAGCGGTTAGACGACTACCTTAACGCCCGGGACGCACTGGCCGAGGCTCGGCGAGCCGTTGAGGCGGAGAAAGAGTCTTCCCCCTCCCACGAGATCGAAACGGCCGCACGAAGGACCCCGCCGACCAGGGAGCTCATCGTCGAAGGTCGCGGCGACCCTTTCTTCGGGCATGAGTCCGAGGACGACCTCCTGTTAGAAAACGACTTAGAGTATGAGGAGATCCTCAGGACAATTGAGGCTGAAGGGAACGCCGGGGGAGAAATCCAGGAGGAGGCAGAATTCACCATAGGCATGGTCTTAGTCTTACCATCCGAGTTTTTGGCCCCAGGAGGCCAGGCCGGCGGCTTGGACAACGACGTGACCGAGGAACAGCTAGGCCAGGGGCCGAAGACGAAAGAGGAGTTGTTAGCCATGGCCTTCAATGAGGTGATCCCCAGAAATGACCCGAACAAATATCGGCACCTTAAACCGTTGTACATTTCGGCCCATGTGGAAGGTGTGCCCATATCTAAAGTCTTCGTTGACTGCGGAGCGACGGTCAACATCCTTCCCTGTTCGTTGATGAAGAAGCTCGCCAAAACGAAGGAGGACCTCATCCCCAGCGATGTTGTCATGAGCAGTTTTGTCGGTGACAAATCCAAGACCGTCGGAGTGCTGGCCCTCAAGATCACCGTGGCGGATCAGACAAGAGTCGCGGCGTTTTACGTGGTCGAGTCCAGTGTGGACTACAACATGCTGCTGGGACGCGACTGGATCCACCAGGCTGGATGCATACCTTCTTCTCTCTTCCAACTCTTGTTTTTCTAGGACGGCCAAAGAGTGTCCATACACCCGGCCGACGAAAAACCCTTCGAGACCCACGCCGTCCAGGCACGGATCTATGACGATGACATCGGATGGGTCGTCCTTACCGGCCACGATGCAAGTGGCCGACCAACTAGGACGACGGCCCAGAAGGTATTGGAGTTAGGCGCCGAAAATGCTCGGCAGGACTCAGCGCGCGAAGTGCTAATCGACCTTACCAGCCTTTAAATGACGGACACAACCACCAAAGAGGGAGCAGCGGCCGTGGTCGATCTGCTGGAAAGACTGCTAGAGCATTGGGCGGGCGAGTCCCTGCAGCCAAACTCACCGATCAACCTCATTGAATTCCTCCACGAAACCGGCGAGACGGATACTTTGACCATCGACGACCTGGAAATAGCACCCGCCGAGATGGAGGACGATTACCCCGAGGTTCAAGACCCCTTGTTGGAAATAAATGTGGGGACCGAGGCCGAGTCACGGCCTCTTTTTGTAAGTCAGCTTCTTGACCCAGGGTTGTCAGCCGAAATTATCGGCCTGCTCCATGAGTATAAAGATTGTTTTGCATGGGACTATCACGAGATGCCTGGGCTACCGAGAAATTTGGTCGAGCACGAGCTGAAGATCAAGGAAGGCTTTAAGCCTTTCCAGCAACCGCCGAGACGGTTCTCGACCGAGGTACAGCTCAAAATCAAGGAGGAAATTGAGCACCTTTTGGAAGCCGGGTTTATTCGCACGGCTCGGTACGTTGAATGGCTGGCTAACATCGTACCGGTGCTTAAAAAGACTGGAGCCCTGAGGATTTGCACCGACTACAGGAATCTGAACCTCGCAACCCCTAAGGACGAGTATCCCATGCCCATGTCCGACCTTCTGGTAGACGGGGCCGCAAAGCACGAACTCCTGTCGTTCATGGACGGCCATGCCGGGTATAACCAGATCTTTATCGCCGAGGAGGATGTCCACAAAACGGCGTTTAGATGCCCCGGCGCTATTGGGACTTATGAATGGGTGGTCATGCCGTTCGGACTAAAAAACGCAGGCGCGACGT
The DNA here is from genome assembly GCA_020226455.1 of Prunus salicina. Lineage (NCBI taxonomy): Eukaryota > Viridiplantae > Streptophyta > Magnoliopsida > Rosales > Rosaceae > Prunus > Prunus salicina. The sequence continues at coordinate 13,836,077 of CM035342.1, forward strand.
ACCAGCGAGCCATGAACCTCATTTTTCACGACCTGATCGGCCGAACTGTCGAAGTCTATATCGATGACGTAGTGGTAAAATCTCCATCCAAGGCCGACCATCCAGGGCATCTCCGTCAAGCTTTTGCTCGGATGCGGTCGCACGGCCTAAAGATGAACCCCAAGAAGTGTGCCTTCGGCGTCACCGCCGGGAATTTTCTTGGTTTTCTGGTACACCAGCGGGGGATCGAGATAGATAAGAGTAAAGCCACGGCCATCATGGCGGCACCTGCACCCAAAACCAAGAAGGAGCTCCAGTCCTTCCTTGGTAAGGTCAACTTTTTGAGGCGCTTCATCTCCAATTTGGCCGGGATGATCCGGCCATTGTCCCTCTGCTCAGGTTGAAGGATGCAGAACGATTTATATGGGAGACGGAGCATCAGGCGGCTTTCGACGATATTAAGAGATATTTATCCCAACCACCGGTCCTCATGCCACCAAAAAGAGGGAAGCCCTTGAGGCTCTATATCTCGGCCTCCGAAAGCTCTATCGGGTGTTTGTTAGCTCAGAATAATGAGTTTGAGCGGGAACAGGCGGTACATTATCTAAGCCGCACCCTTAACATGGCCGAATTGAACTATTCCCCGGTCGAGAAGTTGTGCCTAGTGCTCTACTTCGCGGCCACTAAGTTACGCCATTACATGCTTCCCTCGGTCGTGCAGATCATCTCCAAGACCGATCTTATCAAATACATGCTCACTCGACCGATCATACGCGGTCGAATTGGGAAGTGGACAATGGCGCTATCTGAGTTCACTTTTCAATATGTGGCCCAGAAATCAGTCAAAGGTCAGCCGTTGGCCGATTTTTTGGCCCACCACCCAACTCAGGGTCAGGAGGAGGCAACCGAGGTCGAAATTGGTATGGCTCGCATGGAGAAAAATTACTGGACTATGTACTTTGATGGGTCCAGCACCGAATCAAGATCCGGGGCAGGGGTCGTAATCGAGTCTCCCCAAGGGCAAAGATGGCAGTTCGCATTCCAACTTGATTTCAGATGCACCAACAATCAGGCCGAATACGAGGCACTCATTATCGGCCTTGAGATCCTACATGAATGAACGCAACCCGCGCCCTGGTATACGGTGATTCCCAGCTAGTGATCAACCAGCTAACTGGGGATTACCAGTGCACAAGCGAGAACTTAGCCATGTATTATGTAACGGCCCTGAACACTGCCGACCGATTCTCTAGGATCTCCTTCATCCATGTACCGCGCGCCAGGAACCACGAGGCCAATGAGATGGCCCAGGTGGTATCAGGGGTCAGCATCCCGGCCGACGACCTCGACCGCGTAATAAGGATCGAGAAGCGCACCCTACCAGCTCTTACCGAACGAGGGATGACATCTCAGGTGGCATCGATCGACGTATCCGACGAGGTCGAGACGGCTGACTCCGATTGGCGCTACCCCATAGTCAGATACCTGCATAACCCTTCGGGCAACCACGAGAGGACTACCCGTTTCCGGGCCCGGTGCTATTTGATTTATCAGAATGAGTTGTATCGCAAGGGATCAGACGGCTTGCTGCTCCTGTGCCCAAGCACCGAGGAAATCGAGATCATTATGGCCGAATCGCACGAGGGAGTTTGCGGAGCTCACCAGTCCGGCATCAAGATGCGTTGGCTGATGCGGAGGCACGGCTACTATTGGCCAAGTATTTTGAAAGACTGCATCGAGTATGCCAAGGCATGCATTACAAGGGAACGGCCCATATCGGCCGAAAAGGACATACATAAATAAAAGAACAAAGATACATCCTATGTCTACAAGCGGCCGCGGCGCAGTCTTCTTGCCAAAAAAAAAAAAGAGGATAGTTTCCCCGAACTCTGCCTGCACTTAGATGAGAAAGGAAGGGCCGACACTCCGGTCATAGGAAGCTCAAGGGCAGGTGCCCAGGCCGCTACCGGAGGGACCATCACTCTGGCCACGGGAGGCGGTCAGGGTTAGGGCCTCATTTCGGCCGGAGAAGGGGACGGCGTGGGAGCCAAGGCCAAGGACCTAGTTAAGGTCGAGGCCGCCACTCACAACGCCGCCGAGGCCAAGGCCGAAGGTGGGCCTAATTAAGGTCGAGGCCGCCACTCACAACGCGAGGGCCACCTTTCTGGGCGCAAGGATGGCTGTGGGAAGCAGGCTGGATACGGCCAAAGTGGACCATCCCACCAGGTTCTTTCGTCAAAAACGACGCATCTCTTCCGCGGTCTCGCTGGGGGAAGAGTCCTTCTTCTCTGCAATTAAGGAAAGATCCCAACCCCATCATAGAAGGCCTTAGTAGAAGAGACAAGGGGGGTAGGGAAAATATCGAGGATCCTGTGAAAGGGCAGGAGAATTCTTTCAAAGAAACACGAGCTCAAGCGGTTGCCAGTGAGGGGCAGAGAATGAGAAAGAGTGGGGCCTTTTATAGTGGCATCGCCTCTCTCGAAAATAGGCATACCCTATTAAAAGCAGGCATAAATTCACCCTCGCGAATCGACGCGACCCTCTCGGGAAATGCAGCAATCTGGCGGCATGATCGAAGGCATGATGACGTGTCAGAAGCCCAAAGGACCCATCGTATCAGCTGATGGGAGCGAGGCGACGGCTCGTACGAACCAAGGCAATAATGATTCATGCAACGTGCCTACGCGTTGAAAACGTCGATTGACCTTCGCATTTAAGGCGCCAGCTGTCCGTCGCATCGTTTCGAGGAAGTGCAAGGGGTCTGTCCCTTGGAATCCATTCGGCCCCAACCTAGACCACGGCCGAAGGATCCAGGGACAGGGGGGCAATGTTTGTGCCTAAATAAATCACGGCCTTTTGCGGCCGAGGAATCCTCCTCTCGGCCGCGGTCTTTTCTCATAGGCTCAAGAAAACGCTAAGGCAAGGTTTTCTCGGCCGCTCGAGTGAAAATCATGGGCCGAGGCCGAGGAACACACGGGGCACGGCCAAGGGAGATATTGACCAAATCATCACGTGGCTTCAGGGTCCCACGCCCCATTTAATGAAGTAACGCCTCTGTCCATCACAGCAAATCCACTAGGGCACGAAGCATTTAATGCATGAGGGCAGAAGGGAGTTGATTGGAGGCAAGATTTTGTAAACAGAGTGGTTAGGAACAAACATTCCATCAGATGTTCTTGCAATTGGCAGTCCCTTCACCAACCACTAAACCAGGGCATTTAATGCGTTCCCACGGCCAGAGACGCAGAGACCTCGATCAGAGCAGTGGCCGAGATTTACCGAGATTCATGGGGGTCACACCACCATGCTTCACAGTCCCACATGCTGATCAGACCTAGCCATGCTTGCCCTGATTAGACTCCTGCTATATAAACCAAGCTCAAAACCACATGCAAAAGGTCCAACACCAAAAACCAAAAGCCTCCCATGGAGCAACTTATTTTTTCTGTCATGTACTTTCAATATCTTTACATGCTTTCTTAGGAGTAGTGATAGATTGTAAGAAACTTCCATTCATCAATATATCATACGACCCTTGATTTCTCAAGGCGCCGGAGCACCACCCTTGTTGTCGCCTCACTCACCCCATATATCATACGACCGTCGCTCTCCGAGCAACGCGCCGGAGCACCGCCCAAAACCCACCACCTACCACCAACGGCCTTGTAGTTCAGGCCGTGAACCTGACGGCCGAGACCAGTTCCTTTCTCGGCCACAATCGTTTGATAAGAAGTCCAGACCAAACAGGCGCAATATTCCAAACACCTTCTAAACCAAACACTCCACCGAACTCGACGCACGGTAGACCGTGCTGGCACGCCCGCGCACAAACCGCACCGCATTCCAAAAGTAGGACTCCGTGTTATACGCACGTCCCCTCGGCCCGGAGAACCAGGCCGAAGAGATTTGCGCAGGCAACAGGATGCGGTGCGGTTTGTGCGCTGGCATGCCAGCACGGTCTACCGTGCGTCGAGATGGTGTTCGGGTTTGGGTAGAAGATGTTAAGATGATGTGCCTGTTTCAGGTTCGACTTCTAATCAAACGATTGTGGTCGAGAGAGGAACTGGTCTCGGCCGTTAGGTTCACGGCTTGAGCTACAAGGCCGTTTAGTGGTGGTGTAGGTGGTGGATTTTGGGCGGTGCTCCGTGCGTTGCTCGGAGAGCGATGGTCGTATGATATATGGGGTAAATGAGGCGATAACAGGGATGGTGCTCCGGCGCCTTGATAAATCAAGGGTCGTATGATATATTGATGAATGGATTTTCCTTACAATCTACCACTACTCCTAGGAAAGCATGTAAAGGTATTGAAAGTGCGTTACAGGAAAAATAAGTTGCTCCGTGGGAGGCTTTTGATTTTGGTGTTGGACCTCTTGAACGTGGTCTTGAGCTTGGTATTTATAGGAGGAGTCCTGGAGGGACAATCAAGGCTTGAAAAGACCTGCATGGTGGAGTCTGATCAGGGCAAGCATGGTGGAGTCTGATCAAGGCAAGTGGGCAGTCCAACCGGCATTTGGGACTGTGAAGCATGGTGGTGTGACTCCCATGAATCCCGGTAAATCTCGGCAGCCCTGAGCGTGAGTTCTGCACCTCTGGCCGTGGGAACGCATTAAATGCCCTGGTCTAGTGGTTAGTGAGGTGACCACAAGTTGTAAGAATATTTGTGAGATTGTTTATGCCTAACCACTATGATCACCAAATCCTAACTTCAATCACTTCCCTTCTGCCCTCGTGCATTAAATGCTTCTCGCACCCAGCGGATTTGCTGTGATGGTCAGAGGCACTACTTCATTAAATGGGGCGTGGGACTCTAAAGCCACGTGGCGATTTGACCATAGTATCTTTGGCCGTGTCTCTCATGGACCTCGGCCTCGGCCCATAGTGCCGTGGTCGAGAGGCCGAGAAGACCCTGCCTTTGCAGCTTTTGTCTTTCATGGAGGTGAAAACGTCTAATGAGGCGCGGCCGTTTATGGTTTAGGAGTAGATGCTAGGCCCGAGAAGAGGTCCCTTCGGTCAGCTTATGGCCGTGATTTATTAGGCACAATTAGCAATGAGATCTATAAAATTATTTCTAAGGCCATAGCCAACAGAATAAAGTGTGTGCTCCCAATGGTCATATCTGAAAGCTAGAGCGCTTTTGTTCCAAAGAGACAAATTTCAGATAACGTCATTTTGGCTTTTGAAACAATCCATGCCATGAGAAGTAGAAGGGAAAAAAAAAGTTCCAAAGATTGCTTTGAAGATAGACATGGCAAAAGCGTATGATAGGGTTGATTGGAATTTCATTTGTAAAATGATGGAGAAATTGGGTTTCCCTGAGGACTTTATTAAGCTGGTCTTTGAGTGTATATCTACTATATCATATTCATTGATAAGGCATGGAGCTATTGAAGGTAATATTATCCCACAAAGGGGGATTAGACAAGGAGATCCCTTATCTCCCTGTCTTTTCCTCATTTATGCAGAGGGTTTTTCTTCGCATCTTAAACATGCAGAGATTTCTGGTGAAATAAAAGGGATTGAATTTGAAAGGGGGGCCCCTCCAATTTCTCATTTGTTTTTTGCAGATGACAACCTATTTTTTTCTTGAAGCAACACCTCATGTCTATAGAACCCTTAAAAGGGTGTTTGAGATTTATAAGGCAGCAGTAGGGCAAAAAATAAATTTGGAGAAGTCAACAATTGCATTCAGTCCGAACACTCCTGTGCATTTAAGGAATGAGGTTAGCAGAATTCTAAAGATCCCAGTTGTTGAGTTTCGTGAGAAATATTTGGGATTTCCAACAGTGATTGGTAGGAAAAAGAAAGATTGTTTTAACAGAATAAAAGAAAGATTGAGAAAGAAGCTTAATGGCTGGAAAGAGAAATTTTTATCAAAAGCAGGAAAGGCTCTCCTTATCAAAGCGGTGGCTCAGAGTATTCCAAATTATGCTATGGGAGTTTTAAACTTCCTGTAACATTTTGTGCTGAGTTGAATTCAAAGATCTCTAAATTTTGGTGGAAGAATTCAGAGTATTGCAAAGGTATTAGCTAGGCAAAGTGGGAGCATCTGTGTTTTGCAAGGGAAGAAGGTGGACTGGATTTTAGAGATCTGGAGTTTTTAACAAAGCGCTTATGGCTAAGCAATGTTGGAGACTTTTTACCAATGAATAGTCCATGATTCACAAGGTGTTAAAAGCTCGATATTTTCCAAATTGTAATTTCTTGGCAGCTGGTAAAGGAAGAGCTTCTTCTTATGTTTGGAGATCTTTGATTTGGGGACTTGAATTGCTCTTGAATGGGATAAGAAAGAGGATTGGAGATGGACAAGATACTCTAGTCTATGGAGATGCATGGATTCCTAGACCTACTTTTTTCCGCCCTTTTTCCCCTCAAGTGGTGGATCAAGAAACTAAAGTAAAGTGCTTTTCCTTTGAGTGTTAATTATCATAAAGATAGATGGATTTGGCCTTATACAACTAATGGAATTTATTCTGTGAAAAGTGGTTATAGGCTGGAGATGTAAAAAAAAGAAGAAAAAAAAAGGAGTGCAGTAGGGCTATTGGCTCCTCTTTGGAACCAAGAATATAAAATGCTTTTTGGAGAAAAGTTTGGTCCCAAGAGGTACCACAAAACTCTTATATTTTAATTGGAGGGTTATTAAAAATTATATTCCTTGTAAATCTAATCTGTTAAAAAGGAAAATGATCTCTTATGACTCCTGCCGCATTTGTAATGTGAATCTTGAGAGTGTAATACATGCACTATGGAGTTGTCCTAGTGCACCAAAAGATTGGAAAAAAGTGCAGTTCAGGGAGGTTTTTACATGTGTGCACTTTTCCAACTATAAGGATGTATTTGAAGTTGCCACTATTTATCTTTCGAAGTATGAAATGCGCCTGTTTTTATATATCTACTGGAGCTTATGGCAAAACAGAAATAAAATAGTTGTTGAAGGTCGTTCTTGTGCACATGAGGCGATTTTCAGAAGAGCTCTTTACTTGGCTGATGAATATGGAAATCTTGTGAAAGGTGAACCTAAAATAGATGTTGAGAAGCCAACCAAATGGTCTCCTTCTCATGCTGGTAAATATAAACTGAATGTAAATATAAACTTGGATTGAAGAGGTTCGCTCTGACTGGAGCCAATTGTACAAGATGATATTATTGTATCCTCTTAATTGTTATCAATAATCTCCTCTTTCGAAAAAAGATATATATGTATATATATACAAAATGCTATGTACACAGTAGTACTAACTAAAACACCATGATGCAAATATTTACAAATCAAACAGGAAGCCGAGATATCGATTCTTTGGACCTCTCCGCCTTCGCATTCAGACAATCGAACGGCGTTTTAACAGACCTTAACGGCGTCTTCCCAAACACGCCATCTCCGTCACCGCCTCCTCCCTTAGGAGACTTAAAGGTAACGGAACTCCCCCTAGCCAAAAACGAGGGCGTTCTTAACAAAACCCATGAGTCGAACCACCCGGTTTGATTATCCACATTGCTTTTCGCTTCACCGCCGCCGCACCTATACCCCTTCCTCGAACTCTCAAGGCGAGGCAAAACGACGTCGTAGCTATTCGAACGTCTCAGCTTATTTATCCCGAGCGAAATCGGCTGTCTCCTCACCTCCTCTGGCAGTCTCAAGGTGTACCGCTCCGTGTTCCCTCCGAGTTGACTCAGTGAGTGACCCGTCGAGTGCGATCTGGGGAACTTTCCAGAGATTCCCGACCTCGCTGTACTTGTACGGTTCGCAGTCTCAATCGCTTGTGGGTCCCTGCTCTGATTTTCATACACACTGACCGCGACGGCGTCGTTCCGAGCCTCACCGACTTCAATCTGGCTCGTCGTACTCGAACTTTCCAGATTCGGATCGTTGTGTGGCTCTGGAACTCGCGAGTTCGACTCGGCCGAGAGCTTGGCACGGCAAACTGGACACGTCACGTGAGCTGCTAACCAGGCGTCGATGCAGTGTGGGTGGAAGACGTGATCGCACTTCGGCAGCAAACGCAGCGTTTCGTAGTCGTCGAACTCGCCCAAGCACACCGCGCACTCCAGAGCTCCCTTCCCGATCTTGAGATCCTTGACGGCGGAGTAGACGAGGATCGGGAAAGCCTCGATCACGGCAGGGTCGAGGCCTCGCCGGCGGGTAAAGGTGGCCGGAGCTGCGGTTCCGGCGGTTCCGGCGCAGTGGCGAATGCAGACGATGAATAAGGCCATCAAGACGAAGGCGCATACGAGGAACACAAGGATCATGCCCATGGATAAGAATGAATTGAGGTCGCCATAGCCGTTGTTGTTCTGTAATTCCTGGGTGGCCTGCGCATTAATGGCGTAAGGGAAGGCAAGCAAGAGCGTGGGGCGGCTGGAGCTCTTTATCAGTCCTCGCATTTTCACAAACAGTTGGTGGTCACATTAGCTCTGCGTGGTAGTGAGTGCTGCTCATATTAAGCGAAGGGAAGGAAAGAAGGCAAAGTTGTTATTGGGTAGTAGAGTGCCACGTGGCGCGATAATAATACATACGGCTGCTTGGGGAGCAAGAAGAAGGGGGGCTTCGTGTGCGGTTTGAACTCTTGGGATTAAATATTGAAACCAAGTTGACCGGAAAGCAGTGAAAAAGAGTAATCTCAGCGGACGGTTGGATGAGACTTGAGGGAAAGCGATGGATTCTACGTGGAGTGCGGACAGTAAGTAAGCGATGAGATGAGCAGAGCTGAAAGAGATTTTTTTGTTTTTTGGTCAAACAGAGCTGAAAGAGATTGAAAAGGTAGAAACGGCTCTCTCTCTCTCTCTATCATGAAATTCATGATGTTCGCTTGTTTGCCGTTTCCGAAACTGGTTTTGAAAATATAAATGACAAATTAGGTTAGTTTGGGTCATTTGGATGATTTTTGAGCCTTTCAGATGAGAAGGAATATGAGAAGTCAATTGGTAGTTTGTCTCATCCAAAGGCCACTGTCCAGTAAGAATTCCAATTTGGTCCTTTCAATTTTTCTGTATGGCAAAGTTTCCTATGGTTGTTACATTTTTCTTTGATGCAACTTGATCTTCTTTGATGCATTAAGCAGTGGCGGATTAAGAATTTTATTTTTACAAGGAGAAACTTAATTACGTGACAAGAATTGAAAACGCAAACATAAAAATACCCATAAAAATAAGAGTTCCATTCGTATTCTTTTTTCATTATGAAGAGCTATGGGTCTAATTTTTTGGTTGGTTTGATTAGTAGATGATTTCTCATCAACACACAAGAAAGTTTATCCTTGCATGGAATTCAAAAGCAAAGTTGAGATGTGAGTGTATGCGTCCAAGAGATGGTATTAATACACCTAGAGCTTAGTGCATCTCTAAAGGAGATGTCAAATGCAAAATATTAAATTTGAATTTGATGGCTTATGTGACAATTTGACACTTTCGAAAAAAGTTAACTCTACTAGAAATGCCAAATATCATATTATTATATTATATTTTTAAAAGTAAATGGGGTTCATATGATACATAAGATTTAAAAAAAAAAAAGTAAATGATAAGGGGGTCTAGGGGTGATTGCGGTTCGGTAACCGCGAATTTTTACCCAAACCGCGAACCGACCGACTATTTGCGATTTGGTGATTTTCCATACCGCAAACCAACCGCAATTTACGGTAAACCGCGAATTTGTGGTTTAAAACCGCAAGTTCTCAAGCATTCACAAAAATATAAATTCACGACCTAAATAAATAAATACAACTAAACATCTTAGGATGCTCGTACCCCCACCGACAGTTACCTGTGTGTGTAATAATTCAAGAGAGAGAGAGAGAGAGAGAGTAAAGGGGAAAAAGAAGAAAAGGGAAAAGGGGAAAACCAAAGACAAAAGGAGTCAAAGAACAAATGGCCAATGGAATATTTATCTCCAATCTCTTATTTTTTAAGCCCACGAGTGCCCCTAAAATGATTGAATGTGAGCTCTCGGTGTCAGGCATCAAGGGAACCAGTGAACAGAGACTTTATTGTGTTTTTCTACTTCACCAGTCTCTGTCTCTCACTTGCCTCTCTCAAACTCAAACCAAAGCCAAACCCTCTCAGACAGAAACGCTCTCATCTCATCTCGATCTCTCACTCGATTCAAGCTTTCTCTGTCTCTCACTCTCTCAAACTCGATCTGTCTCACTGTCAGTCTCTCGATTTCTCTATCTTCTTGATCTCTCTCAAGCTCTCAGCCCTCTCTCAGCTCTCTGGAATAAGAAGCATCCCCAAATGGTAAGTTTGTTGTGATTTTTGTTAATTTATTTAGGGTTAATTAAATACGAATGAAGTCGGAAAAATTGAAATTGTCATGATCTGTCAAGGAGGAGGAGTCCGAATTGAGCATGGTGAAGGTGCCTAGCCCAATGATTTTGTTGAACTCACTGCCAGCTATCCCACCAGAAGATCCTTTGGGAAAAGACACCATTATGCAACCAGTGTTGGAGGTGATTGAGGTGCTCGTGGTTGTGTTTGCCATGGAATCCCTCAGAAGTACCATAGATGCCTTTCTGTTTCATAGAGGTAGGGTGATAGAGGAAATGAAAGACATGATTCCAAATTGGGATCTGGATTGTGGATTGGAAGAGATGCAGCTTGCAGCCGCTGGCACATTGTCTAGATACTTGGAGGTATATCTGCTAGATAGGAGGTTTGTGCAAGAACTGTTGTGTTGAGCAGTCATATGTATTGTACAGTAACATCCGAGTTGAGTTTGATATTTACTTAAGTGTGCTTAACGAGTTTGACTTCCAGTTAGGTATATGACCACAAGGCTCCGAGACTTCGTGAAGCAGATGGATGAGTTGATGATAGATGGAGCCCTATATGATTCGTCTGTTTCAGACCCTTCGGAAAGTGAGTCAGAAGAAGAGCCATGGGTAGCTCAGCCATCGATAGCATTTTGAGAAATGCTATGTTTGAAGGATGAACCGTATCGATAACATGAGTTATTTATTTTGTGATGTATTAATTATTATGTATGGATGATGAAGAACATGAAGAACATGAGTTATTTATTTTATTTGTTTTATTATGTTGTGAAAATCTTATTAAGTTGTGATTTTATTGGGTATATGAATTGGTTTGATGTGAAAATATGGAATTGTTGTGACTTTATTGGGTAGTTTTTGAAACAATCAATTTCAGAAATTAGGAACACCATAATTTACCTCCAAAACTGGTTATAGTGGGGGTCGCAATTGCATCTAACCCTAACGGCTTAGATTAGACACAAGGCTACAGACACAGAGTACAGAGAGACAATTAAATGGAAATAAGGCTACAGAGTATAGCCGTGCGGCTATACTTTGCGGTTTGCGGTAACCGCGATATTTGAATATCGAATACCGCAACCGCAACCGCAAATGCGGTTCGGTTCTTAATACCGCGATTACGGTTCGGTTTACCGCGATTGCGGTTTTATTGCGGTAATTTTGCGGTTGGTTTTTGCGGTTTTTCGGTTTTTCGGTCAAAAATGCCACCCCTAGGGGGGTCTATGACTAAAAAAAATATTAAAATAATATTTGACATCAAGCTTCTTGATGTGTTATTTTTGATATATCTCTTCCAGCCTTCAAATCCATGTAGGATTTGACTACTTAATTGGAGCAACTTTAACTTTCAATTTTTGTCATTTCATGTACATGTGGCAATTTGACATATCGGTTGGAAATGCTCTTAGGGAAGAAAATGGAAGATGATGAACATAGACCTAATTGATGCAACAAGTCTCAAAAAATAATTATGTTATTTTGCACACTTCCTTTTAAAATAAAATTAATAAAATGCAATCTACTTATGTTACTCATGGAATGTAAGTTTTTCTGGTTTATCAATAATCTCCTCTTTCGAAAAAAGATATATATGTATATATATACAAAATGCTATGTACACAGTAGTACTAACTAAAACACCATGATGCAAATATTTACAAATCAAACAGGAAGCCGAGATATCGATTCTTTGGACCTCTCCGCCTTCGCATTCAGACAATCGAACGGCGTTTTAACAGACCTTAACGGCGTCTTCCCAAACACGCCATCTTCGTCACCGCCTCCTCCCTTAGGAGACCTAAAGGTAACGGAACTCCCCCTAGCCAAAAACGAGGGCGTTCTTAACAAAACCCATGAGTCGAACCACCCGGTTTGATTATCCACATTGCTTTTCGCTTCACCGCCGCCGCACCTATACCCCTTCCTCGAACTCTCAAGGCGAGGCAAAACGACGTCGTAGCTATTCGAACGTCTCAGCTTATTTATCCCGAGCGAAATCAGCTGTCTCCTCACCTCCTCTGGCAATCTCAAGGTGTACCTCTCAGTGTTCCCTCCGAGTTGATTCAGTGAGTGACCCGTCGAGTGCGATCTGGGGAACTTTCCAGAGATTCCCGACCTCGCTGTACGAGTACGGTTAACAGTCTCAACCGCTTGTGGGTCCCCTCTCTGATTTTCATACACATTGACCACGACGGCGTCGTTCCGAGCCTCACTGACTTCAATCTGGCTCGTCGTACTCGAACTTTCCAGATTCGGATCGTTGTGTGGCTCAGGAACTCGCGAGTTCGACTCGGCCGAGAGCTTGGCACGGCAAACCGGACACGTCACGTGAGCTGCTAACCAGGCGTCGATGCAGTGTGGGTGGAAGACGTGATCGCACTTCGGCAGCAAACGCAGCGTTTCGCAGTCGTCGAACTCGCCCAAGCACACCGCGCACTCCAGAGCTCCCTTCCCGATCTTGAGATCCTTGACGGCGGAGTAGACGAGGATCGGGAAAGCCTCGATCACGGCAGGGTCGAGGCCTCGCCGGCGGGTAACGGTAGCCGGAGCTGCGGTTTCGGCGGATTCGATGTCTGCGGCCTCGGCGCAGTGGCGAATGCAGACGATGAATAAGGCCATCAAGACGAAGGCGCATACGAGGAAACCAAGGATCATGGCCATGGATGAGGAGAAATTGAGGTCGCCATAGCCGTTGTTGTTCTGTAATTCCTGGGTGGCCTGCGCATTAATGGCGTAAGGGAAGGCAAGCAAGAGCGTGAGGCGGCTGAAGCTCTTTATCAGTCCTCGCATTTTCACAAACAGTTGGTGGTCACATTAGCTCTGCGTGGTAGTGAGTGCTGCTCATATTAAGCGAAGGGAAGGAAAGAAGGCAAAGTTGGAATTGGGTAGTAGAGTACCGCCTGGCGCGATAATAATACATACGGCTGCTGAAACAGGTGCTGGTTTTGCTTGGGCAGCAAGAAGAAGGGGGGCTTCGTGTGCGGTTTGAACTCTTGGGATTAAATATTGAAACTCAGTTTACCGGAAAGTAGTGAAAAAAAAAAGTAATCTCAGCGGACGGTTGGATGAGACTTGAGAGAAAGCGATGGATGTAAGGGGATTGGAGGAGGAAGAAGAAGATTGCCTGGAAGAATCTGATTCTGCGTGGAGTGCGGACAGTAAGTAAGCGATGACATCAGCAGAGCTGAAAGAGATTGAAAAGGTAGAAACGGCTCTCTCTCTCTCTCTCTTTCTCTCTATCATGAAATTCATGATGTTTGCTTGTTTGCCGTTTCCGAAACTGGTTTTGAAAATATAAACAACAAATTAGCTTAGTTTGGGTCATTTGGATGATTTTTGAGCCTTTCAGATGAGAAGGAATATGAGGAGTCAATTGGTAGGTTGTCTCATCCGACATATTGATAGAGTTCCTTTTCAGTTTCTTTAGACTTGGTGGAGTCTGGCCTCAGCATCTACAGAGTACCCAAAGGCCACTGTCCAAGTAAGAATTCCAATTTGGTCCTTTCAATTTTTCTGTATGGCAAAGTTTTCTATAGGTGTTACATTTTTCTTTGATGCATTAAGCAGTGGCGGATTAAGAATTTTACTTTTACGAGGACGAACTTAATTACGTGACAAGAATTGAAAACGCAAACATAAAAATACCCATAAAAAAAAAAAGAGTTCCATTCTGAAGAGGTATGGGTCTAATTTTTGGTCGGTTTGATTAGTAGATGATTTCTCATCAAACACACAAGAAAGCTTTATCCTTACATGGAATTCAGAAGCAAAGTTAAGACGTGAGTGTATGTGTCCAAGAGAGGGTATTTTGGACCTTTCCTTTTAAAATAAAATTATTAAAATGCAATCTAGTTATGTCAATCATGGAATGTAAGTTTTTCTGGTTGATGACAGTGTTTAACGTTGGCGGCCCACAAGTTTCCAAGTAATAACAGTTGTTTGTGCGAGAAATATTCTTGAGAGGTCCATGTCGTCAAGAAAATGCAGATAATAGGTTAGAGCGGCCAATTGGTACTTATTTATTGCCATGACGATGATTGGCGACCAATTGGTACTTATTTATTACCATGATCATGACTATTATATCTTCATTATTCTCACGGTCATAATTGAACAACTTTCATGAAGAAAGCAAATTCATTTAAGTAATGGAAAGCCAAAACGGGGAAGATTTAATCTAATTGCCATTGTGATAAACACTTTCATTATTACTGTCACAAACACTATCTTCAAATGCTCCCAAATTTGGATATTATGTAGTAGACATTCAAATCAACAACTTAATGAACACGCAAGTTCCTCATGAAGAAAAGAAGTTCATTTGAGCATTGCAAGTTGCTCATTTGGGCAAATTGGGCAAGTTGATTGGCAAATCGAGCAGATGAACATGCTTGACTATTTGATATCCTGAGAATGCTACACTTGTCCAAATGCTCTAAAATTTGGATACGTGATGGTAGATCTCTTGATGAACAACTTTCATGAAGAAAGAAAGTTCATTTGATCTGACTAGAAGTCTGGGCTACCAAATTTAGCCATATATTGGCCATATTGCATGAACCATAATTCCTTCATTTATTCTAGAGCGTAAATTTCCAGTTTTGGCTCAAAAACTTGAGGCAACTCAATATAATTAAACTCAAAAGTAATTAGAGTTTAAACTGATATGTTTATTCTTCTTTCAAAAAGGGATATATATATATATATATATACTACATATAGAGTGGGTACAAATAGGAAATATGTACAAACTCTCCTAATTCTACTCAAATTAGATACTTACAATACAATATAAATTTTATTCCTAATAGGAACATTGACTTTGACTAAGGTCAACACTCCCCCTCAAATTGGTGCGTAGATATTGGTAATGCCCAACTTGTTAAGTGAGTCTTCAAATGAGCACTTCGACAGGGCATGGGTCAACATATCTACAAATTGCTCCGAAGAAGGTACAAAAGGTATAGAAATTAACTTCTGCTCCAGCTTCTCCTTAATGAAATGTCGAATGAATTTCTACATTCTTAGTTCGATCATGTTGAACCGGATTGTTAGTAATTTCAAATGCAGACTGACTATAACAGTGGAGCTTTATAGTAGCATCCGATCTAAACCCAATTTCAACAAGTAACCACCTCAACCACAGTATTTCACAAACTCCTTGGGAAATTCCTCTATACTCAGACTACAGAGGATCGAGACACAACATTTTGCTTCTTGCTATGTCATGTACTAGATTATCGCCAACAAAGGTGAAGTAACCTGATGTAGAACGTCTAATATTCCCTGCATAATTTGCGTCAGCATAACCTTCTAGATTCAAGTGGCCATTTTTCTTAAATAATAAACCTCTCCTAGAATCAGACTTTAAGTAGCTCAAAATACGCATCATAGTAGTCATATGATCCTCACTAGGTGAATGCATAAATTGGCCAGCAACGCTTACCGCATAGGCAATATCAGGGCGTGTCAGTGATAAATAGATCAATCTCCCAACCAACCTTTGGTATCTTAATTTATTAGTTGGGACCTGATCCATATAAACCCCAAGTTTATGATTCTCAACAATAGGTGTATCAGCTAGTTTATAGTCAATCATTCCAGTATATGCTAGCAGGTCCATGACATACTTCCTTTGTGAAAGAAATAATCCATGTTTAGATCAAGTGACTTCCACTCCTAGAAAATATTTCATCTCAAATTCAGACGCTAAATGCTTCTGCAGTTCCTTGATTTCTATAGTATCATCACCAGTCACAATCATATCATCAACATAAATAATCAATAAAGTCACTTTACTAGCCCTATGTTTAATGAATAGAGTATGATCAGTATTGGCCGGTTGGTAACCAAACTTCTTCATAGTTGTAGTAAATCTGCCAAACTATGTATGAGGAGACTGCTTTAACCCATACAACACCTTTTTTAATCTGCACAAGTTCACCCGTGTCGCCAGTAACGCTATACCCTGGTGGAAGACTCATGCACATTTTTTTTTACAAATTTATAAAAAAAAACCCAAAATGGGTGTTGAAATTATAAAAAAACCCAAGTACTATTTAAACTTAGAAACACACCCAAAAAGTGTATTAAAATAGTATTTTTTGGGTGTACTTTTTGGGGGTTTTGAATGTGTGTAATAGTACTTTTTGGGTGTGTTTCTAAGTTTAAATAGTACTTGGGTTTTTTTATAATTTCAACACCCATTTTGGGTTTTTTTATAAAAGCCCCTTTTTTTTTTTTACATCAAATTGCCTCAGAGTCCAATCCAGGTTTATTGCTAAGGGCAACAAAATTCTGACAGTATTAATCTTAACCACAGGTGCAAAAGTATCATGATAATCAACTCCATATGTATGAGTGAACCTTTTAGCTACTAATCTTGCCTTGTACCTCTCCACAGTACAACCTGCATTATATTTAACTGTAAACACTCATCTGCATCCTACATGCTTCATTCCCTTTGGTAATTCAACAATGTCCCATGGATTATTTTTCTGCAGCGCCTCCATTTCAATATTCATGGCTTCAGTTCACTTTGGATCATTAAATGCCTCATCAACACGGGTTGAAATTTTAATATTATCCATTCTAATCACAAACGCTTTGCACTCAAGAGATAACTTGTGATCAGACATATAATGGGCAATAACATATCTTGCTTCGCCTTCTAGTCAATAACGATCAGGTGGAACCCCATGGTTCCGTTTAGTCAGTAGAACATAAGAATTATCAGCAGTATGAATAGAAGTACTTACCTCAGGAATATCCAGGGGAACTTGATAAGGTATTATTAGAGAATTTTTAGGGGACAATCGGTTCAGTGATAGCAGCAACATCAGTTAAAATAACAGGTTTAGCTAGTGTAGCAAGTTCGGCCAGTGTAGCAGGTTTAGCCGGTTTAGCAGTTTCGACCATTTCTCCCATTTGTATCAAACCATCCAATACCACTCCCCCTTGTAAATCCAGCCAGGTATGTCCTTCACTACTAGTCTCCCCCGGAAGGACATGCTCAGGTGTATCAGAGAAGAACATCTCATTCTCAATGAAGGTAACATCCATAGAAACATATAAACGTCGATTAGCAGGATGCTAGCACCAGTAGTCTTTCTGATGTGGAGAGAAACCCAAAAAGACACAATGTAGAGCACAATGGTCCAGCTTACTCCTCTTATTCCGATGGAGGTGAACAGAGACGACACAACCAAACACCTTTGGAGACAAATTCATCATAAAAGAGATAGAGATATGATGGGTCAGTACCTGCATAGAAGTTCAGAAATCCAAAACTCGTGAAGGTAGACGATTCAAAAGATAGACTACATAGCTAACAGCATACATCCATAACCGTTTTGGAACTGATGCACCAAGCAGTAGAGCAAGGGCAACATCAAGGATCTGCCCATTTTTACGTTTCGCAACCCCATTATGTTGTGGTGTTTGAGGGCAAGTATTGTAACATCCCACATCGACCAAAGGAGAAGGGGTGATGTGCCTTATATGTACATACCCACCTTCATCTAGCACGAGGTCTTTTGGAAGATCACTAGCTCAGGATTCCGTAGGAACTCCGAAATTAAACGAGTTTGGGCTACAGCAATCACAAGATGGATGACCTACTAGGAAGTTACTCGTGAGTTCCCAAAAACAAAATCGTGAAGGCGGGGCCTAAAGCGAACAATATCGTGCTACAGCGAAGCCGATCCAAGATGTGACAAGTATTCTCATGGAGTACATCCTTAGTGTGAAAAAAAACGATGCTGAGAAGTTTCAATGCTACAAGCACGAAGAACTCAACTAGTTGTCACGTCATCCACATAATAAGGGCCCCCCTTTTTAGTACCACGACCAAGAACTCCCGAGTCTGGAGATGCTATAGTAAGACAGAAGATGGATACATCAGTACAGTTTAATTGCTCAATAACTTGCAGCACATATAATAAATTACTAGACAAAAATTGAACCAGTAACACTCTGTCCAATGGTAAAGCGTGTGTGAAGAGTACAGAACCAACCCTCGTGACATGAGCAGCAGCATTAGTAGCAGTCAGAACATGATCACGATGAGGTAGAAGAGTAGTAGAGAATGAAGTAGAATTATACGTCATATGGTTAGTAGATCCTGAATCAATAATCCAACTTGTATTGCGTGTATCATGGGTATGGAAAGCCCTGCCAAAGTTACTTGGAGGCGGCAGTGTTGGAGTGCTTAAGATAGCGGTCACAGCCAGAGCAAGAGTAACGGTAAGGCAGCCGTGCTCAGTGGTGACGTCAGCCACATGAGTGGCGGTAGAAACTATATGAGCTTTGCCGCCCAGTTGTTCCTTTTTTAAACACCTATGTTCCTTCTCCCAATCTAGTACCCCATGCAATACCCAGCAGGTGTCAACAGTATGTCTCTTTTCACCACAGTGATCACACTTCAGTTTGTCTTTTTCTGCAGAAGTCAAGTGATTAAGCGGAACAGCAGAAGAGCCAAACCCTATAGGCTGAGAAACCGGAGCAATGTTTTTGGAAGCAAACACAACAACAAGTTCCCCAATCTTGGTGCCGAATCCAAGCATAGTAATCTGGCATTAAGCCTCTCTACGGACCATAAAAAGGAAATTTTTGATACTTGAAACTTTATCACTGTGAACCTTGTCATAAGTATCGTCATAGCCAACCAAAAAATCATACACACGCTCTACCATAACAACAGCCTGAAAAGTCTTCATAACATCAGCACACTTCATCTCAAAAGAACATCTCTTGTCTAATTCAAGACAGATTGCCTTAAGTTCGGTGAAATAGTTTGTGTCATTTAGTTAATAATTCTAGGAAATTAATTTTAAACACATATTAATCCAATCCTCGTGGGAATGATCTCTTACTATTTGTCTAATCTTGTGCACTTGCTAGTTAAAACGCGCATATAGTTGCTTAATTTTTAGGTTGCTATTTGTACAACAGCTTCCCATGGCAGTTACCCTTCCTCGTCGCAACCATTTTTAAGCCCTCAAATGGATTCCCATCTTCCATTTTACGAGCTTTAGATTAGATTTTCTTCCTCGTAGACTAGAAAGGTACGAAGCTACTTTTCTAGGGTTAGCTTAGGATTCTTCTAATTTGATTTCAAATATTATTTTTTCTTGTTTATGATGGTTGTTTGTCTGAGATATAGGGTTACGATTTGTTTGTTCTTTAATTTCAATGCTTATTGATGTATGTTTTTGTGGTTGGATCTGACTTGATTTAAGCTGTATATAGTTTAGTGGTTGCATTTTTTTTAACCTTTTTGCTTTTATTTTGTTTAGAAATTTTAGTTCATATGTTTTTTTTTTTGTACCTTTTAGTGTTTTGTTGTTGAGTTGCATGGCCTGGAAAGTGGCCTTGGTTTTAAGATTATGCAATTAGATGAGTTTCTTGTTTGGCTTGAAATCCTAAGCATGATTTTGGGAGGCTAAATATGTGTCAAAAAAATACGAGGTTATGATAAGACTATCCATTTGTGTAAAATAATTGGTACTAAATGGGGCTCTGCTTAGAACTCATAGATAATCTTAAATTTAACTTGAGTTTTGAATTTCTCTTGTGTTTGCAATTGAATTTCTTGTTTTTATTTCTGGATGTGCCTTGTGTAGGTTTTACATTTGCAGAAAGTCGATGCACATGTCAACACTATCCATGAACTCTCAGTTGTAATGTCAATTGATTTCTCTAAGACAGTCAATGAAGTCCACCCAAGCTAAAGTGATCACTCCTCTGCTCATTCCAAGAACTCTCAGGTTTTACATTTGACTTACCATTTGGCTCTCATTCGAACAGTCTAATTTGTTAATTTGGCATCTGCATATTTGTTAAAATCATCGTCTGTCAAGTAATTAGGCAATGACATAACTAGATACTTGCTGCATTTGTTAAATCAACTCCTGTTTCTGCTTTTCCCCCATCAAGTTGAAACCATGGTTGATTGTCTTACCGCCCCATGGTACAACAGCTACAAGTATCATTACATGGAATTCAACAAGTAATTTTCTAAGCGTAATTTCTAATTTAATAAAATCTCTGCTCCTTGAAACCAATAAAGAAAAAGCTCTGTTGGTTAAAAAATTCCTAAGCTCCTCTGGCTTTTGTGGATCAACTGAATTGGTATGAGTAAATCAACTTTTGTTGGAAAATATTCCTAAATAGTTGAGATGACAAATGATACTGAAAGCACACACTATTTTGGCATTTGTACTTTAACTAAGTATCTCCAGCAATGGAGCATGAGTATCTAGTTTTTTATTTGGCACCATATGGATTCAATTGTTAGACTTATAGTCTGAATTCAATGTTATTATCTCCCTTGTTTCACTTGTATATGTTTATCTAGTACTGGAATAGTTTATGTGAGGTGGATGAGGTAAGAATTATGGTCTAAGCTTACATAATCTAACTTTTCTAGCTGCTGCTTTTTCTCTAGTTAGGATTGTGTAGGCTACTTTTTGCCCAGTTAGGCCAAGTCATTGCCTTGTCTATTATAACGATCCGCTAAAGTAATGTAACTTTGGAAGTTATGGTCAGATTTCTTCAATTCTATTGATGTAGGAGTTGTTTATTTCAGGTCTTGGCTCTTAAAGGATCTTTATCATGGTGATACATTGGGTGCTATGGAAGCACAAGCACCATCATCTTATACAGGCTCCCTCCAACAACGATGGTATGAATTTTCTATCACAAGATACTTGAAATATTCCAAATCTGTATACTTATATCTCAACTTTTGGAGTTAATCAGCATCCAATAGAGAATATATATAGTACTCTTACTCCAAGTTGGCATTATTCTATTTATCTATGATTCTCAGTGTTTCAAGTTAAGTAATTATATTAGGTAGCACTATATTAATAACCCTTTCATTATTGGTAATGTTATCTGGATTGTATATCTCACTATTACATTATTTTGGCTTGTTAAGCAGTTTCCTAGGCCATGGAAGTGATTCTAATGAAGCTACTCCTAGTGGTAAAAGTTGACGAAATGCAAAGGAAAATTGGTGATGATGAATGTATAGCTTTGTATACATATGGATAACTTGACTTGAAGGATAATTAAGTATAGGAATTTTGGTATTTATTGTAATTAGGCTTGCAGCTTGCAACTAGTGGCCCTAGAGTACTTTCATTTTTTAGATTTTATTTTGTTCTATTGTACTCTTGATATTCTATTTATGAAAGAAACAATTTTTTAGTATATATATTTATGGCGTGAGTAATAGCGTATTGGAGTATATATTTTTGATACTATTGGAAACAATAAAATAAAATAAAATGTAAAATTACGTCAATTTTATAGTTAATAACCGTCGTCTTAGAGTTAATAGACGATAGTATTTCAAGAAACTGTCGTCATTACATTTAATAGATGATGGTTTCTTAAACAAACCCGACATCTTTAGATATAATAAACGACGTATATTACATATAAAGACAACAGTTCTTTCAGAAACATTGTCGTCTTTACATGCAATAGATGACGGTTAATTACCGTCGTAGTATGACATTCAAAAAGATGACAGTTGATTTAATGACGGTTTTAAAAAGAAAAAGGAAATAGTGGAAATATGTACAAAATCTCATAATTATACTCAAATCAGATAATTACAATAAAATACAAATTATATTCCTAATAGGAGCAAATTCTATTCCTAATAGAAATGTTGACTTTGACTCACGCCAACAATTAATACGAAGCTAGATTTGCTATCTTCAAATATTGGTGTCCCTCCGTGCCTTTTTATATTTGTCTAGCACATGTCCAGCCACATAACTTAAACTTAACTATGTTAAATTCAATTCTTTTTCCAAATAAATAAGTAAATATAAACCACAAAATACTGCAAAACCTAGCCATAATCCATTCGCGCCTCCATGCTAATAGATCAACACAAAGTTCATAAACCGAATAGCAGATTGAAATATTTAGAAAGATCCATACGAGTCAATTACAAAAATTCAGACCAAAGACACCACATTCGTTCAAAACTCAATACAGGGTTGGGCTTGGAATGTATCAAGACCAACAACAAACAAACTTTGTCATTTCTCATTTGTTATCGTGTAAGAAAAAGGCTTCTCTGTTGGCTTCGCAGAGCATTGGTGGTGGTGGGTATTTCCTTAGTATTAGTGAAAAAAATAGAACTCAATTTTCTGTTAGTGGATGGACACGTGTCTAATAAATAGTAAAGGGACACCAAGGATAGAACCACAGCAGATCCGGTCTCCTTCCTTTTTCTCTCTCCGTCTCTCTCTTCTTCTTCCTTTTCTTTTGTCTCCCTCTCTAATTCATCCTTTTCTCTCTTTTATTTCTTTCTCCGATTCTTCTCTCTCTCTGCTTTTCTGTTGTTCTCTGCTGAGTCCCTTTTTCTTCCTCAGATTTTCTTCTCCTCTTTTCTAAAGTTTTCGGTTTCGGTTTCAGCAAGAATAGAACCATTGCGAGATGGAATCTATTTTTTCGATTTTTCTCTTATAAAAAAGAGAAGAAGATGGAATCTACTTTTTCGAGCAGCACTCAACAACCAGACAAATAGTCTTGAGCAATAATAAAAGTTAAGCAGTTGTAGGCTTGTAGCATAGTTAAAGAATATTTGGCTCATCTTGCCAATCAAGCAGACATCCCTCATCCATCTTTTACACTTCCATTTTTCCTAAAATTTTGTATAAAAAATGAGCATTACATTTCAACAGATTGATTGCTCCCTTCCCTATAATAAATTCCAGATGTGATCGATGTGTTCTTTTGATTAAGCTTATAACAAAATAAGGCCATTATGGCGTCAGTTTCAGCAGACCTATTCATTGGAAAATTTGTAGCCATTCTGGAGAGTGAAGCAGCCTCCATAGCGGGTGTTCGTGATCAAGTTGATGTGATTAAGCAGGAGCTGGTATTCATGGAAATCCTTTCTAGAGGATGCTGACCGCGGAGAGCAAGCACACACACAAGTACAGAAAGCGTGGGTCGCAAGCTTCCGAGACTTGGCCAATGATGTTGAAAACATCATTGATGAATTCATGTATCACATGTACGAGCAACAAATCAGCGGTCCATTTGGAAGGTGGATCCGCAAAACCATTCACTTACCCAAGAACCTTTGGTATAAGCGTCAAATAGCCAACAAGTTGCAGAAAATCACCGTGGCCCTTAGAGCTATTCCAGAGAGACATCAGAGATACGGAGGTGCTGCAGCTGTAGAAGGAAAAAGTACTTCTGAGGATATTCGAAGATGGGCGCGGAACCAAGCGGAGTCTTCTCTTTATCAGAAGGAGGATGAACTTGTCGGGATTGAAGGCGATAAGAAAATGTTGCTGGGATGGCTGATGGATGAAGAGAAGCACCAAACTGTTGTGTCCGTGGTCGGGATGGGAGGATCAGGGAAGACAACTCTAGTTGCAAGGACCTTCAAAGATGACATTGTAAAGAGACATTTCGAATGCTATGCGTGGATTACTGTTTCCCAGTCTTATGTGATTGAAGACTTACTTAGAAGATTGATCAAAGAATTCCACAAAGCAAAGGAGGAAGAGGTCCCTGCAAACATGAATGCCATGAGTTATAACGAATTGCTGGAGATTTTGGTGAACTACTTGGAGACTAAAAGATACCTAGTTGTATTGGATGACGTGTGGGATGTCCACCTTTGGGACAAAATAAGGTTTTCATTTCCAGATAAACGACTTGGAAGTCGAGTCATGCTTACAACTCGAAGAGAAGACATAGCATCCTCTTCTTTTGGAGTTGAAAGCCATGTTCACAAGATTCAACCGCTGGAAAGGGGTGATGCGTGGGAGCTCTTTAGCATGAAAGCATTCTCAAGTTACCCTAACAAATCTTGTTCACCTGAACTTCTTCCATTAGCTCGGGAACTTGTAGAGAAGTGTGAAGGCCTACCTCTTGCGATTGTAGCCTTGAGTGGTCTCATGTCTTCTAAGAACTCACTTACAGAGTGGAGCACTGTCTACCATAGCTTGAATTGGCATCTCACAAATAATTCTTTGCTAGAACCTATGAAGAGCATCTTGTTGCTTAGTTTCAATGATTTGCCATATAGATTGAAGCAGTGCTTTCTATACTGTTCCCTTTTCCCCGAAGATACAGTGATCACAAATAATAGGCTCATAAGATTGTGTATTGCTGAAGGATTTGTTGAGAATGTCAAAGGGGTCATGCCGGAAGAAGTTGCAAAGAGCTATATTAAGGAACTCGTTTTCCGTAACATGCTACAGGAAATAATGTATCGAGATTACCGCCCAGCATATAAGATGCATGATCTTCTGCGGGAGATTGCTCTGTATATAGCAAAAAAAGAAAAGTTTTGCGCCGTACATGATGGGAGTGAAACAGTAGAAGAAACTGGGGCACTCCGTTTGTCAATTCAAACAACTAATGGCGAAATTGGATCATGCACAGGTATATCACGGCTTCGTTCGTTTCTCGTCTTTGCCACTGGCGTATCCTCATTCTCTTTCTCAAATAAATTATCTTTTGATCTTAAATTGTTGAAGGTTCTAGATTTGGAGGATGTCCCACTTGATTATCTGCCAGACAATCTAACGTCATTATTTAATTTAAAATATTTAAATTTGAATGGAACTCCAATTACGGAGCTTCCAGAATCCATCGGAAAGCTCCGCAACCTTCAGACCTTGAACGTCGCGATGACAAAAATAGTGGCACTTCCGAGAGGGATTTCCAAGTTGATAAACTTGCGCCATTTACTTGTGGGCGGGTTCATTTCCCAAAATTGTATTGGGGTAAGAATACCATCAAGTATTGGTAAGATGAAGAAATTGCAAACTTTGGGATATATGGAATCAGAAGGAAACATTATTAGACTTATTGGAAGTATGACCCAGCTTACGGTCCTTTGCATTACAAATGTGAAAGAAAGAGACGAGGAGGACCTATGTGCCTCAATTCAAGAGATGAAGGTCCTTTCCTCCTTGACTTTATTTGTAGCCGATGGAGAGGAATTTCTTCGGGTCGACGCATTGTCTTCACCGCCTCCCTACCTTGATAGACTTGACTTGTTCGGCAAATTGGAAAAGGTACCACATTGGTTTTGTTTACTCCACTCTCTCACAAATTTGAATCTGAGTGAGTCCAGACTTGAAGAAGATATACTACCTCATATTGAAGCATTGCCCTCTCTACATTCTCTTTGGCTTGATAATGCCTCTGTTAGGAAAGAGTTATGTTTCAACATAGGCTTTGTGAAGCTTGGGTATTTGTGGTTGCATAATCTCGCATTATTAAATAAGATAACTATAGAAAAAGGGGCGATGCCAAATCTCGAGTTCTTAGGCATTCAAAGTTGCTTGACATTAGAAACATTGCCACAGGGTATTGAGCACCTTACTAAACTAGAACGATACAGATTTTATAATGTTTCAGAGCAGTTTATGGAGTCCATAGAAGAAGGAGGTGTGGATCATCCAAGGATGCTACTCGTCAACAAGAGATGTAAGAAATATACGTAAGTATCTTTTATCCTTTCATTGACTTTCCTAAACTTAATGATTTGGAATATTGCACTTGTGTTCACATCTCTGTTAATGGATGTTTTGTTTGTTAATTACAATATTGCTTTTGTCTTTTCATATATTTGCAGAAACATATACAGCAATTGAAGATTTTACCGATGAGTTTGGTGGTGGGAAGGACTTGTTCGTCTTATTTTGACCCCCCAAGACTTGTTCGTCTTGGTGGGAAGAACTTATTTGCTCGTTTTGAAAATCAAATAATACCAAGTTGATGTTTTTTCGCGTGTTTTAATTTGCATGTAATAATATTCGAGTATGCATCCGTCACTTCAGCAATTGGCAGATGTATGTCGATGATTAGCTTTTAAGATTTGGGCAATGGGATGTTTTATATTCGGTGTGTTTGTACTTTATTTTATGTTAATTAATTGTGTTTGTACTTTCAGGTTAGCTATGTATTCTTAACTGCTTTCCAATATCTCTTAAAAAAAATGAGAAACCCTGCAGAACCCTCTCACCCATGAGAAAACTTTCCTACAACGGAAATTGTGGCGGTATCCTAAGCTAATTCACATTACCATGTGAGAAAAGTAAAATATTGCAATACATGATTGATTTGAAATACCACCAAGGCGTAAAATACTCAGTATTTGAACAACTTAATGAACATGAACAAATGAACAACCTAATGAACATGCAAGTTCCTTATGAAGAAAGGAAAGTTCATTTGAGCATTGCAAATTGCTCATTTGGGCAAATTGGGCAAGTTGATTGGCAAATCGAGCAGGTGAACATGCTTCAGTATTTGATATCCTGAGAATGCTACGTACGCTTGTCCAAATGCTCTCAAATTTGGACACGTGATAGTAGACCTCTTGATGAACAACTTTCATGAAGAAAGAAAGAACATTTCATCTGACTGGAAGTCTGAGCTACCAAATTTAGCCATATTGAATTTGAATAAGGTAATCATATGAAACAATTTTGCTGCATGGTGTCTTGTAGAGGTCGTTTAGATTTTTGAGCGAAGAATTGTTGGTGTCTCCAAACGACGGCGTTGTTTCCGGGTCTAAGGATTGGAGTAGATAGTAGGGGGAGATGAGGAGTCTCTGGGTGAGGTTTTGCGATGGCTAGCTTGAAATGGGATTGAGCAAACTGTGGGTCGGAGAATATGAGAGAATGCCACCGTAATTTCTTCAGGGAGGTGGTGCTTGGGGTGGAGCTTCTTCGTCGACATTGGAACCTTGCAAAGGAAAGCTGATTTGGGAAATTTTACCCTCTAAAATCCACAGCCAATCCAAGGGTTTTGGGAAGCTGATTTTCAGTTTTCAGAGCATTTCTCACAAAAAAAGACCCAAGCTTGACCGCTTTTGACTCTCAGAAGAAGGACCATAATGGATTTTCTTCCATTTTCTTTTTCAAATCGTGACCGTAGATGCAGCGGTGCTGAATCTGTATGCAGAATCGCTGAGGCCAACGGGTTTTTGGGTTGGCCTTATATAAAATCGCGCCTCATTGCCGATTGGACTTGGGCTCTTAAAGTCTGTTTGCTAACGGATAAACTTTGTCTTTGAAATACAATATGCTTGGGTGTCCAGAGACTAAAATCGAGTGTCCATTGAATCACTGTGAAAAAAGAAATTGGCCTTTTTCATTTGTTCGATTCTTGCTCAGTGGAAAATGGTATTTATTTGTAGATCAATGATCTTAAGTTTAAACCATCTTGACATTTTCGTAGTGTGCGTGTGTGTGTGTGAATACCCCATTCGTATAATAGTTTATATTATTGCAAGTATTCAAAAAGTAATCAGTTGTTTCACTTCTTAATTAATATGATAAGAACATATATTTACTCCAATAATGATTGGGCTTCCTTAAAACAATTGATGTCACACATTGACTTTCGTATCTTTGAGGTTGCAATTCATACTTTTAAGGCAGTTTTATTTTATTATTTTTTTTTTATCAAAGAGAAACTTCATTAAATAAACTTCAACACTATAATCAAAGACATCAACATGACATCTAAGTACCAATCTCAAAAGGGCAACAAACTAACATGTTAAATTCTAAAGTGGACAAAAACCATACTAAAACTATTAATTCATATCACCACAATTAATCATAAGTCCAAACAAGGCAAGGGTGTGCTTCAAATTAAGTGAAAATGTATAAGAAACATTCCACATTATCCCCCACTTGGTTAGGGATCACATATAAAAAAAAAACTATCAAAGATTTCAAAATAGTCAAAGAAGTTAGAAGTATAATCCAAGTGGGTTCCAATATTATTTAGGAATTAGGAGATTGGTTGTGCCCACAAGAGCCGTCAATCAAAACTCAAAATACACCGAAGCAAATTTTGAATATCATGCAACCCAAATATATATACAAGATTCATTCATCGATTAACACTTGTGTGGAACGAGGATAGTATTGTTTTGCTATCTCCGGCCAATCTCCGCATGTCACGCGGGATAACTTTTCCATTTGGCATATAATGATTGGCCAAAAAAGCAAAACAATGATATCCCCATTTCACATAAGTTTTTCTGCGCTCTAAGGCTGCGAAAGTGCCTCCCTTCATTAAGACTTGGTTTATGTCAACTGTCAACAATGCTTGCATCTTCCAAATCTCCCCATTGGATGACATTAGATTAACAATTGTTGTAACCTTTGTGAAATACTTCTCAATGCTTTCACTTTCTTGCATCTCCAACTTCTCAGATTCTCTCCTCAAATTTTGGAGTCGAACTTTCTTCACACTTTGATAGGTTGTCTGAATTTTCTTTCATGCTTCCTTTGGATTTGCAACTTTGGAAATTCTCTCATACCCTAGTATCTCAATTATTTGATAGATGTGGAAAAGCGCCTTGTTATCCTTCTTTCAGTTTTCCTTCAATACATTTCTTTGTGCTTTGAGTGAGTGTATGTTCATTTTCAAGCTCCTCATAATTATCTTCAACCATATTCCACAACTTCATGGCTTTTAAAAGCACCTTCACATTGTTGCTCCAATAATCTTAATTGTCACTGTTGAATCGAGGATTAAGTGAAGCCAAATTGTGCCCGTTGCTTAAGTTTGCCTTGCCATATTGAAAGTATTTCAACTAAGCTCTTATGCCAATTTGTAGGAAGAAGAGAAACAAACAATACAAATGCACACTAATTTCATTGGAGAATAGGCTCTTTGATTTCAATTCAACTCAACAAATAACATTAATAAAGACCTATTTAAAGATTTCTCTTATCGTAACCGTTTAACTCACTCTCACATCTTAATACTCTCTCATAATTAAAGACTCTTCATCAAGCCACTAATACATGAAACTGACTCTTTGTTCCATTCACTAATACATGAATGTATTAAATCAGAGAATAAGAAAGGACTCAACATAATAACATATTGAAACTTCTTGAATGCAATAATGATGCATATTGGGTATCAAAATGGGAGAAGATGAGATTGGTGATATTACGAAGGGATCTAACTATACCCTAGTTATACTAGGGTTTTGACTAGCAAGACAGTGAACCGGGAAGGTTTTGTAGGAGTCTTTCAGGCCCATGGCATGGTGTGGACAGGGTATCGATAAAGGAGATAGGGGTACACGGCATAGGGGGCATTTTTGTCCTTCATGGTGTTGTTTTCATTTTTGTTGAAAGTATATTGTTTGCTATGTTCACATTATTAGTTGATTTCATGAAAAACCCTTTTTGTTTTCATGTATAAAAAATGTGTTTTTGATTGACTAATATGTTTAGTTGTAACTTGTAAGTAGACAAATCACATCATCTCCAATGCAAGCCCCCGCTAAAGCATGGCAAATAACCTACACAAACGAGTTGTTCATTTGCTCACTCTCAAAGTTATCTAGGTTAGAGGTTAGACTCAGCTACCTTACAACATCATTTGTTCTCAACTTCTCGTCCACAATTCACAGCATGAGTAAGATTGTAAAAACAATGATCTCAAATAGAATTTAATTATTTTGAAATGACTAGCTAGCTTGTCTCTTGTAGCTAATATATTAAAAAGAAAATTGCAGAGAAACCAACCCCAAAACCCCAAGAAAACTAACCAGAGCACTACTATTCCAAACTAAAACTCCCAGTTAATCTGAAATACCCCCAAAACTCATATTTATTCCTATCCTATTAGTAGTAATTTTTTTCCCTAGACAACTTATATTATAAACCAGAAATTCTGTTTCTGATATCACTATAGCCTGCAAAATCTTATCTTCAGCAGGGACTTTCCCGAACAAGCTTAATCACAGTAGTACCAATACTCTTTCTTTTTTTTTTTTTTGTGGGTAATTTCTGAACAACATCCATCTCAGGCTCCTCTCTCCAATCAAACGCTTGTTTGTGAACCCCACAGATGAAAAGCAGATTTTGCTAAAATCTGCTCCAAAACTGCAGCTACAAAAACTGCAGCAATATAGT
Source organism: Prunus salicina (assembly GCA_020226455.1). Classification (NCBI taxonomy): domain Eukaryota; kingdom Viridiplantae; phylum Streptophyta; class Magnoliopsida; order Rosales; family Rosaceae; genus Prunus; species Prunus salicina. The sequence goes on from CM035342.1 coordinate 13,866,278, forward strand.
AAGTGGTCGGCGGATTCGATACACATTTGACAAGACACATTGTATGCTTCCTTCAAATCCCCAATTAGTCATTCTGTACTTGGTGGACACTCTCTGTTACTGATAGCAACTCATGTTCTCAAGCTACTATACTTTTTGGTGTCGATTAAAGTTTATAGTAAATTTGGACAAGGGCCTAATTGCTTTTTAACTTGTCTTTAGCCTTCAAAATTAATTATGTTCTTCCTTTGTAAAATTCTTGACATGCGTCCACATGCTATAAAACAAGTGATCGTGGCATGGTTGACATGGACCCAGACAGAGGTGGCACACACCTTCTTTTGTCTCGGGCCCACTTCTTTGTCCATTGTCATATAACCAACAACAAAAGTGGTATTTGAGGGGCATGATGGGTCCCAAAGACACGGCCAATTTTATATAGTGAGAAAGACTATGCAGTGAGAAAGAATATGGCAAAAGGAGAAGGATACTGATTGCTTCCTTCCTTGTACGGAGATGTTCCTCATTTTTACGAATCATAATTTGATAAATGTAAAAATAATTCATCAAAATTATAAAAAGAAAAACTTATGCACATATGTTACACTGTTATTGACAAGAATATAAAAACTTCTACTTACATAATGAGAGAAGTATTTTCCAAAACGGAATACTTTTATAATTTGTTTTTATTATAGTCCTATCATTGTCTCTTTTTTTCTTTTTGTGAAATCAATTTAAGCTTGGTTAGCCCCATTTTAATCTGTCCTGCTTTGTTTTGACCTTATTATAAAAAATAAAAATAAAAACTTTAATCAGTAGGTTGCAAGCTCACTTTAGTCGATGCCCATATAAATAAAGGATCACACGTCTGCCTTAACGAAACCCTAAAAAAGAATTTGGGGTTTTGTGTCATCATCTGGAAACATACACATGGAAAGAGAAAGGCAAAGGACATGAGTGGAGAAAACCAGGCTAGAAAGTAGAACAAAACCCCATTTATTTGCTTCAAAGTCCCTCTCATGTGATATAATACAAGCCAGGGAATAAAATCTAGTGCTAGTTTGTGGATGTTTTTCTAAAGTATTCGAGAAAAGGGTCACAAAGATTCTTGCATAAATTACTAGTTGAACAGTTGTAACGTGGAGTTTTATAAAACACAAATATTCAAATGCTCCAATGATTAGTTGATCGAATAGGGGGATTGCTTATTCATCTTCATCATTATGTTTGAATAATTTCTTTGAATCAGAAAATAAAGTCTAATAAAGGGCAGTCTATGTATTGTTGCTTTCATCAGATGCTCCACTGAAAATACGAAAGAGCACATGTTCATTGGAAACTATTTACATTTTATGAAAACATCAACTTCAATTTTTCTACAAGAGATTCATGCTTTGCTTTTGTGGCATCATGATCTGATCGTTATGAAGGAAAAGGAAAGCCAAAAAGTTATCTCATTGACTCAAATTTCTTATATTACTAAATCGATCATAATTTGACCTTAAAGGCTTGCTCATGAGAAACTGGTGATCAATAAGTAAATTATAATTAAATTGCTGATTCAATGTTCAATATACGACTTTGTTTAAGAGCATCAACAATGTTGAACTATTTTGGCATCTATTGATTTGAACTGCAGTTTTACTTGTAATGGTACAGTTCAATAGTTTCAGTTTATTGGCATGTGGGTCATATGGTTAACCTATTGCAATTCAATAAAGGGTTCATCACATAGCACCATCTATTGCAATCTCATCTATTGCAATAAACTAAATCATACTGTTGCAAGTGAAATTTTACTTTTTTAGTTTAATTTTATACAATAAAATTACATTGATCATTGCAGATGTTCTAAATAAATTAACATGGTTGGATTCAATGTTCTTTACGTGCCAATCTCATTTTCACATGCATCATCATGAGAAAATAGTAACAATTGGGTGGTCTGACTTTTTATTCTTAATCTTTAGTCAGAAATTGAAGGCTGTTTTTGTTATAATTAAATGAAAACATTTTCTTATAAGAATAAAAATATCCCACTGTGTTAAACGGCTAAATGAAGACACACGTACTCAGCATAATAAAATAATTAGTGGACAAGACAAGACAGCTCTTCACTATATAAACCTAGATATAAACCTAGAGTCCTCTACACCATCTTCAATCACCCAATAAACCCTTTGGTTCTAGTTCAAATCCTTTTGCCAAATAAAAAGCCCCATATGGCCTATCCAAGAGTTGGTGCCACCACCATAACCACCGGTGTCACCACCGTGGACTGCCAGAAACAAGTCAGGTCGTGGCGGCTTCTTCGCTCTCTCATCGAACTTCTAATCCCAACTTGCAATTGCACCTTCATAGAAGATCATGATCAAGATCAACTACAAGCCAAACAAGAACAACAAAAAAGCCACGCCAACAACTACTACGATCCCCAACCCAGCTTTGCTTGTTCCAACAACATCATAACCGGCACCATATTCGGCTACCGAAGAGGCAAAGTTAGCTTCTGTATCCAAACAAACTCCAAGTCCAATCCAATTCTACTTCTTGAATTAGCTTTGCCCACAACGGTTCTAGCTAAAGAAATGCAAGGCGGGTTTCTTAGAATAGCACTTGAGTCTACTAGCCCAGGAAATGGTGCTAGTACTAATTCTAATTCTCTTTTGGCCACACCTGTATGGACCATGTATTGCAATAGTAGAAAAGTTGGGTATGCAATCAAGCGCAGGCCTTCAGAACATGACTTGGAAGCACTGAAGATGATGGGTTCAGTTGTTGTTGGTGCTGGAATTATAAGTGGTAATAAGGAGGATGATGAGATTATGTACCTCAGAGCCAACTTCGAGAGAGTTTGTGGTTCAGCTAATTCTGAGTCCTTCCATTTGATTGACCCAGATGAGAGTATTGGCCAGGAGCTTAGTATTTTCCTTTATCGTTCAAGGTGACCATAATTAAATGATTATGGTTTTAAATTGGTTTGTAATTAGCACAGCAACCCATAACTTATATAGGACCCTCTTTTTTTTTTTTTTTGAGCTGTGCTTTTGTGTAGCAGGGCTTTTGTTTTTGTGGTACCAATTGTAAGGTTTCTCTCTAGTTTAGATGTATCTAATTGGAGAATAAGTGCTTTTGGGGTACATGTGGTAATCACTTTTATCCATGCCTCATAAAGAGTAGAGATTTGTAAGAAGTTGCAAGTGAATGTGTAGCTACAAGCTTTTTAATTTGTCTTCTCAATCTTAACCTTTTGTTTTTTTGTTGCGAGTGTTTGAATGATGTGGTAGCTGAACTAGTAGGAGAGGCTTAAATGAGATGAGAAGAAGAAGAAGAAGAAGAAGAAGAAGAAGAATTTATAACAGAGAAAGCTAACGCAAAACCTAGAGGAGTGGAAGGGGTAGCAAAAGAGGAGTCTTCTTCTGGAGGAGTGGAAGGTCTATGCGTTCTTCCAACACAATATGAGCGCCATCTTTTTTCTTCTAAATATTAAATCAATATATAATAAATATAATATAACCTTAAAATAAAAAATTGGGCCTCTTGAATAGTGGGCCCAGGGCGGTCTCATTACCGGGAGTTTCTATAATGAGGAGGTTGGGTGAGGAGCTTATTTGAGGAGGCTTATCTCACCATCAAAAGGGGTGTGGGTGAGGAGCTTATTTGAGGAGGCTTATCTCACCATCAAAAAGGGTGTGGACCCTCCAATGCACCCCCCCCATGTACTTTGTTTTTAGTTGTTGATGGTGAGATTTCACCTCCTCAAATAAGCTCCTCAAATAAGCTCCTTATTCTAGCCTCCTTTCCGCTCATTACCAGCCCCTATTCAGGGCCGAACCTAGCGGCCATCAAGGTTGGCGTATGTTCAAGATCAATCAACCAACCATTCGTGTTTCTATTTTTTATTTTTAAATCTGGGATACGAGACCAGACAGTGACAGAGGCACCATGGTGTCAATGGGGTTAGACAATCCCATGGCAGCCATTGAAACAGGTTTGAATGTCCTTGTTTGCTGGTGGTGCAACCTCGTGGAGTTGCCCATCAACTACTCGACGGAAGTCTGGAGAAGAAGAAGGAGTTGTGCAGCGCACCTTGTCTCTTTTTTTGTCTTTTTTCAAAACAACTTGTTTTGGCCCAGACAAATTTTTTTTAAATGACTTGGCCAAAATGACGTCATTTTGGACCAGAACTTAAAAAAAGAAAAAGAAAACGCTAAAGCATCACCCAAAATCCACCAGCCCGATAGTCACCCCTCCAAACCCCAATTTTGTTATTCTTTCCTCAACCCTAACCCCAATTTCCCGCCAAACCCTCATCCCCATCTCCTCTAGCACACCAACTTTGCCAATCTCCGTATTATGTGATTTAGTTAGGGAGCAAGTATACCAGAGGTTCAAATTCAATTTACCACACTTAGGATGAATTAAACAAAAATCACTAAATACTTAAGATCACATTGGATAGAATATGAATGAATAAATGCACAAACTGATAAAACCAACACAAGCAAAGCAAGATGAAAATAATGATTTCAAGCATTTATCATATAAGTAGAAATATATATATCGCTATAACTATCAATTTGATGTTCTGATCAACTCAACACCTAACAGCTTAGGCACTAAAACAAATTCTGACTTTTACACTATAACTTCATTCGATCACAATTCTAGATCCGTTACTAAGACCAGCTCTCTCTAATTTAATATATATGTTTATATCCTTGGGTTTAATTAAGAGATGTGATTTCCCCACTCCCATTTTCTCCACTTACACTCCCTTTTGTTTTTTTTATACTTTTTAATCAATTTTCTTCCTTCTCTTTCCTATTATACCCTTACCCTCCATTAATTTCTTTTTATTTCACTTTTATATTAGTTCTTTTTCTTTATACTTAATTTTCAAACTTGTACTCCATTTTCAGTTTTTTTTTCCTTTAATCGAGTAAGAAATTAAGTTGTTTTTTTTTCCTTTAATATTGAAAATGGAGTAAGTTAGAAAATTAAGTATAAAGAAAAAGAAATAATATAAAAGTGAAGTGAAAAAGAAATTAATATAGAGTAAGGGTAGAATAGGAAAGAGAAGAAATAAAATTGATTAAAAAGTATTAAAAAGCAAAAGAGAGTGTAAGTGGATAAATATCAGTGTATATAAAAAATATATATATATGATAAATATCATGTCTTTTGCGCATGCCTATTTGTTCGTCAATAAGGGAAGATCAAACCAATGCCACTTATTGCAACTTGACACATGAAAAAAAAAAAAAAAACCATTAATTTGTCACTTTCATTTGCAAGGTGTCAACCATAACCCGACTCAATCTACTTTTTCGTCCAAAAAATTGTGGGTGATTCGCACATGATATTTTAAAATTTTGAAGGATATATTTAACGTTTTTTTTTAAAGGATCACGTGCAAAACACATGCAATCTTTTAGACGGAAAAATTGATGAAGTTAATCGCAAGTAACACATTGCAACAAATTTTTAATTAAATAACAATTGATTCCAAAAAAAAAAAAAAAAAAAATCTGATCGTAATCCTTTACCTCACGATGGACCACCAAAGCATATTTATTCGGATAAAAACCAGATTGCTTTCATGTTGCTACAAATACTTTGTAGCCCTTGCTCGAGAGAGAGAGAGAGAAGTGACATTTTGGTTTTTAATAAGTTGGTGTGCGTGTGTGTGGGGCTAAATATATTTCAAAATGGATATGCAGTTGCATGAATAGCTGTTGCTGATTCCTTATGTCGTTTCATACAAAACTGGACACCAGGGCGCGGGTTTCATCACATTGTACTGCTGTCTGCTCAAGAAGAAAGTGGACTGTGGATATATAAGCAATTGTCCATCCACACTTTTGTTTTTGGACGTAAATGCATCCACTTTGTTTCAACCATCCATCCACCATGCTACACTTTCAACATCTAATTATGCTTTCTTTTCTTTTTTATATAATAATTTATTTGATAAGACTTTTTTTAAAATAACTTAACAACAATTAAAGACTTTGTCGGCATAGCATAATTAATTAATGATGGAGTTGTATGTGCAAGAATGATTAGTATGTTGACCTGACCTCCAACCAAACCAAACATTCAAACCATCGGTTGATCGGCTTTTAATGACATTACATTACTTTAGCCCATTCTGGGTTTTCCAAATCAACTCTACCTAATACATGTACCATGTTGGGTTTCATGGTGAACTCGAATTTGGAGCCTTCCACATTTTCCTTTTTGAAAGGGGATGAAAATTTTACCGACCCTATTCTTGTAACTTCTTTTTGAAGATAAGCAAGAGATGGAGTTGAAAATTAGGAGCTCCCATGGGATTGGCTCTTGTACCATAATTTGGAGGTTACCTATATCGAGGTGTATATTGATAATCTTGTTCTTTTTATCTCTTTTATTTCTCGTATCACGTGAAGAGAAAGATAGAGATATGTGAAAATTCTTCTCCTATACAAATCCAATTGATCTTCTTCCTTAATACATATGGGTCCTGATTATTTGTTATACTCTAATAATGTTATGTTCTTCCGCATTTCAAGGTTTAGGGTTTTGTATTTCTTATTTTAAAGGGGTTTTTTTTCTAATTTTTAGAATGATTGAGTTATTAGTTTTCAATAGTCAAAATAAGAGATCACCCAAATGCAATGATAATTTCATCACATCTTCCTTGGATTGTTATTTCTTTATTACAACAAATTTAACTTCATTTTGGAGGATAGATAGTTTTGGTTTTGTTGACTTCTCTCGGGTACTTAGCAAATTTTACCATTTGGGTGGGTATGTATTTCTATCTTGACTTGCATTGTACACCTTGCTTATCATACAAGGATAAGGGAAACAAAGGTGGAACAATTTGAGGTATTTAGAAAGAATGTTATGCATGATAGTGGATGTATGGATAACTTTTAGTTGTTGATGCACATGTTTATTCCATAATCCATTAATAACTAATAATCACCCAACTTGCACAATTTTCCTTAGCGTAATTCATCTAGAAAACGTGAACAAACTTATCCATGGACAAAGCGTTGTTTATTCGTAAGACAATATGAACTTATCACTCACCAATTCATACTAACATAGAATGTATCACTACTACGTTTTTCCCTTTGCGCGACGACATTTTGCGCGACGAAGCCAAAGTCGTCGCGCAAAACATACTAACGCGACGAAAAATATTAGTGGTCGCGCATAACACGGAAAACTTGCGCGACCAAATTTGCGTCGCACAAAATCTCTTTGCGCGACTAAAACACTCGTCGTCGCGCAAAGAGAGTTAAAAATAGCGGGGAAATTTTTTTTGACACGAAACACTTGCGCGGCGACGAATATCGTCGCTTAAGTAAACCTTGCGCGACGGAATCCCAATCCGTCGCGCAAAAACTAACAGAAACCAGTGGGTCCCTCTATATGGCGGTAAAAACTTGTGCGACGAAAACTTTCGTCTCACAAGACACCTTTACGCGACGGGAAGTACTTTCGTCGCGCAAGAAAACGAGGGATATTTTATTTTTTGGCGCCAAAATTATCTTGTTGGGATATTCAAAGTTTGCGCGACAAATATTTCCGTCGCGCAAGTCCGTTTTGCGCGACGAATAAATGTACCTCGTCGCGCAAGAATATATAGATATATTTTTGCTATATACACACACGTTTACATTTGAAATTGACGATCGAAGTAATTCACTGTATTCACATAGGGTTAAACAGTGTAGCTGTAAAAAATCATCAAAATCGGAGTCAAAATAACCATTAAATCATGACTTTTCGTTTATAACCGTCGAAATTTTTTGTCCCGTTACTTGATCTCTGAATGTTTTTTTTTTCCTAATTTTCGACATATACGATCTCGAAGTATAAACAAACAAATTTGACGGCTGGATTACTGAAATAGTTTCGTAGAATGCATATTCCATCAAAACACAATATTCACAAAAAATGAAGAATTTCTTCATACATTCCTTCAACATAACATAAGATTATGTGATGTCCTGTAGTGTAAATATCTGAAATTGAAGATCGAATCCCATCTCTGTATTCATCTAGGGTCAAGAAACGTAGTTGTAAAAAAATTTCAAAATCGGAGTTAAAATCACCGTTGAATTGGGACAATTTGTTTAGAACCGTCTACAAGTTTTGTCCCGTTACTCAATCTCTGAACGTTCATTCATTCTGATTTTCGACGTATACGATCTCGAACTATAAAAAAAGAAGATTGCCGGTTGGATCATTGAAACTAGGTCAGGAGTTAGGGTTTAGGGCTTAGGGTACAGGTTTTAGGGTTTAGGGTATAAGGGTATGGTTTTGCGCGACGAATAAACAAAACATTCGTCGCTCAAGGTTATAAGGGTAAGGGTTTGCGCGACGAATATTTTTCGTCGCGCAATGTATGACAATCTCACCCCCCACATGCCCCAACACTTAGCGAATTTTTTTGCCAAAATCAAACTTGCGCGACGAATACAAAACATTCGTCGCGCAAGGGTATAAGGGTATATGTCTGCGTGACGAACAGTATTCATCGCGCAATTTATGGCAATCTCAGCCACTGCACGCCCCAACACTTAGCGAATTTTTTAGTCAAAATCAAATTTGCGCGACGAATATTATTCGTCGCACAATGTAGTTCCCTTCGTCACACAAGAGTTGATATTTTCAGAACCTTGCGCGACGAATATTCTTCGTCGCTCAATGTAGTTTTCTTCGTCGCGCAAGGGTGAGACTTTTAATCTCCCCCACACAAAATCAAATCCCAAAATTTGGGCGGATGGCCAAACTTGCGCGACGAAGTAATTGATTTCCGTCGCGCAAGGTTGATATTTTCAAAACCTTGCGCGACGTAGGATTTATTTCCGTCGCGCAAAATTGAAAACCGTAATCCCAAATTCCAAATTTTGGCGGACATGGCTACATTGCGCGACGGAGATATTTTTTGTCGTCGCGCAAAATTCATTTAAATGAATTTTGTGCGACGAAATGTGATGTTTGTCGCGCAAAGTTGAATAAATCTTCTGAAACTCGCGATCTTCTCCTTCTTCCCCAATTTCTCCATTCCGCCCTAAAACCTCTCTCTCTCTCCGCCGTGACCTCAGCCACTACTCCGCCCCAATTCAGACCCTACCGCCACTGAAGTCGAACCCTGGAGCTTCTCCGCCGTTGCCGTCCATCCTGCCGCCGTCATTTCCTCCGTTTAGGCCGTAGCTTCGCCGCCGTTTTTCTCTCTCCTCCGTTCACGAAATTCTGCATTTGAGGTATGCTTTCTAGACTATTTTTTATGCTCTAGCTGATGGTTGGGTAGGATTTGATTGATTGTGTGCATAGGGTAGTCAATTTGAAACCCTAGGTTTCGGCCGGTTTTGAAATTGAAATTCCGGCCACTTCCGGCTGTTTTTTGGGGTAGGTCCGAGAACAAAAGTGTCTCCAATTGATGTTTTGAACCTAGGGTAGGAACCTTGGCCCTTAATTTTTAGGATTTTCCGGAATTTTTATCGCTTTGGCCACCCACGCGCTGCCGGCGCGTGGGGTGTCGCGTGGGGTACTGTAGCATAGGGCATTTTGTGCCAGTACAAACATTTCGTTGTCCCGAGCGCGTACGTGTGTTCGGATTGGAATTTGGTTACCGTTTCAGTCTGTAACGGATTTTGCCTATTGTGCGATTTCCGGGTTTGATATGTTCGGACCGTTGGATCGAGCTGAAAGTCACGTATGTGGTACCCTATATTTATAGGATTGTTTAGGATTCGACGGATCGTGGATCAGAGTCCCGGATACGCCGAAATCGCAAACCCTAGGTCAAACTTTGATTTTAATTAAGTAGTTCAATTTTGTAATAACATTGTATGTGCTAAATTTGAATAATGAAATTGTGCAGATGTCAGACTTGATTACACGTCGTAGGGCGGTGACGACTACACCGAGTTCGGAGCCCCCGCCTCAGCCGGTATCAGCTGCCACTACTCCAGCACTGCTGGAGCAGGACCACGTGCTAGCTACTCCTGGGGGATCCCAGGGACCTGCATCATCAGCTTCTTCGGTGGTGCAGCCTATTAGTGCTAGGCGGCGACACCGGCCCGCTACCACCACCAAGACCACATCGACCGACTGTACTGGTGCCTCGGGGGCACCGCCAGGTATATATACCCTTCTGCTTTCGTTTTTTTGTTTTTAAAATTTTTTTAATTGGGAATTTTATGGTTCAATTTGTTATTTATTTATCAGTATTGTCATATCCCTCTGCAGCCAAGAGGAACACCCGAGGGCCGTGTCGGCAGCTGAAGACGACGAAGGTCACCCGGGTGACCAACAATCGTATCAGCATCGCGTATGACGAGCGCCATCGGGCTGCACCGACAGCCGAGTTGCATAGCTCCTTGGCCAACGACATTGGCCACGTCGTTCGGACCCATTGCCCGATGCAATGGAAGTCTTGGAAGGTCATTCCTGACGAGATCAAATTGCAAGTTCGCGGCCAGTTGTCGGTATGTTTCCTATCTTTTAATTATTTTTCTTTCAAACTTTATATATTTATATTACTTAATGTATGTAATGAATTTATTGCAGACGAACTACCATTTAGAGGACCTCAACGAGGAGTCGATGGCGTACGTCAACAGACTCTTCGGTGAGAGGTACAAGCAGTGGAAGAGCGACTTGCACCACCATTTTCAGGCGTTTGATGATCCGCAAGTCGCTCTTCAGGAGGGTTGCCCGAAGGAGCTTGAGGGGCGGTTGGATAGTTGGGCGTGGCTCTGCGCTCATTTTCAGGCGCCCGATTATGTGGTATTTTTTTAAATAATATTTGTTTAATTATTACATATTTCTTATTAATGTTTAATTTATTTTTTATATGTCATTATTATTTAATTTATTTATATTTCAACTATTATGTTTAATTTTTTGTATAACAGAATAAAGCCCAAGTGAATAAGGGCAATAGGAAGAAGAAGACTCTTCTCCACCATTCCGGCTCCAGGCCTTTCTCATATAGAATGGATGCACGGCGTCGGGTAAGAATAATATAATTTATATTTAATTTTTAATTCGTCATTATTATTAATTTATTTTGTTCATACTAATATTTTCCTTCTTTTGTTCATTTAAGGGGGGGTCGAAATTCCCAGAGATCGACGTCTTCGATGACGTTTATGTTCGACCTGGGAATGAGTTGGCCGAGTCCCTTCATGTAAGTATTATTTAATTTTAATTCTTATGTTACGCTTTCAATTTATATGCATTTTTTAATTTATATTTTATGTAATGTGAAACAGACGACGATGGTGGAGAGGAGCCAGTTGGTTCTTCAGGAGTCCGCCTCCCAACTTCCTCCCGAGACTCCGATCGAGTCTATGGATCCTCCACAGGATGCTGGGTTTCAGATCCTAACGGAGACGTTGGATCAGACTCTCGGAAGGAGGCCGAGGACATATTGTCGAGGGATGGGGAATGCCCGGCAGAGGGAACCCAGACCCCGTCCAGCAGCGCAGTCAAGTCAGGTAACTGCTTTGACTGCACAGGTGGCCACGCTTCAGAGTCAGATGTCGGTGATTCTGGAGTCCCTCGCACGGTCTAGCATTCCAATCCCACAGTTTGATACGGCGACCTCCGAGCCCGTCCGACCAGAGCATCCGCAGCAGACCACCGCCCCTGCCCAGACCTCCGAGCCGCATGTGCCAGAAGACAATGTAGATTTTTCAACATTATTCGATTAGATTTTTATTTCATAATTATTTGAAACATTTTTATCTTGTATTATATACATTTATTTTATTTTATATCATAGAGGTATTTTTTACAATTATTATTATTATTATTTTGCAATTTCATTTTATTACCCAAAAAAAAAACCCCCAAATTCATTTTTGTACAAAATTCACAAAAAAAAACGTAATATTAAATTTCTGTAATATATATTAATTTTGCGCGACGAAATATATCTCGTCACGCAAAGTCACATTTATAAAAATATTTTATACATATAATTTATTATTGCGCGACAACCAAATTTTCGTGGCGCAATATCCGCCGTCGCGCAAATGTTTGGGACACATAAAGCGCGACGAAAAACCTTCCGTGGCGATAAACCTGCGGGATGGATTGCGCGACGAATAATATTCGTCGCGCAAGCCCTTTGCGACGAATATTTATTCGTCGCGCAAGAATATGTGCGACGAATGGTTTGGGCGTCCCATATCATTTCATGCAACGAAGGGTAAACCGTCGCACATCTTTGCGCGACGACGGTAAAATATTGGTCGCGCAAAGTCTTTCTTCACGCTCTTTGCGCGACGGATTGTGCGCGATGAATTTTCTGTCGCGCAAATATTTGTGCGACTGAATTTGTCTTTGCGCGACGAAATTATCTTCGTTGCGCAAACCGTAAAATGTAGTAGTGTATGTCTATCATAGTCAGTAAAATACAGAATGAGTATAATTCATATCAAGCATGTACGTGTATTATTCAGCAAATCTCTTTAAAATATAAGGTGAAAAATTCAACAATTATATAACTGTAGACAAAGAAATTTTTGTGCAATAAATTCCATTGGACGAGAAAATAATTAGGGTTCGGTGGATTAAATTGTGGGCCCCATAATTCGCCCATGTGGCGTGTGACTCATCAAAATTGGATTAGTTGTCAAAAGGTGACACGTGTCGACATCCGACGGAGTGCATCAAACGGTTCAAGATGAAAGAAGAGCCTATAAATAGGAGGCTTCAAGATGAAGGAAAGAAGAGAAAACCTAGCATTCAGACGAAGCAGAAAACTCCTTGCATTCTTCACCTACACTTTGGAAGAGCCACCAAGCACAACAAATACGTGTCGGTTCTTCCACCCTAGAAAATTCCAAACACCAAACAAGCCTTGTGCTACCCGTTTGATCAAGATCAAGTCTCTACGACCCTTGCATCAAACACAAATTTTCTTTAAACACTTTGGAGATCGAATCAGAGGATTCAAAACAGAGATTGTAACCCCAAATTTCATAAATACAATTATTATTTTGTACACGTGTTCTTGTCTCGTTTGTCGCAGGAAATTCGTGTTTACAAATTTGGCACGCCCGGTGGGACTATCTCTACCTCTCATCTCTTTTTCCAGTTCCAAAATCAACCAACACGCCAAACACGATGGCCTCTAAGAAGATTCAAACCGTTCCTGTGGCGAAAGGGAAAAGCGTGAGCGCTTCCTTCTCAAGCGGAGATTCTGCTAGGGTCGTCACCCGGAGCAAGGCCAAGGCGATCTCCGCAACTCCACAGGTCACTTCCATACCGACTCAAGCCAAGGCGAAAGACGTGAGCCGAAGGCATGAACCGGTTATCAATCTGACCTCCTTGGGGGCAAAGAAGAATACCTCCCGGGTGATCGGTGCATAATTACATATCTTTTTATACCCTTCTAACTTATGATTTGGTTATGTTTTTGAGTTAAACTTGTGATTTTAATAAAGTTTGTGTATGTTTCAGTGTAATAAGGTTGAGACTCATTACATGCATTTTGAAGACAAATTAGCTCAAAACAGTGTCTGCAGATCATTCAAGTTCACGGATTAACCTGTAATTGCTCAAGAAGAACCAGATAATGAGCCATACATCATTGGAAAGATACGGAAGTCTAGTTTCCGTAGCATTTTACGGTTCATGATTCTGAGTCTTCTAGAGGAAGTTATACATGATTTAGTAGATCAATGTCAAAATTCGGCAGCATCTGCATTACTGGGCCACAAATGACATTTGAAAGTCTTCCCGATTTTTCCTTGAGTTGGGCTGCATATGCTTGAAAACATAAGACAAAGGGCTTGAAGATCCATATTGTTCCAGATTTATTCGGAGTGAATAACAAGCCCAAAACCTGCCCACAAGCTGACTGCAATGCAATGTCATGCATGATGAAATGCACTATCTAGTGGGAGTTGTTGGTGAAGTGCACTATCTAGTGGGAGTTGTTGGTGAAGTGCACTAGCCAAAAGGATGAGTTTTTAATTACAAGTGCTATTGGCATATACCATATTTAATTTAGAATTTCAACTCCCTTAAGCCTATAAATAGTGAGTTCTCCAAGCTTGTAAACACACCCCAAGGGGGGGAGCTCTCAAACATTTCTTTAGAGCTCCCCTCCCTTCTCTCCCTCAAATTCTCTTAGTTTTCCTTTCTAGTTCTCAATTGTTGTAATAAAATCCTTTTGCTTCTTAGTTGTAGTTTATTTTTTGTAATGTAAATTTTTTTCTTTAGCATTCAAGCTTGAGTGGTTTCCAAGTTTCAATTATGGTTTTTGTTCTTATTCATTATGCTTATAAGTTAATATACTAGTTTAAATGATTGATCACCATTAAGGCTTGCATGTTAACTATCTTGGTTTGAATTAAGAGTAGACACCATGCTTTAATTCGAATTGAACTATGAATAGGAAGAGTATGTATGGACATTCGACAACAGGGATTAGATACATGCTTAGTTGTTTAAAATGTTCTTCTATGCTTAATGGGTTCCTAATGCTTAATTTAGGTTAGACAACAGATGATCAAATTAGGAAATTAGGAACACAAGGTTAGGATCAGACACCATGGCTTAATCATACTTTAGCTAGAATCATTCCGTTAATCTAAATTGAACTTGGGAACTTATTCGCTTGAGTTAATTTCTTTTCTTTCTTTCTTGTACAGGGAATTGAATTAAATCAATCTATCATCAATCCTCGTGGGATCGACCTCGCACTTACATATGCTAAACTACCAACGGCTCGTGCACTTGCGAGTATCACAAGTTGAGGATGCAGCTGAATCTATTTTGGTGCAGCTGAATCGACGTAACACCGGGTGAATGAAAGAAACTCTCGGAATGAAGAAAGGAGTTTTTCGGGCTCGAATAATTCAAGAGAACGTTCCCTCTCGCCTGTTTCAGACGCTGACTAGAGCACAGGCTCATACCATGGATCCCCGCCTGACGACCAACAGAAGAAGATCGCCTCAGCGTCCATAGGTGAGTCTTATTCTATGGCCATGCAGGTTATGGTGACGGGAGCAATGTCTATTGAAGAACAGCTGGCCCATATGAGCGAAGCGGTCACGAAACTGACGAAGATGGTCGAAGAGAAGGATGTGTAGATTGCTTCTATCATCAACAAGTGGGAAACACATCAGGATAAGGAGCCTGATCAAGACGCAAACAAGAAAGTACCACATCATGAGGCTGGATCCAGCGAGAAAGGACTGGGTCATGAAAAAGAGTCGGGTGAGAAGTCGCACGAAAAAATTGACCCCGCCTCGGTGAGTTCTTTGTCGGTCCAACAACTTCAGGACATGATCGCGAACACCATCAGAGTTCAATACGGAGCACCTTCCCGAGACACGCTCATGTATTCTAAGCCATACACCAGGAGGATAGACAACTTGCGGATGCCGACGGGATATCAACCTCCTAAGTTCCAACAATTCGATGGAAAGGGCAATCCAAAACAACACATTGCACATTTCGTCGAAACATGCAACAATGCTGGAACGGAGGGCGACCACCTGGTGAAACAATTTGTACGGTCCCTGAAGGGAAATGCATTTGATTGGTATGTAGACTTGGAATCCGAGTCCATTGACAGTTGGGACCAAATGGAGCGAGAATTCCTGAACAGATTCTATAACACTCGTCGCACCATGAGTATGATAGAACTCACGAATACCAAGCAATGGAAAGATGAACCTGTTGTTGATTACATCAATCGATGGCGTTCATTAAGCTTGGATTGCAAAGATAGGCTTTTGGAGATATCGGCAGTTGAGATGTGCATTCAAGGGGTGCATTGGGATTACTCTACATTCTACAAGGGATTAAACCTCGCACGTTTGAAGAGCTAGCCACTCGTGCCCATGATATGGAGTTAAGTATCGCCAGCCACGGAGGAAAGCATGAGCCTGTCATCGAGCATAAAAAGGAGAAAGTCTTTGGACAAAAGACAGATAAGCCGGTCAAGAAGCCTACCAAGGAAGCAATGACAATCAACACTGTCCCAGTCAAAATCTCCACCCGAGATATGAAGATGGAAGTCAAAAGAATGGAGTCATCCCGAGAGGTAGATAGACGTCGGCGCACCTTGAAGGAATTGGAGGAGAAAACGTACCCTTTTCCTGACTCCGATGTCGCAGGTATGCTTGAGGATTTGCTGGAAAAGAAGGTGATCGAATTGCCGGAATGTAAGCGGCCTGAGGAGATGAACCGGGTCAACGACCCTAAATTTTGCAAATACCATAGAATTGTCAGCCATCCAGTAGAAAAGTGCTTCGTGTTGAAGGAGCTAATTATGAACTTAGCTAGGCAAGGAAGGATCGAGTTGGATGTTGACGAAATTGCAGGGGCGAATGTTACCACAATTGTGTTCCGATCCTTTGATCCGGTACCATTGCCCGTATTGTCAAAAAGATCGGAGTTTCAATTTACGAGGGGCATGCACCAGAAGACTGGTCTATGTACAAAAGAAGTGGTGGGCGAACCAAACAATCAATGTGGTGATGGCTTTGTTGGTGATTCATCTTTTGATGACAATGAAGGATGGACGCTCGTTACTCGGCGAAAGTCTCGTATGAAGCGCATTCCTCGATGACAAAATGCTCAATCAAAGAAGGAGCGGCGAAAGAGAGGCTCGCACCGACAATCTAAGAACAAAACCAGACGGATGGCGAGGAGAGACTTCGAACAAGAAGATGAACCGTTAATCCAAGGGCCACGAACTCCAGTTATGCTAGGAGAATACTTTCCCAAAGTTTTCTTCGTAAGAGGGCCAATGGAGACAGTCCATATGACAACTTGCTATCAGGTAGATGACGAAAATGCCTCGGAAGGAAGATATGAAACTCATGAAGAGCGAAAGGTCTCAACACAGGCAGAAAATCCACCAGCGCATTCAAATATTGAAGAAAAAAACCAAATAAGTCAACTCCCTGAAGCCGTACGTGTAGCATTGGTAAAGGCATTAATGGATCTCGATATCCAACCAAATAAGATAAGGAAGACCAGAGAATTAGAGCCTGAGTCTCAAGACCATGTTATTTGCTGCGCGACGTGCGCTTCTATCACATTCACCGATGAAGACCTCTTGTTAGGATCTAAACCACATAATCGTCCACTTTTCGTGTCAGGGTATATGCGAGAACAAAAACTTAGTCGCATGCTTGTGGACGGAGGCTCAGCAGTGAACATCATGGACGAATTGTCTCGCAGTCGTCTCATGATTCAAGGCTTCAATCAAGGAAGACAAAGAGCTATGGGCATGATCAGAATTGAGCTCGTGATAGACGATCTAAAGTCAAACACCCTATTTCACGTGATTGATGCTAAGACCTCCTACAATCTCCTATTAGGAAGGCCGTGGGTGCATGAAAATGGGATAGTGCCTTCAACCTTACATCAATGTTCAAGTTTTACAGAGGAGGAGTAAAGAAAATCTTGGGTGACGTCAAACCATTTACTGAAGCCGAGTCTTACTTCGCGGATGCCAAATTTTACATGGATGAAGACATGGTATCTGAAGTTATTCATGTGGAGGTTCACTCAACAGGAAAAGCCATGCCAAGAAGAGAAGAGCATTCAAAGTGCCCTCCCGCAGAGGATGATGTTTCGAAGAAATCAAGAAGCACCTTGTCCGGACAAATGGGATCATCACCGACAGATTCACAGAAGGTGTCTACTCCCGTCCTCCGCTATGTCTCATCATCCCGACGGAAGGAAGGACAATCCCCATTTGGAGAAGAGGTAAAGCCAAGGAAATGGGGAGAAAGCGACATGAAGTTCTTGAAGGAGTCGACAACCATACCTTTACCCAAGTTGAATAATTCAGACGTTTCGAAATCTTCGGTACCAGGATTCGTCAGACCATCACAAGAGGCAACAAGATACAAATCTCTTCCGGTCACAAGAACAAAAGAATGTTTTGACCCTAATGCTTATAAGCTCATGTCAAAGGCAGGTTATGACTTCGGCTTATCTTCTTCGATGGGAGAGCTTAATCCAGATGTCACCGGAGAAAGGACACATGGCCTTAGCGAAACCCAAAAGAAGTTGAAGGAGCAAGGCTACACAATTGACTCAGCTAGAGCAGGCCTAGGTTTTACTCCTATCGCACCTGTCAAGATCTCTACTAGAAGAAAAGAAAAGAAAGTAGAAGCTCAACATATTAGTGTCGAAGCGGTTGAGGAGGAAGAAGAACCAAAGATTGTTAAGAGAGCCTCAGTGTTCGACCGTTTAGCCAAGCCCACCCAACGGACCTCAGTTTTCAGCCGCATAAAAGAATCAACATTACGACCTTCTGTGTTCAAAAGGATAACTGGGCATGATAGCCAAAGGGGAATTCAATCAGCCCCACGCAGATCAGCGTTAGAAAGACTTGGAGTTCCAAGCAAGTCATCTGAAGAGAAAAATCATGTCGAGTCAACGGAAGACAATGAAATTCGGAGCTTAATCCCGTCACGTATGAAACGTCACTCTACATTAGACGTAACTTCAGGTGACCAACTCAAAGTGAAACGACGAACAATCATACAAACTCGGGAAACTTTGAGTCAGCAAAACAAAAGTGACGATGAAGAAGCGGAGGTTCTAGCTGTTCATCACGTTACGATAAAAGAGCTCGACGAAGAGGAACCTTTCGAGGAGGAGGTTCATGATGCTCCTGCCGCATTAGAAGATGGAGGCCAAGTGACTGTTAATGAACTAAAAGAACTCAATCTTGGCACAAATGAAGACCCAAGACCTATCTTCATTAGTGCACTTTTGAATCCTAGTGAAGAGGAGTCCTATCATCAACTGCTACTTGAGTATAAAGATGTCTTTGCTTGGACATACAAGGAGATGCCAGGTCTTGATCCGAAAGTTGCTGTCCATCACCTTGCAGTCAAACCTGGAACACGCCCAATCAAACAAACTCAACGTCGCTTCCGTCCGGAGCTCCTAAGTCAAATCGAAGCCGAAGTTGACAAGTTGATTGCTACCGGATTTATTAGGGAGGTTAAATACCCGACGTGGATAGCAAACATCGTTCCGGTGAAGAAGAAAATCACTGGACAAATTCGTATTTGTGTTGACTTTCGAGACTTAAACGAGGCTTGCCCAAAGGATGACTTTCCATTGCTCATAATTGAGCTCATGGTTGATGCAACAACAGGTCATGAAGCCTTATCTTTCATGGATGGTTCATCTGGATACAATCAAATAAGAATGTCGCCAGAGGACGAAGAACTCACAGCCTTCCGCACTCCAAAAGGAATTTACTGTTACAAGGTGATACCATTTGGCCTCAAGAATGCAGGTGCGACCTATCAACGTGCAATGCAAAAGATCTTTGGAGACATGCTTCACAAGAATGTCGAGTGCTACGTTGATGACCTGGTGATCAAGTCAAAAAAAAGAGAAGATCACTTGAAAGACTTGAGAATGGTGTTTAACAGATTACGGAAATACCAACTCAAGATGAACCCATTGAAGTGTGCTTTCGGCGTCACATCAGGTAAATTTCTTGGTTTCATCGTTAAACATCGAGGCATCGAAGTAGACCATACTAAGGTTAAAGCCATCCAAGGTATGCCCGAGCCAAGAAATTTACGTGAGTTGAAAAGTTTACAAGGGCGTCTCGCGTTCATTCGGCGATTCATCTCAAACTTAGCAGGAAGGTGTCAGCCGTTCAGTCGCCTTATAAAAAAAGGATGTTCCATTTGTTTGGGATGAAGCTTGTCACAATGCATTTGAAAGCATAAAGAAGTACCTATCGAGTTCACCACTATTAGGAGCTCCTATTCCAGGAAAACCACTCATATTGTACGTTGCAGCTCAAGAGAGGTCAATTAGAGCCCTGTTGGCGCAAGAGAACGAGTCACATAAGGAGCGAGCACTCTATTATCTAAGCCAAACTCTTACTGGTCCTGAACTGAACTATACACCTATAGAAAAGACGTGTCTTTCACTTGTCTTTGCTATTCAAAAGTTAAGGCACTACATGCAAGCGTTCACGGTTCATCTAATTGCACGAGCTGACCCGGTGAGGTACGTTATGTCAAAACCAGTCTTGACGGGGCGTTTGGCCAAGTGGGCATTACTTCTCAATCAATATGAAATCATCTACACTCCAGCAAAGGCGGTAAAGGGGCAAGCTGTTGCAGATTTCCTAGCCGATCATCCAATTCCAGTAGACTGGGAAATTTCAGATGACTTACCCGACGAACAAGTCTTCTTCGCTGACGTTTCTCCTCTTTGGATGATGTTTTTTTACGGATCAGCTCGTAAAGATGGGGCGGGGGCTGGGGTAGTCTTCATGTCACCCGAGAGACACGTATTGCCCTCTTCATTCTCTTTAAGTGAACTTTGCTCGAACAACGTTGCAAAATACCAGGCTTTGATCATGGGCTTACAAATGGCCATAGAGATGAAGATATCGAGCTTAGAAGTATATGGTGACTCCATGTTAGTGATCAACCAATTGTTGACCCACTACGAAGTTAGGAAGGATGATCTAATTCCATATCACCAAATGGCCACGCAATTACTAGAAAGGTTTGACTTCGTGACGCTGAAGCATGTGCCAAGAAAGGACAACCAAATGGCAGATGCCTTAGCCAACCTTGCTGCTACGTTGGCATTGACAAAAGATGAAGCAATGAATCTTCCAGTTTGCCAACGTTGGGTCGTTCCATTAACACTTGGGGCATCGCAAGAAGGAGTCAACGTTATCTCGGTATTGTCCATTGACATTAATGACTAGAGGCAACCTTTAATCGATTATCTCACTACAAGGAAAAACTTCTTTTGCGACGAAATATTTAGCGACGAACCTAAATTTGGTCGCCAAAACTACAAATTGGCGACGAACTGTTTTTAGGTGGTTGCCATAAGATTTGTGATATTTAGACCTCATATAGGACTTGAGTCAAATAAAATTGCGACCAATTTCTTTGAAACAGCGACGAAATGTTTTGGTGAACTTGGCGACCAAACATATAATTGGTCGCCAAATTCTGAAAAGATGCGCGCGAAACTCAAAAATTGCTAACGACGAAAATATTGTGTGGCAAAGCTTTCCTGTGTCGTCGCTAAGTTAGAAGTCGCGCGTAAAAATTCGTGGGATCCGCGACAAATGTTTGCTTTCGTCGCAGACCAGTTTATGTGCCAAGGATTAAGCCAAAAAGACGATGTCGTTTGTGTTTGTTAGCTTATGGGCTGCCAAATTTTTTTGGGGCTAATCTAAAGAGTATAAATATAAAAATAAAAAATTGGTTCCTAACTCATCATTTCCTCTCAGACTCTCCATCTCGCACGCTCTTTCGCTGCTCCAACTTCGCCACCGACGTCGGCAAGCCTAGGGTCAGAAATCAACGATTTTCCCTTTCCCTCCTCCACTTTCCTATCGCACGCCCAGAGTCAGAAATCGACGGCTTCATCTCCAAAGTCTTTCTCACTACATGGTTCAACATCAAGGTTCTGGTGAGTTCACCTTGTCTGGCTTACCTTCTCACCTTGTTAATTTGCTTTTAAGCGCTGATTTTCAGCTGTAGATTCCGTTTGGTTGCTGAGAAAAAAACAACCAAGGAAAATAAGAACTGAATACTTAGGAATTTGAATCGGAACTGATTTTCAGTGCTTGATTTTTCCTTTTTGATATCTGAATAAAAATGATTTTTCCTTTTTCATGATTGTTCCCAATCTAGATTTTTGATGGCCTGAGTTATTTCCTACTCTCCATATATCATCTACCCTTCAATTATCTAGATTTCTGATTTTGATTCTTTCAAAATAATATCTGAGTTTTTGTTTTTGTTTGGTCTTAATAACAAGGTCGTTGCAACCCCTCAACCATTGAACTGGCGAAGTCCTCCTCTCATAATTTCCTTCATATGCTGCCTTTATGTTAGGTATGATGGCTATTTACTCTGTATGATTTGAGTTTTGTTTTGGAAATATTTACTTGGCCATCTATGATTTACAATCTATTTTCTTCTCTGTTTTGTATGTGTGTGCGTGTGTGCATACATATATATGCAGTTTGTGTATTCATTTGTAATGTGTTTAGTATGCTGGCTATGTTAAGGTTCTTGTATTTCATATGAATGCCCTGTTGTCCATTTGATGTGGGCTCTGTGTCAAATTTGAGATGTTTCACTTGGACACTTACCCAATAGTTATTTCATTTGTTATGTTTTAATGCTTTGAGTCTGATTGATTGTTTTTAAAGTCTTGGAAATCCTTTTAAATCTCTTCCAGCCACTTTTTTTCTTTTTTAACAAACCATTTCGGCTTTATGTGATGGTCACTGGCTGCTTGGATTTTATGATATGTAATTCAATTATCTTCAAGGATAAAGTTCTGCTGATTTGAAATGGTTTTATCATCAATTAGGGCATATGTAATTAAGAACTGTAAAGAATAATCATTTGTTTTGAAATTCAAATGAAAAGCCTAATTATTAGTCACTACACGAGAGGCATGTGACCTTAAGCCTAATTTTATTCACTGTACTTGATCTGACTCTATAAAATGGATGTGTAGATTACAATATTACTTTGAACCATTTGGTTTTATCTTGAGGGCTTTTTTCTTGGATATTTGGTGCTTCATGTGATGTCTTATTGTGTTACTGTTTTGGGTTAACTGGGAAAAATAATATTTTGTTTTATGATGATTGGTGAAACTTAGAGGGCGAAGGCATATAGTATTTTTTGAGTTTGAAGACTAATTTGGACTCAAGCCTGCCAAAAATATAGTGTCTAACTGATTCTGTTATCTTTTTTGCAGTAGGGTGTTTGAAATACTTGCTTAAGAGGTATGGATAGCTAAAATCTTGCTTCTGCCTACATTTTTTTTTCTGACTTGTGTCATGGATTGATGTAAATATAATCTGGAAAGTCTTGTTTTATCATCTTCAAGTTACTATATGTTTTCGTTAATATGTTTTAAGGTTTGCATATATGTCCCCTGAAAGTATTTATCAATTTCTTTTTGTTGGGAAAATGTAGAAGGGTGAAAATCCTACATACATTAGCAACTGGAACAACATGCATATGCATAAGGATAAGGGCATTTCGATCAACGAGGCTGCTTAAATTAAAGAGGTAAGGGGCAGTTCCTGTTTTCACAAAATGGTTGCTGGCCATGCCCTATTATGCATAGACCTAGCCATGTTGCATAACCCAGTTCAAACTAGCACCATTGTTGGGCCATTAAACGTAGTCTATTTTTCAGAACCAAAATCTCTTTATTTTCTTCTCTTTCTTGTTTTAAATCTCAAAACTGCTCTAAAAGGTCCATACCAAAAAAACCCAATTTCTATCCAATGAAACTTTAAAAGAATAATTGCTATTAAATTGCTAGTTGCTTATGTCTGCTTCCAGTCCATAAATGTAATGAATCAAGTCTAATGAAATTAAGTTTTATCCTACGATTGTGTCCCCTTTTGTTTTTTAAAACCTTGCTTCTTGAACTGAACTATGGGAATTTTTTTTTTCCCAGAGTAGTGCTGAAGTCTATTTTTTGACATGCTTCCTTAACTTAAATGCCATGAAATTTTGATGTGATGAAGTTTTCTGTTTCTATTTCTGATCTGGAAAGTTTCACACTATTTTGACTCGCTGAATTTTTAGTGAATTTCCCAAGTTGAAGTGTTCCTGTCGAAATTGTTTAACAAAATATTTATTTGGTCATCTTTGATTAACTGAAAACTACTTTTGTTGAATTGTCTTTTATGCTTAGCAATAGTTGAAGACCAAATTAAAGTGCCTCGAAAATTAGGAATGTCGGGCCATGTGCTTAAGCAAACTTTGTGTCTTGGGCTTGAAAATATGATAAAGAAGTATCTTCAAGACTTCTAGTTTTTCACTAGGACCATCCTCTGTTAAGGTGGGGATTATACTTTGGATTTAATGATTTATGTTGTCTAATGGGTTTGTGCTATATGCATGATATTAGTCTTTACATTGGTTTTTCGGAATTGTTTTTCTTACTCATTTGTGGTATTTGTTATTATCACAAAGGTATGCTTTAGACAGTTAATGTTGAGAGGTATGAAAATTGTTTTCTTACTCATTTCTCGAACATTCTTAAATATTGATGACCTGTAATCATTTTTCTTATGTAGATCCTAACTCTTTTTAATGGTTTATTTAGTTAAGATTGTGAATTTCAGCTTTTGGGCAAGATTTCTTGTAATAGTGTTGTTGAAAATTGTTTGTTTTTGCTCTCTCTCTCTCTCTCTCTATATATATATATATTTTTTATATTTAAATATTCTTGGTTTTGGCATCTTTTTGATAGTTGACATTTCCTTGTTTTCTTTCTTTTGTTAAGGAAGATGATTGATGAGTCTGAGGAGATCAAGCAACAATTGGCAGAGTGTTTGGGAATTCCACGATATTAGATCACAGTCCCTATCCCACAGGTGTTAATGATCATGACTACAAACTTGGAATTACAAAAGGCATAGTATACATGCATTTTTTTAGTCGAACCTAGTCTTAGAGTGGGGAAATAATTACTGCAGAACTTGGGTTTACCGAGGGCAAGAATATATGGAGCTTGGCCTCCAGTCTTTGAGTGGAATTCTTATGTCTACTATTTTTGGATATGTTATATGTACTTGAACAACTAGTATATGCTATTGTGTACTTTTCAATGAGAGATTTTTATTCATGTCATTTTCTATTGATCTATTTATCTAAATTTATTGTTTTCCGAAATTACATTATCTTAATGAGCAAAAGGTTAATATTATCACAAAACAGAATATAAATAAAATAATTAAAACACTAAAAATATACATATTTTAGCGACCAACTAAGTAAGCTTTAGCGACCAAATCTGGTAGTCACCAGAAACTGTCAGCGACGAACCAATCTATATGGTCGCCTAATCCACCCTCAGTTCGCGGCAAATTTTGGTATATTCGCGGGAACCTGTCATCATAGGCGACCAACTAATTATTGTAAGGCGACGAAAACAATTGGTCGCGTAACAGTTTTGGCGACGAAAATTATTTTTCGTCGCCTTTTGTCGATAATACTTTCAGCCACGAGCCTAAGGGGACGAAACTAGCGACGAAATAATTTCGTCGCTAAAGTCATTTGGCGACGAAATGTCAGCTTTTAGCGACCAAAGGAAATGGTCGCCAAAAGGGTTTTTCCTTGTAGTGTCTTGAACATGGGAAACTACCAGATGATTCGAGACATCGATCAGAGGTACGGCGTCGGGCACCTCGATTCATTTATTATAAAGAGATTCTATACCGTCGTTCATTCGAAGGCCTATTTCTAAGATGCTTGTTGGAAGAATATGCATTCAAAGCAATGGAGGAGGCTCACTCAGGTATTTGCGGAGCTCATCAATCAGGGCCAAAACTACATTTCCAAATAAAGAGGATGGGCTACTATTGGCCGACCATGGTCAAGGATTGCATGGATTATGTGAAGAAATGCCAAGCATGTCAATTCCATGCCAACTTTATACATCAGCCGCCGGAGCCGCTACATCCTACAATTGCTTCATGGCCATTTGATGCATGGGGTCTTGATGTGGTAGGACCCATAGCACCCAAATCTTCTGATGGTCATTCTTACATCCTTGCAGCCACAAACTACTTTTCAAAATGGGCGGAAGCTGTACCTTTAAAGGAAGTGAAGAAAGAAAACATAGTGAACTTTATCAAAGTGAATATCATTCATCGGTATGGTGTGCCGCGCTACATCATTACAGATAATGGAAAGCCATTCTCGAACCGGTTGATGGATAAATTGTGTGAAGACTTCGATTTCAAACAACGCAACTCTTCAATGTACAATGCCCCAGCCAACGGTCTTGCGGAAGCATTCAACAAAACTCTTTGCAACCTGTTGAAGAAAGTTGTTGGAAGAACCAAGAAAGATTGGCATGAAAGGATAAATGAAGCATTGTGGGCTTATCGGACGACATACCGGACGCCTACTCAGGCTACACCATACTCACTCGTGTATGGCGTGGAAGCAGTCTTGCCTCTAGAAAGTCAAATTCCATCATTGAGGATGGCCGTACAAGAGGGATTGACTGATGAAGAGAATGCAAAGCTACGTCTCTAAGAGTTAGAAGCACCAGACGAAAAGAGACTCGAAGCGCAACAGCGCTTGGAGTGTTATCAAGCTCGGCTTTAGAATGCTTTTAACAAGAAGGTGCGCCCCAGGTCTTTTCAAGTAGGAGATCTTGTCCTCGCATTACTTAGACCTATCATCACAACACACAAAATCGGAAGCAAGTTTACTTCGAAATGGGATGGGCCCTACGTAGTTCAAGAAGTGTACACAAGTGGTGCTTACAAGATCATAGCCGAGGACGATTTAAGAGTCGGTCCTATCAACGGAAAGTTCTTGAAACGATACTACGCATGAAATGTTACCAAGCTCCTGGCCCGCATGAGCCTAAACTGCGTACGGCATCCAACAAAAAAAGAAGTCCCTTGAACTACGTGATGACTTGATCCCTTTTCACCGAGGGCAGCTTGGATAAATAATTCTAAGTTCAGTCACATCAAAATAAAAACAAAGGGTTTTCCCCGTCAATTTAAGCCACTCCCAGTAATACTCGGTAAATGTAGATTCACCAGCTGTCGAGAGAGCAGAACCCCAATTCACTGCTCCATTATGGATTCGATCGCTAAGAAGCTCAAACGCCTTCGATGAACCGGTATCTATATGATGGGAGGACTTTAACTGTAAAACAGTGGAGTGAAGGTCCCTATCTGTAGACCTGGATTTTTTGAAGCTGCTGAGTTGACAAAACACCTCTTGCGACCAAAACGGAATATGAAGAGAATTGTCCACCTCAGATACTTCCGAAGTTATGAGAGGCGCACCTACAAGCAATGTGGTACCTTCATCCCGGTTATCACTTTCATCCTCAAGAATAGTAACAGTGCCTTTCTTGAAACACTTGAAGAAGGCCATCTGTATAAGATGAGCGACATGAAACAATATTTAGTATTAGGCTGGTGATTTCATACTATAAAAAAAATTATTAAAAAAAAAAAAAAAAAAAAGGAGCTTACTCGTACAAGTTTGAAAAGCCGGGTAAAGGTGGAATGTCTCAAGAAACAATTGTCACTCCTCTTCCTCTACGTAAAGCCTAAGCGCTTGAGCGGGTTATCACCAAGTCGGAGAGATGGTTCAAACCCAAGCGGTATAGGACGTCTACGTTCTTCACTCGTCCTCCACTTACGTAAAGCCTAAGCGCTTGAGCGGGTTATCACCAAGTCGGAGAGATGGTTCAAACCCAAGCAGTATAGGACGTCTACGTTCTTCACTTGTCCTCCACTTACGTAAAGCCTAAGCGCTTGAGCGGGTTATCACCAAGTCGGAGAGATGGTTCAAACCCAAGCGGTATAGGACGTCTACGTTCTTCAATTGTCCTCCACTTACGTAAAGCCTAAGCGCTTGAGCGGGTTATCACCAAGTCGGAGAGATGGTTCAAACCCAAGCGGTATAGGACGTCTACGTTCTTCAATTGTCCTCCACTTACGTAAAGTGTGGGTTATCACCAAGTCGGAGAGATGGTTCAAACCCAAGCGGTATAGGACGTCTACGTTCTTCAATTGTCCTCCACTTACGTAAAGCCTAAGCGCTTGAGCGGGTTATCACCAAGTCGGAGAGATGGTTCAAACCCAAGCGGTATAGGACGTCTACGTTCTTCACTCATCCTCCAATACGTAAAGCCTAAGCGCTTGAGTGGGTTATCACCAAATCGGAGAGATGGATCAAACCCAAGCGGTATAGGACGTCTACACTCTTCACTTTCTTTCAAAGTACCTATTGTAATATATATATATATATGTATAAATATCATCATATAAAATAAAATAAAAAAATGATTGAAAGAGTAATAGATGTGCAGCAGCGAAAAAAAAAAAAGGGTTATTTCGAGCTACTTGGACCAGTCCAAGCTGAATGGGGGCAGCCCAGCATGCCCACTTCTCCAGCTAGCACGAAGGCCCAGCAATTGTCGCAGCCCAACATGCATCCATCCAGCCCCACGTCGCGAACAGCCCAGCTGGCTTCCTGCCCCAGATCCAGCAAGAAGGCCCATGTCGCGCAAGGCCTGCTCCGCATTCGAGGCCCAAGGGAAGCGCCAGTTTGCTCCAGCTGTTTGCGAGGCCCGCCTCCACTTCGAACCCATGGCGCGCCTGGCCCGCTTGCTCTAGCTCCAGCACAAGGCCCAGCATCTTCTCCTGGCTCCAGCCCACGTCGCACACCAAGGCCAGCGCCCCATGCTTTCACTTCGAACCCAGCATTTCCTCCTAGCCTGCCAACCTTCCAGACCTCCAACGATGCATGCAGGCCTGCCAACCTTCTACCCTCCAATCTTGTTTTCAAAAAAAAAAAAAAAAAAGAGCAAAAAGACAAAAACTGACGCAAGCATAGTAAATTCGTATGCCAAGGGAATTTGTTGTTCATCCATCAAGCCTTGATATGCCCCAAACGGTGGGTTGTGGTGACTATAAAAAATAAAATAAAAATTTCAATGTCAGTCTTCTTTGTTCCGCTGGCTGCAAGCATGCACATATATATATATGTATGAGAGAGAGAATCAGACAACGAAGGAAAAGAAACAACTCTCCAAAAAAAAAAAAAAATACACCACATGCAAAAAGAAGAAAACATAATGATGTTGGTCTCTCACCCATCATTACATCCACTTTCTCCCACTATGTTTCTTGCCGAAGAACCCGGCTTCTCCCTCGGTGTGTAGCTCACAAAACACACTTATTACATTTTATAAACCCATGCAACAACTCTCCAAAAAAAAAACCACATGCAAAAAGAAGAAAACATAATGATGTTGGTCTCTCACCCATCATTACCTCCACTTTCTCCCACCGTGTTTCCAACCGAAGAAACCGGCGGATGTTACCAAAATCAACTCAACATAATGATGTGGATCTCATCATTATGTCTCTGGTCCACGTAAGAGATGATGATGGTTCTTTCCCTTGCTTACCGAAGAAACCGGAAGGGCCGAAGAAACCGGAAGGATTTTTTCCGCAGTCCACGTAATAATGACAAGGAGAGACATAATGATGAAAGGAGAAAAGTATTCCAAAAGTAAAAGTAATGATGGCAAGGGAAAAACATTTCACCAATAGACATCATCATGGTGTCAAGAGATGATGATGGTTCTCAAAAGAACCATCCCTTGCTTGCCGAAGAAACCGGAAGGGCCGAAAGAAACCGGAAGGATTTTTTTCCACAAAAGTAGTCCACGTAATAATGGCAAGGAGAGACATAATGATGAAAGGAGAAAAGTATTCCAAAAGTAAGAGTCATGATGGCAAGGGAAAAACATTTCACCAATAGACATCATCATGGTGTCAAGAGATGATGATGGTTCTCCCTTGCTTGCCAAAGAAACCGGAAGGGCCGAAGAAACCGGAAGGATTTTTCCACAAAAGCAGTCCACATAATAATGACAAGGAGAGACATAATGATGAAAGGAGAAAAGTATTCCAAAAGTAAGAGTCGTGATGGCAAGGGAAAAACATTTCACCAATAGACATCATCATGGTGTCTCTTCATTACCAAAAAAAAAAAAAAAAAAAAAAACCAACGTGGGAAATAAAAGGCCAATGTTGGAATTATGGTTCATTGGATATTATTAAGTTTAATAATATCACCCAAAAAAAAAAAGAAAAAAAAAAAGAGGAAAGTAACACTTCAAGCTGCACCTCCTACATGTGACAAAGCACATGTCTACAATGCATCATGAAGTGGGGGCAATTTGTAGACAAAGAAATTTTGGTGCAATAAATTCCATTGGACGAGAAAATAATTAGGGTTCGGTGGATTAAATTGTGGGCCCCATAATTCGCCCATGTGGCGTGTGACTCATCAAAATTGGATTAGTTGTCAAAAGGTGACACGTGTCGACATCCGACGGAGTGCATCAAACGGTTCAAGATGAAAGAAGAGCCTATAAATAGGAGGCTTCAAGATGAAGGAAAGAAGAGAAAACCTAGCATTCAGACGAAGCAGAAAACTCCTTGCATTCTTCACCTACACTTTGGAAGAGCCACCAAGCACAACAAATACGTGCCGGTT
The DNA here is from genome assembly GCA_020226455.1 of Prunus salicina. Taxonomy (NCBI): domain Eukaryota; kingdom Viridiplantae; phylum Streptophyta; class Magnoliopsida; order Rosales; family Rosaceae; genus Prunus; species Prunus salicina. The sequence goes on from CM035342.1 coordinate 13,896,352, forward strand.
CTTCCACCCTAGAAAATTCCAAACACCAAACAAGCCTTGTGCTACCCGTTTGATCAAGATCAAGTCTCTACGACCCTTGCATCAAACACAAATTTTCTTTAAACACTTTGGAGATCGAATCAAAGGATTCAAAACAGAGATTGTAACCCCAAATTTCATAAATACAATTATTATTTTGTACACGTGTTCTTGTCTCGTTTGTCGCAGGAAATTCGTGTTTACAATAACAATTAAATTTTTTATTTAAATTTTGTATTCCTATTTCCATAGTACATGAAAATACTGATAAAATGTGAATAAAATATGTATTATTGCACAATATTGAAAAACAAACTTATTCGTAAAAATACATATGTAAGTATATAATATGTGAAAAATACATTTTTTTAACACATAACTTTTCATATAATTAAGAAGTGTACAAAAACATTAGTATTTAAAATATATATATATATGTGTACACACGTGTATAATACGCAAATAATTTCCTAAGCATTTAAAAAATCAGGCTAAAAGTCACTTTTGATCCTTATAGTTTACCTCTTTTTCATGTCCTTGTAGTTTCAATTTGATAAATTGTGCCTTTGTAGTTTCATAATTATAGCAATTCAAGACCAAGTCAAGAATTCCATCAATTCCTTTCACGACGTCAATGGTATTTCCTTCCATTTTCGATTAAAAAAATTAGAAACTTAAAGTTTATTTATTTTTAATCGCAAACAAGAAACATGCAATTGATTTATCATTGAAATGAAATTCCCAAGTGACCAAAGTAGCAAATAAAAATAAGAACATTCCCAATCTAGCTTTAAAACCTAAAGTCAAAATCTCGCTCAAGCATATCATCTTAGAGTTTTCCTTGAATTGACGGAAATACTCTTGACATCGTGGAAGAAATTTGTGACTTCTCCTTATAATTGTTACAATTATGAAACTATAAGGGTATAATTGACCAAATTGAAATTATAGGGATGAAAAGTGAAAAAGAGGTATATTAGAAGGACTAAAAGTGCCTTTTGGCAAAAAAATTTGTTTTACACGTGGCGCAAAAGCAATGGCTATTGGAAGGAAATCACATGTACCTTCCAACACCTAATCAATAGATTCGGTTTGAGTAATACCGTTTAGCCCTAAGACATTTCCCTCCATTTGAATCATACCCGTTTCCGCCGCCGCCGCCGCCAGCAGTCAACAGCACAGGTTGTCATCGCCATCACCAACCTTCTCTCCGAGCCCTCATCCACCCGCGAGGTTAATGTTGATGGGTGTGATTGATATATACAACGCTTCCTCACTCCGACTGACCAATATCAGCATCAGTCGCGGACCCAGTTGTGGAACTGAAGGGAACAAGAGGACGGTGGTGGCTATGGCTTCCACAACCCCTGTGCAGAAAAAAGTCAGTGAGGTTCAACAGCGTTTGACCGGTGACTCGTTCATTCGAACCCATTTGAGGAATTTGTCTCCTTATCAGTCCATTTTGCCATTTGAGGTATTTCAATCTAAACGCATCCTTTTCCCTCTTCGAATCGATTTGAAGTCTTTTTTTTTTTGGAGTTTTGGTGAACGTTTCTGAGAAAAATGGTGAATGAGGTCTGAGCTAGACTTGATAATGCTTGATGCGGAGTTATAAAGCTCTTGCTATTTTCTTTTTGGTGAAAATTGAGCTTATAGATAATTTTCTATTATGTGTTTTAATTGTATATAATTTAAAAGGATGCAATGGCTGCATATAAGTTTCTTTTTGTTTATCTCGATTCAGTTGTCTGTATAACGCATCTTATTTATAATTCAAGTTTGGCTTAAATGAGCCAGAAATTCAAGTTTGGCTTAAATGAGCCAGAAATTCAAGTTTGATTGAGAAGTAATTTTCTGTGAACTAGTATTTGATTTTAGCATCTGCAATGCATTATTAATATTAGTCAGAAATTTTTTAAAAAACTGAGCTGGAGCAGCCTGTTCTTAATAAACCTGGATTGAGTGCCAAAGAATCTCATGCTTGCATAATATATTTTCTTTTCTGCTTCAATGTACCTGATCTTGATTAATCTTAAATGTTATTTAAACAAGTAAAAGTTAGGTCTTTTTCCCGGTGGGGATGTATTTCTCTTCTACTGTCGATGGTATTTTCAAAAATTAGTATTTATGCAGTCTGCTAAAGAAACGGTTAGTCTGGACTTTCTTTTTGTTTCTTCTGATTCCGGTACATAATTGGTTCCATTATGATGGTTGTGTAGGTTGAATTAGACATCTCTCAATAACTATTTCAATTGGTAAATTTCTGGCCAACTAGTGACTAAGTTTCTTTGGCTACAGGTTTTGTCTGCCCAACTTGGAAGGAAGCCTGAGGACATTATCAAATTAGATGCAAATGAAAACCCTTATGGTCCTCCTCCGGAGGTTAGTCATATGTGCCACTGTACTTTGTTTTTAAGCACAATAATTTTTTATACTACAAATGATGTGGTGGAGTTAGTTGTTTATTGGTTTCCAGCCTGTGTTAAGTGGCATCATGCCAAGCTTTTTAGACCCCTTTATGTCCTTACTGCAATTTCAGATTGTTTGTAGGTTTTTGAAGCTTTGGGTGCACTGAAATTCCCATATATCTATCCCGACCCTGAAAGCCGTCGGTTACGTGCTGCCCTTGCAAAGGATTCAGGGCTTGAATCTGATTATATTCTTGTTGGGTGTGGTGCGGATGAGCTCATTGATTTGATTATGAGGTTATAAATGAAACATTATGTTTGTATAAGATTCCAAACCATGCTATCCTTTTTTTTTTGTCTATCAGCCCCTGATTTTGTCTTTCCTTTGTCCTTGATTAAAATATTGCTGAAGATGTGTGCTTGATCCTGGTGACAAGATTGTTGACTGCCCTCCAACGTTCACAATGTATGAATTTGATGCTGCAGTAAATGGGGCTTCTGTCATTAAAGGTAAAGATGGCATTCTGTTTAATTTTTTGTTGGTAATTTTATCTTAGAATATTTTTAACTTTTTATCCTTGAATACAAATGAAACTTTTGGTATCGCAGCTCTTGTACTTTGATGTACAGTATGTGTGTATAATCTGTAAGTGTTCAATGGAACCCTGCAGTGCCAAGGAAGTCGGATTTTAGCTTGGATGTAGACGTCATTTCAGATGTTGTCGTACAGGAAAAACCTAAATGCATATTCCTAACTTCTCCCAACAATCCAGATGGGAGGTAACTGAAACTTGTTTCTTTCCGTGCATAGTTTTGTTATTCTTTTGCCCCAAGATTGAAATGAGGGCACTTGTGTGTTTTATATTATACAGTCCATTAATGAAACTGTCTAGGCTACACACTGAAAAAAATTATTAATAAAATGGATAATCTATGGTATTAAGATTTGGAATTTGATTCTGAAGACTTTTTTTTTTTCCTTTTATATTAACAGAAACTGTATGGTTTCTAAAATATGAATTTTACACTAATTTTTCTTGTTCTACCTATTCTATGGCAGTATAATCAGTGACGAGATTCTCTTGAAAGTCCTTGAGCTTCCTGTATTGGTGGTGCTGGATGAAGCATATATTGAGTTTTCAGGACTTGAATCACGGATGCAGTGGGTGAAAAAGCACGAGAATCTAATTGTACTTCGGACTTTTAGCAAACGAGCTGGTATTCTTGATCTTAAATTTCTTGTTATAATTCTGGTTGGGTACTATTAACAGTAAATTTCTAGCAATAAAATTTTTGTGATCTGTAAATAAATTTCTACTGACAATATTTTGGTATCAAGCCTGTCAATAAGTTTCTAGTGACAATATTCTATGAACAACAATTTCTTGTTTTCTTTTGTGAAATCATTTTCTTCTGAGAACTTGTATGTTGGTCGATATAATTTTATTTCGGTACTGTTGACCCTGTTAATAAAAGAATTTATGATCACAATGGCATGGTTTTGGCAACACAAACTATAGTTCTCCTTTGGTACTGTTGGACCTGCTAATCAATTTCCAGTAACAGGATTTGCAATCCAAATTTTCATGTGTTGTATAAATTTTTAGTTTGTTAGTTTCAACCTTTTTGTAAATGGTTAAATTTTTATGGAATGTGAAAATGGTGCAGGCTTAGCTGGACTCCGCGTGGGATATGGAGCATTTCCACTGACCATCATTGAATATCTTTGGAGAGCAAAGCAACCATATAATGTGTCTGTTACTGCTGAAGTTTCTGCTTGCGCAGCATTGCAGAATCCCACCTATCTTGAGGTTATGAATGTTTGGATTTCTCCCATTCCTGTTAATCTTAATAATTGAACTATGTCAAGACTAGGTCCGAGAAGGTATCATTTGTGCTTGTCACTATATTTAATATGGCTTTCAACATGTACCAGACTGTGAAAGATGCTTTGCTACAAGAAAGGGAGAGGCTTTACAACCTTCTAAAGGAGCTGCCATTTCTCAACCCATATCCAAGCTATTCCAATTTTATTCTGTGTGAGGTTACATCGGGAGTGGATGCTAAGAAGCTGAAGGTAGTTTTTTACTTCTTATAGCATGGCGTCATCATCTTAGAAAACTTTTGGTTCTGCACCCAATGTATTGCAATCCACCAATTCATATTGTTAGGGTTTCAGTAATAGGGGACTGAAATGAAAGCTTCAGTATTATAGAATTCTTGGAATATCCACAGTTTTAGTAGTTCCCCTAAGTTGGAGTGTATTCCTGGTTGGACTAGTTATGAAAGGCAAAAGTCATATATTTCAATAAATAACAAGTTATATGAAATATAATAGAAGTTATGAAGATTTCTCTAGGGAGTATATGATGCAATTCTTAGCTACACTTCGCAGGGCTTGTCAAGTACTATTTAACAGGGCTTGCTAAGAATAGAGAATGTAGATTCTCAAAAAAGAATAGAGAACCTGAGAACACATTCGAACCGAATGCTAGAAACTATGTCAATTGTAAATTAGAAAGACAGGCCTGAACATTTTGGTGTTACCGAAGACAGTTTGAAGTTGTATCATGTGCTTTTCACCACTAAAACTTGTATAACGTTTGAATCATGTACTCCTCTGTATTTCGTTTGAACATTCTATGGTTTCAATTTTGATACAGGAGGACCTAGCAAAAATGGGTGTGATGATTCGTCACTACAACAACAAAGAGTTGAGGGGTTATGTTCGCATATCTGTCGGGAAGCCTGAACATACGGATGCATTGATTGATTGCCTCAGACGCTTGTCCTAACGCAGTACCTTTGTTAGGCATCACTATGTGTAGATTGAATACATTAATAAGCCTTGTACTTTTTATCAGATTGAATTATATATGTGACTAATTCCATATGATTGAGATATTATATGCGTGTCTTAATTACCAGGGGGCAAAATAGTCTATAAAATTCACTCTTTCCTGTTATGTCTCCTTCAAACAGTTGTCTGGTCCTTTCTTCGTTTCATTGCAGTGCTCATTTGTTTCTGAAAGGCCAAAGATTCCAGGGTACATTGCATTGCATATAAATTTTTAAAAAAAATGTAACTAGAATATCTGCAAAAAATAAAATAAAATAAGAACTAGAAACTCATTTATGATCATGGCAATCTCAATCATGTTTTGGATTTGTTAACCACTAGAATGGTTCTCCAAGATGCAAATATTAAATCTTAATCATACAATACATAATGTAACTTTTTTCATTTTCATTACCTTGGAGAGAATCGAACTCTTGACTTATTCTAATTCTAACCTATTATCGCACATTCCCTTGCCAATGGAGTTAATCCCGATGACTTGAGAAAATACAAAATAGTAACTTTCACATCATATTAAAGGGAAATAAAAAGAACTAACTATTATGTTAGAAAAAGTGTCGTTAAAAAAGAAGAAAAGAAGTAACATTTCACAAAGAATACCAAACGATTCGGTTATCAAAGTAAAATGCGGTCAATGTTTCAAAGAGAAAAAAAAAAAAAGGCAAAACGACACATATAGTCCCTGTGGTTTCCAACTTTTACCACTAAGGTCCCTGTGGTTTCAATTTCGTCACTTTTGCCACTGTGGTTTAAGAGTCCAAGCAATTCGAGGACATTTCTCAATTTCCGTCAAATCTCTTTTAGTTCTGTTAGAGCATCAGCACGTGCCCCTCACATGGAAGGGCATTACGGTCAAATCGAGCCATATCATAAACCTAGAACGATGGCTCAGCCTTTCCCATTCGAATTAGGCAAATTTGGGGGAAGTTTGGAGATGTCGAACTCTGGCCAAGCTCCAAGGTGTCAATTCTGTAATAGCGAAATGAGATTGGGAATCTCCAAGACAGATAGGACTCGTGGGAGACGTTTCTGGAAATGCACTAGATCTTATGTAAGTGCAAATTTATTTTTGTCAATTTTTGGGTATAAATGGTGAATCTGGTTTTGTGTTATTAATTTTGGAATTGTGCTATGCAGGGAACACTTTATTGTGCTGGATTTATATGGGATGATGAACCAATTAGATTCAATCAAGGAAGCAGAGAGAATGAAGCAGTGAGAGGAGGTGAAGGCATTAATGGCTGCTTGGAAGATGAATTGCAGAAGCCCAAAAAGTTGCAAGATTCTACTGTAAATTCATTAAATGGAATTAGGGATTTGTTGCTGTTGATTTGTGGATTTCTAGTATTAATTTCTGTGTTGTTGATCATGGTTGTGGTTATGAAGTTGGTAAAAAATTGAACGTTGGCACCATTCCCATCTGTTTAAGTAAATTGAATGTTGTAGTGTGTAAATTGAATCTTGTAGTTCTTTTGGTTTTTGAAGGAATGTGGAATGGAAGATTGAAATTGCCTTATTCAATTGACCTTTGTTGCAACAGCCGATGAGGAGGAATACAAGGATGAACAAGGGGAGTATGAGGAGGAAATGTAACAGCCATTATTTTTATTTCGGTTTGCGCACAGTCGGGCAACATTTGCATTGAAAACATGCAATTGCATGATGGTGATGCAATGCAAGAGTGACTGTGCGCAAACGAAAATAAGAAAAATGGATTGTATTTTATTGTACAGGCATAATTAGACATATTTTTTACATGGGATTTTACCTTAATGCCCCTTCACTTATTCAATACCTAACGGCGCCCTAACAGAACTAAAAGAGATTTAACGGAAATTGAGAAGTGTCCTCGAATTGCTTGGACTCTTAAACCACAGTGGCAAAAATGACGAAATTGAAACCACAGAGACCTTAGTGGTAAAAGTTGGAACCCACAGGGACTACAGGTGTCGTTTTGCCAAAAAAAAAAATTGCTGCCAATGACTCAATTGTATTGCCCAAAAAAAGTATAGTATATTAGTTATAGTACAAGCCAGAATGAAGAATTACAGAAACAACAAATTCACAATATCCATTTTCTGGTGTAAAACACATGGAATATGATTATATATTATTTATAAAGGCAGTTAGTTGCCTATTGGCTACTTGAGAACCGACCTCATCAGAATGAAATTAAGAAATTATTCTGTTGTCAGCTCTCAGCTTATTGGCTCAGTGTCTGACGCCAAATGCTTTGAATGTCCTGCCTCTGCTCTGCATGAGATGGGATGAAAACCACTCCCCTAAATGAAAATGACGGGCAACGTAATCATTATTGATCACCTACTTAAAATTAATCAAGTACGGCTAATCATGTATTCTTAAAGGAAACACAATTATATAACTTTAACACTTGGATGCTGGATAAATTTTGTTTGTTTATTGTTCTCAAATGTTTAAACTATTTTAAATAGGGATGAAAAAGTAACTAAGATATAACTTTTAATGCCGTTTTTACTTGAATGGAGGAAATTATGAATCGGAGAAATGTGCAGTAGGGGAGAGAAGAATTGGAATTGGAGCATGAATTGTCGTGAAACCTGCACACTTTTTGATTCCGTATGTGTGAGAAAGTCATTATTTAGGGAAATAATTAATAAGGGAGAGTAGAAATTAAAATTAAATTACAGATTGTGACGTAAACCTTCACTTTTTAATTTTGTATGTGTGTTGATAAACGCAGATGAAATCAATAATATTAATTATTTCGTTCTCATTCTATTTATTTTTTATGCTTTTTTTTTTTTTTTTTGGGTGTGTGTTTCTCTTGTACTTCATTATTAATTTACTAAAAAAAATATGGGGGGATTTTATTTATTTTAAAACCCAATCAATGCAGCTTTTAACTTTGAAGTATATCTCTGGGTTGAGTGGGCTATGACTTGGTTGATAGAGATCTCAACAGGACAAATCTGTCTCAACAACTGGCGATGACTTTGGGAGAGTGAGCAACTCAGCCAACTTTATAACCAACCTAACCGTCATCTGAAGTCTGGTAGTTGAAGCTACGGAGGGAAAGTCCTAGAGAGAGAAACTGATCCTAAAACCTCAGGAGAAGCAAAGAAGCTCCAAAAAACCACCCAAAATTCACACACAATTAATTTGTTTATCTCCTGTCTCTCTCTCCCTCTACCTTCTCTTCAAAGATCCAATCTTCAGACAGACCAATAAAAATGCCGACTTTCTCATCTTCTTCTTCTCACTTGTCCTCAGTCAGACAATTGATTTCTCTCTCTCATTCCCAACAGCTACTGCTTAATTTTGAAACATGGGCTGGTTCAAAATCCCCTCCATTTTTACTTCATATAATCACACCCACCTTCCTTACTACAACCCAGCTCGCCAAAACTTGGTAAACAAATCCGAAACCCAGAAAGATGGCGCCGCCAACAAGGTCTTTCGATTTTTGCGCAGGCTTATGTCCGGAGGTTTGTTGAAGTTTTTTGCTGGTTCTGTTTTTATGTATGAATGGATTTTCTCTTATTGGAGCTATTTCTGATGTGGGATTGTGCTGTTTCTGTGGAATGTGCAGGAAAAATTGATGGAGGGTCAAGGACTGAGGCAGAGGAGAAGCTCTACGCTTGGATATACGCCTTGGCGCAGTCCGACAAGGATATGGTTTTCGAGTATGTTCAATCCACAGAAAGGGGTTAGTGTCCTTAGTTACTCACCTTAATTATCTGTTCTGTTTTTAACCAAAGGTATTAGGGAATGAGAACTTTGAGATTTGTTTTTCTGATAGATGCAAGTGTGTTTGTAAAAGAGACTGACTGAATGTATTACATGGTTGTCTCCATTGTTATACGGATGTTGATCCATAAAATGTATGGGGAAGTTAGTTGAATTTGAATTGCTTTATGAAATGCCAAGATATAGGCAAATTTCTCAGTTGAATTTGATAATTATAAGGCTAGGTTGGTACATTTTGCAGTATTTTCATGTAAGCACGAATTATAAGGCTAAAAGAAGTTGTAGCTCCTTGCAATCGTATAATAGCTCTGGAGTTTCGCTTCGCTGCAGGATTAAGCTTTGCTGAAGCTGAAAGGAGATTGAAGGAAAACGGACCGAATGTTCCTATTGATTATTCTTTTCCAAGCTGGTGGCATATTTTGTGGAATGCTTTCTTCCATCCTTTCAATATCATATTGATTGTCTTGTCTGTAATCTCATACTTTACAAGCGACAGCCCGAATGGATGTATCATGCTTGTTTTGGTTTTCATAAGTGTCTCCCTCCGATTCTATCAGGTATTTCTTGCTTAGTTTGTTCAATCAAATAGGCTCCATATCTTTCAATCAAATGGGATTGATTTTCCATGTTCCTTTCAGGAATATGGCAGTTCAAAAGCGGCCATGAAGCTTTCAGAATTTGTAAGGTGCCCAGTCAAAGTTCAAAGATGTGCAGGTAGAGTTTACCAGACGGAGCTAGTGGTACAGATTGACCAAAGAGATGTTGTTCCTGGTGACATTGTCATTTTTGAACCTGGAGACCTTTTTCCTGGTGATGTGAGATTGTTATCTTCGAAACACCTTGTCGTAAGGTACAGTGCCTATAAAGCTTTCTTCTTATAAAAGTATTTTTGAGTTCTTTTATGTCATGCTTCCTTTTTTAGATTAAGTGATCACTCCATACTTCTTGAACAGCCAGTCATCATTAACAGGAGAGTCTTGGACAACTGAAAAAACTGCTGATATCAGAGAAGATCAAAGCACTCCATTGCTTGATCTGAAGAATATTTGCTTCATGGTATGTACAATAAGGCCTTAAATTGTTCAAATTATGCCGGAACATTTCAATACCGTACACGTAACATCAGAGGGTGCAACTCTTAAATTGAAAAAGTTTGGGATTAAGACTTCATTAATGGGATTTCTTTAAAAAAATTCATGATTAAGTAGGAATTTCCTGCTTAATATGTTTTGGTAATATTGCATGTTACTGAACAATTATATAATTTCCTGCTGTTATATAAAAAATTCAGGGGACGAATGTGGTATCAGGTGGCGGAACTGGTCTAGTGGTTTCCACTGGATCTAAGACATACATGAGCACCATGTTTTCAAACATAGGGAAGAAGGAACCACCAAATGATTTTGAGAATGGCGTCCGCCGCATATCTTACGTGCTGGTTGCTGTTATGCTAGTTGCAGTCACCGTCATAGTTGTAATTGACTACACTACATCTCATGATCTGACTGAGAGCTTCCTTTTTGGAATCTCGGTAGCAAGTGCACTAACTCCTCAAATGCTTCCTCTCATAGTTAACACAAGTCTTGCAAAAGGAGCACTTGCTATGGCCAAAGACAGATGCATAATCAAAAGCTTATCTGCAATACGAGACATGGGATCTATGTGAGTATATACATGACTATATATATATATGGACATATTTGTGTGGAAGGATAAATCTTACCACAAACTGATAAGTGCCTGAAATGATGATGATTTGGTGGCTTTTGGAATGGATACAATCGTCTTAAAGTGGAAATGTGCATATAAGGCTAGGCCTTTATGTACTACATTGTATGCATTTTGTCAAGCTCCAGTGCAAGCTTCATCGGATTATACTAGTCCTGTGTTGAATTCTTTTTTTCTTTTTTCTTTTTTTTTTTTTTTTTTTTCCTGAAGAGGGTGGACGGGGGTGATGTTGACTTAAGAGTGTTAGATTCAGATAATTAACACTCAAATTCACCGGTACTTGACTATATGATGTTAAACTGAAGGGGACCCATTGTGGCTCTCAATCCAATTCTCTTTTATGCTGAAATGGAGATATAGTTAAAAACTTGACAAATTGTAAGGTAGAGCAATGCCTGATCTGAATTTCAGAAAACTATTTTCAGTGTTGCATTGTGCTATCCTGAAATTCTCTTGCATAATAGAATTGTAGCAGCCAACTTGCCTTCCATTTGCAGAAAACATGAAAGAAAATTAGGTAGAATATGTACTCTTGCATATCGCTTCATCATTTTCCGAAATTTATTGTCATAGAAGTTTTTGAACTTGAACTTCCATATTAAATGTGTTCTCTTTGTTACAGGGATATCTTATGCTTTGACAAGACTGGTACACTCACCATGAACCGGGCAATAATGGTTAATCATCTTGACAGCTGGGGGTTATCCAAGGAAAAGGTTTTACAGTTTGCTTTCCTTAGCTCCTATTTCAAGACCGATCAGAAGTATCCCCTCGATGATGCAATTCTGGCACATGTATATACCAATGGATATAGGTTCCAGCCATCCAAGTGGCAGAAATTAGATGAGATTCCTTTTGATTTCATAAGAAGAAGAGTGTCTATTATCATGGAAAGAGAAGCAGAAGACAAAAGCCGTCATATTTTTGACAGAGTCATGGTGACAAAAGGAGCTCTGGAAGAAGTAATGAAAATTTGTTCTTCTATAGAGGATGTTGACAGCGGCACAAACATAACGTTCACTTCTGAACACCACCAAAGGATTTTAAATATGGTTGAAGAAATAAGCAATGAGGGACTAGGAGTTATAGGAGTAGCAATAAAGAGCCTTGATACGGTGTGTCTGGATATCTTTCTTACTCAACTTCTGCATTTAATGAATTCAAGTGCATTTGCTTCTTTCAAAATTTTGCATGTTTCCTAGTAGTCCATCTAATACACAATTTCTTGCTAAAATATTAAACATGCCACTGTGGATTAATTATTCCTATATAAAGTCCTTGACCTTGGTATTTGCTGAACTTGAACAGAGATGTGAGAACGGCGCACCAAAAAGAAAAAGATTTCTGCTACCTTATAATGTTTACTAAGATGAAATTTTTTGTGATAATGCAGGAAACAAGTTATCAGCGCAAAGACGATGATGAAACTTCTGAATCAGACATGGTTTTCCTAGGCCTCATAACGTTTTTTGACCCACCCAAGGACACGGCAAAGCAAGCTCTGTGGCGGTTGGCAGAGAAGGGAGTGAAAGCGAAAGTACTAACAGGTGACTCTCTCTCCCTAGCTATAAGAGTTTGCAAGGAAGTTGGTATCAGAACAACCCATGTAGTTACAGGGCCAGAGCTTGAGCTACTCAACCAGGAGTCCTTTCATGAGACCGTTAAAAGAGCAACAGTACTAGCTCGACTCACCCCAACGCAGAAACTCCGAGTTGTGCAGTCGTTGCAGACGGTTGGTAATCACATAGTTGGCTTCTTGGGGGATGGAGTAAATGACTCGCTTGCCCTGGATGCAGCCAATGTTGGTATATCAGTTGATTCAGCAGCATCAGTTGCAAAAGACTTTGCTGACATTATCTTACTGGAGAAAGACCTTAATGTCCTCATCGCCGGCGTTGAGCATGGTCGGCTCACATTTGGGAACACAATGAAGTACATAAAAATGTCAGTTATAGCCAACCTAGGAAGCGTTCTCTCAATTCTCATAGCAACCGTGTGCCTCAAGTATGAACCGTTGACTCCTCGACAGCTTCTTACACAGAACTTCTTGTATAGTGTGGGCCAGATTGCAATCCCATGGGACAAAATGGAAGAAGATGCTGTAAAAGTCCCACAAAAATGGTCCCAGAAAGGCTTACCCATGTTCATTTTGTGGAATGGCCCTGTGTGTACTCTCTTTGATGTAAGCGCACTTCTGTTCCTTTGGTTCTATTATAAGGCTAATGGTGTGGAAGACAGTATGTTCTTCCATTCTGCTTGGTTCATTGAAGGGCTTCTCATGCAGACTCTAATTATCCACCTGATCCGGACCGAGAAAATTCCCTTCATTCAGGACCTTGCCTCATGGCCTGTGCTTTGTTCTACGGTTCTGATTTCTGCCATTGGAATTGCAATTCCATTCACACCAATGGGGGACGTGATGGGATTTGTTGAGCTTCCATTATCCTACTTTGGATTTTTGTTGGTGCTTTTTCTAGGATATCTTTTTGTTGGCCAGGTGGTCAAGAGACTCTACATTATGGTTTATAAAAGATGGCTTTAGTTAACTAGAAGAGTGATTTTAGCTGAGATTCATGTTTTGCAAAGTAGTGTGAGAGATTAGGGAGAAAATTTTCTCATATATCATTGACAAAGAGTGTAACACATATAGCCTCAAATTTGTTACAGAATCATTGACATTTTCCGTCCTTCCACAATTTTATTGGATCTGCAATTTTGCAAAACAATATGAATGTGATGGTTGAGCAGAAAAATGAAAATCTGCATTTAGATATCTCTCCAAGTGGTGAGCCGTGATGTATTTCAGGTATGATTTGTCACAAAGTATGATGCAGATAGAACAACACATACGTCAAGCCCAGCAACGCTAAACCGTTAACATTCTGTTTCTTGGGTGAATTACCTGCATAAATATGAATAATTTTCTGTTAACATGGTTGATGTAATCAAAGACTAATTCAGTACGGTTTACGTGTGTGTCTGCATTGATCATGTTATAGCAAAAAGAACAAATAATTCTAGGCAATTACCCAATTGGAGATAGTTGTTCCTAATGTTCCATTCAAAATCCCAGTGTGGTCTGTCATTTTTCAGTGTCCAGTAAGCCCATCCAAAGGAAGCAGCATTATAAACCTCTAACTGGACCCTCCCAAAGTCTTGATAATCTTTCTGAGAGCCGCTTTTCACGTCCCACTCATTCACCCACTCTCCTACAAAGAAATCCGGTTTTCAACTATTATAGCTCATACTACTTGAAACCTATAGAAGATGAGTTTTCAGATAAAAAAATCTTTATAACTTATAGGCTCGGATTTCATACCAGAACCAAAATATAAGACCTTAGGTGGAGGGAATTGGGGATATTGCCTTACCAATAAAAACAAGTGGACCATTTGCACTGTTCAGGGCCTCCAATTGAGTTTCCCTGCTCTTGTATATGAATTGTATATTATCCACAGCGCTCATATTAACAAAGAAATTATCAAAAAGATTGTAATAATGCAAATCCACCACTAGATTACGCGAGCCTATGTTAGCATGATAAACTTCCAATGGATCTGCATTGCCAATTCTTTGGCAAACTATTACATAAGCTGTTGATGAGTGTTTCCGAACAGTTTGATAGCCTTGATTGTAATATGAAACTAAAATATCCAATGGAACTGTAGCTGCAGATGGTTCATTTAGAAGCTCAATTCCCAGCAGAGCAGGATGTCTTGCATACCTGCAAATGAAAGAAGTCATGTTGGGCATGCGTGAACTATTGAGGGGCCCTGAATTAAAGCAGTAGATATATTCAAATGCTTCAAAGCTACAAAGTGTAAGGGAAACAAAAATGGATTACGAGGAAAACCTAGAACACGTTTGCAACTTGCATAACATGTGTCTAGACATGTGAGGTTGTGTGTGAGAAACACAGAATGAATTGGCATCCCTGAATTGCACACTCAAAGATTCAGGATGGTAAATTAGTGGCAAATTACGAAACGCTTTGCATGCTTACCACCCACCATTATAATTTTATCTGTTAAATAATATTCAAAGGCATATGCAAGTGTGTAACTCTCTAAGAGGTTACAGAGTGTAGCAATTCAAAAACACATCAAGAACATACCTGGAAGCTAGAAAATCTATAACGTGCAGTGTTTGTGAAATGTAATCTGGATTAGGCCAGTCTGTTGAACCATCTCTACTAGCACTATGTTCCATCCCATTCTGGGAGCCAGGAGCCGCATGAAGGTCAATTATGCACTTAATATTATAGGCTCTGCAGGACAGTTCTAATGTATGACATCAGAACTGAATGTGATGTTTTAACTATTAATAGTCTGAACAGAATTAGGTGGAAGAAAGACCTACTGTGCCCATGAGAATGCATTATCTAGAGCTTCCAAAGTTCCACCAATAAATGGTGCGGGAGGATCAGGATCATAGGCAATCCACCAGCCAACAGGAATCCTCACAGTGTTTATTCCATGTTTATACAGAAAAATGAAATCTCCTATAGTGATGAAACTGTTTCTATGTCTCTACAGTTTAAAAAGGTCCCAATATCAAATAAAAATACAGAAGAAAAAAGCAATAGGATCATCAAAACAAGTATAATGCTCGAATATTCAAATTTACACAAAAGAACATATAATCATTTGGCACTGACCAATGAAGACAATATCCACAAATATAACAGAACAAGAAACTTGAGGAAGCAAAAGTAGATGACAGCCAAATTCAGATGCCAAATATGTGCGGACAAGGAATAAATAGGTGCTAAAATTGCAAGGGTCAAATCCTAAAAATGTTTGAATATCTTTTCTATCATCCATATTTCAGTAAAATTTATTCTCCCATTTTGAACATTGCTCTGCCATTACTTATATAGATAGAATCAGTAAAGTAAAAGAAGGGTATTGATTTCCCCACTCCAATTTTATCCACTTACACTCCTTTTTGAGTTATAAAATGGAATGTAAGTGGATAAAATTGGAGTGGGGAAATCACCACTCTAAAAGAAAGCATATTATACACATCCTTCTAATTGTTTCCCTTTTTCTAGATTTGAAAATTATTGCCGCTTCGATTCTGACATGTATGTGCATACCATTCAAAAAAGTTAATCAAATCAAACAATATAGACGATGTAAATCACCCATTATAATGGCAGCTAGAAAGTAACATACAGTTACCTTAAGAACCTCTTTGGCCTTATTGTGTGCATATCCATTTGCCAGCTGGTAATCTCCATGCAAATTATTAGAAACAATGGTCATTTCAAATGTGGCTGCATTATCATCCCATCCTGGCTTCCCTGGATAGTCTGCGATGAGCTGATTTTCCACTGTAGCCTACAGGTGATAATTCTTTATTACTGAATTCTTAGACAGTCAGTCTATGAGGAGGCAATCGACAATGAGATAATGATTCTTAGGTGCCATGTCAATAGATCCCTAGCAAAATAAATATTCATAAAGTCTGCCCCATGCTAAGTGGTGACATGAATATTTTAAGGGAGTACTAGAGAACTTTTTCTACGCATAGAGAACTTTTTCTACGCATTCCTTTGGTAATGACATTGTGGAAAAATTCCTCAAATGTTCATAAATTTTAACAAAAATATCAACTGTAATTGGATAATTGGGGATTCACTCGTTTCACAGAAATTTCATGCAAGCCAAACAATTGAAATTTTCTTGGAATAAGTCACCTTCAGAAGATTTTTTCTGCTTTGAGTCATTTCTTCAAAACAAATGGAGCAATGAAGCATAAGAATCTCAATTACCCTGATTCAAATTTCTCTTAAATTTAACTGAAAATTCTGAAAAACATCATCCTTACTAGACATATCAACTTACACAAAATGTTTAAATCAGAAACTTAACTATCCCAAAATATAAATGATTTCCCAACATAAATATTTCATGCTGAGAAATCAGAGATTGACAACTGTTTCACCAACAGCTGAAAAATTCTATAGTCGAAGGTTTTAAACCTGCTTTTAGATGAATCGTGGTAGAACTAATAGCATGAAAACACATAATTCCTCACTCTAAATGTAAAAATGTGGGTCTTCTTCATCCTTTTCACAGTAGAAAGGATCATACCTGCAAATACGTACCACTCGTTGTTTTGATGTGAACTCTGCCATTGTTATACTTTTCAACGTAAAAGGTTTCTAATGTTGAAGGTGATTCTGCAGTTGCAGAAAAAGAGCAACCTTCGCCATCACATGTTAGGAACTGGCCCTGCAAGGTGCGGAATTGAAATTCTGATTCAGAAACTCTCCATAACTGCAAGAGAACAGAAAACACATAGCATAAGCATGAGTAACATGAACCAAAATAAACTGAGGACCTCAATTTTCTAGAGTCCAATAAGCATATATTTATAGTATACATAGTTAACTCCCCTTCCTTATAATACAGAAACCAGAAAGAGAGAGAGAGAGAGAGAGAGAGAGAGAGAGAGAGAGAGAGAGAGAGAGAGAGAGAGAGAGAGAGGCTATTTTGAACTATCACTATGTAATAAACGGATTTTTATTTTCATTACCAACTCAAAAATCTCATACTACTAACGCTGAAAAGTCTTATATATCTATAAAGATCTAAATGTAAGGTGTTTGATATGCCAAAGGTTTTACCTTATGCTAATCATGTAGCAAACTCTACCAAGTTAGGATAAGGGTTGCTAGCTCTTTCATGAGATCCGTGGCCCCTTTACCTAACAAAGGCTTCAGATTTCTGAAAAGGGGATTGACAGGAAAGATAGTTTTTGAATGAATGTTTTTCAGTTCTTTCAAATCATTATGGTTCTAGTCTGTCCCTCCTATTTCTGGGAAAAAACTAAGCATAAGGGCTTAGGAACTGAGCAAAAGGGCTTAATGGATACTTTTAATTGGACAAGACTCAAGATCTATTTATAAGTTAACAATCAACAGAAAACTACTGGCATAAACTATTTGATCAGGCATCGTACCGTAAAGGTTTCCCATGAAGATGCAACATCTCTACTAACAGAGACGTTCATCCCTCCCCCATTCTCTGCAGAGACATACTTCTCCAAGGTCACTGACTTCAGTTGTACCTGTGTTCCATCCTACATTTCAATATCCACAAATGGGTCAGCTGAAACAATAACGAAAACCCAGAAGACAAAAAATAAAAGAATTCTGAAAATAAAACAAGAAATTCTAGAAAGAAAACTCACCAGCATGTCTCCATTGGGAATGCCATCAAAAAGTGAAGGCTTAATCCAACCTTCCACAACCAACCATCCTCCCAAGTTCACTCCTCTCACTTTGGAGTCCCCATGCAATCCCTCCACTTGGATCAACAATTACAACATATAACATTTAGAAAGCAGAAGAGAATGAATTCTGCTTCATATTGATATGTTACAAGATTGAGCATGTTCAAGAAAGAACCAAATAATTCAAGAAATTGAAGCATTGGAGTTCACCTACCTGAGTATACTCCGGAGAAGATGAGCCAAGAGCAGAGTAGAAATGTGCATACCCATTTGGTAAGAACAAGTTCCATGAAGAATGCTGGCTTCAAAAGCACCGAGAAAGCACAAATATAGAATCCATCCGCAACAAAAGATAAACCCCAATAAAGTATGAGGGGCAGCTTATTTTAACCCCGAAAACCCCAGCAGGGAGAATCGTACTAGTTCCTTCCTTATCACCCAATTTATATACCAAATTCAACTTTGTAGACAAAGCACAAAGATCACTAGCACTGCTCTTCACGTTAAATTAATTTAACATAAGCTTAATTTTTACATTGCACCCTAAAATAATAGTCAAACCCCACTTTTCCCCCTAAGTTGAAGTGACCCACTTTGCCCCCTTAACAAAATTTGATATTCCACATTGGAAAATATTAGAGGCACCAACTTTGGACACCAACTTGGGCACCAACTCTCTAATAGAGCGCGGGACCCGTTGTGCTGGCTGGCTCCACCTCTATTAGAGAGTTGGTGCCCAAGTTGGTGCCCAAAGTTGGTGCCTCTAGCACCACCCTTCCACATTACCCTCTACTCTCAATTCCATCGAAATGTCCGTTAAGTTTGATGACGTAGCAAGGGTGTTTTAGTATTTTTGTGTACCTAGGTAATTACTCCAATTTGAGTGGGTCATGTGGTAAAGTGGAGCCCACCTGCAGCATCGATACAAAATTAATACAAAATTAATTACTTTAAAAATTAAAATACAAATCTAAAATTGAAAAGAAAAAAATTTCCCTTCTCCCCCAGTCAATTCACCCTCACCCACCTCCTTCTCAATAGCATAATCCATAAACCCATATCCCCCCGCAGTTTAAGACAACTTGCATAGGGGGATAGCTAAGGGTCTATAAACTAGCGTTATAACTCCTTCTTTTAGTGCTTTATGCATTTCCCCCATCCGCAACCCACCCCCTCCCTACACAGAAACCAGAAACCCATCCCTCCCCCCCCCCCCCCCCCCCCCCCCCCCCCCCCCCCAAATTTCCCCATCACAACCCACCAAGACCCATCACCCCTTCCTCTGGTTTTTCCTATCCCATTCCCATAGAATCCCAACCCCCATACCCATTCCCCTCCTCCCCGACCCGTGCCCCTCTAGCCCCCTTCCCCATCACAACCCACCTTGCAAAGAGAGAGGAGAGAGAGAGAGAGAGAGAGAGAGAGAGGAGAGGAAAAAAAATCAATAATTTTTTAAAGTTTTAAATTTTATTTTTAAATTTTATGTTTGTATTATTTTTTAATCCATGCTGGAGGTGGGCTCTACTTTGCCACATCACTCACTCAAATTGGTGAGTAAAAGACCTAGGTGCACAAAAATACTAAAACACCCTTGCCACATCATTAAACTTTACGGAGT
Source organism: Prunus salicina (assembly GCA_020226455.1). Lineage (NCBI taxonomy): Eukaryota > Viridiplantae > Streptophyta > Magnoliopsida > Rosales > Rosaceae > Prunus > Prunus salicina. The sequence continues at coordinate 13,915,955 of CM035342.1, forward strand.
TTTGGATGGAGTTGATGGTATGAGGCAATATGGAACATCAAACCTTGGTTAAGGGGGCAAAGTGGCTCGCTTTAACTTTAAAGAGGTAAAATGATTTGACCAATGTTTCAGGGGGCATTATAGTAGTTAAGCTTTTAATATATTGTTAAACCTAGTTCATAGCCTGAACAAAATAGAACCCATTAGGATAATGAGGAAGAAAAGAATAATGGTAAGGGAGGGTGGAAAAGAATAATGATAAAAGGGTGCCAAAAAAGTTCACATGTAGTTGTACCATGTGAAAGGGGGACTTTGCGTGGAGATTTTGTTGGGGGATATGGATATGGCCCATGTGGGGTTAAAAGTGAAATTTTCAAAATCCCACAATTGTCCTTGGTTAATAAAAATACTAAAATAGAAGTTATTACTAAAAGAAAAGAACATTTGCTGCAGTTATCCATAAAACCAGGAGAAGTTATTACTAAAATAAGAGACAACTACCTTCAAAACTTCCTTTTTGTTATAAAACTAGGGGGAATTGTAGAGAGCAAAGAGGAAGAGAAAGACAAGGAATTTGTTCTATGAACTTGTATCAACTTATCTTATTCATCTTTGATAAGCGCCTATTTATAGGCTTACAATAGAGGCATTTAACTCATAATTTATAGCTACTAATTACAATAATAAGGGCATAGGTTACAAAGCAATAAGGGATGGAGGTAATGGATGTTATGGTGGTCATCCACATTCCATGGATTTATAACACTCCCCCTTGGATGTCCACCATACAATGACATTGTTGCCTCATTAAAAACCTTGCTTGGAAAACTCAATGGGACAAAACCGAAGATAAGGGGAAAATAGTGCAACTTTCTTTTGGATCATTGATATGGTTGGACACGCTTATGTTGCCTCATTAAAACCTTGCTGGGGAAAATCTAGTGAGACAAAAACCTAGTCGAAGGGAAAAAGAGTATAACGTGCATATGTCCTGCATGTAGTAGAATTGGGATGCTCCCCCTGATTGATATATCCCCATGATTTTCGTTAACTTCTGGAATTTAGGCTTCAGAAAAAGGTTTGCTAGATTATCTTGTAAACGAATTGTTTTAACTCCAATCTCTTGGCTTTTTTCAAAACCATGTCACCATTGATGAACCATTATCTGATTTGAGCAATACAAGCAGCATTGTCTTCATACATGATCATTTATTACAGTATTCAACATGCTTTTCACTTTTCAAATGATTGAACTCTTTAGGAGCATCAACAACTAATCTAATAGTTAGAATATGTTACAACAATATCAAATTTGAATTCAAAATACTCAAACTCTTCGTGTTTACTCTTAATCAAGAATATCGTGGTACTTTATTTCCTTCAAGGGTCGCTTCGTGCTATGTATCTCAAATATTTCATGAGTTTTGAGGATCTCCATATACTGTACAATCTTAATAAATATGCATTTAACACTATAAGTTTCACGTTAAAATAACAACTGTACTTATAGAAATGGGGATGCATCTACAATGAGATGGGAGACTAAAATCAGGTCTCTATCAGAAAAACTTATGTCATATTAGTGATCTTATTTCACTTCCCAAACACCAATCTGTAACCTTCATACTTAACATTTGTAATTTGATGTTTGAGCTATAAGTTCAATATCCCACACTTCATATTTAGTGATAAATGGAATTGTCTATTTCCATTTTTGGCCAATCACTTAACTTGTCGACATTCATGAAATGTGATTAATATAATCATAGCCCTTGATGATTGTAGTAGCTACTAATAAACCAAATGTATTATCGATTTGTGATCGCACAATTCTCATGTGCATTCGCGTGCATAATTCATAAGTATCTCATTACTTTAGGATACCAATGCCTATTCAGGGGGCTTATGTTGTCACTTATGGGACAAGCATCTCTTTTAAGGTGAATTATTTAGAAAATTTGGATCATAACCTCCTATAGAGCGTTATTTTTTATAGGGCTTGAATTTTTCAAATAATCTTTACTTCTGGGGAGTTAAGTCTTTAGAACCTATATTTCTATCATTCTCCAGGCATGCATTATATATAGTCACTTATTGTCATGTTGATGGATTATGATACATGAATATCAATCTATGCTTGCATATTCATAACTTTATATATGCATTATCTTGATGAGAAAAAAGCAGACTAATTCAACACTATTTCATGATGTTATTCAGGAACTGCCATTTCTCCCCCTAACAGAGGGAAAATTGTCTCAAAATTTAGGAAAATAAACTCACCGTCATTATTAAGTCAAATTGAGTAGATTGGATAATGTGGGAGTTGTGCTCGTAAGCGTATTGACAAGAGACAAATATGTGACCATTTTAGTAGTCACATTCAGTAAAACTGGTGAAGTGATCCATAATTAAATGTTGTATAGGCTTACAAATATCCCTTTGAATTATTTAAGGAAAGAGTGACAGGACCTGACCCAAATTCCCTTTGGAATCCGAGCCGAACCCTATGCGTGTCCCACACCTGGCGGGTGTCGAGCATAAATGACCTATTTGCCCTTCTATTCAAAACTCAATTTATTTCTAGTTGGACCTCTGCCTAAAATTCGGCAAAGTCTCCCCTTTAAATTGAACATTTCCCAAAATTTCCACTTGTCAACAAACATTTATTTATCCTAATCATTCAGCATATATTAAAGTATACCCAAGCAAATCAAGCATCATATTATTCTGGTCTCAGGCCTCAACAAATCAAATAAATTCATCTGCTAATAAAATTCATCTCAACTTTCAAAACAACAATAATACATTGGCAATCTCAAACATTCTAACTCGTGGCTGCACCTTGTAACCATAGGCTGCCTACGTACCCTTACTGAGGGATCAAAGCCACACGTAGTTCTCATATTTCATCCCAGCTTCCTATTCCTAACTTCCTGGCATTACTCACTTGGCAATATATAATTAAATGAATGAATAAAAGCATTTAAATTAGGGTAATCACACTTGGAAAGCCATCACTATCCATTTTAGGGGTGGGCAAAAAAACCCGATAAACCGAATGAACCGACTGAACCAAACCAAACCAAATCGAAAAATGAGGTTTTTTTGACCAAACCGAAAAAGTCAACGCTGGACCTGACCCGAACCGTTAACTTCGGTTCAGGCTTCGGGTCTAAAAAATTTTGAACCGATGGACCTGAACCGAACCGCATAATATTTAATTATATATGCATTTTCCATGTGTCATTGTCTAATTGGCTTAAAGAAGAGTTTATGCGGCGTCTGCTTGCACTTGAGCATTACCCTCACAAAGTAACCTAACTTAACTCGTTCACTCTCATTCATCTCTCTCTCTTTCAGCCCTAACTCACACTCGCCGCCTCTCTCTTGATCTCACCGCTCCTGTCGTCCTCACCAAATCGACGGTGACGACTACCGCTACGGCATCATCATTGTCATCGTCGCTCTCTCTATATCTTGTCTCACTCACCCCCTCTACCTCTCTCTCTCACCTCACCCTCTCCTCTCTCGCGCTCTACACCTCTCTTTCTGACAAGGAGGAACCAGAAGCATGTTGCGTTGATTCAGCTGCACCAAAATAGATTTAGCTGCATCCTCAACTTGTGATACTCTCAAGTGCACGAGCCGTTGGTAGTTTAGCATATGCAAGTGCGAGGTCAATCCCACGAGGATTGATGATAGATTGATTTAATTCAATTCCCTGTACAAAACAGAAATGAAAAAAAAAGAAAGGAAATGAATAAGATAAGAAAGAAGGAAAAGAAATTAACTCAAGCGAATAAGTTCCCAAGTTCAATTTAAATTAACGGATTGATTCTAGCTAAAGTATGATTAAGCCATGGTGTCTGGTCCTAACCTTGTGTTCCTAATTCCCTAACTTGATCATTTGTTGTCTAACCTAAATTAAGAATTAGGAACCCATTAAGCATAGAAGAACATTTTAAACAACCAAGCATGTATCTAATCCCTGTTGTCGAATGTCCATACATACTCTTCCTATTCATAGTTCAATTCGAATTAAAGCATGGTGTCTACTCTTAATTCAAACCAAGATAGCTAACATGCAAGCCTTAATGGTGATCAATCATTCAAACTAGCATATTAACTTATAAGCATAATGAATAAGAACAAAAACTATAATTGAAACTTGGAAACTACTCAAACTTGAATTGCTAAAGAAAAGAATTTACATTACAATGGAAAGTTAAGAAGAACTCAGAAACATTTAGCAAAAGGATTTTATTACAACAATTGAGAACTAAAAAGGAAAACTAAGAGAATTTGAGGGAGAGAAGGGAGGGGAGCTCTAGAGAAATGTTTGAGAGCTCCCCCCCTTGGGGTGTGTTTACAAGCTTGGGAAACCTCACTATTTATAGGCCTAAGGGAAGTTGAAAATCTGAATTAAGTATTGATTCTACCTACCACACTCACTTCACCAACTTCACATAACACACCATTACATTTGAAAACAATTTTTGTGTCTTTAAACTTAGTGGGAGAGCTCCCACTTCATCTCTTTTGTCTGCCATTGGGCTGCTGGAAACTCCACTTCAATTATAAGTATTGAATATGCTTCACTAACCTTCCCACTAATCAACAAACACTTCATCATGCATGACTAGGCATTGCATTGCAGTCGCTTGTGGGCAGTTTTGGGGCTTGTTATTCACTCCGAATAAATCTGGAAATATATGGATCTTCAAGCCCTTTGTTTATGTTTCAAGCATATGCAGTCCAACTCAAGGAAAATCGGGAAGACCTTCAAATGTTATTTATGGCCAGTAACGCAGATGCTGCCGAATTTTGACCTTGATCTACTAAATCATGTATAACTTCCTCTAGAAAACTCAGAATTCATGAACCGTTAAAATGTACGAAAACTGACTTCTGTATCTTTCAATGATGTATGTCCTCATTATCTGGTTCTTCTTGAGCAAGTACAGGTTATTCCGTGAAATTGAATGATCTGCAGACACTTTTGAGCTAATTTGTCTTCAAAATGCATGTAATGAGTCTCAATCTTATTACATTGAAACATACACAAACTTTATATTAAGCACAAGTTTAACTCAAAAACATAACCAAATCATAAGTTAGAAGGGTATAAAAAGATATGTAATTATGCACCGATCAAAGCACCTTGACAGCAATCCCCCATAGCTGAAGACCCAGATCGAGCTTCAGGTCTGATGCAGTAAGTAATCTGATGGCTTTCAGTTCTTTTGCTTTCAGTAATCTGGTTCTTTTGCTTTCAGTTTCGTCAATTCTTCAATATTTTCAATTTAGTTTGATGGCTCTTTGTGATTTGCTCACTAATCTGAAAATTTCATCGTTTAGCTTGAAGTATTTGACAAAAGTGAAGATAACTACTTGGTGATATCTTCACTTTTTTTTTACATTTTCCTTCATTTGAGTACCCATTGGTTGATTGTAGGGAAAAATAAAAAAAATGCATCTTTTTATTTTAACTTTGAAAAAGTATGGATATTTGACAAAAGTGAAGAGTACTGCTCGGTGGGACTTAATATTTGATGCGTGCTTTTTAAAACACTATATAACCCTATGCTATTTCTTAATTTTCTTCAATCCAAATCACTGGTATGTTGTTTTTAACTTTATATGTGCGTCTTTGTGTTAAGGACTTGGGATAAACGTCTGTTGTGACTACAATATGGTGGTAGGTGATTATGGATGAATCTGACTCAGTGCTAGCGGTGGTGAGTTCTGAAAATTTGCTTGCTTGTTGTTCATGAGATATTGGTTCTGAAATATGTTTGATGTTAATGAGATATTGGTCTGACATTTTTTTGTGGTTATAGATAGACTTGCTGCTGTTTCGGTGGGATTGATATTTGATGCTTCATTTTGTATTTGGTTTATTAAATATTGATGGAATAAAAATTTAACATCTTGAAGTTTGGGGTTTGGCTTAGTTTTTAATTCCTGTGATGTTTTTTTTGGCTTAATCTTTATATGGGCTATGTTGTTTCTTTTCTGTTTCTAGTATAAACTTTGATCAAAATCAGGCCTTTTATTTTATTGAATTTTTTGTTGTCATTTTTGGTTTAATTCATATGATATGGTTCATGTTTATTTCTTTTGGGTTAAGGTTATTAAGGGTTTAGTTCTTTGATAATTTTCTCGTGTGGTTTAATCTGACATGAGTTCATGGGTAATGTTCATGTATATGGAGGATGATGAAGAAGAGGAACAATTTCATTCTCTAAACTATTGTTTTCAGTTAGGGTTTTTAATATGTGGCTAATCCTTCGGTTGAGTTTTTCTTGTTTGCTCGGGTTCAGATTCTTTCTTTTGGCATGAATTTTTATTAATGAATTAGAGTTACTGATCTATTTGCATTAAATATGTATCAGTGGTTGCATTTTTACTGATACAAGTGTGTATTTTTTTGCAACTCCCTTATACACGTGAATCTGTTTGGTAAGTGATAATTGCCATTAGTATCATTTGTTCAAACCTGCAGCTCCTTTATTTGTATTTTTTGTCATGGGTTGTAAAATATAATTTGCTGCTTTACTTTATTTTTTGTCATGGGATGTAAAATATAATTTGGGTGTTGCTTGTATTTTTTGTCATGGGATGTAAGAACCAACTATTTTGATAGTTGGATGATGCTTGTGATTGTGACTCAGTTTAGAAACTTTAAAAAACAGGTTATATCACTCAAAAAAAAAAAAAAACAGGTTATAGATGGGTTGAATAATTCAGGTTATATTTGGGCTTTGTTTTGTTAAAAAAATTTGATTTGGGCTTTTTTTTGCCGAAAATAAATAAGATTTGGGCTTTTGAAAATGATAAAAATGGGCTCAAGCCCAAACCCGATCAGAACCTTGGAACCGACCCGAGAACCGAGCCCGTTTCTGGTTCAGCCCATTTTCGGGTTTTACCCTAGACCCGACCCGAACCGAGACTCGAGCTTTCCTTCGGTTTGGCCTCTCGGGTTGGCCAAAATTTGACCCGACCCGAATCGTCTTCCATTTCCTTGTGACACCATTGGTGGCACGTCCTACCCTGTAATTCTCGCTAGACTCAGGAGACATCTGGTCAACCTGATCCGTAATCCTCGCTCCCATAGTCCAAATATCTCTAAGACTCGTGAGGCAAAATATGCTAGAAATACTTGAGCTATTTAATACCATATACAATAATAAAAAGATAAAGGCAAACAACTTAAATAACATAAAATAAATTAAGATAAATTAAAACAGAACGGATTAAAATAAACAAGCTCTGAATACCCTTGTATCGAACTCAGGTAAGGTTCATAAATAATTAATTATGTATATATATATCCATTTTTCTCTTGTGACATAAATATATCGATTAAGACAATGACAGTAACCATATAAAGTTCCTCAATTTTACTTTAAAAGCGTTTTAAAGCTTAAATCCTCTCCACCTAGGGCGTACCCCCATTTCTTATCTATCTATTCCTTTAATACCGTCAATTCCATCCTCGCAGGTCTAGGAAACATAAAGCTAACCGAGCCGCATTCCTCACAGGTCTCAGAGATAATAACACTTCAATCTGAGCCGCAATCCTCACAGGTCCCAGAGACACCAAGTCCATCCAAGCCGCATTCCTCGCAAGTCTCAGAGATAACACTTCAATCTGAGCTGCAATCCTCACAGGTCCTGGAGACACCAAGTCCATTCGAGCCGCATTCCTCGTAGGTCTCAGAGATAACACTTCAATCTGAGCCGCAATCCTCGCACCACACGGTTCATGCGTCCCCGAAACTCGTGGGGCATTATCAAAGTAACCAAACTATTTCAAAGTAACTATGGGGCACCCTCGTGGTGGGTTTGAAAACCATAACCTGTCATTTATATCAACTTTCAATAAATTTCTTCTTAACTAAACTTAAAATATATATACATTTGTATGCCACAATCTGATGAAAGCCAAGTGCTATGATTTATCCTTTTCAACTATTGAATATATGTATTAAATACTTAACTAGTTTGTTGATCATATCAATCACTGATTAATATACCGTTCAAACATTACATTTATAATCTTACAACACAATTAGTCATATGAATATATAAATAGGTGGTAAATAACAGATAATTAAGTACTCATACCCTTAGAGGTTTCCTCAGCTTCACTTAAGCATTAATACTAAACACTGAAAGAACCCTTAGACATACCCTCGCATAGTGGGATATGCTTCCAATTATGCGTGCCCAATTTTCCCAAGGTTTAGATTGGTCTAAAAGTGTCTCGGAACTTAAAAGCGATAAAGTACCAAAAAGTCAACTCGGGACCCTGTGGGGTCCATGACCTCAAAATTCCTATCCGAAAGTCCCTAAAGGTTCCAATATGCTTAGGACACGTGTCTCGAGAGTTTGGTCTCGATCGGACAGTCGGATTGACCACGATCGCACGATCGGATAGTTTCCAAAACCCTAGCCCTAGGGCTGGCCTTTTTGGAGTATCTGAGACTCCAGCTCACAATCCGTCAATTTCTACACGATCCTGAAATTATCCAGATCGACATATACAAGGATAACTACGATCAAACGGTTCAAATGTATCAAACCCAGAAATCACACAATATGCGAGATCCAATCGGGGCTCAAACGTTGCCGAATTGAGGTCCGCGAATTCTTACACGCTCGTGACAATGCAAGGATCATTCTAGGACTGAGAGTTACCTCACCAGGCTGCCCACGTGCCGCCACACGCGCCGGCAGCGTGTGGGTGGCTTGATCAAATTCTGGCAACCGGAAATCTTCAAAACTGGAAACCCAGCTTCCTACCCTAGGTAAAACATCATATTTGGAACCACTTTTGTTCTTAGACCTACCCCAATAAGTGGCTGGAAGTGGCCGGAATCGCGATCCCAAAATCGGTTGAAATCCAATTCGAAAATCAAACTACCTAGGCTCAAACTTGATAAATTCCTACCCAACCATCAGCTAGATCATGAAAAATAGGTGAGAAAGCATACCTCACTCGCATGAAACGGTGGCCGGAGGAGGTAGAACAAGCCGTTGAAAGTTTACGAAAAAAACCATTCAAAACCGCATGTTTCTTGGCTGTTTCAGGCAACTACGGCAGCGGATCGAGGTGGTGAAAGGCTGGGACTGAAAGAGGGAAGTGTGGTGGTTCTAACGAGACCAGTCTTGCTTAAATTGGTGGTCGAAGTTTAGAGAAATCACCTCTTCAAGTCGGCTGGTCGAGCTCTCCCAAATGCAGAAATTCTGGGTTTAAAAAAAGAGATATTTAGTGATATACCCATTCTTAGCACTAATATTATAGATAAACCTTACACCATTGAATTTCTATAAACAAACCCAAAAAATGACAACTAGCCTTATTAAATTTAATATTGATTATTAAATTACTTTAATGTCCTATTGAGTGTTTTGGGTATTTTTATGAGATTTTGATGTTGGGCTTGTTTTAAGAAATTTATGGTAGTTTTGTAATTTATAAGAAGCTAAAACCTATTTGTTATGTTGTAAATGAGCTTTAGGTGTGTTTATAAAGTCCATTTCATATGGGGTATTTTTATAATTTGAGACCCCATATTGGGTATAATAGTGAATCTCCTTTGAAAAAAACTGAACTTCGAAATATTTATGGTTATGCCACTAAACTTCTTTTAATCGATATTTCTTCGTTACAACTCCGATTCGAGTCCACTACGTGTCTACGGACTCGTTTCGAAGTGATCTTAGCAACGTTCTAACCGAAATTTCCAAATTCCTTCCCGAACTTAAAATGACATTTTTGCCCCTTTTTATATTAAATAATATCTTTAATTTTCAAAAACCTTAATTAATTCAAATCATTTTATTTTGTTGTTTATTTCAATTTTTTTCATTTAATATTCAATTACTTTAATCTTCAATTACTTTAATAGTTGTGTAATATTGGGGCCTCATGAACTTCTGGTTCATGACATCATAAACTTCCTACCCACAAAAGAAAGTAGGAAGTTTCTCCAATAGGTGCCTCTGATTGTCAATATTTGGGCGGTAATACAAAATATTACCATTATAAAACGAAATTAACTAATAACCCAACATAAATAAAATAAAATAAAATGAGTAAAGTGGTATAAACGAGGAATAAAATAAATAAATTAAAGACTATGAAATTCCAAGATAATCCAATATTAATGTGGATTTAATATGTAGATAAAACTACAAGTTTAAGAATTGGATTTCCACCCAATTCAGGTTCATATAGGCACAAATAAGTAATGAACTTCAGGTTCATATATAGTATTAAGATCCATGAAAAACTATGAACTTTAGGTTCATATCAACATATATTCGAAACTTTAGGTTCGAATACATAGATCTAAATAAATTGAACTAATAGTTGTGCATTGAACTCCATATTCAAATCAATATATATATATATGCACTCAAAATTTTTGGTTTGGGTTCTTGACATATGTGGGTCTTATGGAATTCTGATTTTGATTAATACAAAATCAAGGAGTTTCATGTCCTTATGTGCTTCTTAAATTCGAGGAACTTCACGCGCTCAATTATTTGGAATCAAAGAACTTCAGGTTTTGATTCATTAAATTTTAAAAATAAAAATAAATAAAAAACTCAGTGTCTTAATCTAGTTATATGATAAGGAATGAGGAACTTCAGGTCCTGATCTTTTGTATAATACAAACTCATCATAACAAAGCTGTAATTAATTAAGATAATGCTTAAAATTAAATAAATAAACAAGTAAATTCATGTGTAATAAGAATAAGAAATTTTTATTTTCCTTAAACAAGCATGATGAAGTCTGATGGTGAGTACAAAGAAACTCTATACCATGTGATGACTCTAACTCATATAAGAAGAAAGAAAACATACCAAGAGCAATGTCGTGCTGATAACGTGTTATAAAACTAGGGGGAATTGTAGAGAGCAAAGAGGAAGAGAAAGCCAAGGAATTTGTTCTATGAACTTGTATCAACTTATCTTATTCATCTTTGATAAACGCCTATTTATAGGCTTACAATAGAGGTATTTAACCCACAATTTATATCTACTAATTACAATAATAAGGGCATATAGGTTACAAAGCAATAAGGGTTAGAGGTAATGGATGTTATGGTGGTCATCCACATTCCATGGATTTATAACACTTTTTAAATTAAAAATAATATAACACTCATTAATAAAAACCCAAGTGGCACACGCGTGCCAAGGGGCTAGTTTTAGAATTAAAACAATAAATTAAATATAAATCTTACTAGAAATCATTTTTACTTAAAAGTTACTAAGGGCCAATTTGAGATTGTTGTCACTTTTAAAAAAAGTTGCTTATGCTATGCTTTGAAAATAATTAGCTGTAAAGTAAAGCAACTCCATGTTTGGTAAATAATTCTTTTAAAGTGTTGTTAGTACAAAAAGCAGTGTCAAAATATCTTGGTAAATTTTAATAAAAAACTGTTGTAACTGTGAATAATGACTCAAATAGATATGATGTTGAAAGTGTTATGCACTAATTATGTGGTGGTACTGGAGGTTGTGAAAGAGATGGAGGTGAAGATGGTGGTGAAAGAGGTGATGGAGGTGGTGGTTGTGGTAGTGGTGGTGGTGTGGATGGCGGTTGTGGAGGTTGAAGAGGAGGTGGTGGTGGGGATGGCGGTTTTGGTGGTGGAAGTGGAGGTGGTGGAGATGGAGGATGAGTTGTGGTGGTGGTGATAGAGGAGGATGTGGTGGTGATGGTGGTGGTTGTGGTGGTGGTGGAGGTGGTGATAAAGGTGGAGGTGGTGGTAGGGATGGCGGTTGTTGAGGTGGAGGTGTTGTTGGTGGTGAAGGAGGTGGTAGAGTTGGATGTGGAGGTGGAGATGAAGGTGGAGGTGGTGTCATTTTTAAAAATGAATGATGGTATTTTGGAAATTTAAAAAATTCATTAAAGACTTATCTCTGTTTTCTTTGAAAACAACTTTAAAACGCAACCCAGAACTTGCTTTTAAAAGTTATTAAAAGATCATTGCTTTTAAAATAATCGAGATCTTTTATTTTTACCAAACACCTTAAACTACTTAACTTTAAAGTGAAGCAGGTCTTTAGCCAAAAAAAACAATTCCAAACTAGGCCTAAACCAACCGATTATCACAATGATGCATCTTTCTTCTTTTTTCTAGCTTCATAATTGATATTGAAGCATGATTTTGCCTGATTTTGAATTGTTTTCTTTTTTCTAAATTTTTTTCACAAGATTACAACTTCCATTTTGTCCTAAATCACATGAGGGGAGTGCCGCCGGCGGGAGAGGAAGGGGAGGAGGTTATTTTTAGGTGGAACAGGTAAAAGGCCTTGAGCTTGAGCCATCCTTTAAAAACTAGTCGGAGAGAAATGCGGGTTTGAATCATACCATATCGTAGTGGCCACTGGCCTCATTGTTTTGGGCCTCAAGATTGTTTAAAAAGCTGCCTGATATTATTTGGATGAATAAGAAATTATTTTAAATTTTTTTGTGTCTTGGTCCATACAAACAATACAAATTTTCTTCATCTTCACTCGAATCACCACTTGTTATTTAAATCTGTTTTTGTTTTTGTTGTTGCGGGAAATACACCATCCTAGGTATTTCAACTACTCCTATGGTTATAAACATATCATCTTCTGTCTCATCAAATTTGTAAAACTAAGAAGGCCAATTCGGATCATGAGGAGGAGAATTCAAATTAAGAAGGCCAATTCGGAACCTTCCTTTTGCCTTTATAAGTGTGGATTTCTCCTTCAATAATCCACTTTTACTTATATATGAATATTTCCCTCTTTACACGTCGCAACCCCATGGAAGGAGAAAACAATCAATCATAATTGAAACCTTATGTCGACAGCCAGAAACGAGGAAAAACATATAGAATATTAATTTAGAAGAACACTTGCAAGCCCTATGCACGTCATGTTTATGTTTCCGTTTTTTAATACTGAGAGCTTTAATTTAGAGATATTTTTGTAGGATCCATCATACATTGTATTTCAAGAGAAATTATAGAATAGTACTGTACTACCACATCAACTTATGATACTTCCATTGAAAATATGCCATGGATTTAGGAGGGAAGGAGGAAGAAAAAGAGAGGTAGTGGGCATCGGCCAAGAAGGCAGCACGAGGTAGATGACCGGTCAATGTGGGTGGTGACTCTTTTTTCTTTTTTTGATTTTTTGATTTCTTAGTTTTATTCAAAAGATAATAATTAGATTCCAAATCCAGCCATTAAAAAAAATTTAAAATTATTATTCCTAAATGACACATGGCATATTTTCAATGGAAGTATCATAAACTGAGATGATAGTACGGTACTATTCTATAATTTCACGTATTTCAATTATTCGAACCGTCTAATTTTAGATATTCCCATAAAGATAAGTAAATTCTAACTCCTGTTCAAAAATATGGAATAAAATAAAACAATGTAAAACGTTAATATTATCGATCGTCAACAGTTGGGTTTTTGGATGATCGTGTGTAGTATATCAGAACACAATTGGTTCTTGTAAAGCAGATGCTGACAAGTCTGAATCTGAACAAGCATGAGGTTTGGGAGGAAATTGACCAGATGCTTGTATGCTTGTCCAACCGAGTCCGACAAATCCCATTTGGCCGTATATCAAATCTAAGCCTTATATGTGCATGTAAAGACGAAACTGATGAGATATTACATATCCATGCAGATATCGCCCCTGCCCTACCAATTGCTTAACATATATATCCATTGATATGTCCACACTTGAGCATATGTCATATTTCGCACGACATATGTCATATATATGTCTCTCTGCACGCTCTTTCGCGTTTACGAGAGGTTTTTTTTTGAAAATTTTTAAATTTATTTTAGAATTAAAAAAGATACTGGGTAGTTGTGTTCCATAAAAGTATGACCTATTATCTAATTTTGTTTTTAATTTTAATTTTTTTAATATGAAAAAAAATGTGAATTTACCATATTATCCTCATTTAATTAATAATTTCAATTCTTAATGTTTAAATTAATCAATGACATTTTCTAGTATTTTGAATGTTTCACTATTCTCTGTCTTTTGCTATATATATATATATATATACAGTCCTTTTTTATTGAGGGATTTCTCAAATAATTCTATTTGAGGGACACCCTTTAGGGTCCCCTACAATTTATTTTCCTACAAAATCAATGAACACAGTGCTTCAAGAAAGTACTAAAATTTCAATAACTCAATTGAGTGGTCAAATATTATTGGATTCAAGTGATTTTTTGTAGAGATGATCTTTGAATGATTATCTAAAAAATAAACGGTTTGGATTAGTGAAATACAATGTAGAGTCGGCCTTATAAGGGTGTCCCTCAAATAAGAAAGCTCTATATATATATTTCTTCTGCAAAAAGCATTGGTATTATTATTTTTTATTTTTTTATAGAAAAACAAAGCATTATATTTTACATGTTCACCTTTCTTTATGCAAGAAATGCCTTCCATGTCTTTCCATCTCACTGTAATCGATAAAACAAAGGATATGTGGAAAGAGTGGTACTCTCTGAGTTCTCAAGTCTGAAAACAAAGGGATTGCACAATTCAATGCCCCCCTTTCGGGGAGTTTATTTAATTTGGTTTCTGGCAAGTTGTACAAAATTCAAAAACATGAACAAAGGTTGTTCATGACGTAGCCATAGTGTTATAACTGTAGCAACCCGGATGATGATCCCGCCACACAACAAACTGAGATCATTATCATTTATCTTTTCTGTTTTCTGTTTGATACATATCTAAGAGCGATGTTTTGTCTTTTGATATGGAATTATATAATGTGAATGCGTTGAATGTGTTAGTTTGCTGTTCCCGACAAGATCAGACTGTTGGCTCTACCTCTCACGCGACACCCCCACCAGCCCAAATTATACACAACAGATATCATCGTCCACAACGTCATGTACGTACTACTCACTTATACCTAAATATACTTATACGTATGTGCATATTGACACTACACACGTGTGGGAGTGTGTTGAGAGAGTAAATGTCTAGCCTAAGAAAAATGAAGTATTGCATTAGGAGCCAAGAAGCACCCTCCTCAACCCAGCCAAAACCATGTCATTCGTTGGGTTTATAGTTTTGAATGAAGAAGGGATATTCATTGAAATGTCACCTAAACTTATACCTTAGTTTCAATTTGTCACCTGAAAAAAAAATTTAAGAGAAATGTCACCTGAATTTTTCAAAATCCATGATTTGTCATCTCACTTTAACATCATCCAATTTTCCAACTATTTTCAAGGGTATTTTAGTCTTTTTATTTTCAAGAGTATTTTAAAAATGGAAAAATCATTATTAAAAAAATTATGAAAAGACCCTTGAAAATTATAAAAATTATATATCTTTTCACATTTAATCCCCATCCATTTTTACATTTAAGCTCTATTTTTTTAATAATAATTTTTTCCATTTTTAAAATATCCTTGAAAATGAAAAGACTAAAATACCCTTGAAAATATATGGAAAATCAGATGATGTTAAACTCAAGTGACAAATCATAGATTTTGAAAAATTTAGGTGACATTTCACTTAAATTATTTTTTCAGGTGATAAATTGAAACTAAGGTATAAGTTCAGGTGACATTTCAACAAATATCCCATAGAAGAATAAAGATTTTAGGAAGAAAAAAAAAACTTTAAATATTCGGGGGAACTCAGATTTCTTGTACTAATAATAATACATAACATTTTGTACTAACAATTCATTTCTTGCATTGACAATACATACACTTTTGCATTATGCAGTTTGAGTTCGTCACTTACATTTTCAATTTTAGCAATTTTAGTTACGTTAATTTTAGTCGAAAAAACGCTTAACTATGTTAATTTAATTTGATCAAGACGTAGGACTTAGGTGTTAGTCTTCCCTGAAGTCGTATATAAACAAGATCAAGAGCCGTGATATATAGGTCGCAAACAGTGTCACAATAAGGCCAATAAAGCCTACCAAACTTGTCTATAATTAATCATGCACTTGCCTACCACATCAGAATTATAGGATTATAAAAGAATAGCATTAGTCAGGTGTTTATTTTGTCAGAGTCGGGCTTTACTTGTGGTTGACACTAACTCGACTCGTATGCTATTCATTTCATGTTGAATTTATGCCAAACAACGATAAACCAAACCTTGTAATAATTCTGTATCGAGTTGAGTCGTCGATCGTATCGTTACAAGAATTGTCAACCCAAAACAAAATTTCTTTTGAAGGAGGTAACTGCTGCAGTTATAATGGGACACAAAAACGCGTCTCAACCCTCTTGACCTAAAAAAACTAGGAGAAGCTATAAACTTGTAATGGACAATTTCAATTAGAGGATCCAGATCCTTTGAGTAAAACCACCCCTTAATTTAATTACATAAACGTGTCTTCATGTTTGTCCTCTAACATGATTACCAATCCTCCACGAAATTCCAGCTAATAGGAAACAATTGGAGCTTATTGAGTTGAAATTAATTTCCCAAATCATTTAAGATTCTACTTGACTTTTTCTCTGCCTCTCCCACAACTTCCCCTGGCGTCTATCCTAGGCACAACCGAACAAAATAAATTTGGAGGAAACAGCTTTCCAGGCAATTATTTAGAACACAAAATGCCTTTACCCCAAAAACTGCAGGACAGTGTGTAAACTAAAGTCCAAACAAAACAACCAGGTAGCTCGAGGCCATTCAAAGGGCAAACTTCAAAGTTCAAACACATGCATTGTGGCACAACCTGGCGACAGGCATATATATCGGTTAAAATCAAGTTGATTTAAGATTACGGCATTTAAGAAGTCGGTGGGGTGTGTAAGATTCAATTCAATCCGCCCAAATCGATCTATCTAATTCAATTTTAATCGGTTTTGATGATTTGACGGATTGGATTGGATCTCTAATTTTCAAAACCGACATGATTGGATCGGATTTTCTTGTAAGGATCCAATCTAGTTAGTTTCATGTTTATTTTGCTCATTAGGTAATTTTCATTAAGAAAGTTATAAACATTTTAAGTAATTTGATGGAGTTATGTTTAATATATTATAAAATCAAAATAATTTTCTTTAGCATTCCATTTATATTTTACATTTACGTATACTAAAATGTTGAATTATATTAAACTTGACGATAAATGTTTCATATTTCATCATTATTTTTTTCCATTATGAAAACCGATTATCCAATCCAATATCAATTGGATTGGATCAGATTGGATTGAAAAAATCATAATTCAATCTATATTGGATTAATGTGTGGGGTATAGCTCAGTCGGTTGATTAGCTTTTCCACTTCCGCTCATATGGGCAGAGGTTCGAAACCCCACGTACCCAATGCATATTTGTGTGTAAATCCCCTCCCCCAATCGCTTGTACTAAAAAATAAAAACAGTCTAAGGAATTTAATTAAGCTGGCGTAGCATATTTCCTGCTACAGAAGTTTTGATTAGACTCTGGTTTGGGAGAATAACTTGAACACTAAAAAAACTGTATTTGGTGTAGGCAAACATGCTACAAGACGCTTTCCTTAGAAAAGTCCAGATTTTATCAGATAGATAAGAGGAAGGGAAACAGAAGCATATTATAATATAGAGTGTAGCTAGGCTTTACTTAAGACGTAAATGAAAACGTATTTCATCAATAATTGACTTTATGCATTTGAAGCAAAGCTACGTGTGATTCTTTCTCTGATGATTGTAACGACTTGTGGATCACAACAACAACGCATCAATTTTGGTGATTGCAAAGAATATATAGAAGTAGACAAGCTCGGTATGGACAGAATTTTCTACAGAACTATATATCACTTCAGATTTCCATAGAATCCATTCAACTGGGAAGCTATACAACTGTTTCAAAATTTCATTATCCAACGACTATGTGGAATAGAGGCTATCATATAGTAAAATTGAGAATAGAAATGAGTTAAACCATATATCTCGATATAGACTAGAGGGAATTAGTTTGATGATGGTATGCCTACTACTTAAAAAGTGGAGGGGAAATCATTAATTGGGAAAGTGATGTAGAACATATGGCAGAAGCAATTGAGGAAAGTGAGTTGGAGCATTGCTTGTGCAAAGGAAAAATTGGAAAGTTGTAGGTTTGGGCCCCGAGCTCGGAATAGGGCGTTTGACGTCGTTTAGCACCCGAAAACAGCATTTTATCATTTTAACTTGTTTCTTGAATTTTTATTATTTTCCCTTTTAATTCCTTGTTTAATTCCTAAGGTTTCTAGTAGTATTTAAACAAACTTTAACCCATGGTTTATGGATGTTATGCTATATTCGGACTTTGAATAAACTTGAGATTCTCTCATTCTTCTTGGTGGATTCCAGAGTTCTTGTTTCTTGGCTAAATTTTAGCCTATTAATTGTCACCCTGCGCCAATTGGCATCGGAGCAAGTATGGTGGGCCCGGTGATCAACCAAGATGCGAGTGATAGGACCCGTGGCACCGCGGATTATGTTACTTATGTCAAGTTTGAATCTCTTTCTACGCAAGTAGAACATGTTCGTCGTTTCTTGGTGGATTTGGGAAATCAATTCTATCAACCTGTTGTTGAACCTAATTGAAGTGCCTGCAATCTGCATCTTGTAATTGAGAGTGGCGAAGAGTCCGAGGAGGAGTTCCGTGTTCTTGCAGGCGAGCAGCTCCAGAATCGGCATAATCAAAATAATCGTAACTAACACATTGATGACTTTCGAATTAAGGTTGACATTTCGTATTTCAATGGCCATCTACATATTGTAGATTTTCTTGTTTTGTTGGTAGAGGTAGAGTGTGCCTTCGAGATCATGGAAGTTCGTGTGATGTGATTGATATGGATGCGAGCCATGTGTTGTTAAGGCATCCCTGACAATATGATACGGATGCTACGCACAAAGGACGACATCATTTTTTTTTATCTATCACTTGACATTATATTTCTAATATATCACTTGACATAATATTCTCCAAAATAGTTATGGAATGTTGAACACAAAATTGTGATGGAAAGTTAAATACAAATCATAAGATAATGTATGAATACTACCTTATGGTGTTTGCAAATGTTGTAAAATTATACAACATTCAATCAGTCAATGGAAAAGGGAGTTGTAAATAATTGGGTGTGTTTTGGTCTTTGTCATGGATGATCGCAGAACATGTCTCCCTTTCTCATTGTTTGGTCACTCCCATGGATTCTCTCCCCTGACAACGAAACTTTTGTACACTGACTGACCCCATCCTGCTTTTGTGCTTCTCCCAGTATGCCACATACTCTACCTGCAGAGTCAGTCCTACGTCAAACAGTCATTATGACCAAATGAAAATGCACACTACTTTCGAAGCAAAAGAATCACAAACAAAAGCTCACATGTGTGTGTGGACAAACTTTAAACAATATACACCTTTATTTATTTAATACAATATGCGCATCAGCCTAAAAATATACACCTATATAAATAAAGATATATGATCAAACCAACCAAGAAAAAGATAGAGTGAAATATTGATCGAACACATATACAGAGTTTTCCCCAACACCCACAAGTTGGCTAGATTAATATTTCGTATCTCTCTCTCTCTCTCTGCCACTTGCTAAGCAAATCGGTCACTTAGTCTTCGTGTCTGTTGGAAGATTATTCTCCTTATAAATTATAGTGATCCTAGATCTCCATACACGGAGCAGAAAAAAAAAATTCTTGCCTCAAATTTAGTCCGTGCAGAGAGAGAGAGAGAGAGAGAGAGAGAGAATGACGTTAGAAGCTGTGGTGTTACAAGCAGACCGATATAACTATGGTTTCAAGGATTTCCACGCCATAGGAGGAGGAGGAGGAGGAGGATCTTGGAGCCATGGCTTTGGTTTTGGAGAAGATCATCAGGAAGAGAAAGTGTACACTGATCATCATATGCTCAACAATGATGTAGGTCAACAAGGTTTCAATAACCTGAGTTTGGAAGCTTCAATGCTGCAAAGTGTCAACGACTTTGAAACCAACAGTGGGCCGGCTTTCAATCGTGTGTTCTCTTCAACGGAAGCTCCGGCAGCTTCGACAGGCCGGAGAAAGAGAAGGCGCATCCAAAACATCAAGAACAAGGAAGATATGGAGACTCAGAGGATGACCCACATTGCTGTTGAACGCAACCGGAGAAAACAAATGAACGACTACCTTGCTGCGCTCCGAGCTATGATGCCTGCTTGCTACGCCCAAAGAGTACCTTTCCATCCATCTCTCATACATTAAAGTCTTACAACATAACATGTTAGATTATTATTTTTTATCTTTACATACGCAACAGGTAGCTAGTTGATCATGTCAAATCATCTGAAAAAAGATAAAATTATTATTATGTTATATACATATACTAAAAATTAATGTTGTCTAATAACTGATGTAGCTCATTTGGGTATATAGGGGGACCAAGCTTCAATCATAGGTGGAGCTATTAATTTCGTGAAGGAGCTTGAGCAACTTTTGCAGTCTCTAGAGGGCCATAGACGAATCGAGCAACAATCAGATCACTTGAATTTGGCTTCAATCTTCTCAAGCTTCTTCACCTTCCCTCAGTATTCGACCTGCTTGAACAGCCATGGCCATGGCGTATACAATAGCTCAGTGCATCCAAATGAGTTAATGGCCGAGAAGCGGTCTGCCATTGCAGATGTTGAAGTGACGATGGTGGAAAGCCATGCCAATGTTAAAGTACTTATGAAAAAGCACCCCAGACAGCTTTTGAAGATGGTGCTTGGTTTGCACTCCCTGGGCCTTATGATTCTTCACGTTAATGTCACAACTGCGGATAATATGATCCTCTACACTTTCAGCGTCAAGGTTAGTTCAAAATTAAGATAAATAAAAACAAATTCAGTTTTAATTAACTATAAGAGGTCTCTCTTTTAAAGTTTTCAGTAATAAAAAAAAATTATTTATTTTTCTTTTGATAAATAAATTTGAATTGATGAGACAGGTTGAAGATAACTCTCAGCTGACCTCGATGAATGAGATTGCGGCTGATGTGTATGAAATGGTGGGTAGGATTCAAGAGGAAGCTCAGCTTTTAGCTCAATAACCCTTCTTAATAATTTGTCTACTTATTGGCATTATATGCTTTATGCTTTATGTAATCGGTAGATGAAACCAACTTATCTTGTATTTTTATGTGTCCTTCAATGGCCTAAAATTTAGATGAACCAAGTTGTTGCCTCTACGCATGCTTGCTTGCAGATTGGTATGTGGATATATCCACACTTGAACATTTTTACTCCGGATACTGCTTGGCTATGCAAAATTAACTCATTAGCATTACAAAAAGAAAAGTTCTTATACACGTGTCATACTGTAATTTGCTTGCAATAAGAAAGAACTCTTTGTATGTAAAGAGCCGAGTATTTTCCCTTCATATATGCGGTGCGGAGATAAAAAAAAGTACCACATCAATTTTTATTATGTAACTTAAACGAACCCGTATGCTATCTAAGTCCCATTAAACTTGTCGAATAAGTTGTCAAGCAAGCCAATTTTGTAGCTTGGATTCAGTTTATATGAAAATTATTCAATATATTTGACTTATTGCGCTAACTTTCTAATGAACAGGATGCAAAAAGACTAACAGTTCTTCAATATATTGTAGCTCATGGATATGCTTAGTTTTTTTTTTTTTTTATTTATAATAATACAAGCGATTGGAGGAGGGGTTACATAAATATTCATTGGGTGTCAATTTTGAATCTCTGCCCGCATGAATAAAAGTGAAATAGCTCAATCAATTAAGTTATACCTTGCTGACAACGACAAGAGAGCTGCTTAATTGTTTTTAGCTCTACGCTCTAGCCTTTAAGAATAATTAATATGCAGACAAAAACAGAATGTTTAGAGTAGGGGGAGGCATTACAAAACGTTAAATCTTTGAGGGCCAGATTTTGAAAGGGAAAAACAACCCGAAAGTCATGACCAGAGAGCTTTGGGACCCAAGTGCAAAATTTGATTGCATATAGGCGAGCAAGATATAATAAATAAAAGATTCCAATTCAGGATTTGGAAGCAACTTTTTGATGACTTTAACAAGTCCGTCCACTTTATCTGCATGGAATTATGTCATATATGCAACGCACCTAATCTATTATATTTTATATGTCTAGTACTTTCATATATAAATCTAATATTTGTTTCCAGAAAATGGCAACTTGTCTTTTCCAGTTGATTTGATTTTGAAAGTGTTTACCTAAAATTTGATCCCCTCTATAGCAAGTTGCATCATCAGCAGCTAACTAATCCAGTGTTAATTGGTGGGCTACTGGGCTTGCATCTAGCTACCTATTCATACTCTCCATCACATAGTTTGAAACAGCTGAGATATTTTTGTTCGGAGGTTAATCGTTTTATCAGTCTCTGAATTTAGATTCGATTTGCATTTAAGTACCTCAATTTTCAAAATGGTTCCCGTGGTCCTTTAACTTTAATTTCGTTATAACAAATGGTGTTGCCGTCAAATTTTGTTAACTTTTCTGTTAAATGTAGGGGCAAAACGGTATTTTTGTATCAAAATTGATTAAAATATAAATAAAAAATTAAAAGTAAACTCTTTCTCTCCCCCAAAACTTGATTTTTATTTTTTTTAGAAGGATGAGACAAGTTAAAAGTAAACTCTTTCTCTCCCCCAAAACTTTTAACTTGTCGAATAACTTTATTGTTTTTCAACTGAATTAGAAGGATGAGATAAAGATTCAAATACTTTGAATTCTACAGTCTGGCCAAGGACTGTCATTTTGAGAATGCCATTTTTAACATCAATGAGAGTGTTTGCTGTGGCCATGAATGGTCTTCCAAGCAAGATAGACAGCTCACGGTTATGAATGGGTGCATCTTCCATGTCTAACACTACAAAATCAGCAGGCAATATTAGCTTATCAACTTGAACCAAAATATCTTGAACTATACCTCTATGATATTTCACTGAGCGATCAGCAAGTTGTAAGCTGAGTATGGTGGATTTCAATTCTGCCAAGCCTAGTTGAAGATACACTGAATAAGGCATTAGATTGATACTTGCACCTAAATTCAACATGGCTTTCTCAGCTCGTTTATTTCCAATGGTTATGCCGATTGTCAAACCACCTAAACTTGAGCTCAAACCTCTTCCACAACACCTTAAATATGTTTACCTTGGTGAGATAGAAACCCTTTCCTGCCATTATAGCTTCTGACCTCTCCCCCAAAATTGATTAAACCCTTTTGTTTGGTGTTTTTCTTTTCTAGGCCTCTTTGGCAGGAATATTAGAAAAAGAAGCACAATAAACTTGACCATTAATTTGACAGTATGCTATTTTGGATTCAAAGGAAAGGAGGGGAGCTAGTGAGCATTGTCATGCATATTGACTGTATTGTATTTTAATTTACCCTTATATTGAGGGATTTCTCAAAATAAGTTTATTTGAGGGACACCTTTGTAGGGTTCACACGTATTGCACTTTCATAATCCAAGCAGTCTATACTATAGATATCCTTCAAAGATCATTTCTGCCAAAAAAAAATCTCTTGAATCCGAATTCAATTGACCACTTAATTAATTGTTGTTATTTTAGTGTTTTTTTTTAAAGCACAGTATTCATCTATTTTGTTGGTCATAGGATCTCGAGTGCAAGGGTAACTGCTCTTAACCACTCAAGCCAAAAGCTCCTTACAAATGTTAAAGTATATATTAATTTAGATCACGCATTCAAAGAATCTAATAGCATAACAAATTAGATTATCTAGTAAAGAAGCACAATAAACTTGACCATTAATTTGACAGTATGCTATTTTGGATTCAAAGGAAAGGAGGGGAGCTAGTGAGCATTGTCATGCATATTGACTGTATTGTATTTTAATTTACCCTTATATTGAGGGATTTCTCAAAATAAGTTTATTTGAGGGACACCTTTGTAGGGTTCACACGTATTGCACTTTCATAATCCAAGCCGTCTATACTATAGATATCCTTCAAAGATTATTTCTGCCAAAAAAAATCTCTTGAATCCGAATTCAATTGACCACTTAATTAATTGTTGTTATTTTAGTGTTTTTTTTTAAAGCACAGTATTCATCTATTTTGTTGGTCATAGGATCTCGAGTGCAAGGGTAACTGCTCTTAACCACTCAAGCCAAAAGCTCCTTACAAATGTTAAAGTATATATTAATTTAGATCACGCATTCAAAGAATCTAATAGCATAACAAATTAGATTATCTAGTAAAGAAGCACAATAAACTTGACCATTAATTGACAGTATGCTATTTTGGATTCAAATGAAAGGAGGGGAGCTAGTGAGCATTGTCATGCATATTGACTGTATTGTATTTTAACTTACCCTTATATTGAGGGATTTCTCAAAATAAGTTTATTTGAGGGACACCTTTGTAGGGTTCACACGTATTGCACTTTCATAATCCAAGCCGTCTATACTATAGATATCCTTCAAAGATCATTTCTGCCAAAAAAAATCTCTTGAATCCGAATTCAATTGACCACTTAATTAATTGTTGTTATTTTAGTGTTTTTTTTAAAGCACAGTATTCATCTATTTTGTTGGTCATAGGATCTCGAGTGCAAGAGTAACTGCTCTTAACCACTCAAGCCAAAAGCTCCTTACAAAATGTTAAAGTATATATTAATTTAGATCACGCATTCAAAGAATCTAATAGCATAACAAATTAGATTATCTAGTAAAGAAGCACAATAAACTTGACCATTAATTGACAGTATGCTATTTTGGATTCAAATGAAAGGAGGGGAGCTAGTGAGCATTGTCATGCATATTGACTGTATTGTATTTTAATTTACCCTTATATTGAGGGATTTCTCAAAATAAGTTTATTTGAGGGACACCTTTGTAGGGTTCACACGTATTGCACTTTCATAATCCAAGCCGTCTATACTATAGATATCCTTCAAAGATCATTTCTGCCAAAAAAAATCTCTTGAATCCGAATTCAATTGACCACTTAATTAATTGTTGTTATTTTAATGTTTTTTTTTAAAGCACAGTATTCATCTATTTTGTTGGTCATAGGATCTCGAGTGCAAGGGTAACTGCTCTTAACCACTCAAGCCAAAAGCTCCTTACAAATGTTAAAGTATATATTAATTTAGATCACGCATTCAAATAAGAATCTAATAGCATAACAAATTAGATTATCTAGTAAGAGATCATTTTCCTACCATTATGTACTTACAAGACCGTATCTCCATTAACAGTTGACAGATCAATGGATGCATAGATATTGGCAATATTCGGATTCAGTAATTAATCCTGCGAAAGAAAATAAAGGAATCACTCTAAACAACATGCATGCATAATGGTTCATTTGAATGTTCCAAATAAAAAAAATTTAAAAAAAAAAGAGAAAAAAAAGAGGGGGAGGTATGATAGATTCTTTGTTCAGCTGTCATCATGAGAAATGTGTAGAGTCCTGACTGTAAACACACTTTCAATTTGCGAATTATTGATGGCTATACTAATTCAATCGGCTCTGACAATGATATTTTTTCAATTTACAAATTATTGCTTTCTCTATTTTGAAGCATAAATTCTGGGTGTGGCCTGGCTTGGTGCAGTGCAGATATGATATGAGATATCTTTGCTACATGTGTTTATGAACATGTAGAAAGCTTTTTAGGCATTCCAAGGCTGCTTCATGCAACCCTGCCTGCCTTGTACTTGACCTCACGTATGATATGTATGTATAATTTACAAATGGCTTTACACTTTAAAAAGCTCTCTCTTTCCAACTTTATATAGCTCTCTCTCTCCCCTATATATGTATACCTGCTCTCAACTGAACCTCTGGTGAAAACCGAATCTCCTTGGTGTTGGCTTTTTCAGGTCATGCCCTTTTTATCTTTTGGAATAACTTTGGCCGGAAGAAACAAAAGAGAACGGATCAAAAACCGTACTGGAAATTTTATAATGCAAATTTTGTGCTATCGTGTTTATTCAAATGCTCGCACTACAAAAAAAAAGTGGCAACAATCATCAAATGTCACCAAATAATGGTGTCTGTTTCACTTTTTTTTTGTAGTGCTAGTGTTGTTATTTTTTTTGTAACAAAATAAAAACATATATCTAACGCATTAACACAAATGCCTAAACAAGTTCCAATCAAGCATACAATAGTAAAGGTTTTTCAATCCACAACAAAAAAATAAAGATAACATGTTATGAACGTGTTACAGATGTTTCGTGATGAATTTTGACTCCAGCAAAGTTAAGAAACGTTTACAACCAGTTGCATGCGACGCCAACAAAGCTCGATCCAAACACTTCTTTTCTTTTCTTTTTTCTTTAAATAAAATAAATAAATATAAAATAAAAAACAAAAAACAGACATCATTTTTGTTTTGGTACAACATCGTGTCATATTGGGTCTTTGGAAAGACTATAATGAGGAGTTAAAGTAAAGAGGTTATTTGAAGAGGTCAAATCTCACCATCAACAAATGTAAAGAAATCATGGGACTTAAATATTTTAAATGTTTTGACGGTCGGATCAGTCTCCTTAAATAACCTCCTCACTTTAACTCCTCATTATAGAAACTCCCGTCTTTGGTCTTTAGCTGGACGAGCCACTGGTACAATGGGCTAAAGCCCATGGTTGTATGTAGCATGCCCGCTCCTTTGTGGGCGACAGAGTATGTATCTATTATCCGCTAATACTTTTTGTTTTGCTTTTTCTTTTCCCTCGTCCAGTTTTCTTGTTGGGATGACTTTTTATTACCAATGAAGGCCCAAGTAATCCATAAATGTTCAACGCGTTTTGCTTATCTTGTTTTTTTTGGTTATGAGGGAAAATTATATACAATTTTTTTTCCTATGCCAGACGTTTGGATATTTTTCATTGTGTAAACGCCATATATTTTATATTACCCTTTTTATTTTCCTTTCTATTTTCAAAGGGTCCACACGGTAATAACGGAATAACTTGAATGATATATACTCCTATGCGGATGTGTGTATGTTATTACTATGCGGATCCATTGTAAATAGGGAGGAAAGTTGGAAGGGGTAGCAGAAAATACATGGCGTTTGTACGGTTATAACATCTAGATGTCAGCATGGACGTCCGCATAGGAGTATATATATATATATATATTGGAGAGGAAAATTTGAATACATAAAAACTCGTGTGAAGGGCATGGATAACTGCTATTAACCATTTGAACTACAAATTCCTTGTCGAGAGAACAATAATTTGAAGCAACGTTTATTTTTTGTCAATAATTAAAGCAACTTAATGCTCGGAACAACTATCCTCAAGTAATACACCAAGAAGAAATGAGGATCGCAAGTGATCCTTGATGGAAGAACGAAAAAACACATCGAGCTAGTTGATGCGTCAAACCATTGGCCTCATGAAAGTAGGGCGAAGGCATGTTGGGACCAATGCAGTTCTAGGCTCGTATTCAATTTTTATTATATAAAGAAAGAAAGTAGTATGTTGTTATTGGATAACCCATATTAATTAACATGTTTATTTTACCACGTTAGGCCCTACTCAACCAAACCTATGTTTCCTCCAAGACTACGCCTCCTTTTGCAAACCCATTCCCAAAAGTTTTAATAAAACTATTATTATTATATTACCTCTTTACACAAATTGCTAAAAATCAAAGAGATTTTAATCCATTTTCCTCTTTTCTCGGCGCATATAGGAAGCAAACTTCTCATTGTTTGTGAGTTTTTCTCTCAACCTCAATATTATATTATTAAGTTTTAAAATTAGGTTAATTCATGGATGAATGATTACTTGGTTGCATAGAAAAATATTTTTAACAGTATAGATGACGTGGTTGTTATGCAATGATTTCAAAATATGAAAACTTGTCGAGGACAATTATGATTGTAATGAATAGACAATATTATTTTTGATGTTTAGGTATGTTTTCAAATCGATTTTTTTATTGTTTATATTTTGTGAGAGCCATACACAAAATTCTGGTTTCACTATCACGAAACACGTGCCAAAACTGAAGAATATATTTTACTTGGGATTCTATTTGTTCGACACATGCCCCTTGAAGTTTGAGCTAGGGGTGGGCATCTCGTCCGAATTATCCGCGTACCGACCGTACCGTACCGACGGTTTGGTTTGGTTTGGTTAAATAATTATTTTTTAATTTTAATTATTCCGATCCGATCCGTACCGAAACGTTTGGTTTGGTTAACGGTTAACAATATCCATTATCCGACGGAAACCCGTACCGATCCGATATTTATAATTATTTTATTATTTAAATACTAATATATGTATATGGTTATTATGGGTTTAGAGGTGATGCGTAATTTGCAATAACAAAATTGCAATAACATTGTATCATCCTTTATTTATTTATTTATGTGTAAGGCATCTCATGTTCATATAAAATATTGGTTAACTTACTATATTATAATTAGAAAATATGATGGAATCAAATATAATTATTTAATGTTAATTCTTAATAATAATGTTGGAATGGATTCAAACCGTAATGATGCTCGGCATAAAGTAACGCTGGTAGATAATTTGGAAAGAGCAGGAGTTTCTTAATTTTTAGTGAAAAAATAGGCGGCAATAAAAATTTGAAGCGGTGGAAGCGATATTATCATAATTTTTATTATAACAGGAAAGAAGGCATACAACATATAGATTTTTTTTTAATTTGTGGAACCCTCAGAAGGATGATGCCGGCGTTTTTTAAGCTTAGCCATGAGCCTCTCATGGTCTTCCAGAATCCTTTCGTTGGAAACTTGCAGCATATCCCGCCTCCTCAATGTATCAACAGAGGATGAACTCACCGTAATAGTGTTTTTTGGTTCAAGGTGATGCGTATGTATGTTGTGTCAGGGAATCCATACCCTTATAATTACTTGTAATATGTTTCAGATTTGGATTGAAGATTACTCAGCCTCTATACTGCAATTTTTGGTTCTTTGAAGTGTTTAAACTAATTTCTTATTGTTTTGTAACGTTATTTGCTATTTTATTATGTAGTTTTAATGTTCGTTTGTAACTTTAAAACTAAGTTATTTGATTTTGTATTTTACAAGGATAATTTGGTGTATTTGTTCAAGAACTTATGTCATGTGAAATTATTATAAATTGTATTTTTTTTAGTATGTTTTTATTACGGTACTACCGGCGTACCGATCCGTTTCGAACCGAATGTTAGGTTAACCGATCCGAAGTCTACCGAAGTCTTTGGTTTGGTTAACGGAAGAGAAAATGTTCTACCGAAGTCTTTGGTTTGGTTAACGGAAGAGCCCTCTACCGTTCCAAACCGATCCGCGCCCAGCCCTAGTTTGAGCATAGTATATTGCAGAGCTGTGATAATGAAGGCTTAAAAAAAGGACAATACTTCCCTTCTTAACTATAAGGAGGAACTCCTCCTTACCTTCTATTGTGGTCCAACCATAAAGTGATATGTGTCCTCTCTTTTTTAATTGTCTAGAGCTTCTTACCAAAACAGAAAAATAAAAATAAAATTCCCATTGTTTTTTTTTTTCACTTGGTAACATGATCTTGTATTGAAAAAACCTCAATGAAGAAACTATGTCTACAAATGTTGTTCGTAGCAATTTTGGTTGTAGAGGGATTTATTAAAGTTAGAGTTGGAAAGGGCCACAAAGACTTAAAATTTTGACTGAGGAAGAAAAATTATTATTTTTTAAAATGGCTGAGAAAAATCAAAGTGAAAAAAATAGAAGTTTTGACAATTGAAAAAGAGATAACACACGTCACTTTTGTAGTAAGTCACAATAGAAGGTAAGGAGGAGTTCCTCCTTATGGGCAAGGAGGGAAGTATTGTCCTTGATGCCAAGGACAGCGGAGACCAGAGACTTGGTGGCTTGCTGGGCAATTCCTTATTGCCTTGCCGCCTTGGGAACCTGTTTATGTGACTCGGTTTTCCATAGAAAATTTGCACATTGAATTGTGGTGGACTTATGCAGTCTTTTGCTGACTAGAGAACTATTCAAACAACAAATAATGAGTTTGCGTGCACTGGCAGCAAATGAATGCCAGCGGCTTCCCATCATGCTGTATAAAATTAAACACAGACAAAAATCACAACAAAAAAGCATCCTCATAGAATTTTAAAGCTGCATTTACTTATAGGGGGTGAAAACAGAAGATAAATCAGAACTGAAGTGTACTTATATTGCAAATTTCTGTGGTAAAAAAAAGTACATATTGTCTTGAAGATTTCACGTATCCCCTGTTGAAGGTATTTACTTTTCACAACAACAGCAAATTTGCCATCAGAGCGGCCATAGGACTTTTGCAGTCTGTATGTTCTTTCTTACATTTGAGAACCTCAAACATTGAAATTGCAGTACCAAAACCCTTATTTCATGTAGAACCAGCTTCTGTCCTTCAGATTGACATACCCTCTATGCCAACTTTTAAGTATTATTCTACAGATACAGCAGAGGCCACTGAGAAGGCCTATATATATATATATATTCCCTAATTTTACTTGGAACTGACTTGAAACTTGAGGCATAAAAAAGGCTAACCAAATCTTCATGAGGGAAGGATTGAGCTTTGACTCCTTCCATGTTTGGATGAGAAAAACTTCCTGCCAGATGAGAAAGGCCTTTTCATTGATATTGGCCCCATCTGCAGAGAAAACCCAATTGAAGAACTCCTCATTAGCTTGGCAAGGTTAGAACTTGAACTGCCATACTTGGAAACAATCCCCGAATTCGGATTCTTAACATGTACTAATTGGGAATTTGAACTTCCTTCTTCAGGAATGACATTGGCCACATCACGGTATATTCGCGAAGCAGATGACGAATCCATCGAAACTGACCTCCTAATTGGTTGTATGTCCTCTTCAGTAACACGGCGATTGTCAGTCAAATCACTTAATGCTCTTGGATCACGACTACCAGCAGCCACGGTAGAACTTGGCAAAACCTTTCCTGAATTTTCAGCAGTTCTTCCCTCAGTTGGAATTGCAAAAACATTCTCATCATCTGTAATCCCAACCTCACTAGTCCCACTTCCAAGGCTTCCAACCCCTCCATTATTCTCCAAATTCTCTACCTCAATGCTTTCCCTCGAACCTGAATCCCTCGAAGTAGGCTCAGGGACACTTTCTTGAGCCCTAGCAATGTCAGAAACAATTGGAGCGCGGCAAAGAGGGCAATTTTTATGAGACCTCAACCAGGTATCAATACAAGGGATGTGGAAGGCATGACTGCACTTGGGCAAAAGCCTAAGACTCTCATCTTCTTCAAACTCACTCAAGCAAACAGAACAATCCGTTCCTTCAATCAACCCCTCATCTTTTTTATACTTGCAGACTGTTATGGAGTCAATTACAGATTGCGGGAGCCCAACAGTGTAGATGTACCAAATGGGATGATCAAGAACAGGACCATGATCTTCATCAAGAAAATCTTGTTGGGTATCAAACAAAATTGGTAAAGAACTACTCCTCCTCCTCCTGGAATTGCTGCGGCGCCAATAAAATCTTACAATAGAGAAAACAATAGCAACAAGAAGAGCAGCCATAATCATACAACCTGTAATTTTCATGCTTGTTTCAAGTACATGTTTCTGTTCAGATTTCATTGGTGGTAATGGTGGTGGTGGTGGTGGAGGACAAAGTTCACTACCACCAGAGACTAGGGCTGGCAATGGGTCGTGTCGTGTCGGGTTCGTGTCGTGTCGATCGTGTCGGGATAATAAACGTGTCAAGAATTCTCAACCCGAACCCAACCCATTTAATAAACGTGTCGTGTCGGGTTCGGGTCGTCTTTTATCGTGCGGGTTTCGAGTCGTGTAACGGGTTTATAAATAATAACATGCACGTTACAAAACTCACAACTGAAAAAATTTAAATAAAAAAAACGGAGAGAGGAGAGAAAATATAAGGAAAAGAAAGAAAAAAAAGATAGAGAGAGGAGAGGAGAGAGAAGGAAAAGAAAGAAAAAAAATAGAGAGAGAGAGAGAGAGAGAGGAGAGGAGATTGAAGGAAAGAAAGAAAGAAAACAGAGAGATGAGAGAAAACTAAAGAGAAGGAAAAGAAAGAAAAAAAAGGAGAGAAGAGGAAAGGAAAAGAGAGAGAGAAAAAAAAAGAGAGGAGAAAGAAGAAAGAAGGAAAAAAAAAAAAAAAAGGAGAATAGAGACGGAAAAGAAAGGAAAACACAAAAGCAAAAGAAACATTATAAATATCATAAGGCATACCATAAAATCACGAAGTTGTTTGTAGCATGGTGGATAAGATGTTTGTGAGAAATGAGAGTGGTAGGGGTTCGAAACCCCTTGTGTGTGTGTTGAAGTCTCCATTTGTCTTAATTTTTTAGCGGGTTAGTGGGTTGTATACGGGTTGACACGACCCGTGACACGACCCGTTTAATAAACGGGTTAGATAGGTATTATAGCGGGTTAGCGGGTTGACCCGAAACCCACCCGTTTATTAAACGGGTCAGAACGGGTTGACCCGAAATTGACCTGTTTTTTTATCGTACGGGTTGAACCCGCTAATTTCTCGTGCGGGTTTCGAGTCGTGTATCGGGTCGTGTCCGAAATTGCCACCCCTACCAGAGACTATAAGATTCTTACATACATCAGGGCATACTTGGCAACAAAAAAAACAGAAGACCCCTTGGATCGGAGCTTCCTTACACTGAATTCGACAGTCTGCCTCACTGCAATTGGTTTGGGGCCCCATCGAAAAAAGGAAAAAGAAAAAACAGAGGAGATTCAAAACAGGGGTTAGAAATTAGAAATTCATACCCTTCGTTTGTTTATGAGCCAGAAGAGAGAGAGAGAGAGAGAGAGAGAGAGTCAGACAGTCAAGGCAAAGGACTAGATTTCCAGCCACATACTGAGCTTGGAAATTGATTGTCATGGACAACATGGGCTCAGTTCCTTTTTTTCTTCCACAACTTGTTCTTTGCTTAATTGGGGGAGTTCGTTTTCAAAAAGACTTTTGCATTTACTTGGATGTTTGCTTATTCTTTTGTCACTGTGCAACAAAGTCAATGAGCTTTAACGACTCTTTCCGCGTTCACTGTTCCATATCTACATCGACTGGCTTTTCTTTTTCATTTTGTTTTATCTTTTACTATGGAAATTGTCCATCAATTAATGAGCAAAAAAGACCCAACTGATTTGATTTCCCTTTTGTATGCCAAAATCATAGAAAAATCATTGGAAGTTCTTGTTGTACTGTTAGGGACAAAGCCTTACGCAAGTGAGATGTTCACACTGTTCACACCCCCGTAGGTTATCTTCTTAAGGTTGTTCATTACACATTATTTCGCTCTTTACATATAAAAATTCATTCTTTTTTTTTATTTATAAACAAATCATGGCCTGACATATGTATGCAAAAATAACCCGTAAAAAATACAGAAAGATGTTTTTAAACACATATCTAACTAATATTTATCTATTTTGAAAAAAAAAAAAAAACTAATATTTATCTATGAAGAAAAATAACTCCTTACACGCTGAGAAGCCAAGTATTTTCCCTTCCCATTTATTAGTTGTTAAACGAAGTGATCTTAATCTTATAGAGAAAACGTGTCGGTTGGTTTGGCACGGTTTGGGTGGGATCCGGACTTGAGAGAAAAGTCTTGGTTTTTTTTCAGAGAACTTGAGATGACTCGGCCACTGCAAATCGCCCCTGTCAAACAAAAGATTGGGCCTGTGTGTGAAGTGAATATGGGCTTAATACTCTCTGACAAGGGCCTCATAGTTTCTCATAAGAGGGTTTCTATGGACACTCGAGACATGTCTCCGCGCACCTATATCAAAATTTTGGAATTACCGATGATAAACTTTATAAAAACGTTTTATGCTAGGTACTTCTTTAGGAAACACTTCACCTATTTTTCTCGGAAGCACTTGAATTTTGTACAAAACTTTCAATTTTCTTATAATAAAAACGCTTATAAATACAAGTGTTTTCTACGTAAACAATCTAAATGGTCTCTAAGATGAGACAAATGAGAAGGCAACTCACATTTACCTTGCCACGTCAGTTTTTTTTCCCTCTCCAAACTAAGAATGAGACTAGAAGGCACATGTGTTTGTGCACAAACACACTAATAGAGACTAGAGATACCATAAAACAAGATAGAAATAACAAAAC
The DNA here is from genome assembly GCA_020226455.1 of Prunus salicina. Classification (NCBI taxonomy): domain Eukaryota; kingdom Viridiplantae; phylum Streptophyta; class Magnoliopsida; order Rosales; family Rosaceae; genus Prunus; species Prunus salicina. The sequence continues at coordinate 13,950,064 of CM035342.1, forward strand.
TACAAACATGTGCCACAAGGGGGTTTTTTTTTTTTCGGTCATAATATCATCAGGGGTAATTTAGGTATTTAACATTGAAGAAAGTCGAAACAGTCAATTCAGGATTGCAATTTGCATCACATAATAATAAACAAATGGTGCTATTGTCACCGCCAAACATATTTCCCTACCTGCCCCCCATTGCCTTTATTGTTCCCAAATTGACATTTTCGTTACCTAAGCTCTACTAACTAAAGATTTCACCTTCGCCAACTTTCACGTTTTTTCCTACAAGTTTCCTTGACCTCCTCCCTCCTTTGACGTTACATATATGAAAGCCTTGATCCTATACTTTCAACATGGATTTTACACATCAATTTGGAAAGCCTAATTAAAGAGATTATTCTTTAATCTACTAATGCCAACAATTAGATCATTCCCATCAAAACATCTTTTCTCCATATTTCCCCCTATTTTCTTGTCTATTATGCCTCTTTTTCTCCGAGAGAAATCATTTTTTTCACGTCCTTCACGGTGTAAGGCATGCATACAAAGCACCACATGTTACCTACTCGTACTAATTTAAACCATATAACATTTGCTAGATGAGAATCTAACTTTCAATGTTTTAACAGGCATCAAAGTCAATTCATTTAACCAACTAACTCGTAATAACTCTTAATTCATTATTTCCCCTTAATTTAATTATGTAATTTTGCCCCCACCACCCTAGGAGATGGTGGCCATCAACCATCAATCATTGCCTCTAGTTTCGTTCTACCCTCAGTTTCCCTAATCTGCTCATATTGCCATCCATTAATTGATTTAATCGTTTTAATCAATTCCTGTTCTAGTTCATCTCCAAGTTCTTGTTCCAATCTTTGCTCCAGTTGCCAATTCCAGTTCCTGTTCATTGACCATTTACCAATCCACATGTTGCCTAAAACATCTTGAGTTTGAAGAAGCGCAGTAGTTAGTCTGCATACATTGTACCGCATGTCACCTAAATCTCTCAAGTCTTTCTCGTGATTTTCCTCATTGATTTCTATTTACTTCCTTGACTTAGACATAAACCCTAAGAAATTCACTTAACAATAATTTAAAGGTTCCTATTTTATTATTAACAATAGTTAGTGATACTCCGAGTAAATTGTTCCTATATTTTTATTATTCCCATCCCCCTCACAACTGGACTCCAACATGTGAGCCCTTTGATTAATTAAGGAGAGTGGATGTAAGCCCAATTAAAAAAATAATCGGTGCAACCAACAAGCATAAGCCAAGGGTTTATATTAATTATATTCTAACAATTCTGTGTTGAATATTAGGGCTATATATAACACGTGTTATTATTTTTTTTAACAAGTTGGAAACGTTGGTTTACCAATGTTTTGTCCTTGAGTAAAAGCAAGTTGTTTCCACATGACTTTCCAAAAGCTATCAATTCATGATGAATTATTCATCCCTGTCAGCCTCCAGCTGGACTTGGTATTTTTTTGGACCAAAAAGCTGGACTTGGTATTGGATTGGATTGATTATGCTTCAAGCCAAGCATTAATTTGTAATTAACTCCTATAAAGTCTTCAACATCACTCGAACCTATGACGAAGGAAACATTATCTATATCAGAGATTATTAATATATAATTTCCCACGTGGCTTTAAACAAAATACTGTCAAAGAAAAACTCCTAGTTGACCATGGAGAACAAGTCATCTGTTTCGTACTTTCCTATTGTCATGCATATGCAATTATCCATTGCACCAAATCCATTAAGAAAATGCTTACGATTACAATATTCATATTGAACCCCTCATGGAACGTGCTTCCTTGACTAATCTTCACATTGAACCCAGATAGTCTATAAATATACCACCATCAAAAGAAAAACTCTCATTAACAAAATTCAAATTATTTTTGGACAGTTATATTGGAGGAGTGATCAAGAAGAACCCATGTCAACAATCACATCGGTTGATCTTTGCCGGTCGAGTAGCCGCCTTTTCGTCAAGCATCCTGGAGTGTTTCAGCATTTCTCATCGGCAACATTGAAAGGCCAACAAGGTTTCAGAACCAACCATGAATTGTTGTCTCTCACAATAGGGCAGAGGAATGTTTTTAGCAGGCACCCATGTAGGAATAAGATTGTGTGCAATAGTTCTCCATTACCTGGAGTTCCAGGCCCTTCACACTCCTGGTAATTAGCAATCAGATCAGACCTTTCAATGCTCTATAATCTATATTAATGAATATTCATTTATACTCTTTTTTAACTTTTTACAAATTATTATAAACAGGAAAGGATGGATGATAGGGATAGTATTATCAGTAATTATACCCTTTTGGAGGAACAAATGGGCGCCCTTGCTAGCAATGAAAAGTGAGTAATATTCTAGTTTACCCTATTGGAAGAGGGTCTGGGTTCGAATCGTAGTTGTGTCGTTGCGTATCTTGAATGTATTTTTGCTTTTCTCATCAGAAAAATTGAATTGGGTTTTTATTGTGCAGAGGAGGTGGACATGATTGTAGACACAGTTGAGGCAGTGGTGGAGGTGGTAGAGCAGGTAGCTGAGAAAGTGGAGGAAGTGGCAGATGATATAGGCGATCATCTTCCTGATGGAAAGCTTAAGGATGCACTTGAAGCAGTTGAAAGTATAGCCAAAGAAGCAGCCAAAGATGCTCACCTTGCAGACCAGCTAATTGAGAAGGTACTTAAATTATTATATGTAAAACATGAAAATGAATTCAGATATAATTTTTTCTTCAGCACACTAGAAGGCGGCTAAAAATTAATTAGAGTTTTGTCTCAAAAATGCAGGCTGAAGAAGTGGAAGATCAGGTAGAAGACTTCTTTGAGTCAGCCGTGGATCAAGCAGGGAATGTGATCACCAAAGATGTTGGTGATGAACAAAATGTACAAGTAGAAAAGAAAATCCAGTGATATATATGAGATTTTCCAATCAGAGATGAACAGGATACCAATAATTCTGTCATCTCTAAATGTTTCTGTAAAATTGTATTAATTAATATTCATTCTTTTCTAATAGATTATCAAGTTCTATTGGTGAAATCACTGCTGCATCTTACCGGCAACCTTATTTGCACCACCAAATTAACATATATTCTCCATTTAACAAGAAAAAAAAAGAAAAAGTAAAGAACATATATATTTCTCCAGCCACCCCCTATTCCTAAGTTCCTCTCTATTATTCTCAAAACATCTTTTCTCTACAAGACAAGAAGAAGAAAAAAAAATTCATGGTAAGCTTCCTGCAATTCTAATTTTATTAAACATTTTTTTTTCACTTTTTGTGTGTGTATAAATGGTCCTTCCACGTTATTTCATATATGAATAAAATTGTAATTATATTTTATTTCTCTTCTAGTTTTGGTGAAAGAATGGATGAGGAAATAGAGTTTGGTAGTGGTTACATTCAATTTCTCTCCTTTATTTGTTTATTTATGAATCTCCTTATTTTCTTTGAGGAAACAGTATGGTCAATTGATATAACTCATTCACATATTATGATAAGTTTATTGCCGTCCACCTATATTACAACATTCACACAGATTATACTATGTGACCATATTCTAATACCTTACAATAATTTCTCATTTTGTTGATTATTTCTTCTTATCCCTTGGTTTCAACGTACTTAGACTTACCCTCATATATGCATATGAAAATTTTCACCCTAAGAATTCAAGGTTCCTGTTTTATCATTGACAATATTGACACTCCAGTGAAATCAAATTATTCCTATATTATTGTAATATATATATATATATATATTCCCATCCTCCCTCCTCAACGCCTCTCTCTCTCTCTCTCTCTCTCTCTCTCTCTGTCTCCCAACATGTATTAATTAAAGTGGATATATATATATATAATATTCTAACGTATATGTTGGCCAGAAAACGTGTTTCTTTTGTTTGTTGTTTTGTCCTTGCGTAATATCAAATTGTTTCTATCGGCCCTTCCAAAGCGCCATCCCTATCAGTGTCTAGCTGGCCTTGGTATATTGTATTGGATTAAAGGATCAACCCAAGGATTATTTGTAATTAATTAATATATATATATATATAGGGTTGGAAAGCTCATAGGGCATGTGCCACCGCTCCTTTTTCTAAAGAAACAATAATAATGCGTTTGTTATTTTAACATATCTCTATACCTTAAAAGCATCTCTATCCAGCACTTGTGCAAACGTGAATTTTGACAATCAATGACAAGGTGACACGTGGATAGGGGAAGAGTGCGAAAAGGATTATTCGCGAATATTCTCCTTGGAGGAAATTTGCACAAACAGCAGTATGCTTACCTTCCTTTCAATTTCATACAAACATAGTCACACACCTCTAGATATATTTCATATTGCATGTGAAACTTATAAATTATGAGATAAATGAGCTAACTGTGATAAATGTTTTCAACTCAACCAAACGGATTTGAAGCTCAAATCTTCCATAACAATTAAGCGCGTTGGCTTGAAATGAAAAGGAAAAAAGAAAAGTCGTAGTTGACCATGGGGAACGTACATAGAACAAGTCATCTGCTTCGTACTTTCCTATTGTCATGCATATGCATATGCAAATGCACATACCAAATCCATTGAGAAAATGTGGACAATTTCTTCGTACTTTCCAAGACTATATTCTTCATATTTGAACCCAGTAGGCTATATATACTACCACCAAAACAGCGAAACCTCTCATCACCAAAACATCCATCATTTTTGAAATTTTTTGGAGATTGATATAAGGCACTTTTGGAACTGTCAATTGGAGGATTTGATCAAGATAACCAATGTCGGCAATCGCATCATCGATTCATCTTAGCCGATGGACGAGCAGTCCTCGCCTTTTTGCTAAGCATCCTGGACCTGGAGTAGTTCAACATTTTTCATCATCGTCAACGTGGAAATGCCAACAAGGTTTCAGAACCAACCATGCATTGTTGCCTCTCACAATAGGACAGAGGAGAACTCTTAGCAGCCAACCATGTAGGAATAAGATTGTGTGCAATAGTTCCCCATCACCTGAAGGTCAAAGTCCTTCTGGAGCCCCTTCACACTCTTTGTAATTAGCAATCCGACCTTAATGAATTCATTTGATCTTCTTCCCTTTTTGTTCAAGTAGTATAATAAAAACTGTAAATTATTTCATCATGTAAACAGGAGAAGCTGGATGATTGGGATGGTATTCTCAGTAATTATACCCTTTTGGAGGCACAAATGGGGGCCCTTGCTACAATTGAAAAGTAAGTTTTCAAATTTACTCTTGTTATAGTGGAGGAGGTCCCGAGTTCAAATCTCATGCACGAGACTTGTTTGTGTCGTTGAATCTAAAAATTACCTTTCATGACTATATTTAAGACTTCCTTCTCATCAGAAAAATCGAATTTCGTTTCGATTGTGTAGAGGAGGTGGACATGATTGTAGACAATGTTGAAGCAGTGGTGGAGGTGGTAGAACAGGTAGCTGAGAAAGTGGAGGAAGTGGCGGATGAAATAGGCGATCGTCTTCCCGATGGAAAGCTTAAGGTTGCAGCTGATTTAGTTGAAAGTTTAGCCAGAGAAGCAGCCAAAGATGCTCATCTTGCAGACCAGCTGATTGAGAAGGTTAGTGAAAGTTTATATAACATATAAAACTTAGATAATTAATTTTCTCCACACACACATGAAATTAGTTAAATATAATAAGGAGCTAATCTGTGAAAAAAAAAATGCAGGCAGAAGAAGTGGAAGATCGGGTGGAAAACTTTTTTGAGTCAGCCATGGATAAAGCAGGAGACTTGACCAAAGTTGTTGCTGATGAACCAAATATTGTACCAGTAGAGAAGAAATTTCAGTGATGTATATTTGATGTTCAAATCAGAGATGAACTAACTTATCATTCTGTTATATCTAACTGTAAAAAAAACAACAACAAAATGAATTCAATTTTTTACAGAACAGATACGAAATCTGAACTGGTGTTTACAAATTACAGTTAGATATAACAGAATGTATTCATTATTTGTTATTAGACCGACTTAAACTTGATGTTGGTATTGTTTGACTTTCATTCCTATCACAATTCACAAAAAAACTTGGATGAAAAAAATTATAAAAAAACGAAACAAAAACAAAGCTTCTAGATCCTGCATTTTTTTTTATACAAGTAATATCTGGAGAGGGGGTTTTCTCTCACGCATAATGTCAAGATGGTATGAGGATACGAATTTCAGACCACCGATCAGCAAGTCAAGCCCTTCTTAATTGAACTAAACCCTTGCCGGCCAACTTCTAGTTCGTGCATTTAAATGTGGGCACCGCCTTTACTAGCACTACTTTATCATTTCCTACATGACACATGACTTACAGTGTACTTCTTCCCTGTTTCATTTTTGGACTGAAAATACAGTACCTAAATATTATGGACCAGGGGCCGCATATATTCAATTTTCTGATTTATGGGTCCCTATCCATAGTTTTCTCTGTCGCGCGGTAAATCATATGGGGACATTGCAAGTCATCTCTCTGGTACAATAAAGATCCATATCCTGTGGAAGATATTATGGGATATGATTATGATTTATCCCTGCACGACATGAACGATGTAAAAAAGATAATGAAATTCGATGATTGCAGTTGGATGTCAATTATGGCGACAGAGACCTTACAAATTTTTTTTTTTAAATTTTAAATTTTTATATTAGTTATAGTTATCCCCAAAAATAAAAAAATTAACAGAGTGGTTATCCCATTGCCATTATTTTATTTTATTTAGTTGTTTTACACTTCTGGCCTAAAATAATGTGCCTTGAGAGAGTATTTTTTTTTTCTTTCCGAATTCAAGAAAATGGAGAGAGAGATTTTCTCACACATACAGTCAAGGTATCATAGAGGTTTAAATTTAAGATCACTAATTTGCAAGTTAAATCTTTTTTCATTGGGCTAGCCCCATTGGCCTTGAGGGTATCTTATAATTCACCAAGATTTTCTTGAGTATCTTTTCATTCACAGAAGATTTTCTTGTCTAGAACAAGATGATGTGTACTAACATGTATTTTCTATGCTTTTTTTTCCTTGTTCTTATGGGTGGTAATTTTCCCGCTCTTATTTTGTCCGCTTACACTCCTTTTTGTTTTTTTAAAAATATTTTTTATTATTAAAAAAAAGAATGTAAGTGGACAAAAGATGGGTGGAAAAATTAGCTCTCTTTTTTATTTGTTTGTTTTATTTTTCTATGTTAAATGATTGGAACATGTGTTTTTCTGTTTTCCATCCTCACTTATTTTGCTACCTGCACATGGGGTCCTATTCACAGTAAAGTACCACATCCCAGTCTATGGTAGGAGCCTGGCGTCAAATAAGCAAAGCCCTTGGAAAAAAAAACCCCATTTTCATTTCTTTTTTCTTTTTTCAGTTCTGTTTTTGGCCTTGAAGTTGTAGAAATTGCTTCCCGTTTGATCTAATGGCAACCATCAATGGCTTCCACCCTCCCATGTCCACCCTCCATAGCCAAAAAACCAAACTCCAAGTCCTCCATGCCACTTTGCATAGCCTGCCTTTGACTTCAGATCAGCAGCATCCCATGTTGGCTTATCAAAGATCGTCATTCACCAAATTCCCATATGATCATCAATTGATCAGAGCTCATCACAGACTGCTAATTACCAAGTAAGCTTCACTAATACACCATTAATTATAATTCAGTATGATCTTTATATGCATCAGTCCTCCAGTTGAAAGTTATCTAAATTGTCCCAAAAATTGGCTGGAAGTGAAGGGTGACTCAGGCATCAGAAAAATCTCCACCAGAAACTCAAAGTCCTGCAGATAAATCTCCATTATCAACATGGTGAGGTTAATTAATTATTGTTTTGGTTTTGGTTTTGTGTTTAGTCTGTTAATTGTTAGTGGCAGGCAACAGAAATCATCAGCAGCTCTTTGATCTTCCGTTTACTATGATTTTTGCCTTTCTGTGCAGGAAAAACTGGATTGTGGGATTAATGTTGTCAATAATAATACCTTCTTTGAGACACAAATGGGGACCCTTGCTGGCCCTTAAAAGTACACTTTCAAGTTCTTAATATTTGTTATGATTAAAATTATTCTCTGAAGTTATTAATTCCTAAGTATGATTAAATCAGACAAGGTGGACATGGCAGTAGACACAGTGGAATCTGTGACAGAGGTGGTGGAAGAGTTGGCTGAGGAAGTAGAGAAGGTGGCTGAGCAGGTAGAAGACAAGCTTCCTGAGGATGCTAAGCTCAGAGAAGCTGTGGAATCCGTTGAACATCTAGCTGAAGATGCAGTCAAAAAAGCTGAGCTAGCCAAGGATATCATCCACAAGGTGAATTAGTAACTCCATAATTAACTTTACAAATTGTAATTAATTAAATTTGGATTCTTTTTCCCTTTTCATACATTTTAATTGCAGGTAGAGGAAGTGGAGGAAGAGGTCGAGAAGGCACTAACTAATGGGTCAGATGTTGATTCTGTAAAAGGGGAGGGTGAGAAGAAGTCTTGACAACACTTTACCACTATATTGATTGATCAGACTTCCACTCACCTTGGCAATAACTTGTCAGTTTCTCTGTAGATCACTCATCAAATAATTTGCATTTTTTTATTATGCAATGCCGAAATTGCCAATTGCTTTGAATAATTTCTTTTGCACCAAAAAGTGAAGAACCTTTTTACATGTCATTTGACATATTTAGGGCCGTTTGATAATCATTTCGATTTTAATTTTTAGTTTTCATTTTTTATTCTAGAGGAAAAAGAAGGAGAATGAAAATAAGAAGGAGAGTGAAGATACAATTGAGGAAGATGAGAGGGGAGGATGAGATAAATGAGTAATAAAAGTGAAAACAAAAATTTATTTAAAATTGTTTTCACTTTTGTTACTCATCCCTCCCATCCTCCCCTCCCCTCTCATCCTCTCTCTCAATCTCATCATCACTCCTATTTTCACTCTCATTTTCCTCTATACTCTAGCACAAAAAATGAAAACTAAAAACTAAAATTGAAAGAATATGCTACTCTTACCACATTTGTATATCACATTCTCATACCACCTTATGTGATAGTTGAGGTGGACATTCACATCAATTAAAATTATTTAATAATTTTATTTTCTTTTATGATTTATTATAATATTTATTTTTCTAATTTGCTTAATTAAAATATACTTTATTGATTTAATTAATGTGGTATATGATATGTACATGTCACATTATGTGGTACAGAAATATGGTAAGTGTAGCATTACTCATAAAAATATCCGCACGCATAAAATGAAAGGGATATTTTATTGTAAGATCATCCCCAACGGAGGCCTTAAATTGGGCTCTACCTGAGGGGGGAGGAGGCCCTTATTCTTCCTCTCCTCTCCCCTCTTTCTCTTCCTCCCTCTCTTCTCCAGAGACAAATGGTTTTTATCTCATAGGCGATTGCGATTTGTTATGATTTTCCTCCAACCATCATAGGCGATTACGTCTCAGCATTGGATCTCTACCTGCGTTTTGACGTCGGATCTCTGCCACCATCTTTTTTGCGGTTTCTTTATATTCGGAATAAGTCACAGAGACTCTGTAGGTTCCCTGTGAGTTTTCACCTCTCCTTTTGTGAGAGCTTTTCACCTCTCCTTTTGTGAGAGTTTTTCACCTCTCATTTGTGAGAGCTTTTTATCTCTCCTTTGTGAGAGTTTTATTTGTATTGTTATGGCTTGGTTTTTTCAAGCTTTGTCTATTTTTTATTATTCTGAGTTTGCAATCTTAGTTGGGATGCCTATGTCAGAGTTTATTCGATCCTGCGTGATCGTTAGTGGAGGCGTACCAGATTGTCTTAATTTTGTTATTCGACTGCTCCGTTATTGTAATCGCCCTTTGTGGCTAGTTTGTTTTGGCCCCTTATGGGTAATGGCTTTTTTGGCTGAATTATGAATGCAATCTTAGAATTTCTCGAAAAAAAAATTGGGCTCTTCCTCCTTGGGGCTCCTAACAATGGAGCCCAAGTGCAAAAAGTCATCCTAATAGCAGAATTTTTGGACTCTATATCATAAAACTGGGTGGAGATAATCCTAAATATATGGACTCGTATAGAGCCTTAGAGCACCAGCGGGCCCCACATTATGAAAAACTGAACCTGCAAAAGCATGAAAAACCAGCATGCCCTACATATTGAAAAGCATTAAAAATTACTTTTTCTGTTGCAATGGTCCTTTTTCCCTTACTTTTACTGTTCCATTCTTTTTTCTTTTTCTTTTTTTTCTTTTTTTGTCTTTCATGGGCATACTTCAATTGTTTTATGTTTCTAGATTTAAATATGCTTCCTTTTTTTAAGTACAAATTTGAAACATTAGGACTCTATATTTTGTGTTTACTTTCAAATTTTGCTTTTGTTTTTAGTCCTTTCCAAATTTTTTTTTTTGGGGTAGAAATGCTCATAAAGAAAAACTAATATAACATAAACATACATTAAAACAAAATAAGTTAACAATAAAAAAAATTAATGCTTAAAATAAATTACATCATACAAAAAATACTTACAGAGCCTTGAATATAGAGCCCCCCAATGTCCGTAATATTCTATCGAAACTCTAAATGGAACTCTATCCATTATATTTAGAGCCTCAACCATTAGGGATGACCACCACCAAATTGTATATTTTCCCATACCGTGCAATAAAATAAATACAAATTTATAAATAAACTCAATTCTAGACATGAATTTATAAAATAAAAAAAAACCCAAACACTGTTTAAACATAGAAACACACCCAAAATCAACCCAAAAATCAACAATTGTATATTTTTTGGGTGTGTTTATAAATGGATTTTGAGTGTGTTTAATAAATGAGTTTTGAGTGTATTTCTAAAGTGTTTTTCATGTTGAATTTTTTTATAATTTCAGCCCATATTTTGGATGTATTAGTGAAACTCCCTAAAATAAATGGGGCTCCAATCTTTTGAAACCGCCCTCCTTGAATATTTTCGCATACCGTGCAATAAAATAAAATAATTAAGACAAAAAAAATGAAAAATAACAACCGACAGGCACGCAACCCACGTCACCTTCGTGGCCGGCGTTAGGTCTACTCCGTACACTCCCCATCCATTTCATGTACCACAGGAACAAACAAAATGGTAATATACAACATAGTTTTAGTGTGTAAAATATTGTTCTCGTCGTTCTCTCCTAGACTTTATTACAACCGTTGACGTACATCTGTTCCATTCATTTTAAAATTAATCCTAATTAATCCTTTTAATATTAAGAGTTTAAGACAAAATGAAGGTGGAGACGTCAGTGCCTTGGTGGGAATCTCTCTCCCCTCTCCCCACCACCAAATTTTATAACGTATATATGTTTGTTTAACCCAACAAGCAACGACCTTTCCCTTGCACTAAAAGCAATAACCAACAAAACAATTCAAGTCATAAAAATCCCTTTTGTAAATTGTAGCTTAGCTTTGCCTAATCCTACACGACCCCGTTTCTATCGGCCACGCTATCCCAACCACCCCCATCTCCACCAAACTTCCTCTTACCTTCCACGCCTCATCAGTTTCTTTTCCCCCTTTTTTTGCTTCTTTTTTGCTTTTCTGATCGAACCCATTTGGCTAAATCGTTCAGATTTAGCCTGTATTCATTGTATGCATGATGATCAGTCCCATATCCATGGCTGGGTGGACATCTAATAACCCAAAGTTGAATCCCAAAGCAGTGGATGGGAATGAAATGTTGAAGGGTCTAAATTTAACTCCTGTTTCTCACAAGTCTTCTGGTTTGGACCTCATACAGAACTGCGATCTTCCTCCTCCGATGAAAGTCTTTACAGGTTCCGATAACAAGACTGTTTTGTCATCCATGAACAGGGCTTGCAGCATGAGTATGACCCAAGAAGATGATAACAGGGATGAATTTGACATGTGTGGAAACAGAGGTGACGGCGGCGAGAGTGAGAAGTTGGAGCTTTTGAAGGCGTTGAGGCTGTCGCAGACTAGAGCAAGAGAGGCAGAGCAGAAGGCTGAGAAATTGGGAAAGGAGAAAGACTGCCTTTCTGATGCTCTGCTTGCGGAGGCCAGGGAGTTGTTTGCGTATAGGCAATGGGTGAGGTTGCTTGAGCTTAAAGTTTCCAAGTTGGAGTCACAATGGGCAGAGCAAGAGGAAGAGGGATCTTTTTGGGGTGGTAGATCAAAGGGTTTGGAGGAGCAGTCGGTGAAGGAAGGAGATGAGGGTGAGAATGGGGATGGCATTTCTTGGATTGTAGCTTTGGCTCTTTGTTTTGGCATTGCCGGGGTAGGCTTTGCATTTGGCTGCAGATATTTATGTTGAAATTTCATTCTTGTAAAAGGCCATAGTGAAAGAGAAAAATAGATGTATACATGATCGTACCTGGTAAATGAAAACACATTTCAAGCTTAAAAGCTGACTTGTATCTGTATATTTCCAACTGCAGAGCATATGTTAAAGAAATATTCTGCAATTCTGCAACATTATGTTATGGGGAAAAAATAAAAGGTAAAGATTTATGTGAGATTATGTAGGCTTATGGTTTGGTGGGTCCCATTGAGTTTAGGACCCACTTTGCACTTCTCCATATGGCCGATACCAGACAAATATCTGTCTCCATGTTAGAAATAAGAAGGGTTTTTAATCACCCTCTAGATACTGTGATACATTGTGAGCTCCAACGGTCAAGATCAGTCCGAGTCTCATGGACTATTGATACATTACAAGCCCCACAACTGTTGATAAATTATGAGACCCAAGAACAGCTCACATTTATAGGCGATTGAACTTAGCACTCCTATGTAAACAATTACTGAATACAAGAGCTTGTTGGAGTTGAGAGCACTTGCCAGTTTACTGTTAAAACCAAGCGCTAAAAATGTAGATCAGCTCATAACATCCAAATTGGATGAGAAACGGAAACTTGGCTAGAATTCACTCAAGTTAAAAGCACTGTACAGAGAGGCCTAACCATTTATACATGTGTGAGGAGGATTGAGGAGCCCTGTGACGAGAAGAAAATATAAATTAAAGAAAAAATAAGGGCACACTAAGCAACTACTTTAACTTAAGCAACCACAGCAACACCAGCTGTTATATATCTTTACCTATTCCATCTTTTTTCTACTCTACAAACTGTGTATAGATTAATAGTACAAAGCTAAAGGCAGCAGCATATAAGTAAACATGATGAGCACTTTGATATTCAAATGATGGCCATGTGAACACTCCTCAAATGGTCATAGCATTCATTGCTGGTTCCGTAAGACGCCAAGCACACCCAGCAAATATGCTTCCCACACCTACATTCTATATGGTTGCACCCATCTATCTTCTCAATTGTATACCTGCATACCGGGCAGCTCTTCACATGTTCTTTTCCTTTGCACCACTCCTTCAATGATGAATCTGGATCTTCCTTGAACTCCCGGTACTGCTCGCACGACAAGTATGGATGATATTCTAAATGGCACCGGGTGCATGTCTCGGCATAACATGCACCACATACGAATGGTTCACCATCTGTCCCAGGAGCAGCTACCTGATACACAGACGAGCAGTCAGGAGAAGGGCAAAACCTGTAGATTCCCCCACTTGAAGCAATAAATGATCCCAATGAGGCCCTAAAGAGCTCCTCCAGCTTCTCACTTGATAAGAGATATCTCAGATCACTGAACACAATAAGAGACCTGCAACCCTCGTGTGCACAGCACATTGGGAAACTATCTTGGTTTTTTATTGCAGACTCGCACTGCTCCACCAAACACAAACGACAAAATAAATGCCCACACACCGCAAGCCGGTATTCATCTTCAATCTCACACAAACATATGGGGCAATCAGCTTCACTATTAAACCTCTCAGTCGAACTACCCGTCATCTGTACAATCTCATAAATATTATCTTCTACTTTCTGCTTCAAATCCTTGTTTCCATGAATGGAAATGACTTGACGGCGAACATTTAGACTAAAATCAGCCCCTGGTACCTTCTCTTTGAGCCCATGGAGGTCTGCCCCAAACCTGTTAACAACCTCTTTCATCAACTCAGGAGGTAAGGCACTACCTTGAAGTCGGATCTCAATCAGCTTATTTTCATGGAGTGTTAAAAGGGAGTCAACCAATTTCTGCTGGACCACACCAACTTGGTCTGAAGAACCGAAGACCTGTACACTGACGTTACGCCTGTCAAAAAGAATATAGGTTCCCGTCTCTCTCTGTAGCGAGTGCATTAGAGCAATGCCATCTCTGGAGAACAGAAGCTGTAAAATAGTTGGAGTGAGGCTGGCATGGTCTATTGTCTTTCCTTTCACAAGCTCCTCCACGCGTCTTCTCAGGTCTGCAACTGTTTTTGTAGCATTGGCAGATATCTTCACTCTGTAGGAGCCATTAGCATTCCTATCTAAACTCCATTCTACACCTGTAAACAAGAAAAAAAACTCAAGATGGTCAAACACGCACTTCTATCTATAAGAAAACATACATGATGTTCTCAAATTTAGTCATAAGCATTATACAATATGTAATAAAAATAAAAATAATAAAGAATGAATTAGCTGGTGCAATGCACAGGGTATTATATGCTTTCTAAGAATCAACGAAATAAAGCTAAAGAGTGCAGTATATTTTTAAAAGCTCCATCAAAAGGACAATTATGTAAGTTGACACACTTTTGCAAGGATGGAAAGAATTCAGTCCAAATGCATATCAAGTGCAAGACCATTTCCAGGAAAGAAAGAAAAAAAGTAATTCACAGAACAAACAAAGATAAAGCAACTCCAAACCAACAAGACATGAAGGAGGATGAATAAAAATGAAAAAGTTATAACCACAGAGAAATAAAATACAAAAAGTGAAGCAGAGACAGAAGAATATCCAAGTACTTATAACCACAGAAAAGGTTAAGATCAAATGAAATTCATTAATGATTAGCCAGAGAAAAGAAATATTGCATAAAATTGGAAAAGAAAATGCAGCACGATTACTATATGCGACTAGAAGTACCATTTAGTTGAAAAAAACTTGAAAGTAACGAATCCAACTGCTTCTTGATCACAGGATAAACAGGGGCAGGGCAGGATAGAGAGCTATGAAATAACTGCTGGCACTTCATCTTTTGCCATGAAAGGAACCCAGGCAATACTTTCCCTTCTAATTGTTCCAAAGCTTTTGCCGCCTCCAAGTGTAATCTTCCATCAAATGTAATCAAAGCTCTCATGAAAGCATTCTTTTGTTCAGGCTCGAAAACCTGAATGCTGCAGCTATTGTGGGAGTACCTTTTAGGCATAAAGGTTGATATTTCTTTTAGGAGAGCATCTTCACAAGCACCACATGGCGGATTTTCTACAGCATCTCCTCTCAGCAGAAAAAAATCCAGGATTCTCCTACTTGTAGCAGTCCTCAACACATCCAAAATTTCAGCCTCAGAAAGATCTTTTTCAAGTCCACTGATCACAACAGAATCCATGGATCTTTTGCTAGTTTCACAACGAACAATTCTTCCTCCTACTAAAAGGTTAAAAAAATCATTAACCATGTAAGCAACATCATCCACATCACATTTGACAATTGCAATCCCCCTGCTTAGCCTGCGAGGCCAATAAACTTTAGCTCTAACAGCAGGGAACGACAACATTTTACGATCACCCCCAACCTGAGAAGGAATAACCTTCAGTATGGAGCCACTAAATTCAGATTCATTTAGTTCAACAGCTTTTTGAGCCACATCAGGACTTAAAAATGTTATCCTGGCCGACTTTCCTTTATCAACACTTTCCTGCCCAGTGCCAGTGAACTTATGAATAGCACATATACTACCAGAGGCATACTTTTCAAGCTCACTAAGTAACTCCTTATCATCCATAGAATCTAGTTTTGAATGAACTACATCAACAGTCAAACACCTTTTTTGAAGCTCCAGATGCTTGATCTCAGCACCAGCTCCAAACAATGCTATTGAGGGCAAGACACCAGAACCATGATACAAGCATTTCTCCAAACATTCATTTCGCATCCATTTTCGTTCACACTCCAAGGCATCATATACAAAGCTTGAAACCCTATCCATGTCATGCAAGGTGGCAAACAACGTAATCTCATTCTGATAATAATCAACTTTAATGTTGATACGTTCGTCCTTGCAAATTGACCTAACACGTGAAACAAGATGAAGCAGATAACCGTTGCCCTTCCCACAAAATCTTTTAAGCAGAGTACTGCCAAAACCAGTCAAAACTTTCAGTTGCAATTTTTGACTTTCCATCTTAGATACATCAAACAAAGGAGGAGGACATAGGGTAGACAAAGAGTTGAAATCAATGGAAGTGACGCAGACTAAATATTGATTAGAAATTGACAGGAGTTCACCAAATACCACCCAACTAGGTTTCTCACCAAATACTAACAATGAACACGAAGGATGCAACCGAACATGTTGCCCACTTAATGCCACTTCATAACCAAGTTGATCATGTCCCGAGAACATAGCAACATTTTCCACAAGGGAAGAAAGTATAACCTTTTTCAAATATTTATCACAATCATTTGATTCATGTGGATTCCAACACCAGGCACTAGGAATTATCATATTGAGTTCATGTTGAAGGCAAGACTCCAAATCCTTTACCATTTCTTGGCATCTCCTCATAGTTTTGGCATTAATGCTGTTTTCCCAACACCATGTGTTTTTCTTCTCTTGAGCCAAATTATCCCATGTTTTGTACACAGAGAGAAGGGTAAAGAGATCCCCATCACGATGGCAAAATTGCACCTTACGGCAGTCTGATCTAAGTTTTTCTTCATCATTACCAACTCTACAAAATATACTACTGGAATTTGCCATTACAGCTGCAAGAACAAGGCCTTCCCTACGTAAGCTGTGGTTATAACAACCAAGGATTAATTTACCAAGCCGAGGCTCAACACCCAATTTAACCAAGAACCGACCATCCTTAGTTAATTCAAAAACATCATCAGTTTGCTTCACAGCTCCTAATTGAATAAGGTTCCGCATGGCCATGTCAATAGCTTCAGAACAAGGTGCATCAATAAATTCAAAATCTTTTAAATTCTTGATGCCCAAAGCCAAAATCTTCAGAACTGCAACACCAAGGTGAACTCTACGGATCTCAGGTTCCTGGCAAGGAGGCATCGCCTCAAAATCATTTTTTGAGTAGAGTCTATAACATATACCAGGTTCCGTTCTTCCAGCACGGCCACTTCTTTGATTAGCAGAACTCCGGCTGATCCTGCAAACTCTTAGAACATTCATGCCACTTGCAGGTTCAAATTTGCTTTCTTTAGCCATACCAGAATCAATCACATACTTTACCCCAGGAATTGTCAGAGATGTCTCAGCCAGATTTGTGGAGAATATAATTTTTCTTCTTCCAGGGTAGTTTTGGAAAACATTATATTGGTCTTCAAAAGTTTGTTTTCCATGCAGTGGCAGTGCAATTGCACCAGGTGCTATAAACTTCTGACAAGCCCATTCTACTTCCATCTGGGAAGTCAAAAAGGCAAGAATTGTCCCTTCTTTCTCTTTTTTGTGTACCTCTGTTGCTACCCTCAGCACATCAGAAACATAGGAAGTAGCATCACCAGAAGTTCCTTCACTGAAAGACGGTTTATATCTAACATCAACGGGAAAGCTCCTCCCCACCACATAAAAGATTCCACAGCCATAATAATAATTTGAAAGCACTTCTGCATCAGCTGTTGCAGACATTATAACAAGTCGTAAACTAGGTCTTCGACCTAGTAAACCTTTGATTAATGCCAAAAGGAGATCAGTATTCAAGCTCCTTTCATGAGCCTCATCAATTATGATGCAAGAAATCCCAGACATATTCATATCATTCATGTAGTGCTGCAGTAGACAGTGGTCCGTCATAAATATTACCTTAGAATTCAACTCCTGCCCTGACAAAAATGTCGGATTAAATTTTATTGATTTTTCTCTATAACACCCACTACTTTCTTGTGTAACCCTTTCGGCCAACGACGTGGCAGCAATCTTGCGAGGCTGAGTGCATACAATAGACTGATCAGCAGCAATTCCAGAATCGGCAAGAAACTGCACCAACTGTGTACTCTTTCCTGAACCAGTTTCTCCAATTAACACCAGGACCTGTGCAATTTCTAGTTAAAAAGAAGACAAAAAGGAAAATCTGAAATGCCTATATTGCATATCTACCAAAAATGACGCTCCTAGTTTTGAGCTTAAATAATTAATAAGAGCTTGAACAATAAATAAATAGCCTACAAGGCAGAAAGAAAAGCATATTATCGAATTATTCAGGTCTCAATACTGCTTTAGCATTTTTTTACCTCAAATCATACAATGTATCACGTAAATAAAGTGCTTAAAGCATAATATATACGGAAGCAAAAAAAAAAAATCACAAAAAATCAAGCGTAGTTTAACAAAGCTGGTCCATTCACCTGGCATTCCAGCAAACACAATAAAAATTAAAGTAACAAAGTTCACTCCCAAGAGATGCAACGAGCCTTTAAACAAACAGACAAGGTTGCTAATCAAGAATGTCAACAAAAACTGGAGTGAAGAAGATTGCTAATCAAATCCAAAAGAACATAAAACCCAACTTGCAAAACAACTACACAACCAGAGTTAAGCACATTATACCTGCTGGGTAAGAATTTGCTGAAGAATTTGCTGCCGATAAGCGTAAATGGGCAACCCTTCTTCGAGTCTGTGGCACTCCCGAGCCATTATGCTCTGAATTCGACCCCAATCATAAACTTCACTTGAAAATTTAAACACTTGCACGCCTTCTTCACCACACTCCTCCAACCCGTTCCCATCAAGATAAGCAAGCAAACAGTTCATTGCCGACTTGAACTCCCTAATCTTACTGTCCACCAATTCCATTTCGCCTTTACTCCTCCTCTTCTTCTGAGCTAAGTCATCCAGAGTCCAAACAGGGCTTGGCCTCAGAAGTGACTTCGAAACTCGCTCAAATTCCTTAGACAACAGGGCCCGCTTCGCCTCCCACTTCTTCACTGCTTCCCCGTCGATCAATTTCTTAATTCTTTCGGTGAACAAGCCTCTGAGCCGGTCCTGGAGCTCCTCGAGATCGGACGGCACAGAAACAAACCGGTTCAACTTCGGTATCAGATTATGAACCCGGTCGAGCCGCGATTCCCAAAGACAAACAATGGCCTCGAGCGCGTGGACCCATTGTGTGTAGAACAAGGAGACCACTATGACATTAGACGGAGAGAACTCGACGTTTTCGGGCTTGTACTTGCATTTAGCGATCACGGCGTCGATGTCGGCTATCCGGTGGTTACGTTGGTCGGAGAGGAGCACGACGATGAAACTCGGGGGCCTGGGAGGGGGTCGACGACAGCAGCCGTCCGGCGGGTAATTGGGTTGCCTGGGAGGGTACCGGTGGGGAATTTCCGGCGGCTGAGGTTGGCGGAAAGTGGCGCGAGGGTATGGTCCGCACGACGATCTCATGGCATCGAGAGCGACGACGAAACCCTAGAGAGAGTGAGAGAGGGAAACGGAGAAAGGTTGGGGCTTGAGAAAAGAGTGTATGAGAATTTCAATCTTGAGGGCAATTGGAAACGGTTGAGATGTTACAGACGTGGCGGGCAAAGACTTTATAAGAGTAGAGAAGAAGAAGAACAGAGTAGAGAGAGAGAGTGGGGGTTTGGTGGGTGGAAGTCACTGCTAGTCAATTAATGCTCTCTCTCTCTCTTGACACCAATTTGCTTTTTTGTCGGTTTTTTCATAGATTATGGAAGATCTAAGGGTATTGTATCAATTGGGGAAGTGAAGGGTCTTGTGACTTGGGGACTAAGTTTGGTTTCTTTTTTCTTATAGAGAATCAATAAAGGTGTTCATAATTCACTAATAAGTATTTTTGAGTACACACGAGAAGTGGGGTAGTGAGCATGATTCATAAGTGTGTAGAGAAGTTTTTAAAGGATTGATGTCGTATTAATAGTTGATAGATTTTATGTACATGCATGATGTAAACGAGAATGACGATCACGATTTTACGTGCATTAATGGTTGATAGCCTATACACCCATGCATGATGCACACGTGAACGACACATACTTTAGTTAATTTTTTTTTAAATTAATACTCATCGTATCTATGTTTATCTCGTTCTCATTAAATTTTATTTGTATAAAATTCTATTTTTGAACTTACCTACTAATATTCCTAATATATGTCCTTGAACTATTTTGGTAGCTTCAATCGAGATGCCAATCTAAATTGAGTTGCCCTGACATCTATTTTTAGTTGTGTTAGCATCATACTAGGCTATCAAAAGTTATGTAGATATGGTCGGATTTTGCAAACAAAAATACTTTCCTCTTCACCGGGTAAGTAAGAGCTCATACATTCCTGCCAATAGTTTGGTGTTTGTAGAACCCATCTTTTCTTTTTTTCTTGTAGAGAATCAATGTTCAAGATCCACTAATTTGTAATCTTGAGTACATACGAGGAGTGGAGGAGCAAGCATGATTCATAAGTGTGTAGAGAAGTTTTGAAAGAATTCTGCTCATATTAATAGTTGATAGATTTTATGCACATGCATGATGTACACGTGAACGACGATCATGATTTTAAGCGCATCAATGGTTGGTGCCCATACACCCATGCATGATGCACAAGTAAACGATACATACTTTAATTATACTTTTTTTTAATAATACTCATCGTATTTATGTTTATCTCGTTCTCATTAAAATTTATTTGTATAAAATTTTATTTCTGAACTCACCTACTAATATTCCTAATATATGTCCTTGAACCATTTTGGTAGCTTCAATGGAGATGCCAATCCAAATTGAACTGCCCTGACATCTATTTTTAGTTGTATTAGCATCTAACCAGGCTATCAAAGGTTATGTAGATATGGTAAGATTTTGCAAAGAAACTTCCCTCCTTACCAAGTAAGTAGGAGCTCATACATTCCTGCTAATAGTTTGGTGTTTGTAGAACCCTTCTTTTCTTTTCCTCGTATAGAATCAATAAAGTTGTTCACAATCCACTAATTTGTATTCTTGAGTACATACGAGGAGTGGGGGAGCGAGCATGATTCATAAGTGTGTAGAGAAGTTTTGAAAGAATTCAGTTCATATTAATAGTTGATAGATTTTATGCACATGCATGATGTACACGTGAACGACGATCATGATTTTATGCGCATAAGTGGTTGGTAGCCCATACACCCATGCATGATGCACACGTAAAGTATACATACTTTACTTATATATATATATATATTTTAATAATACTCATCGTATTTATGTTTATCTCGTTCTCAATAAATTTTATTTGTATAACATTCTATTTTTGAACTCACCTACTAATATTCCTAATATATGTCCCTGAACCATTTTGGTAGCTTCAATCGAGATGCCAATCCAAATTGAGCTGACCTGACATCTATTTTTAGTTTTGTTAGCATCTAACCAGGCTATCAGAGGTTATGTATATATGGTAGGATTTTGCAAAGAAAAATACTTCCCTCCTTACCAAGTAAGTAGGAGCTCATACATTCCTGCCAATAGTTTGGTGTTTGTAGAACCTTCTTTTCTTTTTCCTTGTAGAGAATCAATAAAGTTGTTCACAATCCACTAATTTGTATTCTTGAGTACATACAAGAAGTGGGGGGAGCGAGCATGATTCATAATTGTGTAGAGAAGTTTCGAAAGAATTCAGCTCATATTAATAGTTGATAGATTTTATGCACATGCATGATGTACACGTGAACGGCGATCATGATTTTACGCGCATCAATGGTTGGTAGCCCATACACCCATGCATGATGCACACGTAAACGATACATACTTTACTTATACTTATTTTTTTAATAATACTCATTGTATTTATGTTTATCTCGTTCTCAATAAATTTTATTTGTATAAAATTCTATTTCTGAACTCACCTACTAATATTCCTAATATATGTCCCTGAACCATTTTGGTAGCTTCAATCGAGATGCCAATCCAAATTGAGCTGCCCTGACATCTATTTTTAGTTTTGTTAGCATCTAACCAGGCTCTCAGAGGTTATGTATATATGGTAGGATTTTACAAAGAAAAATACTTCCCTCCTTACCAAGTAAGTAGGAGCTCATACATTCCTGCCAATAGTTTGGTGTTTGTAGAACCCTTCTTTTCTTTTTCCTTGTAGAGAATCAATAAAGTTGTTCACGATCCACTAATTTGTATTCTTGAGTACATACGAGGAGTGGTGGAGCGAGCATGATTCATAATTATGTAGAGAAGTTTTGAAAGAATTCAGCTCATATTAATAGTTGATAGATTTTATGCACATGCATGATGTACACGTGAACGGCGATCATGATTTTGCGCGCATCAATGGTTGGTAGCCCATACACCCATGCATGATGCACACGTAAACGATACATACTTTGCTTATACTTTTTTTTTAAATAATACTAATCGTATTTATGTTTATCTCGTTCTCAATAAATTTTATTTGTATAAAATTCTATTTCTGAACTCACCTACTAATATTCCTAATATATGTCCCTGAATCATTTTGGTAGCTTCAATCGAGATGCCAATCCAAATTGAGCTGACCTGACATCTATTTTTAGTTTTGTTAGCATATAACCAGGCTATCAGAGGTTATGTATATATGGTAGGATTTTGCAAAGAAAAATACTTCCCTCCTTACCAAGTAAGTAGGAGCTCATACATTCATGCCAATAGTTTGGTGTTTGTAGAACCCTTCTTTTCTTTTTCCTTGTAGAGAATCAATGAAGTTGTTCACAATCCACTAATTTGTATTCTTGAGTACATATGAGGAGTGGGGGAGCGAGCATGATTCATAATTGTGTAGAGAAGTTTTGAAAGAATTCAGCTCATATTAATAGTTGATAGATTTTATGCATGATGTACATGTGAACGACAATCATGATTTTACGTGCATCAATGGTTGGTAGCCCATACACCCATGCATGATGCACACGTAAATGATACATACTTTAGTTATACTTTTTTTTTTAAAATAATACTCATCGTATTTATGTTTATCTCGTTCTCATTAAATTTTATTTGTATAAAATTCTATTTCTGAACTCACCTACTAATATTCCTAATATATATCCATGAATCATTTTGGTAGCTTCAATCGAGATACCAATCCCAATTGAGCTGCCCTGACATCCAGTGGCGTAGCTAGGAATTCTCTCGAGGAGGGTCAACATTATTATCATGAGAAAACTGTGGATAGTAACATAATATTTTTTATTATTGTCTCTTTTAATTGTTAACTTCCAAAATCATGACCTGCATCGCACAATAAATTACAAAGAAATAATTTGACATGAATCAAATCATAAAGCATTGCTCAAAAGAGAACTAAATAGCTATTTAGAGATTTACTTGATTGATGGCAGATTCAATAACAAAAACTGTAAGGGAACTCAATAAATGAAAGAATAGAAAGATTGAAGTTAAAAAGGAAAAATGGAGTAAAGATAAATATGGGAAAAACTATAGAAGTAAAGAATAACAATTAACTAGAGTTAGAAAGTTAGAAGGGTCATCTATAAAAGATACCCAAGAAAATCAAATATAACACATAACAAATGCATTTGTTGCATAAATTGGAGGAGGGTCAACTGACCCTTCCGGGCCTTAGCTGACTCCGCCATTGCTGAGATCTATTTTTAGTTTTGTTAGCATCTAACCAGGCTATCAAAGGTTATGTAGATATGGTAGGATTTTGCAAAGGAAAATACTCCCCTCCTTACCAAGTAGGAGCTCATACATTCCTGCCAATAGTTTGGTGTTTGTAGAACCCTTCTTTTCTTTTTCCTTGTAGAGAATCAATAAAGTTGTTCACGATTCACTAATTTGTATTCTTGAGTACACACGAGGAGTGGGGGAGCGAGCATGATTCATAAGTGTGTAGAGAAGTTTTGAAAGAATTCAGCTCATATTAATAGTTGATAGATTTTAGCTCATATTAATACTTTAGTTATACTTTTTTTTTTAAATAATACTCATCTTATTTATGTTTATCTCGTTCTGAATAAATTTTATTTGTATAAAAATCTATTTATGAACTCACCTACTAATATTCCTAATTTATGTCCATGAACTATTTTGGTAGTTTCAATTGAGATGCCAATACAAATTGAGCTGCCATGACACATATTTTTAGTTGTGTTAGCATCTAATCAGAAGGTTATGTAGATATGGTAGGATTTTGCAAATGAAAAAACCCCGTTACCAGGTAAGTAGGAGCTCCTACATTCCTGTCAATAGTTTGGTGTTTGTAGAGCCCTTATTTTCTTTTTTCTTATAGAAAATCAATAAAGTTTACAATGCACTAATATGTATTCTTGAGTAAATACCAGGAGTGGGGTAGCAAGCATGATTCATAAGTGCGTAAAGATGTTTTGAAAGGATTTAGCTCGTAGTAATAGTTAACAGATTTTATGCACATGCATGATGTACACGTGAACAACGATCATGATTTTACGTGCATCAATGGTTGGTAGTCTATACACCCATGCATGATGCACACGTGAACACACATACTTTAGTTATACTTTTTTTTAATATTACTCATCGTATTTATGTTTATCTCGTTCTCAATAAATTTTATTTGTATAAAATTCTATTTCTAAACTCTCCTACTAATATTCCTAATATATGTCCCTGAATCATTTTGGTAGCTTCAATCGAGATGCCACTCCAAATTGAGCTGCCCTGACACCTATTTTTAGTTGTGTTAGCATCTAACCAGGATATCAAAGGCTATGTAGATACGGTAGGATTTTGCAAAAGAAAATATTTTCCTCCTTACCAAGTAAATAGGAGCTCCTTCATTCCTGCCAATAGTAGTGTGACATGTGTGCTGAAATTTTTTTGTTTGTTTTTTTCTTTTGTGTTTTTGATGAATTATTTTTGCATATGTGTCAAATTGTAATTCACAAGAAGGAGGGGTATATAAGAAGGCAAGTAGTATCATTTTGCAAATAGTTTCATTCAACTAAAGCAAACGTTAAACTTTTTCTTTTTCCAATTTTTCTTTGGGTGGTGGCCCCAACTCTTTACAAATGTTATACTAGTAGGTTCCACATTAATAAAATAAGGGTGATGATTTTCATACTTCTATTTTATTTAAAAAAATTTTTTGGGAGACATTTCCTATTGAGAGGGGCGATAATATACTAAATTTGCACACACTACACATATACTAAGACTCGAACTCAGGACCTTACCTGCTGGAACAATTACTCTAAACCACTACACTAGTGGGTCTTTTGCATCATATTTCTATTTTGTACATGCACTCCTACTCCATATTTTTAGACTTTCATTTTTATTCTATTCATTTGATATATAGAAAGCATAAGCCTCTTGGCACACGCTCACGCATGTGACAATTGATTTTATTTTTTGAATTAAGAAAAGATAATATAGGTAGTTATGTTCTATAAAAGTAGGAGTTATTATCTAATTTTGTTATTAATTTTTTTTAATATGAAAAAATGTGAATTAACCATATTATCCTTATTTAATTAATAATTTTAATTCTTAATGTTTGAATGAACCAAGGGCATTTTATGGTATTTTGAATGTTTCACCATTCTCTGTCTTTTGCTTTATATATATAGAAGAGAAATAAGTAGTACAAATGTATAAAACTAGAGTAACAAACTTGGTACCCTAAAGTAATAAATTGACATATTAACTTTGTTTGGTTGTGGAGAAATTTAGAACTAAACTTCAAATTGCCACATAAAACTATATCAAATACGATTTTACTTTACATTCTAATTTCTTGGGGTTGTAACTGCAACGCTTTTTTTATTTGATTTAGGCTCCTTGTGTAATAGGGTTAATGTTTAGTGTATTATTAGGAGAGAATTCTAGTGGAAGAGACCATATAGAACCCAAAAAAATTAATGCAAAGAGACTGCACAAAATTAATTGTTGGAACTAGACTGAAAATTAAAGTAAACATACATAGGCCAGAAAAGAAAATATTTAAAATATAGGTTTTCTTAACCAATGAAGTTTCTAAAATTTCTTATTCAATCATTTGCATGCAATTTCTTTTTAATAGGACATGAAGGATTCAAATTCGGTACATCTTTTAACATTGAAAAGAGAAATATCACTAGACTACGTGCGAGTTGGTTGTGTGTAATGGCGGATCCCGGATTCTCCGGACAAGGAGTCATAGTGTAAAAATTCTGAAATTTTTTTAAGAACAAAATAAGACTAAAAAACATAACATTATCAATAAAAAAAACAAATTATCATATTATTAATCAAAACAAAAAAAAACATAACATTATCAATAAAAATGCATAACAATTATCAATAAGAAACATGACAATTATTAACTCTAATCAATAAATTTCATATCAATATGATAACAGAAACATAGCAATATCATATCAAAAATTTCATTCCATAAAAGTCTTAATTAGAACTTTGGTGTTGTAGAAAAGTCTTAAACTTATTTTCTTGTTCATGGTTGTGAATTGATCGGCGATTTGATCAATAATAATAGTTAAAATAAGAGATATTAGTATTGAAGATTATGCACCAAATCTCGACTCATATCTCAACAAATAAACTCCCCCAAATATCTCGACCCTTACCAATCATGGTCAGAAGTGCTAGTTTGGAAGAGATTTTCAAACTGTAACATTTTGTTAGTCTTAAAACGTGCGATTTGGTCACTAAAGGTATGATTGGTAACTAATTAACTTTATTTCTCTATTCTTTATTGAGTAACATTATAAAATCACACCTAATTTCTTCACACAGTCTCTTGTAGACAAAATTTAGATACTCATAGTTAGTATAAAACATCACAATGCATTCCATAAATTAGTTTTTTGGCAAGGTCTTGATTTATTTTCCTGTTTTATTTTTAATTTCAAAATAAGTAGTCTTTTGGGATATTATTTTCTTAATATGACTTATTTCTTTTAGGGCTTTTAATTTGATATAGAAAAAGTAAATCATATTAAGAAAATGTTGTTAAAAACTACTTCCTAAATGAGGTTAGATTTCCTAACATGAGATTTATGAAACAAAGACCACTGTGTATCTATGCATATAGAAAAAATTTATTGTCCACAAACTAATATGCAAGATATATATTATATTAGGAAAATATTATCATGAAAACAATTTACCATACGAGGTTAGGATTCTTAACATGTGATTTGCAAAATTAAGACAGGTGTATACCTAAAATATTATTCTTTACATGTTTTAAATTATTTCATATTACCTACTAGGTATTTGTCTAATGGTACTTTTGTTCTACAATATTGGAAAAGGTTCTAAGATCGATTTCCACCTCCCGAAAGATTAAAGAAGAAATCTTTCACAGAAACGAGTCTCATAAACTCATTCCTAGGAGAGAATTAAATATGAGTTGGAATGAAAAACATTTGCTATACCAACAAGTCTTCATTCCATCGGTAATTGTTTCATTTAGTTTGTGAAATCAAATATCTTACTCATATGGATGCAAAACAACATATATTTGTAATGGGTTGGATATTTATTGTGGTTAACATCATTACGATGATGCAACTTTGTTATGAATATGTTATCTCGTTATAAAAGTATCTTTGTAAATAATGTGAAGTGAGTAATGTGAGACAAAAAGAAAGAATAAAGGGGTGGCTCCACCTCATCCTGCTTCTATTCCAACTTTGTTAAAGGAGGGAGCACTCGATTCCTTCTCCAAATTCCTTTTTGTATTACGCGGGGGACAAGAAACAGAAGACGCCACGTCAGTTGGGGACCACCATCCTTTATCTCGTTTAGGGACTCGTGAAACCCTTACCTCGAAAATCACAAGAAAACAAACGGAAGCGACTCTCAACTCAAGCAGTACCCACTACCCACCTACCTACACCGGCATCAGAACGCGTAGCACCATCAAGGCCGTTTGGAGTGCTTCTGAAAGTGCTTTTCAAGAACCAGAAACGCTTTTAACAGTAAGTTTAAAAGTACTTATGGGTCATAGAAATGCTTTCTGAAGAATCACTTGCCATATACTTCTTCAGAAAGCACGGACAAGTAATTTTCCAAGAAACACTTTGATTTCTTATGAAAATTTCAACATTTTTATAATAAAATCACTTTTATTAGACGCGTTTATAAACAGACGCTTCCAATATAGGAAGGAACATTTCTATTTCTTCCTTAAACCACCACGTGCAAACATTTCAATCTAAAGACACTATATTTTTTCCGTCTGATCCTGAGTCCTGACACAATATTAGATTGACAGAATCGGATTTTAGATACTATTAATTTGTAGATAGTATGTGATCCAGTCTGACAAAAAAATAAATAAATAAATAAACATTTTATTTGATATTTATTTGTACTTGCTGTGGTAGCCGCAATAAGAAAGATGATCACACAGAGGCACAGCAGTGGTAATGGCAGGGAAATGTTGATGAGAAGAGAGACAAGTAAAACCCATGATAATTCAATCCAATCCAATCCCTCACTTTACTATCCAGTGTGCCAAACACATTATGACTGACAAAAAGATTGTAGCCAAAGTCATATATCTGAATAACTCTGACAGCAGGTTACACACCTGAAGTGCTCATGTCTCCGACATGCCGGTAGATGGGTTGTCAATGTTTGAACTACTTTCATCAGTGGTGCCATTTACATTACCATTAGAATTGGAACCATAGACATGCCCCATTTTTGAACGTTTGGTCTCCAAGTATCTCTGGTTCTCCCTAGTTATTGGTGCCAATAATGGGACCCTGCCAGCAATGGCCAAGCCATAACCCTTGAGTCCAATATACTTTGCAGGATTGTTCGTCATCAGCCTCATTGTTCGAACACCTACATCTCGTAGTATCTGCCAAAAAAATTAATCATACGTTCAGAGAGGCTCATGTGTACAACACTTCAGCAGTAGGACATTACACTGCCAAGAATAGATACTTTCATGCTGAAAGTGACAATGCATGTGAGATACGATTGACTGTTAAGAAACCAGTACCTGTGCACCTATGCCATACTCACGAGAATCAACTGGTAATCCTAGCTCTTCGTTGGCTTCAACCGTGTCACTCCCATCATCCTGCAGGGTATAAGCTCGGAGCTTGTGACCCAAACCAATTCCTCTACCTTCATGTCCACGGAGATACACCAAAACACCCCTACCAGCTGCTTCAATTTGCTTCATTGCAAGAGATAGCTGGTCTCCACAGTCACATCTGGCTGATCCAAATATGTCACCTGTGAGACACTCAGAATGTACCCTCACAAGTATATCTTTCCCGTCCTCAATTTCACCCTGTTCATATTAAAACCCTGCAAACAGTTACTTACAGGAATAACATTGATCAAACACAAAATTTGTTTTCATTTATCAGACAACCTAATACGGAAAGATTGATGTAGGACAAAGATTTTTGTGATATCAGTTTAGGCAGAGAAATTGCTACAGTTAAAAGGGAAGAGAAAAAGGTAAAATAGAGGTTGAAGAGGAGAGATGGAGAACGAGAGGGAAGGGGTACGGTAACCTAGTTCTTTATCATCAGATCAATAGCCAAAGTCTGAAACTCAATTAAAATAAGCTTAAAGCCCTTTCATGTCATCTCTGTCAATTCTTTTGCAGTTTCCATAGACACATCTAATGATTCCAATTAACTGATTCAAAAAATTCATCCTAACAAGTCAAGTACACAATGTCTGGTATGCGTCTTCAAAAATCAACTCTAAGAAGTGAGCAATAAAATAGCTATAAAAACAATTGCAGGTAACAAAGTCAAAGCAAGTTCCCGAACATCGACATTGTAGAATAATTGCAGGACTTCCCTACAGACAAAAGCATTGCGAATATCATGAGTAAAATTTAACAATTCACAAATTGACAATTATTCCAACTGCCATTTATTATTGGTGTTCTGTAATAAAGGTAGACAGTTTTAAGAGGAAAATACTCTACATCAATGGTTTGCTTACTTTAACCATTGCAATGTGCTCAATCCCATCAAGCAATGACTTATAACAGTAGGCCTCAAATGGCCCCCACATTGTGGGTATCCGTGCAACTCCAGCCTGCTCCACCAACTTATCCCTTTTCCTCCTATATCTGAAAGTTTTAATTGATAACCAATATCAAAATTCGAATTTCTTCCACTAATTCAAAGAGCAGGGCAAGAATCAACATTTAATAATTACTTGTTTTAACAAAGTATACCAAGAAGTAACAATAAGATTTATTCATTACTTCACAAAATGTTAAATCTCTTAAGAAAAATGAGTGGCAGATTTATTGGCAGCTGTGGACAGTTCTGAACTGATTTAGAGCGATATAAGCTATAACTATTTAAAGCACATTTAAGATGTCAAATAAACATTTTTCACTCACACACATGCTAGCTAGTGGATTCCAGATCATCCACTTGTGTTTCAGTATGTAATAACATTCATCCATTAATGAAACAGTTGTGTAAGGTACCAACTGTTTAACCTTGTCAAGTACCAAGGATTTATTAGGTAACTACAGCTAGTACACTTTGGACTCCTACTGGAAAGACACAACCATCCACAGTACCTGATCAAATCAGCAATGGAAATAATTTTCAAGTTTTCTGCCCGTGCAAATTGACGAAGCTTTGGTAATCTAGCCATAGAACCGTCATCATCCACAATTTCACATAAAACTGCTACCGGATCTTGCCCAGCCAACATAGCAAGATCAACTGAAGCTTCAGTGTGACCAGCTCTTTTTAGAACCCCTCCCTCCCTGTACTTTAGGGGAAAGATATGTCCTGGGCGGTTGAAATCTTCAGGTTTTGAATTCCTTGATGCAAGAGCCAAGACTGTCACAGCTCTATCGCGAGCAGAAACACCAGTTGTCGTACCATGTTTTGCATCCTATAGAGTCCAATACAATTGAAGTCAACCACATGAGAGTTATAACAAGTCATAACATTGGTCGATTTAGAAAGTAACACATTATACATTTTAAAATTATTACATTCATTTGTTTATCTTCACTATCAATCCCCAAGACACAGACAAGATTGGCAATGCCAACTCTATTCAGCTCCACTGTCCCACAAAAATATTGAGTCAAAATCTGGATTCCGGCCACACATCTACAATATCCTTTTCACTCTTTCCCTAGCCTTTGAGAGGACCAACAAACTTGGATGCAGTTACAAAGCATGACTCGACCAAAATGTAAAATGACATGGAACAAGAGGCCTGTGATCATTGATAAGGTCATTGTTGGCCACCTAATAGCACATCTCCATGTGCACACTTAGACTTTAGTTTTTATTTGGGAAAGTTTAAACTACGTACCACTGAGACAGTGAATGCTGTACTAAGTTTTTCTTCATTCTCCTTCTGTGTCACCATAAGTGGAAGTTGCAACCTCTCTAAGTCTTCTCCTTTCATACTAACACAAACAATCCCAGTTCCATGCTTGACAATAAAAGCCATAGCTTCTGGCGTTGCCAAGGATGCTGCCATTATAAGATCTCCCTCATTTTCTCTGTCTTCATCATCTACAACAATTACCATCTGCAACATTTTCTTGAATTAATAATTTGTTATCTTATCAACCTCCGAAAAAGAAAAGCATAAGAAAAAAGAGAGTAACCGTATCCATTATAAACACAAAATAACTAGCTCAGAAAACGACAAACCTTGCCTTGACGTATATCTTCAATCGCCTCTGGTATGGATGAAAATCCTTCTACAGGATGATCCAGATCATTTTCATCATTTTCGGAAGAGAAACCTCTAATTATAGGGGTTGTTTCTGCTGCAAGTGTTCCAAAACCTAATGCATCAGGTTGTATTTCAATCCCAGTTGGTTTGGCAGCCTGGGAGTTGACAAAAGTGTCTGCAGTTCTATTGCCATTAGAGTAGGACAGGAGATCATCTTCTCCCAACAAAGCTCTTGTCTTAATTGAGCCCTTGAAACTAAAGCGCAGTTTCCAAGTCAAACTTGGCGTGACAAAATCATATAAGCACCCATTTGCCGCAAATGAAGTCCCACGATATAGATCATTACGCCCTCTGAAGAAAAGAATTAATTAGGCATCAACACATACACCTGCTAATCTGAATTGAGGAAATAGCAATACCAACAAACCATCCAAAACCAAATACTTCACATATCTATTAACCTTGTAGTGAACCCTAAACAGTGTTGAGCTGCTAACCTTAAACCCATATAACTTTAATAATTAGGTCATGCAAACCATAATTCTCATCCAAAATTCTTTATCCCAAAACTTTTATTAGGGTTACAAAACCAAAGGTTTGAAACCATTTCTTGACTAAACAGGGAATTCCCACATATCCGATTAACTCTGTATATCACTGTGATGCTCAATTGGTCTCCCTATTTTCAACATTGCATGTATATTTATGTATAACACCCAATTTGTAGTGTTTCTGAAAGACCAAAACATGAAAAACTCAATACTCTTTGTAATTTTAGGACTTACATTTCTAATCATTTGTCTTCCTACGTTTTCGGGTGCCGAAAACAATCAAATCAAACTAGGACTACGAAGTTTATAGCAGGCGAGAGAGAGAGAGAGAGAAGGCTCACTGAGAACGGGACAGAGAAATTGAGGAGCAATTGGGGTTGATAATGATGGAAGCCATTCGTTCAAAGCCTCGAGGTCAAGCTCCTTTAAGCTCAGCAGCCTCTGAGAGAGAGAGACGCCCGCGAAAGAAAGCTAAGAGAAGGAAGAGTACGGAAGAGAAGAGCAGTACATAGGGCATAGCATAATAGGTGGCTGTATACGGTTGGTCGCCCAAAACCACCGCCAAGCAAACCAATGATTCAACGGTTCATATTGCTCAGACAGACCAAAAAGGGAGAAAATTTTGTATGTTGCGGTACAGGCTTACCATCCTATATACATTCGTTTTTTGGCCAAAGGGGAGGGGACTGTACAGTAAACGGGTATCACAAGATTTCAATAACTCATGCTAGTTCGAACCTGGGTGACAATTGGGGAGGGGGATTCCAATATACATGGGACATGTAGAAATATTTTATTTTTAGGAGTTTTAACTACAGAGGTCCTTGAATTTTACTTCGAGTTTCAATTGAGTTCTGAAACTGCTTTTTTGAGGCAATTATATCATTTGACTCCATAAGTAATTGCAATTGAGTCCTATAGTAATAGTTTGTCAATTTAGCAGTCAAAATGAGGACTAAAAGTGTCATTTCCAAAACAAGAGTCTCCTATAAGTCCCAAGAAACCCCAAAGCAGACCTGTTTCCATTGGCATTTTTTTTATCAGCTCATAAGTTGATTCCAGTAGCCCAACTCTTCTAAGTAAATCTATCATGCAAGTACTACATTATAATCTCTAGCCATGCTTTTGAAATGCTATTTGCCTTGAGAAACTAATCTGATGTGGCTGCATATATAGACTCGAACTAAATAGGTAACGTGAATTACACCAGGAAATCAGGGATTATGGGAACCCTGAATTATGCTCACGCCAACACTCCTTCTCAAGTTGGTGCGTAGATATCTTATATGTCCAACTTGTCAAGTGAGTCATGACAAATCTTTGTTGACACCACATGAGTCAAGACACCTACCAGATGTTCTTCTGACTTTACAAACGGTATATCAATTAGCTTATCTACCAGTTTTTTCTTGATATAATGCATATCTACTTCAACGTGCTTAGTTCTGTTATGTTGAACTGGATTATTTGCTATCTCTCTCGCAGCTTGGTTGTCACAGTAAAGCTGATTGGTGCATAATTACATATCTTTTTGTACCCTTCTAACTTATGATTTGGTTATGTTTTTGAGTTAAACTTGTGTTTTTAATAAGTTTTGTGTTTGTTTCAGTGTAATAAGCTTGAGACTCATTAAATGTATTTTGGAGACAAATTAGCTCAAAACAGTGTCTGCAGATCATTCAATTTCACGGATTAACCTGTACTTGCTTAAGAAGAACCAGATAATGAGCCATACATCATTGGAAAGATACGGAAGTCTAGTTTCCGTAGCATTTTACGGTTCATGATTCTGAGTCTTCTAGAGGAAGTTATACATAATTTAGTAGCTCAAGGTCAAAATTCGGCAGCATCTACGTTACTGGGCCACAAATGACATTTAAAGGTCTTTCCGATTTTTCCTTGAGTTGGGCTGCATATGCTTGGAAAGATAAGACAAAGGGCTTGAAGATCCATATTTTTCCAGATTTTTTCGAAGCAAATACCAAGCCCAAAACCTGCCCACAATCTGACTGCAATGTCATGCATGATGTATTGTTGATTGTGGGAAGGTTAGGTGAAGCATATTCAATTCTTATAATTGAAGTGGGAGCTGCAACACTAAGTTTAAAGAAAGAAAAATTGTTTTCAAATGTAATGGTGTGTTAGGTGAAGTTGGTGAAGTGAGTGTGGTAGGTAGAATCAATACTTAATTCAAATTTTCAACTTCCCTTATGCCTATAAATAGTGAGGTTTCCTAAGCTTGTAAACACACCCCAAGGGGGGGGAGCTCTCAAACACTTCTCTAGAGCTCCCCTCCCTTCTCTCCCTCAAATTCTCTTAGTTTTCCTTTCTAGTTCTCAATTGTTGTAATAAAATCATTTTGCTAAATGTTTCTTTGAGTTTTTCTGAGTTCTTCTTAACTTTCCATTGTAATGTAAATTCTTTTCTTTAGCAATTCAAGTTTGAGTAGTTTCCAAGTTTCAATTATGGTTTTTGTTCTTATTCATTATGCTTATAAGTTAATATGCTAGTTTCAATGATTGATCACCATTAAGGCTTGCATGTTAGCTATCTTGGTTTGAATTAAGAGTAGACACCATGCTTTAATTCGAATTGAACTATGAATAGGAAGAGTATGTATGGACATTCGACAACAGGGATTAGATACATGCTTGGTTGTTTAAAATGTTCTTCTATGCTTAATGGGTTCCTAATGCTTAATTTAGGTTAGACAACAAATGATCAAGTTAGGGAATTAGGAACACAAGGTTAGGACCAGACACCATGGCTTAATCATACTTTAGCTAGAATCAATCCGTTAATCTAAATTGAACTTGGGAACTTATTCGCTTGAGTTAATTTCTTTTCTTTCTTCCTTGTTTGATTTATTTTCTTCTTTTTTATTTATTTCTGTTTTGTACAGGGAATTAAATTAAATCAATCTATCATCAATCCTCGTGGGATCGACCTCGCACTTACATATGCTAAACTACCAACGGCTCGTGCACTTGCGAGTATCACAAGTTGAGGATGCAGCTGAATCTATTTTGGTGCAGTTGAATCGATGCACCAAAATAGATTCAGCTGCTTCCTCGAGTAAAACAAAAGGAAAATAAAGATAAAAACAAAACGAGAAGTTTATTAGACTTCTTTCGTAGGTAACTCGATTGCATTGAGCGCATGCAACAAGCCTTTAAACCTCTAGGCATCCCTAGTAGGAGGAGTTGTGTCTCCTGAGGGTTTAACAGAAACGATACCCACAAACGCTTTACTGACTCTACAAAACAAAATGTTAGAAAACTAACTTTGAAAACAACTAATGAAAATGAAAGAAAACTTTAGTCATACCTCCAACACCATAGAGTTGCCAAGATAGATGATCAATAATTGTGTAAAGTGGAAGCTATAGCTCAAAGGCACACGGCTTCAAAGTAAACATACTCAAATCTTGAAGAAAGAACATGCTTCAACTCTAATTCTCACATATACCACTCAATCACTCAGAACCTATGGCTTTATTCTCTCAAACAAGCATAATGAGTATATGAAATAGAAGCACAATATTTGGTTAGATCTCAAGAAGGGAATCAAATACTAAGAATACAGATACACTCATACATACCAGCACCCATGAATACATCCTCAAAGATCAGCTAGGTCTTTCACAAGGTTGTAAAGAAAGGCTAAGGTTAAGGGAAGTGGAAGAATTGGAAGGAACACAATTAACTTAAGAACATACCAAGGTTGCATTCTTCGTTGATCTGCAAGGTATCATTGATTTAGAATGTATGGCTGCAACTTCATAGCATCATCTGGCATAGACCTTATATTTCACAGTTATATCAAATCGAAACACTTTTTTTTTTTTTTTTTGACTTGATCTACTTCTTCTTTAACTTTATTGCACAGATTCACAACAATTTACATTTAGGCATGGGGCATCACCTTCCTTGCTCAAACTTTATCTTGACATACCTTGGTATATTTCTAAGCTATAGGGTATGACTATTATAGGTTTAAATATCTCATATTGAGATACAAAGTTAAGGGAATTATAAGGGTGATAGAAGAAAATGGCTTGAAGTGTTTGGCTGCAACAGAGCTGATGGAACACACAAATGGGTAGGGTGAAAAGAAAGCACAAAGAATGGTTATACACACATAGCCTAGCATCACTTCAATGAGTTCATTCATGAGTGAAAGCATGCACCTGATATCTGCAAAGAGAATCATCCTTAGTATTCAATCAAAATGGAACAATGAGATCATTTAGAGTGAATTGAAGAAAATAAGTAGAGATGAGGAATAGAAACACTTTAAACCCTCTCAAGAAGGCAATTAGGCTCGAAATAGCTCACTAGGGTAGTCTCCACTATTCTCCTTCAAGAATCTGAGCATGGTACTTTAGCCACCAGAATTCTAAGAGCAAAAGCTTTGTGAAGTGTAAAATGTTTAATATGAAAATCTCAATGGCAGCTCCATAGCATTGGTTGTATGACATTCTAAAAAAAATTGAAATACAAGTGAACAAAAATTGAAAACACAAATCAAATAACAAAAATTGAAAATTGAAAACACAAATGAAAAAAATAAAAATAAAAATTGAAAACCTCCATTAAAAGCTCCATGACTTTCTTTGGTGGAAAACCAATTTCGAACATGAGTATCCTTAACCAAAAAAGCTCACAAACTCCCTATGATATGCCCCTGTATTATGCCTTAGCTGAAGATCAAACCACTACATTCTTCTTCTTACTTCCTCATGTAACCGAATTACCCCCAATGAAGTGAAGTAACATGATGTAGAATGTCTGTATGTTATAATGTCTACCCAATCTACATCTGTATAACCCTTAACATCCAAATGTCCCGGTTTTCTGAATATCAAGCCTCCGCCTGGAGCTTTCTTCAAATAGATCAAAATCCTCATAACTACCGCTAAGTGATCATCACTAGGAGAATGCATGAACTGGCTAACAACACTAATTGCATATGCGATATTTGGTCTACTGTGCGAAAGATAAATTAGTCTTCCCACTAACCTCTGATATCTCTTCTTGTTGGTTAGCACCCGATCATGATAGATTGCTAGTAACGATTTTGCACAATAGGGGTTTCGGCTGGTGCACACCTTAACAAACCAGTTTTTGTCAACAGGTCTAGAACATACTTCCTTTGAGATAGAAAAATACTAGTAGCAGAGTGAGTTACTTCAATTTCCAGAAAATACTTCAAAGCCCCCAATTCCTTCATCTCAAATTTTGAGGCTAAGTACTTCTGTAATTTACCTATTTCAACAACATCATCACCAGTAACTACCATATCATCGACATAGATTAGCAGTAAAGTAATATTACCATCCCTACGTTTGATAAATAGAGTATGATCCGAGTTACCTTTATGATATCCATACTTCTTCATTGCTTCAGTGAACCACCTAAACCATGCTAGCGGAGACTATTTCAATCCATAAAGGGCCTTTCGAAGCCTACTATCACACCCCAATTTTTATTTTTATTATTATTAAATTTTTTTTTTGGGAGTGTGAGGTAAAAGAAAAACTAAAACTAAAAATTTAAATATCAAGAAACACGAAGATTGAACATAAACTTTTATTTAAGTCAAAGTAATTTACATTGTAATTTTACAAGCAAAATAACAAGAAAGTAACAAACTTTCAACAAAACATTCAAAACTATCCACAACCCGTTCTTCTTGTTTCCTCAGCAAAAACTAAACTTCAGATTCAAAGCCTACAATAGATTCAATAAGGGGTGAGCATTACATGCTCAGTAGGGGTCCTATGTCTTATGTGATTAGTGAGATTTATAATGTACAATTTATGCAATGCATGAATGAACTTCATTTCTACCCAACCCGTTAATCTATATAATAGGGCAAACAAATCTGCAAGTCCCATACCGTGCATTTAACCACTGTGATTCTGAATGCCCCATTATATAAACTAACACCCATTTCAATCATCCCATAATTCCCCTTTTGCTAGTCATCTTGTCTACACCATTGATCTCCAAGCCCAAATCACCCAATCGACAATTATACAACCAATTTCCTAATCTACAATGCACACGGGCTCATCTGAACTTGGTCCCTATAATAATATAACCAACTACACAAAAGATTCTTCCATCATCCTCTTTTCCATAATTTCTTTATCAACCCAAAAATTCCAACCACCACCGACAACATATGAATATGTCAATATTAATCAAATTATAATGATAATTGACAACACGTATACATCCAATATCAAGGATAACAATCAAATAATATAACCAAGCATAATATAGTATTTACAATAATAATCAAATAATATTACCAAGCATAATATAGTATTTACAATATTTAATTAAATCAATGTATGCAAAACCTCCCCAAGAAAAAAACCCCTACCTCAAAACCAAAGCTATTGTATAACCCCCAGTTGTAAGTTCAAATACTTTGAGCTTCTCCAAAATCTCACCACACTTAGTTCTCTTATTTTCTTTTGTCTACGATTTTTAGGAAACTACTATAACTTGAAGAACCTATGATCCAATAACTATTAGGTAGGGCTATTTATAGTAAGCTAGAGTCGGTAAAAAAATATGGATGAAGCTTAACATTGTGCCACATAACTAGCCTGGGGATTTCTAGACTACATCCTAGGATTTGTAGACTACATGGGTGGCTTGAAAGTAAACTGCCACCCCAATTAATCTTAGGTGCTGGCTCCGGAGAGTGCTTAGTAAGCACTTTCCAATTATATTTATATATACAAGACTACCTATTGTGCTCACACCTCATGCTAATATTCACCACCTCATGCTTATTGTGGTTTTTAAGGACTCTAAAAAGTAACATGTAAAACTTAAGAGAAACTTTAGTAAGCAATAAAAGGATTTTCCAAAAGCTTGTGTATAAATATTAAATAAGATTGAAGTGAATTGGCATAGTTAAAACCATATAATAGATTTGATAGGTTATAGCAAAAGCTTTCACGTGGCTTGCCATGCAACTTTTATATATATATATATATATATATAGTATTAAAACTATTAATTTTAAATATTTAATTTTCATGAAATATTAGTATACATATTTAAAAATATGGGGTTTCACACCTACACACCTTCCCACTATAATTAGACAACCCCATAACCAGGTGGTATGTCTATGTGCACTTCTTCTTCTAGGTCTCTATGCAAAAAGGCATTCTCACATCGAATTTCTTGATAGGCCAATCTAAATTAGCTGCAAAGGATAATAGAACTCACACCAAATTCATTTTTACCACCGGTGCAAACATATCCTGATAATCAACTCCATACATTTGTGTTTGTGCCTAATAAATCACGGTCGTAAAAAGGGACTTCCTCTCGGCCATAGCACCCATTCATGAACAGAAATGGTTACGTTTCGTTAGGCATTTTTGCCTTCCTAAAAAACAAAAGGGTGCGAAGGCAAAATCCTCTAGGCCTCGCGACCCCCGTATTATGGGCCGAGGCCGAAGGCCGTAAGAGACACAGCTAAAGATACTATGGTTAAAATCGCCACGTGGCCTCAAGGTCCCACACCCCATTTAATGAAGCAGTGCCTCTGACGATCACAGCAAACCCACTGGTCACAATAAGCATTTAATGCACGAGGGAAGTGACTGAAGTAAAGATTTGATAATAGGAATCAGAGTGGTTAGGCGCAAGCATTCTCACAAAGTATTCTCACAACTTGAGGTCAGATCACCAACCACTAGACCAGGGCATTAAATGCATTCCCACGGCCAAGGGCGCACAACCCACGATCAGGGCGGTGGCCAAGGTTTGCCGAGATTTATGGGGGTCACACCACTATGCTTCACGATCCCAAATGCCGATTTGACTACCCACTTGCCTCGATTAGACTCCACCATGCAGATCTTTTCAGCCACCAGGCAGATCTTTTCAGCCTTGATTGGCCCTCCAGGACTCCCCATATAAATACTAAGCTCAAGACTACATTCAAAGGGTCCAACACCAAACCAAAAGCCTCCCACGGAGCAACTTATTTTTTCCTGTAATGCACTTTCAATACATTTAATTGCTTTCCTAGGAGTAGTGGTAGACTGTAAGGAAAATCCATTCATAAATATATCATACGACCCTTGATTTTCAAGGCGCCGGAGCACCATCCCTGTTATCATCTCATTCACCTCATATATCATACGACCGTTGCTCTTTGAGCAACGCGCCGGAGCACCGCCCAAAACCCGCCACCAACACCACCACTAAACGGCCTTATAGCTCATGCCGTAAACCTGACGGCCGAGATAAGTTCCTCTCTCGGCCACAATCGTTTGATTAGAAGTCCAACCCAAAACAGGTGCATCACTTAAACATCTTCTACCCGAACCCCATCACCATCTCGACGCACGGTAGATCGTGCTGGCATGCTCGTGCACAACCGCACCACATCCAAAAGAAAGACGTCACGTGTTCACGTACATCCCCTCGGCCCGGAGCACCAGGCAGCAAGATTTGCGCACGTAACAATTTGCGTATACCCTTTGGTCACAAGTCTCGCTTTATATTTGTCTATTGTGCCATCAACTTTGTGCTTAATTGTGTACACCCATCGACATCCAACAGGTTTATGTCCTTCAGGTTGCAAAACTATCTCCCATGTTCCATTCTTCTATAAGACACCCATCTCCACATTCATTGCTTCCACCCATTTTGGGTCTTGAAAAGCTTCTTCCAATCTATTAGGAATTTTAATTCCTTCCATTTGATTGACAAATGCTTGACTTTGAGGAGACAATCTGTGTGTAGAGACATAATCAGCAATGACATATTTCTTCTTGCCTTCTAGTGAGAATATGTCTGGTGGCATTCCCTTGTTTGCTTGTGCAACTAGTTTTTTCACAATTTCAACAATATTTTTAGAAGCATTGGGATCTAAATGACTTACCTTAGGGATGTTCAGTGGAGCATGAGCAGGTATGTTCGAGAGAGAATGGTTGCTGTTGTCCAGTTCGGGATTGCTGATGTCCAATTAGGCTCTGCTCGATTGGACTGGTTGGCAGCCTACTTCCAGTAGCTACTTGGCTCGGCTCAGCTTGGCTGAGCTGTGCTACTCGGGTTCCAGCGTAATATTTTGTGTTTCTTTCTCCGTATTTCTATATTAAACCAATTATGTGTTTCCTTTGCTATATTCTCCACCTGAAGGACATGATTGGGCATCATGTCTGACAGAAAAAACATATCGTTCACCACAAACATAACATCCATGGTAACATAAAAGCGACGACTGGAGGGATGGTAACACCAGTAACCCTTTTGTTAAGGTGCAAATCCCACAATGACACAACGGAGGGCACACGGATCCAACTTGGTCCTATGAGATTTATTGAGATGGACATATGCTACGCAACCAAAAATGCGCAAAGTGAGATTAAGATGGGAACAAACAGGAATATGAGCATCCAATGTTTGGAGTGGTCTTTTAAAATCCAAAACACATGAAGGCATACGATTAAGAAGGTAGATAACATACTAAATAGCTACGGTCCAAAGAGTTTGGGGAACACATCCCTCAATAAAGAGAGCTCGAGTAATCTCAAGCAATGTCTAAAATATCGATGGCATTAGAAATATTGATAGTCCAAAAATACGAAAATTTCAATGGAAATATCGGGATATGATCTATATCGATAAAAATTGAATAAAAACCACAGAAATTGTAAGAAAAACTTGAAAATTTTTATTGAAACTTTGGACGATGTTTATTTAGTCAATTATCTATTAGTTTA
The DNA here is from genome assembly GCA_020226455.1 of Prunus salicina. NCBI lineage: Eukaryota > Viridiplantae > Streptophyta > Magnoliopsida > Rosales > Rosaceae > Prunus > Prunus salicina. Next base: position 13,992,089 of record CM035342.1, read on the forward strand.
TCACACAAAAATTGGAAGTAAATATATTGCATGATAGGTTTCACTAATTTAAGTTGATTATACATTGAACTGACAAACACTGTGAGTGTAGAAAATATGTAGTAATTAATGAAAGAAGATTAAACACACCATAATCATTTGTATATAATGATTTACTACAATATGTTACACTTTATACATTGCATGATATGATACATGAGTGATTTAGTACCACATAGAGTTCCCATTTGCGTATTATCACAAAAACAAAAGCAACAATGTGATTAAGGCATTGGAGGAGTGAAATGGAAAGGGTTCGAATCCCCTTTGTGTGTGTGCTTTGTGTTTTTTTCCCCTTTTTCCATCACTTTGATATTTTTGATATTATAGCGATATTTTGACAAAATATTGCTGAAGTGTAAGCAAAATTATTGACATTCATATTTTCTGATATTATCAATATTTATACAATATGTATATGGATACATTCCAAAATATCTGTGACCTTAAAAAACGATAATATCCTCGATATTTAATCAATATTATTGATATTTTAGACTATGGTCTCAAGAATATGGCGATTTACATTCAGCCACACCATTCTGTTTTCGAGTATGCGGACACAAGTTTCATGGAGAAGAAGAAGTTAGCGAATATGTGGTTAACAAATTCCCCTTCATTATCTGAACGAACAATTTTAATCGAACAAGAATATTGAGTTTGAATCATCTGGTAAAAGTTCTTGAATAAAGAACCAACTTCACTTTTATGCTTCATAACATAAAGCCAAGTTATCCTAGTACAATCATCAATGAAGATCACAAACCACCAAACATCAAAAAGAGTAGTAATCGGAGATGGACCCTAAACATTTGAATGGATTAAATCAAGAAGAGATGTGTTTTTCTTCAAACAAGGTGGATAAAAAGTTCGATGACTTTTTGCAAGAATACATGTCTCACACTGAAAATTAGAAAATTTTACTCCACTAAATAGAGATGGAATTAAAGACTACAAATAACCAAAGGAAACATGACCCAACTGCCGATGCCATAACCAAATGTTCTTATACTTCTCACTGACAATGCCCCAAACCTAATGAACACGACCGGGTGCAATGTCATCCACATAGTAAAGCCCCCCTCCCATGCCCAATGATATCCCTGGTCTGAACATTCTGAAGCATACAAAAGAAAGAGAACATGAGCATGCAACAATCTAACTGTTCAGGAACTTGCCCAACAGATAATAAATTATGGGATAAAGGAGGAACAAGCAAAGTTTTATGTAAAGAGAGGATAAGAGTAAGAGTGATGAAACCGGGTCCAGTGACTGAGTTCGATTTGTCATTGGCAGTAACCACACTTATGTTGGTACAAGCAGTCATATAATGAAAAAAGGATTTATCATAGGTCATATTATGGCTTGAAAAACTAATTAAAATAAAGTGGCTCAAAGTTAAAAGGAAATCGTGTAAGAGAGGAAATTTCTAATTAAATGTCAATTGTGGTACTAGGGAAAAAAGGAAGGCGTATCGTTGGGATTTTCATATAGATTAAGGAAGTTTGAAGCAATTATAATTCTGTCTAGATTTGTATTTAATTTAATGTTATGTTTTATATTTTTAAGAATAAGTTATCTATTAGGATATTATTTTCCTAATATGATTTTAGCTAGGATTTTTAGGGTTTCCTACAGTTTTGGGGTTTCTTTATTTTCTATTTAAGCCAACTCATGGTGTCGTATTTGGGAATTCAGTTTATTATCAATCAAATACCTTTGAGTTTTACTTAATTTTTTGGTGGATTCCAGTTTGTTTGTGGATTCCGACATTGTTACGTTAGGGTTATCATTCGATCTCCATATTCCCTTATATATCGCTTCATCAGTTGGGAACTGATAAGATTTTACCTTGTTGCTTCCTAGATTTTCACATATGATCCCACCAAGAAGCGACTTCGTCTTCTAAACAGGACGCCACAATTTTCACCATATTCTCTTTTAGAATCGCTATTGAATCAAATATTTCCTCCACGTCTGCAACCCATTGGAGAAAGCATTCGATGCAGTCACTCCCCATGAAGTATGGAACAACTGCAACATCAAATTCTCTAAAAGTGATTGGCTCCTCGTCTCCATCCTATCTTCTTTGTCTGGATGAGCCATTGGAGGCACCTCGAGTCAAGTAAAACCTGCTTTGATACCAACTGACGCAACGATATAGGGGATTAGGGAGATCAAACAATAACCCTAACCCTAACATAATAATGTCGGAATCCACCAACAAACTAGAATCCACCAGAAAATTGAGTAAAACTCAAAGGTATTTGATTGATAATAAACTGAATTCCCAAATACAATGCCATGAGTTGGTTTAAAAGAAAACAAAGAAACCCTAAAATCGTAGGAAACCCTAGGTTGTAGAATATTCCTAAACTTAGTTAACAAGAAAATAATAAAAATCCTAGCTAAAATCATATTAGGAAAATAATATCATAATAGATAACTTATTTTTAAAACTATAAAATAAAACATTGAATTAAATATAAATCTAGACGTAATCATAATTGCTTCAAAGTTCCTTAATCAATCTAAAAATCCCAATGATATGTCTTCCCTTTTTCCTTATCGCCATAATTAGTTAATTGGAATTTTTCTCTCTTGTACGATTTCCTTCCAACTTTGAGCCACTTTATTTTATTTAATTTTTCACACCATAATTGACCTATATCTCATCCTACATCACATATGATCAATAGCACCTGAATTGATAATCCAACATGTATCTCGTTGGTAAAAAAGTAACAAAGTTTTTCCCTAGTTACCTTCATAGTCAGCATGCTCTAGAATGGATAACTGAGAGAGAACAGTGAGAGAATCATCAACTGAAGGAGCTACCGTGGGTGAAGTTGAGACACCCAAGGTAGCGTCAGTGACAGTAGCTACACTGCTCCAACCATTCTTTTTCTTCGCATGCATCACCTTTCATTGCTTCTAGCATTCAAGGAACCACTGTGGAAACCCATTCTTATGAAAACACGTGGCTCTGTAAGACGGTTCCCATTATAGTAAGTGCAATGCATGTTTTCTTTTTCCTCGGGGGTTGGACAGGGAAAAGAAAAACTAGCAGCAAAGTCTTTGAAAACTATTACAGTAGTGGATTCAGTCTTTCCATCCTTCTTGAGCATCGTCTTCCGGTGTTGGGCCTCTTTAAGAACAAAAGCAAATGACTCCTCCAGTTTTGGCAATAAACTCAACCTTAACAAATCTCCTCTAATTTTATCAAACTCATCATCTAGACCTGCAAAAAAATCATAAATACGATCTTTCTATATATCAGCATTCAAGTGTCTTTCTCCACTTGAGCCATTTTCCCTATAAGATAACCACTTTTTCCTTGGCCTGACACATGAAGCAACATCATATTCGACTAAGTGCTATAGTTTTTTCCATTCAACCATATGGAGAATGGGGCAGCGAAAGTATCATTACAAACTGTAACATTTGGTTGCGTCATGTTAAGAGTTTTGCGGGTTTCTAAAGCACTGGAGTTTGCGGCGATGGAGGGGGCGTCTAGGGTATCTTCAAAAATCATGGAGAGACAACAAGTTTGGAGGGTAGGTTGCATTGGCTATGATCGGTGGGTTTGTGTTTTTAGGTTCTTTTGTTGCACTTGGTTTGTGACAACAAGGATGTTGCCGTTCTTTTGCGGTATTTTTTTTTGTTGGTATTTGGTTACCGTAGGTTGTAGAAGTTTCTGATGGCTAGGGTTTTTGTATTTTTGTTTGAGAGACTGGGTTAGCCGGCTCTAATATCAACTCAAACTAAACACAGAAGGATTGAATAATTGTGAATGATGTTATATTTCTCCAAGAAGATGATATATATATATATATATAAGTACAAATCGACTTTTCCTACAAGGAAAAGTAATTAGCTACTTAAGGAATCCTAACTAGGTAATTATTCTAATTAGGTAACATGAATTACACCAGGAAATTAGAGATCACGAGAATAAGAGTGGAGATGAGATTGAGAGGGAAGATTAAGGGAGGATAAGAGGATGGGAGGGAGGAGTAACAAAAGTAAAAACTGAAATCTATTTGAAATTGTTTTCACTTTTGTTACTCCTCCCTCCTATCCTCCCCTCTCATCCTCTCTCTCAATCACATCTCCACTCTCATTCTCACTCTTATTTTCCTCTATACTCTAACACAAAAAATAAAAACTAAAATTGAAATCAACATTGAACAGGCCTTCATAAACAAATTAAATCACAATTAAAGTCGTGTTGTAATGTCGCACTTTAAGCTAACTCTAATACATGCAATCCTTCACATTTGGTTTTAAGCATCAAAAAACCTTTAAAATATAGTTATATGTGAAATGTGTTTGGGCCTAAGAATTCCACACGCCGGCCAAATTGAAAACCGGCCCATAACAGAAAAGACAGAAGAATGAGCCTTGTCTCCGGAAAACAGCCCAAACGACTTTGGAAGCCCATGTTTTTTGCAAAGGTGGCAGAGGTTTAAAAAAAACACGAAAATAACCAATAAGATTGCCATTTAATGGTAACTTAATACTGATCGGTGCATAATTACATATCATTTTGTACCCTTCTAGTTTATGATTTGCTTATGTTTTTTTTAGAAAAACTTGTGCTTTTATTAGAAAAACTTGTGCTTTTAATCTATTTTGGTTTGTTATTCAGTTCATTGGGCTTTAGGTTACAATGGTGGCTTTGGATAGGAAAATATGCAAAAATACGGTGACCAGGATTTGCATACAGTGGCTCTATAAATTGCATGTACCGATATGCGATTGCACGGCACTACTTGGATTTGCATACAGATGATTAGTAATTGCATATAGACATATGCAATTGCACGAACATTACAACCATGAATGTGGGGGTGAATTTTCCAGAACCAATTTGGGACACTCCTGTCAGTCCAGTTTCGTGGGTCATCTTGCAGGCCTCAATTCAGCAACCTGCACTACTTGGATGAAGAGACATCCTTCACAGAAAATGTTCCAATGGGTGTCTAGTATATCATATCCAAATTTCGGCCCAATTGAAGATATATAGAGTCCTTAGCCCTTCAAACACTGAACCATGCTCAGAAGTATGGGCAGCTGCCAGCTATAGAGCCATGTGCTTAAAGCAGCCACATGGGAGACAAACCAGCATGTAAACTCAGAAGTATGGGCACCTGCCATTCCTAGAGCCTTGTGTTACACAGAAAAACAGCCACAAAGGGGAGATAAAGAGCCATGTGCTCAAAGCAAACACATGGGCAGCTCACATGGACAGCTCACACATGGGCAGCTCACATGGACAGCTCACATATGGGCAGCTCACACATGGGTGTGCTTGATCAGCCAAAGGGGGAGCTTCACACTCTATAAATAGAGAGCTTCACACTCACCCAACTCACTCCATTTCAGCCATCCTCTAACACTTCCACCCTTTCCCAAACACTCCATTATATCCAAAATCACCAAAACAGCTCCAAAAAGCCTCCATTCCAATTCTCTACGAATTTCCTTTTTCTTTGCCATCACCACTCACCCAAACTCATCCCAAATCACTTCTTTAGCTGCCATACTCTAGATGTGAGGAAGCTCTTGGAGCAGCATTAGACGTGGAGAAGCACTTGGAGAAGGTTTGGGACACCACAAGCAACTTCAGAAATGGGTTTTTCCACTCTTATTGCATTCATTATGTTTTCTCATTTCTGTTTAATTTCATTTCCATTATGAGTAGCTAAATTCATAACTAGGGCTTCGATGTAATCTAACATAAATATTCTGGGTTTATAAGTTGAAGTTTTGAGTTTCAAGTTTGATTCATGATTCATGTTCTTATTCATTATGCTTATCAGTTAATATGCTTGTTTGGATGATTGATCACCATTAGAACTTGTTTATTAGCTATCTTGGTTTAAATCAAAAGTAGACACCATGCTTTGATTCGAATTGAACTATGAATAAGAAAAGTATGTATGGACATTCGACAACAGGGATTAGATACATGCTTGGTTATTTAAATTGTTCTTCTATGCTTAATGGGTTCCTAATGCTTAATTTAGGTTAGACAACAAATGATCAAGTTAGGGAATTAGGAACACAAGGTTAGGACCAGACACCATGGCCCAATCATACTTTAACTAGAATCAATCTTTGAATCTGGATTAGACTTGTCACTTAACTAATTTATAACCCAGAATTGAATTGTTATGGTGAATCGAATGCCCTAGTCTCTCAATCTATTTTCCAGTCTACAAAAATACTCTTTGTTGCATTTGCTCACTTTGCTTTTGTTTGGAATTTTGTTTTGCCTCATTTGTTCAACAATTACAATCACTCTTGTTTTAAATTCTGTTTTAGACTTAACCTCCTACTTTCTTGAATTTGGTAATCTTAGTACATAACTAATTTTAACTTCTCAGTCCTCGTGGGTACGACCTCGTACTTGTCTTACTATACTACTAATTGGCCCGTACAATTGCGAGTTAACATTTTTAACAACAAATACCAAGCAAGTCGAAAAACCTCTAAAAATTGGAATAAACCCAGCTTCTGAAAAATTCTCATCACTTGATCTCAACTCCAAAAAGCAAGTCAAAACAGATCTTTTCTTACTACAAAAATGTTTTCTCAAAAAAGCCCCATGTGATTTCCTGACTTTGAAAAGTCAAAATTTTCAACTATCACGGAAGAGGTGATAGGGAGTTAATGAAGGCAGGTCTTACAGGAGGACTTCTCCATTTTTGCAGCCAAAGAAAGAAGATCAAATCCCATTTTCATATACAAAGAAACTCTGCACCAAAGCAGGTTGCCTTTTTAAGAGATAAGCAAGCTACGTTCTCAAGAGATAAGTAGGGAGCAAGGGAGTTGTTCATCAGGAAAAGCAAACTAACCATCATGGCAAATTGTGTTTTCTACAAGGAACAAACACAGAACAAAGAGAGTTGGTTTTCTTTCAGAAAAAGCAAAGAAAAGACCTCCATGAAAGTTGATTGTTGATGGTTCTTTTTTTGGCCAGAATAATGGCTTCCTTGTTTTATGACATTGAAAAAAGAAAATATCTTTTTTTATATATATAAAAAAAAAAAAAGATCTGCCGCCCATTATTAAAGATTAAAAACACCACTCCAACATTTTTTTATAAATATGAGAGGAGGTGAATAGATAAAACACAGCCAACAAATCAATCAAGACAAAAACCATCAAAGTCACAACTGACAAACTCAAAAAGATCAATTGATCTCAAAAGCTTTCAGACCCTAAAGCAACGAAAGCCCTTTGATCCACAAGAAACAAATCAGCCAGAATTCAAATCTCTGGTTTCAATTCAGTTTAGAGAAATAGTTTTACATAGCAAGATTTCTCTCATTACAAATTTGGTTCAGCACAAAGCCAAATTAAGCAGAGTTCGAGTTTTTCACAAATATGAAAACCTCAACAAATTTACAGAAAGCCTTGGTCAAGTAGAACAGGCACCGTAGCACAAATCCAGCTTAGTGACCATCAATCCAGCCACTTATGTCCTCTTCAAACTAGAGGGGCCTCAATTCTACCCGTTTAGCAAGCCTTCCATGGCTCAAAATAAATTGAAACTCTGCCAAACTCAAACATTGGTATCGATTTCCAGCTAAAACTCATCAGTTGAAGGTGTTGACGATTCAATCCAGCATAGACACATCCAATCCAGCCCAATTCAGAGGCAGCTACCCAGGCAGAAATTGAAGTCCAACATTCTATTTTCTTTTTCGGAGTCTCCATTTCGCTTTTTGAGTCCTGTAATTGGCAGTTTTGCCTAAACAATTTGTCTTCTTTTTATTTATTCTGACAAGAACTACCAATTTTGTACTGTGAAAAATTATGAAGTCATCACCAGTCTGAGGCAAAAAAAGAACTTACTTGGGAGATATACCTCACCCAAATTCACAATCGCTTGTTTAGAATCAGTAACTTGGGGCACAAGTTATTTATTTTTTAGAAGTCTGCTAGGATTTTTATTGCTAGCAGTGGCACGCTCATACACAAAACAAAGTTGACTTGTTGACCACCAATGGTTGTCAAGCCGATGGGGAACTTTACCCTACCATCACATGATTAAAATAAAAACGAGTGAACAAAATGCATCTAACTATTTGTACAAAAGAATAAAGGGATTTTAGGTTAAATATAAAGGGATTTTAGGTTCAATAGTCCCTAAACTTCAACCCAATTCGCATTTTGGTCATTCAATTTCCAAAATCATTCTCATGATCCTTTAACTTCACTTTCGTTAATACAAATAGTCATGCCGTCAAATTTGTTATTTTTTCTGTTAAATGCAAGGGTAAAATTATTATTATTATTATTATTATTATTATTAAGAGTGGTGTGGATGAGAGGTGGAGAGGAGATGGGTAAAATAATAATAATAATAATTAATTAATTGATCAAACAAACTTTCAATGGCTTTTACATTACGTCAAACAAACTTGGGTTTGAAGATGATGCACCATACAGGTTTGAAGAGAAACTAAGAGGTTGCTCAGCCAGTGCAATCGAATTATAAGTCCCCAACCAAGAAGTACCTTCTTATTAGGGAATTTGGGAGAATTCTATTGGTACCGTGATTGGCTAAGCAACTAGAAACAATACCAAGAAATCCCACATCGACATCTTGCAAGAAGTGAGGACCTTCCCTCACCTATAAAAACACTCCCACTTCTGTACTCACTCTGAATCCCCCTATTGGGATCTTAAAACACTCTCCCACTTGTACACTCTGAATCCCCGTTTTGGGATCTTAGCTATGACGCATAAGCCAACTATTGCATTATGTAAACTACATGAACGTAATGGCAACACAACATTATATGCCAAATTGGATTGCACTTATCTTCCTGCGTTTCTTCAATAATACCACCAGACTCAGAATTTCCATCATCAACATCATCAACATAACATTACTACATCCCATCAATTTTGTACAATTTGTCTACACCTAGAGAAGTACTAAATTGCCATTGATAGTATAAGGTTTACATATCCAAATACTTGAAAGAACAGTAAATTTAAGGAGTTACTCCCTAACCCGAGATCCAAATTAATTGAACTGTCATTGAAAGAGAATATATACAAAATCTATCGCATGAACTCTTGGAGATATATAATTTCCTGCCGGTTGCTATGAGCAAACACCTACATATGGTCACTGATGATATCCGTCCACTCACACCGCACCTCATCAAGTTCGGTCTGTGTGTAGGCATTTAACGTCTTCCCATTCCACTGGAACAAATTAAAGAACCATTTAGTAAATCATAAATTGTTATATATGCAACAAAGGGAAAAACATAGAACATTAAAGTCCAAACAACTATGCTTCTGAACAAATATGGCTACAGTAGCCTCTGACTGCAATTGATCCCTATCAGATGATCATTACAAACAGAGCATAATAACTAGCAATTCACACCCCAGAAGATATACAGCAATCAATGCAAAAAGAAATAATACAAATACGCAAATAAATAAATAAACTAAACGTTGCAGAGGAAAGAAGCACCTTGTTAAACCAGTACAATTCACACCCTAATGGCAAACATTAGAATAGTTATTTGTACCTTTACTGCAAAGGAAAGGTTTTCATCTTCTACGATTTCTTTCATGTATCTCATCACATAATACCCACACTCCATATTCGATGGTTGTTTAGGACCCTACACACAACTCAATAAGTGTAACAGTTGCTATTTATTGCTCCAATACATCTTACTTGTTATTAGGTAAATGAATAATAATAACATACCGTTAGTACTTTCCATACGGGTGACTTTCGGACTCCTCTGCCTGTTTGGATGTTGAACTGTCTAATCCCGCTTCAGCAAGGAAAAGATAGGTTACAATCTAATACAATTAGTATAATAATTTCATTTAAATAAGTTAAGCAGGGAAACCTAATTACTTGTTTACAATATATTTCCATTCTTCCTCACGCATGCTCCGCCGAAGAGAGTCCATGAAATATCGCTGAAGAGGGTCCATGAAGTAGCACACATCTTTGTCTTCACTGATGATGGTCAACATCCAATGATAACTACATATTGGACAAAAATTATTTGGCGATACATTTTACCCTGACAGTCAACTACTAGCTCGGTTCATCACACACAAAAAGGTTGGCATCAAATATAGAAGGCTAGACTTACCCAGAATTGTAAGGAACCAAAAGTATTTGGTCAGCAGACCCTTTCTGTAACCGGCCTGCTATCACTCGTGATTTCTGGTCAGAATCGCCTGCCCCAACTGAGATGCTTGAAGGGTCAGTCAAACCAACCATATCAACCATGTTTGATTGGTTTAGCTTATCATAGAGGTGCCTGAAAAAACCATAAATGTGTAAGGATTAATTTAGTGGGTCTCCACATACCATATCCCTTGTTTTTTTTACATGCTTTTATGCTGACATTTATGTTTATAAAAAAAAATTATAGGGCTGTGACTCATCCCAAATTGAGCAGATGCCAAAGATCAAGGAGATGAAACCAATGTCAATACACACACATAACAGTTAAAAGGGTTAAATACCAAAATGGTCCAGGTGTTTTAGTCCTTTAGCTAATTTCGTCAATGCATTTTAAATTTAGCCAATTTCGTCCCTGTGTTTTACTATGTTAGCTAATATTGTCCATTTAGGGAATTAATTGGCTACTTCTCTTGGATCCCACTTGCCTGCCAATAGAAGTTTGACATGTCCGTATACATTTTTCTTTTTATGTTTTTGATGATACATATGTGTCAAACTCTTATTTGCATGAAGGAGGAATAGCTCCTTCCAGGGAAGGAGCCAATCACTGTCCTATCCAAATTGCTGATAAAAAGATTCATAAATATTTGTAAAATTAAATTAAAAAAACTCCAGTCATAAGAACTAAGTAAAAAAAACGATTCAAATAAAGTAAAATAAAAAAAATTAACAAGAACTTAAAAACAAAACTAAAATGAGCAGTTTCCTCATGGCATATTATGCGGTGCATGAAGACCTTTCCAACTTATCCAAAAAAATAAAGAAAAAAAGAAATAAGCACTTCCATTCTACAGAAAATAAGAGTCATTGGTAGTACCAAATACTGAAGAAACTTAGATTCTCAATAGTACAGTAAATAAGAATAGAAAACCAAATAATGATTGTAATGATATAAGAGAAATATGAAATATAATTTGATAATGTAAGCTATAATGAGCATTTTCTACTTACCTATTGAAAAAATATATATCTTTTTTTATAAAATAAAAAAAATTGTATTTACCTCATGTAAACAATTATGCATGTGGCTGAGATTTCCTTCATTTCCATAAACTGCATTACATCTTCTTGGGAAATGTATACAGTCTTGGCAACACCAAATACAGCTTCCTCCATATCAATACTGATAGTTTCGCCATCCAGCATGGCACGCTCTGCATAACGATATAGGAGCTTGAGGGACTTGGGCAAGTTCATGTCTTGTTTTGGTAAATCTTGAGGTTTGGCAGCAGTCTTTCCACGTTTCTACAGTGTTTGGAAAACAGAAGTGAAGGCAGACGATAGTAGAAGACAAGAGAAGTCCATAAAGAACTAAAATGATACTGTTTGAAGGTAAGCACATCATAAAATGAACTCCACTGTTGAACAGTGACATATTATAACTATATCATGAGTTATTGATCTCCTCTAACGTTAACCTAACAAGTTCTGTTGATCAAGCCACATGAGACCCTACAGCTTGGCCAATGGTCACTTATTGCTCAGTAACAGGGATGGGAAGCAGCACTGCTTTATCAAGGGCAACATCAATAGGAACATTCATATTTCCCTCTGCCAATGGAACACTGTGGACTGTTTGGTTGGGTGCATTCATATTTGCAACGTGCATAGTTTCCCCTCAACAAACAGAACAACATGGAAAACACTGTATATACTTTTCCACCAAATTACGGGCATTCGAACTGCCCCAATACATACATTTCATATGAATAAAATACAGTAAAAATATATAAATCAAACTATTATAAATGAAGTTTTAAATTTTTACCTTGATGGTGTCTCTTTTACCCACAAATGTCAATTCCTCAAAATTAATTGCATTATCCTCCAAGACATTTTTTTTCTTCCCAGAACAGCTTGCCTTCTCAGAACGGTTGGGAACTGGAGTTGAAAGTGAGATAGGTGTGATCTGGATATTACCATTGATCTTTGCCTCTAACTCAGCAATCTTTGCTTCATACCAGGCCTGCTGCTGCTCAATCATCTTCCTGACCTCATCCAGAATATCTTCCCTATCAAACTGAGCTTGTGGAACATTTGGCTTGAAAAAGCCATCCACACCTCTAACCCTACCAGAATCTTCAGGAGCTCCCAACGCCATTGTCAGGACATCATTATTTTTAGAGGAGAGACTGACATCAAAATGTTCAGAATGTTCAGAATGTTCTGGATGTTCTGAATGCTCAGAATGTTCTGCATGTTCAGAAGGTTCTGCATGTTCAGACTGTTCTGTGTGCTCAGAATGTTCTCCACGTTCAGCATACTCTGCATGTTCAGAACAGTCAGAATGTTCAGAATGTTCTTTCGTCAAAAGGTCCTGTGGCAAACAAATGCAAAACACATGAATCATTATTAGTTATAATAATATCATAGCCAATAGATTATACAAGATTTAGCACTCACAATTTTTGCAGCCTGCCCTTTTCTATCCTTACGTGCTTTCTTGCAAAGTAGAGACCCATCAAGTTCATCCTCAGGCATAGTTTTCCTCTGACCAAATCAAATGTATGGGTTACTGATTCTACCTCCAAAGTAGCCCTAGGAAAATGGAAAGTGATGGAAATTCTGGAATTCTATGAACTTACTGATTCTGCCTCCAAACCCACATATCCTTTTCGTGACATTCTATGAGGTTGCTGAAACTTTGCCCTTCTCTCTTTCTGTTCATTATGGAGTTTCTACAATTGGTATAAAATTTACAGAAAGTAAGTCATTTTATAAATCAAGCATTCCTTTATGGAGTTTCTGGTCATTTTATGGAGTTTCTACAAGGGTTAAATACATTTTTGGTCATTGGGTTTTACATGAATATTCAATTTGATCACTGAGTAAAAAGTTTAGCCAAATTGGTCACCGTGTTTTCCAAAGTTTACAATTTATAGACATTTTTTTATCTTCAGTCCAGTGCAGTTTTTATTTTTATTTTTTTAGGAGGCTCCTTCAGTCTTCTTCCTCAAACTCAACAAGTTAGGGTATATTGTGCTATTAGGGTTTAACAAATTGGGGGAAATCATGGGAAGAAGATAAAGAAATGTCTATAAATTGTAAACTTTGGGAAACACGGGGACTAATTTGGCTAAAATCATTTCTCAGATTTTCGTGAAAAACCCAGTGACCACAAAGGTATTTAACCTCCCTACAATAGGTATAAAATGGGATGACATACATACCTTGATTAATTCAATTTTAACCACTATGAATTCTGAGAATTATAGTTCATCTACCGGATTATATAACATAAATGAGAATATCATCAAATAAGCAATTAACAGTACTCCATGCAATGAAAACTAAACCCAACCCATACTTTTCATTTCTTCCAAAACTCTTTTCCTTCTCTCTCTCTTTTTTTTTTTTTTTTGGACATTTATCTGGCTAGAAAAGAACAAGTTAGAAGTGCAGGTATTCAAGCAGTCAACTGAACATAAATCAGACAGCAGTTTGCAAAATAGAACTTCCAGAATGGTGACATTTACATGATAATGGACTTGGACACATAAAAGTTGGTTTAAGGGTCTGCGAAAATATGTAATTTTAGAGCAATTCAACACTTATATTCTGATCGTTTAAGAAAGCAGCAATCTGAAAGTCTAACTCTCAACAATTAAGATAAATTGCCAAATACATACTGCGCATAAACAACAAATATTCCAAAAGGAAGTCCAGCTATATTTGTGTTTAGTATCATGCAGTATGCATTTGACCAGAATCTCGCTTTATGTGGTATATATATGACCAGAAAGTAAGTCATTTTATAAATCAAGCACACAGAGTTATTATCATGCACTGCGAGAGGAGCGTGCTACCTAGCACTAGTGTGGCGTGGACCGTTTCCTTCCCAAGCCATTGGACACTTTTAATAGGCAAATGAACTGAAAAAGGAATGAAGAAAGGTAGAAATATAAGGAACTGGTGTGGAACTCTTCCTTTACTAGCAAGTCCTATCATGCACTGCAAAACAAATAAGGAAATAGCTAGGAACGAAATGGAATTCCCTCATTGTACCTGAAATTCTTTGGTTAAACGGCCATTTACAAATTGCTGCCAATGTTGTTGCTTAATGAAACCATAGTCTTCTGGTGGGTTTTTTAAGGCTTCAGCCTCATCTTTAAATGGCATAATATATTTTCTTGTTAGGTCACTCTTGAATTGCCTCCATCTATTGGATGCAGAGGTCAACACCATTTTTCTGCTTTTAGGGGCTAAGACAAATGCCGCCTACAAAGTAATGGAGTGAGCAGATAAGTTATCAAAGAAAAGATTCGAAGAACATGAGCTTAAGTCAACTACATACCTCTACAGATTCCCAAATTTTATTTTTCATATCCTTTTCCACCTTAGGCCAGCTTTCAATATTGATGGGGACTGTGGTACGTGCCAACACCCCAATGTAAGAAGCCAATTCTGATGCTACCTTCCCATATGGTTTGCCCTTTGGGGTATACTCCACTACTAATTTCTTACCAGTATTTTTATTCTTCACTATGCGATGCATACTCGTTATCCCACGTTTCCTCTTTACCCCACTTGAGGTAGCATCCATAGTCTCCTTTGAAGTAGAGGCCTCATTGGGTTTGGGTAAACCCATACCTGAATCTTCCAAGCTGCAAAAATGAGCACCGGTTGATGTATTACATACATGCATACATTAAGGAAAAAAAAACATTTTAATCAGTGAATTACAACACTTACACAAAACTGTGAATACATGTAAAAGTACTTAAAGTACTCTGGAAATTAATTAGTAAGGCAAAATTGCTTTAGGTCCTAGCAATGCTCAAATAAACTGGAACACATGCAACAAATTGAAATTATAAAAATTCATGCATAACAATAGTCGAAATTAAAAAGAAAGAAAAAACAATATAAGTAAGGCCATTGGACTTATGATTGATCCACTCAACAATGGGTTTGTCTGGTCATGGTTTGGTGGTCCTCTCATGACATTGGATCTCTATTAACAATTTGTTTAAGGCATTTAGCAGTATGTGTGAAATGAATGAACATAGACAGATGGAAATTATACATGGATGAAAGAATAATCCATTTTCCGACAGAAAGAAGTTAAAGTCACAGTTTTGAAATAAGCCAAACCAAAACAAACTCTCAATTACTAACCATTACCACCAATTGAAATGTGGCATATATATATATATATATATATAAACATTCTCCACAAGAAAAGAGAGTAAGTAGACAAAAGAACATAAACAACTGTCCAAAACCCAAATCAGACAATAGTCAGATCCAAATCATACACATATATAGAAAAAAGGAAGAAAAAAAACAGCATACCCTAGAATCCCAAGGCAAGATGACACCCAATTGGTACTTCCACAGTGAGAGAGAGAAACCAAAATCGGTACTTTAGGCTGGAACTTCACTGAGAAAGAGAGAGAAAGTAAGGGCTTCCGTTGGTCTGAAATAAAGTCTAGAAAAATTAAACCTTCATAAATAAACAAAAACCCAAAATCAGTACATACATATGTACACTGAATTCGATTCGAAAATGTTCCTGAGATTATACCTGATCACACGACGACTTCGACAGTCGCTGAGATTTGAAGGAAATGTTAGGGTTAGAGTAGTGGCAACGGCTCGGTGGAGAAGGAAAACAAAAGAGAGAGGGAAAGAGTATATCGTCCGCGGGCGGACGAAGTGAAGAGGACAGCGAAAGAGACAACAGCGCATTTTAGACAACAGGGAATTCAATCACAATGGCAATGTTTTGCTTCTTCTTTTTTTGTAAAATGTCGTTTAAGTTTTTTGTAAAATGTCGTTTATTTGGTGTTGTGTAAAGTAGCAATATGTGCTTCTCCTTTTTTAAAGACGCGTCTTTTTTTTTTTTATACCAAAAAACAAAATGTTTGCCACCTTGCAATTTATTGAAGGCACCCCGGAAATTTCTTTTTCTTTTTTTTAGTACAAGTGATAATCTAAATTAGATGGTTGAAGGATTTCACACACACACATATAATGTCATGGGTGTTCGAATCTGACACCTCTTGTCTGTAAGTCAATGCCCTTTTTCACTTAGCCCTTTTAATGTAAAAGTTGCTCTAACATGAAATGGTTATTGAGATTAAAGAAATTTATATTATGACTACATCCCACGTTTAATAACACAAAAATGTTTTTTTTTTTTAATAAGTGTTTTCTTTGTCATGCAAGGCGATGTGTAAAGTTTGAAGCATTGAGATGTAAGTTTTTCGGTACATGTTTGATTTTAATAAATATATATAAATAATACAATTAAATTGAATTGAATTACAAATTATTATTAAAGCATAATAATCAGATACAAGTACTAATTGTCCTTCAAGCTAGTAATCTTTAGGTATAATAAAGTGTTTCCACATCAAAGCAAGCATCTGGGATGAAGTTAAGCCATAATGAAAAGTGAAAACAGGCTTGTATAGTCGAGCACATTGCTGCCTAAAATAAGTAATAACAAACAGATATAGAGTTCAAATTTATCCCAAGAGAAGAGTTAGAAACTAATACAAGAGTTGCTTATGCAGGAGAGCAATGCTTCAACTGGGGTTCTAGGTTAAGTGGTTAAAAGTGTTTATCTCCGCATTTGAGATCTTAAATTTGATTCCTCTTCTCCAAATATCTCTTGTATAATTTGAAGAGAATCCTTTAAAATTAAAATAAATAAATAAAAACCACATGTGCTCTTCTTTCTCGTGTAGATGGACGCCTCATAGACCAAAAAGTGTTGCCTCACTACGCCTTGCCATAGATGTACACGAAATGTACAAGTTGCAAAACTCTCCTATGCCTAAGGCAATCCACCACCACCTTATCTCGACACGTGCTAGGTAATTATTTTCGAAAATTTTTTGAGATCCAATTATTTAGTGTATAAATTTGATGTCCATAGCATTATTGTTGTTATAATTTTTACCTTTCTTGGAGTTAGCATCCCAAAAGATCAAGCACCTGGCTAATTTGCTATTTGAAGTTGGGTTTGTTATCCATTCATACAAAAATGATTAATACAAGAAATGCACCAAACATGCAGTACTGCTGCAGACCATGCTTGTCAACGACACCAATGAGTATGTCCTGGCCCATACTCAATCACCATGCAAGCTGAGCAAGTCTTCCAAATAGCCAATGATGTCAACATTCTCCTTCTCTACCAATCTTGGTTTTCGATTACCCAACGATTAGGAGTTGAAGTATCCTGACAGTCATCAGTTGATATATAATTATATAGGTTATGCTGGGTTTATTTTTTCCCCAGGCCTTGGCCCCACGGCTCATATAGTCTTGATCAAGATTTCTACTTTCCCATACTTTTTCACTCAGCCTTTGGACAGCACTGGCAAGTAAGAAAAAGAAAGTTGCCTACCATTAGGGGGTCTACACTCTACAAAGCCACCCACCAAACCAAATTATACATTTTATACCTTTAATATATTTTTTTTCTTTGTGTTCTTTTGTTTTACCTTGTGTAAGATTCTGAGCACACTAGCTCATTCATGATTAAACCATAGGCCTTAGGGACTAGGAGGAGGCACCCCAAAACAAAGAGAATGACGTACATGTTAGGTGGATAACACTGTTAACTCTCTTCCTTTTCTGCTCTCTAAAGCTTGAGAACTCAATAGACTGTTCTCTGTTCATCTTTGAAACATCAATTTAAAAGCCATGTGATCACCAACAAATTAATTAACACAGTCCACATATATATACAATTGTCATCACAAGCATCATTCTGTATTGAATGGCTCGGGAGATTAGGCACAGTACTATTTGCTCCAGTAGATTGCGATTATGTTGTAGGCCACAATTTGCTCTAGCTGTCTTCCAATGCAAAAAGACAAGAAAGTTGGAACCATATGAAGCTATAGATTATGAAGGCCACAATTAAAAATAAAATTAGTGATAAAGAAAGAGCATATCTGTCTTAAGTTCCGACATTCTGCCCCATCTTTTGAAGAACATTTTAGGTTAGATATTGTATTCTAAATTGAAACACATCATTAGCAGGTCAAATCTCACGAATTTGGCAGTTTGACCTTCAATTTTGTTTCCCCATATGCTAAAAAAAAAAAAAACTAAGCTATAAAATGATCAAATCCCTTTTGTTTTGAGCACTTTGGGGGAGTAATGAGAAGAGGGTTGAGAATTTCTTGACCTGGCCATTCGTGGCTGAATTGATAGGTCCAAGACTTGAAGTTGCATCATTCATATTTCAACAAGCAATCTTTCCTTTTTGTATCTTTCTTGGGGGTTATGATGACCCAAATCTAGCAGTGTGCTCATTATCCATTTTCATACAAAAATGAAATGATGAATCAAAGAAATGTACGTGCCAGCATATATATGTGGTGCAGAAACAGAAGATTGTGCTTGTCAACGACACTAATAATTATGTCCCCGCCCATACTCAATCACCATGCAAGCTGCCCAAGGCCAATGTTCTTTTCTTTATTTGAGCCCTACTTTACTACTATCAATATATATATGATATTCTTTATACATTTATATAACACATAAAGAGTATGAATGTCTAGATAATTTCTGATATGGGTTATAATTCTAAAAAATTAAAAAGATAAGATTGTTTTTTCTTAAAGTGTTAGATTGAATTTTGATTTGTGCTTTAATTAGATACATTATTATGATTATAAATATATATATATATGTATGTATATGTAGGTAGATTAGTATAACTACGAATATAATCTGTATCTACAAAGTCGTACCTACGTATATACTTAACCAGATGAAGAAAACCAAAATCTATAATTTAACATCCATGTTTCTTGTAAAACTAAATCTGCATGGACTATTCATTTTAGAGAATTTGAACAGTACAATTTGAAATAGTATTATTCTTATGATGTGTGGGTGTGGGTTTATATATATATATATATAGTCCATTTTTATTGAGAGATTTTTAAAATAATTTTATTTGACGGGACACCCTCTAAGATCTCTTAGAATTTTTTTTTTCAACGATCCAAACTATCTATTTTTTAAGTTTATATTCATAGATCATCATTAAAAAAATTAGACAAATCGGAAATCTTTTCGATATCCAATTGTGTCCTACAAAATTAATGAACACAGTGCTTTAAGAAAAATACTAAAATTTCAATAATTCAATTGAGTGGTCAAATGAAATCATATTCAAGTGATTTTTTTTGTAGAGATGATGTTTGAATAAATATCTACAAAATAGATTGTTTGGATTAGTGAAATACAATACATAATGGGGCCTACAAAAGTATTTTTATTTGAGGAATCTCTCAATAAAAACTCACTATATATATATATATATCTTGAATACATAGGGCCTCTTGAACTTTAACTTGTTGTGCAGGTTTTGTGATTTTCCACTTGCCCACAACTCATCTATCTGGTTTCCTTTTCTGTGTGGGGTTATATATGTTGAAACTTGGGAACCCAAGTCCACCCGTGTTGTTGTCTTCAGAAATAATGCGACGGGGCCACCTTTTACCTCTTGTAGCAAACCGATTATCATGCTGGTGGGCTCTCATCTGTACGTATATGACGATCGTTCTACAGCTAAAATCCCACTTGTGCTTGCTTTGCTTTGCCTGCTACTTATCACTGTTTTTAGCAGAGCTTATATAAGGATTGTACATATTACATCCTAGAAAATTAATTATTTTTTCTGTTCAATAAAACTATATTATATATGCAATTGGATAATGGTAGTTGTGTATATAATATTTATTTACTACTTTCCTAACTACCTTTCTAATAAAAAGTAAATCTTATCCGTGTCAGTCTCATCTCTATCCGATGCGAAAAACTCTTATAAGAGGGTCTCATCACATGAGTTAGCTTTTTGTGCTATCACAAAGACACAATCTTAGAAATGTGACAGATCAGCAGTCTAGTCATATAATTAAATTGACTATACATGATAATGTTGTGGCATAAAGCTAAGCTCTTCTATACCACAAGCTTTAGGCCGACTGCATGGGTCGTATGTTTGCTCTTATTATAATACGTACTGCTCTACGTATGCTCTTGTGAAAATTAATGTAACACATCGTTGAGGATAAGTCAACAATCCGAGTAGCTGTGAAATCATATAAAACCATGTTTTGAAGCAGGTTGTGTGATCAATTTGGTTAGTTTGAGTTCAAGGCCGTTTTGTGTATGGGAATTAATCTATTTGAAAATTGTGGGCAGTGATTCTGGCTAGCTTTTACGCCTGTAAGTCTAGGTGGGTCAAGATTGCTGGGCCTAAGTCTTGGCTTCACGCCACAATTGGTGCAACTTCATCATTGTATTCCTCGTGACACAACAAGTGCAACATTAACGTGAAATCTTTGCTAGTATGAAAGAATGTTCCATATATGTTGTTTTGGCGATATTGAAGAAAGGAAGGAAAGCATGCAATCATGCATGTCCTATATCCTCATTGTGCTTGTCAACTGAGCAGAAAAAGTCGAAACAAGGTTGTAACTTATACGTAGCCCAAAAAGAGAAGTTTAATATTTTTTAGAATGGGGATTCTCTAATAAGTTACATATTTTTAATCTCGAGCGTTGAATTGCATTCATTAGATGTGTTGTTAGATTTAATATACAACATATATGCAATCTAACAATCGAGATTAGAAATATGTAACCAATTCTTAGTATAAAATACTTAATGAAGAATTTTCCCGGAGTTCATATGCATTATATTTATGTACTTATTTATTTTTGCTTTTAAATGTTGATATATTTTTGAGAAGTTCAATACCATGAGGTCATTGATCGTCTGTGGAGTTTATCCACTCGTCCTCCAAAGTTGACAGGTAACATGAGATGAGGATGAGAATATTATATCAGTGAACAGGAATCTTAAACCCAAGAAAAAGTTGTGAAAATAAGCGGACTAAAACAAAGTCCCACAAGAAAACTATTCTTTCTTTCGAACCTTGCAAACTTAGATGGTAGTACATTAGTACTCATTTACAGGAATCCAAGCACAGTAAAACCATTTTCTCTTATTATTTTTTCAAGCTGCTCTTTCTTTTCGTTTGGTGTTTTTTTCCTTGTTTCCTTTTGTTATAGCGGATCAGAATTGGTGGTGTGTAAGTCGGCTTCTGATTGCTCTAGCATCATGTTGAATGCTCGAGCACAGTAGCCCAATAAAAAGAGAAATTATATTATAACACGTGTACAAGATGTATCATGTAGTTGTACTATCGTAGTATTCTATAATCACTCCAACAAAAATGAGATTTAATAAATTTGGCTTTTCACCTTCAAATAAATTTTTCCTCACATCCAGCTTATCATCTTATTTTTCAATAAATAAAATCCAATTTTTATAGTTAAAAACTCATAACTAGGATCTAACTCAACATGTTACCTAATTAAGCTCAAAATCTGATTTATTGTACTTTTCAAATTCCAAAAGTTAATTTAAGTCAAATTTGGAAAGTTTATGTACATTTCTCTCTATAAAATATGATTGTAATTGATGTAGATATTAATTTGAAAAGTTTTTTTAATTTCAATATTAAATTTCATATTTATATCAACATCGATTACACATAATTTAAAAAGGAATGAGTTGGAGAGAAAAAGCCCTAACTGCTCTCTCACTCTATGAGTCCTAAAGGAAAACTCTATAGAGGGGGAAGGAGGAAGAAGCATCACTGCCCCCTTCTCCCCCTCCTCTCTTCTCGTCTTTTCCTTTTAGGTTAGTGAATAAGTCCACTCAACATTCTGAATAAAAAGTCTCTTGTAGTGATTTCTTCTGAGCCATGCTTATATTGAAATTCCCCATCACCCCTTTCAGTTTATATTCTCAATCAAATCATTCTCCCAAAACACACTCTCTAACACCACTCATGTTCTCTAAATTTGATTCTACATCATCTTTGACAGGGGTTGCTTCCAATCACCTCATTGTTATTTGGCATGTTGTTGTTTTTATTTATTTGTTCGCTATTATGCGCATGTAGATTGCTGAAAGTCATATTTTCCCCATATGTGGTGTCGGGTGTGGTCACAATGGCACTTCTTCAGGTGATAGTCGTAGGGTTCGTTTAGTTTCATGGGTTGTTTTAGGGTTTTGGTTATATTGGGTTTGTGCGCTTTGTTTGGACTTTTGTCTGCTTTAGTTTTGTTTTTTGCATGTTAGTTTGTTGCCTTCTTGGGATTAGTATTTTAGATGTATTGTTGAAGTTTATCTAATTAAGTTTTTTAAAATGCTATTTTCTTTAATGAAAACAAAGTCAACTTTTTCTTTGTGTGAATTATAGGTGATTTTAAGAAAATTTTCTACTTTTTTTTATAGAAGAAGATTTTATTCATAAGCCAAAACGACATACAAAGATTGGCATGAATATAGTAGCCTCATTAAAACCTTTCTAGGGAAACAATTTGGGACAAATCCTAGGGTAGGAAAGAGTACCACAAATGCCAATGACTAACAAAAGAGTCCAACCCATACCACAAAAGGCTGTTACAAGAACAAAACAAAAAATCAACTAAACACCAACATAGTAAACCCATAAAAAGAACCGCATCGCATCCCAACTCTCAAAAGAAGCCTTCTATGAGAAAATTTCATAGTCCTTTGACTGCCCACGAGAGCACACATAGGAAGAGTGCAAAAACAATAACAAGAGAATCTTCTCAAAAGCACCACAACTCAACTTAGAACCTGACAAAGAAACTCCTATGACCAAATATAGGTCTTCGAGCGACGCAAAGTAGAGACAATCTACAAATGAGCAACAAAACAATGGAAAAGAACAACAAAACATACGCTAAAATCAAAGAT
The DNA here is from genome assembly GCA_020226455.1 of Prunus salicina. Taxonomy (NCBI): domain Eukaryota; kingdom Viridiplantae; phylum Streptophyta; class Magnoliopsida; order Rosales; family Rosaceae; genus Prunus; species Prunus salicina. Next base: position 14,015,154 of record CM035342.1, read on the forward strand.
GAAACCCCTCATAGGGCACACAACCATATCTCAACACTACCACCAGGAATCACAATTATCCCAAAGAGAGACCCAATCCAATATCACTAATGTCGCCGTCACCAAGACATAAACAACCCTCCAAAATTATAAGGTTTGAGACAATTAAAAATCAAGAAACATGAAGGATGTGAGGATTTTTTAAGGAAGTTCATCAAGTCTTTGAAAGGAGTAGGAATTTCATATCGACTGGTGCACTTGATTCTCAAGGCTATAAGGTTATTATCAACTTGGAGCTTTGAGAGTAATCAATGAATATCAAGTAGTAATGAAAGGTGAGAAATTCAAGAACTTGTACTTTCTTATAGGGAACACTTTTCAAGGTGGAGCAATAGGCCTCTAAAATTGAAAAGATTGGCAATCTTGGTTCTTATAGGCATTGCTTAGGGATGGACATCTACAAATGTGGATTAACAAAATTTGGCTCAAGATTTGTGTTTCCTTGTTCCAATAAATTTGAGTGATTTAATCTAGTGCAATTAGGGTTTTTATGGGAACCTATAAATATATCATATAGCGTGTTAGCCTTTTGATCTAGTGGATGCGGAAATCTCTATTGAAAACGGTTGAGATGAGTGAAATTACTTAAGAGTGTGTGATTGAAGAGACTATTTACTCTTTGTTGTGGTTCATTGATTATCAAACTTGTTTTATTTTGTTTTGAAGTTCATTCACACAGTCAGTCATGAGATTTTGAAGACCCTGTGCTAAACTTAAACTAGGACCCTCACATCATCCAAAATAAAACTTTTTGTTGTTGTTTTGAGTGGGAGAAAACTATCACATCCCGAATCGGCTCCACCGTAGCACGATATTGTTCTCTTTGAGTCCCCCTATCTACCCTCATGGTTTTATTTCTGAGAACTCACGAGCAACTTCCTAGTGGGTTACCCATCCTTGGATTGCTCTAGCCCCAACTCACTTAACTTTGGAGTTCCCATGACTTCGAAGCTAGTGAGCTCCCAAAAGGCCTCTTGCTAAATGGAGGTGGACATGTACATATAAGGAACATCACCCCATCTCTGTTGGTCAATGTGGGATATTACAATCCACCCCCCTTAGAGGCCCGACGTCTTCGTCGGCACACTAGCACCACGCAGTAGAGTGGCTCTGATACTAAATTGTCACATTCAGGATCGACTCAACCGTAGCACAATATTGTCCGCTTTAAGCCCCCCTCTCTTGCCCTTACGGTTTTGTTTCTAGGAACTCACGAGCAACTTCCCAGTGGATCACCCATCATGGGATTGCTCTAGCCCCAACTCGCTTAATTTCGGAGTTCCCATGACTCCGAAACCAGTGAGCTCTCAAAAGGCCTCGTGCTAGATGGAGATGAGCATGTACATATAAGGCACATCACCTCCTCTCCGTTGGTCAATATGAAATGTTACAAAAACACTCATAGATTTGAGATTGATAAATAGAGTTGCAGGTGTGTAGTGCTATAGTTGTTTTAATGGTCGTGTTTTTTTTGTTTTTTTTTGTTACAAACTTACAACTATAAACACAATAAGCACAACAATGTTTATCGAAAACATCACTAGTTTAGTGGTATGATGTGGTAATGTTGTCTAATTGGTCATGGTTTCAACACTTATTATGGTTATTCTATGAAGAATTCTTTGTTACTTTGAGAAAACAAGTAAAAAAAAAACTATTGAAGTATATAAGTGAGAATCAAACTGTGTCCCAACAAAAATAAGAGAACAACAAAACAACTTCACTAGACATATAATTGTGCAAACATATTGTGTATGTATATATATATATAACATATATGTCTATATAATATAATATAACATATACATAAAAATAAAAATAAAAAATTCAAGACGGAAAAGAGATTCAAGGGCCCTAAAAAATTGAGGTCCTTGCGTGGTGGTGCCACTTGCACTATGCTAAAGCTGCCCATGTTCCTTCATGCATTATTTTGGATTATTTGAATATTGTAATATTTTTTTTTTCTTTAAATACAATCGATAGTCTAAGGGTTTATTTGGGAGTGATTCTGGAGAGGCCAATAATCACTTTTATGAAAATTCACTTCTCTAAATAATGAGTTTAAGTGATTTTATGGAGAAGCACATGAGATGTGCTTGATGTGCTTCTCCCCAAAAATGATTATGGCCTATCAATTACTCACAAATGAGCTCTAAATTATTCTAAATTAATCTAATCTATAGGGAAGGGAATTCAAACTTCGATGCAAGATGGACGGCCTCATTGGCCTGACCAACTGGCCTAACTTACGTATGCAAAGATTGTAACATTTGTTAACAAACAATAAAAGGTTATCGTCATTGAGCATAAACAAAAAAGAAAGTGTTTTTACTAGAAGATTCAAAGTTTTGTTATTATTTGTATGCAAGTGATATTTAAAACGAAATTGAATGGAAACCTCACTAGTGTTTTTACTTGAATTACGAAGTCCTTCCCGCAATATCTCTTTTGAATACAATGCTAAAATGTAAACAGAACTAATACAAAATCATTTACCATGTATTCTTTATTTTTATGAACGGTTTAATCTCGTGTTTTTGATTCACTTAAATTATAAGAATTACTCATCTCGGCCCAAATACTATTTATGATTACAACTACTGCAGTAGTTACGAAAGGGGGTAAAAAGAAATAAAAACCAAAGCGGTGGACCATTTTCTGTGGCCGATTAATCGCGCCGACCATGCCGTAGTGATGGCCCATGATACGCTGACGCCAGCCAAATCTGGCTCCAGCTAAAAGAAAGCCGAGCCGCCAGACGCCGAGCCATACCACCTTAATAGAAAAGCGGACTTACAGACTTTCCACTTTCCGCAAGCAACGGTAATATCTCTCCTCTGCACTATTTATTAACACCAAAAAATAAATAATAAATAAAATAAAATAAAAATATCTCCCATAAACCGGAAAGGCTACAGGCTATAGCCGGTGAAAGAAGAAAACTGCATTTGGATTGAATTTGCGTTCATTTCATTTGCAACTGCAGCTGTGTAAATGTACCTAACCCTAGTCAGAATTTAACCCAACATCTGACCCAAGTTGGTTTTATTTAAAGAGAGAGAGAGTGTAAGGCCTGCTGGGTTGTGAACTGGTTCACTAACCTTCCCCTTTCTCCATCCAAGACCCTCTCCCCCCCTCCCATCTCACTCTCTCTCCACCTCTGAATTTCCCATTTTAGATGAACAGTCATAGACTATACAGTCCTCACAACCATGCTGAATTGATTGAGTAATGATGTAGAGAGAGAGAGAGAGGAGTGAGAAAGAGAGAGTCTTTGTTTAATTTACTTCATTGTGTTGTTTTAAAAAATTTGCTTGCTTGTTGGGTTTTGTTTTGTGGGTTGGGATTTTGCTTTCCTTAGTTTTGATGGGTACTGAGGGATCAGAAGAAGTATTGAGAAAGAAGAAACATGAGGGAGCAGAGAGAGGAAATAGGTTGTTGCACAGTAGTTGTATACACCACTATACAAGTTGGTCTACTTGTTTCAGACACAGCACTTGTGCTTCTTCTTCCATTGCTTCCTTTAAGTAAACATATCTTGCTCTGAACACTGCCTTGAGCTGTTAAAAGATTCACTGGAAACATATAAAAAAAACAAAAACAACCAAGATTTTGAAAAGGATAAAAAGGAAGGAGCTTGCTTGATCTATTAAGATCTGATATCAAAAGTGCCTTTCCCCCAAGCTCAGTAGTAGTCATCATGAAGAGGCTTGGAAGCTCGGATTCATTGGGTGCTATGATTTCCATCTGCCCATCAACAGGTTAATTTTAATAAACAATCCATTTTATATATAATTGCCCTTTTTCTATTGGTGTTTCCCCAAGATTCAGACATATCATGTTTGTGTTTTTTTTGTTTGTTACCTTTTTCATGATCAAATCACAAAGAAAAACATGGCCATGAGATCATGACACTTTTTTATGATTCAAATTCATCATGTTGAATTGAATCCATGTGTTCTTTCTTTCCTGTTTTGGTACTTTAATTTCAAGTCTATACATCCACTGTTTTTCCTTTCTTATTCAGTTATTTGTTCCTGTTTCTGATCTAGCTCATAGTTGTTAATTATGTGGACAAACTTAAGATTGATTCACTAATCTCTTTTGTCTTCATAATTGGTTTTAGCAGAGGAACACAGTCCAAGAAACAACCATGTTTACCGGAGAGATTACCAGTCCATGTTGGATGGCTTAGATGAAGAAGGGTGCGTGGAAGAGGGTGGCCATGTTTCCGAGAAGAAGAGAAGATTAAGCGTTGAACAAGTGAAGGCCTTGGAGAAAAATTTCGAGGTGGAGAACAAGCTTGAACCAGAAAGAAAAGTGAAGCTTGCCCAAGAACTTGGCCTCCAGCCAAGACAAGTTGCTGTGTGGTTCCAAAACCGCCGTGCTCGTTGGAAGACCAAGCAATTGGAACGTGACTTTGGCGTTCTCAAGGCCAATTATGACTCTCTCAAGCTCAATTATGACAACCTCCAACATGAGAATGAAGCTCTTGTGAAGGAGGTATATATGATCCAGAGTCTCATCGAAATAAATGTTCTCTTGTTAAACAGTCTGATAAATGTTTTATTACGTATGTTCTTAACTGAGTGGGTCGTGTTAGATCTACAGTTTGACAACATAACATAGTATGTCACGAAGCTGTAATTAATTAAGTTGGATATTATCTAAATTTTTGGATTAACTTGTTCCACTGCAGATAAAGCAATTGAAATCAAAGTTGCAAGAGGAAAACACAGAGAGCAATAATCTGTCAGTGAAAGAAGAGCAAATGGTGGCAAAAGATCAATCCAATTACGAAGTGGTTGATCATGAGCAGAGCAAATCCCCACCACCACCACCTCCTGGTTCCTCTGTTCCAGCAACAGAGTCCAAAGAGCTCAACTTTGAGAGCTTCAACAACACCAACAATGGAGCAGTGGGCTTAGAAGCTGTCTCATTGTTCCCAGATTTCAAAGACGGGTCATCAGACAGTGACTCAAGTGCAATCTTGAACGAAGACAACAGTCCAAACTTGACCATTTCTTCATCTGGGATGCTCCAAAACCACCAGCTCATGAAGTCTCCAGCTTCCACTTCACTCAAATTCAACTGCTCCTCCTCCTCCTCACCTTCCTCATCATCCATGAATTGCTTCCAGTTCCAGAAGACCTATCATCCTCAGTTTGTGAAGATAGAGGAGCACAATTTCTTCAGCAGTGAGGAGGCTTGCAGCTTCTTCTCTGATGAGCAAGCACCTACACTTCAGTGGTGCTGCCCAGATCAATGGAACTAAATCATAAACACCCCACTCCATCCCATCCAAAAAAAAAAGACAGAAAATCTGGGATCCAAGAAAGACCCTCCATGAATTTTATTGAATGGGAAGTGGGGTTGTGTATAAATTAATGTACTTTGATCTCCATTGTGCAAAAGTGAAAGTTGGAGAGCAACTGCAGAATGAAGCAGCAGAGAGAGGAGGGAGGGAGAGAGAGAGAGAGAGAGAGAGAGAGAGGTTCACGTGAGGGGTTGGGTCGGGTCATGCTCATGGGTGGAAGATGAGGACGACCAAGGTATTTTCCCTTGCGAAGCCGTGCGGGGGAATATGATTGTGTCGTAATTAAATTCTCAGCTGTAAAAATGAAATCTTGGAAAAACTTTAGGGGGTAGAATTTCCTGTAATGGAGAAAATAATCATTGTGCCTCACTTTTTTCCTTCCGTCCATGCTTTGCTTTTTTTAAATTTAAAAGTTCGGTGGACAATTTATTTCTTTTTCCATGGTAGTGACGTCTTTTAATAAGAGAATATTTATTCTTGTATAAGTTAGTTTATAAAAATTATTTACGAAACCTTTTAACATTTTTTTCTTCTTCTAAATTAACATTACCGTTCATAGATTTTGAACTCACGACATCTTCCAACAAAATAAAAACTGTGGGACGCTAGAATTAATATCCGAGAGGGACCTCGTTTTAAAATTTCCTATGCGTTGGAATCAAAAAAAACAAAATGAGGATTTTACATATAAATAAATACTCAAATCATGTACATTTTCAATGTTGATTTATAGAGGAAAAAAAATTACAAATGTAATAACTAGAATAACATCAGTAGTACATATTATCTGTACTAATTGGAAAATTGTGGTTTGCTATAATTTGTACATGATTATGGGACCTATTTGGTTCAAGTTTTCTTAGGTTAAGTTGTATATGTTTGACCAAAAGCAACTTGTGCATGTTAGCTGAAAACATGCAAGGGAGTACTTTTTGCTAGGCAATTGAGGGAACATCATCTGAGTAATTGAGTAGAACTTCAAGACCAAGTCCTTAGAAAGGTACATGGATTTATTTTCCTGAATTTGATTGATCCAAAGCATATATATATATATATATATGCCTTTTGTAAAGATGGAGGAGTGTGGAACCTTTCTACACATTTATGCTTCACTTAAGGAGTAGGGATGGCCAAGGGGCGCATCGGGTCGATTTGCCGTTACCGTGCTCGCGTGGTTTGTTGTTATCGTGCTCGCGTAGTTTGTCGTTACCGTAAACGGGATTGCCTCAATTATAAAAATGTTAAATAATGAAATAAAACTCTCAAATTTGAAAGACAAATATAAACAAAAACTTATATTAAAAAAACATATAAAACTATATTTGTTAATAATTTATTTTTAAATTATTAAATGGGTACATAGGCGAACAACGCTAATTTTTATACATGCACAGTTTATCCAAGAATTAAACGTGCACTTATTCCAACACTTATGACAAGAGTTTGACTTTCATCTTATGTTCCGAATATTTTCATCATCATTACAATTAGGCATCATTGTGACAAGAGTAACCGCATACTAATGAACAAAGAGGATGGCAAATTAGAAGAAGAGATAAAGCAAATCATGAAGATTAAGCATATCTTAGCCTAAAACCCTATAAAAATGATTCTCCAATAACTCTTGAATTCAGTCTTTAAGTTTTTTTTTTTAATTTAGAAATTTTAGAATTGCATTCATTATTAAGTTTTTAAAAAAAAGTCATTAATTATGCCATAAATGAGCTAAAGAAACACATAGGAACACGATGCGGGAGGGGGAAGCAAAAAGGATGGAAAAGGGAGGAGGTGGAGATGAAAGAAAAAAGAGAGAATGATGTAACAAAAAGCATTGATAGTCACCACTCAAAAAGGGTGGAGAGTAGGGTTTTCTCTCTTAGATTTTTTATTTTTTTTGGTTGATTGCTAACTCTTGAAGGAACTTAAACATTCTTTGGCAGAAAACTTTGGAAATTTGTTTGCAAAAACTAATCACCTCCTTGGAAAAAAAAAAAAAAAAAAACTGCACCACCACCATAGTTTTATCATAACAATAGAGAATTTTATTTATCTTTTCATGCCAAAACCAAGGTAACAAAAACTAAAAAGAGCTTTCTGTGTATGGGAGGAGAACTCGAACCCCACAAGAAATCCAAAAGAGCACTGAAATCCCATAAACAAAAACTTTGATTTAAAACTTCAAGAAAGTTGAAATGGAATAGATCGTACCACATACAAATAATCGGCAGCTTTAGCATTCCTTTAACCCAAAATCAAATCAAAAATGCCAAAAAGGAAAAGAAAAAGATGATTAAATAGGGCCCCTAAAAAGATGTGCCACATGATTGGATCCCAAAAATATACGTGTCCTTCCTTCTTTTGCCAGCCGCAGCTTTTGTGTTTTGCACCCTAACATCCGCAACTTTTATGTCTCAAATTAAAATTTAACACACAACCACTAAATAGGACAAAAGAGAAGGAAGTATTTTTGCTCATTATTTTAACCCAAAGCATATTCTCATCAAATTTTTTTCATACTTGACAATTTTTTTTTCATACTTGACATATGTTTGTAGGTATAACCATGATTAATTTTTTACGTTGTATTTATGGAATCACAATTATGTATATAGATACGTGTCAAGTGTTGAAAATGTGATAAAAATATACATTAAGTTAAAGTGGTGAGCAGAAATGTTCTTCAAAAGACAAATAAAGGTAAATGGAGTATGATGTAACAAATTGGGTGAATTACAACTAACAAGATCGTATAAAGATTCACCTAAATCTTAAATTATTTAGTGATTTCATTGTTTACTGAAATTATTGCATTTGTCTATTTATTTGTTCAAAATTAAATAACTGAAAGATTTTTCATTTGAGTACATTTTTGCATGATTGATCTTTGAATAAGAACCTATAAAATACACAATTTTAACCGTGATATACATTATGGAGTGAGCTTACGTAGTTAATGTCTATGCAAAAATATTTAGATTATCAAACTTATAGATGAATTCATATTCAGTATTTGTGTACGCTTGATGAGAGAGTAGATTGTGAAATTTATAAATAAATAAAAATTATTTATATATATATATATATTTTCTGAAGAAAAGTCCAGGAAGCACGTCACTAGAAAGTAGGAAGAGGGTGCCACATGTCGAAGGCTTCAATCAGTTTTCTTCCCTGTAAAAAGCAGAGAGTCTTTTTCTTTTTGTAACTTTTATAAATTTGGATTCCAGCAGCAATGACTTTTCCATCTTTCTTTCATCTCTTTAGGGGCGTACGGCTTTGGCAAATAGCGCAAAACTCGCTTCCTTCTGATTTTGAGTGCCAGACGTGCACATGGCGTTTCGCGCCTCTCTCTCTCTCTCTCTCTCTCTCTGTCTCTCATACTGTGCTGCTCTATCTTTTGGGACTGTGCGTACGAGCTATCCATCTGGACTTATTATCTACACGTGAACGGCTGATTGGGGCCAGTACCCATCTATCTGCTGCTGCAAAATCGAACAAAACTGAAATTTTCATTGAAGACTTTAATCCAAATTGAGATATTTAATAGCTCAGTACTTTACAAAGGTAGTAAAGTTAGCTAAAAAAATCTATGCATTTACATATTTGTCAATAGGGTCTTACCTCAGTAATAGAGATGTTGGCGTGGTCTGGGTTCGAACATCCATGACACCGTGTGAGGGTTTCTTGTTTTAATGAGGGTGATATTTTGAACTACTTTAATGTGTAGAGTGAATAATCAAACTTGAATGTCAAGGGTCGGACATATTACTTTAGGTGTAAAGACGCGATATTCTAAATTATTTTAATATTTAGATTTGTCTAGTTGTGCATTATTCTAACATTAAATTATTGAAATTTGACTCCATAGAGTTGTCATGTACAAACAGATGTTCATGTCATTATATTCGAAGGCGTTTGGATTGTTCCTTGTTTACCACTCACAGTTTGTTGGGCTATGAACACCCAATTAGGGTTTAGCAGAGAGCTTTGTACTCTGCATTCTTACAATTATGAAATTCGAATATGCGTAGGCTGTGGGAAACAGACGAGATTCCAGTTCAGCTTTGCTCCCATTTTCCTCCTCTTATAGAATTTAAGACTTAAACTAATGGGGCTTAGCTGTGCTACCACCTAAAGTAGAGGTATCCCACATTTTGTGGGGCCCTTTCTTCCTTTCACTTTTACAAGGGTATTGGTATAGCCATGTGATGTGGGACCCATGATGTATCCAGCTTGTCATTTTCATCCAATCTTAATCACATAGAAATTGCAAGCTAGAGAGCTGGAGGATCCAATTGGTGACAGCTCATCTGCTCCAAAATCTTCCACATGATGCAATTGTAGGGAATTAGAAGCACAAATTTATAGCAAGTGACAAATTAGTAATTGTCCTATTAGTCCCTCAAATCTCGCCTTCCCCATCCTTCAAAACCCTAAAGATTGCCACATTAATAAAAGTGTAATTGCTGGAAATTTTGTAGACGTGTTCCCAAAAACCAGTTTCGCATAATAAAAAAAATTTCTTGTACTTTTTGAATCTGCCACACATTCATACTCGAAATATGCTATTAGGATTTGAAAATTTCACATTTGAAAAGTAGCATATTCTAGAGTGGTATCAGAGTTTGAGTCGCGTATGAAAGAGGATACCAAAGTTATGGTTTACATGCGACGATATTAGGGTTTCTTGCACGTTAAGAAACATGAATACTAACCTTTAATCAACGTCCACAAACCATGACCTAATAGAAATATCTATTGGCTCATATTTACGTATACAGATGTTGGAACCACCTGATTTTTCAATGGAATATTCTGAACAAAATTGCTAATAGCAAAAGCAATATTAAGAAAAGCATTAATGAAAAAGGCTTCATGCATGGAGAAGCACTCTTAAACATATATTTATTATCAATGAGCTTAATAGTTTATAGTCAGTGACGTGGTCATTTTTTATTGTACCCGGGATCGATGGGAGTTTGTATTTTGCGATCGAACCTGGCTGTACAACATCTGGGCACAAACATTGAAAATTCAAAAGTCAGAATCACTTTGTTGCCTCTTTTTCCCACTTCAGGTGTTTCACGTTGGATTTTTTTAATCGTGCTTTTGATATTTCTACCACCACTGACTCTTTTTTTAATTTTAATTTTATTTTATATGTATGCCTACTTTCCTAACCTCTAATTTTCTTAATTGTTAATCATCATTATTCCCAACTTTATCAACAATGTTTTTGGTTTTGTCCTCGGGAGCTTACAAATAGAGTGGCATGCTCCACTTTGTTATCACCAAGAATATCACGTCTAGGGGCTTCATACAAAACCAAAAAGCACCCATTGTTTTTGTTATAAGGAGAACTTCATTCAAATTGTTGACACCATTCAATAAACTTTTGTAATTAGAATATTGCATGCATATAGGTGGGAATCTTTCATATTTCGATTGAATATTAGCCTAGCCTAGCCTAGACTTTTAGATGGAACCAAAATTTGCCGCGGCGAAAAGTTAATGGCAATACAATTACGCAAACAGATCATTTGTGGCAAACATAAATATAGATTACGGATTGTCTGTGGCTTATAATGAGATTTTTTAGTAGTGAATTGTTGTTGCATTTCAAGCTAACGTTGGAAGATGTGCAAAAAATTCATAATTTCGATAACTAGCACAATATTTACAAAACCTCCAAATTTATGGCAAAGAGAGGAAGCTTTTCAATGCTTCCAAACTTATTATTTGATGGAGACATGAGATGGGTATCGTCAAAATAATGTACTTAGGAAGATAACCACCAAATGGACCCAATGTATATCTCATCCATGACATGGTCCTCAACATCCTTCACAACTTTCCCGGAAGATATAAATATGGATAGAGTGTGTTTCAAAAATTAATGATGCGCAAATGGTCAACAAATAGTAATTGATTTAGATGCTAATTAAGAAAACAAATGCACATATAATTAACAAAATTTTTATACGTGGTATGTGTACATAAGGTTACATAAGCATCACTATCCCATTTATAATGAGCCAATTAACAATTGGGTTTGATTATGAAGCGGTGGAATGACATAATATAGGAGTCTGGTGGGAGGTGTTTTCCATTATAATTAATTAGAAAAATTAAGGATTTGATGTTGTCATTAGGGAATTGGGCATCCTAATTCCGAAGATATGCTCTAGCTACCTATAAGTTTGGGGTAAAATCAATACCTTTAAGGCGAATACGCCATTATCAATCCACGTATACCTTTCTAGATCATCCCTATGAGCAATAGTTGGTTTTTGTATATTTTATGCTCAATGTTTATTAGTTTAGAAGATTGAGAATCTTTCTAAACCTTTTCTTTAATATATACCTTGATGTGTGTGTGTGTGTGTGAGAGAGAGAGAGAGAGAGAGAGAGAGAGAGAGAGAGAGAGAGAGAGAGTGGGCTTGCATGGTTTGACAACCCGATTGGGACGGTAAACACCATCAAGATAATAGTCATTAGCAAGAAAACTAATCTACAAGATACTTGTTTCCCTTGTTTCCCAAAGTTTGATTTTGTTTCCTACCGTTCTTCTATGATTCTTCTATGAAGTTACTTGTTCAACATTCTTTTGGGACATACTGAACCATTTTTTTTTAACTTGCAATTCTGCAACTGGAGTGTTTATGAAGGAAAACACTTGGATTGGATTTAATTGTTGGTAGAAGAGAAGCACAGTAGTCTTACCAAAAGGTTTTGGCAATAGGTTGCTTAAATTGTTCAAGGAGATCGTTGGGTCACATACGCACCAAAGTAATTGTGGAGACAAATTCCTTGAAATTGGTAACGCCTCGATCCTAGTAGAGGTAGTTCGTCATACTGCAATCTCATATGATCTGTAAGGATATTTATTTCCATTTGGAGGTAATTATCTTGGTTTAGACACTATCGTTTGTATTAAAAAAAAAAAGAAAAAAAAAGAATCAATCCTAGGGTTGTTGTGAATGCACATTTACTATATATGTTTCTTTCCAATCTAAGGAGATTTTTCATATTGCTGTGTCGTTTCATATTGTATCATTGTATCCGTGCTTCGTAGGGTAGAGGCCAACAAAAATTCATTTTGTGTTCTTATGTCGCCCCTGCAAAGAAAAATTTATGAATCCAATAGTATTCAAATGGATATAAATCTTATATATCCACGATTAAAATGAATTAAATGCTAATGTCGGGGCATACAACCACTTTTTTGAAGGACTTTTCATTCATTGATCCCAATGCTTCATATACAACAACAAAGTACAATCGCATCATCCTGAAGAAATTTGCACCGACTTATCAGATCATGCTGGCAAATACGACATTGGTTTCCCTTAACCCTTGGTAAGTTTTTCTTTGACTTTACGCTGATAGATAACATGCTAAAATCTTAAATCTTTTTTCAGGTCAGGATGAAATCTTAAATCTTTAGTTTTTAGGAAATAAATAGATCTCCAGGTAAGGAAAATATGAGCAGCAAAACACGACAACTTTTTTTTGTTTTTTATATGTATCGAAGTTAGAAAGGAGGAGGAAGATTTTCTCACAAATACTACCAAAATTACGTACGCTATATCAATTTGGGATGTCTAAAATTTGGAAGAAAAAAACGCCACCAGTTGTGTTATTTTCCTTGATTCACTTATCTGTCCAATCTTTTGGATGAAAGTTACTCACTGATCAAACTGTCACGTAATTAAACTTGGAAAGTTCAACATTGCTGCAGAACCAGACTAAAAAACCAGTGGGCAGTAGCACCTGGTAACCCCTCGTCAAATTCACGTAGACGACTAGATGGGCACAAAACAAAACAAAAGAGGCCAAATAAATCAACGGTCAATTTTCAAAACAGGGTGGCGTGGAAGGACATGCAACCTCGGATAGCGACAGTATGCTAGACCGATTCGGAAAGTTGAATGAGACGTCGCCGTTCAGGACAAATCCCTAGAGTGACTGAAACTGCTTTCCATTAACAAATATTCAACAAGAAGATGAAGAAAGAGGATTTTAAAATGAAATAGCGTTATACAAACTAGTGTTATTAATTTACGTGTTATAATTTGAGTAAACGATAAATATGTTGATATATGTCTTCCGTGTTGATAAAACTAGCGTTCACATGGAAATGTTGTGACGCGAGCATGGTCAATTTCTTTGACTTTATAAGCATCTTTTTGCGGGACCAACCTATCAATTATGACCTAGATAGATGAGTTTTTGGGGACCATTCATGCACATGGTTGGAATTTCTCATCCGTTCATGATATTAGATTTTTTTTCTTCTTCTTCTAAAGCCAATGTTTTTCTTTATCTTTATAAATCTTTACTTTTTGAATCAACATACTTACCAATTAGACAGACATTCCTCTTTCTATCCCATCTCTCTGTATGTGCCGTTGCACCTCTTGCTCTTATTAGCTTTTTTTTTTCCCTGATATTTCTTGATAAAATTTCCGACTTTGCCACTTATCACACACTTTATGTCGTGGTGCGAGTAAATAAAAAAATGAGTTGTGATTTTGTTAAGTTTGGCTTCGGTTCCTTCAGAAAAAAGAACATTGTATTCAAAGGAGATTGTAAGATTGTTACAAAGAACATTATTTCTTTTTGGGAAAATTAATTTTCAAGGAGCTGAACCTAGCTTTATTCTGTATTTTTTTATTTTATCTCCTTAAAAGAAACAGGGTAGGCGGCCATATTTAAATTAGTGACAGTATCGTAGTGGGCACTATTTATTTTTTTGTCTTAAGCTTCAACAAAAAGAAATGGAAAGGTGAGCTTTAGGCTATCCAAGAAAGCAAAAGATGTTCTTTCGCTGAACCTGATGCAATAAAATTGAACATTCTTTATCAGAAGGAGCTTTACTTGAACAGCCTTCAATCAGAAATATTTTAATTTTCATTATAAACTATTGGCTTCGCGTGGTGTATGACATTCGTCGGTTTCGCCTACCCTTGATTGATCCTTTAATACTGTGGATTTTGAAATGGATTTTATATAAAAGGCAGACGTACTTATGATATGAAGCAGTAAATATGAAAGCTCATTATCAACTGAAAACATGTAGCCATGGATTAGTACTGTATGAAACTCATTTCGATCTCTTTTTGCCACTCGCCTTTTAGGAATGGTTGAGTGGTATTCATCTTACGTTCACGTGCAGATCTGAAGTGATCACAACCCCTTATTTATATCATAAGTAAGGTGGTTGTAACAGACCTGCACGTAACTCTCGTATACTAAAAAACATTTCTAGTACTTTATAGAAGAATTCTTGACATCTCCAAAAATTGTTTTCTAGCTCCTGCTGATAAGGGGTCAACGGGAAGAAATGTCCGAAATGATAAGCAAACAAGTTGTCTGCTGAAATTGCTTTTCTGAACATATCAGCGATTTGCTTGAGCTGAAAATAAGGAGTGCAAATTGACATGCGTGCATGTTCAGAAAGTTCAATTAGTCAAAAAAGACTGCAATCTATCTTTTGGCGGCCCTCTCGGCATGCCGTCGGCTTTTATAGCAACTAGTGCCTTTTCATGGAAGCAATTTTATTCCTAATAAGTTAAGAGAAATACTTGAAAATCAAAATCCAAGCTCAGTGAAAGTTTTGTAGGGTAACACAAGAGCCTACCACTATAGCTTTTTGGTAAAGGGATTTGAATGCAGAGCCGAGAGCATATTTGCTCTAACCAACTTTGGCTAAGTCCATATCTACTTTGAAATTTGTATTTATTAGACTACAAACTGTTTAAATCTTAAGCCATATCTTAACAACTTGAACTTTTATTAATACTTCCATGACAAATTAATCCTGAAATTGAGGGGCTCGATTTTGTCATATATAGATTACTACGTCATGGAGATTGGTACAACAAAATTAACATAAGGAAAAAAAAAACACTATTAACTTGTCATTGGTGGAGCCCTGGATAATTAGTGGGCTAGCTGGAGAAAATTTTGAAAAAAGTTTATATGTCAAGCTATTTTGGGTAGGATATCGAGGAGGTACTCTTCTTCCATACACATCACAGTTTGACACATATGCAAAATAAAAAAATAAAAACTTTTGCACATATATCATATTACTATTAAAAGAAATGTAAGAGTTTCTACTTATATGATAAAGAGCGAAATATTTTCCTTCTGGGTTTAAAGATATAAACTACCATTTTATTTTTCCCGGTTTTGGATTCATCGAAGAGCTTCCAGCAGAATGAAAATGGGTGAAAGGGATATCTTTCTTAGAGGCCCTTTTTTTAATAAAATAAGTTGGGGTGGGGTACACGACAATGAAAGGCCATGGCTCTATGCAAATAAAAAAAAAAGATTTTAAAAGCTAGGTTTGAAAAAATGGGATTTCTAAAGACTTAAAGGATCACTTAGGTCACCATCCAAGCTGTCTTACATCAACCAAGCAATAGGCTCCATCGGATTCGGCTCATTAAGCGGCTTCTTAAGCCGCTGATCTGGTTAGTTTTAACTTAAAGTAGTAATTTTGAAAATCTTACTACAACTTCTACTTAAGACTAGGAAGTGTGCATGGGGAGCTTGGTTAGAACTTGTCCGTGCTTGGTTAGAAATTGAAAATTTTGATAATTGTTTATGCCATTGATCGGTTAGTTATCCCGCAACACGTGTATAACGGAACTTACCGAAGGGCCCACAGAGCTTAGTTAAAAGCACTGAACTATTTAGTTGACCATCGGTACAGTAACCCTTTGACAACCCTACAATGTGCAAACAATCAGCAGGTGAGCCTTCGGCAACACACCTGTTGATCCAGCTCAAAGAAGGCGCATATTTATGGACAGAGGACACGTAGCGCCCTCTTAGGCATTGCTCAGAGTCCCACATCGAAATCCGACTCACGATGCACACCTCCCAAAGTCTATAAATAGGGCCACAAGTCCCCAGAATGAGATGACGGTTTCATTCGACTACTTAATCCTTACTCTATCCAAATTGCTATTTACTCCGTTTTTTAGCTAACTTAAACATCAGAGAGCCTTTGGTGAATACCACACTGGTGCTCTAGGTCTCACTGTTTCTATTTGTCTTGCAGATTCTCTTCATATGCCGAAGAGCCAAAGGACCCGAAGGAGACACAATATCTCTAAGTTGAATCCAAAAGTGCTCGATTATTTTTGTGCATCAACAATAACCAAATAGATGGTTGAGATGTATGTCATAGATTTCCCC
Source organism: Prunus salicina (assembly GCA_020226455.1). Taxonomy (NCBI): domain Eukaryota; kingdom Viridiplantae; phylum Streptophyta; class Magnoliopsida; order Rosales; family Rosaceae; genus Prunus; species Prunus salicina. Next base: position 14,031,718 of record CM035342.1, read on the forward strand.
TTTATTTATAAATAAATAAATAAATAAAAGTTTTTTTTTTTTTTAAAGTAAGAAATTACAAAGCAAATCCTCAAGGGATCTTTAAACCAAACTGATCAAAATACAATAGATGTAAAACATCAGAAGGAATATGATCAACCATAGAGCATTATTTGCCAATATGTCAGCAACTTGATTAGCTTCTGTATACAAGCCTTGGATTTCCTATAGCATCTGCTGCTAAGTTTAATTTTTGAAAAAATGTGTTGGATTCTTCGAGCTTCTCATACTTTTGACGTTCGGGCATCTTGAACGGGTTGAGAAAAAAAAATGATTGTAAAATTTCAAAACAACCGTGGCCATCAAACTCTCTAAGTCAAGGCTCTTTTCACCGGACTAGATCTCGTTGACTTCAAAACAACTATTTTAAACAAATCTAAGTTGAACAAGCATGAAATAGGTATTATTTAGATGGAACATCTTAGAAATAATTTTTCTTAGACGAAAACAGCAACCGCCTTTTTTTTTTTTTTTTCCTAATTAAGCCATTTGGCTAGATTAATCTTCATTATTAAGTTATGTAGGCATAGGAATTTTCTAAGTTTTAAGTTTAAAAAAATTTATTTAAAAGGGTAAATTGGATCCTTTAAAAAAAATAAATAATAAAAAAATTTGCTGGGTAGGCCCTGAACCCAGATGTCCTAGTAAATTGGTGCATCTAAATAGTCACACTCTTGATAAAATTCAAATCCATCAATTTAAATCCCGCCGGCCCTGAACCCAGGTGTCCCAGTTATTCATTGTATGTGCTTTATACTAGCTAATCATCCCAGATTAAGAGGTCAATTTATTTATTTCTATTGGAGAAGATTCCAAGAACTAACATAACAATAATAACTTGACCAAAAAAAAACATAATAATAATAATAAACAAGATCACATCTAGATTTGATCACATATATTTTTATATCTTCTGCTGAGAATTTCTACAAACATTAATCCATTTGTCGTGCATGGTATTGAAATCCCATGTGCAGGCGTTTCATCTATGTCTGTTGTTGATCAGCAGCAGATAGGCAAATCTTCATTATAAAATCAATGCCATGATGCAATCCAAGCTATTAATTTTTCTTTTCTTTTAGTAATGTGCAGAAAAAAAAAGAAAAAAAAAAATCGCACATCGATTGGTGTCCAAAAATTAGTGTTCTAATATTTTTAATTTCAATTGGGAACCTTCGTAATATTTATTCAGGTACCGGACAAACTCATCTGAGAATATGATGGCGTCTGATCCTAGGTTTATTCTCAATGTTTTATTTTATTTTTGTTTTCCCTTCTCTTTCTGACGCACTTCATCTGGTGGCTCTTGTTTGGTATAATATGGCTAATTAATGTCAAGATTCTGAATTAGGGTTGCAGTTGATTAATTATATATAATCTTAATTAGGTAACAACAAAGAGAATAGCAATTTGTTTAATGGTGTTGAGGCTTGTGCCAATGGCTACGTCCTCGATGACATCCTGGGGGTGTTTGATTCTTCACGAGTTTATTCTCATAATTTTGACATCCAGACCCATTAAAGTGCAGGTTTTACATGTACATTTGTTCATTGGGTGGAATCCTATTTATCCCATTGACAGAATCTATGTATGTAGTTTGGGTTTGCTATTGTTGTACCTAGAGGGTGTAAGTAAATTATTGATTAAAAAAAAAAAAAAAAAAAAAGAAAAAAGAGTAGCCTGCAAATTCTGAACTCGAGTAGACACATGCACTCGAGCATACCTGAGGCACGTGACGAGCGGCAGTCGCGTAACCAAAGTTATTCTTATTACTAGCAGCGATCACTAAAAGGACATAGGCAAAACGCCAAATAATTATAAATTCTTGTGTTCTCTGGTTGTTTGCTTTACTTTTGGCTGTGTATGTGCTTTCAGTGATAGAGCCAGAAAATTTTCATAGAGGGGGCACCTCATATATTGAAATACATTTTTCTTTAGGGTGACAATGAAACTAATATTTTACTTGATACAAAATCCCTAATTTTTTACTCCATTATTTTTACATATTATATTAACTATCTATTCAACATCAATCATAGGAAAAAATCAAATGAAATGTAATTTATTAAAAATACACACTAAGAAAATTTGAACAGTAATTTATCACTACAAATCAAAGTACGACAGTATAGCAATGATAGTGAGAAAAGGAAAATTAGAAAAATACGAAGAGAGAAATATATGGGCAGTTCAAATTTTGGCTAGAAAAGTATGATTATATTAATAATACAATATCCTAAAATAAAATTTGAGAGGGGTCACATGCCCACATTGGGCCTTAGCTCCCCCGCCACTGTGTACTTTTATTTTTTCGTGATTTGTATGTGTGCTCGTTGCATAGTCCATCAACAACAGCGTCTTAGATTGTTTCCACACCGCACAGAAAGACCCCTCAAGATGGAACGGTAACTATCAAAGGTCCTTCGCTACTGAAGTTGAATTTGAGTTGACTTGAGTTGTTTTACCGTAAGAAAAATTGTCACTCCTACGTTTTCTTTCGTTTTTTAATCCACTCCTATATTTTCTTTCATGAGCTGATGATTTTGAGCTTGAGCTGTGAGGATGGTGTTCAAAAAAGGATAGCTTTGGGCTAGGACCCACATAGAAAGTTGCTCTTTTCCCATGGGGCCCATGTGTGGCCCACACCCAAGAGCCGGTACATGAGAACTATAACAAGTTCTGTGTCCACAAGACATGCAAAGTTGAGCCATGGGCCATGGCCTACGTGGGAAGAAAGAATGGATGGGGCCTGTAAACTCACATGGTTGGTGGGTGGTGGTGAGGGACCCATGTCCACAGGGGCCCACCAGCACTCACGGATCACGTCACATCAAAACAGCAACATGAACATCTCGTCGTGCGTCGCGGAGCATACCAAAAAAAAAAAAAATCAAATAAATTTAGAAAACAAAACAAGAAAGAGTGAGAGTGTTTTTGAATTGGCCTTTTGAATTCATCCAATGGCTTCTTTCTCCAGCTTTCAGCATTCTAATTTTTTCGTTTTTATCACAAGAAGAAAATAATAGTAATCATTATTCTTTTCGCACGCACTTCTTCGTTTGCGATAAGCTTTTTTTAAAAAAATTAAATTTATTTTAAAATTAAAAAAGATAATAAATAATTATGTTTCATAAAAATAAAATCAATTATCTAATTTTTCTTTCAATTTTATTTTTTTAATATAAAAAAGTATGAATTTACTATATTATCTTTATTTAATTAATAATTTTAATTTTTAATATTTATATTAATTAATGGTATTTTTTGATATTTTAAATATTTTATTATTCTTTCTTTTGTCTTTTGCTTTTATATATATAGACAAATGAAATTAACAAAATGTGTAAAATATAAATAATATTTTGTTTTCTTGTGTTTTATTCATATGGTGTCAGTCAGAGGGACCCACAGAACACTGTTTCTGACATTTGCTTTATTTGGTTGAGAAGTGAGAGAGAGACATTAGGGGAGGGGAAATCAGAGAGCCGGGCCCCACGTTCAGACTCACTCAAGTCTTTTGCTTCTTGTGGGTTGTGGGGGCCCACTTACAATGTCAGCCATCTTTGACTATGTGGCCTCTCTCCTCCCTCTCTCTCCTCCACCTCCTGCTGAGAGAATCCTGAATGTGGCCTCTTCTCTTCTCTTTTCATTTGTTTTCGCTTTCAGCACAGATCCCGAGAAGCATCTCATCTGATCAGATCTAGGTTTCTGCGCGCCTTGTTTGGGTTATGGGGTTCAAACAAGTTGCTTTGGCCCATTGGACATGCATCATGTTCCTGATGTGAGTTATCGATCAACCAGAAAATTAAACAAAACTAGATTCTTTGCACGCGCTTTTGTACTTTTTTTTTAAAAAAAACTTACATTTATTTTAGAATTAAAAAAATAATGAATAGTTGTGTTCTATAAAAAGAGGATTCATTATCTGATTTTTCTTTTAATTTTAATTTTTTTAAATATGAAAAAGTATGAATTTACCATATTATCTTTATTTAATTATTAATATTTGAATTAACTTAGAGTATTTTCTAGTATTTTTAATGTTTTATAATTTTCTGTCTTTTGCTTTATATATATATATATTAAATATTTTGTGTTTTTTTAATAATTTATTTCAAAAATAAACTTTTTTTCTGAATTTATTTCACAAATTGGAAGCCCACTAAACTTGATGGGTTTTGGCTCAAAGGCTAAGCCAAGCCGAAAAGCCAGCCCATCAGCTAGGAAGAAAAAGGCTCTTCTAGTCTTCCCAGTTGCTTTAATTGGACATGTCAACCATGGGGTCGCTGCCACAAAAATGGGTAATGCCACAGTGCCATTAATTACCCGAAGGATTTCTGATCTCACCAATGCATTGGCCCTAGACATTTAGGGACACCTTACATTATAGAGTCATTTTCTAGTTTTTGTAGACATCGTCCACTTCTCTAATTAATATAGTGTGTGTGTGACCACAACATGAGTATCTATTATCTATTATCTATATACCACCTATGCTTGATTTATTTTTCTATAGTGACTGATATATGTGAGGCTCAACAGCCATACATGTTTCATGTCATTCAATATGTTGTCTACGTATTAGGCATAAAAGTTCGCCGTACGTGAGAGGGCATGTAAGGATGTGAAGGAATGTCCCCAATTGGAAAGTTAAGAGACCCAATATGTGTTTATTAGATACTATTGTCCTCTGCTAATTGATTTTGGGTGAAACCCCAATTTCTTTTTTTTTTCTTCTTTCTGCAAATTTATGAAATTCTATTGTCGGCCATTGAATGTCGGAAACAGTGTGGCCACATGACTGAATTACACATTGCAATTTTTGATAGGGACAAAAGGGATGTTGATGTTCTTGAGGTTGAGGTGGGTTTTTGTGGTGTGGTAGGTTATTTGCACATGTAGAAATTAATAAGGTGTTCTTTCAGTCAAACGATCAAACCCTAATGTCATGTTAACTAGTGCCCACCCAGCACCGTTCCCATAGTAAGGAAGCTTTCAGTCTTATTTTCAGTCCCCCGTACTAATTGCTTTGCTGTTTGTTTGTATATCAAGACTCAACAGTCCATATCTTATCTGACTGACCTAATGAATTTGCCACTTTAATTTGGTATATCGATCTGACGCGAGAGAGAGAGAGAGAGAGAGATGGGGGTTTGAAGTTGTGGGACAATATACAATAGAGAATTTGAGCTGAATTCCATTAGCTGAATTATAATTTGCTTTATGCTAAGTTCTTGTTTTGTTTTTGTGGGCTAATTAGAATTGTTATAACATGCAAATATGTAAAAGTTGAAGAGAGCTACATTTCTTGGGGTTGAAGCTATTTGTTTTAGAGCAACGAGCTCCCGCAAAAGAGGTTCATGTGTATTTGTTCAATAGGGGAGATTTTATGAGGGTTAAATTCAGCAGTACACTCCTTTGTTTGCCTTTGTTTGTGCGTGGGCCTAGCCTGATTCATATTGAAACCCGCATGTGGAAAGGGCCCAAGCCTTTGCTTGCATTAACGGCTCTCTCCATCATTTTGTATCTATTTCATTAGGTAAACACAAGAAAATCTTTAATAATTAGAATATGATAAATTGACTATTTTACTTTTGGGCTAGCTCAATTAGGTTTATACTTTTGTTGGGTCGATGAGTAAGCCCATATGCTATGGGCCTGCGTAATATGGGAGTTGAAGTTACATTACACGAAGTACCACCTAACCAACCAAGCTAGGCTTTACCTTATCGTGAGTTTTTCTATTATGTATATTATACGGGGTGTTAGTTGGATTGACTCAGGTCTTAGGTGTACTTTCAAGTGGTCCTAAGTGCCTTCGTGGTACTCGTGTATGCAGTGGCGGAGGCAGTTCCAAAATTCGAAAGCCAGTTGGGCAAAACTTAAATACTAAACTCAACGTTACGGATAAATTTCATGAATAAACATAAAAAGATACACCAAGTCAAGAAGAACGTAATGAACCTTACCCTCAAATGCATCTATATCCATATATAAAAGTTCCACAAATACAAATACTAAAACTAAAACTAAAAGTAAATGCAATGCAAAATAAAACAAAACTATTTTAAATCTCAATTATTGATGCATTATCATATTATTAGCAAGCTCACTTTCATCCTAATTAAACCCTAGAATACTCAATTTTAAAAACTATAATTAAAGATATATGAAAAATAGAGGGAGAAAGAAGTTGTTGATGTCGTGTAGCTAAGAGAGAGAGAAACAAGTTGATGTGGCATAGCCAAAAGAGTAGGAGAGAGAAGATTATTGGGACCACTTTGATGGGCAACATGTATGTAGGGTTTGCTTATAATTTTTTAAATTTTGGGCTAGACTATAACATATGTAGGTATTTTAAAATTTAAAAAAAATGGAGTTGGGCGGGCACCCAACCTGCCCTGTTCACATAACCACCCCTGAATGGAGCCATGATTTCATGTGTGTGGAGACCTCTTAAAAATTATATAATAAAAAAATCGAAGTCACAATTCATATCAAAGTAACCAAAAAGACCACAACATCATACATAATACATATATAAAGAAATCTATACAATTTTTTTCTTTTGATAATTGACACATAAATTGAAATGCCCCAAACTTAATCTATATATATAAAGCAAAAGGCCGAGAATGGTGAAACATTCAAAATACCAAAAAATGCCCTTGGTTAATTCAAATATTAAGAATTGAAATTATTAATTAAATAAGGATAATATGGTAAATTCACATTTTTTCATATTAAAAAAAATTAAAATTAAAAACAAAATCAGATAATAGGTCATACTTTTATGGAACATAACTACCCATGTTGTTTTTTCTTAATTATAAAATAAAAATAAAAATAAAAAAAATAAAAATAAAAAAGAAAAGAAAACCAATTGGCACATGCGTGAGCATGTGCCAGGGGCTAGTAAAGAATAAATCAAAATTTCACAAATCCTAACAAACCATAGGCAAAGAAAAAGAAAAGTAGCATTTAATTTGTCAATATAATTGTAATTTGTTATGATTTTCCTCCAACCATCATAGGCGATTGCGTCTCAGCGTTGGATCTCCACCTGCGTTTTGACGTCAGATCTCCTTCTGTGTTTCGGCGTCGGATCTCTCCCACCATATTTTTTGCGGTTTCTTTATGTTCGGAATAAGTCACAGAGACTTTGTAGGTTCTTTGTTAGTTTTCACCTCTCCTTTTGTGAGAGCTTTTCACATCTCCTTTGTGAGAGCTTTTTATCTCTCATTTGTGAGAGTTTTATTTGTATTGTTATGGCTTGGTTTTTTCAAGTTTTGTCTATTTTTGATTATTCTGAGTTTGCAATCTTAGTGGGGATGCCTATGCCAGAGTTTATTCGATCCTGCGTGATCGTTAGTGGAGGCGCACCAGATTGTCTTAATTTTGTTGTTCGACCGCTCCGTTATTGTAATTGCCCTTTGTGGATAGTTTGTTTTAGCCCCTGTGGCTAATGGTTTTTTTGGCTGAATTATGAATGCAATCCTAGAATTTCTCAACAAAAAAAAAAACTTAAACTTACCAATATAAGAGTAATATAAAAATATCAACCTATGTAGACATTGTGTTGCAGTTTCGATTTTATAAACCTAAAATTACCAATATAATAGCAACATAAAAATACACATTGTGTTGCAGTTTTTATTTTATAAGTCTAATTATACAAATATAAGAGTAACATAAAAATACACATTGTGTTTCAGTTTCTATAAACCTAAAAAGTACTAATATAAGAGTAACATAAAAATAGACACTATGTTGCAGTTTCTATTCTATAAACCTAAAAGAACCAATATAAGAACAACATAAAAATACACACCATGTTGCAGTCTCTATTCTATAAACCTAAAAGACCAATATAACGGTAACATAAAGATATACACTATATCATAGTCTCTATTCTATAAACCTAAGCCAACATGATTATTGTACATGGTTGTATTTGTTTGTATTTAATTTTTGTTATGGTTTAAAATATTAATCAGATTCGTAAACAAATGACAATTATGACGATATTTGTTTATTTGTGTGTTTCCAAAACCAAATAGTAAAACACAATCAAGTCACGAACATAAGAAAAATTGGGATTGTCGCTCATCGTTAAAATTGTGATTGTCACACATATATATTATTTATAAGGGTTAAAACTTGTAAAATTTATAAATTTAAATAGATCTATTTATGTAGAACTAAAGAACATGAGGACAATTGCCCTTGGGTGGTGCAAGTGGTGCCACCGCACAGGGCCCCCGATTTTTAAGAGCCCTAAAAAAAATTCTTTATATATTAATATTATAGAAATTGTATATATCATGCTAAATATTTGCACAAAAGTGTGTGTGATGGAATTGGCTTTCCATCGCATATCTATTCAACAGAAGGGCCCAAGTAATTTTCATTGAAGTCAATCTATTCGCTTTTTTATTTATTATTTTTGCATTATAACAACAAACTTTACATAATTATAAATAAATAAAAACAGAATCACCTTTACCCAAAAACAAAAACAAAATAGAAACATCGAACTAAGCCAACCACCAGAAGCAGTATCTATCCAAACGCTTTCTCCTCCCCTATTGTTCTTTTTTAAAAAATAAAATAATAATTCTTCATTAAAAACATAACAAAACAAAAAAATTCATGGCTTCTTCTTTCTCTTAAAATATGATTTTCTGGTAAGTCATCATCATCATTCATCAATCTGATTTTGTTTTTTTTTGTTTTTTTTTTTATTGAATCCTTTGACAAATTTTATTATTCTTTCAATTTCAGGAATTTCAACACTAAAAAGAGAAAACCCTAATTCCTAAATTCATAAAGACCACTCAAAATCAAACAGTAGTCATATTCAAATCTCAATTCAAATTCAGGTATGTATCTAAATTTCAATCTATATATTTCATGACTTATTTTATTAAATTATTATCATGTTGATGATTGGTTATATGAGAATATAGTTTGTAGAAATACTTATCTATTTCTTGCTAGGGTTTTCTTCCAGGTTATAGGGTTTTGGAATTTTTCTTTGTAATCTAAACATGCCACCTACTAGAAAATATGTTTTTGGATATACAAATGACTTAGAAAAATAAAATTCAAGCAATTGACTCAATTTCAAAGAGGAGCTCTTGATAGATTCATTGTTAAAGAATCACATGCTACAATTGATGAAAATATTTTCAATGAACAACAACAAGATGATGTTGAGGAATTGCAAGATATTGAAAACAAAATTGATGAATGTGTGGATAATGCTGAGCATAATGAGAATGATGACAATGAAAATGTTGATATTGATGATCACAATGAAGATGTTGAAGATCTAGACATAAAAATTGATGACAATTAGAACGTCACTTATTTATTCAATGAAGAAAACCAAGCCAGTCCATTCCATTGGAGATTTATGATCTAAGAAAATGGGGTAATCTTGATCCCAAATTTCGTGACCTATTAGTGAAAAAAGGTTCTGTAGGAGATCTATTAATAGGAAAAGGTCCTATTAATAGATCATTTACATAGATGTTTCTCTTCAATATTTTACACTTGTTATTTGCCAAATGGAGAGCAACATGATTGTGATTGGCTAGTGTATTCAAGGGATCTTGACAAAGTATTTTGTTTTTATTGTAAGTTATTTAAAAAAGGACCACAAAAAAAGTCAGTTAGCAAATGAGGGATTTAAAGATTGGATACATCTTAATTAGTGGCAGATTTAAAGAGCATGAGACAAGTATTGAACATATCAATCATATGAGCACATGGATTGAGTTTCCTATTAGATTGCAGAAAAATAAAACAATTGATGGAGTTGTAAATCCTAGAGCATTGTACACACCTTGTGTTTGTCATAGTCTTAACTTAACACTTTGTGATATTGCAAACTCTTGTGGAAAAGCAAAAGACTTTTTTCGAGCCATACAACTTATTTATACATTGTTTGCTAATTCTACAAAGCGGTAGAAGATATTGAAAGATAATGTTAAACACTTAACTCTGAAATCGTTGTCAGTTACACGTTGGAAAAGTTGTACTAAAAGTGTAAGAGCAATAAGATTCCAAGCTCCAGATTTAAGAGAAGCTTTACTTCAGTTAGGAAAAAGTGACGGTGACTCCAAAATAACAAGTGAAGCTAATTCTTTGGCAACATATGAACTTGGAAATTTTGAGTTCTTATTAGGGATGGCTATTTGGTATGATATATTAGGTGTTGTCAATGTAGTTAGCAAAAACTTACAATATGAAGACATGCTTATTGATGTTGCTATTGATAAAATGAAGGGATATTTGTTGAAATGTCACCTGAACTTATACCTTAGTTTCAATTTGTCACCTGAAAAAAAGATTTAAGTGAAATGTCACCTGAATTTTTCAAAATCCATGATTTGTCACCTGAGTTTAACATCGTCCAAATTTCCATCTATTTTTAAGGGTATTTTAGTCTTTTCATTTTCAAGGATATTTTAAAAATGGAAAAAATTATTATTAAAAAAATAAAGCTTAAATGTAAAAATGGCTGGGGGTTAAATGTGAAAAGATATATAATTTTTATAATTTTCAAGGGTCTTTTCATAATTTTTTTATAATGATTTTTCCATTTTTAAAATACTCTTAAAAATTAAAAGACTAAAATACCCTTGAAAATTGGTGGAAAATTGGATGATGTTAAAGTCAAGTGACAAATCATGGATTTTGAAAAATTCATGTGACATTTCTCTTATTTTTTTTTTTTCAGGTGACAAATTGAAACTAAGGTATAAGTTCAGATGACATTTCAATGAATATCCCTAAAATGAAAGGGTTAATTACTTTTTTTTTTTTTTTTAAGTATAGAGAAAATTGAAAAGTATAGAGAAAAGGGGTTTACAGAAGCTATGTGTACTACTAAAGAAATTGCTACTGACGTGGGAATTGACCCGGTGTTTCTTAAGAAGTGAAAAATTCGTAGAAAAAACATTTTGATGAGAAAACTTGTGAGCCATCACAATCGGTTCCTGAATCAAGCTGAGGAAAATTTTAGAATTGATTATTTCTTGTATTTAGTGGATCAAGCTATTGGTTCTTTACAGAGAAGATTTCAACAATATCAAGAGTATGAGAATATTTTTGGGTTTTTTTTTACTTCAGATAAGTTAAATTCATTGGATGACGGTGATTTGAAGAATTGTTGCAGTCATCTGGAAAGCATTTTGAAAAATGACAAGTTTTCTGATGTCAATGGGGGGGATTTATTTGTTGAGTTGAAAGTTTTACGGAAGCTTTTACCAAAAGAAAAAATCACAGCTACTGCAATATGAAATTTCTTGAAAAGATTAAATTGTTTTCAAAATGCATCCATTGCATATAAATTCTATTGACTATTCATGTTGTTGTTGCATATACAGAAAGAAGTTTTTCAAAATTAAAATTGTTAAAATCATACTTGCGATAAATTATGTTGCAAGAAAGATTAAACGGACTAGCTTTGATTTCAATTGAAAGTGAACTAGAAAAACTTGATTATGAACATTTGATTGATGATTTCTCTTCTAAAAATTTAAGAAGATCAATTTTGAGACATTAGTATTGTATTGGTTGTGTGTTTTTTTTCTTTTGGGGGAAAAACTCTCTTAATAGTTTTAACTCTTCAAATAAAGACATCAAATACAATGTGAATGGTTTTTGGATAGTCATGTATGTTTTTGTTGTTGCTTTTCTATTTAATGCAATATAATCAAATTTGTTAATGAAATTTGTGTGCAACTACTCTTTAATTTGTGATTGCCAATTTTTTTCCTATTAAACACAGATTGCTTATTGGAGGCTGCAAGGGACCTTATGGGGGCACAATGAGCTTATTTTTATACCAAACATACTAATATTTAACTTTATTAAATGGAAACATTTAAATTTTTATGAATTTGATTTCTGATTGTCATTACATGTTCATTAATGGTGACTTTTAGTTATAAAAAAATTGTTTATGGCATTAAGTTATGGTAAATTTTTATTTATACTATTTTCGTATTAGATTATGTGAGGTCCCAATTTAAGTTTCAGAAGAGCTCTCAAAATCTCAGAGATGGCCTTGGCCTTTAGTATAAATGGTTCGCAAATTGATGTTAAAATGAATATTTAAAAAAATAACTATGTACTTTTAATTTAAATATTATTCAACTTAGTAAATATCTCAAAAATAAGGATTTCTATTGCACAAGGTTTCACTATGAGTTATGTTTTACCTCTCAATCATATCATGGGATGGGCTTTCAAGGGTCCAAATTCCTACAATATCATGGGCTTCATTTTATCGGAAATGCTATAATGAGGAGGGGGTTCAATGTGAAGCTCCATCCCACCATCCAACAAGAGAGAGAAAGTGTTGGAGTTAAACTTTTTAAATGAATGAGTGGTAGGATGGAACCCCACATTAAAACCCCTCACCAAAATCCCCCTCATTATAGAAGCTTCCTCGTTTTATTGGCTTTAAGGATTTTAATCCCTTTGTGTGAAAGAAGTGTTAAATAATAATAAATAATAATAATAATAATAATAATAAAGAAAATATTATTGACACACTATAAAACTCTTTGTGTATGTACTCTTCTCTGAAAATAATTAAGCAAAGAATTTGGCTTTAAAACTCATTTGTGTATGTCTGCATCACAATCACACCTATTATTATATATTTTCCTACACTCGTAAATACGAATTTGACATTATTTATGAATCAAAGTTGGCAGGCTCGGTTTAATAAGAAAACAACCACATCATAGAAACTTAGAGAGTGATGTGTCATGTCATGCTCATCTAATTTAATTTCTGAGTAATATTTCAACCTTAAGACTGCCCAACAAATTCTTTAAATTTTTAGTCTCTTGACAAAGTGCTTCCATGCATGTCATTTTCCTACTTCTTTTATTTTCTAATTCCGTTTTTTTATTGTCAAGTAGATGAATGATGGATTTGTAGGCGAAGAATCTGATAACTTCAAAACAAGGTTACGTTGATTTTATTTTATTTATTTTTGAAAAAGACATTCAATATTTTAAATCGTGAGTCAAAATTCAAAACCATGCATGTCATGCTAAAATGACATGAAAGTATAAAAACTCCCCTCTTGTTTAATTAAATAAGAGGACAAAAATGGGGTTATTTTTAATATTTTTTGATACAAACGACATTGAAGATGATTCGAATTCAGGAACTCGGATACATAGTTTTTTTTGGCCATTTTTATTCTTTTACCATGACTGAATCAACCTGGCCCAATCCATACGCCACGTGGCCTCATATCATATTCTCCTATGCAATTTCCATTTCCCACCAACACGAAACGAATGTGCAGCAACGCCTCCTCTAATGTGCACGCAAAAACGAATTCCATTATTTATGTATTTATTTATTTTACAAATTTATAAATAAACCCAATCCTAGATATGTATTTATAAAAAAACTCAAATACTATTTAAACATAGAAACACACCCAAAATCAACCCCAAAATCAACAATTGTATAATTTTTTGGGTGTGTTTATAAATGGGTTTTGAGTGTGTGTAATAATGGGTTTTGGGTGTGTTTATAAAGTGTTTTGGGTGTTAGATTTTTTTATAATTTCAGCCTCCATTTTGGGTGTTTTAGTGAAACTCCCTATTTATTTTTGGCCTACATGGCTCGAGAGAAGAAGCGTGCATTCTCTTTCACGTGCACCGCCGCCCCACAATTAAAACGCCCTCCACACGGTTGGTTGTTTGTTTATATGATCTATCTTGCCCACGGACACGTAGCAGCCAATCACGGCTCATATAGTCTTGACTCTTGCGTACTGGTCTTCCATTCCAGCCCAAAATGGGTCCCACGTTTTTGTATTTATCATCACGACCGTCATCGCTTTGACTGTGCCCATCCCTCCTCACGCAACAACCAAACAATACATTATTGAATAAATTTAAAAATAAAAAAAGAATTATTTCATTCGATGGGTTGTGACTATTTAGGATCACAGCCAACCAGTACCTTGGATTAATAGAATTAGTTGCTCTTTTTGTACCAGTCATTCTTCATCACATATGCGTTGTAGTTTCACATGTGTTCTTTAGTAAGGCTGCGTTTAGTTTGTGGAAAGATATTTATTGGAATTTAGTTTCGTGTCTTTTCTAAGGGGATGGAAAATAAAGATTCATTTCTCATGTTCAGTAAAGATTCATTTCGTATCTTTCCTCATGTGAGGAAATATACTTCTATGTTTGCTGTGATTTCCTATGAGAAAGAAAATTGGAATTGAAGATTGATGGAGGATTTCATTTCCGGTCTCATTTTTTCATGAAGTATGAACTATTTTTTTAAACTTGAACTTACCAAACATAAGAAACGAAATGATTTTTCAATTCCAAGCTTCTTTTACCGTGAACCAAACACTTTCGAAGAAATAACGACTCCTAGCAAGTAAAAAGTCAAGTAGTGTTGTTGTCATGAAAATAGTTCCCACGTGTGGGCTGTGATATTGATGGCAGCACCTAGCTGTAATGGTAGAGGGGAGAGCCGAGTCGTAATTAATTATAACCGTAAAAATGAACCTTCGTAGGAAAAGTCTATGTGCGTGTGTGCGCCTTGTCTTGATGTAAACAAACCAATGAAGTAACCGGTTAGCAACTCTCTCTCTCTCTCTCTCTCTCTCTCTCTCTCTCTCTCTGTATATATAAGCTCACAGAAGCTCAAATCAAGCGGCAAATTCATAAGAAATATATTCAGAGAAAAAGAAAAGATGGGTTGGTCTGAATCAGGGAGAGGATGCAAGAAGCACCAGCTGTTTGTAGGCGACGACATGATGATGAAGCAATATTCATCGCCAGGTGTTTGTTCATCTTGTCTTAGTGAGAGGCTCTCTGAGCTCTATGCCCCCTCCTCAACTTTCTTCAGTGAGAGACTTGCTCGTACTGTTTCTTCTCCCCGTAATCAATCTAATTCCTCGTCTTCTTCTGTTTCCTCCTCCGCCGGCTCTCCTCCTGTTAAGAATTATTATTATTCTACAAGCTTCAGCGGCCGAGGCCCTCAGCGTCATCATCGGCGTCATGCTTCAGAAATATTGGGTTCGGTTTCTTTCATGACAAGGAGTAACACGAGTACTGGTGGTGGGTATGGCCGCGGCGGCCATGATGATTATGATGATGGGGTGATGAAGAAGAGCAGATCGGTTGTTTCGAAGACAAATCATCATCGTTTCGGAGATCAGAAGGCTAGTAGTGGTGGTGGGAAGCAGAAGAAGAAAAAAAGAGGGTTTTGGTCTAAGCTGCTTCGGACAACGGGGAGCAAAACCAAGGAGGTTTTGAAGCACTCAAAGAGTAGTCTAGGATAAATATTTTTATTTATTATTTTGTATCTCTTTCTGTACCACAAGTAACAAGTTAGGATGTGAAGTTTGTAATTTGATTATGCAATCAATCGTGATAAGGTCTTGCTTGTTCATGTTAATCAAACAATTAGCGTTTTTTTTTCTTTGGGAGGTGGACTAACTAATTGCTGGTTATGGATTGATTTGAGTTTATGCCAAAATTTAATCCATATTGGATGCCAAATTCAAATGTTGCATAAAAGAAGTTTTGCAAAAGATTTGTGATGATTTAGTGTTTTACAAGTTAGACTGCAGTTGACATCCTCACCCTTTTTTGCCTCCTTGCATCAAAATTTCTTCAAAGTTTCACAACAATTGTGATTAGGAAATGTGACACTTTGACTTGAAAAGGCCTTTGTGTTTGACCACGTGGATGACGTTTTTTGATATATTATTCTTTGGTATCATCCAGTTAATTGATATGAATTCATATGGAAGTTGCATGGCTTGAATTGTTTTTATATGATTTGTTTCTTTGACTTAAATTTCGAAGAAACTGTTGAAGCTCCTCCGTTGGGTCATCTGTTAAACGTGGTCTTTATAATTTGTTTGGCTAAAATAGATCCAGTTCTTTTTACCTGATCAAATAGGTCTGTTTTTTTTATACTCTTCCCTTCAAATAATCATCCTCACTGGGTGAAGCATTGATATCATCACAACAAGCTCTATGAAAGAATGTCAAAGTGCACGTCAAATGAAAATGAGTTGAATCTGGAACTGGTAATTTTTTGAGAGTCGGCCACTAGGTTACATTGCAGAGGAGAAACAAAATGGTGACATTCTTTTACAAATACACGTATAATTCAAATACAACATGAGTCCCCAACTCACTTTTTTTTTTTTTTTTACAGGTAACTGAAATTTTCCTATCTTTCCTGTTAAATTGTCTAGGATCTTCCAACTAGACGTATGTAGTTTCGGTATCGCAAAATATCTTCCCAGGCTGGACTAATCTTTGCGGTCAAAATCGTAGCAAGCAAATGGTATCAGCCCTCACCACATGAGCTATACATTTTATGGGCTTAATATTCCCAATTCTAGAATGGTAACAAGTTCATTACCTAAAACAGATTATAAACATTATCTGCTAGAACCAGACTTTCCCTCCCTGTCATCTTCATCCTCGTCAACATAGCTCACATGATCTACAGATGGCCGTTTCAATCTCTGAAATATCTCGTCGAGGGACTCATTAGAAGAAGCATGAGATAGGTCTATAGTATCTTGAACTTGGCGTATGGGAATAAATTTTTTGGCTGCTATGTTTGCCTTGAAATTTTGGAAACCATTTTTCATTGATTCCCACTTTGAGGACAAGCCAGTAGGTGACCCTCCTGCTGTGTTATCAGAGTTAGAGTTGTCTCCATCAAGCAAGGAGACCTTGGCAGCAGAAATATTCTTCTCCACCGGATTTGTGTTGAAAGATGCGTGTCTGCTCTGTTCTCTAATGGCAGCATACTTGTTGCTGATGGCTTCTTTACTTGAGCTATATCTGCGATCTTCTTTCGAAGATTTTGAGGGAGTTCCATTTGCCCCCTCACCGCTTAGACTGCTTGTTGCTTTCATTTCAACAAGAGTCCTATCCTGAAAATTCCACCATTATTAGGAAATGATCTATTATCCAATATACCAGCAGAGCATGAAGAAGAAAAAAGACACACCCACACACACACACACACACAAAACAAACAAACAAACAAACTAGGAAAAAAAATCACAGATTAGGATGGATACAGTATGCCAGATAATTTATTCAGTAAATCTAAGCAGTATGCTAAATGTTAGTGTACCATGTTGCTGCTGCCAGTCTCAACATCCGTGCTGTTGAAATTCCGAGCTAATGGGATAACATGTTCACCGACTTTGAGACCTTGTTCAATCCAAGATCGCTCTGAAAAAACAAGGACAATTAAGTTCAAGCACAACTCTTTATTTATACGCGCTCACAAAACCTGTGGTTTTGAAATTTGTAATAAAAAAGAGAATGTAAAGGATCTGTGATATTCACAGATGGCCCGTGCCAAGTGAATAGTAGTAGTCTAAGCCTTCTAAAAAGAGAAGATCACGAAATATGCTTACCCTTTTGTAAGATAATTAACCCAGACGGATCAAAACCATCCATATCGTCAACCTCAGTTTGAAATCTAAATCGTTTCCATCTCCCAAAAAAATTAATTATGCGGTCAAAAAAGTTGCTAGCAACCAACAGGGTGTACACAACCATGATAAGTGGATAGATTCTGTTAAACTCACTCCCAAAGAAAGGGACAGCTTGATCAATGTTTCCCATTCGCTGCAATTCACATTTACAAAGGTAAAATAGTCGAAATCATTAACTAGAGGGAGGAGGGAAGTTCTACAGTTAAACATACCAGCCAAAACTAAGAACAGAAAACAATAATATTAGATTATATGAAATGCTAAACCCAAAAACTACACTGGGAGAAAGAAAAAAAAACATTATAGCAATGTTTGAAAAGGAATTTACAGTTAATGAGAAAACTTTTTTTTTTTCCATCAATAATCTACAATTGATGAGAAAAACCCAAAACGGGAAAAGAAAGGGAAAAAAAAAAAGATTTTGCTGAAGAAAGTTAGAAAAATCATCACAGTTGTAAAAGAACCAAATCCGCATGCTACCCGAGATTAATTTTCTTTTTGGTTACAGTTGCCCAAGAGTACTTAGATTTATACTCAAATCATGAAGAAAAAAACTGTTTGAAAAGCTTTTAAATTGGCTTCTGCTACAAGAATCCCATGTAACTATAAATAGACAGAACTCTTAACACATTCCATTTTACTTTCAGCTAGGGCAAGGTATAGATCAGTAAGAGGACAGATGAGATGGATGAGAGAAATACCTTTTCAAATATAGTTTTATGTTCACCAAGACGAATGAGATTGAGAAAGTTGTATGAAACTGGAGGAGCATAACGAGCGACCATCCTGGAAGATATGAAAGAAATGGAGCGTGAGTAATTTTGTAACAAAAGATGAGTTGGTTAATAGCTAGAGTCGAGATCAAAACTTACGAGCATATCATAAGCAAGTTGACTGAACTTGTTTGCCTGGGCGTCAATGAGTAAAACATCAACATACCGATTTTGAACAAGGAGTAATATGTGCAGATGCACATATACATCAAAGGAACAAAGGCAAATACCTGGGGTAAAGTTGAGTCAACAAATTTACATCAGCAACCAGTAGAGTAATAAAACGAAAGTAAGAGCATGCCTTCAAATATGGAGACCCATTTACACAAAAAGATCAATGCACATCTAGTCATTTATATGTGCAACTATTCACAGTGATGTGGACTCATATGGATCCAATGAACATAATGCAGATAGCTTTGTTCAATTTTTCCTTTTAAACAATATGTGGCATCAGCAATTAAACCTGGGTGAGAAATATCAAACCTTCACAAACTGACACAATGCCCAAAAAACATAAAGACTACAACTTACTAAAATAACTATGACCCACCTGCACAAGAACTTCTTGCTTAGAAACAGAATTTATGAGAATTGAAAAGAGAGATAGGTCAACTCGAGGAAGCAGAGTTGCCTCTGCTAAAAGAATAGCAGCTGAAATGATCCCAAGTATGATAGCCAAAAGTTTTTCAACTTCTTTTCTTAGTATGCAGCGCCAAAAGAATTCTGCAAAGGGCAAGAATTAATTTTGATGTCAGTTTAGGTCTCAACTTTTAATATTCAAAGAAAATCAAGCTACAATCTAAATGAAAGTTTAATTACCAAAACTATAACATTGAGTTTGAGAAGCCATATATAAATTAACACATTATGCTCATACTTCCTCAGTACATTAATACATTGTGTGTCTGTCTAAAGTGTGCTTTTATAGGCCAATAGAAGACAAAGTAAAGTGTTGTCTTCAGATTCGATTTAGGTGAAAGCATACAGGCCCCTCAATGCAACTAAACAAAACAACCTGACATTTATAGGACAGAAGTGCAAACTGCCAAGTACTCAAAATTTAAATACAAGTGAATTTATAGATCTGATTTTTACCTATTGTATCAAGGATAGATCCTAATCTGCCAGTTCGAGAAGGTCTGAAGGTTGAAACATATTTCCTGAAATGGTACAATGTAGTTAAAAGGTGAAGACAAACATTTTTTTTTATGGTAGAGAGAGAGAGAGAGAGAGAGAGAGAGAGAGAGAGAGAGAGAGAGAGAGAGAGAGAGGAGAGGGGGAGGGTGCTAGATATGTATGTGTGTATATACATACAAATAAACATGTAAGGACTGGAATAAGAATTATGGAGAATGGCAGAATCAGAGGCTTACCATCCAGTAGAATTCCGGCGTTCGTAATTTTTTATAGTATCTTCAAGTTCAAGGGCCTCCATAACATAGGTCATATACTCACTGCAAAACTAATGGTAAATTTTAGATACTACAAACCAAACCATCATAATTACAAACCCAGAAAAATAACAAATGTGAAGGTGAAAATAGTATTTCAATGTGGATCCCATAATCATAATCAAAACTTAAATCCCATAGTATTATTAGAAAAATCATATACGTTTAGTTGACACAGTAAACAGTAATCAGTCTGTATAAATTACCAGTAATAAGCAATTATATAGACTGATTCCATGAACGTACATCCAACAGAAAACAGTACACAAACATTCATTTACTTCTCGATTTATAACACAAAACTTCAACATGGAAGCATTAACAACAGAGCAGCACTAGAAAGGATAAATTAGAGAAAACAAAAATTTCTTCCCTTAGTTAGCAACCTCATTGATTAGGCATTGCCGCATAGACTGAATTAAAATGATTCAAACAAATAGTTTTACCATTAATTTAGAACTAAATCAAGCCAAAAGTTAAGTTCTAATACAATATGTTCACACAAACTGACACACATAAGAAAGTTATGTTCTAATACTATATGCAAATAACATATATTTTTGGGTTAATTACAGTTTAGTACCATGTGGTTACACCCTTAAGACATGTTAGTCCCTATCTTCTCAATTTTAACAATCGCATACCCCAGTCTTTTAAATTTGTTACAATGTGGTTCCGCCGTTAGGGTTTCCGTCAAATCTCTCCGTTAGTTGCCTACGTGGCACTATGAGTCCCACATTTTCTCTTTTTCTAATTTTAAATTGATTAAAATATGAATAAATAAAAAATATATATTTTTTTTAAGATAAAATTTAAAAAAATAAATCGCTCTCTCTTTCCTCTCTGCATTCTGCACTCTCCCTCTCCGCCACCGATATGTTCTCCCCCCATTCCCCCATGACCACCATGCAAGCTCCAACCTTCAAACCCATACCACAACCACCCTCCACCCCAGCCCGCAACCACAACCCCCATGAACCCAGAACCCCAGCGCCCTCCACCCTCTACCCCAGCCCGCAACAACAGAAAAAAGAAAAAAAAATATCATCCACAGAATCCTCCCCCCCACCCCCAACGAACTCAAAACCTCAACAAAGCCCCCACCCCAAAGATCCCTCCCCCATTCTGTTTTTCACCCACAAACCCTCAACCCTAAACCCTCTGATTTCCCTTTGGGTACGTTTGATCCATATCGAAATTCGTAGGGGGTGAGCAAATTAGGCAGCTATGAATTCGAGTAAAGTACCATGGGTAATCCTCAGCATCCAAATTGTGGGGTGAGCTAATATTATTAGCATACATGGGTAATTCTCAGCAGCCAAAAAGAAGAGTAGCATTTTTGTTGATTGATGGTGTGGGGGATGTGTCAATACCAAAGTTTATATTTAAGACTCCTCTTCAGGCGGCCAAAGTACCCAATTTGGATCCCATTGCATCCGCTGGAGTTAATGGTCTAATGGACCCTGTTGAAGTCGGTTTGGGTTGTGGAAGTGACACAGCTCACCTTTCTCTACTGGGTTATGACACTAGGGTATGTTGCCACTGGGTAGGGAAGAGGGTGGTGGGTTGTGGTCTCTCAACAACAAGGGGAAATCGGGGGGTAAGGGGAGGGGGTATGTGTTGTTGCTGGGTTGGGGTCTGTGGATGATTTTTTATTTTTTTCTCTTTTCTGTTGTTGCAGGCTGGGGTGGAGGGTGGAGGGTGGGGGCGCTGGGGTTTTGGGTTTGTGGGGCCTGTGGTTGCGGGCTGAGGTGGAGGGTGGTTGTGGTATGGATTTGAGGGTTGGAGCTTGCGTGGTGGTCATGGGGGAATGGAGGGAGACTATATGGTGGGGGAGAGGGAGAGCACATAGCGCAGAGGGGAAAGAGAGTGATTGTTTTTTAAAAAATTTAAATTTTTTTTTGTTTTTAAATTTTTTTTCATATTTTAATTAATTTAGAATTTTTTTTTAAAAAAAAAAAGAGAAAATGTGGGACCCATAGTGCCACGTAGGCAACTAACAGAGAGAACTAACGGAAACCCTAACGGCAAAACCACATTGTAACAAATTTAAAAGACCGAGGTATGTGATTGTTAAAATTGAGAAGATAGGGACTAACATGTCTTAAAGGTGTAACCATATGGTACTAAACTGTAATTAACCCTATATTTTTAAAGGTCAACTAGGAGGATAAACCATAGAATATTATTCAAGCATCAACAAACACCCATCTAAAGGAAATTTGCAACCTATGTAGCATGTAGTTCCTGATCACTTAAAAAGATAATCCAGCCAAGATCACAGATACAGAAAATACAAAATGCCTACAGCGCAAATAATATTTACGAACGAGTAAATGCAAAAGAATTTCAGTGAATAGAATGCATATGATGAACATATAGGCAATGCATGCAACTAAGAAGTTTACCTTTTGTACCGGTAATACTCTTCCCGGGCACCTCGAAGATGACGCCTAAGCGTTGCCATTGATTTTTCGTCAGTATCATAGTCCATGTCGTTTTCACCTAATCGGCCCCCTTGGGGTTTGAAGGATGGATCCTCCTTGAACTGGTATAAGAGAAGATTCAATACATTACCAAGAGAACCATTAGAGACTAGTTAAGATCAATTATTTTTCTTTCAATTCTTTAAATAAGTAAACAAATACCATTTGAGCTAACAAATTGTCTATAATATCCATGTAGGGTCTCAAAGGATCACGCTTGGACATCTGAGTGGATGTTGCTTGGGCGACCTAATGAAGAAACCAACAAGTATAAATAAAAATAAATAATGCATAAAACAAATTAGATACAAGTACAACCATACTGTGAGACAAGGATGAAAACATCGGCAATACAGATATTATCGGGCCTTCAATTTACGGATATTTCGGGGGATATATCGATGTTGTTTTAGGTATCAGGGAAAATCGACAAAAAAGACAGATATTGGCTTAAAACACAGAATTTTGAAGTGAAACTTTCGTAGATATTAAGCACATTATCAATGAATGTATTGAACAAATAAAATTCAAAATATACTAAGTATAAGATATGCAATAGATGAAATCTACATGTATATAATGTGCGATGAAAATCCTGAAAATAAATACAAATAGACTTAACACAACAAAGACAACATTATTCAAACATAACCCAACCCAACCGATTAATACATAACCCAACATTATATTACAAGAGTTAGACTTAATGATAAAGGAAATGAGAGATAGAAGATTATGTGAAAAATAAAATCAAACACACAAGAAACCGAGCAACCAGAGAGAGAAGAGGAAGAGCCAAAGATAGCCGAAATGATTGAGAGAGAAGAAAGGAGAAGCTACTAAGTATTAGAGCTTGGTTTTTGACATTGATTCAGTGGCTGGGACCTATGATTACTTTCAAAACAGAAGACAAATTTCTGGGTTATTTGTCTGGTATCGGGAAATATCGGTAAATATCGAGGATAATGGGGGTTATCGGGGATATATCGCCAATAAGGGGGAAGAAGGAGGTTTACCCCTCTGTATCTGTATCGACACCTAAAAAAGGGGATATATCGGGATATCAGCTGATATTTTCATCCTTGCTGTGAGAAGTGCAAAAGATAGTTCATGCTTGGTAGATCTAGATGTAGAAGAAAAAAGACATTGAAGATCATTTGAGTTTATAAGAAACATGATACAAATAAATTATAATAACTTTTCTGAAGTGAAGTAACCAAATACACACAGCAACAAAGGAAACAAGGCAAACCATGCAGCTTGTAGTACAGCACAAAGACATTATCACTATTGCATACATTCCCTGTGGTCATAGAGACATCATATGCTGGACATTTGAGCTCACACGTTGCAAAAATGCCACTGTAAGTAACAACATACCCACTTCCACCTCTCCCTCAACCCCAATCTGAAAACAATCTCAAATAATGAGGTGGTGATTTTTCATGACTAAAGACTGACCGTGCCCCATTAAAAACCAAGCCAAGCCAACCCACCAAAAGTTGGGTCAGGTTGAGTTGGAAATCGGGTTTAGTAAAACTTAAACTTCAAAACAAATTCTAAATGGCCCAAAAAATTACAAACTTAGTAGGCCTGAAAAAAAAAAAAAGCCATGGCGAACACAAGCTCAAGCCAATTTTCTAGAACTGAGGGCCTTTGAGAGAGATTTGCACGACATTGATCAAGAAAATAAAAGGCTGAGTCTTCGTTTTTTAGGTGATGTGCTATCTGCTTGTAAAATTTGGCATTCAAAAAATGAGAACAAGATATCCCAGGACAGGAAGAGAATAGTTCAGCAAAGGGAAAGTTTGAGCAAAAGCAAAGTTACAGAGGAACAGTTCTGCCTTTCTCACCACCTCTTCCCAGCCCAAATGTCTCTCGTCTCAGTATGTTCCTTAAGGCAGAAACGAAGTTACGGAGATAAAGACAACTTGCAGTCATTTTCTTATCACTCTTTTAAATAGATTAAACATGTCACATCACACGTCATATTGATTGGACTGATACATTGATATCTCTTTCTTTTCCTCGTTTCAGGAAAAAAAAAATTCCTGGGCACCAATCTTTATAGGTTCGTGTGCTCTCTTATCTCAGTCTACTTCAAGATCAAGCGTATAAAAGATGGATCACTGTGTTTGCCACACAAGTTTCATTCCAGGCAATTATTTTAATTCTTTGCATCTTATGTTGTTTGGATGATTATGGGTGTGATTAATCAATGTAGAATGAATGGAAAAATGAAATGCTTACAGTCTGCTGCAAGGAAAAACAAAAGGGCAAGCACTTGGCCAAGTCAGCTTTGGAAGAAATTCAAAAAGATTATTTGAATTTGGTCATTCGCATTATGTACAATATTATCAGAAAAACAAGTTTAGCACAATGGTTGATGCATTTGTGTTAATGCAACACGTGGTGATTCAAATACTGACCAAATACGAATACCTCAGAATTACAACTTCATTCAAATTTGGGTGGAGTTGGAACTTTTGGATCAAGAAGTATTTAAAACAACACTGAACCTGTTTTATCAGGCCGAAATGGAATTGACTCGATTTCATCCAAAAATGGAAAGAAAACTTGGGCAACTGGGTCAGGTCGGCCAATCAGATTTGGCATGTTGGCCGAAAAAATGCCTACCATCATACTTAGATCCAAGTTACAACAAGATAAACAAACAATGAAACACCAATCAGAATTTCAGAATGGACATGCAGATAGAGAAATTTTGTGCACCTTAGAAAACAAAACATGGATATCTTAAAATTGGAAATTGAAAGAGAATACTTACCACAATAGCATTTGAAAGATCTTGATGAGCGTCATCAAGTTTCACAGCCATTTTGGCAATTTTATGAGAAAGAACTTTTTGGCGGATAGTCCAATCTGAATTTTTCCAAAGGCCCTTAGGGATTTCACTCAAACCAAATCCAAGAAGAAATGCACCTGTAACAAGTCCAAAAGTATTCGAGCACCCCATGGCAAATCCTAGAACACCTCCACCCCTGTTATTTAAGCAAAAAAAATAAGGGAAAAAATGAGGAATGAATAGAATAGCTCAATAGCCAGGGAATACATAAAGTAAAAAGAATGAGCCCCTGTTAGACTTCCATCTTTGTGAGGTACTCTCAAGACCTTTTTCACATCTAATTGTACAACATATTGATTCCTTTTCAATTTCATCTATTGTAGCAAGAAATGATTATTTCAAAGGTTATTGGGAAAAAAGAAAGACACCAACCCCTTCTATCTCTAGGCCACCATAAAATTTGCAGAAGCTGAACACAAAGCTAGGGATCATAAGGGAAGATACAAAAACAAAGATCAGCACGAAACTGCCAAATCTCTGAAATTCTTTCATGCATGCGAAAGACTGGGAATTAGAGCCTGGCAATGCTTTCATGCATGCCAAACACACACAGACATGTCTTGAATGTGTCAGTCCAAAGTGTGTTCTTACGTTAGATTGCGACCACATCTAATTGCTTTTATCATGCAGCATCCACTGTTTATTAACAACTTATTTAATATCTCTGGACTCCTTGAAGGCAAACCTAAGAAGATACTAATATCCACATCAATATAAATCATCTTTGCAAGAGAAGGAACCAACCAAGTCTTGTGCATCATGATGAGAAGAACCAGACCAAAAAGGCCAATACCTCCCAGAATTAGATAGAAAAGTAAGTTAACATGTACACTAGTCTTCAATCTCTCTGTCACAGTGAAGTCTCCAGCATCTTCAAAACCCTGAATAAGGGGCACCACAGTCCTGCTTAGAGATAACTTAGAAATATGAGGAGAAGATTTACAAGTTAGCTGTAAACCCATTTATACCTACACCACATTAATTTTATATCCAATCAACGGTAAATTGGATAGGGAAGATAAACATATAATCATCATTTCACAGCAAAAAACTTAGAAATGGTGCAGCATTAATACTTCAAAACTCATTAAACAAACTCAACAAAACGGTATAATGTTCACTAAGATTCCTATTTTATATATAAATATCTTCTCAAATAGAAAAACACCAGTCAGGATGGATAGAACAATTAAAAACAGAAAAGTCATTTAATGGAACTTATTCGACCAAATTTTGTTGAGCAATTGCATGCATAATACATGACTCCAATGGCTAAAAATAAGGGCCTTGACGGTAATGTTAATTACCAAACTAAGATAGAGGACGATAACAGTCGGATGATATAATAACTGGAAATCTTGATATTCATGTGACGCAGCTATATACAAATATAGAAGGGGCAACTAAAAGAGTCCACGAAGTTCCATGTTGCTTACCAAGTTAGTAAAAATGTACTCCAATATGACCAGCTCCAAAAGAATGAGATTCCTCCACTCTCAATATGATTTATCGTCTGCAAATGTAATAAAAGAAAAGAATCAGCAACAATCGTGAAACCAATAATTTTTGCATGGACAAATGATTATGAAAATAACAACTGGAGCTAGTAAATAAACATAACAGATAGTCTTACAGCTGATAAACATGGAATTGGTATGTCAAACAAACAATTGTCATACTGTATCCAATCAATGAAACTAGTTGTTCTTTTATGCCATATAAACAGAGCATTACATTATTTCAATGTTAAGAGATTAGATGCATGCCATTAACATAAAATTTAAGTACATTTCGGCTTACTTTCTTGTTCGAACCCAATGATACAATTTTTAACTGAAATAAAATCAGCTACCCAAATCGCAAATAAAAGTGGTTTTGCATTATCAGAGAAAAAAATCCCAAAAAAACTTTGGTGAGCACAACTGAGCAGCAGAGAAAATGTCCCGGTAGAAGTAAACAATCAGTTGCAAAAGTTTC
The DNA here is from genome assembly GCA_020226455.1 of Prunus salicina. Lineage (NCBI taxonomy): Eukaryota > Viridiplantae > Streptophyta > Magnoliopsida > Rosales > Rosaceae > Prunus > Prunus salicina. The sequence continues at coordinate 14,058,855 of CM035342.1, forward strand.
TAACAACGCACCCATGAGAGAAACTGAAACAGATTACATTGTTTTTATAAAAAAAATTTAATTCAAAACAAAACAAAACCCTAATCGAATCAAATTCACACAACCATAAACTGAATGAAATGGCAAAAATTGTTGAAATTGCAAATGAAGAGTACCGTCCAGATGTCAGCGGGCACAATGACGATGATGGAGAGAGAACAGAACCAGGTGTACCCAACGGTGAGTAAAACATAGCGAGGGACCTCCGGGCCTGCGAAGTACTTGAGCGTAAAAAGGACCATGCCCAAGGTCAGGGGCAACGAGATCAGGTAGAAGACCCACATCTCTGAGTCTATCTAAAAAAGACGCAGTTTTTGAAATGGGTCAAGCGGATCCGACGACCCGATCGCTGCAAATGGGAAGTTCGGTGAGCCACCGGGTTTGGCTTGCGCTCCGTGGCATGCGCTCAGAGAACGTTGTTGTTGTTCTAGTCGGAGGTCGGAGAAAGACTTGACAGAAACGTGTAAACTTGTAATTATACGCGTTTTTTTTTTGTTTTGGGCTTTTCGGGCTTTTGTAGGGGCCAAGAGACAAAGTGAGACAAACGAGTTTTGTAAGAAGAATTGAGAGATGTTATGTTTTGGTCCACAATCCAGGTCTGGATTTGAGAGACTTGAGAGAGTTTTTACACATGCATCTTAGAGCACTTCCAGCAGTTTGCCTTTTGTCATGGTAGGGGGGGCTTACAAAAAACAATGTGTTTTTCCTCCCATTGTCACGGCACATGGCAAATACTGTTTATTTTTTTGTTTTTTTCATAAATTTTTTTACCTAAACAATTAATTTGGATAAGATTTTTGAGTTCGTACGTGTCAATACTATTCATATATCATAATCATATAAAATTTTCGATAAGATTTTCGGTTTCAAATTTCAGATAAATTTCAAAATTCAAAATTATTATGTTTTTTTAATTTATTATTTTTATGTTTTATTTTTAGTTATGCTTTGTTTTTTTTAATGCTTTGGTTGTGGTTTGTTTATTTTTTATGCTTTGGTTGTGGTTTGTTTTTTTTTTTTTTTGAATGTTTTGGTTGTGGTTTGTTTTTTATGTATGGAATGTTTTGAATAAAAAGGTATTTTATTGAATGCTTTCTTTATTCACTCAAACAAAACCAATACTACTAATGAAATAAAATACATGAATTAGAACTAATTTTTAAAACAAAACATTAAAATACAATGAAATAAAAGGCAAGCAAACTAACTTAATGGTTTTGATCATTTAACCAATCCGGGTTGCTAGGTCCATCGTCACGAAAAAATCTTCGTCTCATAACATCCCTTCGTTCTAGCTTCCAAAATTGTTTTGTTTCAGGGGACATTTGGCTTCTATCCATGGTCATGGTTTCCCGATCCTTCCTCTCAATGTTTTCTTGGCGTACATACTCCCTTTCTTTTGCATATTCTAGTTGAATTGCCCTCGTCTTCTTGGGTTTTCATGTCTATTTCAATTCTCATGGCGCTTTGCCTTGCAATTTCCCCCAAAAATTTAGATGTATTACTAGTAGAATTACTCCCTCTCTTCGCCTTCACCGCCTTTCTCCCAATAGGCCTCGGCTCCTTTTGAATTGGTGAGTCTTAACTCATCGGGGAATCAATATGCAAATCCGATGCTGGTGAATCATAGAGTGGCGTCTCGTTCAACACCACAGTCGGACCATTGGAATAATTCGGAATCTCTTACAATTCTTCACCACCTCCCAACATTGGTCATGGTTGAAAGTTTTTTTGCCTTACCCAGTATCACCATACCACATTTGTGCTTGCATAATCTATATATATATAAAAATATTGGAAATGCAAGAAACTAAAAATATATATATATATTGGCAATGCAACACATATAAACAAAATAAGGGAAATGCAAGAAATATTTATAAAAAAAAAGGAAAATCAAGAAATATTAACAAAATATTGGAAATGCAAGAAACATTTAAGTAAATATTGAAAATGCAAGAAATATTAACAAAATATAGAAAATTGCAAGAAATATTTTTAAAAAAATTAATAGAACATTAAAATTAATAAAACAAAAATTACAAAAAATTTACCTCATTGCTAAGATTTTCCCCGCTTCTATGGTTGTCCATCACTTTTGCCAAGGCATCTCTCCATTTCCTCAACTCTTTATTAAGAATTTTCAACCTACTAGATAATGTCATTTCCGTACGGGTTGAACCCAATATTTAACAAAATTCGGTATGAATTTTTTTCCACATATGACAAAATTTCATTTCATTGCCCAAGACGGGACAATGACTAATTTGGACCCAACACTTACACAACAAAACATCTTCCATAATGCTCCATGCCCCTCCAGTTTTGATAGAAGAAGCCATAATAGGATAGAGAAAAATAAAACTTGAAAGTGAAAAAAGTATTGAGTAGAAAGTGAATAATAGTTGAAGGAGAATAAAATGTATGAGGATTTGGTGTTAAAAATGAAGAGTATTGATTTGTATTTATAGAAGAAAAAAAATTCATTAATTTTTGGGTATTTTTTTAAAAAAATTTCAATTTTTTTTCATTATTTTATTGCTCAAAAATTTGCTAACGTTGGATTAGAGGAAAAAATCCGATCGGAGAGCCCAGACGACGCCAAGTGGCTGCTAGCCGTTGGTGGCACTGTAGCGCGCCAACGGTAAAAAAAATTCAAATGCGGGGGCTGACGTCAGGGCGTTGACGTCATCCTAAAACTCGGGCTAGCGCAGGCTAGCCTCCCTCTCGGGCCAGCCTTTGCTGCTGGAAATGGGTTTTGGGCCCGAAACCCCCCCCAACCCCCCCTAACCCGAGTTACTGGAAATTGATCAGTTCACAAATTGTATATCATTTTGTACCCTTCTAGTTTATGATTTGCTTATGTTTTTAAGAAAAACTTGTGCTTTTAATCTATTTTGGTTTGTTATTCAGTTCATTGGGCTTTATGTTACAATGGTGGCTTTGGATAAGAAAATATGCAAAGTGATACAATTCATGCATGTTAAGGGTTGATTGGCACAAGAGGAATATAAGCCCAATGACAGAACCAATTTGGGACACTCATGTCAGTCCAGTTTCGTGGGTCATCTTGCAGGCCTCATTCCAGCAACCTGCACTACTTGGATGAAGAGACATCCTTCACAGAAAATGTTCCAATGGGTGTCTAGTATATCATATCCAAATTTTGGCCCAATTGAAGATATATAGAGTCCTTAGCCCTTCAAACACTGAACCATGCTCAGAAGTATAGGCAGCTGCCAGTTGTAGAGCCATGTGCTTAAAGCAGCCACATGGGAGACAAACCAGCATGTAAACTCAGAAGTATGGGCACCTGCCATTCCTAGAGCCTTGTGTTACACAGAAAAACAGCCACAAAGGGGAAATAAAGAGCCATGTGCTCAAAGCAACCACATAGGCAGCTCACACATGGGCAGCTCACACATGGGTGTGCTTGATCAGCCAAAGGGGAGCTTCACACTTTATAAATAGAGAGCTTCACACTCATTCATAACACACCCCAAGGGGGGGAGCTCTCAAACATTTCTCTAGAGCTCCCCTCCCTTCTCTCCCTCAAATTCTCTTAGTTTTCCTTTCTAGTTCTCAATTGTTGTAATAAAATCCTTTTGCTAAATGTTTCTTTGAGTTTTTCTGAGTTCTTCTTAACTTTCTATTGTAATGTAAATTCTTTTCTTTTGGCAATTCAAGTTTGAGTAGTTTCCAAGTTTCAATTATGGTTTTTGTTCTTATTCATTATGCTTATAAGTTAATATGCTAGTTTGAATGATTGATCACCATTAAGGCTTGCATGTTAGCTATCTTGGTTTGAATTAAGAGTAGACACCATGCTTTAATTCGAATTGAACTATGAATAGGAAGAGTATATATGGACATTCGACAACAGGGATTAGATACATGCTTGGTTGTTTAAAATGTTATTCTATGCTTAATGGGTTCCTAATGCTTAATTTAGGTTAGACAACAAATGATCAAGTTAGGGAATTAGGAACACAAGGTTAGGACCAGACACCATGGCTTAATCATACTTTAGCTAGAATCAATCCGTTAATCTAAATTGAACTTGGGAACTTATGCACTTGAGTTAATTTCTTTTCTTTCTTCCTTGTTTGATTTATTTTCTTTCTTTATTTTCATTTCTGTTTTGTACAGGGAATTGAATTAAATCAATCTATCATCAATCCTCGTCGGATCGACCTCGCACTTACATATGCTAAACTACCAACGGCTCGTGCACTTGCGAGTATCACAAGTTGAGGATGCAGCTGAATCTATTTTGGTGCAGCTGAATCGACGCAACAGAAATGCTCTTAGGGGTGTATTCAATTAAGATTTTAAAAGCTTATTTTGGACTAAATAAGTTATGTGGTATTCAATTAAGACTTTTAACAAATCAAAACAAATTTTGTGGTATTCCATTAAGACTATTAAGATTTTTAAAAGAGAATTACTAAATCTAGTGGTATTCAATTAAGACTTTAGACAAGTAACAACAAGTTTTATAATATTCAACAACTTGCTAATTTCGAAGGATTGTTTTAAATTTGAAATTGTAAACCTTATCTCAAATTCTGCCCTAACCCATCAAATTTCATATGAGATTTTTTTTTTTCTTGCTTTGTAGCCTAGATCGAGACAAGGGCCCTGAGTGATGATACTAAACCCACTTTTGAACACAAAGGCGATTTCCATTGTGGCTAACAATAGGTACGTAAGTCCAATAGCTTTCAAAATCTGAACCAATCTTTGCCTAGTTAGAGAGTAGAAGGTGTCGAATCTATCCAATTTGGCCATCCTCATCCTCAATCTTATGAAAAATCAAAATCCCATAAGATAGGGTGTACAAGATTCAATCCAATCCATCCAAACCGACCAATCCAATCCAATTTTAATCAGTTTTGAAAATTTGGCGGATTGGATTGGATCCGTAATTTTCAAAACCGATATGATTGGATCGGATAATGGATTACTTATGAGAATCCAATTTAGTTAGTTTTTTTCTTTTTTTTGCTCTTGTAGGTATTTGTCGTTGAAAAGGTTATGAATATTTTAAGCCATTTAATGGAGTTATGTTTAATATATTATATAATCAAAATAATTTTCTTTAATATTTCATTTATATTTTATATTTATGTCTATTAATATGTTTGATTATATTAAACATAAGGATAAATGTTTAATATTTCATTATTGTAATTTACTATTATAAAAATTGATCATCCAATCCAATCTAATATCAATTAGATCGGATCAGATTGGATTTAAACATCTAATATGATTAATTGGATCGGATTGCAGCACAATGGGAATTGGAAAAGTGGAAACTTCACAATGATGGGGGACTGAGATATTTAGGGAGGATATATGTACATAAAATTCTAGGGTTAAGAAATGAAATCCCTTATGAAGCTCGTTATTCAGCTTACACTATCCACCCTATCAATACAAAAATGTAACATGATCTCCGTCGACAATATTGGTGGAGAGGCATGAACAGATATAACAAAATTTGTAGCAAAGTGTCTTATCTGCCAACAAGTGAAGGCTGAACACCAAAACTCATCAGGGTTGCTTCAACCTTTACCCATAGCTAAATGGAAATGGGATCACATCACTATGGACTTTGTGGCGGGTTTACCACGATCATCAAAAGGTTGCAATTTAGTTTGGGTCATCATGGATCGCTTAACTAAGTCTGCACATTTTCTCCTAGTCAAGACAACCGATACCACTGAAACACTTGGACAGAGACTCTAAGTTTACCTCGCATTTCTCAAAGAGATAGTAAGACTACATGAGATTCTCATCTCAATTGTGTCGGATAGAGACTCTAAGTTTACCTCGCATTTCTAAAAAAGTTTACAAGATGCATTGGGTACAAAAATTAAATCTCAGCATTGCGTTCCATCCATAAACAAATGGACAATCGGAGAGAACCATCCATTAAGGGCGTGTATACTAGACTTTCGCGGAAGCTGGGAGGATCATCGTCCATTAGTAGAATTCGCCTACAATAGCAGCTATCAGGCCAGTATATAGATAGCACCCCATGAGGCACTCTATAGAAGGCCGTGTAGATCACCTTTCTGTTAGGAAAAATTTGGTGACAATGTCATATTAGGCCTTTATTTTATTCAAAAGACCATTGAAAAAGTAAAAATCATCAAGCAACGCTTATTGACAGCACATAGTCGACAGAAAAGTTAATGAGGCCATTAGGATTTAATGTGGGTGACCATGTTTTTCTAAAAGTCTCCCCACAAAGAGTGAAGAGGTTTGGAAAGTCTGGGAAACTAGCACCACGATTTATTGGACCATTCGAGATCCTAGAACGGATTGGAGAGGTAGCCTATAAGTTAGCCTTACCTCCTCAACCCTCAAGTATTCATAATGTTTTCCATGTCTCCATGTTGCAAAAATACGAGCTAGAACCAACGCATGTTTTGGATTGGAGAGATTTTGAAATAGATGAACAATTGGTGTTTGAGGATATGCCTGTTCAAATACTGGATCAAAAGGAGCAAATTTTGTATACAAAGGTCATTCCACTAGTCAAAGTTTTATGGTGCCGCAAAAACACCGAGGAGATGACTTGGGAGTTGGAATCCGAAATGCGCACCAAGTATCCCGAGTTATTTAACGATCTAGGTACATTCAAATTTGGAGGACGAAATTTTTTTTTAAGGATGGTAGGATGTAACACCTAGGAAACAAAATATTTATTTATTTATTTTACCTTAATTATGAGATTTTAAAAATTAAAAAATTAAAAATAATTTTGCAACGTGTAGGCAAAACCTATGCTTTTCCCTTCCTTCCTCCCCCCTTCCCTTATACCTTCCTTTCAAAATCAAATTTTGATCTCAATTAGAGGTGAGTTGTCCACCTATTAGGAGTGAATCATCTAGTCTAAGTTGATAATGATGATTACTATAGGATATTATTTTAAGGAGGGAGAGGGGAGGAGATGGAAGTCGGGTGAGGAAGAGAAGGAAGCATAGGAGGAAGAAAGAAAAAATCTTCTAAGGAATGGGAGGAAATCCGACAACCTCCGAAGGGTAATTTTGTCATTTTAACTTTTCAGACATGAGGTGGGGTCCCTAACTTTTTCCCCAATAATTAAACTATATCACTTTTAATCTTGGTGCTTATATATAGTACTATAAATATGAATATTTTTGTTGTTTTGTTTGGTGGATATTATTAGGTGAATACTATTGTTATTGTTTGGTGAATGTTTAATGAATATTATATGATGTTAGGTGAATATTATTATTGATATTGCTCCGTGGATATTATTTGACGTTGGATGAATATTACTATTCATGTGATTAAACTTGAAATATTATTGTTTTTATTTAGATTATTATTATTCCACAAATGAATGTTTGAGTTACATTACAGATGGACCATAAATACAGTTGTGTTGGGTCTGTGTGTAGTTTGAGGTATATCTAAGGGGTAGGAGAAGGCCTTAGATATATATGAGTAAAAAATATGGAATATATTTATGTGACAGGAGCATGGCTTGAATATGTTTAGTTGATGGGAGCATGGCCTTTAATGAAAAATGAAAGTTGAGAAATTCGTAAACAAATGAAAAATGGGGTAAGAGACAGATGGGCACTAATTTTATTTAAGAATATTCAGAGCCACAGTGGTAAAATGCATGGTATGAGACATGCAGGCTTGGTGCCCTAAAGTATGAATTAGTCAGTTTAGAAGGGAGTGAGTTCATGACATCATCGCTATGCATAACTTATTTACCTTGTAATTATTTGATGTATGCCACTATGTTTAGCGATGATAGCTGGCTTTAAGGGGGTGATTTAGTACCCTACTGGGCATTAAAATGCTCACACTCTAGTAGATGATGTAGGTTCCAACACAAATCATGAGGAATGAGAAGTTCCACTAGAGGACTAGACCATTGTTGTTAGTTCTTGTTTGTATAATTATTAAGGAATAAATTGTTGGAATGTTACTCTAGTGGGTGTATCTATTTACGAGCTACTGTGACTCTGACTTTGTATTATTAATTAAGTTTGTTATATTATTGGCTATGTTTCTATCATAGCATAGTTATAGGAGTTTGTTTCTATAATGATGGTATGATTCATATCCTAATTCGGAGATAATTCCTATTTTCGAATCGAGGTGTGACATCTCTGAAATTTGAGAGGGCAATTTAGGATGAAAGGCTTAAGGACGGTGGTTTCATACGGGGAAAATTTGATCAACTCTTAGGTGAGTTGACAACCTTTGGGCTTGTTAGGACAAGTGTTGAAAGCAAAATAAACAAGTTGAGCCATAGATTTTTCATCATGAGAGATGTTGTTGGACTCATTGAAATAAAATAATACCAAGAACAGGTCAAGAATGAGGTATAGTCTAACTCAACCTTGGTTATCAAAATAGAAAATTCGGTATAAGGCCAATTCTTATGACAAAATTTGGATGCAATCCACACATTTGTTGTTAATAATTCAAGTCCTCTGACTTTTGTGCCATGTAGGATTACTTACCTTCTTTTAATTTCTGAGGTTTATATTTTATTTTCTTAATTTTTTAATTTATGTTGTGCTTCCAATTTTGCCCCTAAGATAGAATTCGTATAACCTAAAAGCCAGCAAAATATCAGAAATCGCTTTAAGCAATCTTCAGACGCCAAGAATAGAAAGAATCGCAGAAACCGTATCTTCCACAATCAATTATGGCCCTATCAAGCCGATTTCTGCAGATTTCATGCTTCTTAATTGTCGAGGGTTTGGGGTTTCATTTTAGAGTTGAATTTGCCTTTCGTCTTCTTCGATTGCCGCCGGTGGAATTTGCCGTCGTTTGGGGATTCTCACCTTGCTTCTCTGTCAATTGCAGTGTCTGTGTTCCAAGTATGTTGTATATTTACCTCTTTTGTAAATTGATTCCTGTTTTATGGTGGTTTTGTGGACAGAGTTCAATGTCACTAATATAGAAAATTGGAAATAGAGTTTGGTCCTCTACCTATACCATAGGAAGAAGATGAAGAAACCAGTTCATCTTGTAATTTGTTCCTTTTATTCCACACAACGAATTTCGTTTTCTTTTTCCTTTTGTAGCCCCCTCTTTTTCATAGGTACTCTATTCCTTGTATGACAATTTCGTTCACACCAAATACTGAGTTTTTTCTTTGCTTTTGCTTTTATTTTTTGTTAGATTCGTCAGGTTCTTCATGCATAGAGGCCCTGCTCAACTCAAATGGTTTTCGTTTTATTTTCTTTTGGCTATTGGATGTGTTTGTTCTTTACTTTTTGGTTACTTGTATTCCTACAATAGTTTGGATGGGATAGCATGATTTTCAGATACTGAATCATTTTCGATATCGAAAGCCCTCAATATATAAAGCTATAATTGAACGGGGCCCTAATACATTCTGTTCTGTGCATGATGTAGTTGTATATTACTGTTGTTATTTCCATAAAAGTGATTGGAGAATCGATATCTTACTAACTTATTGGCTCTTTTGTTACATTCTGTTCTGTTCTGTGCATGATATAGCTTTAATCTGCCAACAGTAAATAATATGATAATCTGATCTACTCTTGGCTCTTTTGTTACATAATATGTAATTTGTTCCTTTTATTCCACACAACGAATTTGTTTTCTTTTCCTTTTATAGCCCCCTCTTTTTCATAGGTACTCTGTTCCTTGTATGACAATTTCATTCACACCAAATACTAAGATAGGCACGTTGTTGTTGAAGAAATAGTGGTAGTTATCAAGTATAAGATTAGCAATATTGATAAAGTTAGAAGTACAAGCTTATAACGAGCTTCTAAGCCCATGGGTTATTATTTCTGTCCTTTTCCTGTTGTTGTTTGTCCTGTTTGATCTGTATTACAGTTCTGTAAGTCAGTCAGTCTACTTTGATTTATTATTTTACTGCTTTAGCAATTTGGTTTATGTATCTGATATAATGTTGCATGTTCTGTGCATGATGTAGTTGTATATTACTGTTGTTATTTCCATAAAAGTGATTGGAGAATCGATATCTTACTAACTTATAAGATACACCCCTTTAATCTGCAACAGTTTTCTGCGGGGGAAAATCAGTTTGATGAAAGTAGAAACTTTTAATCTGCCAATAGTAAATAATATGATAATCTGATCTACTCTTGGCTCTTTTGTTACATAATTTATTATGTTCCTTTTATTCCACATAATTGACGCTGTAAATAGGAATTTTTTTTGCTATTTTTTGTTCTGAAATTTGTTTTGCTGGCTGAATTGGATGTTCTTTGCCTTCTTAATTGTATATCTTCATTTGCAGGTTCTTTATGGCTAGGAAGGAGTATCGTTCCCTCGAATACAGGTCGGACTTGTTGAAGTTTCATCGCGTAATGGAACGAATTAGAGAGAACGTGAGGGAGCCACATATTTTACTAATGCAGAGAACACCTTTTTGGGGGTTGTTCAGATGTTATTGGGATGGTTTTATTATTGAACATGCATGCAGGAAGTCAGATATTGATATTGTTTCTATTTTGGAATGTTTTGACAAAGACAAAAAGGCTTTCGTTTTTGGGGATAGAATTGAACAGATAACAGGAAATGATATGTCTTTACTGTTTGGGTTGCCCAGTGTAGGGGAAGAAATCAATTTTCAGCACTATAAGAGAATAGTAGGTAGTGGTTTCACAGAAAGACGGCTTGCTGATTACAAGGTTTTGAGCAAAAGGGTTTTGGAGGAACAAATATTAAGGGTGGTTAAGCTGCATGGTAGTGTGGAGGAGAGTGATTTCGTGTGTTTGGTTTGTCTATATTTCTGTGTGACACTATTCTTTTGTAATAGTGGAAACAACTTGATGAAAAAAATGATTGCGTATGTAGACAATTTGGAAATGATGCACATGTATGCATGGGCGACTACAGCAACACAGTACCTGGAGAACTCTCTTCTGAATATGAACTCTGTGGAAAGTGCGTGTGGTTGCTTAGTTGGCTTGCTGGTAAACAATCTTCCTTCCTTTAATGGCATGTCATCTCTTATTATAAGATAAGAAATTGGTTCTTATTCATGTGTTGGAATACTCTCATTTGTGTGTTTTCTTTATTTTTTACAGTTTTGGGTCTGTGAACATACGAAATTAATTCAGCCCATGGAAGGAAGAGAACACATTTCCCCTAAATTCATGAAATGGAATTTGTTGGAGCTATATGCAAGATTGAAATGTGTTCCAATTCATACATTGCAGGTACAAGTATTTATTCACTTTTTTTATTTTGATTTTTTTTTTTTTTTTGTGAAACTTCTGTTTTTGTTTCATTGACTCATTACATTTTATTTTGAATTACATAGGAGATTAAGGCGAAAGATGAAACCAGTGCCCCAGCAGAACGTACCCAAATTGTGGAAATATTTTCAAATAGTGGTGGGAAGACAAGCGAGAAACCTATAAAGTTTATCGATGACTTTGATCCTATTAAGGCATTTCAGTTGCTATCTACTCAATTGATGGAATGCAGTCAGGAAGAACCTTCAAACAGTAAGGTGGACATTTATGATATGCAAAGAAAACTGCAAGAGGTAACTGCAATGTTGGATGTGGAATGTTCGAAGAACAAGGATCTTTTAACAGAAAATGAAAGATTGAAGAAGGAAATTGCAAAGCTTCAGAAAGGAAAGGGAAAAGATGAGTCACCAGAACCACGCAGTATGATTGTGAGGATGAGGGCCAGAATAAGACAACCTCTGGTTCGGCCGGAGTATGCATATGCATACAAATTAGGCAAAACAAATTGCAAAAAAATGAAAGTTGATCAAGGGTATACCTGCGAAGCCAAGCCAATAGGTGTGAGAAGATTGAGAGTTGGCAAGTGTCTGTCGCTCCATGAAGCTGACATATTTAAGAAATATTTAGATGCCAACAACCCTATGTAAGTTTTGTATGAAGTTATCAATTTTATTTTTAAATTCAATACTCTTTTATGTTTGTTTCTCTGTTTCTGATCCTATGATTTGTCAGTCATATTATAAAGTCATCTGTGTTGCTTTTCTGTCACCATAGGGATGCCTTTTGGCATGGCGTCCGTTCTGTGGTGTATCGCAAAAATGCACTACGACTCTTGAATGAGGAAGCAGTGAGTATACAGGTAATTATATCTGCACGTGTAAAATATGTATTTTTTGCTTTATATGTATAGTGAATAATATGAGGATATGTACTGATTTTAAAGCAGGTATAAATATTCATTTGTGCTATGGCCCTTGTAGGTAATGGATTCATTCTTAGAGATTCTTAATAGTGATCAAATGGCTGTACCGAGGGGCCAATTGAAGTCATGTTTTCTGCCCACATTTGGTTGGGTATGTTCAATTACTAATTCATTCTCTTCTTTTCCTACGTAATATTTGAAAGTGGTACCAGTAGCACATGTTTTTTTACCTGTCAGCAGATATATATCTTTGCCCATTACCTATTATTCTCTTTTATTTCTTTGTTACCTTCCTGGTTCCTTGCATTCTTTAAATTTTTTTTATTTCTTTGTTACTTTGCATGTACCATATGTTGTATGAGTGGTATTTTCAATGATTTTTGTACCATAGGGTATGTTTTCTGTAAGGTCTATGAAATATAGGCATTCTGGGTCTTCTTTGCAGGCTATGGATTGATTATTATCTAATCTTCTTCATTTCCTAGGAACTTATGAAATGTAGGGATGAAGTTGGAAAAGTTGCGGTGTATGTTGAAGTGGTTTTGAAGAATTTGCGGGACAACGATTTACTGTTTATTCCAATTATTCATGTCAAAGAGGAACATTTTACATTGTTAGTCTTGAACAAACAAAGTGGCTGGTGGGACTACTACAATAATTTACGACCAAATGATAGCACAACTGCTGACCCTTACTTGGATGATGCATTAAAATTAGTAAGTACCTCTTACCAGATGCTCTTTCACTAATATATATTTACTACTTTGAAATATAGTAACAACAACATTTGTCACATTGTAGCAAGCTAAAATTGCCAACCACTTTCAGTTCACCAAAAGTAGTGTTCATACAATTTTGCAAAAAAATGAAATATGGAAACATGTTATGAGGAGGGGTGAAGTCGTAACACAACAGTGCAACCTTACACAAGATGATCGGGAAATGCTTACATGGTTGACGGAGAATTGTGTTGATTATCCTATGAGGTCAAATACAGAATGCCCACAACAGAATCCTCTCAGGTTTGTAAATGGTTTTTGGGATTTTGGAGTTGTTACATTATAAAGATTGTTCGTTCAAACTATTTGCTTTAACATGTTGTAGTGCTGATGCTGGGGTTGCTGTGATGTACATGATCAAAACGCTATCTGAAGGAAAGACACTGGAGAACGTATTCCCTACTGGAGCAATGAAGAATATGAGAGCACACGTGCTTGGGAAGTTCATAAATGATGAAGATGGATGTTGGGATGCATACAGAACAAACTAGATTGCTTTCTTTTTTAATGGTGTTTTTCATTTATTAGTGTTTTCCATTTAATGGATGTTGGGATGCGTTTGCATTTTTGATCATTTTTATTGATTTTCATTTTCATTCGTTGGAGAATGGAGAATGTTTTTGTTGGATTTTGCTACTATATATTGGAGAAAGTTTGCTCATATATTGACATACTTAATCTTGTTCTGGGTTTACAACCTATCACACAGGTAAGCTCCAATTCGTATAGGAAATCACAGGTACCTATGTCACAGGTATATGCCAAACTTCAAACCTACCATATAGGTAAGCTCTTGTCGTAGGTACATATAGGTCATCGCAGGTACCTGTGTCATAAGTACACTTTCGGAAGTTATCTGTAGGATAGGTTCTCTGTGAAGAGCCATATCAGTCCAGTGTGTAGACTACCTACGCCATAGGTACACAATTTATAGGTTACCTGTGCCATAGATACTATCCGAGGTTACCTATACTGCCCAAAACTGTAGAGTAAAGCTGGCTTATAATTCAATGGTACGCTATACTGCCCAAAACTGTAGAGTAAAGCTGTCTCTTGATAGCATTAAAGAACAATTAACACTATAAAAAAAATAGAAGAGAAAGAAATTTAAAATGAAAAATGGAAAAGTCAACTAGGAGTGGAGTATGTATACTTTGAATTGGGCGAGAGCTGGTTTTTCCCCTTTGTAAGGACTTTGCTTTTGTTTAAGATCACATGGGTTGTCATCTACTATTGGAATTTACTCTATCATTACTAGTAATTAGCTCACACTTTCATTCATTTTGTATTCCGCTTATAAGCATTTTCTTGACCAGTGCAAGTGGAGGAGTTTCATGAAGAATCAAATTAAGAGGGCAAGGATGTTCTTCGCCAAGGCAGAGAAGGGTGTGACAAAGTTGAGTGAAGCCAGCAGATGGCTGGTAAGCCTCACATGTTTTAGTACCTGTGTTGTAGGTACACGGTGGTAAGTTACCTGTAGGCTAGGTGCCATATCAAGTTGCTGTGTAAAGTACCTGTGCAATAGGTACTGTCAGAGGGCTAGGTGCCATATCAAGTTGCATTGTTAGATGCTACCTGTGGTGTTAGAGTTATGCTAATAGATATGCAATTAACATGGCTAAAACGACATAAATATGACTTTTATGTACTACCCATAGCTTTTGGACTCCTATAACATGTCCCAAACCTAAAATCATATTCTGTAAAATGTAATAGCCTACACCCTTACATGATGTATACAACCACAATCCACAATGAACTCCATTGAAAACCCAACTCACAGGGGTTCTCTCATTCAGATAACCAGCAAATAAGATCCAATGTAATTTCAAATTTAAAATGAAACTTAGTTCCAACAACATCCAATTAAAATGAAAGCAAACAAATGTTGTTATGCCAAAAAATAAAATAAGGAATAATAAGTTGAAAATAGACTCATATTTGAGAATTGCAAGTCCGCCGGTTGTGCTCCACTTTGACCACATCTACTGCATTTGTAGAATTTTTTCTCCTCCCCTTTGGATTTAATCCTCTTGGTTCGAGGTCTACCAGGTGGTTTTCTAGTTAAAGGAGGTTTCACTATAAAGTCTTCGAGTCCCTCTGGTGCCTCTTTCTCAATATCAGGAATAGGTGCAATTGGGATGCCATAACAACTTCTGTAGTAATCTGCAGTAAAATAAGGTTCAATGTACTCGTATGGATCACCATCATCAGCAAGGATGGCTCCAATAGCATGGGCACACGGGAAACCTTTAATATACCATTGACGACATGAACATGTGTGTTGGTGAAGATCAATAGCAAAAGAATACTTAGCCTGAACCTCAAACAAATTATCACTTGAACGGTTAACATCCCAATGTCTTCCAGTTTCTATAGACTTCTGCAACTACTTTTCCACCTTTGGGCATAGATATGTAGTCCATTATTCCGCTGCACGGCGCCTAGCAGCATATTTGACCATCATTTTGGTCCGCAATTGATCAAGTAATTGATAAATAGGTAACTCATGCTCAATCAAAATCCATGAGTTAAAACAGTCAGCCAAATTTGAACACATCTCACCATATTTCTTACCTGTATAAGAAGTAAGATTGGGTTATTTTCTACATAACGTATTTGCAAATTAACATTTAAACACAAAATGATTAAATTGACATATAAAGATTGTGTTTACCTGGGAAAAAGGCATTTGACCAATTTTCTTTGGGTATAGTGTCCAGAAATTCCAAAATGGTATCACCACCATCTTTTTTCAATTTCTTCATATGGTGTTCATAAGCTTCTTCTGTAGGCGCATATGCACAGCTTGAAAAGCACCAAACAATCCAATCTCGATAGAGTTTACCCATTGAAGAAGGATATCTAGCTAAAACATTATGTTTCAAATGGTGTAGACAAAAGAAATGATTTGATTCCGGAAAAACATTGGATACAGCTTCTATAAGGCCTTTGCAACGATCAGAAATAAATGTAATATTACCACCTTGGTCAGTCAATACCTCTGATAGGTTTTCAAGAAACCATGTCCAATTTGCCTCATTTTCAGAGTCCACAACGGCAAAAGCAACGGGGAAAAATCCTGCACCAATTGAACACAATAGTACATATTACGAATACAGCAAAAGAAAGAACAAACATGCCTCAATTAGTGAAACTTTCATACCTTGGTTACCATTTTTCCCTGTAGCTGCAAGGAGGTGCCCTTTGTATTTGTTCTTCACAAAAGTACCATCAAGACAAAGAATTGGTCTGCAGAATTTGAATCCTTCAATTGAGGCATGATATGATATGAATATGCGCTCAAAACGTGATGATTTTGCGTCACACTCTAGGTAACAATGGGACCCCGGATTTGTTTTCAGCAAAGCATCAATATACCACACCAATTGCGTATAAGCCAAAGCTTCATCACCGTGGATGTCTTTTTTGGCCATCTCCTTACCATACCAAGCATTATAATAGGAGATGTCCAACCCATAATTTTGCTTGAAATCTGTGATGATATCAGCTAGTTTAATGAGAGGTTTGGTTCGAAGCTGATCTGCTATGACTGAAGACACAATTTTCGAACCCATAAAACCTTTTTTTATGGGACCGAACCCTGCCCTTGCATGTGTGTTCATTTTTCAAATCTTTAATGTAGAAGAACCCATTTGCAGAATTTAAAGTTGCATGCACACGTCATGGGCAACCTTCACTTTGCTTATTCACCCATTCTGCTGTAACACGCTTCAAATCATTTTTCACATATACGAACTTGAACCCCTTCTCAAAGGCATATTTGCACAATTTAATCCTAAACTCTGTCACCACTCCTTCATATTTTTGCCCAACTTCACTAATAAATGTTTTCCACTCATGAGACAAATAAAGTTTTGATTTGTTTGCTGCATACTTACCTAAACATTCATTCTCATCAGTTGAATTACTGTCTTCATTGTCTGATGAATCAATATCATCCTCCACACCTTTTCCAAATGATGTACCTCCATTACTAACAATATCTATATCCACCAAATTTTTGTTTTCATTGGATACAGACATGTGCAAAACACGAACATCCATGTCATTTTGTAATAAACATGCTGAGTGGTTTCCAATTGCGTACGTCATCTCTATTTCGCATGGATTCAACTCTTTAAATCGAGAGCAAATTTGGCTGCATAAGTCCATGTACTTGGTATCCTTGAAAATCAGCACTGAATAAGTTTTCAAACCAAACCGGCATCTACCAACTATCGACCCGTCCATCCCTATTTAAATACAAAAAAAAAAGTACAAATAACAAGATCAAATTCCCGTGCTCAAGATATATACATGTAATTGACTAACAAGTTGAAGTATAAGACACGACACAATGAAACTATGCACACAAAGGATGATTACAGAAGGTTGGGTTTAAAAGTATGTGAAATAGGTCCTCCATGACTTATAGGTGACATATGCACTGTACCACATGTATATGCCAAACGCTTCAGAACATAATCCTACCCACTGTGTAGAGTACCTGTGCAATAGGTACACACTCAAGGTTGTGTTTACCTGTAGGTTAGGTAAGCAGATTATATCAGTAACATTATTCTGTTAGTTGAGTTATTAAAGATATTTCCTTCGTTTCAATTGGCAAGAAACATCTTTGAAATGTTTAAAGCAGTTCCTTCTCCCACACAAAGTTTTCACAGTGACGTGTATTCAAATTGATTAGTCTGATGTTTAAGATTAGAACACAAGTATTTGTCATCTTATCAGTTCATATGTAGGTTCAAATTGATTAGTCTATAGCATAGTTACAGGACACAATGTACCTATACAGCAAACTCAAAGATACAATTCTCAAAGGTTGTGTTCACCTGTAGGTTAGGTAAGCAGATTATATCAGTAATATTATTCTGTTAGTTGAGTTATTAAAGATATTTCCTTCGTTTCAATTGGCAAGAAACATCTTTGAAATGTTCAAAGCAATTCCTTCTCCCACACAAATTTTTCACAGTTACGTGTATTCAAATTGATTAGACTGATGTTTAAGATTAGAACACAAGTATTTGTCATCTTATCAGTTCATATGTAGGTTCAAATTGATTAGTCTATAGCATAGTTACAGGACACAACGTACCTGTACAGCAGACTCATAGTTACAGCGACAGAAGAGATGAAGTTGCAAACGGAATCTTTTAACAAGACACAACGTACCTATAGAATAGTTACAGGATCTGAGAGAGAATTTACCTACGATACAGGCACTTCAATTGACGCCGGCGTTTCTGATAATCCAACAAATTTGGGTTATTCCATCTGTAATTGTGAATTATTAGAAGAAATCCACAAATATTCCAATTAAGGAACCAAAAAATCAGTGAAAATTGGGAAAGACGGAGCATGACTTTTGGGATTTCTGCGATTTGGGGGATCTGAGATATCTGATTTGGAGTAAGCTATTGGGAAAGACGTCCTTTACTTTCCATTTGTATAGAATGGCAGGTGTTGTAAATAAATTAAATTTTGGGGCCACACTATTTGCTTAGGTGGTTGCACGACTGGGCTTTAGGACTGGAATTAATAGGTAACAATTACTGTCCTGCAATCAAACTATATTCTTGAAATTGGACCCATATCTAAGAGCCCCTTATCAAAATCGCTAGCAAAAAAATAATGAGAAGGTGACCAAAATTAATTGTGATGAGTAGAGCTGGCATTTTAGACCGAAAAATCTCAAATACAACCAAGGTTTTACTGCATCTAAATCGACCACAACATGCAATTTATAAAACCGATCGTAATATGCGGTTGCGGTTCCGCATATCCAAATAATGCAGTATACCGCAAACCACAATATAATTTAATTAATTATTAAAATAAGTACTTATAATTATTTTATATTAAGGCTAGGATTTCGTCATTTAGAGGAATCTCTCTCTCTCTCTCTCTCTCTCTCTCTCTCTCTCTCTCATCTTCTTCCTTTCTGTGGGACTCACCTAGGCTTTAAATGTATTACTAATGAAGTGTATTCTCCACCAATCTCTTGAAGTTCCCTCAATTGTTGTTCTTTTTTTAAAATCTCAGCCTCGAAGAAATATCATTTGAATATTTAGTGAATTAATATAACTTAATTAGTAAATAATTAAACTTTTATCTAGTAAGAACCTGGGTTTCAATTAGTATTGCAAACTCATCGCCTGTGTTGGTAATTTTGTTAGGTTGTTATTAGTGGATTAGTTGAGATTATCTCTAGCTTGCAATCAACTATTTAGTTGGTTAATTATGCATTAGCAGGATTATGGATTGTATTGGTTTTTAATAATAAAGTTCATTATCTTCGTATATGAGTTAAAGAATCATTGCCAATGATAGAAAGTTTTGCTTATTTCAGTAGTATTTTTAAGCATGATACTCTTTTTTTGTTGATAGAAAGTTCTGTAATGTTATATTGTTCTCTATACCGACAACTGCAATATACCAACCGCAATATACCGACAATTGTGGTATACCAACATGCGGTACACCGCAATATGTCTGTTGGTTCACGGTTCCATTGAAAATTTACGGTAATCGAATCGTAACTACCCCTAGCGACGAGTATGTGATACGAGTATTTCTTGTATAAGCTATCTTTTGACTTTCTTTTTTGCTTTGGATAATCTATTCTATTTTACTATAATCAATTTCTGATTGAAACACTAGGGCAATGATAGGCATTCTCAACCACAACTTGTGTTTAGGCCCTTTATAGGTAATTAATTAATTATTCGAATTTTCAAACACAGTTTTTTGTTCAATATCCCATTGAAAGAAAAACATACGAAGGAGGCGCTGGTGGGGGAGGTCTTTTCTTATATCAAAGTATTCGAGGTGACAATGGAGAAGTCACTTTACAAGACTGGAGTAAACAATAAAACCGTCCTCCTTATTTAGACGATCTATGGGCTTCTGTCCCTAAGAGTAGGAATCACATTTAGCCCGAGGCCCGATGAGCTAAAGTCTGGTTTGGCTCGATGGGTTAAAGCTTGGTCTGCCTTGATGGTTAGGCCCGCTCAGCCCGACTTGTTCTAAGGTTGTGTATGGCTTGGGTTTAGGATTTGAAACTCATGGCTCAGCTCGACTAGAACCACCCATGGCCCGGCCCGACTCGAGTAGACTAGCCTATTGTCTTGTCTTTCTACTTTAATTTATTTTTATATTACTCAATTTACTTAAGTTTACAATGTAAACAAGGAAGTACTCCCCATTTGGATTCAATTAAAAACACTAGAAAATTAATTCCCAACAAATCAAAATATGAAAATCCAGTTTTAGTATAAGATACAATTTATACCAATATTGATACCTCAATAGGTCAATGTATATTTTATACTAAAATCTCATAAAATTGTGTTTAATTATTTAAGATGTAACGAATATAAACTACCAAAAATATCATGAAAACATTAGGGCCTGTTCAATAACGTTTTCGGAGAATGTTTTATGAGAATATTTTCTGAGAATGAAAACGAGAAAACGAATTTGCATTTTCAGGATTCGAAAATCCGTCTAGTAGATTAATTGGAAAACATATTCAGAAAATAAAAATAGTGATAACATGTCTGGTAGCACAATTTGAGAATAATAATATTTCAAGTATATTTTTTGCTAATTTCTCTCTTAAAAACTATTTTTTTTTTAATTCTCATATTTTAAAGGCTAAATTTATTACAAAAAATGAAAAATGTATACTTTGAGAATAATAATGTATAATTACAATTATAATAAAAATTATAATTTTAGAAAAACTTAGAAAATAAAATAAAATAATCTTTAGTTTAAAATAAATATGAAATTGAATAATATATGATGATTTTATCATAAAATTAATATACAATGGTGTAGCAAAATAAAATAATGAAGTGGAACAAAAAAACTGAAAATTGAAAAGAAAAAAAAAAGACAAATTAAAAAAATTAAAAAAGAAAAAAAAGAAAAGAAAAATCAGACCAACCCAAAAATAAAATAAAAGAAGAAAAGAAATGAAAGCAATCAGACCAATACATTGGGTAGGAAATGAAAACGATAATTTGGTATTTTCAGTTTTTGTACATGAGTTTGAATTTGTTTTCAGAAAACAAATTCCAGTGAAAATGAAAAGGACATATTGAATGCGTTTTTGGTAAAAAATGAAAACCGAATGAAAACGGGGCCTTGAAAACGTTACCGAACGGCCCCTTAGTATTTCACAAGTCCATTTTTCATACTTAGTCAAATCTTAAGAGAAACCCGTTTAATCCTACTTTTTTGGATTTTCTTATTGGCTACATAAACAGATGTTGCGCTGTGATCATCATTGGATTTTATCCTATAATTTCCTCGGACCACACTTGAAAGACAATTTCTATGTTTAGACACAATTCCACTTTCAGCAGCCAACAACCTGAAATCCATGCCAGTGTCCTATTTGAAACATAAAACAAAATATCAGGCGCCATTGGTCCACAGGTGATGAAGCTGATCAGAGCAAACCAACCCACTCACAAAAAAAATGTCAAATTTTGAATCTCTTCCTTCCCTCTCTCTTTCATCATTATGAGTTTCCTTTTATTCTCGGGCTTTTGAGATCACTTCCTCTTTTAAGCCTCTGCAGATAGCTAGCTTTAGAAGATTCTCGAGCAGCAGACTGAAAAAAGCTTGAGTTGATTTTGAATTTTGTTGCTTTTTATTGACATGGATGGCCTTCCTTTGCCTGTAGCCTCTTTTCCAAAGCTATAAGTACGCACTCAATGCCAATGGTGGAAGTGGAACTATTTCTTCATTGGTAGGGTTCACAGCACTCGTGCCTGCTTCTGACTTTAACAATTAACCTTTTTTTTAAATATTTTTTTATTTGTAATGGTTAGCTTTTTACCTACTCACTACAAGTTAATTAATTAAGTATATATTTTTTTGGGTTTCTTTTTCTTTTTTTCACTGATGAGGAGTACGTGATCGACCTTCCAAGGTTCCAAACGTGCATGCCCAAATATATATTTTATATTGGGAGAAGTTGAGATGTCATCCTTTTCATTCACAGCATTTTCAAGGTAGATGTCAAATACCAAACATCAAATTTAAATTTGATGGCTGATGTGGCAATTTGACATCTTATACAGCTTTACACTTCGATATGTCAAATTAAATTATTAACCTTCTTTATTCCATTTATCTATAATTTTATTTCGTTATATATATAAATTACCCCACTTCATTTTATACTCTCACTTTTGTGTGTAATTGTCATCACAGTGCATATCATTTGTCTAGTCTAGTGTTACTTAATCTATTATTCAGGAAAGAGTGAACGGAATTGCAAGGCCCCACTAATAAAGTTCAACAATTCAAACTGCCCGTGAATGATTGATTCAACCAATTGTGTAAATGATCCATTCATCTAATGGCTAAATAGCTTTTAGTTTGATTTTTTATTTTGTTTATCTATATATATAAAGCAAAAGGTAAAGAATGTTGAAACATTCAAAATACCAGAAAGTTTGGTTAATTCAAACATTAAGAATTAAAATTATTAATTTAATGAGGATAATATGGTAAATTCACATTTTTCCATATTAAAAAAATAAAATTAAAAACAAAATAAGATAATAGGTCCTATTTTTATGGAACATAACTACCCATATTATATTTTCTTAATTCTAAAATTAAAATTAAAAAGAAAAAAGAAAACCAATTGACACATGCGTTAGCATGTGCCAAGGGGCTAGTAAATATTATTTTAAAGGGTACCTAACTAAACTCCACTCGATGGGTCGAAGAGTGCCAACAATGTCGTCTCTTTTCTTACAAAGTGAATCACCCTTTTTAAAGAACACAAAATGACTTGTTTTTCAATGCTTGTGTTTCAGATAATGTTGATTTAAATTTCAGAATTAATAAACGTTTTGGATTTAGGTTTTAGGATTTAGTATCTAGCTAGACCTTATATTAAGAAAAGAATTAAATAGAAATTAAACACGATATAAGCACAATACGAACACAAAAAACACAAGTAGAGGAGTTTAGAAATGAAAGTAACTTTCTTAGTTCTTATATATACGCATATATAGATACATATACACATAGTGCAAGAATGATAATGTAATTGAATCATTCATATTTGATCTAACCATTGAGAAAAAATGACCTCATTCATTAGAAACAAAAATTACATATAAGTAAACTATATAGTTTATCATCAGGGGTATATAATATCAAAACATCAAATTAAATGAAAGCTCTGCTGCCTTGTTGCACGACAAGATTCGTCCCAAGAAACTTTAATGATCCAGCGTTAGTGACAGTGAGTAAGGAAATCTCTAGCCTCCACCTAATAAAGCAGACGAAAATGACTCCCATTGAAAATTGGAAAAGGGCATG
This sequence comes from Prunus salicina, assembly GCA_020226455.1. Classification (NCBI taxonomy): domain Eukaryota; kingdom Viridiplantae; phylum Streptophyta; class Magnoliopsida; order Rosales; family Rosaceae; genus Prunus; species Prunus salicina. Next base: position 14,082,236 of record CM035342.1, read on the forward strand.
CATAAAGTCGTGCAATGAGCCCTATACTGAAGAGTAAAGAAGGAGAGATGATTCGAACTCGGGTGCAGAGTGGAGCACGTCCGCTCAAGTCAAGTTAAGCCAATGTTTGCATATACTCTTTAATTTTAAAATAAAAACATCTTTCTGAAATTTTGCAGTTCAAAACATCTTCAAAATTCAAAAGAATATTTCATCAATCATTCAATTGTTGTTTTATACGAAAGCCGACACACCACGCCCATCCACTTTAATTTAGAAATCTGAATTCTATTGTTCTTATTGTAGTTAGCTTAGTGAAAATATCAATGATACCTAATTAACAAGTCATCATTTAAAAATATTTCACTACATATTCAAAATAAAGAGCCTTACCATAATAGAAATAAAGAGAAAAACGACATGAGAGATTGGAAAAGAAAAATACATATCCAATACTATTAGTAGAACTATGTTTAGTAAATACTATGTTATGAATTAAGGACATTGTTTGTCTCCCTTAGAAGGATACATTCCTCCTACAAATCATAGTTTGACACTTATACAAAAATAATTCATTAAAAACGCAAAAATAAAAATTTATGTATACATATCAAACTATGATTGACATGAAAATAGAAGTTCCTACTTACATTAAAAGGAGACAAGTAGTTTTCATGAATTAGGACAAAACAACAACTTATGATTTGTTTATGAGGTCCCCGTATATTTCATTTTGGATGTCCTCTCTTTTTCCAAGTTTCTTTTAATGATATAATATATTTTAAAACCCTAGTCGCTAAGAGAGAGAGAGAGAGAGAGAGAGAGAGAGAGAGAGAGAGTCGGATCTTGTCAGATCATCAGTGTTCTTCGTCTTTTGGTAGACTTATGTTGATCTATTCTTCTTTTGGCAGATCTATTATCTCAAATCTTGGCGAATATGCTCTTTGAGGTGTTATAGTTTGGTCATGGTAGATCACTGCTTATTGGTGCGTTGAGGTCCTGAAGTAACTAGGTGATGCTCTATATGTCATGTCCTAGAGGAAGATTGGTGGCGATTTGGTTTTCCTTTTGCCGGCGTTGTTTTAACTTTTTAATTTTGGTTTAGTTTGTTCAATAAAGTCCAAAAACTCTATGAGTTGTTTGTGTTGTTTTTCTTTCATAATTCTAAAAACTTTGTTGAGTTTGTTGTGTTTCATAGTACTTTAAGGAGAGCCATGCCAGTTAGCGCTGGTTTTGTCCTTAATGTAATTGGACTAGATTCGAGGCAACTATGGAGGTAGATAAGGGTTTTAGGAAAGTTATTTTTTAGAAGTGATTCTCTCTAAGGGCCAGTTTGGCATTGCTGTGCTGTGAAAATAATCGCTGTCAGATTTGCTGTGAGAGAAAGCAGTTTGGTGTTTGGTAAAATTTTTGTTAAAAGTGTTGTTGGTATTGATTTTACGCATAATCAGAAAATAATTGCCTCATAATCATTAAACGCAGTGCCTCTTCAAAACTGATTCCTGCATAATCAGAAAATGAAAGCATCTCATTAGCTGCTTTCCCTTATAGCTTTCTCTCACAGCAATTTTTAACAATAAGTGATTTTCTTACAGTTTACCAAACGAGTTGGGCTTCTCAAAATTTTTAAAAAATCACTTATCACCCCAAAAAAGCAATGCCAAACTGGCACTAAATCATTTCAGCTTTTTAGCTGTCTCAAGTCAATAGGGAAAGTTTTGCGCATGTTCACCATACTGCTATATTGGGACGACTTCCTTTATAGTCTTTTTCTTATGTACTCATTTTATATGTTTGATAAAATAAACTTCAATTTTTAATCGATAAAAAAAGGCCATGTATATTAGTCGAACCATATTTTACCTAACCTTAGAAAATGGTCTAAGTTTGAATTTAAAAAGAAAATTCTTGTATATATATTATACTCGAAATCTCCCATATGAAAGCAAAATGGGGCAGTCTAGCTAATAGCTTATGAAAATAGTCAACCTAGGTACATATATCATTGAAGATAGATCCACATATTATTACATTTTTAGCATCTTATAATAAGTTTACATGCAAGGTCACGTCATAGGGACAACGAAACTTTAGACCATATTTTCTGTTTGGTTTGATTTTTCGGACTCACGTTAAATAACTTTTCCGTGAGAATTTGAGTAAATTTTTTTTAATAAATTCCATAAAGTGTCGCCGACATTATTGATAAATATGAGTATTTTTGCTCAACATTTTTAATTCAAGATGTACTATTATTATATTTTTTAACATTTGGCACGTGTTCATTGACATAATCATGGTTCCATAAATATAAAGCAAATGATTAATTATAGTTATGTCAATGGACACGTATCAAGTGTTGAAAGTACACATTAAATTAAAGTGGTGAGCAAAATTATTTCTATAATATAAAAAGAAAATTTAAGAATGAAAAAAAAAAAAAAAAGGAACACGAAGACTAATCAAATTAAACACACGATCGTTTGTTGTTAATCTTTTCGATCTTTTGTAATGTACTCCCGTATGAACAACTTGTGGAATTTCTCCACTAATTAAGAAAACCACTAAAGTATTTACATTGGATAAAATTTCAATATCATCTTTGAGCTATGTTTGTTCAACAACTAAGTCTCCCTTTCTGGTCCATGCAGCAGTAGGTCACGTAAAGGGTGGTCCTAATTATTAAATGAGAACAAGAACAACCAAAACTTTGACAGCAAATCACAATTAAGACATGCTTAAGTTTGCCCTTCACCAATCTCCGTATTGAGGGGTGGAATTGTTGATTTTGTAGATCTACTATCAATTGGTGATTTGGGCTTAGGGGTGTTTGTGAGACTGCTGAAAGTTGAGCGGAATTTGCTTTTCCACTTGTACATGTTTCCTATTTCCAACTCCCAAATTGATAGAGAGTTATTCAATGAATTAGGTCTTCAAGATGTAAAATTATTTTTGCTCATTGTATTGCAATAATTGTGGTTATTGTTTGTATCTTTCATTGTTTGCAAGAACTTTTTATGGGGCTATGATCATTTAATGTCCATTTATTAATGAAATTATTGTGGCTATAAAAATAAAAAATATATGTCCTTCACAATAATTTTTTTATTACTTTTTATATATATTCATTTTCAGAGTAGGTAGGGTAATGTCCCCTCAAAAGATTGAACAAAACAATGTGGCTCATAGCTTGAGAGAAGAGAAAAGGATAATTAAATGGACAGCACAAATATACACAAGAAAAGGGAAAAGAAATTAATGGAGTGACCTGAGGGCCAAATTATTAGCCAATTTATTATGGTGTATTAATCAGGAAACAGCCTGTGGATTAACAGAAATAAAATTTAAAAAAAATAAAAGGCAACCTGACACCGCGACTATGTGGCACGACATGACCTAAGACAATTGTAAAATATTGATAATAATAATAATAATAATAATATTCAATACCTCCGTTTGATGTACATTTTTTTTCCATGATAAAATAGTTATAATCATTATATATTAATATGGTATAAAATGCTGTGCAGTCAAGTACATGCCAGATCAACTTTCAAGTAATACTAGATATATAAATTAATTTTTTTTGTGAGAATTTATAATCTCATGACGGATCACATGTTATGTACAAAAATGAAATATAAAACAAACATTGTATATAATTTTTTTTTTTTTCATTTTCTCACGGCATGTCTCCATCAGTCACCAAACGATCCTTCGTGCCAATTGTTGGATCCATATATTAGAGAATTTCACTTGCCTATATTACATTATGAATTATTATATATACACAATTTAACTAAAACAAACATATATGAGTTGTAAGCAAGAAGCTTATAGCTCATGTGATTTTTAAAAGTATTTATCTCTGCACTCGAGATCATAGATTCGATTCCCCTTTTTCTGTTTGAAAACAAATTATAAATTATGTTTCTTTTACATAAACATAACATTTTCCAAAGCCACATTCAAATATTAGTCATTAACAATGCCGTATGTCTTGGTTCCACGAATCAATTTTTGTTTTCATGCTGCTTTGAATATCAATGTGTCATATATTAAGGTTGGTCAGAGATTACACGAAGTCAAACTCAATGAAAGAAGACATAATGAACTTTTATACTTGGAGAAATGTTTCACAATATTATGAGAATAAATTAATTCACTATTTGATTCATATATTTCTCTTTGACTTTGTTTTTTTATTTATTTAATATTTTGAGGTTGGGTAATATTGTGAATAAAAAATTATGATAGTGTGATGAAAGATGACAATGCTTGCTTTACCTTTTCACTAGGAAAATCCACTCCTAGATTCATTTTCATATCTCTTACCCAAAAGTATCAACCAAAGAATTGAATGATATGAGAAAATATGAGAAGACAATTCTAGAGTTTAATGAGTTTAGATGATGTATAGAGGTGAGTGTATGGAGTAAGTTTACTTTCTTCTTCTTTTTTACTTAGGTTTTTAGAGATCTTAGGTAAACTTTTCGTCCACATCTTCATTGAAAGGAACAATCTGATTATGTTGGGACGATTTATTAAGGCTAAAATCGTAACCGAACCAAATTAATACGGTTTGATTCAATTTTGGGGCCGTTTGACATTTTGATGGTCAAAATGAAACCAATCTGCTCATTACAATTCTGACCGATCCACTTAATGCCAACAAAAAACGACTATAGAATGACTTGTGTTTATTTTATTTTATTTATAATTGTGTTATTTTCCATTCGTGTTGAGCCGGTTACAACTTGAGTCACCCTAATTTGTCTTAGGCAAATGACCCAAAGAATAATTGTGTTATTTATCTTTCTTGAAGAGGACAGATAACATTTGGATTTTGGTTCAAGTAGGATTTGTTTTGGGTTAATAATATTTGAAGGCTTGATTGGAACTGACTGAGATGGGCACAGACCATCCAACGGTTATAAATAAAACTAAGCGAAACGTACTTCTCAGGACCGCATGGAAATGAAACCCATCCCTTCAGCTCTTGAAAATTCTCTCTCTCTCTCTCTCTCTCACATCACTCGTCGTCAGCTCAGAGAGGACACTTTGCACATGTTTGCAAATGACAAAATTTAACACAAAAAGAGAAAAAAAAAAAGGGAAAAAAAAAAGTCACGGATCAAATCACCCAATATCTCCCACGCCGCCACTGTAATTCACAAATTCAGTGACTAAAAACAAACAAAACCAAAAACCAAAATCCCCAAACCAGAAAAAGAAAAGAAAAGAAAATCACAAAAAATATAAAACCCAGCAAAGTCCGTTTCTTCTCGTCCTCTCTCTCTCTCTCTCTGCTCTGTCTATGGTCTATAAAAGCTACTACCCCTTTTCCGATGACCTCCGGGGGCCGTAATTACTGAAACAAAGGCTGCTGCCGCTGCTTTTAACTGGCCACATGTCCGACAACGATGTCGTTTCGGGGACTTTCCGAGCGCTGGTGGAGAGCGCGGACCGGAAGTTCGCTAGGGTTCGCGACGTGCCAGCGTACGGACGTGTCCACAACCAGCACTACTTCCACAAGGTCTTCAAGGCCTACATGCGCCTCTGGAAGTACCAGCAGGAGAAACGGTCCAAGCTCATCGAGGCCGGTCTGAACCGCTGGGAAATCGGCGAGATCGCGAGCCGGATCGGCCAGCTCTACTTCGGCCAGTACATGAGGACCAGCGAGGCCAGGTTCCTCGTCGAGGCCTACGTCTTCTACGAGGCCATTCTTAGCCGGAGCTACTTTGAGGGGTCCAATTCCAGTTCCAAAGCTTTCGGGAAGAAGGATCTCGGCGTTCGGTTCAAGGAGTTGAGGTTCTACGCCCGGTTTTTGCTCGTTTCGTTGATTTTGAACCGGACCGAGATGGTTCAACTTCTCGCTGAGCGGTTCAAGGCTCTTGTTGATGACTGCAAAGCCAATTATCGGGTAATTCACATCGTTCTTTTTTAGCGGCACTAGGATTTGTTTGGTTGCTGAGAACCAATCAATCATACAAGTTACAAGAGTATGTTGACTTGGTCCTTAGCATTTTCGGGTATTTTTTAGTTACTTCTATACTCGGAGAGACAGAGCAACAAGTGCTACTTACAAGATAAAAGCTTTCTCAAATTAAGTGACAAATTTTTATTTATTTATGCTTTTTTCTGTGATTGAATCAATTTTGTGATTTATTATTGGACTTCTGAATTTTATTTCCCGTTTTGATATGGGGTCTTTGATTTCAAGTCAAGATTTCAATTATTATTATAATTTTTTGGTGAAAAAATAGGTTTTTTTATATATATTAATATTGTCATAATATTAAGTGAAAACGACCAGTCATCTAAATCAGATCCGAGTGTTAAGTGTTGCCATGCTGTTATGAAAACTGACTAAAGAGAAGATGTAAATTCCTTCATGAACTGGTACCTCCAGCTGAGATTCCGCTGGGGCGGAGGTAACTCACCGACTTGGGTGGGTCTGAAAGTTACATCATGTTGAGGGAGAGATATGGGGAAACTTATTGATGGCTCAGTCTCCACTAGAAAGTCATTTTGTTTGTGATAGTAATGTGCTGGTTGCTTTTGTGATTTTAAATAAATTAGTCAAAGGCGCATTCACAGTTGAGATGGCAGATCCAGAGAAATAAGAACTCTGATAAGTTTTCTTCAATTTTATCCATATATTAACTACCGTTTGAATCATTAACATATGTGAATTCTGATGGCATATAATTGAAGCTTAGATCAAGTATGATGACTTGGAAATTAAATATCAACCTTTAAGTTTATAAGGAAGTTGAGACTAAATTTAGCATCTCATGCATACCAAGGATGATAAACCTGTCTTTACTCTAATCGGGGAGAAAGGTGGAAGTGAAGCTAATCAAAGACAATCCAAGAATGAAGTCAATGTATGTGTACTTAGTATCGTGGTTTGATTCTTGTCTGGAAGCACTTGCCTCGAAATAGTGATATATGATACCTAGATATACATGGCTTAGATAATGCATTTTATCTGTAGGAATGGTGCTTCTAGTTGAGCTAGGCAGTTGGTACAGTGACTGACACACATAGGTGGAGTCGGTGGAATTTATACAGAGACACAGGGACTGTTAATTTTTGGGTGGGTGAGTTTGTGAGGTTCAATAGTCTGTTGAATTACTAAGTTGTTGAGTGAAGCAATGCGAAGTTCTAAGTCACCGAATGCCATTTATTTTCTGCTTGGATGCTTTAAAATATTTCATAAATGAAGCAAGTAAAATGTCAAGGTTAATCAATTTTTTACTGATGAAATATGCGTGCATTCATTTATGTCTCTGTTCAAATAGTTAATGTGCATGTACACTTTCGTTCATGTCTCAGTTCAAGTGGTTAATTAGAAATAGGTTTCCTCAAATGAGTTCTTGTGTACTTATTTCGATGGGTGCGCATGATTTGGACATTTGAGCTATCTCTTCTCAGGAAACTAATTTTAAAGAATGGAGGCTAGTGGTGCAAGAAATTGTTCGATTTATGAAAGTTGATACGGCCTTTATGAATGTCAGGCCATTGCGATACTCCGCCTTGTTTGATTCACATCCGTCATCTCTTCCATATGTGGCTCGTTTCCATGCAAAGAGGGTTTTAAAATTTCAAGATGCATTGCTGACAAGCTATCACCGTAATGAGGTCAATAATTTTTTTTTTTTTCCGCATCTTTGGCTATTTATTTTAATTTATTTCACAATTGATAATGGATACAGCCCTCACTTAGGAAAGTTTTTGTGAATGTTTGTGTACTGTGACATGTAGGTCAAATTTGCTGAACTTACATTGGACACTTACCGAATGCTGCAATGTTTGGAATGGGAGCCAAGCGGGTCTTTCTACCAAAAGCGTGCAGTGGAATCCAAAGAGAATGGCACTTTTATTGATCACTCTGGGGCTTCTGCCGCATCTGGAGTAATCGATATGAACTTGGCTGCGGACATGACTGATCCAACTTTACCTCCAAATCCAAGGAAAGCGGTTATTTACCGTCCATCTGTGACACATTTGATTGCGGTTAGTGTTAATCCCATCTTTATCATATTTGTTATCTCAGGGATCTGTCTCTGGAACTTTTGGAATTTGAAACGCATGTTGTGTGATGCATGAACCTGGACATGCAACATTCAAAATGGTACCAAACTGACAATGGAATCCAGAAAAAATAGGACACGAGACAAAAAAAAAGTAATTTTGTATTTGATACATTGAATAAATTACAAAAGCTAAGGTATGATTTAAGGAATATTCATGAAATTTGATCAAATTCCTAACTTCTAATTTCCTGAAGAAAGTTCAAAGAATTAAAAACCTTTGCTTTGTTAAGATTAAATTCTGTGGTGAAAGAAGAAAGAGTTAAGCACGACCCTTAATGTCCTACTAGTCCCTATTTTGTTAGTTGAAATGCCAATGGATGCTCCAACCCCTGATTTTTCATTTGCTTGGCAAGATGGTTTTTGTTTGACAAACAGTACTTTTTAGCAGAAAAAGAAAAAACAAAAGGAAACTTTAAAAAATTACAGAATGAACTCCAGTTTTTCACATTTTTTCTTTTTGAATTTAGCCTGTCCATGTTGGGGCTGGATTCCAGATGTTTCCAAACCTTTTTTTTTTCTTCACACAGCATATGTAGCAATGCAGCCCTTTGGGTCTGTTGGTCTGTCCTTCTATCGGTGAAATGGCCTATAAATTTAAAGACGCATTTTATTTGCATGATTCTGACAAAGTTTCCATGGCATATTTGTATGTAACTTATTTGTTTGCTCAGCTTTATCATGTGGGGTTCATTATAACTTTGTTTGAATAAGGGCATTGCCAGTTTCACTGTTCTTTCATGTACCTGCAATAGAAATAATGGTGTAAATATGTCTTTATTGCAACAACATGGAGTGGGTCCATCAAATAACAGTTGCTTGTTTGCCAGTATTAAAATTTTCGATCTATAATATACATGTATTTTAATTTATTCTTTCTGTTTCTTAATTATGTAAGTATTATTGGTAAGGCTGATTGCTTAAATGATGCATCGGCAGGTGATGGCTACAATATGCGAGGAGCTCCCTCTCGACAGTATTATGCTAGTGTATCTGTCAGCCTCAGGTTAACTTTGGTTTCTTAGGATAAAAATCTTCTCATCATTTATCATGTCTTTGTCATCCCAGATTATTGAACTTGATGATAAATTGTGCAGGGAAGGCTGGTCGTAATAATGTTACTCAGGCATACAACTCTGGAGGATCACATAAATCCTCAAAAAATAAAGTTCCTCTCCCAGCTCAGAATAATTCTATGCCTGAATCTTGTATAAACAACAAGGGAGAGTCAAGTGGCTATTATGACCAATATTTGTGGTTTGGCCCTAGAGGAAATGGTGGTAGGTTCCTGTATTGAATCATTGTGCTGTCTTGTTTTATTGTGACCAGTTTTGTGCACAGTAACCTGTTACCTCATTTATTATGTCTCTTGTCTTCCCTGTGTTATTGTTCCACCCTTTCATTTGCTTCTTTTGGATTTTCAGGTTTGAGTAACCTCTACCCTGGCGACATAATTCCTTTCACTCGGAGACCTCTTTTCTTGATAATAGATAGTGACAACAGCCATGCATTCAAGGCAGGTTTGTCAAAACTTGTGCATGAATACCAAGGTTTCGTGTTTTGTTTACAGTGGAGTGTTGTTTCTAAATCACTTTTTTCTAAATTTAAGAATAAATTACATTTATGGTTATCGTCTGAATTTCACTATATGGTCAGTGCCATGTCTACACTATATGTTTGATCCCGGAGTAAGTTTTGACATGTTGAGAGGAACTTACTCACTTTCTGGAACCAGTAATAGTTTACCCACTGAATGTTATTGGAACCACATTTATCACTAGCAAAAATGGAGCCCTTCAGGCTCAAATATGTCTTTCGTATCTAAACTCAAAAGAGCGCCAGTGTCTTCTGAATCTTTCTAAAGGTTGCACTTCTCCAGATGCAACTTTTTTTTCATGGTGCTTGGCCATTTTGATGGAATTGGAGAAGCTTTCTCCAACTCATGGTGTCTGTTCATTGCCCGATGTTCAATATTGAGTCAATCTGCCTCTGAGTCTGGTTTGTCAGTGAAATTATGTACATTCTGATTATGAATTATTTCAGGTTTTACATGGTGCGGAAAGAGGAGAGACAGCTGCTCTGTTTCTTTCACCTTTGAGACCAGCATTCAAGAACCCAGCTGATGCTGATTTAATGCAAAATGGAAGTCAGTTTACCTTTTTCTTGACTGCTCCTCTGTCAGCATTCTGCCACTTAGTTGGCTTCTCCTCTTCTGATACTGAAGCAGTAAGTTAGTTGCAAGACCTGTTGTACTTCCTGACAATCCATTGTATTTTAGGTGTTCCAATTAATTTGTTCTGCTTTTAGGAGGTTTATAACAATGCTGAAAGCATCCTCTCTGCTGCCTTCTCTGAGTGGGAAGTTATTCTTTGTACATCAACAAGCCTGGATCTGGTATGGGCACAAGTTATATCTGATCCATTTCTGCGGCGACTTATTCTGAGGTACTCCTCTTTCCACCTTGCAAAGGACTACAAAGCAACAGATTCATGATATGTTATGCTTAGCGCTATCTTACTCGATTCTGTGACTTGAAATGGGCTGTGCAATTTCTTTAATAATGAGAAACAAGATAATAGCATTTGTCTTGGAGTTCTGTTTCTGTTTATTTGCTGGTGTATAATTAAAATAGTAGAAATGCTTACATGATGCTCCTACTTCCAGATTTATATTCTGCAGAGCTGTGCTTTCATTCTTCTGTCCTCCAGAAGATAGTGAGCAGTATTTGCCGATTTGCCTACCTCTTCTTCCCATTTCTGTTTCTCCAGATTCTGAAGTTGTGCAGTCTGCCGTCCACCGGCTTGCAAAGCACCTCAGCGTCTCTGACTTTTTTCACTTTGTTGACACATGATTACTTGATTAGATATCAAAGCTAGATTGTAAGTATAGCATTGCATCTTCTGGGGTTAACATCTCGTATATCCGGTTTGACCACAGCACAGATCAATTGGGCTTATTGGGTTTGAGAAGATACTGGTTGATAAGCGAAAAATATAGAGAAAATGTTTGAGCGTGGTCATGCAGCCCTGTTGTTTCTCGATGATGTATGGGGGTTTCGTTGTATGATCATTATAGTACAGTGTGAACTTTGCCAGGTGAAACTTTGGAGCTTTTTCAAATTACATATAATTGTCAATACCTTTGTAAAAGAAAATCAGCTAGTGAAATGAGATCTAAATTTTTTTTTTTCTTCTAACCTTTCTTGGCGGCACCGTTGCATTCTTGGTGAAGCTTAGGTAGATGTAAACAGGTACCGAGGAGTTTATTGAAGGCCTCTGGTACTGACTCTAGAATTCGATTTGAGTTTTTGGTTTGTATTGTTTTAGTTTTTACTATTGCTCATTTTTGTCGGGGGACTTGGTATAAAAGGCTTTCTTTGTTCTTAACGTTCTTTTTGCTTCTTTCAAATTTCAGTTTGGTTGTTAATGTGAACTCCGAGAGCAGCCCTAACATAACATGGGCTAACTGACACTAACCAACATTAACGTGCAAGAAGACTTTTTTTGCTTGTAAGTAACTTTAACAACTGGATAAATTTCGTAAAGTAGCGTATTAGACACAACCTTAACAGCTATTTTGGTTGAATTAGTCCCGCTACTATAGCTACCTTTGACCCCAATAGAACAAATTGATTTTTTTATTTTGAGGACTTTTACTATTGAAAAGGATAATATACTAAATTTATACATAACACGGATGTTAGGATTTGAACCCAAGGAGAAATTATAGAATGATACAATATCTAGATACTCCTACTCAAAATTTGCCACTTATGACTTTTTAAAGAAAACTACATTTTTTTATACAGCTGGACTTTCACATCCAACTTTACCCTTTACAATAAAATTAATAAAAGAAAAACCACAAAGAAGAAAATTGCACCAGACTCCCACCCGACTGAAATTACCAGTTCTCGTTCGCCGCCCCCTCTCTCTGAGTTTCTAATCCTCCTTCCATCTCTCTCTACTATACCAGCAACTACTTCATCTTACATTTGTTGTTTATTTCCACATTGAAATTCCACCCATTATTCATCTTTCTCAAAATAAAAAGAATTAAAAATAAAAAAAACTAGAATAGTGTACGCCAACCATTGCACCCAGCTTTGCCTCCCCCTGGCCATCGTTCCCGCTCTCTCAGCTTGTCTATCTCATTTAGAAGAATGAGATATGTTATTCCACTTGATCCCAAGTCAGCTTTTGGGCAAGCCATATTCAATTGAATGAGATCTGCATATTCAATTAAAAAGTCTCAAGTTTTCTCATATGTTATCGAGAGAGGTCAGAGAGATGTAGGGAAGAAGAGAGAGAGAGAGAGTGAAAGAGCGAAGGAGATAGTTTCTTTGTTTTTTTGGTCGAAAGAAGGAGATAGTTTGGGTTCGTCCAAAAAAACAAAAAAAAAGGAGATAGTTTGGGTAACTCGTTCTTTTTTTATTTATTTTATAGATTTTATTTGAAAGGGTAAAAGTATAATTTCATGTCCAGCTGTAATTAGTTTTAACTTTTAAAAATAAAAATAGACGAGTCACAGATTTTGAATGGTAGTATCACCAGCTGATGTGGTGATACCGTACCATTCTATAATTTCTCGAACCGAGGAGCTTGCTTGTGGGATGCAATTACTCCAAACCACTACATTAGTGGGTCTTTTACCCAGAAGAAATTGATTTTGCCAACTGTGTTCTCAACTTTCCAATCCAACAATTAGTCTTTGTTGCTTTCGAATTTTCCCTTCAATGATGTGGGGATTTGACTAGTAGGTCTCTCCCAAGTTGATTTTTGGGCCTTGCTTTGGGTTGAAGGCAAGAGAAAAGGGTTGCAACATGCAACATTGTTGTGTTCCAAAAAAAAGAACCTAATTATGCCAAGTTACCAACGTGGTCTAGTCCAATGAAAAATGAACTTGACTTGTGGACCAACGGTCTCAAGTTTAAATCCCTTTAGAGCACTTCCACCCATTTGCCATGTCAAAGGGTAAAGGGAGGCAATGGCTTTTACTATTCACATGAATAGTGCTAGCCATTGCAAAAGGCAAAATGTGTTTCCACCTATTGCCATAGCAAATGACAATTACTATTCACTTTAAATGATTTTTTTTTTATACATAAACGATTAATTTTGACAGGGTTTATGGTTTTGGTGTGAGAAGTAAAGAATATGGCTAGATATATATAAAAAAATTCTGAATTTTTGGGTTTTTTTTTTCAATTTTTTAAATTATTTTAATTGGTTACTAACGTTATTATGATGTCAGCATTACGTCACTTGCTCAGGCAGTAGCACATGCTGGATTTGCCTATGGGCATGCCTAGGTTGGTGTGGCCCATGTCTTACCCAGGCTGCATTTGGAGGCTGGAATCGCAAAACGGGCCTCGTGCCCCCTCTTGCATGGGCTAGCCCTGCTCATTGAAAGTGCTCTTAGCACCTTGACAGTGTATGTGTGAGAAATAAAAATACATAAAATGAACTTGACTTGCTCCCCCAATATCATTATTATATAAAATATATAAAAAATAATTCATAAATTATTTTCATCAATTGTCATATAGAAAATGTCAAACACATGATTTTACGTGTGAATTCTCAAACTCAATGTATAGGAATCTATTAAATAAAAAAAGTTTTACCCAAGTGGGTTTGGTCTAGTGAAAAATTGAACGAGCTAGGCCATACATGTTGGGCGAATGTGATCGAGCTTCTCAATGAGGTCCCGAGTTCGATTCTCTGCATGTGTAACGAACCTCTTGGGGCAGTGGCGGATCTGTGTGAAGGGCAGGGTGGGGTGCCCGCCCATCCAAAGATTTTTTTTATTATTTAAAGACCTATATATGTTATGGGCAGCCCAAGTTTAAAAGCTTAAAAGCTAACCCAATATATACACAGGCCCATCCAACTTCAAAGTGGTCCCAGTTTTTTATTATTTAAAAACCTATATATGTTATATGGACAACAACAGCATCCTATTACCCTTTTTATTTTCTGCATATTTCTATTATACTGGCTGGGCAGTGGGCAACTTACTAGCTTGCCTCCCCTTTCTATAACAACAAGTAATTTCTAATTCTCTCAATTTCTATATATCTTTAATTATAGTTTTAATTTAAAACGTAATATTTTAGGGTTTTATTTATGTATAGATGTATTTGATAGGGTAAGGCTTATTACATTTCTCTAACTAGGTGTATCTTTTTCTGATTATTAATGAAATCCACTCGTACCGTCAAGTTTAGTATGTAAATTCCGCCCACTTGGCTTTCCATTTCTGGATCCGCCACTGTCTTGGGGAGAACTTTTTCTTAACTCGTGCTCAGCTCGGAGAGGTGACACTCTTGCCACCTTTTTTTTAACCAAAAAAAAAGTTCAGCCAAAAATCTAATGGCATGGTTTAAGAATCCAGATCCGATTAGAAAAAAATAAAAATAAAATTGTTTGCACGCTCAAGAGTAAAGTTCACATAGCATTACGATTTAAAAAAATGAAAAATTTCTCCCGTAATAACGTTTTACCATCCCAATTACGCAACCTCCGTTTGGTCCGTTTCCCATTTGAAACCAAGTGTTGTTTTTCTCGGCCAATAGGAAGCCTGTGTTAGTCCGTAGCGATCCGCGTCACCACCCCAACAACACATCGCGACCGTGCACTTAAACTGAGAAAACACAACTAAGCCCCTCCATCACCGTTAGATACCACAAAGAGAAAACACACGGATAGTGGATCTCATCCGTTCGATCCCCCAGACCGTTTTGAGTCACACGCTATATATATTCCTTAGCCTCTTTTACGTTCAAATCTTTAGAGAGAGAGAGAGAGAGAGAGTAAAGAGAGACAGAGCGCGAAGAACACAGAGGTATGACTTTCGTTTAATTTTTCAAAATTTTTATTTATTTATTTCTGAAGGTAAATTAGGGTTTGCTTTTCGTTCCTATTCAGCTTGCCTATGTCTGTGGTCTTGATTTAGGGTTTTTAGTGGTGTAATGGCAAATAATTTTGATTAGGGTTTTCCGTTGCTTTTTCCATTTCATAGTTGGGATTTAAGGATTTTTCCCATTTTTCATGGTATTTCAATGTAAAGATTTAGGGTTTTCCGTTGTTTAGAGTGTTTCATTGTAAAGATTTGGGATTTTCCGGTGCTTATGGTATTTCATGTAAGGACTTATGATCTTGCGTCGTTATTCCATTTCGATGTCAATAATTAGGGCTCCTGAATTTTAGTATAGTTTTTAATTAGGGTTTATGAAAAGACTTGAATGTTATGAACTGGGTTTATGCAGATTCTATATATTCACTTTTCTATCATTTGGGCAATATCCATCTTTGTTAACGTTTCTGAAATGATTTCCTAAAAGAAATACTTCTTTTCCTGTTGTCTTATATTTTTGCCAACAAAAGGTTTAATTGTGTGCTAGAACAAATGTTAATTTTCTTTTCTGTTATGTGTTCAGATGGCCCGTACCAAGCAAACTGCTCGTAAGTCAACTGGAGGAAAGGCTCCAAGGAAGCAGCTCGCTACCAAGGTTGGTGCTTGTAAACTTTGCAGTGGTCTAATTTCTTTTCTTGAAATTGTGTCGTGGGTTGTTTGCAGTTATTATTATTATTTTTTCTTTCTGTGTTATAGGCTGCCCGTAAGTCTGCACCAACCACTGGAGGAGTCAAGAAGCCCCACAGATACCGCCCTGGTACTGTTGCTCTTCGGTGAGTGATTGATCTCTTTTACAGTTTTCCAAGTTTTGGTCTTTATGGCCATAGGCTGTGTTCTAAATTCTGTTTTATTTGGAATGTTTGTGCAGTGAAATTCGTAAGTACCAGAAGAGTACTGAGCTCCTGATCAGGAAGTTGCCATTCCAGAGGCTTGTTCGTGAAATTGCCCAGGACTTCAAGGTATATTTATTGTTTCCAAAATTATGTCAAATTGTTGTCGATCATCTGTTTATGAATGTTGTGTTGATCAGTGTGTTTTTGCAGACTGATCTGCGTTTCCAGAGCCATGCGGTGCTTGCACTGCAGGAGGCAGCTGAGGCTTACCTTGTGGGTCTGTTTGAGGACACCAACCTTTGTGCCATCCATGCCAAGCGTGTTACCATCATGCCGAAGGATATCCAGCTGGCTAGGAGGATCAGGGGTGAACGTGCTTAAGTGACCTGCCTCTGCAATGAAGATGGGGGGTTGGTTGTGTGGTGGCTGCAGATGGATGGGGTTGATATGTAAAATGCTTAATTGGGAAAGGAAGGAGGTGTTTTGTTTGGTACTGTTATTATTAAGTCAGATCAGATAGATAGGTGGTAGGTACAAGCTTGTAGTGAATATCCTTATAGGCAAACACTCTTATGAATTGATGTGCTTTTGGGTGTTATGTTTCTTAGATTGAGGAACCTTCAATTTGTTGGTCCACACTTAATTGTGTTTCTGTTATTTTGGTTGTCTGCAGCCTCACTAATGTGGTATTGAACAATGTTTCATCTAATTTAGTCGTAAGTTTGTATTTGTTATGTGGATCTGGATGATTTGATGATTCGTTAAAATTCTTAAGATGCTGTTTATGAATGTGATACATTATCTGATATCCGCGTTCGACTTTGTCAATAGCCATTGAAACAACAAATGCGTCTGGAGCCTCTGCCCCCGTTAATGTCTCGCTCTGTGTGTTGTGTTTCTCTGATGTTGGTTTTAGGGTTATAAGAGATTTGTTCGTTTTCTTCTATAAATACAGGCTTATATTGAATATGGTTTAAAGGCAACATGTTATGTGTGAAAACTCAATATACGAGACCCAAAAGGCCAGATGCCCCGCTCTGCAGCACTGGACAAGTGATGGTTCGCCTGCCATCGTCTTTTGTGGTAGTTTAGACAAGTGGAGGCTTTTAGTTACTCCGTAGCACTAGACAAGAATATGTTGGGGTTTGCTTAGGCCGGGTAAGTCCCAGAAAGAGAAAATAAGCATAAATCTAGAGTAGAGCCTACATAGTAGCTGGCTTTGCTTGCACTGTAACGAGGTTTCAACAAGTAATGATGTTGATATATATTTGGGCTAATAATGCGACTTAATCTTCGAACTCCGGTCCCTGCCAATCTCATTTCAGGTGCTTGTTACATTTTCCGCTGCTTGCTTTCTCCACAGTTTAAGCTTTTCTCAACCCAAGATGTATATGTTTGCAACGTCAAGATTGGTGCCTTATCAAGAGCGGGTAAGATTGAAGCCGCCCGCCAATTGTTTGATGAAATGCCCACGAAAGACGTTGTTACATGGAATGCTATCGTTACTGGGTACCGGAAAAATGGGTATTTTGGAGAATCAAAGAGACTGTTCGGATTGATGCCTGCTAGGAATGTGGTGTCCTGGAATTCCATGATAGCCGGGTGTTTCGAAAATGAGATGGTTGATGAGGCTTTCAGGTACTTTCGGTCGATGCCGGAGAGAAATATTGCTTCTTGGAATGCTATGATATCAGGTTATGTGAAATATGATCGGCTGGAGGAAGCTAGTAGGCTTTTTGAAGAGATGCCGAGGAGGAATGTTATTTCTTATACGGCAATGATTGATGGGTATGCAAAGAAAGGAGACCTAGAGCGGGCAAGAGCACTTTTTGATTGCATGCCCAATAAGAATGCCGTTTCTTGGACCGTGCTGATCAGTGGGTATGTGGAGAATGGGAAGTTTGATGAAGCAAGGGAATTGTACGAGCAGATGCCAGAGAAAAATGTGATTGCAATGACCGCTATGGTCACAGGGTACTCTAAGGAGGGGAAGATGGAGGAGGCGAGAACTTTATTTGATCAAATTCAGTGTAAGGATCATGTCTCTTGGAATGCAATGATAACAGGTATGCCAAGTGCAATTCACTCATCCATAAAAGAAACCTTTAGGGGTAGTTTGGTACACATGCTTGGCTTGGACTGGCTTAGACTAAATTTAATACCATGTTTGTTTCATTTAATTCTAGTCTTAGATGGGATTGCTAATACCGGGCCCACCAAAAACACCTCCTTAGGAGGGGACTACTAATCCCATGTAGAAAGGGAGGATTAACTAGTCCTATGTTCACCAATGTATAAGTTGCATATATTATATTGTAATACTAATAACATATATTATTATTATTATTATTATTATTATTATTATTATTATTACTACATATACATATACTCAGTCCTGATCTCTTGGACTACAAGGGTCCAAGAGATTTGTGGTCACTCACCGTTGGATGTAAATTCAATGGTTTACTCACTCTTGCACTCCTTTTAAGAAATTTTTTTTGAACCATTGGATTAATATCCAACGGTGGGTGACCACAATTTCTTGGGCTCCTGTAGTCCAAGAGATCGAGACTGTACATATACTATAATGTACATATATACACGTATATACACATATACATGTATATATATAAACACATATATACATATAATATATATATATATAAATACATATAGATATATACATGTATATTATTATTATACACATACATATTAATATTATAATAATAGCATACATGTATATATGTAATATATATTATATATTATAATACATATATACGTATATATACATATATTTGTATATATATTATACCCATGTATGTATTATAATATGTATATATACACACATATATACACATATACATTATATATTATAATATACATATATACATGTATATTATTATTATTATTATTATTATTATTATTATAACATACCCATATATATTATCTATTATAATATACATATATATATATGTATATGTATCATACCCATGTATATATTATAATATATAGATACACCTATATACACATATTATATACATGTATATATGTATATATATATATGTGTACATTATAATATATAATATACATGTATATATGTATACATATGTATTTTATCATATATATAATATATATATATGTATATATACATACATATATAATACATATATACATGTATATTATTATTATTATTATTATAACATACCCATATATATTATATATTATAATATACGTACATATATATAAATATATGTATATGTATTATACCCATGTATATTATAATATACATATATACACCTATATACACACATATATATGTTTATATTGTTTATAATATATAATATACATGTATACATGTATATACATATATATGTTATATATATATTATATGTATGTATATATACATATATATTATATATATTATAAAATACATATATACATATATATAGATATTTTTGAAAAAAAATAAAAAAAATCTAGTCATAGTCCAAGCATGCACCAAACGCAGGATAAGTATTATCCAACTTAGACCAAGCCAAGCCAAGCCAAGACAGTCCCTAAGCATAGTCCATGCCAAGATAGTCCTGTGTAACAAACGAGCCCTTAACTGCTTAGTGGATAACTGAACTTGTGCTCATGACATAAATGACAACTTGACAAGGTTACACTTCAAAATTGGCTGAATTTTTGCTTCTGTGCTTCTAATTTTCCAAAACCTAAACTTGTTTGTGCTTGCGGAACTTAGTAAATCAAACAAAATCTTGTTGATGGTACTATAGTGCTTGACAATATTCTGAGCATGAGATAGCTTTCCCTAGTCCCTTCACATGCCTGTTTCCGTTTACAGGCTACACACAAAATGGCAGCGGAGAGGAAGCTTTGAAGTTACATTCACAGAAGCTCAAGATTGGTTTGCGTCCAGATAAATGGACCCTTGTTTCGGTTCTTACCGCCTGTTCTACTCTTGCATTACTTAAAGAAGGGAGACAAGCTCACGTACTCATTATCAAACATGGATATGAATCAAATTTATCCATATGTAATGCTTTGATTACCATGTACAGCAAATGTGGTGCAATCCTTGATTCTGAGTTAGCGTTCAAACAAATTGAGAGTCCAGACCTTGTCTCATGGAACACCATTGTTGCTGCATTTACACAGCATGGTCTCTACGAGAGAGCTCTTGCTTTTTTCAACCAGATGGGGTTGCTTGGCTTTCACCCAGATGGTATAACATTTCTTAGTCTGTTATCTGCTTGTGCTCATGCGGGGAAGGTGAATGAAAGCATTGATTTGTTTGAGGCAATGGTTAGTAATTATGGTATTGCCCCTAGATCGGACCATTATGCTTGCTTGGTTGATATTTTGAGTCGAGCAGGTCAGTTAGAGAAGGCTTGCAAGATAATCCAAGAGATGCCATTTGACGTAGACTGTCGGATATGGGGTTCTCTACTTGCATCTTGCAGTGTTTATGTAAACGTGCAAATAGGGGAACTAGCTGCCAAGAAAATATTAGATCTAAATCCTCATAGTTCTGGGCCTTATGTTTCGTTGTCCAATATATACGCAGCTGCCGGAAAGTGGAGAGATGTTGCAAGATTGAGAACTCTGATGAAAGAGCATGGAGTTAAGAAGCAACATGCGCACAGCTGGACAGAGATTGGAAATAAGGTGCACATTTTCCTGGGAGGGGATATATCTCATCCAGATATTGATAAGATTCATTTGATGCTCAAAAGGATCAGTCTACACATGGCAGTGGATGATTTTGCAGAGATCGGAGTTCCGTGGAGCTGTTCTTATTGACCTATAGTATGGGATGCATTGGTTTTTATCCAGGGGCAGAGCCACAGTAGCCCCCCAAACACCACCATTTCATGTAAAATGTATGTTAAACTTCTGTAATGAAAGTCCTGCAAGCTCAATGCCCTGAGGCTTTGGCATGCTTCAATTTTGCCACCAGGTGTACTGATATTGATGAAGAAATATAAAAAAGTCGAGAAGTTAAAAAGAAAAAAGAAAGAACAGGCCAGCCCTAGCTAAATTTGGAGCTTGCAAAGTTATGGAAAGGCTATAATGAGGAGTTAAAATGAGGAGGTTATTTGAGGAGGTCAAATCTCACCATCAACAAATGTAAAGAAATCATGGGGCTTAAATATTTTAAATGTTTTGACGGTAGGATCGGTCTCCTCAAATAACCTCCTCACTTTAACTCATCATTGTAGAAGTTCCTGCAAAGATAGGTGAATAATGTAAATTCATTTTCGGGCCCAAAAACAGTGTAAGCCCGAGTTGATGATTGGCAATTTTGAACACAACAGTCTCCAACGACTATGGCAGGCAGAGGTTGGACCGTTGGAAACTTGGAATATTATGTGTGGAAGGTCAATTCTGTCAAATTTAATCAATCCACTTATTAGATTGCTTCCTTCCAACACCCGCCAAATAGGTTCCCTTCAGTGGAAAACCCGCCAACCTCGGACTTTTCAACCAAAATCATTTTAGTGACTTTCCCAAAATAGAAAATCCCCTGTCCCAACAACGTTCTTCACCATAATCAAACATGGCACCTCCAGACCGAGGCTAAGGTACTTTTCTTTTTCCTTGATAATTCCAATGCTTTTTTCTGTATTAATTATA
Organism: Prunus salicina; assembly: GCA_020226455.1. Classification (NCBI taxonomy): domain Eukaryota; kingdom Viridiplantae; phylum Streptophyta; class Magnoliopsida; order Rosales; family Rosaceae; genus Prunus; species Prunus salicina. The sequence goes on from CM035342.1 coordinate 14,103,705, forward strand.
TCTTTCTTTTGTGTTAATCTCGTTCATTAGGCTTTTAACATTGTTGGGTTCTGCCTTTTTTTCTTTCTTCTCCACTGTTCCATTGCGTTTCTCAACTTCCTTAATTCGTTAATTCATGCCTTTGACGTTCAATCTGTGAAATATTACTGGTTTTCTGATCTGGATCTTTTGAAATTCAACCAAAGAAGCTTTCTTTGGTCATATGAAATTCAAGACCATCTCTGCTCTGCATCGAAGTCCTCAAGAAAGCCCTCTAAGCTACAAATTTGCATGTGGTATTGATCCCGTTTCATAGTTTTTGCTTTGATTGAGAACAGGGTTTTTATTCGTATAGAACTTTTTTCAAAGTCAATATCCATCTTCATAACTGTTTTAAAGGATTCTAAGGGATTGGATTGACCATGCCAATTTTTTATATTTTTCTTTGATGGTTTTTTTGCATTGGATTTTAATTTGTTTGGTGATGGGTGTTTTGTGTGTTCATGGTAGAAACAGATCGCTGGAGCTTCGGAGATGCAGCAACAAATAATGGAGCAACCTGAAGAGGAGCTGAAGGAGCAATTGCAGACAATGGAGGTACAAAGAGATCGAGCAGTTGATGAACAGAGAGAGATGAAAAAGGTGGCAGATGAGGCCAACATGAGGCTTAGTGAAGAATTGTCAACTCAGGAGGGAGATGGGGTGCATTCGGAATTGAATTCGGTGAAGGATTTATTGTCTGATGCAAGGCAAGATTTGAAGAGTAAAGAGGAGAATATTGAGTCTTTGAAACTTGAACTCGGAAAGGCCAAAGATGTGGAGCTCAAACTGGCAAAGAATGCGAAAACCTCCGAGGTTCACACACAGACTTTGCTGTCTAAAGGCGCGGAACGAATTCGTGAATTGGAGCTCAAAGCAGATAATGCGAAAACCTCCGAGGCTCAGACAAAGGCCTTGTTAGCTGAAAGTAAAAAAAGAATTCGGGAATTGGAGGTCAAACTGGCAGAGAATTTGAAGTCCTCTGAGGCAGAGGCTCACACAAAGGCTTTGTTGTTTGCAAGCGAAAAAAAAGTTCGGGATTTGGAGCTCAAACTGGCAGAGAAGGTGGAAACCTCCGAGCCTCACACCAAGGCTTTATTGTCTGAAAGGGAAGGAAGAATTCAGGAATTGGAGCTCAAACTGGCAGAGAAGGTGGAAACCTCAGAGGCTCGCATGAAGGCTTTATTGTCTGAAAGGGAAGTAAGAATTCAGGAATTGGAGCTCAAACTGGCAGAGGTTATGAAGTCCTCTGAGGCAGAGGCTCACACAAAGACTTTATTGTCTGAGAGTGAAGGAAGAATTCAGGAATTGGAGCATAAACTGGCAGAGAATGTGAAAACCTCTCACGCTCACACCAAAGCTTTATTGTCCGAAGGGGAAGGAATAATTCGGGAATTGGAGCTCAAACTGGCAGAGAATGTGGAAACCTCTGAGGCTGACACGAAGGCTTTATTGTCCGAAAGTGACGAGAGAATTCGGGAGTTGGAGATGGAAATAGAGAAGAGAAAGCAATCAGAAGCAAGAATTCTTGATTCATTGATCACCCAGACAAACCAACTTGAACAAACCAAGGTTTTGCTTGAAGAGGCAAAGTTTGAGATTGCTTCGATTCAAAACAAATTGGAGAAAGGGGAAGATGAATCTGCTCAAAATAGTCAAGAGCGTAGTACGTCTCATTATCATGATCACCTCGAAAATAATCTTTCCAAGAAGGAGGAATTAGAGAGTCTAAAGTCTGAGATTCAGCTAACAAAGGAGAGTCTGGTTGATGCCCTAAAGAAGGAGCAACTTGCTTCATCCAAGGCTCAGAAATTACTTGAGGAGATGGGAGTGCTTAAACGTGAACTGAAGTTGACAGCGGAAGCTGAAGAAAACGGAAAGAAGGCAATGGATGACTTGGCTTTTGCACTGAAAGAAGTTGCAACAGAAGCCAACCAGTTGAAAGATAAACTCTGCGTGACCCAAGCAGAGTTAGAGCACTCAAGATCACAAGAAGAATGCTTGAATTCGATGTTAAAGAGCGGTGAGGAAAGTTATAAAGCACTATTGGATGAAGCAAAGAAAGAAGCTGAGAGGTACAAAAATACTGCTGCCAGGTTGAAAATAGAACACGAGGAGTCAGTTTTGGCATGGAGCGGGAAAGAAACTGGTTTTGTTGATTGCATTAGAAGAGCTGAAGAAGATAGATATGCTGCACAGCAAGAGAACTTTAGATTGCATGAGTTGCTTCTGGAGACGGATAACAGGGCCATGGTATCAAAGGAAGAAAATAGCAAGTTGCGAGACATACTTAAACAGGCCTTAAATGAAGCAAATGTTGCAAAAGGAGCTACAGCCATTGCTCAAGCCGAAAATTCTCAGCTGAAAGATACCCTGACTGAAAAGGAGGATGCCTTGAATTTCCTTGCCCGTGAAAACGAAAATTATAGGGTAAATGAAATTGCAGCTCATGAAAACATTAAGGAGTTAAAGCGGTTGCTCATTGAATCGTCGAAGAAGGAGGAGAAAGAGAAATCGCCATCAAAGGAAAAGGATGGTAAGAAAGAGGAGAAAGAGAAAACAGCATCGAAGGAAAAGGAGGGTAAGAAAGAGGAGAAGGAGAAAACACCATCAAAGGATAAGGAGTCGAAAAAGGAGGCTAAGGAGAAACTATCTTCAAAGGAAGTGAAGAAGGAGGTCAAGGAGAAAAAACCACCGAAGGAGTTAAAAAAGGAGGATGCTGGTAAAGAGAAACCACCATTGTCAGGGGACGCCAAAAAGGAAGATAAAGAGAAAACATCATCAAAGGAGGATAAGGAGGCTGCAGCATCTCAAAATGGAGGCTTATTTGGCAAAGTTTTCAGTTTCAATCTCAAGGAGCTCAAAATTTCAAACACGCACGAGGAAGTTGATGATGATGATGATGATCATGAGATTGAAATAGATGAGGCTCTCAAAGGCTCGATATTCGAGGTAGATTCGCCAGGCTCAGCTACGCATCACCGGAGAAATTCTTCTTTTACATTCACAGATGATGGAGAAACACTCCATTCAGATGATTATGATCATCTAGATGGGACTCAAGCTGAAAACTCAAGGAAGAAGAAAGCGTTGCTGCGAAGATTTGGAGATCTTATAAAGAGAAGTACTACTTATACCAAAAAGGAACCATCACCATCACCAGATACCAAAAAGGAACCATCACCATCACAGGATGCCAAAGAGGAAATGTCGCCGACGAAAAGGGAAGCTTCCCCGGAGTAGACAAGCTGCATTTTGGTGATACTCTTCAAGTTTTGATACCAAGTAGTTTAATCTGATTCTTTCTGTCACATATTTCATCTAGTTTGTATGTCAGAGTGCATCAAAGAATATGATCCAAAGATGTAAAAAGAAACAACACTTATTTAGAACAGTCCATTATTAGACAACATATGTCTTCTACTTTTCATCATTCTATGTACATATCCATCATCAGCATACTTCTATCAAGACAAAGTGTTCAGTTTGTATCTACAAAAATATATCTCATCTGCAACTCCTCCGTATTCTATCTAATGATGGTTATCTTATTCTCAAGAAGAAAAAAAAGTTAACAATGCATGTTTTGCAGGTTTATTTAAACTTGGCATTGTTTATTTCACCGGTAAACATAGGCCACTCTTGGGATAAACAAAAATTATGATTTTGATGTTGTTTAATTTGTTAAAATAGGTTTTCCGATCTGCAAACACAAAAATATCAATTTTTATTATATATAAATGCAATTTTAACACTGGAAAAGTTGTTGATACTCTAAAAAAGTCATCATAAACTCCTTTATATTTTTGTAAAATCTATCTCTTCTAACTTTAAGCTCGTGCAGACGCGGGGGATTTTAGGAAATAGGTTCACTGCGGTATGCTATGCATGTAACCCCGTCATTGCTGGAGAAATAGAGAGAAAAAAGAGAAAATTTGGAATAAAAAGTAATTGGAGAAAAATACGTGAGGATTTTTTTAGTTAAAATAATAGTTAATTTCAGTTTACTGTTATTATATTATGATTGTGTAATTAAAAGAGCATTATTGAACAATAACTTAAAATGAGACGAATGATGTCCGGACAAATTGACAATTAAGTTCACTTATACAAACAAGAGTCTAAATTAATCTAATTTATGGGGAGGAAGATTCGAACTTGAATTTTAGGAAATGAATTAACTGCCGTGGTCAAATTGGCCTAACCCACTTGTAAATTATGCAATATTTTTAACACTTTACATGTGATCGTCAATAAGTTTTGCATGTTAAGTTGATCATAATAGACTTACTTTTAATTTATGATAACCATAAATAGATTTGTATGATCGAATAAACGTAAGAACTATCAATGTAAGGCTTCCAAAAAATACCATCAATGTAGAGAAAAACTTGTTCACTATTTAAATACATATTTAAGATATTGGGAAAAATTAAAGAAATTATAGTTAATAAAAGTAACCTTCATAATCAGCTTCAGCATTAGGTAAAGAAAAGAAAAATTTACTATTGGATCCATCATGGTGGACAAAATTGGGTATGTCTGGGATTCTTGTAAGCATAAATGAGGGCTTCACACTCATCCTAGTGGAACACAACTCAAGAGCAGAAGTAGAATTCATAAACAACACTGATGGTTGCTCATTGAGTGTAAAACAGATTAAACAAAGAGCTATAGCAATCCTACAAGTATTATAATAGTACACGATATGAACAAGCTGTAAAGCTATGAAGATAAAATTAATAGTACGTGCAACCGTTCACTTCTGTAAAGAGCATTAGAAATCTCCAAAGAACACACCATTTTTACTGTATAAAATAGTAGGTCCTGTACTCTCGAATATACACTGCAGCTTTCGCCCCTATAGTCCTATTGATTGGACTGCCTTTGGAGATCGAGAACTGTGGAAGATCTTGTCATTGAAGCAAGCAGGCCTTCATCAAAGATCAACATTTCAGATTTACATCTAAGTGATCTTGTGGTATTCTGGGCGCTTTTACAATTTACAGATCATATCATCAGTTTTTAATCAGAGCTACCTCATGAATACTTAAAACAGATTTATAAAGGTTTTCAATTCAGTTTTGTTTTATGCTATATCTGTCACTGGTTGTTCAAGGATTCGGAAGTCGAGGAGGAAAATTTACATACTAAACTCGACTATTTGAGTGAATATCATACTGGAATTGTGAAGAAAAGAATATTAGCCTTGAAAACTGAGTGATAAAGCCTGAGCATTAGTGGTTACATGTCGGCTTCACACACACTCTCTCTCTCTTTCTCTCTCTTATGCATATGCCTCTAGGGTCTTAGGTTTAGGGAGTTGCATACATATTTTATTTTTCTGAAATTTTTTGGGTGGGCTGCTAATGGCTAGATCCGCCACTGTCACTAATCCGTTTTTGAGTGCATAAAAAGACAACTGTGGCGATCATGTTCATAGAATGGTGTTATGCAAGATGATACTGCCAAAGCAGTTCAATTTGCATGCATCTTATCAGTTCATGGTTTTTAAATGATCACCAATTGCATTGTAATTCATAACATATAGAACATATTGATGTGATTAATTGCAAGTGAACAACATCGCTTAAATTAGTATAGTAATAAATACTAAAATATGAAAACTATGAGAGAATATTTGTTTGTGGGAATTTGTTGTGTATTCTTCTCCTTGTAGGACGTAATATTTATAATACAACGAAACCTGAATGGGCAAGTAAATAATAAATTCATATTTCTATTTATAGTAGGCAATCATGAATTAAAGTAAATCAAATATAATTATAGTAGAAATCCTTGGTGTGTAAGGAAAGAAAGTCAATGGTCCACAAGTCACGCCAACACTCTCCCTCACGTTGGTGCATAGATGTCGCCAATGGCCAACTGGTCCAATGAATAGTGGAATGCTTTACTAGAAATTGCTTTTGTCAAAATATCCGCCAATTGATCCTCAGACTTTACGAAAGGAAACTGAATCACTTTAGCTTCGAGCTTCTGTTTGATATAGTGTCGATCTACCTCAACATGTTTGGTGCGATCATGTTGAACTGGATTCTGTGCAATAGCTATTGCAGCCTTGTTGTCACAAAAGAGATTCATTGCAGATGTAGGTCTATACCCAAGTTCAATAAGCAACTTTAACCAAATGAGTTCGCAAATTCCTTTGGTCATACCTATGAACTCAGCTTCTGTACTGGATAAGGCAACCACCTTCTGTTTCTTGCTTCTCCATCAAACCAAATTACCTCCCACGAATGTGAAGTAACCGGATATGAATTTCCTATCTGTTATATTTCCTGCCCAATCTACATCTGTGTAACCATCAATATTCAAATGACTTCAAATGACCATGTTTTGAGAACATAAGTCATTTTCTGGGTGCAAACTTTGAATATATAAGTATCCGAATAACTACATTCATGTGGTCTTCACTCGGAGAATGCATAAATTGACTGACTACGCTCACTGCATAAGCAATGTCTGGCATAGTATGAGACAAGTAAATCAATCTTCCCACTAGCCTTTGGTATCTTTCTTTGTTAGTTGGAACTTGATCCAAGTATTCTCCAAGATGATGATTCTGAACAATAGGAGTGTCTACAGGCTTGTAATCTAGCATTCCTATGTTTGTCAATAAGTCCAAGACATATTTCCTTTGAGAGAGAAATATGCCTCGTCGTGATCGGGCCACCTCAATCCCCAAGAAATATTTGAGTCCACCTGGATTATTCATCTCACATTTAGTAGCCAAGTAGTCTTATAGCTGAGATATTTCATGTTTATCATTCCCAGTAATAATCATGTCGTCAACATAGATTATTAAAGCTGTTACCTTCCTTTTTTGATGTTTCAAGAACAAAGTATGATATGAGTTACTCTGTCTAAAACCATTATTCTTCATTGCCATGGCGAACTATCCAAACCATGCACATGGTGACTATTTCAGTTCATACAACGCCTTTCGTAATTTGCATACTGTTCCAGTTTAAGTAGTATTATATCCAGGAGGAATGTCCATATATACCTCCTCCGTGAGTTCTCCATGTAGGAAGGCATTCTTTACATCAAACTGGTGCAGTGGCCAGTTTAAATTAGTTGTGAAGGACAATAAGACTCTGATTGTGTTCAATTTTGCAACTGGGGCAAAGGTTTCTTCATAATCTATGCCATAAGTCTATGTGTACCCTTTCGCCACAAGTCTTGCCTTGTATCCCTCAATAGGTCCATCAACCTTGTGTTTTATGGTAAACACCCATCTACATCCGACAATCTTTTTTCCTCGTGGTAAAGTTTCCAGTGTCCAAGTCTGATTCTTCTCAAGAGATTTCATCTATTCCTTTATAGCTTGAACCCACTTAGGATCTTTAAATGCTTCAGCAACCTTGGTTGGGATATGAATAGCAGACAACTGATGCACAAAGGCCTTAAGTGGTTCAAACAGCTTCTCAATGGATACATGATTCGCAATTGGATACTTTGAAGTCTTGCCAATATAATGTGAATCACGATTTGGTGGCTTTATACGATTATGCCTGAAAGGTAATTGGTATCCAATAGATTTATCATATAAATTCCCAAGTGTAGTAGGAGTAGTTACCTCAAGGATATTCTCAGGAGATTGGTTTGTTGGTACAATTGAGTTAGAGGGGGGTCTTCGTCTTGTTGTTATGTATTGTCTATAGGTGTGGGACTCGGATCAGAAATATCTTCGCATGGATCATTGGTCAGGCGATTGATCGTTATGAATGGGCGATTGATCGCTTTTCGGCAGAGAGTAATCTCATGCTCCAGACTTGGGATAATCGATCATTTCTGTACAGAAGAGAATTTCTTCGTTTTCCAAGTTGCTCCAATTCTGCTCTTCACTTCGTATCTCCCTTTGAAGCGTAGAATTGGATGATGGGTCATGGAAGAACAACTCAGATTCCAGAAAGGTTACATCCAAAGTGACATAGGTACTTCGAGTAGGAGGGTGATAACAACGGTAGCCTTTCTGATGATTGGCATAACCCACACAAACACAACGAAGCGCACAGGGATCAAGTTTGTTATGTTGATTTTTGTAGAGATGAATGAAAGCCACACATCTAAAGATTTGGGGTGTGAGTACCAAAATAGAGGGCAGAGGTCTGTATTGCGCAAACACTTGTAAGTGAGTTTTAAAGGTCAAGACACCACAAGGCAGACGGTTGATAAGGTAAACTACAGTGACAATAACATCATCCTAGTGATGGCGATGAACATGAGCACCAATCAGAAGTGCTCGGGCGGTTTCAAGAAGATGTCGATTCTTTTGTTACACTATTTTGTTGCAGTGTCTGAGGACAAGTCGTCTCATGAATAATTCCATGTTGTTGGAAGTAAGTTCGAAAGTCATGATTGATAAATTCTCCACCATTGTTTGAGCGAAGAATCTGAATTTGAGCATTAAAGTGAGTTTTCATCTATTTGTGGAAGGACTAAAAACTAGAAAACACATCGTTTTTATTCTTCAGCAAATAAAGCCATGTCATCCACGTACAATCAAACTCAATTTTCTGCTACCTTAAAGGTGCTTCGTTCAGATAATGGTGGTGAATATGTTAATCAAGTTTTACACAGTTATTTTCAGGAACATGGAATTCTACATGAGACTACTTGTCCCTACACACCTCAATAGAATGGTGTGGCTGAAAGAAAGAATTGCTAAATTCTTGAAATTACTTATGCCAGTCTTATTGGTGCTTACATGAGCCCACAGTTCTGGGAAGAGGCGATCACCTCTACAGTTTATCTTTGATGATATGATCATGACTGGTGATGATTTTGATGAAATTGGCAAACTAAAAGGCTATTTAGCTTCTGAGTTTGATATGAAGGATCTTGGTGGATTAAAATATGTTTTGGGTATTGAGGTAACTCGTTCTAAAAATGAAATTTTCTTGTCACAAAATGTTCTTGATTTGCTAAAGGAAACAAGTATGCTTAGGTGTGAACCAATTGATATTCCTATAGAACAAAATCATGGTTTGGAAGAATGTCCAGATCAAGTTCCAACTGATAAAGGACGATATCAAAAGTTGGTTGGTCGTTTGATTTATTTGTCTCACACTAGACTTGATATTGCATATGCATTAAGTGTTGTAAGTAGGTTCATGCATAATCCAAGTGTACGACATATGGATGCAGTAGTCTGAATTTTGAGGTATTTGAAGTCTACACCGGGAAAATGTCTAATGTTCTTAAAGCATGGGCATGTAAAGGTTGTAGGGTATACGAACTTCGACTGGGCAGGAAAGAGGGGTAAGAGAAGATTGACGTCTGGTTATTTTAGGTTTGTATGAGGTAACTTAGTTACTTGGAGGAGTAAAAAGTAGAAGGTTGTCTCTTTGTCCAGTGCAGAGGCCGAGTATCGGGCTGTGGTGAAAGGTGTTTGTGAACTGCTATGGCTAAAAAGGCTTATGGGGGAGCTTGGTTTTCCCAATAAGGATACTATGAAGTTGTATTGTCATAATCAGTCAGCAATTAAGATTGCTGAAGATCTAGTTCAACATGATAGGACGAAACATGTAAAGATTAATTGGAACTTTATTTATGAGAAATTGGAAGAAAAGATTATTGAAGTTTCGAATGTTAGGACTGCTGAACAATTGGCGGATATGTTGACCAAGGCCGTATCAAATCAAGCCTTTACTGATTCACTTGTCAAGCTGGGCATCTGCAACATCTATGCACTATCTTGAGGGGGAGTGTTGCATGAATTATTATAAGAATTGTATACAATTATTACCTTTATTTGTAATTATAGGAATACCGGTTTGACCAAGATTGTATTTATTTTCATTTTCTTTATTGTATTTATTTCCTAGATATGCTTTTATTTTTATCACTATAAATACTTCCTTATGAGAAGAATAGAAATATACATAATTATTCATAATCCTAAATTCTATTTGAGTGCGTTTGCTAATTGTTCTTGGAATTACGAATTTGGACCTTGCATTGAGGACTAAAGAACCAATGCTGCCAGCAGAAGGAAGCACAGCTACACTACACAAAGATCATTTTGAGTTTTCATCGGTTTACCTTTTTCTTTTTTGGGTAGTGATCTCTATACTCATTTTAGTCTTGTGTATGGATTTTTGAAATTACAAATGTTTCACATAAACTTCAAAGAATACATATGATAAGATATATGAGCTCGACCAAAAAAACAAAGATAAGATATATGAGTAACTTAGTACCACATAGAAAGAATTCCTATAAAGCTCAAACTTAGTATCACATATAATGAACAATATTAAAACTCAATAGTAAATAATAATACAACTCCATAAAATATGATCCAAAAAAATACAACTCCATATTAAAATAATAAATAACATTAAATTGATTAAATTTATGATAGGACTTTTTTTTTAAGGGAAATTTATCTTAGGGAATATTAAAATAATAATATAAATGTTACATGTTGTAGTTTTTCTTCACAAACTCATTCGTAGCGTGTTGGATAAGTCTCAACGGGAGGAAGTGAATGGAAGGGGTCCCCTTGTGTGCACAAGTGCTTTTTCACAATCTGCTCTTTACGGTTTACAGTTTTACAATTTACCCCACATAGCTATACTTTCTGGTCTCTCACACCACCACCGTCCACCTCAATATCTTGACCCACATAAAAATACGATTAGATCTTTTTATCCTTATTGTCTCCCAAAATTGTTGTTTTTTTGTTAGACAGCGTTTTTAGCGGGGCACAGAAAACCCCCCCACCTTCTACATCATTTATGATTTTAGGCCTTTTGGTCATTCAAATTTAAAATACTTGCCTTTTGGAAGTAGAAATTCTTATTTTGCGTGTGTCATGTGTGTAAAATATCATTTTCAAAATCATACATGCAATATCATTTTCAAAATCATATTTGCAATATCGTTTTCAAAATCATAAAATATCACCTCATTGACAAGACAAAAGTTACAAGTGTCACTCCATAAGAAACACTTATATAAAACGGCATGGTATGTTACGTATGATAATTTTTTCACGTAATAGATTGTAATTGCCTGAAAATAATAAAAATACAATACTATTCTTGTTTCATACAAATTTTCCTGTCAAAATGCACTTCATGTTGATGTAGATTTTCCACATGAAACATCCCTTCATCAAAATGTCCCAACATCAAATTGCCAATTTAGTGGCACACGTTAAAATCATGGGTCCAAAAATAACTTTAATTAATTAAAGAAAGTGGACCGTATATCATCCCCTTATCTCGTTTCTTCTTTCTCTGATGGAATAATATCTCTCCACTGATTACTTGTCCAAATTGCGAGAGAGGAATGTGATTCGCATGCATCAAACGGTAATAAAATATTTGATAAAAACAATATTAAAATAAAAGGGTAATAAAATATGGCAATTTAATCGTACAAGGTATAATTAGCTTACGTGGTACGCGGGGAAGGAAGCATATCCCTCCACAGTGCACCGCCACACCATACAATCACAGCTCTCCCTCTCCCAAACTCCCCCTACATATATCCGTTGCCGTATACGTCCGCTTTACCCCAGCTAATTAAGCTCAAAACCCAAACACGAAGAAAGCAGAGTAGAGAGAGAGAGAGTGAGAGAGAGCAAAGACATGTCGTTTGGGGTGGAGTTAACGTCGTCTCCGGAGGGTCATGAGGATGCCAACAACGAACGGCTGGATTTGATTGATCCAACGGCTCCCAACTGGTCACTTCCCAGCGAGACTTTTCTCAGAGCAGCTGTGTCTCTCAAGGACCAGGTATGTTACATGTCGTATGTCGAGGTCAGCTTCGTAATTCAACACCTATCGTTGGTGAGATTTGAACTCAGAAATCGTTTCACCTCCTTTAATTTTTGGATTTTTATTTATTTATTTTTAAATTTCGGATGCAGGTGGTGCAGGCCACGTGGGAAGGAGGAGGGGATTCGGATTCGGGTTCGGGTCTGCGGACGGGTATGGTGTTAGATCCGACAGTGTATACGGGTTTGCTCGGTACGGCTTTTACGTGTTTGAGGTCTTACGAGGCAACCGGTAACCGGCAGGACTTGGTGCTGTCCACAGAGGTTGTCGACAAGTGCGCGACCGTCGAACGCGCGTCCACGAGGTAAATTGCGTTAAATGTTTTGTTACAGGTCTTGTCCGTTGTCAGTTGGGAGTTGGGGTTGGGTTTGTTATGGGACGTTGAGTTACTGAGCTGAAGTAATTACATTACATGTTCCTTCCCTCGGAAGTAGCAAGTCATGTTCCAAGGTTTTTCCTCTGCCAATTACATAGTCTTGCTTGTTGACCCAAAAAAAAAAACGTCTTGCTTTCTTTCAAATCATAATTTGGCATTTGTTCGTGTAGAAGCTTTTCCTTTTATGTTTTCGATGAATTATTTTTGTCTATATATCAAACTCTCATTTGAAGATGGAAACAAACAGTATCCATCTGCCTTAGATATTTGATGTTATTGTCATCCAACTGCCTTAGATTTTTGTTTCTTTTTTAATTATGCAAGGACATTATTTGTCAGCTAATATATGCAAGTTAGGTGATTCATTAAATTTTAGAAGAGGACCTTAGTTTTTTGCCGTAGATATACGGGAAATGCTAGCAAGATTTTCTCTAGTTTTTTTTTAATATACTCTAGTTTTTGGCCGTAGATATATGGGAAATGCTAGCAAGATTTTCTCTAATTTTTTTTAATATACTCTTCTTTTCAGCATGACATCTGTCACTTGCTTATCCTTATTAAATATATTAATAAATATTAATTAATTACACATAATATAATAAATTAAGTCTCTCTGTCTTCCTCCTTCCCCGTCAAGTCCCTCTCACTTTAATCATCAACCGCTCTCTTCCCACCCCACTTTTTAGGTAGTAATAAGTGAAGTGAGCACAATATGAAAGACCTTTAAAAACAGAAACTTAAATTCGTAAATTAAAAAACATGGAATTACCTTCTTCCCCTTTTTGAGGCAGGATATGCCAAGGATATTTTAGCTAATTTGTCTTTATTATTAATGGACATTCTTGGTTTATGCAGGCAAGTGACGTTTTTATGTGGTAGAGGAGGAGTTTACGCCATTGGAGCTGTAGTGGCCAATTTGATTGGCGACCATCGAAGGCGTGACTTGTATTTGAACCTTTTCCTTGAGGTATAGATGTCGATCTAATTCTCCACTTCATCTTAATATCTCTGTCGTTTTTTATTGAGTACAAGCGTTTGGGGGAGGAAGTTTTACACAAATATTCATTGGGTGTATGTGGGTTTCGAACCTCTGTTCGCATGGTGAAGGTGGAAGAGCTTAACCAACTGAACTATACCCCACTAGCATCTCTGTCGTTTTTTAGTACAACTTCTATTACCTATCTATTTATGGATTTTATAATATACAATAATGCTATTTGCCAACTTGTATTATAGGGATGGTCAACAATGTGGTCAATAAATATCGTACTAATAGACCTCTCATAATATCTTGGAGTATATTCTTACTAAAAAAATCTATCTTGGAATATCTTTGCTTTTTTTTTTTCCTCCTTTCTCTTTGGCCCGTTGGAAATATCAGGTCACCTGTTGACATGAGCTTACCACATTTCTGCCCCAGCTTACCACCTTGGTTTGATATTTATGCGCTTCCTACAATGACACTTTTTCTTATGATAAATATATGTAGGCGTATATTTCTTCAAAATTGAAGTTCCCGACTAGAAGTCTTTGCCTCTATGCGAAGGTTTTCAATATATTAATACTTGAAATGATGTTCGTATCAAGTTTTAAAATCTTTACATTCTACAAAGTCAAAAGATGTTGCTTGTACGGAAAATTAAACCAACTGTCTGTGCTAATACAAGCAACTTTCTATGGAAGCTTATCCGCACCCTGACCTGTGTTTTAATAAAAACACAGGTGAGTTTATGTGTTTGTGTCTGTGCCGGGGCAAACTTTTCCTGTTTTTGGATCAGCTCCTTCTCCATCCTAGAGATGGAGTGGATTGTTTTCCCCTCTTCCTGTAGATCAAAGTTTCGAATTTTTTCTCCCAGGACACAACGAGTGACAAAATAAGTAATGCTACAATATGGTTGAACGTAGTGAGCAAAATTGCTCTCATTAGGATCAGTTTGCAAGATGTCAGGGACTTACATTAACAACTAATGTAGTTAGCACCTCCCTCAAAATTATCTTTACTTTAAAACTTGTATGGTTGATAATGGCCAGTCAGTTGGGTTGGATGGTTCAATGTATCTGCTCTAAATTTTGTTTTGGTCGAACCTTTAAAGCAGGAAGATTAGGTGCCGGTTTATATAATACTTATTTGGTTGATCATGTATAGGTAGCACAAGAGAAGGCCCTCTCAGTTGGGCCAGAGGAAGGTGGTTTTGGAATGTCATATGATCTTCTACATGGGAGAGCTGGTTTTTTATGGGCAGCTTTGTTCATAAACAAGTATCTTGGACAAGAGAAGGTGCCAAGTGATCTTCTAATGCCTGTGGTGGATGCTGTGTTGGCTGGAGGTAGGGCAGGTGCATCTGATAACCCTTCCTGCCCACTCATGTACAGGTGGCATGGGACAAGGTATTTAGGGGCAGCCAATGGCCTGGCTGGAATTTTGCAAGTCCTACTTCACTTCCCACTTTCTAAAGAGGATGCAGAGGATGTGAAGGCAACTCTCAGATATATGATGGCTAATAGGTTCCCTCATAGTGGAAACTACCCTTCAAGTGAAGGGAACCCTAGAGACAAGTTTGTGCATTGGTCTCATGGTGCAGCTGGCATGGCCATAACCCTGTGCAAGGCATCAGAGGTTGGTTGCCTCTCCTGCACAAATTTACTTTTCCTAATGCACTAATGCTGGAGGGATTACATGATATAATTAATCAGATAAAGTGACCGTTGGTTGGTTAATTGGTAGTTTAATTATAATACTGAGTGAATGTGGTCAGAAGATATGATCCCTTTAATTTTCCTTTAGCAAGGCTTCAAAGTATGGAGGTCCATTCATTGCCCTCAATTGTATACAATGAATTGAGAATTTATGTTATGCTGCTTGGCCTTTTCTTCTGAATCCAAAATCCTCGAAGTTTGCTAGCACAAAATGGTCCATGTATGTGTGTATTTCTTGTTTGTCTGTCTGTCTACTAATCTAGACGAATTAATGGCTGCTTTTCTCTTTTCTTCTTTAGGTGTTTCCAGGAGACAGGGAATTTCGCGATGCTGCGATAGAAGCAGGAGAAGTTGTGTGGAAGAATGGCTTGCTGAAGAAGGTAGGACTTGCTGATGGTGTGGCTGGGAATGCCTATGCCTTCCTTTCTCTCTACCGTCTGACCGGAGAAACCATATATGAAGGGAGAGCAAAGGCATTCGCAAGCTTCTTGTATCACAATGGTAGAGAACTTGTGACTGTGGGGGACACTCATGGGGCTGAACATGCCTATTCCCTTTTTCAAGGACTTGCCGGAACAGCTTGCCTCTTGTTTGATCTGCACGTGCCCGAAAACGCCAGGTTCCCAGGTTATGAACTGTAGGAAATTGAGGAAACTTTATCTGCGAATTAAATCTTCTTATTATGAGATGAAGTGGAAAAATGTTAGTATATGATCGTATCCTAACATGTATATATATTTTAGTGTGCACTTAAGTGAGCAGTTGTAATCTTAAATTCCATAATATATAGTGGAAAAATGAGATTGTTGGTCCCAAACACACCAGGTTTGATTGCCCCTTGTGTCTCGAAGTCAACCGGCAGAAATATATTGGTTATGGATGGGTTTGTTTGTATGATGAAATTAGAATACTCTGGTAGCTGGATAGGGATAAATAAAGCCCAAACTATTGAAAGGGGTCATGATGCGAAGCAAATTTTAATTAAGAGTTGTTTGCAATTGCTTGTTATGTGCAAGTGTTGAAGGATCATGCCTCCACCAACCTAATATATGTTTCTATCCAGAATCACTCCCAAATGAGTCGTAAATAACAATTCTCATAACAAAAAACAAAATTTCGGACTCATTAAACATCTCAATGTTTAGAGAAAAGGTGAGAACGAAAATCAAACATCTCAATGTTTTTGAGCTTCCCACAACAACTATTTCCACAATCTTGATAGGAAAAATCAGTATTGACCACAAGTAATTAGTGAAATAAACTCACAGTAAATGACCAAACAAAACTATATATGATAACAGAATAAATAAAAGAAATAAGAACAATAACAATGACAAACTGAATCAGTGACTGGTTAGAGCACCTCCACCCCAAAGAGCACTTCCACCTATTTTTTCAATGCAAAGGGTAAGTGCTGTTACTATTCACGTGAATAGTAGCAGCCATTGCAAAAGGTTGTGGTGTTTTCACCCGTTGCCATTGCAACTACTATTCACATGAGATATTAGGAGAGGAATTTATATAGAGTTTTGGTGTGGGAAGTGAAGAATATGAGTAAGTATTTATTAAAAAAAAAATCTGAAATTCTTAAAAAAAAAATTTAAATTTTTTTTGGTTGCTGACATCAGCAAACCCAGGCTAGAAGTCAGGCAGGTTTGGCCTACAGGCTGCCCCAATCTCATTGGGCCCACGACTTGCCAGGGCAAGTTTGGCCCACTTGAAGGACTCGATTGGGCTTGGACTCTGTGATCGGTGCATAATTACATATCTTTTTGTACCCTTCTAACTTATGATTTGGTTATGTTTTTGAGTTAAACTTGTGCTTTTAATAAGTTTTGTGTTTGTTTCAGTGTAATAAGCTTGAGACTCATTTAATGCATTTTGGAGACAAATTAGCCCAAAACAGTGTCTGCAGATCATTCAATTTCACGGATTAACCTGTACTTGCTCAAGAAGAACCATATAATGAGCCATACATCATTGGAAAGATACGGAAGTCTAGTTTCTGTACCATTTTACGGTTCATGATTCTGAGTCTTCTAGAGGAAGTTATACATGATTTAGTAGATCAAGGTCAAAATTCGGCAGCATCTGCGTTACTGGGCCACAAATGACATTTGAAGGTCTTCCCAATTTTTCCTTGAGTTGGGCTGCATATGCTTGGAAAGATAAGACAAAGGGCTTGAAGATCCATATTTTTCCAGAATTTTATGAATGTATTAACAAGCCCAAAACAAGCCCAAAAGAAGAGTGCAATGCATAGTCATGCATGACATATGTATGATGAAGTGCACTATCTAGTGGGAGTTGTTGGTGAAGTGCACTAGCCAAAAGAATGAGTTTCTAATTGCAAGTGCTATCTAATGGGAGTTGTTGGTGAAGAGCACTAGCCAAAAGAATGGGTTTCTAATTACAAAAGCTATCTAGTGGGAGTTGTTGGTGAAGTGTGGGAGTTGTTGGTGAAGTGCACTAGCCAAAAGATGAGTTTTTAATTACAAGTGCTTTTGGCATAAACCATATTCAATTCATATATTCCCCTTCCATTCTCCCTATAAATAGCACTCCAATTCTAAACACAAGATCATTCACAATTCATCTCATTCACTTCATCCTTCCATAAACACTCCATTCATCCCTAAAACACCAAAAATAGCTCCAACAAGCCTCCATTCCAATTCCCTACGAATTTCCTCTTTCTTTTCCATCACCACTCACCCAAACTCATCCCAAATCACCTCTTTTGTTGCCATACTCTAGATGTGAAGAATCTCTTGGAGCAGCATTAGATGTGGAGAAGCACTTGGAGAAGCCTTGGACACCACAAACAACTTCATAAATGAGTTTTTCTACTCTTGTTGCATTCATTATGTTTTCTCATTTCTGTTTAAGTTTCATTTCCATTATGAGTAGCTAAATTGATAACTAGGGCTTCGATATAACCTAACATGAATATTCTGGGTTTATAAGTTAAAGTTTTGAGTTTCAAGTTTGATTCATGATTCATGTTCTTATTCATTATGCTTATCAGTTAATATGCTTGTTTAGATGATTGATCACCATTAGAACTTGTTTATTAGCTATCTTGGTTTAAATAAAAAGTAGACACCATGCTTTGATTCGAATTGAACTACGAATAAGAAAAGTATGTATGGACATTCGAAAACAGGGATTAGATACATGCTTGGTTGTTTAAATTGTTCTTCTATGCTTAATGGGTTCCTAATACTTAATTTAGGTTAGACAACAAATTATCAAGTTAGGGAATTAGGAACACAAGGTTAAGACCAGACACCATGGCCTAATCATACTTTAGCTAGAATCAATCTTTGAATCCGAATTAGACTTGTCACTTAACTAATTTATAACCCAGAATTGAATTGTTATGGTGAATCGAATGCCCTAGTCTCCCAATCTATTTTCCAACCTACAAACTTACTCTTTGTTACATTTGCTCACTTTGCTTTTGTTTAAAACTTCGTTTTGCCTCATTTGTTCAACAATTACAATCACTCTTGCTTTAAATTCTATTTTAGACTTAACCTCCTACTTTCTTGAATTTGGTAATCTAAGTACATAACTAATATTAATTTCTCAGTCCTCGTGGGTACGACCTCGTACTTGTCTTGCTATACTACTAATTGGCCCGTACAATTGCGAGTTACATTTTTAACAAACACTCTGTCCTACCTGGGCTGGAGTCTATTGGTGGAGTTGCTCAAAGGGCAAAGACAAGGCAAAGGTAAGGCAAGGTTTATCACTATTCATGTGAATAGTGGCAGCCCTACCTTTTTTGGTTCCACCCCAAAAGGTAAGGGCAATGACAATACCTATTCATTTTAATTTATTTTCTATTTTTTATACTTAAACCATTAATTTTGATAAGCTTTTCGAATAAGATTTTCGGTTGTCACATGTCATTATTTATTATAAAATTCACACTAAAATTTTAGATAACATTTTCAGATAAAATTTTCGAATTAAATTTTTGGATAAGATTTTCGGTTGTCACGTGTCCATATTTATTATAAAATTCACATCTCACTCATCATACAATTGAAATACCCCCGGTCCTCATAGTCTGACTCAATCATTGGAGGAGGTGGTTCCACCGGATCACGATGTGGGGGAGTATTTTCCTTCAAAGGACGTAATAGTGCCATTATTTCCGACACGGAATGCACCATTGGAACCGACTAGAGGCATTGTTCACTTGAGGAGCCATGTGTAATGGTTTTCCTCTCTTTTTTGTTTTGCCTTGAATAATCTATTAAAAAACTGAAATTGGAAATGCAAGAAATATAAATTTAAAAAAAGACATTAAGTTGAATAAAATGGCAATTATTTTTCTTATACCTCGTTGCCAAGATTTTGACCTCTTCGAACGTTTGTCCATGACCCTCCGGCTTTGATGGAAGAGGCCATTTGCATTTTTGCACAAATGGAATTTTGTAGCAGAAAATTTGGTATAGAAAGTGAAAAATATTGGAATGAGATGAATTTGTATGAAGATTTGGTGTGGAAAGTGAATAATATTGGTAGGTATTTATAGAAAAAAATTTCCAGAATTTTTTGATATTTTTTACAAATTATTTATTATTATTTATTTCAATTTTTTTAAACCAAAAATTGGACAACCGTTGGATTAGATAAGATTTTTGAATCGGAGGCTCCAGGAGAAGCCACGTGGCTTGTAGCTGTTAGTTTCTGTGGGTTGGTGGGTTAGCGCTGACATCAACAGCCTTCGGGCAACAGCCCAATCCATTTTTGCTTGTGGGCTTGCCTGGGCTGGTGGGTCCCACACCTTGACTGGACTTGACTGCGCGCGCTGGAGGGTGGCTTTGTGGCCTGGGGATGCCATTTGCCCTGGTTTGGGCTTGCACTGGAGGTGCTTTTATGTAGATAGAGGCTTGCATATGTCGCCCATTCTGAGTGCTTGAAGTTCAATAGACGTCTATCTCCCAGGACTCAACTCTCATTTGCTTTCAAACTCCCAACAAATCTTAGATTTGGTGTGCAAGAATACACAAGAATTTTATCTCTCTTTTTGGTATAGGTTTTCATCAGTCTTAATCAGCGGTTAATTTGACATGAAATGTCATTCATATCACCAGTGAAAAAGATATTGCATTCTTTCTTCCTTGATAGGGATATATGATTATATGCACCTCCCTTGTATACTGCTAACAGAAAAAGAGGGTTTCCACATCTCTGCATGCACATATATAGCTGGCTGCTGTGCATTATTTAGACAGCTTGTGCTAGAAAACAAAAAACAAAACATGTCTTTAAAGTTAAAACGCCAAAAACACTTGGGTGTAGCAAGCGTGAGCGTCCAATAATTGAAGCTATTAAATCGAGCAAGATTAGATCCAAATGATGAGCAATCAAGATTAATTATATGATGAGAGGGCTTGGAGAGGCATGTTGTTGACGTGAAGTGTGGGCCAAAGTTGTCGAAAAGCGAGAGGTTAGTGATGGCTGTACGCACAGGTGTTTGATGTTGGAGGGAAAACAGCTTTTCGAGGGATAAGAATGTGGATTGTTATAAGAAAACACTTCCAAACATATAAGCGAATTGAAATAGGAACTCGATTGTAGAGGTATTATGTTATGAACCACTTGAATTATAAATTTTCTTGCAATCCAATTAAGTCAGATTTAGAGATCTATCACATCGGATATGATTGTTTTTCTCCTTAGAATCATGAGTTCGGATGAATTTTGATTTTAATATTTTGATAAGGTGTTTTATAATCACGTTACATGTACGTCCAGAGGTGGATTAACATGTACATATTAAAAGTTGGCACATGTTCATCGTAACAAAATTATGTTGTACGAGAAATTCTAACATTTGACATCTCAAAATTGGTGGGTGCGATTACTTTTTCAAAGGCTGGACCCTTGTATTTTGGTATGATGTGACATAAATCATCTCATTCTACGACAACCACACAGAAGAATCGCTCTTACCTCATAACCAACTTACAATTTGGACCACTAGCTCAATAAGGGCAAGATGTAAGGGAATCGTTAGAAGTTTTTGGTATCTGAAATTATTAGACTTTGAAGCATGCTAATTTGTTTTAATATTTAAAGGCATGTTTGCCGTTGCCCACACCGTAAGGCAATCACTTTTTTTTTTTTTTGGTCAACTACGGCAATCACTATTGCAAGTGCTAATTCAGCTGATCAGTCTCCTATCGAAATCGAATTTCTATTTCTGAATATGGGAAACATTTTTAAACGTTTCCAAATGAAAGAGAAAAACAAAACTTCTAAGTTTGCCGTTTTAATTAGTTATGGCAAGAACTTTCACAATTCTTCTTCTTTTTATATTTGGGTTGCTTTTTGTTTGTTTCTTCTCTGAGTGTGGACTTATGCATTGAATTGCATGAATCTTTCAAGCAAAAGAATCATTGCACGTGGTTTATTTTTATATATAAAAATTAAATCTGTTTAAAAGCACTTCAAATATTTGAGCTTAGAGTTTCTAATAAATTGTAACCATTCATTTCTTAGGTCATAATTGAAAGATTATCTTCGTAAAAATTCACTTAAATCAGGGAGCATTTAGTTATCAACAGTAACAAAATAAATAGACAAAAATAACATTTTTCAATAAATATGAAAATATTCACGATAATAATAATAGTGTTATAAATATATGGAAGGGTTATTTATTAAAATGGTCCTTAAACTTATACCCGAGTTGCATTTTGGTCCTTAAACTAAATTATTCGTTCAAATGGTCTACCAACTCTTTATTAATTTGGGCTTTGGTCCTATTATTACATTATGTCAATATTGTCACAAATATAAGGGAAAAACAGTCCAGTTAAATAAATAGTAGATAAATTAAAAACTAAAAGTCAAAACAAACAAAAAAATCCCATTTCCTAACTCCCAGCCTCTAGCCTCCAGCCCAATAACCTCATTGCGCCAGCGCCCCATTTTCTCTCCCCCACAACCTATCCTCTCTTCCCTTCCCTCCATGAGAGAGAGAGAGAGAGAGAGAGAGAGAGAGAGAGAGAGAGAGAGAGAGAGAGAGAGAGAGAGAGAGAGGTGGTTCGTTAGGTTTTTTTTTTGGGGTTATTTTTTGTTGTTTTTTTTATTCTTTTATAGTTTTTAATTAATTTTAAAAATAAAGGAAATTTTATATTAATTTTTAATCATATATATTAATTTTTTAGTTGTCAAAAGTCTTATTTACCCTCACAAATGTTGCATGTGCTGCTCATACGACTAAATTTAACAAAAATGTAACGGTATGACCAATGCTCTAATTAATGGTAAATTACTCAAATGGTCCTCAAACTTATACTTGATTTACATTTTGATCCCTCAACTAAATTATTCATTCAAATGATCCATCAACTCTATATTATTCGCTTCAATGGTCCTACCGTCTAATTTTCTGTTAGATCTAACCTAATTTTAGGATAAATAATGACCAATTTGCCCTCATATTTAACGAAAATATTGACAGAATGTAACGGTAGGACCAATGGAGTGAACAATATAGAGTTTATGGACCATTTGAATAATTTAGTTGATGGACCAAAATGCAACTAGGGTATAAGTTTGATGACCATTTCAGTAAATAACCCATATATGGAATATGGATGACCACCATATCATCCATTACCTCCAGCTTTTAATGAGTTGTAACCTATGTTATTACTATTAATATTATAATTAGTACTCTTTAACCTACAATTTATGAGTTGATTTCTTATGGTTGTAAGCCTATAAATCGGTGCTTATCAAAGATGAACGATACAAGTTGATAGGGCAAATTCTATTGTCCTTCTTTTCTCTTTTCTCTCTACAATTTCCCTCTAATTTTATAATACATAGCTAATTAAGGGATTTCCGATTTAGGTGAATTTTATAAGGATGATCCTTTTTTGAGGATATAAGAATGAACAATTCCAATACTGAGATTACATTATAGAGTATGCCAAATTAATTGGTTAGTGTTTATCAATTTATTAACTAGTGTTGGGGTCTTTTTCATCCGAAGGCTCATTCGGGCTTGTTGATCCTTGGATTGCCATAAAGTGATGAATGAACACTTCGTTGCCCCTTTGTCTGAATTAGCGAGAACTAGACCCAAAGTATCCCGAGGGAGAAGCAAGTCCCAAGGGAGTACTTTGTTCTTCTTCCAGCGGCTACGTGTTTTGTGTTGACGTTTCCGGCAGCTCGATGAACAGTTGAAGATGACTTGCTGATGTTGATATGAGATTATATGAGCCTGGCATGAGAGCTTTGAGTGTGGGAGCTAAAGACCCACAAGTTTAGCAAATGAGAATGCATGTGCTTGGCTTGGTGTTGGATATGTTTGAGTTTGATGTGATAATTTGTTGTTTGTGGCTATGGCTATTGGGATTTAAGAGTTTCAAGAGAAGGAGGATGGAAGGAAAAGCTTGAGGTTTGAAGGCTATGGTGTTTAAAGCTTGGAAGGAAGGAAAGGCTTGGAGCTAGGTGATGCTTTATGGGAGTTGATGGCTGCTGGGATGCTTGCAGCAACCGAGTGAAGGAGTGTTGGCTGAAGAAAAAATTAGAAGTTGCTGGAATGCTTGCAGTAGCTAAAGAAAGGTGAGTTTTCATGGTTGTTGAGAAGCTTGCAACAACCAAGATGAGATTTTTTGGTTGAGTAATGCCTCCCAATTTATAGAAGGTGAAGGCTCTCCTTTATTTCCAATAGGTAAAAAGAGGTGCTGGAACCAGCTTATTTCCAATGGTTAAAAGGAAGCACTAGGCCATGCTATTTTCCAACAGATAAAGCTAGGTATTGGAAAATGACTATTTCCTATGGGTAAAAGGAAGTGTTGGAAGTGGCTTGTTTCCAGTGGGTAATATGAAGTACTGGAAAAGGCTTGTTTCCAACGGGTAAAGCTAGGCTTTTGGAAAATGATTATTTCCTATGGGTAAAAGGAAATGCTTGAAAAATATCTCATTTACTCACCCACATTGGAGAACTCTAAGTAATGGGCTTGGACTTTGGTGCTCCCAAGTAGCTAACCCAAAGTCTCCATTATCCAAGAGCTTCCGTGGGCCTTGTGAACCTCCGTAACCTTCCACACCACAATCCCTCATGCAAGTCCCGTAAACCACATGACTTGGGTTCATGTGAGCTTGGTAGGTGATTGGCATAAGAAAAATGTATTATTGATTTGGCATGGCATGTACACTATTTATATATTTATTTAATAAATTAATTCCCAAAATACAGCTTGAATTAACGCATGACCAACATTATATGTTATATTGGGCTTTGAATGTCTTTGGGCTTCCCGTGACTTTTTTGGGCCTCAACAACTAGTTAGCGATTGAATGCTATTGCATCTTGTACAACAAACAAACAAAATCCTTGAATTTATAGTACATGAGTTAGACTTAAAGTGACGTAGTATATCAAGACAAATTAATATATAATTTACTTCTTTTCATAAACATGCGGCTAAAAAATGAAAGTATATAGCATCCATTAATATGGTTAATAAAATTAGAGAAACATAATTTCCTTCAATTCAATCCCATGAAAATGAAAACCAGAAGGTATGTTTATGTTGGAAGGATGTTCTTATTTAAATAAATAAAAAAATTACATTTCGATATTTAATCATAGGTTTTCAAGTTCTCTTTTAAGAATTATCCCGATTAGTTCAATTGCAAAAATTTTAAGTTTTTGAGTATTTGATGTATTTTTGCTTTTATACATTTGAGGAGATGATCAAGTAGTTTTCAATTTGAATGATTTTTTCAAAGTATAACCCCATATAAATATTAAAAATAGACGAATTTGATCGTTGAGTTAGATTTTGAAGTAGCCTATCAAGATAGATGCATTTGGTTTGAAATAAATACATGCTTTCAAAGCGCCATAATTAATACCAATATTGTTTTTGGAGTGCTGCTATTTCTACTCATGTCTTATTTCCTCATTCACCTTATCTTCCCACCCACCTTGTAAATTTTAAAAATACCCTTTAATTAATACCTCTCTCTCTCTCTCTCTCTCTCTCTCTCTCTCTCTCTCTCTCTCTCTCTCTCTCTCTCTCTCTCTCTCTCTCTCTCCCCACGACTTCACCACTATACCCACAATATATGAGCATGGCTTGGCTTCTTAAGATTAAGGAGGAATTCCTCCTCAATTTGAAGGAGTCAAGCCTTTTCCATTTGAATCTACCAAGTATGAAAATTTATTGGCAATTGATGCATCTTATTTTCCATCTCATAACAACCAAGTGGTTAATTCACAATTTCTAATATTCCAGAATGTTTTTTAAGTTGAATCAGAGAACCCAATGTGTTATATTCAGAGAGACGGCCCAGCAACCCACTACTAGCAACACCGATATTGTCCCCAACTTAACCACCTACAAAGCTCAGTAGATGTGGGGTTTTATTACGAAAGGTCTCGGTGATGTTAGTAGTAGAACCATTCATTATATGTTGTATTTTATTTAGTCAAGTTTCCAATATGGTACTTATATTCTTCAACACGCCCCTTAACGTGGGACCACCACATAGTGGGCCACACGTGGAGCCAAGTCAGGCCCAATCAATCAACTCGCTTTGATATCATGTTAAATTTCAGAGAGACGGGCCATCAGCCCACTACTAGTAACGCTGATATTGTTCCCAACTTAACCACCGACAAAACCCAGTAGGCGTGGAGTTTTACCACAAAAGGCCTCGGTGATATTAGTAGTGAAACCATTCATTATATGTTGTATTTTATTTATTCAAGTTTCCAATGTGAGATTTTATATTCTTCAACACGCCTTCCCATGTGGGAGCACCACATAGTGGGCCACACGTGGAGTCAAGTCCACATTGGAGTCCAACATTCAAGCCTAACATGTGAACACCATGTATTGGGTAAGGGTAAACATTCAAGTCCAACATGTTCACACCACATATTGGGTAAGGGTAAATGACCAATTAAGGCCCAATCAATCAACCTATCTTGATACCATGTTAAATTTCAGAGAGATGGGCATGTGGCCCAATACTAGCAACACTGATATTTGATCGGTGAATAATTACATATCTTTTTGTACCCTTCTAACTTATGATTTGGTTATGTTTTTGAGTTAAACTTGTGTTTTTAATAAGTTTTTGATCGGTGCATAATTCTATATCTTTTTGTAGCACTCTACCCTATTGTTTGCTTATGTTTTTAAGTAAAACTTGTGCTTTTAACCTCTTTTGTGTTTGTCATTCAGTTCATTGAGCTCTAGGTAATACTTGGGACATTTGGAGTAAAATGGTGAAAACAATGTGTAAAAACGGAAGACTGAGTTACAAATTCATTTCGGACTTATCTTCTTCGTCCGAACTTAGATTGGCCCAAATAACATGTGGATCGAAAGATAAGAGTCTGAACATGAGGATGGGCTGCTCACATACATGAATTGAGTAAGGGAAGTCCAATCCGTCGGCCTGATGAGTTCACAATTGAAAATATGCAAAGTGGTGCAAAAACGTGCAGACTGAGTTAGCAACTTACTTCGGCCTTAACTTCTTTGTCCGAACTTGGATTGGCCCAAGTAATATGTGGTTGGAAAGATGAGAGTCTGAACTTCAAGATGGACTACTCTAACGTATCAATTGAGTAAGACGACCCTAATTCGTGAGCCCATCAAAATGCACAGGAATGCAACCTCCAGCTGTTGAGTCAAGGCTTCATCAGCCACATGGGGAGACAAAGCTTCATCAACCACATGGGCAGCTCAGAAATGGGTGTGCTTCATCAGCCACATGGGAGACAAAGCTACATCAACCACATAGGCAGCTCAGAAATGGGTGTGCTTCATCAGCCACATGTTGAGCCATGTGCTTCATCAGCCACATGGGGAGACAAGGCTTCATCAGCCACATGGGGAGACAAAGCTTCATCAACCTAATGGGCAGCTCAGAAATAGGTGTGCTTCATCAGCCACATGGGAGACAAATCAGATAGGAACCTAATGGGCAGCTCAGAAATGGGTGTGCTTCATCAGCCACATGGGAGACAAAGAGCCATGTGCTTCAAAAGCCACACATGGAACCATATGGGCAGCTCAGAAATAGGTGTGCTTGATCAGCCAAAGGGGAGCTTCACACTCTATAAATAGAGAGCTTCACACTCATTCAAACATATCACACTCCATTCAGCCTAGAATTCTCTTCAGCCATCCTCTAACACTTCCATCCTTCCCCAAACACTCCATTCTATCCAAAATCACCAAAACAGCTCCAGCAAGCCTCCCTTCCATTTCCCTACGAATTTCCTCTTCCTCTGCCATCACCACTCACCCAAACTCATCCCAAATCACCTCTTTAGTTGCCATACTCTAGATGTGAGGAAGCTCTTGGAGCAGCACAAGACTTGGAGAAGCACTTGGAGAAGCCTTGGACACCACAAGTAACTTCAGAAATGGGTTTTTCCACTCTTATTGCATTCATTATGTTTTCTCATTTCTGTTTAAGTTTCATTTCCAGTATGAGTAGCTAAATTCATAACTAGGGCTTCGATGTAACCTAACATGAATATTCTGGGTTTATAAGTTGAAGATTTGAGTTTCAAGTTTGATTCATGATTCATGTTCTTATACATTATGCTTATCAGTTAATATGCTTGTTTGGATGATTGATCACCATTAGAACTTGTATATTAGCTATCTTGGTTTGAATCAAGAGTAGACACCATGCTTTGATTCGAATTGAACTATGAATAAGAAAAGTATGTAGGGACTTTCAACAACAGGAATTAGATACATGCTTGGTTGTTTAAATTGTTCTTCTATGCTTAATGGGTTCCTAATGCTTAATTGAGGTTAGACAACAAATAATCAAGTTAGGGAATTAGGAACACAAGGTTAGGACCAAACACCATGGCTTAATCATACTTTAGCAAGAATCAATCTTTGAATCCGAATTAGACTTGTCACTTGACTCCTTATAACCCAGAATTGAATTGTATGGTGAATCGAATGCCCTAGTCTCCCAATCTGTTTTCCAGCCCACAACATTCTTTACTACATTTGCTCACTTTGCTTTTATTTACAATTTCGTTGCTTCATTTGTTCAACAACTACAATCACTCTTGCTTTAAATTCTGTTTTAGACTTAACTTCTTACTTTCTTGAATTTGGTAATCTAAGCACATAACTAGTTTTAACTTCTCAGTCCTCGTGGGTACGACCTCGTACTTGTCTTGCTATACTACTAATTGGCCCGTACAATTGCGAGTTAACATTTCTAACAACAAATTTTGGCGCCGTTGCCGGGGATTGAATGAAAGTTCTTCCCTGGTTATGTGCCCAAGGTTACCCTATTCTTTTTAGAAGTACTAACTAACTTAAATTCTTTTCTGTTTCAGGTAGTTTATGTCTCGAAATCCCTTCCTTGAACAAGTGAGGTCTTCATTCGAACGTTCAAGATCTTTGAACGCAGGGCCATCATCTTTGCAACCAAGCCGGGTGATCTCTGAAATTCAGAATCGTCTAGAAAGAGAGTTGGCAACTGCAAAAGAGCAAGCCATTGCCACATTTGAAGGTCTTGCTATCCACACTGACCTCCCAGGTTCTTCACCTTCCAATTCGGAATCAAGTTCAGACCAAGAAGAAGAAGAAGAAATGGCTGCCAATAACGATGACAACCGAGCTTTGGAAGATTATGCTCAACCGGTTATACCAAATTCACCTTCATGCATCTTGCTGTCTACTGAAGCTAGAAACTATGATCTCAAATCTTCACATTTTCACATGCTTCCTTCTTTTTATGGTTTACCTAACGAAGATCCATTAGCCCATATTAAGGAATTTTACAATGTTGTGAGTGGTTTACCTTTGCAGGGAGTGAGTGAAGCAAATCTGAGGATGAGGGCTTTTCCTTATACATTGAAAGATAAAGCAAAGGGTTGGCTAATGACTTTAGCACCTGGTTCACTCACCACTTGGGATGCCGTAGCTAAGAAATTTTTGGAGAAGTTTTTCTCTACTCAAAAGACAGCTACTCTGAGAGGGCAAATCTTCAACTATAAACAAGATGATGGAGAACCTTTCAATGAATGTTGGGAGCGTTTCAAGGGCCTGTTGCTGCAATGTCCACATCATGGGTTACCTCTTTACTTACAAATGCAAATTTTTTATGATGGACTAACCCAAACATGTCAATCAACTGTGGATAATGCAGCAGGTGGAGCTTTGAAGAAGAAAAATGCTCAAGAGTCATATAATATCTATGAAATGTTGGGATCTAATGCTCAACACAAAGATACAAGAGGTAAACGAGTTGGAATGTATGAAATAAGTTCTAATAATGATCTTGCCTTGCAGGTGGCTAGTTTGGAAAAGAAGCTCGATTCTATGCTCAATATGGTGCCTAAGATAGCTGAGGTGTGTGCCATCTGCAACATACCAGGTCATCCTACTTATCAATGCTCAGCAAGTGAGGCGTATCCCGAATTCGTTCAAGAGCAGGTGAATCTCATGAATTCTTACAATCAGAGGCCGAGGAATGACCCGTTCTCTAATACATATAACCCTGGTTGGAGAGATCATCCCAATTTCTCATGGAAGAATAACAATCAATTTCAAAACTTCCAACCAAAGCCTGCCACTACGCTTGAAGATACTGTCAAAATGCTAGCTCAGAACACCGTTCAATTCCAGCAAACTACCAATAGTACTCTCCAACAACATTCAGCTGCTCTAACCAAAATGGAGACACAATTAGGTCAGATTGCTGATGCTTTGAGTCAAAGAGAACCCGGGAAATTTCCAAGCCAACCGGTGATACTTCAAAGGAACCAAGAGCAGGCCAAAGCGGTCATAACACTTAGAAGTGGTAAGGTTATTAATGGAGTTGGCAATGAAGTTACTAATGAATCTGATCATGTGAATGCAGGTCCCACTCAAGAAGAGAATGAGAAATCAAATGACGATCCAAGTAATGCCACTTTTTCGTATGAAGCTCCAAGTCTTCACAAGGCAGAAAAACCTTACACTCCTCCAATCCCATTTCCTGGAAGACTTGCCAAAAGCAAGCAGGATAAGTCATTTAAAGAAATTTTCGATATTTTAAGTAAAGTAAATGTTAATTTACCTTTGCTTGATGTCATTAGGAATATGCCAGCATATGGGAAATTTTTCAAGGAGCTAAACACTTACAAGAGGAAGTATGGACCTAATGAGAAGGTGATGGTGTCTGAAAATGTGAGTGCTGTGCTTCAAAGAAAACTCCCACCCAAACTCAAGGATCCGGGCAGTTTTTCTATCAATATCACCATTGGAGGCAAGCTAGTTGAAAAGGCCATGCTTGACTTGGGAGCTAGCATCAACTTAATGCCCTATTCCGTGTACCTTCAATTAGGTTTGGGGGAGTTGAAGGCAACAACTATGTCATTGCAACTTGCTGATCGATCGGTGAAATATCCAAGAGGTATAGTGGAAGATATCTTAGTTCAAGTTGACAAACTCATTTTGCCTGCTGATTTTGTAGTGTTGGACATGGAAGAAGCTCCTATACATGATCGTGAGTTACCCATTTTGCTTGGGAGACCCTTTATGGCCACAGCAAAGACCATCATAGATGTGCAAAATGGTCTCCTCACCATGACTGTGCTAGGAGAAACGGTACAATTCAAAGTGTTTGAATCTCTTTCTCACCCTAGTAGTTCATTTGATTGTTGTTCGATTGATGTGCTTGACTCACTTGTTTTCTCTGAGTTTTTGCTAGCACAGTCCAATGATCCATTACAATATGTTTTGAGTCAATCTCAGAACGACTTTGATGAAGAAGTGCTCATAGAGATAGTGGCTGCTTTGGAAGCCTTAAAACCTTATCCCTCCACATTCTCGCCTCTTATAGAGCCATTAGGACCATCCACACATCTGATCCCTTCTGTTGTTAAACCTCCAGAACTTGAGCTTAAACCACTTCCGTCACATCTAAAATACGCTTACCTAGCTGAGTTTGAAACTCTCCCAGTTATCATAGCATCTGACCTCACCTCTTTGGAAGAAGATAAGCTAATTAGAGTGCTAAAAGAGTTCAAATCAACCATTGGTTGGTCTATTGCAGATATCAAGGGAATAAGCCCTACCATGTGCATGCATCGAATTTTATTGGAGGAGGGAGCAAAACCAACTCGAGAACCACAAAGGAGGCTCAATCCAAATATGAAGGAAGTAGTGAGAGCTGAAGTGTTGAAGTTGCTAGATGTGGGGGTCATATACCCGATTTCCGATAGCAAATGGGTCAGCGCTATTCACGTAGTGCCTAAGAGGAGGGGAATCACGGTGGTAAAAAATGAGCATAAAGAGCTTGTTGAAACAAGACCTGCAACTAGTTGGCGTGTTTGCACCGATTACAGGAAGTTGAATTCTGACACTAGAAAAGATTATTTTCCTATGCCTTTTATTGATCAAATGCTTGAGCGATTAGCTGGTCACACATATTATTGTTTTCTTGATGGATATTCAGGTTATAATCAAATTGTGATTGCTCCGGAAGATCAAGAGAAGACTACATTCACTTGTTCTTTTGGCACTTTTGCATATAGGAGGATGCCTTTTGGCCTTTGCAATGCCCCCGCAACATTCCAAAGATGTATGCTGGCAATCTTTTCAGATATGATCGAGAGATTTATTGAGGTATTCATGGACGATTTTTCAGTTTTTGGTTCTTCTTTTGATAATTGTCTTAATCATCTCTCTCTAGTGCTTCAAAGATGTCAGGAAACAAATTTGATTCTCAATTGGGAAAAGTGTCAATTTATGGTGAAACGAGGTGTGGTGTTAGGGCATGTAATATCCAGCAAGGGTATTGAAGTTGACAAAGCAAAAATTGACATCATCTCAAATATGGCAGCCCCTGCTTCAGTGAAGGGAGTGAGAAGCTTTCTAGGACATGCTGGTTTTTATCGTCGTTTCATTAAGGATTTTTCCAAGATCACTCGTCCATTGTGCAATCTTTTGGCCAAGGATGTCGTATTTCAATTTGATAAAGATTGTGTAAATGCATTTAATACTTTGAAACGTGAACTAACCTCTGCTCCTATCATTATGGCACCAGATTGGTCTTTGCCTTTTGAGCTAATGTGTGATGCATCTGACTATGCTATTGGTGCTGTTTTAGGACAAAGGGTGAATAAGCTGCCCCACGTGATTTACTATGCAAGTCGGACATTAAACGATGCGCAACTCAATTACTCTACAACTGAGAAGGAGTTGCTGGCTGTTATCTTTGCTTTAGAGAAATTTCGTTCATATCTTGTTGGGTCTAAAGTTATTGTTTACTCTGATCATGCAGCTCTTAGGTTTTTGTTGACCAAGAAAGATGCTAAACCACGTTTGATCAGATGGATACTCTTGCTGCAAGAGTTTGACCTAGAAATTCGAGACAAGAAAGGGAGTGAAAATGTTGTTGCTGATCACTTGTCACGCCTTGTTGATGAAAACCATGGAGATGGAAAAATTTTGCCTCTCAACGAATCATTCCCGGATGAGCAACTCTTTGTCATTCAAGATAAAGAGCCATGGTACGCTGATTTTGTCAATTATCTTGCTTCTGGTGTCATTAGAGATGATTTGACTTTTCAGGAGAGGAAGAAGTTCTTTTCAATGGTGAAACACTACATGTGGGATGAACCCTATTTGTTCAAGTATTGCCCTGACCAGATCATTCGAAGATGTGTTCCAGAGAATGAGCAGCAAAGCATACTAACATTCAGCCATGCATTGGCATGCGGAGGTCATTTCAGTGCCAAAAAGACAGCTTTAAAGGTTTTGCAATCTGGTTTCTTTTGGCCTACATTGTTTAAAGATGCTTTTTTTTGCTCTAAGTGTGATAGGTGTCAGAAAATGGGGAACATCAGTCGCAGGATGAAATGCCATTAAACAACATTTTAGTGGTAGAGCTGTTTGATGTGTGGGGAATTGACTTCATGGGACCATTCCCATCTTCTTTTGGATACATATACATACTAGTGGCAGTGGATTATGTATCAAAATGGGTTGAGGCAACAGCTACAAGAACTAATGATCACAAAGTTGTTTTGAATTTTCTCAGAGATATGATTTTCACTAGGTTTGGAACTCCGAGAGCTATCATTAGCGATGGTGGCAGTCACTTCTGCAACAAACCTTTCGAGGCACTAATGAAGAAATACAACATCACACATAGAGTGGCAACTCCATACCATCCTCAAACCTCCGGACAAGTGGAAATCAGCAATAGAGAAATAAAGAACATCTTGATGAAAACCGTCAGCCCTACAAGGAAGGATTGGTCACTAAGGTTGAATGATGCACTTTGGGCATATCGAACAGCATACAAGACCCCAATTGGAATGAGCCCCTATCGACTAGTGTTTGGAAAGGCATGTCATCTGCCAATGGAGCTAGAGCACCGTGCATATTGGGCCATAAAGAAGTTTAATTTCGATCTCAAAGAAGCTGGTACAGTGAGGAAGCTCCAACTCAATGAGTTGGAAGAGCTCAGAAATGAATCATATGAGAATGCAAGGATCTACAAAGATCGAACCAAGCTCTACCATGACAAAGCAATTCTTAGGAAGGAATTTCAACCAGGTATGAAAGTACTTTTGTATGACTCACGTTTGAGATTGTTTCCAGGTAAATTGAAGTCTAGATGGGTTGGGCCATTCAAAGTGCTTCAAGTATTTCCCCATGGAGCTATGGAGATAGAAAACCTCAAGAATGGCACCCGTTTTAAGGTCAATGGACAGCGTTTGAAGCCTTATTTGGAGAATGTTTCTCAGGAGCAGGTTTATGCAGTTATAGATTCTCTCGAGTTTATGACGAGTTAGACACACCACCATGTCTTGCCCAGACATTAAATAAAGCGCTTCCTAGGAGGCAACCTAGCTGAGTTTGTGTTCTTTTCCTTGATTTGTTTTAGTTTTCAGTTTTTACTTTATTTCTTTCCATGCATATTGTGCCATTCATTTCTATTTCATTGCATTGCATCCATTCCATGCATATTGTGGTAGAGTTAAGTTTGTGTGAGCTTTGTTTTGATTAGTATAATTTTGTTCAAAGTTTGCAAGCCTATAAAAAAAAAGATTTTGTTTTTTCATATGAGTTGACTTATGGTAACTCCAATGAGCACCTTGGTTAATACAGTGTCTAGGAGTTCTATAGGCGACACCTTGGGTGTCTAAGAAGTTTTGGGTTTTAAGCAGGACCATTGTGACCTCTCCAAACTTCCCGGATCCCCTGGCTGTGTTTTCTGAGGTTCTTAATTGGTAATCTGTGAGTCACTTGTATATTTGTGTTTTTTTTAAAAAAAAAAAAATTTTAAAATTAAATTAAATTTTTTTTTTCTTTTCTCTTTCTTTTTCTTATTATTTGAAGTTTCGGTTTTTCGTATGTAAATGTTTACCTAGCCGTCCTCTAACCCTGAACATCTCAGCCCCCTCTTCTTCCCGAACCAAACCTTCTCCAAATTGTTGCTTATTGTAGATCTCGTCAATGGAGAGACTCCAAGAGGCAGTCGGTCGAAAGCTCAAGGAGGAGGAGTCCGAATTGAGCATGGTGAAGGTGCCTAGCCCAATGGTTTTGTTGAACTCACTGCCAGCTATCCCACCAGAAGATCCTTTGGGTAAGGATACCATTGTACAACGGGTGTTTGAGGTGATTGAGGTGCTCGTGGTAGTGTTTGCCATGGATCCCTCAGCAGTTACCATAGATGCCTTTCTGTTTCAAAGAGGTAGGGTGATAGAGAAAATTGAAGACATGATTCCAAATTGGAATCTGAATTGTGGATTGGAAGAAATGCAGCTTGCAGCACTGGCACGTTGTCTGGATAATTGGAGGGAATATCTGCTAGATAGGAGGTTTGTGGCAAGAACTGTTGTGGTGAGCAGTCACATGTATTGTACAGGTAACATTCGAGACGAGTTTGGCATCTACTTAAGTATGCTTGACGAGTTTCACTTCCAATTAGTGTACATGACCACAAGGCTCCGAGACATCGTGGAGCAGATGGATGAGTTGATAATAGATGGAGCCCAGTATGATTCTTCTGTTTCAGACCCTTCGGAAAGTGAGTCAGAAGAAGAGCCATGGGTGAGCTCAGCCATCGATAGCATTTTGAGAAATGCTATGTTTGAAGGATGAACCGTGCAGTGCCAGGTTACCCTTAATCCCTATTTTGTCTTCTTATATGTTTTCACATTGGGGGCAATGTTCAATTCAGGTCTGGGGGGGGGAGGTTTTCAATTTTTGTTCATTTGATTTGTGTTTCCAATTTTCGTTCGGTGTTTTTATTTTTTTTATTTTAAGAAGGTCATACAATCAATGCTATGGAGCGGCCATTTCGATTTCATATGAGACATATTACACTTCACAAAGCGGTAGCTCTTAGAATTCTGGTGAATAAAGTACCATGCTCAGATTCTTGAAGGAGAATAGTGGAGACTACCCTAGTGAGCTATTTCGAGCCTAATTGCTTTTCTTGAGAGGGTTTAAGTGTTTCTATTCCTCATCTCTACTTATTTTCTTCAATTCACTCTAAATGATCTCATTGTTCCATTTTGATCGAATGCTAAGGATGATCTCTTTGCAGATATCAGGTGCATGCTCTCACTCATGAGTGAACTCATTGAAGTGATGCTAGGCTATGCATGTTCTAACCAATAAATAAAGCCTCATGTCCTACCCATGTGTGTTGCCATCAACCCTTTGAAGCCAACACTTAGCCTTTTCTTCATCACCCACAATATTTCCTTACCCTTTTCCACCCTATTTTGGCCATACCCTATAACTTGGGATATGCCATGGCATATGAAGACAAGGATGAAGGTTAAGCTCTACATCAACAAAAGAGGTGGCGTGTACCGATGAAATATGTGCTCAAAGTTCAAGAAAAAAATGAAAGAAAAAAAAAAAAGAAAAAAAATGAAGCATAAAAAAAAAATAAAAAAAATAAATCATGGACGCCTTTGTGAAGTAAATTTGAAGAGCCAAGCCTTATAACATGATAAAAGCCTTGGTATGTCTCAAGTTCTAGTATTTCCTTCCCTTTCTTTCATAACCCTAACCTTAGCCTTTCATTACAACCTTGTGAAAGACCTAGCTGATCTTTGAGGATGTATTCATGAGTGCTGGTATGTATGTGTGTATCTCTATTCTTAGTATTTGATTCCCTTCATGAGATCTAACCAAATATTGTGCTTCTATTTCAATACTCATTTTGTTTGTTGAGAGAATAAAACCATAGGTTCTGAGTGATCGAGTACTATATGTGAGAATTAGAGTTGAAGCATGTTCTCCCTTCAAGAATTGAGTATGTTTACTTTGAAGCCGTGTGCCTTTGAGCTATAGCTTCCATTGTACACACTTATTGATCATCTATCTTGGCAACTCTATGGGTGTTGAAGGTATGACTAAAGTTTTCTTTCATTTTCATGAGTTGTTTTCAAAGTCAGTTTTCTAACCTTTTGTTTTGTAGAGTCAATAAGCGTTTGTGGGTATCGTTTCTGTTAAACCCTCAGGAGACACAACTCCTCCTACTAGGGATGCCTAGAGGTTTAAAGGCTTGTTGCATACGCTCAATGCAATCGAGTTATCTACGAAAAGTGGTCTAGTTTTGTTTTTATCTTTGTTTTCATTTTGTTTACTCGAGGACTAGTAAAATCTAGGTTTGGGGGTATTTGATCGGTGCATAATTCTATATCTTTTTGTAGCACTCTACCCTATTGTTTGCTTATGTTTTTAAGTAAAACTTGTGCTTTTAACCTCTTTTGTGTTTTGTCATTCAGTTCATTGAGCTCTAGGTAATACTTGGGACATTTGGAGTAAAATGGTGAAAACAATGTGTAAAAACGGAAGACTGAGTTACAAATTCATTTCGGACTTATCTTCTTCGTCCGAACTTAGATTGGCCCAAATAACATGTGGATCGAAAGATAAGAGTCTGAACATGAGGATGGGCTGCTCACATACATGAATTGAGTAAGGGAAGTCCAATCCGTCGGCCTGATGAGTTCACAATTGAAAATATGCAAAGTGGTGCAAAAAACGTGCAGACTGAGTTAGAACTTACTTCGGCCTTAACTTCTTTGTCCGAACTTGGATTGGCCCAAGTAATATGTTGGTTGGAAAGATGAGAGTCTGAACTTCAAGATGGACTACTCTAACGTATCAATTGTAGAGTAAGACGACCCTAATTCGTGAGCCATCAAAATGCACAGGAATGCAACCTCCAGCTGTTGAGTCAAGCTTCATCAGCCACATGGGGAGACAAAGCTTCATCAAACCACATGGGCAGCTCAGAAATGGGTGTGCTTCATCAGCCACATGGGAGACAAAGCTACATCAACCACATAGGCAGCTCAGAAATGGGTGTGCTTCATCAGCCACATGTTGAGCCATGTGCTTCATCAGCCACATGGGGGACATCACACATGGGGAGACAAGCTTCATCAGCCACATGGGGAGACAAAGCTTCATCAACCTAATGGGCAGCTCAGAAATAGGTGTGCTTCATCAGCCACATGGGAGACAAATCAGATAGGAACCTAATGGGCAGCTCAGAAATGGGTGTGCTTCATCAGCCACATGGGAGACAAAGAGCCATGTGCTTCAAAAGCCACACATGGAACCATATGGGCAGCTCAGAAATAGGTGTGCTTGATCAGCCAAAGGGGAGCTTCACACTCTATAAATAGAGAGCTTCACACTCATTCAAACATATCACACTCCATTCAGCCTAGAATTCTCTTCAGCCATCCTCTAACACTTCCATCCTTCCCCAAACACTCCATTCTATCCAAAATCACCAAAACAGCTCCAGCAAGCCTCCCTTCCATTTCCCTACGAATTTCCTCTTCCTCTGCCATCACCACTCACCCAAACTCATCCCAAATCACCTCT
Source organism: Prunus salicina (assembly GCA_020226455.1). Lineage (NCBI taxonomy): Eukaryota > Viridiplantae > Streptophyta > Magnoliopsida > Rosales > Rosaceae > Prunus > Prunus salicina. Next base: position 14,141,507 of record CM035342.1, read on the forward strand.
TTAGTTGCCATACTCTAGATGTGAGGAAGCTCTTGGAGCAGCACAGACTTGGAGAAGCACTTGGAGAAGCCTTGGACACCACAAGTAACTTCAGAAATGGGTTTTTCCACTCTTATTGCATTCATTATGTTTTCTCATTTCTGTTTAAGTTTCATTTCCAGTATGAGTAGCTAAATTCATAACTAGGGCTTCGATGTAACCTAACATGAATATTCTGGGTTTATAAGTTGAAGATTTGAGTTTCAAGTTTGATTCATGATTCATGTTCTTATACATTATGCTTATCAGTTAATATGCTTGTTTGGATGATTGATCACCATTAGAACTTGTATATTAGCTATCTTGGTTTGAATCAAGAGTAGACACCATGCTTTGATTCGAATTGAACTATGAATAAGAAAAGTATGTAGGGACTTTCAACAACAGGAATTAGATACATGCTTGGTTGTTTAAATTGTTCTTCTATGCTTAATGGGTTCCTAATGCTTAATTGAGGTTAGACAAAAATAATCAAGTTAGGGAATTAGGAACACAAGGTTAGGACCAAACACCATGGCTTAATCATACTTTAGCAAGAATCAATCTTTGAATCCGAATTAGACTTGTCACTTGACTCCTTATAACCCAGAATTGAATTGTATGGTGAATCGAATGCCCTAGTCTCCCAATCTGTTTTCCAGCCCACAACATTCTTTACTACATTTGCTCACTTTGCTTTTATTTACAATTTCGTTGCTTCATTTGTTCAACAACTACAATCACTCTTGCTTTAAATTCTGTTTTAGACTTAACTTCTTACTTTCTTGAATTTGGTAATCTAAGCACATAACTAGTTTTAACTTCTCAGTCCTCGTGGGTACGACCTCGTACTTGTCTTGCTATACTACTAATTGGCCCGTACAATTGCGAGTTAACATTTCTAACAACAGTTTTGTGTTTGTTTCAGTGTAATAAGCTTGAGACTCATTAAATGCATTTTGGAGATAAATTAGCCCAAAACGGTGTCTGCATATCATTCAATTTCACGGATTAACCTGTACTTGCTCAAGAAGAACCAGATAATGAGCCATACATCATTGGAAAGATACGGAAGTTTAGTTTCCATACCATTTTACGGTTCATGATTCTGAGTCTTCTAGAGGAAGTTATACATGATTTAGTAGATCAAGGTCAAAATTCGGCAGCATCTGCGTTACTGGGCCACAAATGACATTTGAAGGTCTTCCCAATTTTTCCTTGAGTTGGGCTGCATATGCTTGGAAAGATAAGACAAAGGGCTTGAAGATCCATATTTTTCCAGAATTTTATGAATGTATTAACAAGCCCAAAACGAACCCAAAAGAAGAGTGCAATGCATTGTCATGCATGACATATGCATGATGAAATGCACTATCTAGTGGGATTTGTTGGTGAAGAGCATTAGCCAAAAAGATGAGTTTCTAATTGCAAGTGCTATCTAGTGGGAGTTGTTGGTGAAGTGCACTAGCCAAAAGGACGAGTTTTTAATTACAAGTGCTATTGGCATAGACCATATTTAATTTAGAATTTCAACTCCCCTAAGCCTATAAATAGTGAGTTCTCCAAACTTGTAAACACACCCCAAGGGGGGGAGCTCTCAAACATTTCTCTAGAGCTCCCATCCCTTCTCTTCCTTCTCTCCCTTCTCTTAGTTTTCCTTTCTAGTTCTCAATTGTTGTAATAAAATCCTTTTGCTAAATGTTTCTGAGTTTTTCTTAACTTTCCATTGCTATGTAAATTCTTTTCTTTAGCAATTCAAGTTTGAGTAGTTTCCAAGTTTCAATTATGGTTTTTTGTTCTTATTCATTATGCTTATAAGTTAATATGCTAGTTTGAATGATTGATCACCATTAAGGCTTGCATGTTAGCTATCTTGGTTTGAATTAAGAGTAGACACCATGCTTTAATTCGAATTGAACTATGAATAGGAAGAGTATGTATGGATATTCGACAACAGGGATTAGATACATGCTTGGTTGTTTAAAATGTTTTTCTATGCTTAATGGGTTCCTAATGCTTAATTTAGGTTAGACAACAAATGATCAAGTTAGGGAATTAGGAACACAAGGTTAGGACCAGACACCATGGCTTAATCATACTTTAGCTAGAATCAATCCGTTAATCTAAGTTGAACTTGGGAACTTATTCGCTTGAGTTAATTTCTATTCTTTCTTTCTTGTTTGATTTATTTTCTTTCTTTTTTTTTCATTTCTGTTTTGTACAGGGAATTGAATTAAATCAATCTATCATCAATCCTCGTGGGATCGACCTCGCACTTACATATGCTAAACTATCAATGGCTCGTGCATTTGCGAGTATCACAAGTTGAGGATGCAGCTGAATCTATTTTGGTGCAGCTGAATCGACGCAACAATATTGTACCCAACTTAACCATCTACAAAGCCCAATAGATTTGTAGTTTTATCACAAAAGGCCTCGGTTATCATTTTTTCTTTCATTTTTTGTTCAATTTTTATAAGACCTAGCAGTGTTAAATTGAGGTTTTGTTCAATTCATCGCAGTGTTAAATGGGAAGGTGTCGGTTAAGGCTTTGTTGGTGAGGGGTTTTGTTCAATGGGATCCAAGGATTAAAATATCGGCCGTGCAGATAATATCGGGCCTCCAATTTATGGATATTTCGGGGGATATATCGTTATCGTTTTAGCTATCGTGAAAAAATCAACAAAAATGACAGATATAGGCATTGAAACACATAATTTTGGTGTAAAACTTTCATAGATGTTATGTACATTATCAATGAATGTATTGAACAAATAAAACTCAAAATTTACTAATAATAAGATATACATATGATGAAATATAAGTTGTATGTAATGCGCATAAATGAAAAGTTTGAAAATAAAATGTTAATTAGAATGAATAAACCATGCATAAATCTATAGTTTGTTTAAACATCGCATTACAATTTAGATAAGTGTCCATCTACATAAATGAAGAGCTCCTATGAGGTTCAAACAATGAGGAACAACCATCTAGATTCATACAATAGTCATACCAAGTCATGTAACCCGAGCAGTTTGTAAGCCATGTTTGAACATAGTGCACATAGTTCTCTCTTGAGCTCTCTATTGTCTTCCCATATATGGGATAGTTAGGATTAACCAACTAGTAGGTCCATAATCTTTTTTATCATCTTGAGCTCCATAACTAGTTCTACTATAATCGGACATGACATAACTATAAGCATCATAAGATTCATTTGAGTTAGTACTAGGTCTAGTTTATATGCTCATAGATCCAAAATTGATCACCATGTCCTCTTCAGATGGATTGGAGGTATGTGGGCAGTGGACTATACATAGATTCTTCATATGAATAAATTATAGGGTTTTGGGCAAGGATTAGTTATTTTTGGGTTTCAATTTGCTTCAATTGCCTTCAAAACTTCTGAATTTTTTTTGGATTTTGTTATGGATATCGGGAAATATCGGGGATATTGGGAAATATCAGGGATATCAGCAAAATATCTGGAATATCGCACTTATCGGGGATATATCATTGATACAAAGGAAGATATGGCCTTACCCCTAATATCGGTGTCAACAGTTGAAAATATAGATATATCGGTGTATCGGCCGATATTTCAATCCTTGATAGGATCATGTTTGGCATTAGGGATGAAGTAGGCAGTAAGTGGTTATTTAATTGTTTGGCTGTAGATGCAATAGTTTATATTCGACTTTAATAAAAGATTCTTCTTTTTTCTTGGAAAAAAAAAAAGAGTAAACATGTGTTAAAATCTTAAATATGAGACTGAGGGGCTTAGAAATAATTTTACAAAAGATTAAATTTATATTTAAAATTTTGAATATAAGGTGGGTGGGAAATGAAAGGTGGGTGGAGAAATGGAAATAAAGCACTCTATTTTTGTTGTATGCAATCTGACCGCGTTGTTTCAAATTCCAAGAAGGATGAAATCCAGGCAACATCCCCAAAGAAATGTGTGGGGGCCCACTATCAAATTGCACAGACATATCCCACTGTCCTCCCTCTCCACCGTCCACGTCATCTTTTGGTCCTACCTTCTGTCACTTATCCTCTCCCCTCGTAAACCCAAGGAATTGTTCCCTCCACCCAAAATAAATGCTCTCTTACTCGCTGAGCGTACCCAAAATATTTACCCGCCAAACTTACGCTAACAGCTGCCATTAGCATCTCTAAAACGACACGTCGTAGTCTTGCAACCGCGAGTACGACCGACTAACACATTCGAGAGCACGACAACAGAGACAGTGGTCGGTCACAACTTGGTCATGTCTGCTGGAGATCGTAACCACTCAAAAATCGGCACGTGGAATTGCTGCGCTTCTCGTTTCTTATGTTCCACGAAGACTTTTTAGACAGTCCACTGGAGCGTAGGAGGAGGGGATATAACCAAGCTTAACGAATAAGCTTTACATCTTTTTGCATTGCTGCCAATTCAGAATTAAAGGCCTTGAAAAACCCATGAAGATGCTTCACGCAAGCAAGTAGACAAGGGCAGATAATTTATACACAATTTAGAGAGAGAGAGAGAGAGAGAGAGAGAGAGAGAGAGGGAGAGGGCGGGGGGAGAGAGAGAGAGAGAGAGAGAGAGAGAGAGAGAGATTGTTGCTATAGCAATGGAGCGCTTTGAGATATTGAAGGATATTGGGTCTGGGAATTTTGGGGTTGCAAAACTGGTTAAGGACAAATGGAGTGGGGAGCTCTATGCTGTGAAGTTTATTGAAAGAGGGCTGAAGGTAACATATGCATCTTTCATTTTTTTCTCTTTCATATTTTGATTCTTGGATCTCTTTTTTTTTTTCCCATTAATCTTGAAGGTGAGATTTTATCATCTGGATTTTGGTTTTTTTTTTTTTTTTTTTTTTTTTTTTTTTTTTTCACGGAGGTACTAATTTGAAACATTCTTCTGTGTTTACAGATTGATGAGCATGTACAAAGGGAGATTATGAACCACAGGTCCTTGAAGCATCCCAATATAATAAGATTTAAAGAGGTATGACTCTGAGTTTTAATGAAATAGTTCTATTCGTATCTCAATGAGAAAAGGCTCTGCAAAGCTACGTTAGTGGTCTGCAACTTGCAAGAACTCTTAGAGAATCAGACACTACTTTTTGTCAATAACAGAACATGCTTTTCTATCTCCACTTGTTTTAAAGACTCTACCCTTTTCCTCCATTATCTTGGCATTGGAACCGGGCTGGCTACAGTGAAAAATTGATGCTTATATAGTTGGTTTTCAATGAGTAATTTCAAGGGGTTTAGCATATTCGAAATCAGATGAGTTTTTTCCTTATTTATTTGACTGTATGTCTGTTAACTTTTGCAGGTCTTGTTAACACCAACCGACTTGGCCATTGTCATGGAATATGCAGCTGGAGGAGAACTTTTTGAAAGAATATGCACTGCTGGTAGATTCAGTGAGGACGAGGTAAAAATTAGAACAAATTCAATGCTAAAAGAATATCCAGCTTATATATATATATATATATACTCTTCCTTGATTTCCTGATACTTTACATGGGTATCTGTAGGCAAGATATTTCTTTCAACAGCTGATTTCAGGAGTCAGTTACTGCCACTCAATGGTAAAAACCTCAACCCATCAAAATCATAATTAAAGTTTTCTTTGTTGTAATTATCTCCAATCTTGACCTTCCATCCATCCCTTACTGATTTTGTATGTTTTCTATTGCAGCAAATTTGCCACAGAGATCTTAAATTGGAGAACACACTTCTAGATGGAAGCTCAGCACCACGTCTCAAAATTTGCGATTTTGGTTATTCCAAGGCAATTAACTACTTCATTTACAGTACATTCAGGCCCGTTTGATAACTGTTTCAGTTTTCATTTTTTGGTGTGTTAATTCAATTTCAATTACTTAATTTCTTTTTTGTTGCATCTTATAGTCATCTGTGTTGCATTCCCAACCCAAATCAACTGTTGGAACACCGGCCTACATTGCACCAGAGGTCCTGTCAAGAAAAGAGTATGATGGGAAGGTAAGTTTACTCATCTTTGTTGGCCTGTTTTTTATGTTCGGTTTTTGGTCTTGTCCTTATCATTTTGGGGCCAACTATTTGGTCACCTAACATCATGTCTTCACACTTTTTTTGTTCTCTGAGAATCTCAGATTGCGGATGTTTGGTCATGTGGGGTTACTTTGTATGTGATGCTTGTGGGTGCTTATCCCTTTGAAGATCCAGAAGATCCGAGAAACTTCAGGAAAACACTCCAGGTATGTATCATTGTGGTATTTGTACCATTTTAGTTTTGCCTCTTGCTATGACTTTTAATGTTGTGGCCTAACATCTATAATTTGCTAATGCCTTATTTCAGCGGATTCTTAGTGTCCACTACTCCATTCCTGACTATGTACGCGTTTCCATGGAATGTAGACATCTCCTTTCTCGAATTTTCGTTGCTAACCCCGAAAAGGTATAATTCCTTACACTTACAGCCCTCGTTGCACACATGATTGATTGCTAGTTGTTGATGGTTCATGCTTAGAAAGAAAACCCTTTTTTCACTTTTTTGAGTTTTTATACTTTATACACTTTATTTTGATTCTTTGACAATAGTCGTCAATAGATGTAGACGGCTGACAACCGTGCCTAGAACGAAAACCATTTTTCACTTTTTTGAGTGTTTATACTTTAAGTCCTTATTTTGATTCGGTGACAATAGCTATCGATATGTATGTGTGATTGATTCTCAATCGTTAAATTTGATGCAGAGAATAACCATCCCAGAAATAAAGCAGCACCCCTGGTTTCTGAAAAATATACCAGTAGAATTCATGGAAGAAAACAACCTGCAAAGCAGTAATCAAAACCATGAACAACAATCATCCCAGAGCATTGAAGAGATTTTAGCAATAATTCAAGACGCTCGAAAAGCTGCAAACGGTGCCAAAATTGGCGGGCTTTTACTGGGAAGTATGGATCTTGATGAGATAGATGATGCTGACATAGATGACATAGAGACAAGTGGTGATTTTGTTTGTGCATTATGAGTGCCAAGTTCATATCACATACAGCTTTGCACTTTGCAGCTGCAGGCCAAATGCCATTTCCAAAAAGCAGTTGGAGATAAGGCATTTTTTTCTTCTTCTTCTTTTTCATGTGATGTTGGGGAATCAAACTGTCTCTTTTAAAGAGTGATGGTTATTCTTATTTCCCCTTGCTTGGAAGCTTGCTGTCTTAGTCTCTGTGTGAAGTGGCATTATTTCCAGTATAGGGTTTTTATTGGCTGTTGCTTCTCATATTTGTAATTTGCAAAATTCTCATAATGTTCAGCTTCTTTTTATAATCTTACCTGATTAAGATAAATCTTTCTCAGTCACAAAACTGCACATTTTGAATTTCTGTTGGGCTGTGACATAAGCATAAAGTGATCGGTGATAAAATATTAGTATAATTCCATCAACCGGATCCAGTTTAACCGCAAAAGATTGATATTATATGCATCAATCTTCACGGCGGATTTTGTAGCTAGTTTAGGTCATGCTCTCTCAAACCCTTCCCGTTTGTGGAAGAATGGGGTTCTTTTGTCTGTTGCAAACTCCTTTTACTTTGACTTTTTAGGGCCTCCGTGTCCGAGAGGGTTTCTCTTGTAATTTCCCTTTTCCACGTGAAACTAAAGTAAAATTTAAAAAAATTGCAAAAGATTAGGACGATAACGTAAATATAATATTAATAAAACTACAGAAAGGATACATATAATATCAATATCTTCATAGTGGACAGCATCATATGTTCATATTTAGCATTGCAATGGTTAGTTGCTCGTGCTAATTGGAGCCTGCTCATACAGTGCACAATTAATTAATTGGCACTAATATGTTTTTTTTAATTATTTAAGTTCAGATCCTCCACAATAAATGTCTGCTGTTGGATAGTCTAATAGTTAATTCAAAATTTCAAGGATAGGTCAGAGTTGAGTGGTATTTTATTGTGTAAAATTACTTGTTTTAGTGTCTTCTAACACGATAATGTAATTGTTTGCTCAATTTCTTTTGGGTTAGTGAATAACAAGTCTCTTAAGGTGACTTGGTCTGAGCCATGTTCATATATGAGTTTTTGTTGATTCTTCAATCAAATCATTATCCCGAAATTTCCCTCTAAAATTTATCTTTTCTGAAATTTAGTTTAATTTTATCTCGAATTTAAAAGATTTTGTTGCAATATGTCGTTGGGAAAAATAAGGATTAATAAGAGTCAATTAATAGCTCTAATTGTCCCAAAACCAAGCCTTTTCCACCATTGTGCAATTAAAATAGGCAAACAAACAATGTGAGGCTAAACTTTGCCTACATCAATAAACCCAAATAAAGAGAGGAAAGCATTACAAAAAGTAGAAACCCAAACTAAATGTAGCTCATCACCCACAAATAAAGCACAAGGGCCAAACATCAAGATACAAAACAAAAAAAAAATAGGTTTTCTCTTGTGAAATTCTCTCTAATTTGCTTTTCTGATGAATGATTTTGAAATGCAAACAGTGGCTTTCGTAGGTCCCAATGGGCTAAGAAAACATTTCCACCCCATGTTCATCCTTGCGTTGGTTTTGTAGCCATTCATGCATTAACCTCCTCATTCTATGGTTTTTCTTACCTTTTAAATTTGTCTTTTCCATTAAAGCAAGGATAGCCTATGTCTCCCCCTCCCGACTTAGGTATCATGCATGTTGCCATTATGTATAGCTCATACTCTGTCGTTTGGTAAAGATTGTCACTGTATCCGAATTGTTGTTATCAATATGAATGTTCTCAAGGTGTAGTTTTTTGGAATATAACACATCACATGTTCAGTCGTAGCGCATATCAATGTGCTTCGAAGTCTGGTGAAAACTCGAGTTTTTTCTTGGGTTGAGTCATTAGGCTATCTCTAATTTACGAGGCCAAATTCAAAATATCCCAAATTTTAGCCTAATTTCTCTCTCAGTTCAAGAAAATTAAGGGGTCAAAATTTGGGAAAACCCAAATTTAGGGCCAAATACCAATCCAGCTATTGCCTGGATTGGAATTTTTTCGGTGGAGCCTATTAACAGCTGATGCAGGCCATGTGCAAAGTAGCTGTGAAAAGGGTCCATGTTGCTATTGCTGAAGACCTTCTTATGCCACATGTCGCGTGCATGTGATGTAGTCGTTGGAATCCAACGTTACAATTCAAACAACTCTTTTTTAAATATATATATTTTTTATTTCATTAGTAACCCAAATCAATAATTTAGATTAAATTCAAGCTATTTTAACGGTAAAATAAAGATCCAACTGTCAAAATATTATTTTATATTAATTTAAATCAGATCCAACCTCAAAACTCATTGTAGGGGTCTTTTTGTTTCAGCAACCTGACGAATGAGCTTGGGCTACCGTAAGAAGAAAACGAACAAAAATTCCCCAAGTGCCTGAGTTCAGAAACCAGGCTCCCAAAAGAGTTTTTGAAGAGCTTGATGCGACTCTAGAAAAACACTCTCAGGTTCTTTTCACCAATAGCCAAGAAGACATAATAAGTTGATAAGTTGAGTAGCTTGTGGCATGGGAGTTAAGCTTTCACAAGTTTATAAATTAGAGAGAGAGAGAAGTGTGAGTTTCTTACAGAGAATAAAGGGTTAAAATGGAACAGAGGAAGATTAGGGAGATTTCTTTCTTAGAGAAAGGAGAGAACAAACAAGGAAGAAGATTGGGTGGCTTGAGTAAATTCTCAGTTGCTTGACAAAGATTGGTCATGCCTTAGATGGTGATTTTGTTGGGTAGAAGAAGGTCCCTTTTATAGGCACAAAGAATCCCTAATTTTGTCTAACCTCATTCTTCCTTTTTCTTTGCTTCTTTCCATTCAATCCTATTTGGTGAAATTTTCCTATCCAAGGCGCCTAGGTAAGGAGCCCTTTGTGGTTCCAAGGTTTTGGCACAGCTGGTCTTCTCCATAAGGGTGAAGCGTCTCCTACTTTCTTCCTGGTTTTCCTACGGGAGCTAACAGAGGAAAGAAAAATGGGTAGAGTCTTTTGTCCAATGGGTATTCATCTTTCCTTCCTGGATTTCCTTTGGTCCTTGTCATGGCTCTTCGTTGACCATCTTGGAATTCTGACGAGGGTGAAGCACGATGCCAGATTTTCCTACAAGTTGCTGGGCTGGGCTTGTGCGTACAATATTGGTTTATTAACATATTATTTCCAGCGCCTAATGGCTTTTCGTCAAGTTGCTGGAAACGCCTTTTAATTTTGGGCATTTTATTGATGCTAGCTTTGTCTAAGTGCTATGGCAAACTACTAGATATCCTCCTAAGGCATTGGATCATTTTCTCCCCTCTCTCATGCTAACCCATGTGTTTGGGCTCAAGAAATTGGCTTGAGTTTTGGGGCTCCCAAGCAACCCAAAACTTCCATTTCTTGGCTCATGAAAGCTCGTTACCATCCATACCACAACCCACTTAAGTAAGCCCCGGGCATTTTGCGTGGCTTGGGCCCACTTAAGCTTGTAGCGTGGCTAGGTGTAATAATAATGATTTTTCGCTTGGCATTACATGTCGCTTGGCGTGCTTGAATTTTGTCGCTTTGAAGAGGGATATGACGCTTGACGGGATAATTAGCTTGGGCTCATAATGCCAGTGCTTATTTCAACTCTTAGCATGAGAGATTGCATATTTATTTGGTATGGTATGTGGTCGTGGCTTGTGCAAGCGTGAATGACGAATTTTGCATGCTCCGAACCGAGTCTTTTCTTAATAAGGTGTCGCACTGGACCATGAATTTATTTGGGCCCAACCCTGGTTTTTTGGGCCTCAACACTCATTCCAAATTCTATAAATACCCACAAATTTCTCAAATAATCTACCAAAAATTATATTTGTGGAATTTCAATTTTTTTTAGGTTAAATTGTTCAAAAAATTTAAATTATAAAGTTATTTAAAAACATTAAATGAAGAAAAGTTATCCATTAAAAAAAATTAGACTTAAACCATTCTTAAACAATTTAATAAAGTTGTGGACTTAAAATTTGAGTATGAAGGATTGGGGAAAAAACAATTTGAGTCTGGGCAAAACTTAAATAGTTATTTTTTAGAGGAAGAAAATTTGAGTTTAGCCACAAATGAGTTGGAGAAGGCCTTAAGAGAGAAAAAAAATTGTTTAATTGAAGTCCAGTTAGCCCACAAAAATATATATGCTGAATTGAAACGAGAAAAATCCTAATTTTCTAATAAAAACTGGAAGCCCAGCCCAGTACTCCTCTAAGGAGCTTGGGCCCAATGAACTCATCCACGTTTTCAAGTTTCAACTCATAATGTCCCAAGCTTGGTGCCCAATTCCGCGTCCCATCTGCCTCGTCTATATATAAATTCATCTCAGGCTCTTCCCCAAAACCCTAAGAAGCTGCCAAGAGCTCCTTGAATTCGAGTGGTTTAGCAAGAGGACCATTTCTCTCATCTCGGCCGTGGCAGCGGAGCAACCATGAAGGTTTGTATATCCGTCTTATTTTCTCCGATCCCCAATTCTAATGCATTTCAGTCTTTCACCGATCGGCTTTCTGTTGTTTCAGTTTAACATTGCGAATCCCACCACTGGGTGCCAGAAGAAGCTCGAGATCGACGATGACGCTAAACTGTACGAAAACCCTACCTCTAATTCTCCTGCATTTCGTATTTGGCTTACTTTTGGGAAAGGATGGTATCAGCATTTGTTAGGCAATAGAGGTTGTTGATAGATTTGGATCGATCTTATGAACTTGAGGTCTGTTTGGTTGCTGAGAAATTATTAGAAGAAAACGAAAACTGGAATTTTGAGTTTAGGGTTGTGAGTCTATCGATTATAGCAATCATTTCATCTTAAGGAGATTGGAGAAGTTTTATTTTTCAAGTTAGCTATATGTTTGGTTAGCAATGTAGTGGATGGATGTAGGCGGCATGATTTGCATCTTCTTTGTATGAGTAACGATCATTTTATCTATCTGACGACTAGGAGGTCGGTGAGAAATAGAATTGTCTTCTGGGTTTATTTCATTACTTGATGAAAAAAGAATTTCTTTTGGTATTTCCACAATTACACCAAATGAATTGAGTATTTTAGAAAACGATGGAAAATTTTGGATGCATTTTATGAGAATAAAGATTACAAATGGAGTGAATGATTTAAAATTTTTACTTCAAATTGTCATGCTCATGAGTAAACTTGTGGTAACAATTCTTTTATTCATTTTAGTTAGTATGCAGCCTTCTATTAAGGTTTACTTTTTGCACTATGTGCTTATGGATAAGTAGAAGGATTGCCCTGCAGTGTATTTCTTTATGGAATTCCAGCTCTGTGTCAGAACTTGTTCTGAATGTGCATTTTACCTTTTGCGTATTGACTAGGTTTTTCAAGAAATATTTGTGTACTGTGGTGATGCCATATGATTTTTTATTTATTTTATATCTGATGTATATGTACTTTGTAAATACCAAGGAAATTAAGAATACTCTTGGATTATAAAGAGCGAATTGACTTCAAAGTGTTTTATAGTTGCTGAAAGTACATTTTCCAGTGACAGACACATATCGTGTATTGTTAATTATGCTCACATGTTTCTATTTATGGTTTTTCCAATTTCATTCTAGACTTTAGCTTGACATATCTTGCGCTCAATTTTTTTTTCTTTCTATTAACAGATTGTATCCTAAACAATGTTTTATTTAATGTATCTTAGATTATGACCACTAAACTCTTTGACATGCAGTCGTGCATTCTGGGACAAGAGGATCTCTCAAGAAGTCAATGGTGATGCCCTGGGCGAGGTATTTACCATTTGCGAGATTTGATTTTAGTCATCTTACAATAGAGTACTCATTACAGTTTTTTTTCCTTCTTTTACAGGAGTTCAAGGGGTATGTATTTAAAATTATGGGAGGCTGTGACAAGCAAGGCTTTCCTATGAAGCAAGGAGTGTTAACCCCAGGCCGTGTTCGCCTTTTGCTCCATAGAGGTATGTTATAATGTACCAATTTGTGTCTGAGAGATAGCGGCATTTGATTTTGAGTTCCTGTTGTAGTACCTAATATTAGATTTCTCTTGGCTCAACACTTTTGGGCGATGAAACTGATTGATGCATGTTGTTTATTTAGGTACCCCGTGCTTCCGTGGACATGGAAGGAGGAATGGAGAGCGAAGAAGGAAGTCTGTTCGTGGATGTATTGTCAGTCCAGACCTCTCTGTATTGAACTTGGTTATTGTTAAGAAAGGTGACAATGACCTCCCTGGACTGACTGATGTTGAAAAGCCAAGAATGAGAGGTCCAAAAAGGGCATCAAAGATCCGGAAACTATTTAACCTCACCAAGGATGATGATGTGAGGAAGTATGTCAACACCTACCGCAGAACATTCACAAGCAAAACTGGTGGGTTATATTTTCGGTCTTTAAATTTTGTTTTCACACAACAGAAATATGAAAAAGATACTCTGCTAGAATATTAGTCACCATGCAGTGATAAAATTTCCATTTAAGTTTGTTGTGAGTCTTTGCCCTTGAGATACTCAATTTAATGGTTTGCAGGCAAAAAGTGCAGCAAAGCTCCCAAAATTCAGAGACTGGTTACTCCATTGACTTTACAGAGGAAGCGAGCAAGGATCGCAGAGAAGAAGAAGCGAGTTGCAAAGGCGAAGTCTGAGGCAGCAGAGTATCAAAAGCTCCTTGCTTCCCGGTTGAAGGAGCAGCGTGATCGCCGCAGTGAGAGCTTAGCCAAGAGGAGATCGAGACTTTCTGGTGCATCTAAGCCATCTGCTGCTTAGGTCTCTGGAACAAATTTTGATCTTTTAGTCAATGAGTTAGTGAGCAAATGAGCATCATAGATAGTTTAATGTATTTTTGATTGCTTACATTGAGCTTTCATGATTTTATTATGGATGTCGAACATGTTGAGTGGTTGACATTTCAAATTTTGTTTGCGCTTTTAATGTTGGAATTTATTGGTGGTATACCTTCTCCCTCTCTCCCTGTTCTGCAATTCTCACTTATTCTCAATTTCGTATGACGAGACAAGCCTAAATTTAGAGCATACTACACCATCTCGAAAGATCCTGAGCTTTGCATTTAGCATCGGTGCATTTGTACGCATTTAAACTAATACTAACCATTAGATTAATCTAATGAATTTTATTAAGTCCACATTAGCATAATTGTACTAACATAAATAAAAACTCACAATTTGTACCTTACTCTTTGTATCCAACTTTTATAATATAAATAAATAAAAAATGACTCATCAAACATGAACACCCCTCCCGACCCAGCCCCCTTAGCAACCCCACTGACAGCCACCCATGGTTCTATCTCTCTCTTAATTTTAGATGACTGACTCTCAACAAGGCCTACGGATTGAAGTCCTTCATCGTTAGGAATCTCTCCTAACTCCAGAACCACCCTCGAGTGATAATCCGGTTCTACAACTATAGAATAATTTTATCAAATCTTGGTCACGAATAATTCGCCACAAGTGCTGCAATTGATATCTTATATATGCCTGCCAATTATAGGACCTAGTGAGCGGCGGGCCATGGCTGGCTGTGAGGGGGCTGGGTCGGGAGAGAGGTAGTTGTTGCATGTTGGAACATTTTTTATTTATTTTAAATTTATTTCATAAGTATTGGCTAAGGTGCAAATGGTGAGTGAGTTTGTGGTTAATAAATGCACCGATGCTAATTGTAGAGACTCGGAAACTTCGGAATTCCATGCTGAATGATGCAAACGCAATGTGGAAAATTCAATTAAGGAACATTGGTTTGAATTTTAGATGAACGCATTGGTTTTGGAATTAACCTTTGAAAAGCCGGCATGAACAATAAACCAAGAGTACAGAATATTAGATGGATTGGGCCTGATTAGCAAAAACAAAAAAGTTTTAAGGATTCCATTAAAAACCAACCACAAAAAAGAAGAAAAAGGAAAAAAAAAAAAAAAAAGTGACGACAAAGATAAAATATAGTCCATTCCAATGATGGGTGTTTATTCTAACATCACCATGCCCTCTCAAGGACAGGTACGTGGGGTTACAGGATGACGACTGTTAACCACCCTGCAATTTCTTCTCACCTCACCTTGCTGCTCAACCTGCAAGTCACCCATCTTTATCATCCCCTCAACAAAGGCCTTGAAAAACTCATGTTGGTCCCTGCTAAACAGTTGAACAAATGCCCTAGTCTCTGGAAATGTGAAAAGTGTTTGATCTGAATTCAGAAACCCTCTCTCTGCAACCAAGTCCTTGAAGTACTGGTTATCAAACACTACCGGTGTAGCGTCAAGGTCTCCGGTCACGTTTTGATCCACATTCAATGGGCAGAGCTTGTTTAGCTTTCCTCTAAACTTTGGATCAAAGACAGGGTCTGGCCGGCCGGTGCCGGATTGGTTGTACAGCCTGAACATGATGGAGAAGCACCGAGCTTGGCCGATGGAATGTGAACCAGAAAGGGCAACAAGGTCTTTGACAGACAGATTGAATTTGCCGAACAGGTCAATGAGGAAGCTGGCGTTGGCTCTTGGACTTGGCATAACGTTGTCTGAAGCTTCTTGGCTGGCGCTTAAGCTATCCAATCTGCCTAACTTCACTTCCCAATCAGGTCCTCCTGTCTGATTAACACTAATTTTTTTAATTATGGACAAACCATAAACAGAAAAGAATTAAGCACTTTGCACTCAAACCAAGCCCATGTTGATTATTCATCACTTTTTTTTCTTCATTTTATATCAACAGAGGGGGGTTCGAATTCGGATCTCTTCGAATATTAGGAAGAGAAATTCCACTAAAAGAAGATGGAAGTAAATATATAGAGAAGAGAGTTTCATACCAATGCAACAGCATCTTTAGAGGCCATGATGATGATATCTGCACAAGAGACAATCCCAGGGCAGACCTTCTCCAAGGCTTCCTTGACTTCATCAACAACCTCATAAGATCTCAGTGAATTTATGTTTGCAAGGGCGAGTTTTTCCCCAAGCATTGTTGGTGTGTCATCAAGCAACAATGAAGCATCACAACCCTATAGATTTTTTTCACCAAAGAGGGAACCAATTAATTAGTTGTCGAAGAAAAGCTTATAAGGAAACGCAGGATTGTAATTTTTATATATAGTTCACTTACATTAACAAAGCAATCATGGAATTGGAAGCGCATGACAGAAGCAAGGCTCCGGGGCTCTCGGATCAGAGCCTTCTTCATGACATGTCGGACCACAGCTTCGGCTTTCGGGCACGATTCTGAGTAGTAATGAGGCCGGAGTTGTGCACCGGCAGCGCTGACTATTATGTGGAGGAGGAAGAATGAAAAGAGGGGAGACATTGAATTTTTGAGACAATTCTCACTACTAGGTAGGTGTGTATATGAGTTGGTGAAGTTTGGAGTTCCGTTCGAGGGTTTTTAAGCTTGTTTGATGCTTCTGTGCATGTACAGAAACAGTGGGTGTGTGAAATGATTCTTCCCCTTTTATTCTCTCTCTTTTTTGTTTTTAGTGATATGGGGTAAGTTATGACACAAAGGCGATAGTATTGGATTACCTGTTGCATCCCTATTTATCAATACAATACTATCGCCTTTGAGTTATAGGAGGAAGCTTCATTTGGGCCATTCACTTGTATTCGTACACTCTTAGAGCATCTGTAATGGGGATTGTACAATAAGGTATATGTTAAATATACATAATTTGTAATTGGAATCATATGTAATGGGGAGGTGTAAACGATTGTAAATTTGCATCACAACTGTGAGATGCACATGTGCATCCTTTTTTCACATCCCTTGTAAGTGGGACCTACATGAGAAAAAGTGAGAAAAAGTGGACAAAAGTGAGCGAAATCAATTATACATATTTAGATGTACATCTTTCCCATTAGAGCAAAAACCACATTTACAGCACCGGAGGTGTAAAGGGGATGTAAAAGCGGCTTTACCCCCGAAAGTACACCCCCCACTGTAGATGATCTTATGAAAGAATATAAATAACATTGTCATTTAAATGACGTGAAAATAAAATTACATGAAATGTTATTTTGGCTCTTCACTTGTATTCGTGCGCTCTTATAAAGGAGTGTAGATAACAACCACCCCACTATTTACACTCCTCGGTGGACATTCGAAAGGCAGATTACACATAACTCCCTTTAATGAGTTCAAAACGGTTGAATTTCTTTAATTATAGATTGACTTTAATGGTTATTTGACTCATTTTCAAAAGATGTTATGTATTAATCCATTGCTTTGCTTTACCAAATCCCAACACACAGAGGCCGGTATTGTGCAATAGATTAAAACAAATATTAGCAGCCATTAATGTCTGCAATTAATATTGCATAAAGAAAGAGCAAAGCCAGCTCAATTTTATGCTAAATCTTGTAATACAAATCCCCATATGTCTTTTATTTGCTCACTTTTATGGTGAAAGAAATACATAGTACCTTCTCCACTTCCTCATGATGTGTTACTTTTTTCACATTTAAAATACAATAATATCTTTATATAGACGTGAATTAAGTCAATTTTTATTAAATTAAGTTTGAACTATTTTTCCGTAACTATTACTTGTATATAAAAGTGTCTTAAATCTATATATATAGAAAAAGGTAGAGAATGGTGAAACATTCAAAATACCAGAAAATATCATTGGTTAATTCAAACATTAAGAATTGAAATTATTAATTAAATGAGGATAGTATAGTAAATTCACACTTTTCATATTTAAAAAAATTAAAATTAAAAGAAAAAGCAGATAATGGATCCTATTTTTATGGAACACAACTACCTATTATTATTTTTAATTCTAAAATAAAATAAATTTTTTTTTTAAAAGAAGCCTCTCACAGGCTCGGAAGCGCGTGCGGAGAGGCTAGTCTATATATAAAGCAAAATGTAGAGAATAGTGAAACATTCAAAATACCAGAAAATATCATTTGTTAATTCAAACATTAAAAATTAAAATTATTAATTAAATGAGGATAATATGGTAAATTAATATTTTTTCATATTAAAATAAAATTAGATAGTATGGAACATAACTACCCATTATTTTTTTTAATTTAAAAATAAAATTTAATGTTAAAAAAAAATAAAAGTCCCTCGTAGGTGCGGAAACGCGTGTGAAGAGGCCAGTACATTTTAAAAAAATAGACTTTTGTTTACTCATATTAAATGTCTTTAATAGCCTTATTGGCCTTCATCAACCAATGAATTCTTTTCATCTCCCCTTATTCTCTTCCCACGGCAGATCCACGACAGCTAGGTGGCCGGGTTTTGTTCTCCGGCGTCAAAGGCACCACAACATCCATCACTCTCTTCTGCACAGTAACTCTCTCTCTCTTGACCACAACATCCATATTCTCCTTGCGTATAAACTTGATAGATCCTTTTGTTTTGTTTGTTCCCTTTGGTCAACGCTAAGAATAAAACCTAGTGGCTTGAGAATAACCCTTTAACCGGCCCAAGAGATAACTATTCTTCTTCAGTTTACCCAATTGGTCATGATGAGACCTTTTTATGTACATTTGAGATTTGACCCTTAACACCTTTTTCCCAACTGAAATAGGCCGAAAGGAAGCCATGGACATTGAATATTGAACAACTTACTAAACTATATCTAAGAACTAAAGTTGTAGAATTCTATTCTAGATTCTAGATTCTAGATTAATATTGTAAATCATCCAAGCCATTAGTCCAAAAAGATAAAAAAAAGGTTGTTTGTCTGTCGATGTGGTGGCCCATGGATTGAATGAACCCATATGCTACAAGTGTCCTAGTTCCATGCAGGACCCCAAATATCGAGAAAGACTTTCATGTCACGGGGATAATATTATTTTGCTATTCTCGATTAATAATGTTATGATACGCATGATAACACTTCCACGTAGCATAGTATTATTGACCAGAAATAGCGAAATAGTGTTATTTATTCCCATTCACATTCACCAAGGCTGATCAGACCAAAATTTCAAAGGTCAGAATTTGCATGAACCTTTGATATAGATAGATAGCCATTGTCAGAAACAGTTTCTGATCGTGCTGCAATTACAAACTTCTTTAACAACAGTTTCTCATAGTGAGCTCACATGGTTCTTTTTATTGAATATGAATGTTATAGTGTGATTTAAAACTAAAAGTTTGCCACCCAACCTTTGTGGTTGGGGGACCCTACTTACCTGAGGATAAGGAGTGTGTTTTGTGCGACTTCACCAACCAAGGCCAAGGTGAACCGCTCAAGAACATCATGTCTCATTTGAGAAGATTTCAATAACAATCCATTATTTTAATATCCTATTTAGTTACAAACTCACGTTACCTACATGTAAAATACATTAAAAAAAAATTATTGAGTTGAAAGGAAGTTCTTATATTTGACCAAATGGGACACACAGAATCACTGAGAGTGATCCATCGAAAACTGATATTATAATTTATCCAATCAAAACAGCAATATTCACGAGCTTTCAACATTTATGGATATCTCACTTCAAATAATTGTGGTTTGTATTTTCCTTGTAGTGCATATTGTTCCATTTTCAAGAATAGATGAATAGGGTGCTCATCTCCAAGAGCATTTGACCCCAAAGTGGATGATTATCAATCAATCACTTTTCCTATTTTCTATTATTTGTTATCTTTCTTCTTCTTCTCTTTTGCCAAATTTATGTGTTATCTTTCTATGGATGGAAATTGAGACCCTTATCTTTCTCTTCAAAAAAATTATATTTAATATGATAGTAGGGTATAGTTCAGTTGGTTGAGCTCTTATTCTTTCACTCCACTCATGTGGGCAGAAGTTTGAAACCTCCAAACATCCAATGAATATTTATATAAAGTCCCTCCCTTAATTTCTTGTACTCAAAATAAATATATTTATAAATATACCATGATCATAATACTAAATTACTAATTGTGAGATTGGTATGCAAGACTAATTTCTTTATCATTAATTCATTTATGACACAAAATGGGGACACAAGAGGGGCACAAAAGCACTCTTCTCAAATATACAATGGAATACCAAAAATTTACATGCTTTTGATAATTGATATTATTTCATCTGTAGTTTAAAATGCATGATAAGGGTGTCACTGTCAAACATGTATGATTTTTTTTCTAGGGCTGGCATTTTAGACCAAAAAAATGAAAAACTGCAAATATTGATCGAGGTTTTACCGCATTTAAATTAATTTATCACGAGAATCCATCACAACATGTGGTTTATAAAACCGACCGCAATATGTCGTTGCGGTTGCGGTTCCACATATTCAAATAATGGGGTATACCGCAAACTGCAATACAATGTAATTAATTATTTAAATGAATACTTATAATTATTTTATATTAACTAACAGAGGCTAGGACTTCATCATTTAGATGAATCTTTCTCTCTTCTTCTTTTCTTCTTTTTATTTTTATTTTCTCTCTCTCTCTCTCTCTCTCTCATCTTCTTCCTCTTAGCGGGACTCGCCTAGGCTTTGAATGTATTATTAATGAAGTGTATTCTCCGCCAATCTCTTGAAGTTTCCTTTATTGTTTTTTTTTTTAAATATCAGCCTTGAAGAAATATCATTTGAATATTTAGTGAATTAATAAAACTTAATTAGTGAATAATTAAACTTGTATCTAGTAGGAACCTGGGTTTCAATTAGTATTGCAAACTCATCGGTTGTGTTGGTAATTTTGTTAAGTTGTTATTAGTGGGTTAGCCGAGATAATCTTTAGCTTGTAATCAACTATTTAGTTTATTAATTATGCATTAGCAGGATTGTGGATTGTATAGGTTTATTTTTAATAATAAAGTTCATTATCTTCATATATGAGTTAAAGAATCATTGCTAATGACAAATTTTTTTGCTTATTTCTTTAGTATTTTTAAGCATGAACTCTTTTTTTGTTGATAGAAAGTTCTGTAATGTTATGTTGTTCCCTATACCGATAATTGGCAACCGCAGTATATCGACAATTGCAGTATACCGACATGTGGTATACCGCAATATATTAGTATGTTCATAGTTCGTCTTTTCACCATACCGCAGAATATTGATTGGTTCACAGTTTCATTAAAAAGTTGCGGTAACCGAATCGCAACCACCCCTAATTTTTTCTATCTTTCTCAATTGTCAAAACATGTTTTCATAACTGACTTAATAGACCCAACACTCTTATATATATAAAAAAAAATGGGTTTTGATTTTGGGGTCATTTATTCAAGTGAGTTTTTGACTACATGTGAAAGTTTATAAAAAAGTTCGCATTTATGAAATTAAGGTCTAAATTTAGGCTAATAAAAAACTTTAAAAAGAGGATTGTTATCTCAAATGATTAAGAACATTTAAATTACCTTGACAGTGTATGTATAAGAAAACCTCCCTCTCCCCCAATATTGTTTGTATAAAAAAAACGAACATTTAAATCAACATACTCATTCTAAAAAGTACAATAATAATAACCATTTTCATATACTCCAACCGAATTAGACCATATTTTTTATATTATATATAAGGGATAATGGGGGAGTGTGGAATCGAACCGGGACATGGAGTAAATGCTCTTAAGCACTTGAGCTACAAACCCCTTACAAATTAGACCAATTATGTGACAATGTTGGAAAGATGACTATTAACCACCCTGCAATTCTTTCTCACCTCCCCAGGCTGATCCACCTTCAAGTCACCCATCTTTAACATTCCCTCCACAAAGGCCTTAAAAAACACTCCTTGGTCAATGCTGAACTTCTTCACAAGTCCTCTAGTCTGTGGAAATGTATAAAGTGTTTGATCCGAATTCAGAAACCCTTTCCCTGAAACCAAGTCCTTGAAGTACTGGTTATCAAACACAACAGGTGAAGCATCAAGTCCTACGGTAACGTTTTGGTCCACATCTAAGGGACAAAGCTTGTTTAGCTTTTCTCTAAACTTTGGTTCAAAGGCAGGGTCTGGCCGGCCCGTGCCTGATTGGTTGTATAGCCGAGACATGATGGAGAAGCACCGAGCTTTGCCAATGGAGTGTGAGCCAGAAAGGGCAACAAGGTCTTTGACAGAGAGATCGAATTTGCCAAAGAGGTCTATGAGGAAGGTTGCATTGGATGTTGGACTTGGCATGACATTGTCTGAGGCTTCTTGGCTTGCTGTCAAGCTATCCAATCTTCCTAACTTCACTTGCCAATCCGGTCCTCCAGTCTAATCAAGGAAAAATTAAGTTAGTACTAAAATAACACTTTTCTTTATACATTGTATTGGACTAGTACGTATATAGTAGAGTGTACGTACTCGTCCAGTGGAATATTCAATACAATGTTCGTACAAGTTAATATTAACGTTGGCCTCAAAATAAGTCCATGTAATATTGATAAGAGAGTTTAATATACCAGGGCAACAGCATCTCTAGAAGCCATGATTATGACATCAGCGCAAGAAACAACTCCGGGACAGGCCTTCTCCAGGACTGCCTTGGCTTCATCAATAACTTCATAAGATCTTAGTGAATTTATATTTGAGAGGCTGAGTTTTTCTCCTAGCATGGTCGGTGTGTCATCAAGTAACAAAGAAGCGTCACAACCCTAATATGAAGCATTAACAAATCAATTGTTAAAGAATAATGATTATAAGGAAATATAATATTTTACTTTGTATATATAGTTTTATTTACATTAACAAAGCAATCATGGAATTGGAAGCGCATGATTGAAGCAAGACTCCGGGGATCTCTGGTGAAAGCCTTCTTCATGACATCTCGGACTATGGCTTCGGCTTTTGGGCACGTTCCCAAGTAATAAGCCGGGTGGAGTTGGGTGGCGGACACGGTTACTATGTGTAGGAGGAAGAGTGAAACAAGAGGAGACATTGAGAATTTTTTGAGGCACTAGTTGCTAGTGAGAAGGTGAGGATGAAATTGAATTGGTGCACTAGTTCAAGTTGTGTATGGGGGGTTTTTAAAGTCGTGGGATGCCCTCATGTGCATGTATAGAAATTAATAAAGCAATAGATGTGAAATTAGGGACGGCAATTTTCTCTGCGGATAAGGATCTTTGCGGGGATTCAACTATAATGGGTCGGGTATGAAGGACGAAAAAGGGGTATGGAGATGGGTACGGGGAATTTTTTGGGTATGGTGTTCGGAGAGGGGCGGGGATGGTATTTTAATCCTCAACTCGAACCCTCCCATTTGGAATATATATATATATATATACACTATTAAAGTGATCGTACCGACTAAGTTTTATATTTTATATTATATATTTATATAATTTATACAAATCTTACGCCACAATACTTATTTATTTAGTTAACTTCCAGTACATATATAAACATTTTTATATTGTCTTATAAATATATTATATATATATATTCGTTATCTTGCCTTAGTAATTTTTTTTAAAAACAAAATAGTTATATATATGTTTATTCTTTCATAATGGGGCGGGGGAACCCATTCCCCAACAAAGGTGGGGATGAGGAATCGCCGATATGAATATTGCGAGTATGAAGACGGGGATGGGGGAAAAAAGCTTAACGGGGATGGGGATGGGAATTGCATACCCACCCCCGATTCGACCCATTGCCAATGGTTCTTTCACGCTTCTGACAAAACTCAAGAGTGGTTCTTTCCCTCTATCTTTTTCTAATTTTTGGCAAGATGGAATGGGTCGAAATCCTTCTATCTTTCCCTCAAGAGTGATTTTCAAACAGTTGAGTTTATGGTATACTTAGAGATGTTTTGATTTTGCTCCCAAAAAATCCTTTTAGAGCCGTTTTTACCTTTGAGGGGGGAGGAAGCCACTGTTCTTCCTCCCTTTTCCCCTGTTCTCTTACTCCCTCTCTTCTCCCCTCATTTTCAAAGACAAAAAGTTCTTTCTATTTGTCTTCGTTTTGTTATGATTTTCTTCCAACCATCACAGGCAGCTTCATATAGGCGTCGGATCTCCACCTAGATTTCAATGTCGAATCTCCACCACCATCCTTTTTGCAATTTCTTTATGTTCATAATAAGTCATGGAGATTCTTCTGATTTTCTGTGTAATTTTCACCTCTCCTTGTGAGAGTTTTATTCGTATTATTTTTTTTTGGTCGAATATTCGTATTGTTATGGCTTGATTTTTAAAAGCTTTATCTCTTTTTGATTATTTTGAGTTTGTAATCTTAGTTTGGGATGCCTATGCAAGAGTTTCTTCAATCTTGTGTGATCGTTAGTGGAAGCGCACCAAATTGTCTTAATTTTGATGTTAAACCGCTCTTTTATTGTAATGGCCCTTTGTAGCTAGTTTGCATTGGCTCTTTGTGGTTAGTGACTTTTTTGGCTGAATTAAGAATGCAATCCTATAATTTCTATATATAAGAAGAAAAAAAAGATGTTTTGATTTTGATGGCCATTATTATTTTGACTATTTATGGGTTGAAACAAATATTGATAAGCCATTTGAAGTCTGCACTGCACGAAGTGCCAGCCACCTCACTCTTATGTTCATTAATCAACATATACGTTCAATATGAGAACAAAAAAGTGGAAATTCAAGAAAAACACATGTGATGTGGGGATCTTAAGTTTATGCATTTACTCAGAATTTTATGAACTGTGGGAAGTTATAGAAACTAAATATAACTTAGAGTATGACATATTATAGGAAACTTTGGGCTACTCATGCTAGACATTTTAGTTTGTGCACTCTAGAAAAGCAATGAATGTTTATATCATACTGGTTGAGTCTGATTTGCAAGTAGTGGTAAATGACTTATGGAATGGTGAGGAAGAGTCATTGGTATCAAATGGGCATCTCATTGACGATATTAAGAGGAGTCTGCAACAATTTGATGATGTTAATTACTGTTTCATTCAGTCTAAGGGGGTGCAATCAAGTAGCTCATTTCTAACACTTAATTGTAATTCTATTGCAATTTGGATTGAAGAGGTTCCCTTTGGCCGGAGCCAATTGTACAAGATGATATTGTTGTATGCATCCTCTTAATTGTTATCAATGAATTCCTCTTTCAAAAAAAGAAAAGAAAAGAAAAGCAATGAATGTATATCATGTAAGACGTGCTCATATTAAACATTCATATATGTGTGTAGAAGTTTGTGGTTTGGAAGTGCAAATAAAACTTCCTTCTTTTTGGAGTTGATGTTCCCTCTGTTATATTTTGCTTCTAATGATAAGCAATGGTTCTTGTGGTCAGCCACTCCAAAAACGTTTATCTCACTCTTAATAGAGGGCCCTCTAAAAGCCGTCCTGGTGCAGTTTTAGCGGCGGCTATCCTGCATTTCATATTCAACGAACCAACTAGTGTCAAAGTTGCAAGGGCATAATACCAGAGAAATAGGGGTCTCCCTCCAATCACGTTCATAAGGTTGACAAGACTGAGAAGTACTCATATTGCAATTTTCAAAGGCCGTGATTCGCAGGGAGTTCAATTTTCCTATTATCAAATGCCTAACCTTTTGATATGTGACAGACCACTTAAGAGCACTTTTAACGCAAGAATTGTGTCAACTATTGAGAAGAGTAATTATATTGGGTTAATATGGTGTGGAAAAATGCTTGCTCCTCACATCCCCAACCGCTACCCACCCACCTCATCCCCTCCCAACCGTCCAAAGATCTTCTCTCTCTCTCTCCAATGGCGACCCCACCCTGCACCATCTCTCTAGGGTGGGTATATTTGAGAATTGAGCTCCTCTTTGTCCGAAGAGCAGAAAGAGTGGGGTGGGCACATGGCATTTGGTAAAAGGAAAAAGGTTACTGAAAAGGATAAATGGGTACAGTTGAATTGAAAAGGCTTCTTAAGTGCATACTGCAAACTTTCTTCAACTTGATAGCGAACACTCGTAGATTCATTCATCATACGGAAATTTAGGTGTCATTTTCACAATTTTCAACTTGTCTTATTGTCCGTCATTTACTTTTTCATGAATAAGGTAAAGAAGATTCAAACTTGAGATATCTTCCAACTTTAACTAGTAAGAGTCATTATAGACTGATAGCTAGTTGATCCCATCATTCACTCGAAAACACTTCTATACGTTATTCAACCAGTCATATTTGTTTAAAATTAAATTGTTAAAGTCTCGTTAACAAACATTTGCCGTCTACACTTGCTTTGCTTAGGGTTTAGCTCTTAAATATTACGGCAACCATACTACGAAAAATACTTAAGTAAAAATACCTAGTGTTCTTTCAAAGTCCAATGAAAAACAACTCAAGCAATAAACTTAAAAGCTACAAAAAGAATAGGGGCACACATAATAAAGAAAAGAAGAATGGTTACTAAAGTTGAAAGTAAATTTTTGTCTTTGGACAAATGGGGCACACACATAATCGCTTGAGTGGTCCATTCAAGACTGATATGCTTGCGGACCCAACTTACTCCATTGCCAAATTCGAAAGTCTCTGCTTCTTGACTTTCCAATTCAAAACAGTGATAAGCTTCCCCAATATCACCAATGGTGGGGTTGGGGACACATTCAACATCTGTGCACATCTGACTTCAAATACTTTCGGTTTACTTTCCTTTGAGTGCAGATTCTTCTTTTAAAAGATTATTGTATTCAACTCCAACATCATTTAGCCAAAAGTACAAGATTTACAAATCACTATTTCCTTTTTCTATTATTTGTTATCTTACTATAGATGGATAGAAATACACCCTTATCTTTCTTTATTTAAAAAAAAAATTTTAATAGTGTGACCATAATATTTGAGAGAATCTCAACGGAACGAGGAAAGATGCGACCATAATGTTAATTGGATGTGATGGAATATATATCCAAGATGACTTAATCATTAGCTATATCCGTTTCATGATTATGCACATTGGGTGAATTTGGTATAGTTAAAAAAAAAAAGCTTTCTTACCAATCCAAATGATGGGAATTGGATTCGAAGTGTGCATAGTTTCTTGTTGAACTTTCTTTATTGAGATCTCTTTGATTGTTCTATGACGTGTTCTTGTTTTCTTTATTTAATAATAAGGAAGCCTATCCATCTCTTATATCTTTAGTTGATTTTCTTTGGGTTGAATTGAATGTAGTGCTTTCTGACTGTATGCTGCATTTCTGCTTAGTGTGTGCTGCATCAGGTTCATAGAACACTCCAATTGCTTGAGATTTTACACACAGATCTACAAAAAGAATGTGCATAGCCAACTTGGTACCCACAAATCATGAAGCTCAGGACTAAGGGCAACCGACCGGCTTACGGATTAAGTACACAAAAGTTCCTTTGCTTTTCAAAGCACATCTTAATGTATTCAGATACTTCTATAACTAGTATATCTTGATTCCTGATTTTGCTCATACCATCACAATTGTGATTTCTTTTGTGTAAAATGAATGGAACCAAAAAAATTTGCACATGCAATTAGCTTGTTTCTCTTTTTAATTCTTCTCCCAACATTACATATGAAGAGATCACCAGTAAGCTGTCTTTGTGAGAGTTCATAGCTCTGAGGAGGTGGTTTTGGAACTAAAAAAATGGAACCAAGTTCTGTTTACTATTGAGAATAAGAAGTTCTGTTGACTATATACATACTGTTTTCATATATTCCAACCAAATTAAACCGTCCACATTATGATGAAGGCAACAATCAGGCTCAATTACATTGATGCTAGGGGACAATGTGTATTCTTTCTAATCTCTGTTCAAGTCCCATCCC
This sequence comes from Prunus salicina, assembly GCA_020226455.1. Lineage (NCBI taxonomy): Eukaryota > Viridiplantae > Streptophyta > Magnoliopsida > Rosales > Rosaceae > Prunus > Prunus salicina. The sequence continues at coordinate 14,169,153 of CM035342.1, forward strand.
ATCAAGACTCTCAAACTGTGTTGACAGAACGACTGTTGGCCACCCTACAATTTCTTCTTATCTCCCCAGGCTGCTCCAACTGCAAGTCACCCATCTTTATCATCCCTTCAACAAAGGCCTCGAAAAATTTGCTTTGGTTAATGCTAAACTGCTTCACAAATTTCCTTGTTTGTGGAAATGTGAAAAGTGTTTGATCTGAATTCAGAAACCCTCTCCCTGCAACCAAGTCCTTGAAGTACTGGTTATCAAATACAAAAGGTGTAGCATCAAGGTCTCCGGTCACATTCTGGTCCACGTTTAGCGGGCAAAGCTTGTTTAGCTTTTCTCTAAACTTTGGTTCCAAGGCCGGATCTGGCCTGCCTGTGCCGGATTGGTTGTACAGCCGAAACATGATGGAAAAGCACCGACCTTGGCCAATGGAGTGTGACCCAGAAAGGGCAACGAGGTCTTTGACAGATAGATTAAATTTTCCAAACAGGTCAATGAGGAGGCTTGCATCGGCTCTTGGACTTGGCATAATGTTGTCTGAGGCTTCTTGGCTAGCTGTTAAGCTATCCAATCTTCCTAGCTTCACTTCCCAATTGGGTCCTCCAGTCTGATTAAGAAAATAATTATACTCCTTTCACAATTTTTCTTTAGTAACATTAATTTTCTACAACAGAAAGTACAAATGTCATGGCATGATACAGTTGACATACGATTCTTCAAGTTTGGCCTACTTCACCCCTAAGCTGAACTGTTCTTTCTAACCAAGACCAAGTGATGTTGGAATTTGATTTGGGAAAATAAAAAAGAGTTTATAACCCATCAATTATCTTTCCACAGTTTTACCCTTTTCATCCTTTAATGACAGATTGTTATTCTCTCTCTCTCTCTCTCTCTCTCTCCCTCTCTACAGGCAATCCCATTTTGATGAACTTGGGTCAATCAACTGGTTTCAGTAATTGTGTGTAAGCACTTAAAAACTACCAGTCCTACCACTCTGTTTTGAAAGGTGATATATTGTATAGATAAAGAGAGTTTAATACCAGGGCAACAGCATCTCTGGAGGCCATGATTATGATATCTGCGCATGAAACAACTCCAGGGCAGACCTTCTCCAAGGCTTCCTTGGCTTCATCAACAACTTCATAAGATCTCAGTGAATTTATATTTGAAAGGGAAAGTTTTTCTCCGAGCATGGTGGTTGTGTCATCAAGTAACATAGAAGCATCACAACCCTATAAGTATACAAGTTAAATCATTAACACAAAGGTACAAACCAGAAATCATTTACACAAAGGCCTCTGCAAAATATTTATAAAATAAAAAAACAAAAAAAAAACAAAAGAAGTACTAGGAAATATGAAATTTTACTTGGATAGGATAAGATAGTGTTTACTTACATTAACAAAGCAGTCATGGAATTGGAAGCGCATGACAGAGGCAAGGCTCCGGGGCTCTCTAATCAGAGCCTTCTCCATGACATCCCGGACCACGAATTCAGCTCCCGGGCACGTTTTCGAGTAATGGCCCGGCCGGAGTTGGGCGGCGGCCACGGTTATGTGAAGGAGAATGAGTGGAAACAGAGGAGACATTGAAATTTTGAGGCAGTTAGGCAGAGGTGTGTGTGTGCGTAAATTGGTCCAAAAAACTATGGGTGTGAGATGGCTCTGAACCTTTTCTCTTTTGGCAATATGCATGTATGATTTTGATGAATTCCCTTTAAAAAAAAGGGTGCCTGGATTCTTTGTTTCTCTCTCTTCCTGGTGTCAAAAAATTAAAGGGTTATTATGTTGTGAGAAGAGGAGGCAGCAGAAGCCAATTGGCTGCGAGACCCGCCTCAAGTCAAAGAGTCCATAGGTTGTTTTGTGGGTAAGTGCGTCAACACTTACGACACCCACGATGTTTTCATTTCTGTATCCAAATTCATAATGCAAATTTTGTGTTTTGTCTGAATCTATCTACCCTTTTTTTTCTTCATCTTGACTCAAAGAAAAACCAGCTTTTAGAACCAAAAAACAGAACCAGCTTTTAGTAAATAAGGCAAACGATTGATGCAGAATGAGCAAGTAGGTCTTTATTTTCTGCACTTCGAATTGAATGCTTCATTGTAGTGGATAATAATATCCAAGAACGAAATGGGGTTGGGTAGGCTGTCAATGTACTTCTGCAAGATGGACAGCTGGGACCTCAAGTGATGATTCATGGGTCCTAAGGCAGAAAAATTTGTATAAAACGGCACCGTTAATTACAATTTGTCATATGAAAAAATTATCATGCGTGACATACTGTGATTGGCTAAAAATAATAAAATAATACTATTTCTGTTTCATGTAAGTGTTTCTCGTCCCAAAGGACTGTTTTTTTTTCCTTTTTCTTTCTGGAGTTGTTTTGTTTTGACCTTTCTTTTATTTTTGTGTGGTCATAGATCCTTCGTTGTTTTGCGGTTTTGATACTTTTTCCTGTGTCTGGTTGTACTGCTCTGATTGCATGGGAGAGAAATATCTTTACCAAATAGGTGCATGTTGGGCTGTGTCATTTCATATGATATGAGGATTTGATTGCTAGAATATGTCGTTGCCGTTGCTCTTTGTTTGGGCTTTGGCTCCCGTAATAGTACCCAAAGCCGATTTTCAGTTCCAATGTGAAGCAAACCAAACTGAACCGTACTCACCCCTAAGAAGAGGAACATAGGTGAGTTTTCTGAAATCCACCAATCTGTGAGGGAAGGCTGGATTTGTTGTGGGCTAAAGTATACCCTTAAAATCCACTACTTCATAAATTCCTTCAAAATCATGAACTTTTCAAATGCATATGAATTTTTGTACTTTAAAAAATTTATGATTGAATACAATTGAAATTTTATGGACTTTTAAAAAAACCCACCAAAGTCCAGATTGAATACACATGTACTTTTATAAGCTCTTCCCAGCCACGATCATAATTGAATACCCGTAAACTTTTAAACTCTTTATGTATATACACAAAACATAATACACTTTTAAACTCTTAAAAAATCTAAATTAAATACACAACTGCTCAAAAAGCCCAACTCATAAGCCCAACCCAAGATAACCTGCAGCCCAAGGACCCGATTACGGTCCCCTAAAACCCACTGCTTAGCGAACTGAACAGCGGAACTCTTCTCTCTTGTTTGTTCTCTGAGGCCAAGCATCAAACAGTTGAGCTACGTACACAAATGGGAGGCGGCGGCGGCAGAGGCAGAGGAGGTTCTCGCACTCAGAGACGCCACTTCCGTCAGAACAGAGAGAACGTTTGGAAGCGTCCCAAGTCTGACCCTTCCTCTGAGAACAACCCTGAAAACAATGGTGAAAATCGTGGCTGGCAGCCCTTTGCCACTCAGAATCCCGCATTCGATGAATATTATAAGGTGATATCATTTACTATATATACGTACATATATTGGATGCAGTATTTCTTTTCTTTCTTAAAAAGTTATGCTCTTCGCTAATTTTTTGGCATGTGTGTGATGGTGTGTAGGAGCAAGGGATAGTGACCCCAGAAGAGTGGGATGGATTCATTGAAGTTCTTCGAAAGCCGTTGCCTGCTGCTTTTAGAATCAATTCAAGGTAATTTAAATAACTTCTTTGCGATGTTGTTTTTGTTAGCATTTTCGTATTTTATGCGCGGCTTAATTCTATGTGAATCACATTTCTGAATTGAGTTTCTGTAGATATAGCCATTGACTGAATAATAGGTTTTGTTTTTGTCTTTAATGTTGCAGTAGCCAATTTTGTTCGGACATCCGAACCCAGTTGGAGGATGACTTTATGATATCTCTTCAAGCTGAGGTTGGTCTCTTGTGGGCTATTTTGTTACTACAATGCGGCGACAGATTGTGTTGCATCATTTGGTTTTTATTGTAATGCATTTATTGTGGCTTCTTCTTTATTATTTGAACTATACTGTTCAGGTAAGCGAGGGGGGTGAACTGGTGCCAATTAGGCCATTGCCTTGGTACCCTGAGAACCTTGCTTGGCATTCAAATTTTTCTCGCATGCAGCTGAGGAAGAACCAAACACTTGAGAGGTAGATGATGCATTATTTGAGAAGACTTTGTAGTATAAGTGGTAGATATGTGCCTGGAACCAAGGTAACCTAAGACCTGTTTCTTGATGGTGCTTGTTACGGATAATAGTGGTAAAAGCCTATTTTTCAATGGGCTGGTAGTATGATGGGTTTTTATGCCACCGGTCCTGTATTTCTTTCAGTTTTGAGATTAATGGATGAGATTGGCTCTTGTATTCCCAAGGGAGTTCCTATATGAGTACTACTAATACGTATCTACCATAACAGTTTTTCTGGTTTCCAAGTTGATCCTCCTCCAATTGCTAGTGTGTATACAATTTGACCAAGTCTCCATGATGCTATCAAATCACTCAAGTTCTCCATGCAAATATTTTTATCTGTCAATTCCTGGTTCTGATGGTATGAATTTCTCAGGTTTCATGAGTTCTTAAAGCTTGAAAATGAGATTGGAAACATCACAAGACAGGAGGCTGTCAGCATGGTGGGCCAATGTTATTTGCAGTCTGTTCCTTTATGGTTTACAAACTGATATTGTGCTGTAATATTTATTTATATTTTATAGTGTTTCAGCGCATTTAGTTCACTCATCTTAATGCTCAAGTATCCAGTTAGTTTTTTAAAATTTATTTATTTACTTTTATGATACAGGTACCTCCTCTATTCCTCGATGTACGTCCAGATCATTTTGTACTTGATAGTAAGCAACTTATATTGTATATACCTTTTTTCTCCTTTCTAATAGTGTGAAAATTTAAAAACCTTGTTGGCCAAATGATGAGACTTGGAATTAATGAGCGTCAAGTGAAAATGCAATTGGTTCTGTTCTATAGCAAGTTTGTAAGCTTCTTCTTGGCATTGTAAACTGCTGAATGAACAACGTAGTTTGGATGGGAGATGCATAATTTCTTGTTGAACTTTATTTCTTGAGAGCACTCTTTTCTGTGTTGTATAGTTTAGTTTTTATAAGGAAATCTATAACAGTACTCCGATTGCTTGTGACCGATCATTCATTATTTTGTTTTTGTTTCAAAGACTAAATCTAGTGCTTTCTGACCTTTTGCTATAATTTTTCTCAGTGTGTGCTGCACCAGGTTCAAAAACATTCCAATTGCTTGAGATTATACACCGATCAACAAAACCTGGATCCCTACCTGATGGACTGGTATGCATCCTTTTAAATATATGTTGTTTTACATTTCTTACCTCATATTTGTATATAGTCTGTTATGTGTTTTCCTCAGTCAAGTGTAGATTATTATCCCACCTTTCAATCTCTTATATGATTCTCCTAGTTAGTATTTTTTTTTTCCTTGATATGACATGGATTTTCCCTCATTTTACTACCTTCTAAGACATTGATGCCTAGTTTTATTGTCCCCTTGATTAGGTCGTAGCAAATGATCTTGACGTCCAAAGATGTAATCTACTCATCCATCAAACAAAAAGAATGTGCACAGCCAACTTGATAGTCACAAATCATGAAGCTCAGCACTTTCCTGGTTGCCGTTTAAAAAAAAGTTGTTCTACTGCTTCTGAAATAGGAGCTGAAAAGGAGCCACCCATCAGCCAACTTGTCTTTGATCGTGTTTTATGTGATGTCCCTTGCAGTGGAGATGGTACCCTTCGCAAGGCTCCTGATATCTGGAGGAAATGGTAGAACTTTTATTTTCAATCACAATTTTTCTTTTGGCAGGTTGATGATATTTGTTTTGCTTATTTACAGGCATGTTGGATTGGGCAACGGGGTCCATCCTCTACAAGTTCAGATAGCTATGCGAGGTATCTTTGATGCAAAACTTTTGCTCAGAATTTCTATATAATTTTATGGTTCTATGCTTCGTGGTTTTATTCCCATAGATACTGTCCCATGTGCATATTAGGCTTTCCTTGAAACGATGAGGATATAATCTGGAAACATCAAACATGTATAGCACAGATGTGTTTCTTTCTGGATATTATTTCTGTTCCCCTACAAGATGGTGATGGCAGCTCTACCATTTCTTAAATACATTAGTTTATATGTTTCTTGTTTATTGAATATATAAACTATGTAATGATTAATTCTGGTATTAAACTAATGTCGTTTTGGATCAAACTTGCTCATTCTCTGCCACTCTCTGATTTTGAGTAAAAATACTTGGATTTATTGGTGTGCTCAATCGGTAAAATTAGGACTTTCAATGCAATGCTTTTCATTTGGTGTGCATACCAAACATAGCTGAGGTTGTATTGTTTTTTCTAGGTTTATCTTTGCTTAAAGTTGGCGGAAGAATGGTTTACTCTACCTGCTCCATGAATCCAGTTGAGAATGAGGCTGTGATTGCTGAGGTAATATGTTTGGTTATTTTTCTACACAAAAAGATGTAGGATCTGTGGAATTAACATTTTTGTAAATAGTAATTCTCTGTGCAGTTGCGTGGTCTTTCATAAATTAAATGGTATAGTGTTAATTTATTTTCATTTTGTGATTGCAGTTGCGTGGTCTTTCATAAATTAAATAGTAATTCTCTGTGTAGTTCTTCTCTATTATTATATAAATGTTGTTTTGTATAATATCTGTATCATGCTATTGTTGTTATAAAAGTTTGTATTGTTATAGCTACATTGCTCGAAACAAAATATTTAACTTGGGGCATGGTTCGTTCAAAGATTGTAATTTGTAAGCGATAACAGCATGAGTTATCCTTACATATGAAGAGAGCTTGTAGGCCATGATAGATAACCATTGGATGCTAACCATACAATTATTATTTCTTTTGGTTCTCTTGACTCATCATTGTTCACCTTTTGCGAACTGTTCAGTGGGTTGGAGCATGTGTTGATCTACACATGATTAATTGATTTTCTAATTTGTTTATTTGGTTAGTGTGGACATGTATTATTTCTGATTTATCTATGTGGACATATATGATCTCTTATTTATGGTTTAGCCTTTAATATATGTATGTTTTGTATGTGAAAAAGTTCCTTTGTTGCAGAGTCACATCATTTTTCGGTTGTGCTTCTTATTTCTTTTGTTTGGATTCTAGTCCTGTGACTTTGCATGGGTTTGTGGTCTTTTGACCCTATTTGACCATGTCTCAATTTTTTGCAGATTTTGCGGAAATGTGATGGGTCTGTTGAGCTTGTTGATGTCTCTAGTGAGCTTCCTCAACTTGTTCGGCGGCCAGGTCTTAAAAAGTGGAAGGTTAGTTGTCAGTTTTACCTTTGTGTGCTAGTGCTTACTGTTAAAAGTTTGATGTGCAAAACATATTATTGAATACAACTGTTCCCCTGGTTTGTGTAGTGCGGGTTTCTTTCTCAATTACCAAATAGGATGGATTCCAATATCATTTGTAGTGCTATTATTACATTGATGCTCTATAAAAATTTAATCCAAGCATTGTGTGTTTCATATAACACCATCATCAATGTAATAAGGTATCTTTGCTATAAATAATTTGTTTTTACCTGTAAAAACAAGAGAGAGGAGAAGATCTCATATATATGTCCATTATTTCTCCTGCTAAAACCTGCAAGGGTTAAGAAATTGTATTGCAATCTATGCATCACATCAATGTTAGGTGAAACCATTGTATACTTCCCTGCTTGATTGTGTATAAGTTGGGTCTACATTTTGATTTTTGTTTGTCTCAAATGCATCAAATTTAAATATATAGCTATCTCATAGCATGGAAAGCTAATTCTATAAAGATAGTGGTGTCAATTATTGTTTAGACATCACCTACTGAGTTGCATGCAGTTGCAGCTTTAGAGTTTTCTGTTTAGTGTATAAATCAATATTCAATCACTTGGCAATGCAGGTACGTGACAAGGGTAGGTGGTTAGTTTCCCACAAAAATGTCAGCAAATATCGCAAATCTGTCATTGTTCCCAGCATGTTTCCTTCTGGAAGAAGGTTTACAGAACCAACGGACCATAATGGTAGTATGGAAGTGGAAGAAAAGCATGAGAATGGTGAAAATGGAAATGTTGAAGATGCATTGGAGTCAAGTGATGATCCTGCAACTCTAGCCAACGAACAAGATGAGGAAGTTTCTGATTTTCCACTAGAACGCTGCATGAGGATAGTGCCGCATGATCAAAATGGTGGAGCTTTCTTCATTGCTGTCTTCCACAAACGTTCTGATTTGCCAGGTGAGTTCAAGTATCTACCTAGTCATTGGATCTTTCTTAAGAATTGAAGTGCTTTGAGGTAGTGTACCTGTGCTAAATGTTAGCTCATATAATTATTATTATTTTCTTCTTTGGTATGAATGCGTTGTTTCCATCATATAGAGGAAACTTGTCTCTGTTTTGTGTCATTTGCAATATGTGAGGCCTATACTTTGTTTAGGATCTGAAGCAAGTCTTGTGCTGCCATGTTCTGCTTTGGCTTTCCTCATAAGAGAATTCCAGTTTATTCAATTTTTTATTATTTTTAATATAGTTTCCTCTTTCCCTTTTCTTGCGCAGCCAATCAGGGGAAACCTAATAGTCTGGAAGGGGACTTGGGCCCTAGGAATGATGACCCGCAGGTACAATTACAAAATCAGAGTACTGAAGATACAAGTGGGATTGTGGCTAGTTCGGCAGATGGTACAGACGAGGCATTTTCTGAAGCAGCTTCAGAGGCAGAGTTGATAAAGGATGAACTAGATGGGGATTCTTTGGAACTTGATCCATCCGTTACATGTGAAGAAAATGTAAATGTATTGGAGGAAGCCCAAGCGCCTAGTGATAAGGAAATTGATCCCAAGAAAACTGGAGGAAAGAGGAAGTTGCAGACTCAAGGCAAGTGGAGAGGTGTTGACCCTGTTGTTTTCTTTAAAGATGAAGCCACCATCAATAGCATAAAGAAATTCTATGGCATTGATGACTCATTTCCCTTTAATGGCCACCTTGTCACAAGAAACAGTGATGCTAATCATGTGAAGAGAATTTACTACGTCTCAAAGTCAGTCAAAGATGTTCTTGAACTGAATTTCTCTGTTGGACAGCAACTTAAGATAACCTCCATTGGGCTAAAGATGTTTGTAAGTATTTCACAGATGAATTTGATTTATATTTCTTTTAAAAATAATGTTGCTCCGAATTTATAGACATGGGCAAAGAAAGTTGTGCGTAACTTTCATGCCTATAGATAAGTTGATCACTTGCTAATATATTAGTGTGTGTAAATTTAAGACAACGAGCAAGAGAACTGTTTACAGGGTTATCCTTCTTGCTTAGCTTCCCTTGTGGAGTGTAAGAGCTAGTACAAAATAACTAAAGGAATATCTGTAAGGCAAAAGAAAAGAAGAAATATAATACAAAGAACACCCATGATGGTCCTAAATGAGAAACTAAAGCATATGAGATATATTGGGAAGAATATATTTAAATGCAGTTATTTTGATCCTTATTATATTGTGAGTGCTGGATTCCGAATTTGTAGTTATATTTATAAGTTCATCCTAAGTTCCTCGTGCTCTAAGCTAAAGATTCTGGTACAGCCCCTGATTGTTGAACAAAACATTAGACAATCTGGTGTTACCAATATTCGAAAGCAATTTCTCCCTAATTTATTCTTGTTCTCAACAGGAACGACAAACTGCAAGAGAAGGAAATTTAGCTCCTTGTTCCTTTCGGATATCATCAGAAGGATTGCCACTTATTCTTCCATACATCACCAAACAGATTGTATATGCATCCCCGGTGGACTTTAAGCATCTTCTTCAATATAAAAGTATCAAGTTTGCAGATTTTGTTGATGCTGAGCTTGGCCAGAAAGCATCAGGCTTAATGTCAGGATGCTGTGTAATAGTTTTGAGGAAAGGTACATAGCAGCATGTGGTCAAGTACAACTAGTGCATATTCATGTGTATAATTTTTAACCTAAGTAAATTTTACATCCGCAGATGGCAAAGCCTTGTCGGATTCCATTGAAGTAGATGATTCAACAATAGCCATTGGATGCTGGAAAGGTAAGTCCAGTTTGTCTGTGATGGTCACTGCAATTGACTGCCAAGAACTGCTAGAAAGGCTTTTGATGCGCATGGAAACCGAGAAGGGATCTTTGGAGAAGAAAGACGAAGTCTCTAATGCCAAGGGGGATGAGGAACAGGACATAAAGGATATGGAAAAGAATGGTGACGAGGAAAGTATCACACCGGAAACTGAGGGTTAAGCGACAACTTCTGGGCTTCCAGATTTCCATTGTTGTACTCTAATTTCATAATTTAATACAGGGGTTGTAATTGATATGCCATGACTACATTTTATCTTTAATATTTCTTCGAAATTGAATTTTCTTATTTTAGCATGGAAGACATCTTTGTATTTTGCCTCATCAAGTTGTTGCATAATCTTGAGAACAGAGCAATTTTGATCTAGTATATTAATCATCTCCATTTGTGTTCTTAATCATCACTGCTGGTTGGAATCATGTTCGCATGGTGTAACCAATGATATTTGCGTTTGGCATATAATCATGCTGCCCAGAAATTGCTACAAGAACTGTCATTCCTTGTGAATGGATTGCTCCCAAGTGTTAGTGTTAGTCCCGGCGGCCGATGCAATCTCAGATGTCGCTGAGAGGCCCACTGATGTAAGATACCCACAGTCATCAAGGTTGAGAGGGTTGAGATTATTTTACATGCCCATATGCGATTGACACTAGCGTCTTCCTCTTAACAATCACTAGCATTTTATATGCAATTATCAGTTACGTATATTTCATATGTTATCCTTTCCAAAAGAAAACACTAAACCATGCTCCTGCTTGTAGAACTGGTTAACCAATTTTCTCCACAAAAGAATATATATATATATATATATATATATATTCAAGTCACTCACAGCATTCAAAAAAGTTTTCTTTATTTATTTTTCATTTTTCTTGTTTTGGACATTCATAACTCCAAAAATGTTTTTAATTAATGAAAATATTAAGAAATGAAACCATTCAGTAAATGAGGATAATATTAAACAAATCACACCCACATGAAGAAATTATATAATGGTATTGTAGTACGGCCATGTGGAGACTACATGAGAGAGCCAATTGACAGGCGCGAAGCACGTGTCAAAAGGACTAGTTTTAATAAATTAAACCGTAGCCATCCAATCATCCTTGTGTAAGAATCTGCAAAGGGAAGTAGATTGTTCTTGTGACTTTTCTGCTTCAGGTTGAAGTTTCTCCTTTCTATTTGGTGTCTTCTTGATGACATCAAAGGATAGACGCATCTTACACAGTGATGAGTAGGGTTTGAGTAAAAACCATTCATACTTAAAAGAACAGATCATAAAGAGGCAAACCCAAATCAGCTTCATTTCAAACAAGCAATTAATCAGCTCATACAAACTAAACTAAAGCAATGTAAAAAATATACAAAGGAAATATATCACAACCCTCAAAATTTGCTAGTATTACGAATGTAGAAGAAAGCATCCGTGTTTGGAAATCAATGGTCCAATGAAATCACGATGTACAGCACACCTTGCTCTTAGCTGGGATTTCTTGTGCAGGGCCTGGGACGACGATCTTCTTACCAGACAGAGATGCAGGGTTGCCATTAGCTTGATTTTCGCTGGCAGCCAGGCTCTTCTTGTTAACAATGTTGAATATCTCTGTCAACACAGTCAAGAAAGCAGACTCCACGTTTGTTGATTCCAGTGCCGAGGTCTCCAAGAAAAAAAGTCCTTCCTTTTGAGCAAACTCTTTGGCATCTTCAGTGGGGATTACACGCTGGTTCTCAAGATCACTTTTGTTGCCTATCAGAATGATGACAATGTTCTTGTCGGCGTGGCTACGCAGCTCTTCCAACCAACGGGGTATGTGATCAAAGCTCTGGCGTTTGGTTATATCATAGACGAGCATTGCCCCAACAGCACCCCTGTAGTATGCACTTGTAACTGCTCTATATCTGCTCAAAACACCAGAAGAGAAGTAGAATAATCAGTTGCCAATACACCATTTGTGAAAGTTAACAGGAGTCAGGTAGGAAGATTATTCCATAGCGTGAAAGTAAATAAGTGACAGCAAAGAATCAAGGCTTCTAACCCCACCTAATTTACATTCCAACCAATAATAATTTCTTTTCAAATGATGTACTTTGTTTAGTTACATTGAAATTTTTGTTTATGCAAAAGGGAGTAAAAGCTGAGCCTCATATGATTGTGTGAACATATTGCCCAACTTGGGTCATGAATACTCCTTTAATTGGCTTCATAGTTCAACCAGTGATGAAAGAAGTCATATAGAATCCAACACTCCAACTACTCTAACTTATGCGAGAATAGCTCATAAAGATAGCATAAGACTGAGAAGCACATATCATCTGATACTAAACAAAGATATCAATAAATTTATCCAAAATCGTTCATCCTATAAAAGACAACAATCTCACCCATGTAATCATATCCATTCCCACCCCGAAATAGATCAACTCAAAATCTGGCCCATCATTTTAAAAAGGGTAACAATTCTTACCACGCTGTATCATCCATGACAACATCCAAGATTGCAAGGCGGCCAAAAAGGCACCAAAAGTAGGATATGGATCCAACACAAATTCATATCTTTGAAAAGCATATTGCTAGTGGTCGGTATTTACAACTAAGCAATGCATGGATCACATAAAGAGAGGGTATCTAATTTCATTATATGAATTTAAAAAGCGTTTAAAGTATCTAATCATTTGAGTGGAGTGCATTTATGAGATAAAAAAACATGGATCTATATTCTTAGGTAATAAGAAAATGTAATACAACATCACAAACTACTAATCTTACTCCTACTTTTCCTTCCCCTTTTCCCCAGTTTAATAATCTCAATCAGTTCAATTCTAGCATACAGATGAAACATTTTATCAGCAATCCACTTAAACCAAAATCAGCATCACAGAATGTAATCCCCCTTATACTTCAAAAGAAAATTAACCCAGAAAAAAAAAATTACACAAAGCAACACCTAAAAAGTTCTACTAGAACTGAAAACCCCATCAAGCAGAGTAGAGCTGCTGCAAACTTTCAAAATCCTAAAACCCATGTAGCAGATTGAAGAAAAGGGCTATAAGCTACAGAAAACAAAAAGAGAACAGAGAGAGAGAGAGAGAGAGAGAGACCGTTCTTGGCCAGCAGTGTCCCAGATCTGAGCTTTAACACTCTTGTGCTCGATGATAAGGGTCCTGGTCTGAAACTCAACGCCGATGGTGGCCTTAGAATCCAAGCTAAACTCGTTTCTAGCAAACCTGGCCAGAATCTGAGACTTGCCCACTGCAGAGTCCCCTATCAGCACCACCTTGAACACATAGTCTATCTTCTGGTTCGAGTCTCCATATCCTCCTCCACTCGCCATTTTCCACCCAACCCAGTAAAGTAAAAAACAATCCAAGATCGCTACTTCTGCTATTAGAACCCCAAAAAGGCCTCAAATTTATTGAACTCCCCAAAAGACGAGGACTTTTCCTTTTGCTGCCGCTCGCAATCATGTTAGAGTCTAAATGTGGTCACCCCCATTGCCTTGCCTGTGAGCTTACCAACCAGAGCGTGACACGCTTGTGGCGAGCGGATGGGTTTGATCAAAGTGGTGACGTGGAGGTCTGGGATTGGTTGGATTGGTAGTGGGCTCGGGGAAGAAGGAACAGTGTGAAACAGGGTATTTGTTGTCCATGATTGATGTGCGCGGTGTCAGACAGCGTATGTCTCGGGTGAGTTGTCTGTTTTGGCTGGTTGACGGTCACGCCGAAGCCCTCCTTTCTTCGGAAACTTAAAACGACTTGTCGCTTCGTCCAGACTGTCGAACCACAGAAAAAAAGGATACTGGGTTTTCTTATCTGGGCTTGGGCCTGCACTCTGTCCAAAATACAAGCTGAAATTCCTTTTCTGACCCAACAAAGGACTAAATTTTGTTTCCTAATTTTAACCCACATAGGGTTTATGGTGTGTGTCGAGGGATTCAATTGATTGTGAACCTTCTGAGTGTTTTTAATTGTTAACCTCTCCTTCTATATTATAATCTCTAATAACTTCAAAAAATTAATTCATATTAAATGAATTGGGTCAAATTCTTCTAAGTTGTGGCCCGCACTTATGTTAGTTTTGCTTTTTGAAATTGTCAAATCTTCTAGGAGTTGAAGCCCTAATTATTTTATTTTTGTATAAAACTTCATATCCCTTTTCTTGCTTTAAATAGACAACTTTTTATTTATTTTTCTCCTACCAATGGTTTGGGGGTTGCTAACAGAAAAAAGACTAATCACATAACATGCATAGTAACATTGAATGTGGAGTCCTTTTATCCTTAAATGTTCAAACAGTGATTCTTTTTTTTTTTTTTTGCATTCGAAGGCGATAGAGTTTTATTGAAAAATCATGGATGAAACAAGTACAAAAAAACAAGGGCTATGTCCTAGAGGATTAGGCGAGCATCTCTACACATAAGGGCATAGTGGTCATCGGACTACCAAAGTAGCCTACCTTCTCAACCGCAAGTGGGAAAAGGAACCTTGCCACCGTTAGAGCGCCCCCACGTCCCCCTAAAAACATTCCCGTAAAAAAATTACTTGTTACAATCCTCAAACAGAGCATCACTAATTAAATATGGTGGTTCTTCAAACCAAGTAGTAGTAGAGCCGATATGTGAAGTGAAGCGTGCTAGGCGATGAGCCACTCCGTTTGCAGTACAGCGGATATGGGTAAAACCATCCCCAGTGATTTGTCTAAGCAGTGACTTTGTATCCTCCACAATGGATCCAACTATGGACCTATCAACCAAGGAACGACGAAGTGCCGAGACGATTTGGAGAGAATCGCTCTAAAAAATAATATTAGTAAATCCCCTTTCCACCGCCAAAGTTGCACTGGATTTAGCTGCAATGGCTTCAATATGGAGGGCAGAAAAGACATGGTCATAGTGAATGGCCTGCCCAACCACAAAGGAGCCAGAAGAATCTCGCACTACAATGGCCACACCCCCTTCTGACTCTTCGGGAGTCCAAGCTCCATCCATGTTCATCTTCAAAAAATCTGCCGGTGGCTTACTCCAGACTTGGACACGTGTAGCATATCCGGCCGGTATAGTCTTCCTCACATTGAGTCGGTGGAACTCCTGCAACCGCGAAAGTGCCCCAAAACTGACAGTTTGTGGTTGCTCCTTTTTATTATTCCAGAGAAGAGCATTTCTGGCCTCCCAAATAGCCCACCCAATCATCAAGAAAGTGTTGGCGTGTGAGTGGGTTCATGAAAGTGATTTTCTAATTAATGTAGTTGAATAATTGTAAAAGATGAGGACATCATTAGTTATCATTAATCATCATTAGTCATCATTAGTTAAATGAGGACATCATTATGTCCCTAGGTAAATAGTGAGGACATCATTATGTCCCTAGGTAAATAGTGAGTATGTCACTAATCCCACGAGCATCCAATGGAATAGCTTCATTTCATTACATTGTAAAAGAGTGAGATTGTAATAACAAGAATTAGTTTTTTCCTAAACATATATTTCTACTTGGTATCAGAGCCTCCGATCTGGTGGTTCCTTGTTTATCCCAAACCCTCTAATTGAATTCAAACCTATATTGAGTTCATACGTTTTTTTCCATCCATCATCCACATATATTGAGTTCCTACTTTCACACCATCAATTTCCGCTGCGATGACAACACTCGAGGCTTCCCTTGTTCTCCCGCATAGTTCCTCGATCCAGGGGGTGAAGGACAAACCAATTTTCAAGTGCACTCATTGTGGTGGTTCAAGGCACACTCGTGAACATTGTTATGAATTAGTTGGCTTTCCATCTTGGTGGGATCATTCTAAGAATAAAACAAGTGGTCATAAGGCACTCCAAGCTCCTGCTACTCCAGAGACCCCAACTGTAAGTGGCAACAAATCCAATGAACATATTTCTGCATCTACGTCCATGGCTACATCAAGTACAACCGGTTATGCATTGAATGTTTCTTCCACCTCACCCACCAGTAATGTCTGGATTATTGATTCAGGCGCCTCTGATCATATGACATGTGATTCGAATAAAATCACATCTTTGTCTCCATCATCACAGTCGGTAGTATCCAATGCTAACGGTAGTTCCTCTCCTGTTGTTGGACAATGTTCTTTATCCCTTACAGATTCGTTGCACCTGGATTCAGTACTTGTTGTGCCATCATTGGCTTTTAATTTGCTATCTGCTACGCAAATTACTCATGCTCTTTCTTGTACAGTAACATTTTGGCCAAATGGTTGTATTTTCCAGGACATGGTACTAGAAGGGGCAATCTGTATTTTCTGGATTTGGCACCAAGTGGTGCAACTCGGATTTCTCAAGCCTTCAAGACTAGTGGAGATCCAACCGAAAAAAATCAGAATTTGATTTGGTTGTGGCATAGACGGTTGGGTCATGCCTCCTTTGGATACCTTAAAAAGTTGTTTCCTTCATGGTTTAGCAAACTTTTAGATTTTAATTTTAAGTGTGATGTTTGTGAACTAGCAAAAAGTCATAAAGCTTCCTTCCCTTTGAGTATGAATAAAAGTACGGTGCCGTTTGCAATTGTTCATTCTGATGTTTGGGGTCCTGCTCCAATTTCTACTCATTCTGGTGCTCGTTGGTTTGTTACCTTTATTGATGATTGCACGCGTATGACTTGGATTTCTCTCTTAAAAACCAAGGGGGAGGTGTGTACCACATTTCAGCAGTTTTACAAGATGGTAGACACTCAGTTTCATGCGAAAATTAAGATCCTTTGTTCTGATAATGGGGGTGAATTTGTGAATCATGATCTTTGTCAGTTTTTAGAAGCTCATGGAATTGAACATCAGCGAACATGTCCTTGTACCCCTCAGCAAAATGGGGTAGCAGAACGCAAAAATCGTCATTTGTTAGAAGTAGTTCGAGCTTCATTGTTTGATGCTCAAATGCCTCGCTCTTTTTAGGGAGAAGCAGTGTGTTCTGCTGTGTATCTTATTAATCGGGTTCCCTCCAGTGTCTTGAACTTCCAAACACCATTACAAGCCATTCATCAGTTTTGTGCTCTTCATTCCACTCCCAATTTGGAGCCACGAGTCTTTGGATGTGTAACTTTCGTTCACCTTTATACACATCAGCGCAACAAGTTGGAGCCTCGAACACTCAAGTGCGTGTTTATTGGCTATGCCCAACATCAAAAAGGGTATCGCTGCTATCATCCACCTACTCAGAAGCTCTACATCACTATGAATGTGGTTTTTCGAGAAGAAGAAATGTATTTTTCTGGGGGAGTTCAAGCACAGGCAAGTCCAGATATTGCTGATGATCAGTTCGACCTGGAAGGATTCGTTACTTTGGAGTCGTTATGTCATCCAACAATTCAAGATGCACTAACTGACTCGTCAGATACCACTCCAGAAACTATGCACGAAAGTCTTGATGACCGGTCACGGTTGGTCCCCTCACCCACAACCCAGTCACCCGGTCAGGGGGAGAAGAATGATGTGCCCGTTTATGAAGTTTCTGTACCATTTAACCAATTATCTTCTGAGGTGTCTTCTGAACCTACAACCCAGGTGACATCCCAGAACATTGATGTTGAAGATTTATATTTAATCGATTTCTTCTCAGACGATCCATCTAATGAGATACATCTACAACCATACCAATTACCTGTTCATAAGAATCGTGGTATCCCGAAGATTCAATATGAAGCAGATCCCAAAGCTAAAGTGAAGTACCCTATTAGCAATCATGTTTCCACTCATAGATTGTCCGCACCACATGCCATGTTGATCAAGCAACTAGATTCTTTGTCTACACCAAGTAGTGTAGAAGAGGCGTTGATGGATCCAAACTAGAAACAAGTGATGAATGATGAGATGTAAGCTCTTAAAAAGAATTGCACATGGGAACTTGATCCTCTCCCAAGTGGCAAACGAACTGTGGGTTGTAGATGGATTTATACTATTAAGTTGAAGGCAGATGGATCAATTGAACGGTACAAAGCTCGATTAGTGGCAAAAGGATATACTCAGAGATATGGAGTGGATTATCAGGAGATGTTTGCTCCAGTAGAAAAAATCAATACTGTACGAATCCTGATATCACTTGCTGCAAACTTGGATTGGCCATTACACCAATTCGATGTCAAAAATGCATTTTCACATGGTGATTTAGAAGAAGAAGTTTATATGGATCCTCCGCCTGGATGTAAATTGAGTTCCGAATCGAAACACTACGTGTGCAAATTAAAGAAGTCTTTGTATGGTTTGAAGCAGTCACCTAGAGCATGGTTTGGGCGATTGACAAAGTCTATGAGGGCATTCGGATATAAACAAAGTAATTTTGATCATACTTTGTTCTTGAAGCATAAGGAAAATAAAATTACAGCTTTGATAGTATATGTTGATGATATGATCGTAACAGGTGATGATCCTTACGAAAGAAAAGCATTGCAAGAGTACTTATCTAAAGAGTTTGAGATGAAAGATCTTGGTACACTTAAGTATTTTCTTGGGATAGAAGTATCTAGATCACATCAAGGTATCTTCTTGTCTCAACGAAAATATGTTATGGATTTATTAACTGAAACAAGGATGCTGGGGTGTAAACCAGTCAATACACCTATGGAGGAAAATCACAAGCTTGGTGAGTGTACTGATCATAAACCAACTAACAAGGAGCAATACTAGCGCTTAGTTGGGAGGTTAATTTATTTGTCACATACGAGACCGGACATTGCATATGCTGTGAGTGTTGTAAGCCAGTTTATGCACTCCCCAAGTGGAGTTCATAGAGATGCAGTGAATCGCATCTTGAGATATTTGAAATCAACTCCTGGTAAAGGGTTAATGTATTCAAAGCAAGGACACCTGGATGTAATTGGGTATACAGATGCGGATTGGGCTGGGTCCCAAACAGACAGACGATCCACTTCAGGTTATTTTACTTTTGTAGGAGGTA
Source organism: Prunus salicina (assembly GCA_020226455.1). Classification (NCBI taxonomy): domain Eukaryota; kingdom Viridiplantae; phylum Streptophyta; class Magnoliopsida; order Rosales; family Rosaceae; genus Prunus; species Prunus salicina. Next base: position 14,188,081 of record CM035342.1, read on the forward strand.
ACCTTGTTACTTGGCGCAGTAAGAAACAAAATGTTGTTGCAAGATCAAGTGCGGAGGCAGAATATAGAGGTATGACACATGGTGTTTGTGAGTTGTTATGGATTAAGCATGTTGTAACAGAGTTAGGTTTTACGCCTAAAAAACCTATGAAATTATATTGCGATAATATTTCGGCCATTAATATTACTCATAATCCAGTTCAACATGATCGAACGAAACATGTTGAAGTGGATAGGCATTTCATCAAAGAAAGATTAGAAGACAAGACACTTCAGTTCCTGTTTGTAAAGTCAGAAGATCAGTTGGCAGATATCTTGACGAAAGCAGTTTCAAGCCGAGTATTTCAGGACACGCTGAGCAAGTTGGACCTTGGTGACATTTATGCTCCAACTTGAAGGGGAGTGTTGAATAATTGTAAAAGATGAGGACATCATTAGTTATCATTAGTCATCATTAGTCCTCATTAGTTAAATAGTCAGGACATTATTATGTCCCTAGGTAAATAGTGAGGACATCATTATGTCCCTAGGTAAATAGTGAGTATGTCCCTAATCCCACGAGCATCCAATGGAATAGCCTCATTTCATTACATTGTAAAAGAGTGAGATTGTAATAACAAGAATTAGTTTTTTCCTAAACATATATTTCTACTGAAAGAAGCGAACATAGGCTGGGGCAGAGCCTTTGCCTTGGAGAGAACCCAGTCCTTCACAGTGTGTGTTTTATTGTCATATCTATTGCTGCCCAGAGGAGAACAGAGCCACACACACCTTGCAAAGGAGCATTCCCGCATAAGATGAGTTGTCGTTTCCCGCTCTCCATTGCACAGAACACACTCAGCCTCAATTGGCACATGGCAACGTTGGAAGGCAGCCCTTGTCGGGAGGATGTCGGAGCAGGCTCGCCATCAAAAGCAACGAACCTTGGCTGGGGTGGTGGCTGACCAAATATGGGCCCAAACAGGGTGCGGGGCTAAAGTGGATGTGGATGCGGTCATGCCACCAAGCAAGTTCCTTGCGACATGGTAAGCGCTTTTCACTGAGAACAGACCCTGTTTGTCGTAGTGCCAAATTAAAGCATCAGAGGGTCTTCTGAAGCTAAGTGGAATGGAGCGGATGAGGTCCACTTCTTCCTGAAAAAACAGGGTAGACAACAAGGGGAGGTTCCATGTTCGGGTTTTGTCACAAATCAGGTCAGCCACTTTGCTTATAGGGCACCCCACAGGGAGAGGGGAGCTGACCTCGAAGGTAACTGGTTGTGGTAGCCAGCGATCCCGCCACACCTCAATGTTCTCCCCGGTGCCAACTTGCCATCTGGATCCTCGCACGATGACCCCGTGTGCTGCGCAAATACTCTTCCAAGCTGGTGAAGCATATTGTGGTACTGTTGCTTCCATAAAATATGAATGCTGGAAATACTTGGCCTTGAGCATTCTAGATGTCAAGGACTGAGGCATATTAATAAGACGCCATCCCTGTTTGGCCAACATTGCAAGGTTGAAAGCATAAAGGTTGCGAAACCCTAAGCCACCTTCATCCTTGGGGGAGCACAATTTGTCCCATGTTAGCCAATGAATCTTCCTTTAATTGCGGGTGCTGTTCCACCAGAACTTTGCCATTAACCTTCTAACAATGTCTGGATCTCCATATGTGCTTATGGCAAATATGCAGTAATGCAACCAGATGTCAACTGAATAGGTAACACCTTGAACTGCTCGTTCAAAAACCTCCACAACTTTATCCATAGAACCTAGACGTGCCTCATGATCCGCATACTTTTTCCAATAACCATAACACAAAGGAAACTCTGCTAAAAACACATCATAAACTTTTTGTATTTTCAGTATGTTATCCTCTGCAACTTTCTCTGTCTCTTCAATTAAAGCAGTCCAGGCATTAAAATCCAAGGAATCAGCTCTCACATTGTTCCAGAGTCTATCTTCTTCAGCAGACATAGCAAAACCATATCCATCCAGCATTTTGGGAAACATAGTACATTTGACAATTGTTTCTATAAATGGACACCATTTCTTCTATACCTTTTGGTTGACCCAAAAAAAAAGAGACTTTTTTTGTTCATTGTTGCTAGCGATAATTGTTCCTATATATCACAAAAATGACAAAGTGTTTATACTTTTTTTTTTTAAATACATGCGATAATCTAAATTACTCTAATCTACGGAAAAAGGGACTTGAACTTGGATGCAAAGGGATTGACTCACTACTCTAACCAACTAGTCTAGCTCACGTATACTAATTATTTACAATTATTAATATTGATTTGCATGCAGACAAATTTCTTCGTTGTTAAGTCCAGACCCAAATGAAAAAGTTATTTGCTATTTCCAGCCACTTTCTTGTTTAAAAAGTCTCCATTTGACAAAAAAAGAAGATCAGCCTCCATTTATACATAGGTGCCAAAAGAACTAATTGCAATGGTCGCAAGTTTTGTGGCATGCCGCATGCTTTGTTTGAAATGCGCGTTCAACCGACCTTATTATAGTAAAACAAACCAACTTATTATGAGCAAACGTATTTCATCAATCCACACGATTTGCAATGATTGCTTCAAACTCTGCTTTGGACCTCTTCGGATCGGCCTGCCAGGAGACGATCCTCCCTGTAACTTCTCTTGGAAAAGAAGAAGTTTTACCATGTGGTTTTGTATGATGAATTGGATTAATTAAGCTCTTATTGAATCACCAGGTGGCTACAATTGAATACTAACCCCCTTTATTAGTTTGTGTTAGTATTAATCAGATACTTTCTAAGAGTTAACTATCAATATAAAGAAAAAAAATTATCGAAATAAGAGTTTGTAACTCAAGTAGTTAATAGCAGTTATCATACGCATGATGTCGTTAGGTCGTATTTTAGTCAAATGGCTTAATTCAATAGATGAAATAGCTAGTTGGAGGAGAACATATGGAAATGACCATAAACAGACACTCAAACAGTAGCTCTTGTGTAAGTACAGTACATGCAATGAAGACGCACATTTATAAGGAGGGTGGATATATAGATAGCAATCTACCTCCATACCTGAAATGGATGGGGAGTTGGCGGGCTTGCCAATATTCACCAAATCAATGGAATTAACACATGACAAAACTAAATTAATACGTTCAAATTATCAAAAGTCCAAGCAAGCAACCGAAGATTATGTATGAACGTAGAACACACTTTTGTCTTTGATGACAGGACTTGGATGTGCAAAACCATGTGGTTTTATTTATTCTTTTTTAGCTGCACAAATAAACAAGTTTATTTTTCTTGCTAAGCAAAAGATAAGAGAAGAAAATGTGTCGGTCCCACGGCGGCAAGCTGCAGGCTGCAGCTGATCATAGCTCACAACTTGGCAAGCATTTCGAAATACTTTAAATACCAAGAAACTGAGAAGTTAGAGTTGAAGTTGGCCCTTTCAGATTTACTTGAAACCATTTAGCATGGAGTTGAGTTCTTCAGCTAATGTCCCAAGATGGACGCCAAGTCCAAGCCCAACAAGATCGTTGTTGGTATCAGCTGTGGAAGGCCCCAGCTCCAAGGGAAGTCATGTTCTTGATGATGATCATGGAGAGATGAAAAGGCAAAGCAGCACAGCTTCTGCAGAAGATGGGATTTCCTTGTCCTGCTCTAGCATGGACAGAATTTTCCCATTTAGCATTGTGTTTAAAACTGGAGCTGCTCCAAACTCTGGTTTAGATATTCATGAAGCCTCATCTCTGAGATTGGAATCTGCAGTGGAGAAGTCAGTAGTGATTGATCAAACGGTTGCGAAGCCAGGCTATGGAAAGGATCAAAGTTATGTTGTTGGTGATGATATTGAAATTGGGTTGAGAAAGAAGGGTATTTGCTTGACATGGAAGGACCTGTGGGTTGGTGTATCTGAAAAGAAAAATGGGAAGAGAATGATTTTGCAGGAGCTTACAAGTTGCTCAACCTGGTGAGATGTTGGCTATTATGGGTCTTTCTGGCTCTGGCAAATCCACCCTTTTGGATGCTTTGGCAGGTAGCTCCCAATTTCTAATTTATTTTCTTATATTGTAAATATTTTTTTGGAGTGCTTTTGAAATGGCTAAAAACGCTTTCTGACAACCAAAAACGGATCGTATAAGCACTTTCTGGAGAAGCACCTATTATGTGCTTATTCAGGAAGTAAGCCCAAGTATTTTTCCATGAAACACCTGAATTTCTTATGAAAATTTCAACTTTTTTTATAATAAAAGCGGTTTTGCTAGAAGCACTTATAAGCAGTCCCAAACGAGCCCTTACAAATCTTCTCTTTGTTGACCTTTTTGTTAATTTGAATTATTTGATGAAGTCAGCTTGGCAGCTATGAAGTTTTCTTTATTCCATTAAAAAAAATACTGCTGAAAAACATTTGAATATTGCAGGTAGGCTAAGTTCAAACACACAGCAAACAGGGGAGATTTTAATCAACGGCCGAAGAGAAACACTTGCTTTTGGAACTTCGGTAAGAATAGTGAAGGAAGGAACACATTATATATGCATATCTAATCACATACAATCCACTGTAATGAACCAAACCTTCACACCGTAATGTGAAATCCTCTTGATTGCCATCTGAACCTTCCGATTGCCCAAAATCTGGTTTATGTACAATACTTTCTCAATTTCATATCGAAGTGTTCTCTAACTTCTCTTGTAAGAAATAATAATTCGGATCCTCTCTTATTCCTGGAAAGAGGTCAATAATAATCGCTGCATTTGATTTATTGATATGCAGGCATACGTGACTCAAGACGACACTCTAATGACTACATTAACAGTCAAGGAAGCTGTGTATTACTCAGCACAACTCCAACTGCCTGACTCTATGTCCAAAGTAGAAAAGAAGGAAAGAGCAGAGATGACAATCAGAGAGATGGGCTTGCAAGACTCCATGGACACGAGAATTGGCGGTTGGAGCGTAAAAGGTCTCAGTGGTGGACAGAAAAGAAGAGTTAGCATTTGCATTGAAATCTTGACTCGCCCCAAGCTTCTCTTCCTTGATGAGCCTACAAGTGGGCTAGACAGTGCAGCATCTTACCATGTCATGAACCGCATTGTTAAGCTAGCGCACCGGGATGGAAGGACGGTTATTGCATCAATTCATCAACCTAGCAGTGAAGTCTTTGAGCTTTTCCAAAACCTTTGCCTTCTCTCCTCTGGTAGAACAGTCTACTTCGGCCCTGCTTCAATGGCAGAACAGGTATTAGCTTATTTGAAGAATGATCTGCAACCATGAATCATTCTGACTTTCATCAGCTTAAATAAGTTTACTTCTTATGACCAATTAAATAATTGTGCCAATCTAAATGGTGCAGTTTTTTGCTTCAAATGGCTTCCCTTGCCCTACTCTGAGAAACCCAGCAGATCACTACCTTAGAACCATCAACAAGGATTTCGATATTGTAAGTCTTCTGAGAACAGTAATCCCTTCATTTTAAAAGCAATTAGCTTCATTGGATAAACTTATGATTACTCCAATAACCAAAAAATAAAAACAAAAACCTACCTTGAATATTGACGCTAGGATATCGAACAAGGGTTTGATGGCAAACCAAGCACTGAGGAAGCAATTAATATTCTCATACAATCATACAAGTCTTCAAATCATTTCCAACAAGTTCAGAAACAAGTAGCTGAGATTTGCCAACAGGTAAATAAGCCTATGGTTTTGAATAGTTTAAATTTAATTTTAAGCATTAGCTGATCAAACACAGAATAAGAAAAAAAAACATAGCTTGATTTTCTTCTGTTTTGTAGAAAGGTGGGGCTCTAGAGAAGGGAAGCCAGGCCAACTTCATAACCCAATGCCTGGTTCTGACAAGGAGATCTTTTGTGAACATGTATCGTGATCTAGGCTACTACTGGCTTCGCCTTGCAATTTACATTGCCTTGTGCTTATGCGTAGGGACGATCTTTTATGACATTGGCTCCACTTTTGGCTCAATACAGGTAATTAGGTGAATTCTAGTGATATATTTCTCTACTGTTATCACACAGATTAGCCTGTCAGTATAATCTAATAGCTTCAAAATAACTGAATTTTCAGGCTAGAGGTGCAATGCTCATGTTTGTTGCAGCATTCTTGACTTTCATGGCAATAGGCGACTTCCCTTCTTTTGTAGAAGACATGAAGGTTAGTCAGTTTGGTTGATGCATGTCCTGGTTTGTTGAGCATTTGTGGTGATCTGACCTCTTTTCCTGTCTTACTAACCAGATCTTCGGGCGCGAAAGATTAAACGGGCACTATGGTGTTTCAGCACTTGTTGTTGGAAACACATTCTCCTCCATCCCATATTTGCTGATCATCTCTTTAATTCCTGGAGCAATAGCCTACTACATGGTGTTAGAAATGTGCCTTAAGAGCCAATACATTTGATGTAATCTCCTTAGAATACATTTCGTATATAAAGGGCAAACTTATTTTGTTATCTATTACATCGTGTAAAAAAACAAATGTCCAGGGTATGCTATATAAGAGATAAAGTAATCTAAAGAAGTGTAGATACATGAGACATTTAATCTCTAACTGTAGTACCCCAAAATGTTCCTAACCAAAGGTTATCAAATGGGCATTGATAAACCGTCAAGATTAGCACATATTATGTATGCTCAATTGGGAGGATGGTTAGTCTCAAACCATTTGTGTAGTTGACACTAATACAAGTATGTGGGTGCTCATTAGTGAATGAGTTCACTGAACGCGATCAATCGTAGTTCTCATATGGAGTATTTATCTATATGTCAAACGAGAACTCATAGTTGCAATAATGCAAATTAGTCCTTAGACCTGAGGCATCATGGTTGTCCTGTAATGCGTTATTGATCTTTGATAGCTCTTAAAGGCAAGTCGTAAAAGATTTGTCTAAAGTGTTGTTGGGATCTCTTAATTCATCATAGGGGCATGTGAATGTACAATAAGGAATCTCTACTTTTGATAAAGAAAGAGAATGTTTCAAGATGTGATTCAGCAAATCTTCGGCCGAAGTATTTGAACATGATTTAGAAAGTGTTTTAGTTATGTTCTATTGAATCACATGAGGTTAGTCATATTAGGGGTTTGACATTATCAATCCGTACCCTGAAAATATGATTGGAAACATTGTATAAGAGAAGGACCGTATTGCATTGTAATTCCAACTGAATAGGTTCTTTGTCTATTCTGATTAGCTTGGGTAGCCATGATATGTTGCTAGATGTCACTCTTGGCTTGTGGAAGTCCTAGGATTAATTGTGATCAATCTGAATAAAGGAAGAATTAAAAGGAGGTTTTAATTCCAGTTGGTTAGAAAGAGTTCTAATTGTTTTCCCACTGCCTTGCTAAATTAGAACCTAATGGATCGCACACCTTAAATGGTTAACTTTGAGTAATACAAATGAGAATGAGGAAATCAATTTGATTGATTTGATGTGGATGATTTACTACGTGTAAAATTGTATTTGGGCCTCCGTAATGGTTAATGAGAAGCCCAAATGGTTGGGTATCAAGCCCAAGGGGTTTATACACTTAAAGATTATGGTTTAAGTGTCATATGGCCCAATTTTGGAAGCCCAATGGGGTTTGTCCGAAAATGCATATATAGATATGTATGGGAATTGTTTCTATAAGCAAGCAAATGAGCTAATTAACACACAAACACAATCCAACATCAACCAAAGGGGTTTGGGAGATCAAAGAGAGATAAAAGAGAGTTTTTCAAGAGTGAAACACTTTCATCTTTCAAAGTGGTTTAGATTGAAACTAATCTTGAGATTCTTGAACTAGCATTCTTGTATTCTCAAGATACTCCTTCTCATCTCAAGGTTCCATTGGTGTCGAGACTTAGAGGTCATATCCTTTTGTGGCTCACAAGGAGGAGAAAGATCAAAGAAGAGATCAACAAAGGGAAATCATCAAGAGAAGACCAAAACACAACTTGGTTCATATTATAGCATCAAGGGTAATTAAGACTTATCTTTTTCTCTTGTGCTTTCCTTTATGAAATCATATCAATGTTCATGGCTTAAGATACTTGGAAGAAGTTTTGTTTTTGAATTTAAACAACCACCATATTCTTCTGTTGCGATTAATTTGATTAAATGCAAGTTTAATATTCAAATGAACTTCTTAAAAATGTTTTAAAACCAACAATTGGTATCAGAGCCATAGGTCATGAACTTGATATGTTTCTAGGGTTTAGAGATGCATATATATGGGTTGAAAAATTCATTTAAAGTATAATAGTTATACTTGATTTATTTTGATATGATTGGATAAAATCAAATGGAGTGAAAAAGGGTTGTTTGGGATTTTGAATTTTCGGTTTTATGTTTTGATGATTGATGCTCTCTTTGTATGCATATATGCATGTATGAACACTAGAGCATGGTTGAATTAAAACCCCATGATTTTAACCTCATGAAATATTTGATATTAAGAGCATGAGATGGTTAAAATGGAATACGGATTTTTCCGGAAATTGCATGAACATTCATATTAGTTCATATGTGTGTTCTTGGTGTTCTTGATGTTCTTGTTATGGGATCTTTTTGATCCATAAGTTAGGTGACTATTTTTGGTGGTTGTGTTAGTGGATTTTTCCACCAAAATAGGTCAAAAGATGATAATGATATTTTATTATAAAATTGAAAGTTTTTCAAAAATGTTTCCACTTGATAAACATCTACCCACCACACTAAAATTAATAAGATTACTTTGATGAGTGTGTGGGGTCTATCTAAATGTAAATGTTAGTGATTTGATATAAAATGCAAAAGTTGGTCAATTTATTCATATCACTAATTATCTACCCACCACACTAAAATTAATTTGATTACTTTGGTGAGTGTGGTTGGCCTATCTAGTCACATACATAATTATCCACCTAGTTGGAATAATATTGATCACCACTTTGTGTTATACAAATGCATGCTTTAACCCCACACCCTAGTGGATCATCTTTGGATCCATTATTAATTGTTGAATAGTTTTGGACATAGTTGCAATATATGATATGTGTGACTATGCTTAAAAGGTTTCTACAATTACATTTACTATTGTAGTAAAATGTTTTCACTCCATGGTAAATTTATTTTGTTTGAATATGGTTACCACTTGAATTAAACCCATATATATGTATGCAACCCAAGAGCATGTTTGACATTACTAGTTTAATTGTTTAAAGCGTTTAAATAATTAAAGGATGATTATGGACTTAGACCAAACAATTGAGCTATGTGATTGGCCGCTTGTTGGATATGTATTCGATTTTGATTGGCTATGTAATAATGAAATGGCTTTCATGCCTAATTTATTTTATGCGCGCGTAATTAAAATGAATCACCTTCCAAGACCATGATCCAACATGGTGGCTCATGTTGGATCAACAAGAAAGTCCATAATCATCCTATAAGCCCAATGCAATTGCAATGTTCGGTAATGACAATAAATAAACCAATTAGTAGTACCAAGTATTCTCACTATCTCAAGGAAATGGTTTTCTAAAATATTTAGTGGGAGTATTATGTGCTACTAATATTTGCATTGGGAACCATTTAATGAGATTAAAAAGGCAATTTTAACAGGATTAAAATTGGATTAAAATGAGACCAATTTAACTACCCTCAAAGCAATATTAAGTTGATAAGCGAAATGACATTTTGAATGCTATTTTGTGGCCTTCCACCGTGGTAGTCTCTTATTGGGTGGCACATTTACATCTTGTTGGACCTCAGTGAGGCAACATCCAGTACTTGTAACCATCCAAGGGAAGCCTATTACACATACTTGATGTAGTGCGGATAGATAACGAGTGTGTCCAACAAACTGTTAGGTTGAGGACATACTTGAAACCCTATACCCACAAGCATGGTGGGAATAACTTAACTAAGACGAACGAAACCAACAAACTGTTAGGTTGAGGTCTAGTTCTCTAGAGGCCATAGTGATGGGTATTCACATTATGATGTGATTGGATAAGAGTATCCTCTCATTAGTATCATGGCAATCCAACAAACTGTTAGGTTGAGGAAAACTATGTGAAAGTGAGACTCCCATCCCCACTAAGAGTTTCAACGGAAACTCTCGGATTTCAGGAGGGATATGAAATTTGCCAAAAATAGTGGGAGCTACCATCATGACTTAAAGACCCTAAGTCCTTGGTAGAAGATTAATCTAAACTAAAATTTGTTTACGTTGTTGCAGAATTTTCAAATGGCCGTTAAAAACCCAATCTCATCATACTTAACAATTACATCCTTGATGGCACGAACTATCCGGGTTGGCTTCGCAAAGTCAAACTTGTCCTTAAAATGGATGAGATTGATTATGTGTTGACACATGCCCCACCACATATTCATCCTGACGAAATAGATTCTCAGGAAGAAAGAACTGCTTATGAGAAGCATGTCAAAGATGATAGCAGAGGTAAATGTTACTTACTAGCATCCATGAACGATGAGCTACTAAAACAACATGAAGATATGGATGATTGTGCTTCCATATTGCTTCACCTTAAAGAGCTTTATGGTGAAGCTACTCGTAGCTTGCGTTACAATACAATATGTGAACTTGTCAACACAAAGATGACAAGAGGGACTCCGGTTAATCAGCATGGTCTCAAGATAATATCATTGCTTGAGAAATTGGAAAAATTGGATGCTCCATTTAATGCTGAAGTTCAACAAGACTTTTTTCTTTCGTCCCTCTCATCAGATTTTTCCCAATTTGTTATGAACTATAATATGGGAAAGATGGAAAGTTCCTTATCTGAGCTACTCAATATGGCTATGGTAGCTGAAAAGAATATCTTGAAGGATAAAGGAATGAAAGGGACAGTTGCGGTGTTTGAAAAGGGTTCTTCTTCCTCTTCCAAATCCAAACCGAAAGGTAAGGATAAGGGAAAGAAGAAGAAAGGTTTTCTAAAGCCCAAGGAAAGAAAAATAACAAAGAAAAGCAAGGAACCGAAAGGAACTTGCTTTCACTGTGGAAAGGATGGACATTGGAAGAGGAATTGCAAGGATTACCTTGCAAGCTTAAAGAACAAGCCTTCGGAAGGTAACACTCTTGTTCTTGAATCAGTTTTTACAGTTAATACTTCTACCTGGATAGTTGATTCAGGAGCTAGTCAACATATCTGCAATTGTGTGCAGGGACTAATGGGAAGTAGAAGACTCGGAAAAGGAGAAATGGTGCTAACTGTGGGTAATGGCACTAAGGTAGCTGCCAAAGCTGTAGGCACCTATCATCTCAATCTACCTTCCGGGGAGACCCTGAAATTAAATAATTGTTATTTCATTTCTGGTTGTGTAAAGAACTTAATATCAGTCTCTATGCTTTTAAGAGACGGATTTGTTGTTTTGTTTGACAAACTACTTTGTTCTATTTCACATAATAATCGAATTATTGCTTATGCAAATTTGATTGATGGTCTTTTTCATTTGGAAATGAATGGTAGTATTAACTATATGGATAAAGATGCATCTAGACCTAAAAGGCCCAGAGAAGTGGATAACTCAACTAAATTGTGGCACCTCAAACTTGGACATATTAGCCAAGATAGGATTCACCGGATGGCAAAAGATGGATGCCTTGGATCTTTAGACCTGCTCCTATGCCTACTTGTGAATCTTGTCTACAAGGTAAAATGACCAAGTCTCCTTTTACTGGAAAAGGAGAAAGAGTTGCAGAATTGTTGGGGTTGATCCACACAGATGTTTGTGGACCTTTGTCTACAAACGCAAGGGGAGGTTATTCGTACTTCATTACCTTTACCGATGATCATTCACGGTTCGGGTATTTATACTTAATGAAGCATAAGTCTGAATCTTTTGAAAAGTTTCAAGAATTCAGAAATGAAGTTGAAAACCAAACTGGATTGAGTATTAAAATCCTTAGATCCGATCGAGGTGGTGAATACTTGAGCACAGAGTTTCTTGATTACCTCAAGGAACATGGCATCTTATCACAGTGGACTCCACCAGGAACTCCACAACATAATGGGGTCTCTGAAAGGAGAAATCGAACCTTAATGGATATGGTTCGTTCCATGATGAGCTATACTGATTTACCTATATCCTTTTGGGGATATGCACTTGAAACAGCAATTCATTTGTTAAATAGAGTGCCTTCCAAATCTGTTCCAAAAACTCCATACGAAATGTGGTTTGGGAAGAAACCAAGTCTTGGATATATCAAGATTTGGGTTGTCCAGCATATGTCAAAAGACAAGATGTGGATAAACTAGATGCAAGGTCTGTGAAGTGTAGATTTATAGGGTATCCCAAGGAAACTATGGGATATTACTTCTATCACATCGACGAGCAAAAGTTGTTCGTCGCAAGGTCAGCTACCTTCCTAGAAAGGGAATACGCTCTTGATGGGAAAGGGGGACATGAGATAGAACTCAAGGAATTGTCCAATGAGCTAGAAATCAACACTGAACTAAATGCAATCCCAGATCCACAACCTGTTGTAACACAAACTCCGCGTATTTCAAGTAGGGTTAGAAGAATGCCTGAGAGGTATTATGGATTCCTTCATGAAAACGAAGGAGAGTTAAATCTCCTAAGTGATTGTAAGGATATTGAAGACCCCTTGAACTACAATGAGGCAATGTCAGACATTGACTCACAGAAATGGCTTGGAGCCATGAAATCCGAAATGGATTCTATGTATACCAACAAAGTCTGGACTCTAGTTGATCCACCTCTTGGTATTGTACCAATAGGAAATAAATGGATTTTCAAGAGGAAGATAGGCTCGGATGGGAAAGTAGAAACCTATAAGGCAAGGCTAGTAGCAAAGGGCTACAAGCAGAGAGAAGGAATTGACTATGAAGAAACCTTCTCTCCTGTTGCTATGACAAAGTCTATTCGGATTTTGCTTGCAATAGCTGCATATCATGATTATGAGGTTTGGCAAATGGATGTGAAGACGGCTTTTCTGAATGGCCACCTTCAGGAAGAACTATACATGGATCAACCTGAAGGCTTCATTTCTAAAGCTGATAAGCATAAGGTATGCAAGCTACATAAATCCATTTATGGATTGAAGCAAGCTTCTAGGAGTTGGAACATCCGTTTTGATGAAGTTGTCAAATCATTTGACTTCATACAAAACATGGATGATCAATGTGTGTACAAGAAGGTAAGTGGGAGTTCAGTAGTATTCCTTATCTTGTATGTAGATGACATACTGATTATTGGAAACGATATAGGAATGCTATCTTCAGTGAAGCTGTGGCTCACTAAATCATTCTCAATGAAAGATTTAGGAGAAACATCTTATATACTTGGAATAAAGATTTATCGTGATAGATCTCAGAGAATAATTGGATTATCTCAATCCTTGTATATAGATAAGGTGCTAAAGAGATTTCATATGGAACAATCTAAGAAAGGGTTACTTCCAGTTAGACATGGACTTCACCTTTCTAAGAACATGTGTCCGAAAACTCCTGAAGAGATACAGCAGATGAGTAAAATCCCTTATGCATCTGCAATAGGGAGTCTCATGTATGCCATGGTTTGTACAAGACCAGATATCAGTTATGCTGTAAGTATAACGAGTAGATATCAGTCAAACCCCGGATTAGATCATTGGGGAGCTTAAGTGTATCCTTAAATACTTACGAAGGACTAAGGACATGTTCCTCGTTTATGGAGGAACATCAGAGTTACAAGTGGAAGCGTTTACTGATTCAGATTTTGCATCCGATGTAGATGATCGTAAATCCACATCTGGGTACGTCTTCATTTTGAATGGAGGCGTTGTTAGCTGGAGAAGCTGTAAACAAAGTGTTACTGCTGACTCCATGACTGAAGCTGAGTATGTTGTTGCTTCAGAAGCAGCAAAGGAAGTTGTTTGGATGAAAGGTTCATTACCGAACTAAATGTGGTTCAAACCATAATGTCACCAGTACCTTTGTACTGTGACAACAATGGGGCGATAGCTCAAGCCAAAGAACCCAGGTCTCATCAGAGATCCAAGCACTTTGACAATGTAGCAGATCCACTCACTAAGCCTATGTCACAGTCACGACTGGATAGACATACAGAGAAAATGGGTATTAGATACATGGCTAAATGGCTCTAGTGCAAGTGGGAGATTGTTAGAAATGTGCCCTAAGAGCCAATACATTTGATGTAATCTCCTTAGAATACATTTCGTATATAAAGGGCAAACTTATTTTGTTATCTATTACATCGTGTAAAAAACAAATGTCCAGGGTATGCTATATAAGAGATAAAGTAATCTAAAGAAGTGTAGATACATGAGACCTTTAATCTCTAACTGTAGTACCCCAAAATGTTCCTAACATAGGTTATCAAATGGGCATTGATAAACCGTCAAGATTAGCACATATTATGTATGCTCAATTGGGAGGATGGTTAGTCTCAAACCATTTGTGTAGTTGACACTAATACAAGTATGTGGGTGCTCATTAGTGAATGAGTTCACTGAACGCGATCAATCGTAGTTCTCGTATGGAGTATTTATCTATATGTCAAACGAGAACTCATAGTTGCAATAATGCAAATTAGTCCTTAGACCTGAGGCATCATGGTTGTCCTGTAATGCGTTATTGATCTTTGATAGCTCTTAAAGGCAAGTCGTAAAAGATTTGTCTAAAGTGTTGTTGGGATCTCTTAATTCATCATAGGGGCATGTGAATGTACAATAAGGAATCTCTACTTTTGATAAAGAAAGAGAATGTTTCAAGATGTGATTCAGCAAATCTTCGGCCGAAGTATTTGAACATGATTTAGAAAGTGTTTTAGTCATGTTCTATTGAATCACATGAGGTTAATCATATTAGGGGTTTGACATTATCAATCCGTACCCTGAAAATATGATTGGAAACATTGTATAAGAGAAGGACCGTATTGCATTGCAATTCCAACTGAATAGGTTCTTTGTCTATTCTGATTAGCTTGGGTAGCCATGATATGTTGCTAGATGTCACTCTTGGCTTGTGGAAGTCCTAGGATTGATTGTGATCAATCCGAATAAAGGAAGAATTAAAAGGGGTTTTAATTCCAGTTGGTTAGAAAGAGTTCTAATTGTTTTCCCACTGCCTTGCTAAATTAGAACCTAATGGATCGCACACCTTAAATGGTTAACTTTGAGTAATACAAATGAGAATGAGGAAATCAATTTGATTGATTTGATGTGGATGATTTACTACGTGTAAAATGGTATTTGGGCCTCCGTAATGGTTAATGAGAAGCCCAAATGGTTGGGTATCAAGCCCAAGGGTTTATACACTTAAAGATTATGGTTTAAGTGTCATAAGGCCCAATTTTGGAAGCCCAATGGGGTTTGTCCGAAAATGTATATATAGATATGTATGGGAATTGTTTCTATAAGCAAGCAAATGAGCTAATTAACACACAAACACAATCCAACATCAACCAAAGGGGTTTGGGAGATCAAAGAGAGATAAAAGAGAGTTTTCAAGAGTGAAACACTTTCATCTTTCAAAGTGGTTTAGATTGAAACCAATCTTGAGATTCTTGAACTAGCATTCTTGTATTCTCAAGATACTCCTTCTCATCTCAAGGTTCCATTGGTGTCGAGACTTAGAGTCATATCCTTTTGTGGCTCACAAGGAGGAGAAAGATCAAAGAGGAGATCAACAAAGGGAAATCATCAAGAGAAGACCAAAACACAACTTGGTTCATATTATAGCATCAAGGGTAATTAAGACTTATCTTTTTCTCTTGTGCTTTCCTTTATGAAATCATATCAATGTTCATGGCTTAAGATACTTGGAAGAAGTTTTGTTTTTGAATTTAAACAACCACCATATTCTTCCGCTGCGATTAATTTGATTAAATGCAAGTTTAATATTCAAATGAACTTCTTAAAAATGTTTTAAAACCAACACATGGTTGGCCTTCAAAAGAGCTTTGAGCACTTTGCCTATTTTGCACTGCTGCTCTTTGTGACCATGATGTTGGTTAAGAGCCTAATGATGATTGTGGCAAGCATTGTGCCAGATTTTCTCATGGGAATTATTACTGGTGCCGGAATTCAAGGAGTGATGATGTTGAATGGAGGTTTCTTCCGATTGCCAAACTATCTTCCTAAGCCTTTCTGGCGATACCCAATGTACTACATTGCATTCCACAAGTATGCAAATGAAGGATTCTATAAAAATGAGTTTGAAGGACTAACATTTCCTACTGATCAAGCAGCATGGCCATCCAGGATCACTGGCGATGAAATATTGCGAAGTATTTGGCAAGTGCAGATGGGCTACTCCAAGTAGGTTGATCTTGCCATTTTGTTTGGGATGGTAATTGTTTATAGGCTCATGTTTCTGGGAATCATAAAGACCACAGAAAAGTTTGTACCAATTATCAAAGCTCTCTTGGTTGGTACTCCGAAGAGATAAAGCAGTAATAGTTTTGGTAGTAGGCATACCAATGGTAGTTCTAGGAATCGGAGGCCAAGTGTAGAATCATTTGGCCCCTTCGCCCCCTCAAGAATAAGTGTCCCAGAAGGAACCATTGATATTCTTTCAATTAATTTCAAACACATCATTTTCGTCTATATACTTTCAATTTGATCAATCAAGGGCGGGAGGAATTTTTCAACAGGTGGGCTAACTAAAGTTATTAGCTTAAAATCTAAATATAACTTTTTTTTGGTGCTTACAATTTCTATAGTTTTTTCTATAAATAAAAGTATACATTAAATCATATAAACAACGCTAGTTGTAAACACAAGAAAAAATGGAATTAGAGCCATATTTTTCATGAAAGGGTGAATTTCATTTAGAAAAATGCTTCTCTTTTGGAGATAAATTAATGAAAAAAATATTAAAATTGATGTTGGGATAATTTTTGACACCAAATACAAATGTAGAATACCTTTTACCATGCCTATTTGTATTGACAATGTAAAATTGTATATATACCCCTTCTATTGAGGGATCCCTCAAATAATTTTATTTGAGGGACGCCATTTAGGGTACCCTACAATTTTTTTCCCAATGATCCAAACCATCTACTTTTTAGGTCTTCATTCATAGATCATCCTTACAAAAAATTAGACAAATCGGAAACCGTTTCGACATCCAATTGTGTCTTACAAAATCAATGAACACAGTGCTTCAAAAAAGTACTAAATTTTCAATAACTCAATTGAGTGGTCAAATGATATCGGATTCAAGTGATTTTTTGTAGAGATGATCTTTGAATAAGTATCTACAAAATAGACGGTTTGGATTAGTGAAATATCCGGAGTGAGGCCTACATGGGGTGTCCCTCAAATAAGCTTATTTGAGGGATCCCTCAATGGAAGCTCTCTGTATATATATATATTATATATATATATATATATATATATAGGTTAAGATACTAGGCTATATAGGTGTAATATTTTTGAGTTTTTAAACCCCGCATTTTTCATTATTCACCCCAATACTTAAATCATTAAGCTCTTAAGTTTTATTATTGTGTAAAAAGACAGAAAATGTCATCCAACTTAATACTTAACCCTATTACATCTATAAACACACCCCACCACTCTTCATATTAAGTTTTAGAAAAACACAAACTCCTCTGCACATTTATTTTATCGAACTAGTAAAGTATGACCAACACCCTCTTTTCCCATTTTGAAATATGAAATTGAAATATGCAATTATGTTATATAAATTCCAAACAGCAGAAGATCTCAATATTTAGTTTCTCTTATGTAGAAAATTTCATATGTTTTCTCTTGGTTTTCTGTGTTTTCTACAATACAGTTCTTGAATTGAAGCAAAGATTGTACCCCACGTGGCTAAAAGCCAATTGGCATAATATTATTGTAGGTCAATTTCCCCAGACATATAAGATACAGGATAGGACGAATGTTGTTAAGAAAACTGTTTTTTGCTACTAGTTAAAATACCAAGTGAATACAACAATGTGGTGTTTATAATATGAATCAATCTGAACTTGGTTTCAATGATACAGTCCTAAAGCCCTGGGTTTTGGGCATGACACCGCCGCTTGCTTCTCCTATGATCCATTCGCATTTATCACATCCTCTAACCCCCGTTGGATTTTCCCCTCCTATTTGTATATAACATTGTTTTTATCTCTTTAAGTAATGTGAGGTTGAGGTGAACTTAGAGTGGTGAGGGGCAAGATAACGGGATGTGGGGGTGTGAGATGTGAGGTTGATGAGTTTTTTGTTTTTGTTTTTTCTACTGGGTGTGTATTTAAGGGTGTTTGGGAAGAAATTTGGGTTTTTGAAAATTTAAATTAAAAGTTGGGGTGAACAAAGAGAAGTGCGGACTTTAAATAGAAAAACTTTTTTTTTTTTTTTCTTTTCCAAAACCTTTCATGGGCTACAGCCCACATAGTGGTTCCGCCAGTGTGATCAATGTCATCCTTGTCCTCTTATGTTGCACGTTGATGTTAGTCATGTGCCTTGTATTATATGTGATCAATTTTGACAAGAAATTGGATAGAATTGACGTTAAAAATGATATTTCATTGATGTACAACATAACATAAGAGGATAAAAATTATATTGATTGACAAAATGACATGTTTGAACTAATATAGAGACTACATGTCAGTTCAAGTTGATTTCTTTTCATTGTTGTCAAAGAAAGAAGAGTATCTAATATATTCTCACTTCACTATGTTTTGAAAGGTTGCACGCACTATAAGACTTTGTTTCAAATATAACGAGCATTTACGCTCATAAGCATTTTAGTTAATTACTGTGAAATTTTTATTAAAAATTCACATGATTTCCGTGATTCTTTAAAAGTGCTACCTAAAAAAACATTTTTACGGTCATTTTCGGTCAAACATGGTCAGAATTGCTTTGTATTATCTGTTCCAAACAAACCCTAAGTTACATAAGCCCTTGATTTAGCCCAAATAGTAATGGGCTAATGAGTTTTAATTAGGTTAGATTCTCTCCAACCTTAAAAAGAAAGCATAAAAAATCAAGGCAGGGCAAGCATACGACATCGTATTACGGGTGTGGCCTCCGAATATAATCCATGGCAAATACGAGTCAGACACGAGCGTAAAACTTCGTAGGAATCAGAGGTCCAAGAGAGACAAGATGGAGGAGGAGGAGCATGAGGTGTACGGAGGAGAGATCCCAGACGAGGGAGAAATGGAGGGGGATATTGAAGCTCATCATGCCGACGTTGACATGTCCACCGCCGACGATGACGCCGTCAAGGTACTCACAAAAACCCTAGCAACTGATTTGTTTTAGAAACCAAAATCATAAAAACCAAATATCGAATGATTTTGGTGTATTTGATTTTATATTATAGGAGTTGGACGAGATGAAGAAGCGATTGAAGGAGATGGAGGAGGAAGCTGCTGCTCTTCGCGAGATGCAGGCTAAGGTTGAGAAGGAAATGGGCGCTGTTCAAGGTTCCCTCTCTCTCTCCTTTTAATAGTAAATTAAAATTTGGTTTTTGAACCCCTTATATATAAATAAAAATATATTCTCAAACTTTATTTTTTGGCTTCCCATTTGTTTTAAAATTCCATGCTTGGTTACTGAAAGAGTTAGACTCGGGGATCAAAGCTGTTTGTGTCAAGTTGGGGCAAAGGGATGTAATGGGATTGTGCATATTACTATGTTCTGGTGTTTATATGTTTGTTGAAAAGCTTTAGTGTATATCATGAAATCTAGAAAATAGAGCACAAGGGTCTCGTTATGCACTCTGTTAATTATAGTGTGATGTTGTCTGCATTTCGGTAATTACAGAACTTTTATTGTCCTGAGGACCTTAAAATCTTATTTCATTTGCGGTATGAGCTACACAGAGCTTTCTCATATGTGGAAGGAATTTTGTTTCGACTTCTTTTGAGTAACATGCTCATTGTAATTTGTTTCTTCCGACAATGAATACTAATTTATCTTTTCTTATACTTCGACACTATTTCCTTTCTTTGTTTTAGACTTTTTCTTCTAATGTTATACCTCACTTACCTATGTGTCTGATTTTTTTGTTTCACACAGATCCTGCAGCTGTGGCTGCTTCTCAAGCAAACAAAGAAGAGGTGGATGCACGATCTGTTTTTGTTGGCAATGTGAGTAATAAAATGCACGATCTGTTTTTGTTGGCAATGTGAGTAATAATGTCCCTTATTTACTGCCCCCATCCCTTCCCCCACACCACCTAAAAAAAATGAGAAGAAAATTTCTTTTGACATAAGTGTTTGCATTATGTGTTAAGCTTAGACCTGTCTTGTCCTAATGGCCATGCTGCCCTGCTTTTACTTTTCATGCCGTTCTCTTTTGAAGTGGGGTTAGATATTTTTTGTCTTACATAAGTTCTTTTTCTAGTTTGTAAGTTGCCTATGCTTTACCATTTTTGGATTAACAAGAGTTTATTTCACAGCATCCGGTAATACTATGTCTTTGTTGTTTTCTGTTACAATCACTATCATCTGTCATGAAGGATATTTTGATTTTAGTTACTCCTTACAGTTTGGTTATTCTCTGTTGTGTTTTTCTTTTCTTCTTTAATTTACTTTGGAGGAAAAGAGAAATTATATCAAAGAGGAATAAAGGGTTTTGGTCCTCCTTGTAGTTTGGTTATTCTCTGAAGTTATGTTTATGTTTTACATTTATGTGGCGGATGATATGCAACTTCAGAGTCATGGTTTGACTTTATGTCGTACTATGATCGCAGGGTCATTGTTGTTCCTCAAGTTCTGTGTATACTGGACATGTTACAATGTAGTTTGAGGGTGGGTTAAAGTATTCTGATGTATAATTAGGATGCCATTAAATGGGAGAAAAATGTTGTTTGCATGTTGTAATTTAAAAAAAGAAAAAGAAAAAGAAACAAGAAATGCAAAAGTTGGAAAATGGGAGGAAAAAAATATCTAAGTTCTCCACCCAACCAAAAAAAAAATTTGCAAAGGTGAAAAAAAAAGCGTGAAAAGAAAAAGAAGAAAGAGTTGAAACAAAAAAGTAAATTTGGAAACTAGAACAGTGAGTTGTAAGTGATATGATTTATTGAGGAGGAAAGAAGGGGTGTTTTGCTGAAGATATTCTAAGAGAAGGCTGGGACAAGTGGTAGGATGTGAATTAAAAAGCTTCATCTTCAGTACACAAGAGGGCAGCAGCTTAAATTTTGAAGAGCAAAGGAAAGTTGGGTTTGCAGAGCTTCGCTGCTCCTGGAATGGTGTTGGTTGGTGGCTCAGGAATTTGTGCACATGTACAAATGTGGCGAGGGGTACATGATTCTGCTTCCCTATGGCCTTGATTCTACTTATTTGTCAATTACGTTCACCCAAATTTAAATTTAAAAAAACTACCTGATATTACTTGAGTATGATTTTCTTCCACGCATGATGTTTTTGTGATCTCTGTGTCCTTTGCAAGATTTTCAATTGCTCTTTTCACATCTCACTAAAGATTTTCAGTTGTGAGTTCTTTATTATGGACTGATCACTGCAAATCCGCTTTATTTTTATCTGATGAAATACTTATAACTTCCCCTTGGGAAAGGTGAATCCAAATATCTGTATGCGTGTGTGCCCTTGCATATTGTCCAATGTGACAATTTTAGTGGAGAGGAATGTTAAACCTTTCCAAGCTGTTATAGGCTAACAGCTTTCTGTATTAAACTGATAAGAATTATTCATGAATTTTTTCATCTCCTGAAAAACAAATCTCGTGGAAATAAGATTGATCAAAATAATGCTAAGAATGTAGCATGCAGTCAGCCCAAACTTCTTGAGTTCCCAGGCCTGAAGGGACTAAACAATCACTGGAATGTTGGCAGAGCACTAGACCAAATTGAAACTTTCATTCCCGCAAAAAAGAAAATTGGAACATGGTATTGGATGGATGAGGAAGATGCAAGTGCTGAACAGCCCAAGTCTTAAAGAGAGCAATATTGTCATAGCATGTGGCGTGACTTTAGAGAAGAGACGTTTGATGTTGCATAAATAGTAGATTGCTAATGGTATGACTTGGTTATTATTACTAGCTGAATTGGCAAAGATGGATGCATTGCCAAGTGGCACTAATTTAGAGAAGAGAAGGTGATGTTGCATCAGTAGTAGATTGCTTATCAAGTGCCATTGCCAACTAATACTAGTTGTGAAGATTTGCTGTTTATCTATATGAAAAATTCTGCAAGTGGGGTTTTGAAAAAATAAGATGTAAAAGGCAGAGATCAGTATGGGGGAACTGCTTAGTGGGAGCCATGCTTGACATACTGCTACGGTAAAGGGTTGTATAAAAAAATTCTAATTTGAGAAAAATATTCTTTATTTCATAGTAGTAGTCTCTGTGTGTGGCTCTGCACTAAGTTTATAGCACTTAAGGTTTAGGGTCTCCAAACCAAGAGGAAATCAATATATTTTCTCCTTTTCTTTGGTCTAATGGACACAATGTTTTATGTGCTATGGATAAAAATGTTTTACCTGGAAGAGTACCTTCAAATGCTTTCTTAGCACACCTTATTTAGAAGTGCTTTTGAGCTTTACTTGCTTTTCTTTTTTGGACTCAGTGTTGGCTTCAAAAACTGAATAAATCATATTTTGCAGGTTGATTATGCATGCACACCTGAAGAAGTGCAGCAGCATTTCCAATCATGTGGCACAGTTAACAGAGTGACTATACTGACAGATAAATTTGGCCAACCAAAGGGTTTTGCTTATGTGGAATTCCTTGAAACAGAAGCTGTTCAAGAGGCTCTTGTTCTAAATGAATCTGAGTTGCATGGGCGGCAATTGAAGGTAACTCATCAGAAAGCTGGACCTGGATGTTCTTGTTCATTATTTTTGCAATAATGTTTGTTAATTTATTGCTTAATACATGTAGGTTTTGCCTAAAAGGACCAATGTTCCTGGTATGAAGCAATACAGACCTAGACGCTTCAATCCTTATATGGGTTACCGCTTCAGGCGGCCATATGTACCTCCTTACTTTTACTCCCCCTATGGATATGGGTAAAGTTCGTTTCACTGCTCTTACTTTCTTTGTATTAGTCTTTGAATTAGTCTAAGTGAGATGATTGATATGTCCTTAATTTTCCCTTTAAACATCTGCAGTAAGGTTCCCAGGTTCAGAAGGCCAGCTCGATACATGCCGTATTACTAGAAGATTGTTTGCATCTTGGGCTGGGGTATACATCTGGTTGATGGGTGCGTAATCTGATATAGGGCCTGTCATCTTGTGTTAATAGTTGATATTTAATTTTGGCCTGTTAATTCGATACAAGTGTCGGTATTGCTGAAGTACTGCGAACTGTATGAATAGAAACTATAGCGTCCATTGGGTGATGTGGTTGAGGGTTATGCAGGCATTGTGTGCCGTGTGAACTAGATGATACATGTTTCTTATTGCCAAATAATGCAGTTTATGCTATGCTTTTTGTTTGGTTGATATAATTCCTACCCTGCTCAACAGTTTTGCTATGCGTAAAAAATTTTGTTTTGCATTAGTTGCCTGCCTTGTGTTCCATAAATATGGAAGGTGGAGGATGATTGAGGGCCTTAAGGCCAACTATGCTGAATATGTGGGCTCGCATGTCACTTTGAAGACCCTCTGGCAGAACTTCTGCCTCCGCTTTGTGGTCTCTCACTGGTCACTGGTCACTGGTCGTCTATGGTGTTCATTTGTATATCGTCACGTTGCACCTTCAAGCCAATATCACCTACTTTAATCGATTTTTCCCTTTAATGCAAAATTGTTTTGTCTCTGTAATTTGCCCCGGATTATACTTAAACTTAAGCGCTACGCATGAGAAGGATTTAAACAAAAATTGAGTCAAATTACGAGTAATTGTAGTGTAGTATGGTAGTACGGTCACGTGGTATGAATTGTCCACATGTTATAATGTAAGTAGATATTTATTGATACTATTCCCTAAAAGGGGGAAATATTTATCATGTCTTTCGCCTATATTACATGTGGTGATGTTGAATTATGTGAAAGGAGATAAATTTGAGCTTTTTATTATTGATTGCAAACTAAACCAAACTATATATTTGTAGGTTGGAGTAGAACTATGTGGTGAAAGGAGGAGATGAATTTAAGCATTTTATCATTGTATTTAGAAGAAGATAATATATCAATAGATAATTAAATCGTTACAAGATGACCTACCTCTCTGAGGAAAACCCATAGGAACAAAATATCA
Organism: Prunus salicina; assembly: GCA_020226455.1. NCBI lineage: Eukaryota > Viridiplantae > Streptophyta > Magnoliopsida > Rosales > Rosaceae > Prunus > Prunus salicina. Next base: position 14,212,211 of record CM035342.1, read on the forward strand.
GAGGAAAGAGTACCACATATGTTAGAGATTACAAGATAGTCAAACATCAAAACTCTCAGGACAATCCTCACGCAGATAATCTTTAAACCAAGGTGGTGAGTTAGTAAACCAAGACAATCTGCAACCCCATTAGTTATGCAGGAGCGAAACGAATTGAATAGGACATCGTAGATACAAGAAGTCGTCGAATTTCCTCAACAAGGACCCATTCAGCCGCATAACAGGTCCCCTCCTTAAGGTCATCTCCAATCATGTTGGGGCTAAATTCAAATTTCCACTCTCCAAAATACAACTATTCATGTATTTTCAGGACTCAAATTTTTTTTTCCCTCCAACCTTACAGACTCATAATTTGAGTCCGCAATTTTATTAAATTGTTTAAGAATGATTAACTCCTAAATTTTTTTTCTTGTTAATTTTTCTTGACATTATTTTTGTTTCAACACTCGTGATTTAATTTTCTAAACATTTTAACCTAAAAAAATTAAAATTCCAAAACATAATAGAATTTCACTTAAAAATAAAAACAAGTACAACACCAACAAATATAGCTATTGGAATATTTAAAATAAATTTTAAAAAAAAAAGACAGCAACATTAGATTTTTTAAAAATATGGTCGTTGTCCATTAATAATGAAATGTGCCCCAGCTTTTTTGCACAAAGTTGCTGTCCAAACAGAAACTCCCAGCAGGCCCAGCAAATATTATTCAACACGTGGGCTTCAGCCAGGGGAAAAAAAAAGAGATTTTGGGGCCACAAAAAATATCAGTCCAGGCAATAATGGGACTGGAATTCCACCCAAGATTTGAGATTTCTCAAATTTTCACACCCCAAAATACATGAGTTAGAGAAGTTTTTTGGACTCAAAACTCAAAATTTTAGTTTCCACTCCTTGGGTTGGAGATGGTCTAAGAAGAAGTTGAATTGCATTCAATGAATCATACTCAACTAGTAAGGGCGAAAAGGAAGCATCAACCGCAAAGGAAATTGAACCACATTGTGAATTTTTGAACTTTAAAGGCCTGGTATGATTTTTTTTTTTCTTTTTTAAATGGCTAACATTGGTTTTGCGTACGATTTGAGGTCTAAACCAAATTTTACGAGACCACATCTACATACTTGGGACTCGTTTGGTGTCTAGAATTATATTGAATTGGATAATCATTATATTTAAGGCATGCTGGCAAGGTGAAGGAAGAAATGAAGAAATGTTGTCCAAGTTGAAAGTAAAATTAGATACCCTCATGAAGAAAACTCATCTCATACAAAATGGTAGAATATCAACACCTTATAAGTTAATTCCATCTAATCCCTCAAATTGAAAAAATTTCACATCTACTTTCATTTTCTCCTTCAACATATCTTAAATTTAGTGATTCATCTAAATCTAATCCAATCATAAGCACCAAACGAGCCCCTTGTAGAAAAACTTGGTTGCCACGGTTATAATACTATTTTGCTATCCCGACCAATAACGTTATACCACGTAAAAAAGTTATTATGTGTGTCATAACGTAATTGGCCGAAGATAGCACATGCAAGTGTTCCTCCTAGTTGCCACCGTTAGTCAATGAAACATAGCCACATAGCTACGTATTACATATAAATGGTGGTTCCTAACCAGTGTACTTAATATCTACTCGTTTTGCAAGTGCTTCAGCTGTTGTATGTATCTACAATAATTAGATGGCAACGTGTGTCATAAGGGAATTGGCTGGAGATAGCACACACGCAAGTGTTTCTCCTACTTGCCACCGCTAGTCAATGAAACATAGCTACATAACTACTTCGTATTACATATAAATGGTGGTCCCTAACCAGTGTACTTAATATCTACACGTTTTGCAAGTGCTTCAGCTGTCGTATCTATCTACAAGAATTAGATGGCCACGTGATTATGTATTGTATGGGTTCACCCTCACCTTAAAAAATAAAGTTTGAATTTTGAGTTAATTATATAAGGTTTCATCTACCAGACGATCTGCTCCTTCAACTCTCGTGGCCATCTACTCCCTATGATGGAATCAACGGTCAAGGGTCACATCTGGATGGACCAAGAATATAATAATGTTATAATAATGCTTTCTTTTTTAATGTTCTTTATTTTTAGTATAAGCAATAGTGTAAACTACGAGGAATGTGGATTTCTCACACACACACAACTATATATGATGTCGTGAATATTCGAACATGAGACCTATGATTTGCAGATCAAGATCCTTTTTCGCTGAATTAGATCCTGTTTGCCTTTAATTTAGTAATTACATACATAACATATGTTATGCATGCAGCACAGCAAACATGCACTTCCAAAGCGTGTGCAGCTGTCTGTTGTTTGTGCTTCTTGAATAACTCATTTCGATTCTGAACAAAAAAAAAAATACTTTTCGCCATGCATATATTCATTAAAACGTGTAAAGCCATCCATGCCCTCTTGCATGTCTAAAACATGTATCTAAGTTGGTCCAACATATTTTCCAATTTTGAATGCCATGAATATGAGGGTTTTGGTTTCTTCTTTGTTGTAACTTGTAGCCCTTAAATTAATATCTAATCGAGATAGAATCCTACCAACAAAACCAATCACCTTGAGACAAGAAAAAACAAAACCAATCACCTAAACCAAAATTTTTAATAAAATAAAATAAAAATTGCATAAGCCAAGTTGGTTGCAAATTGGGTTAGAGGCCCTGCAGTTTAGTTTAGCAATCACTCAATTCTTTTTCTTCTCTCTCGCTATGAAAATCTTGTACAACATTTCTCTCACAAAACCACCACTGATGATTTACATGATTGACATGTGAAGGTTGAATGTACGATTACAGTTGCATACAACGACTGTATTAAGGCATTCTTTGTTTGTCATCCTAAAAATTGGTATCGCCCAAATGGTGGATTGTTTTCTTTCATACCATCGGCTCTCTCATATCATATATTATGTCACGTGATGAGAGAGATAGAAACATATATAACTGATTGTAGGGAAGAATTACTCGGATCATTGGATCTGCTAGCAAACATCTTGAAATCGAATAAACTTCATACATTCCTCTTCGTCCACTTTGATTTACCATAATCAAGGCTTTTGCTTTTATTCTTACAAAAATTTCGAGGGATATCTGATCAAACTACATCCATAAATAAAACAAACTCAAATCCAAATACAAATTAAATTATAAAAATTTTACAAGGTTTTATCTCCAGCATCTTGCTTTTGCAGCCTGCAATCTGAGGCCACCATATTACTAGACTTTCTTCCAGAGCTTCTCTTTCTCAGGAATTTTGTAGTTGCTCTTGATTGTTTGACACTATCACAAGCCTGCAGGTGGAGCAATGTGGTGGCTGCAATATGCAGTTTGCTGGATAACCCATACGAACTTTATTTTCTACCGAGGACAAACAATCATTTGAAATGATGCAGGACTTCCGAAGTTGTTTAGAGGCCTAAAGAGAATGACCGTTGAGTTCCAATCCTTCTCTTCCTAAGTCGTTCTGCGATGATAAAGGATAGCTCAAGAGCCTGAGAAGCATTGAGCCTTGGGTCGCAGTGTGTGTGGTAACGTGAGCTCAGATCATCGAAAGTCACTGTTCGAGACCCTCCAATGCACTCTGTCACATTCTGGCCAGTCATCTCCAAATGAATTCCTCCAGGATGGCTACCTTCTTGTTCGTGCACATCAAAGAATGCTCGCACCTCAGCCTAAAACAAATACAACAACCGTGATTACATGTTAGTTAATGATGTTGGTAACAAATAAATAGCTCACAAATTGTTAATGTACTAGGATAATGCAACCCATCCCCATCCTTCCACATAATAACATTTAAGTCGAGTAGAAAACCACATGTTGATTGACTCTCCTAAACTAACCACAAACTAGCAACAATGAATTAGCCACCAGAGGATTATGAGCACTTTTCACTCTACAGGACATTTCTTACATATTACTCCACATGACTTGGATTGTTCACCCAACAGTAATCAACAAGGGGAAAATGATACTGACTCTATGTTGAAAAAGAAAAGAAATAGGTAGCGAAATAATACCAGAATTGAATCAAATGGACGCGTTTTAAGTCCACAAGGTGCCTTTATGGTGTTTCCGTGCATTGGATCACAGACCCAGGTCACAATTTGCCCTGCCTGGCGGACAGCCCTAATCAAATGAGGAAGCTTGACTCTCATGTTCTCAGCACCCATTCTTGCAATGATTGTGATCCTTCCTGGCTTGTTACTAGGGTTCAGGATTTCGATGATGTTAACAAGCTCTTTTGGGTCCATTTTGTTGCTCACCTGCATCACAAGTCATCTTAAGTCAATGTAGTTGCAATAGACAAAAGGTACAAAGAAAAAAAGTCAATTATGACATTTTAGTCACTCAACTAGGATTAGTATGAGAAAGCCTACCTTGATGCCAAGGGGATTGGCAAGTCCTCTTAGGAACTCTACATGGGCACCATCCAGTTGCCTGGTACGCTCCCCAACCCAAAGCATGTGAGCAGAGCAATCATAGTGCAAACCAGAAGTAGAATCCTTCCTTGTGAGTGATTGCTCATAGGGCAGATGCAAACACTCATGGGATGTCCAGAAATCAGTTGTTGTCATGATGGGGTGTTCAATTGTAAGTCCAGCAGCAGTCATGAACCCTAAGGCCTCATCGACCCGGCTAGCCAGTTCCTGGTACCTGTTAAACCATACCAACAGAAAAGACAAACAAATTGGAACTCAATTGCGCCTTAGGATAATACATACAGGTTCACTAATTCAGATATTTAAGTTTGATTTATCTCCAGAGCTCCTATGAGTCCACAGTTTTTTCTAATGTTTTCTTTACTTTTGTAAAAGAGAAATCTGCTAATAGACATTTTTTGGTATTTATTTCAGTCCTCTAAACAAATATCACTATGGACGGCTTGAGTGCATACCTATCTCCCTGCTCGCTGTTCTGAGCAAAATCAAGATTCCATTGTGTAACCCTCTGCATAGCCGCATACCCTCCGGTGGCAAAGGACCTAAGAAGATTCAAAGTAGCCGCAGATTGGCAATAAGCCCTTATCAACCTCTGAGGATCTGGATTTCTAGATTTCTCATCAAAAGCATCACCATTTATATTGTCCCCTTTGTAACTTGGCAACTTCACTCCATCCTTCACCTCATATGCCTCCGATCTCGGCTTTGCAAATTGACCCGCCATTCTTCCCACCTAAATCAATCAACCCCACAATTCTCAATTCTCATTCCATATACCATTCAAAATCAATCAACTCAGAAACAAAAAACTCAAAAAGAAAACAACAATCTGTCAATAACCCACATGAAATTATCAAAAACTGTACCTTGATAACAGGCATTTGGCCTCCAAACATGAGAACAACACCCATCTGAAGCATAACTCTGAAGGTGTCCCTGATGTTATTGGCACTGAACTCCTTGAAACTCTCAGCACAATCCCCACCTTGCAAAAGAAAAGCATTGCCCAAGGCAGCCTCAGCCAGCTTCTCCTCCAAGTGCCTGGCCTCTCCAGCAAACACAATCGGAGGAAAAGACTCGATGGTCTGGAGCACAGTCTCGAGCGCATTCTGATCTGGGTACTCCGGGAGCTGCAAGGCCTTCTTGGTTTTCCAGCTCTCCAAGCTCCATTTTCCGGAAACTGGCTTCACCTCAGTCGAGGCCTTGGGAGGCTTTTCGGCGACGACGGGGGACTTGCCGGAGTCGGCGGCGGCGGCGGCGCAGATTGGGTGGAGGGTCTTTCTCTTGGTGAGGAATGGAGAGAAAATGGGTTGGTGAGATTGGGGGGTAGGAGGGGAGAGAGAGTGAGTATTGCAGAGTGATTTGGAAGACAGGGTTGCTGGATTTGTCAGAGCCATTGTTGTCTCTCTCTCGTACTCTCCTTTTTGGTGAAAGCTGAAAGTGAAATTCTTGAGAGAGAACAAGAGACAGGAGAGAGAGAGAGAGGGAGGAGGAGTTGGTAAGGAGGCTCTGAGAAAGATGGGCTTGGTTTGGAGGGTTTATATAAGGTTTTTGAGGGTAGACTTCAAAAATCAGGTGGGTAGTTAGAAATGCGGGAGAAAGGGGTAGTTTGGTAAATATCAGTGGGTCACATGCTAATTTGGAAGGGAAGCTTAGGTGGGGTAAGGCTGTGAGGGGCCATATGGTCATTTTAGTGGGGTAGTTATCTCACCAACCGATGCTGGAGATGGTACCTTTATTATATTATTATTTCATTCATTGATCACCTACCACCATAGCACCATTAAGTATATCGCATATTGGCCTTAGAGCATTCCAAGGGGGGTGTATTTTCGAGGGTCATTTTTATATCTTTTTTACATTTTTGGGGTTATAAATATAATTTTTGCTCCAATAGAGAAGATGTATAATTGATTTTGCTTATTTTTGTCCATATTTTGTTACTTTTTCTCTTGTAGGCTCCACTTGCAAATGATGTAAAAAATGATGCACATATACTTCTAAATTTGCATCTCACAGTTATGATGCAAATTTACAATCGTTTACACTCCCATTTTATATGATTCTGATAACAAATAGTATATATTTAATATATACCTCATTATACAACCCCCACTAAAAATGCTCTTACTAGTTATGTTTTTTTTGGATCGAAAACGCCTTATTAGTTTTAACTTTTAAGTATCAATCTCATAATAATTGCTCTTCTATTATTGTTTCTTATTTGGTTTTTTCTTCCCTATATGCCTTGCATCAACCCTACAAAAAAAAGGAGGTAATGAAGAAGGAAGTTGCATCTACCACGAGCTAGTGTTTCTTGTAATGGACACACTTCCCTATGTTGTGGGCATGGATGTCGGTATTAATTTTATGTCTTTCAAAAAACAAAGAAAATTTAACTTAGGGATACGTTTGATTGGTGGGAAAATGACTTGGGAATGGGAAATTATTTTCGTTCTCATGTTTAATAAGTCCGTGTTTGGGAAAAGTTTCATGCCTTGTGGGAAAAAGAGAGGGAGAATCAAGAGAAACATTAATTGTGTTTTTTGTGACCAATTTGACCCCAATAAAAATATCAGGTATGTTTATTTATCAAGAATGAGAGAATTTAAGAATTTAAGAATGGGGAAGTAAGAAATTGGTATGGGAAGAAGTCATTCCCATTTAGATGTTTACTAACCAAATGAAATCAACACATGAATGAAAATTATAAAATTGTATGGTTATTTTTGGAAGGTAGTAAGGAAGAACATGAATGGAGTCGGATAAACTACCCCCTAGTTGATATGATTCCTTAATTTTTAGGATATGTGTTTACAAATTTTTCGGTGTTTAGTAAGTGTGGGGAAGTTAGTAATTGGAATCTTTCATTTTACTCCCATACCCATTTATGGTAAGTAAACATAAGGAAGTATTAATTACCTTTTTTTAACTTAGGGGTATATTGAAAAACTAAACAAATTTTATTTCCAATTTCTACACAAATCAAACATGAGCAATGTATTTCCATTTCGCATTGTCTTGACAAAGACATGAGAACTAATCTCCCGTGAATTTATTTCTAAGAACTAAACATGATTAGGGTCAATACAAATCATGATGCAATTGTTACACCCAAAATTATACAAGCAATATTGGGAAGGGGGAATCGAACTTAAAAACATTTACCCGTATCTGAGGTCTTAAGTTCGATTCCCCCTTCCCAATATTGCTTGTATACTTTTTTTTTTTTAACAAAAAGACCCCAACAACAATTAAATGGTTTCTATATGTCTTACATTTTTTCCGGCCTCAAATTTGTAGTAACCCTTTTTTTTCATTTTTTTTTTCAGTCTTAAGAACTTGGTATAATTTAAAGTTTGTTTCAACTTACTAGAAAATTGATTCCACTTATGGTTTTCCCTTTATTACTTTCACTTTTCACTGTTTTAAACGACACTGACATGCAAAAATTTCAATTTTCATGTAAAATCATTGGTTCACTTTGAATTAGTTCACTGGTAGTAGGCACTCCAATTAGAAAAGCAAGAAGGCTATTGAATTTCTAATTTATCTAGGTACATAAAAGAACCCTCGTCAAGAAGAAGATACTTACTAGGCCTAACAACATCCTAAACAGAGGTCTTTTGTTTTTTTTATTACAAGTGATAATCTGTAAAGAAGATGAGGATTTTTCACACACATGCACGACCAAGATGTTATAGAGGTTCGAACTTAAGACCTCTAATTTGAAAGTCAAGCAGGGACGGTCCCTAGAAGGTTCTAACTTGAGTTATAGCCCAGGTGAGTTGTTATTTTATTAGCCAAAAATTTGATTTAGTCCATCCATGCTTACTAATGACAATTATGTGATCGCTCATCCAACAGGACACTCAAGGAAAAGAAGATAAAACGAACTAATGAATTGATGAATTCTCTTTGACTATTCCTGGACATTTTTGTGTAGGGCATCTCTGTAAAGTTCTCTCTAAAATAAAAAGTATTTCCGTCTCTGTAAAATACTCTCTAAAATGAAAAGGCATTTAGCACATGGATTAATTTTTTTATTTTTGTTTTTGTTTTTTTTTATCAGAAACACATGGATCAGTTAAGAGGAGGATATTCATCCGAAAGAAGCTCTCTCCTCACTATTATAATCCAAAATCGTACTAAAGTAGGTGACAAAATGCACGTGGATACAACCATAGTCACAAGTTTTTCTTTTTTAATTTGGGACAATTGCCTATCAAATAACCCAATTTTCTTTTTATAGTAAATTGAGCTTAAACCCATAAAATTCATTTTAAATCACCTACAATCCTTTCTTTTAGTTTTCTATGTAAAATACCCAATTTTTTCAACTAATACCTGATAACTAGGATCCAACTAAGTAAGTTACTTAATATAACTTAAAATTTGATTTATTGTATTTTTTGAATTCCAAAACTACCCCTATTTATAAATTAATGTGTTATGGGAGGTGTAACTAATGACACCCGTTGAATTTGGAAATATCTCCAAATAGTTGTAATGGATGTAGGAACTAATTTAGAAACTTATTTCAAATTAAATATTAAATTCCACATTAAAGTATTAGTAATCTATTTTTGAATTAATGGTGTTTTCCTTCTACGAATTACGACTAGTAATCTATTTAAAATATTAATAATTTAAATTCAATATTAAATTTAGGAATTAATGTTGTTTTCTTTTTATGAATTATACGACAAATATTCTTTTTTATTATAGTTTTATGAATAATAGTGTACATTCTAATTATGTTGAAAAATAATTTGATAATCTATTTATTGTTTTGTTTTTAAAACTTTTTTTTAATGAACCTGTTTTTTCTCCAAATATTGCACCTATCTTTTTTTCTTTTTATTACTTGTTTTATAAAAAAATAATTTGATCATCTTTTTATTGTTTGTTTTATGAAAACAATTTTGTTTTAAATGAGCCTATTTTTCCTCTCAAAATAATGTACCTATTTTTTCTCTCAAAATATTGTACCTATTTTTTCTCTCAAAATAATGTACCTATTTTTTCTTTCAAAATAATGTACCTACTTTTTCTCTCAAAATAATGTACCTATTTTTTCCCCTAAACAATTTACCTAGTATAATGAACCTATTTTTTCCTCTAAATAATGTACCTTTTTTTATCTCTAATAATGTATACCTAGTAAAACAATTTACCTAGTACAATGAACATATTTTTTTCTTCTAAGTAATGTACCTATTTTTAATTTATGAAAAATGTACGGAAATTTCAATTACAAAGTAATTGACTATTTTTGTTAAATTTTTTTTGGTAAATAATATACCTATATTTTTATAGGTATATATTTATATTTATATTTTTGATATGTGCATTATTGGATATGTAATTTACATTTTTTTTTATTTGCAATTTTAAGGGGCCATATGTTAGAGGGAATGGCAACCAAAAGAAATGGGGTGATTGATATACTATTAATAGAGAGTTTTAATTACAATTATGGCAGTTAATGAAACGCTTGGAATAAATTATAAATACAATATGAAGTCTGATGTCAATGATGTAAAAACATAGGAATACTACGACCTCTTAGGTCCTACAGGTCATTTAAGTTTGAAATTGGGTTTTACACATAGATCTATAGACTGATGGGTATATGTCTAGGAAATAAAAATTATAGGGACCTACATTGGACTCAACTTTAGAAACACGTGTGACTAAGCAAAAAATTAATAGAAAAATAACAAGAGCGATTCTTGAATTGAGTTTCAACTTAGATCTAAGTAACTGCCTTTTTTTTTTTTTTTTTTTTGGCATGTAAGTAACTGCCTTTTTCATAATGTCTTTTCCTGCATGCGCCTAGGAATCTGCTTTTCATTCATGGTTGTTATTTATTTATTTTACACCAATTTAATTAATAAAAAAATGTCTGCCACTTCATTAACATGGAGAGGAGGTTTCATATATGGTTAATTTCAATTTCATATTCTGAATTCTTATCCTTAAGGTATGTTTGTAATTGTAATCTCAATTTTAACGATTATATATCCAAAGCTTTTAAATTTTGCAATCTGATTCCGACGTTAACTTTGCCATCAAAATTTCTATTAATTGCTTGCATGGCCGACATGAGTCTCACCTATTCGCTTATTTCGATGTCAGTTGAAGAGTATTTTTGGGTAATTGGTGTCTTCCCGCCCATGAAGAATACATTACATGCATTAAAAACAAACCCTTCCTGCAAAGGGCAGGCTGGGTGCCTGCCTAGCCCAAAATTTTTCAAAAAATAAATACCTATATTCCCAGCCCAAAAATAAAAAGAATTAAAAACAAACCCTACCTATATGTTGCCCATCCATGTGGTCCCATCTTTTCTCTCCTTCTCTTTGGCTATTAGACTTCTTGTTTCTCTCACTCGATCTCTCTCTCTCTTTGCTACCAGACAGCAGCAAGTTTCTCCCTCTTTTTTTTTTTTGTTCAAATTCTTCCTCTATTGGCTACATCTTCTATCATCTTGGGTGGGCAACTTGGCAACAACATCTTCTCCTCTCCTTTTGTCACCAACAAGGTATTATTCTCATTCTCTCCTTTGCTATATATCTTTAATTATAGTTTTAATTTAAAATTGAGTATTCTAGGCAGAAGGGGAGGGGAACTTAAGGCTTTACTCTTTCCAATTTAATTTGTGGTGCTTGTGAGCTTTGTAGAAAGATCATCATGCCATTGATATTCCTCTTGTGGAGATTGATATATATGAGCTTTTGGATTTCAAACATTGAAAAAGAAGGAAAGCAAAGCTTGCTCTTTGCGAAGGTAGCCCCATTTTTCTAAAAGATCCCTTCTTTGGATTGTAACTGTATTTCTTCATTAATTTATTTATTGGGAGATAGTTGGAACTTATTTAGTTCACTTACAACCTGAAGTTTTTTTTAATTTATATTATTTGTGAAGGTCAAATTCGTTTTCATATTTCTCATAAGTAATAAAGCATTTATTATTTATTGTTTTGAGTAACATTATTATGAATATTTTTCTTATGTTTTTTTTTCTTGCCAATCATGCTTGGCTTTACTCCCATATATACCATACCTAATGGTGTTTGCATTGAATGTATTATGAGAGATGTTTTGTTGCACGATTGTTATTTCACTCAAAAGTAAAGAGTTCATGTTCTTTTTAATCTGGGTGATTTCAGAACTTGATAAGAGAATGAGGGATTTGAAAAAAGAGCTCCAATCATTTGAAGGTGAAGAATATGATGAAAGTTTATATATATATATATATCATATTTATGTATATGCACACTTTGGGAGGGTGCCATGTGGTATTAAGCACACATTGGTTGATAATTTTTGGTCCATTTTGTCACATCCTGAGATCGGCTCCGCCGTAGTACGATATTGTCTGCTTTGGGCCCCCCTCTCTGCCCTCACGATTTTTGTTTTTGGGAACTCATGAGCAACTTTCCAGTGGGTCACCCATCCTGGGATTGATTTAGCCCAAACTCGCTTAACTTTCGAGCTCTCATGACTCCGAAGCTAGTGAGCTTCCAAAAGGCCTATTGCTAAATGGAGGCGGGCATGTACATATAAGGCATATCACCCTTTCTCCGTTAGTCGATGTGGGATGTTACACATTTGGGGTGAATTTTCCGTACTTTGTAAATGGTATTAATTATGGCTTTGCATTAATTGTTCTGTTTCTATTTGCATATGAAACTGTTTGTTTTCAATTTGGGGTTATTTCACTTTCAGTAGCCAGAGGATTGGTTAAGTGCAATAATTCTTTTCTTTTTTGATTAATAGATATGGATAAAAGACGAATGTTGTTGATATTATTGTTGGAGATGTGGCATTTAGAGACCATGTGTGCTTGCACGATTCTTGTGCTTATGATGCTAAAAAATATGAGAAGAAATTGAAGACTTTTAGAAAGACTTTCCCTCAATAACCGTTCGTTTGCTAGACATGAGAATCAATTACGTTATTTGAACAGTATATTAGGCAATGACAAAGAATGTGTGAGTGAACTAAGAATGGATTTAAAGATGTTTGGTTTATTATGTGATTTGCTTTGCATGGAGGGAAGGTTAAAGAATGACGGTTTGGTGACTACGGAGGAGCAAGTATGCATGTTCTTGCATGTGGTTGCTCATCATGTTAAGAATCGCACTATTAGAAATATATTTGTTCGATCAGGAGAGACTATTAGTAGGTACTTCAGTTTCGTGTTACAAGGCATTTTAAGATTACATGGTAGCCTATCGAGAGTATTGGAACCTATGGGTGATAACTGCACAAATCATAGATGGAAATGGTTTAAGGTATGTTTATTATGCTTTGGCTTTCTGTCCTATGATCTGTCCAGCATATAAACTAAATACAAGTTTACAATTTTTTTTATTTTATAGAATTGCTTGGGAGTACTAGATGGAACATATATTAAAGTGCGAGTAGCAAAAACTGAAAAATTGAGATATCGGACTAGAAAGGGAGAAATTGCAACAAATGTGTTGGCCGTTTGCTCACTTGACATGCAATTTATATTTGTGTTGTCGGGTTGGGAGGGACCGCATCCGACTCTAGAGTCCTTCGAGATGCCCTAACTAGGCCTAATGGATTAAGAGTTCCTATCGGTAAGGGCATTAGCTAGTGTCCACTTTATAAATAATTGTAAGTTTATATAATAACCATATAATAATAGGAATTTACATTTTTTTTTTGTTATTAGGTTATTACTATCTTGTAGATGGTGGGTACACAAATGGTGAGGGATTTCTTACACCATATAGAGGAACAAGGTATCATCTATCGAAATGAAGAGAAGGAAATACACTTGTAAATCATTAAGAATATTTTAATATGAAGCATGGTAATAGAACATTGTTTTGGGTTGCTAAAAGCTAAGTGGGGCATATTAAGGAGTCCATCTTTTTATCCAATAAAGATACAATGTTGAATAATTACATCTTGTTGTCTTTTACATAATCTCATTAGGAGTGAGATGTCTAGGGATCCACTAGAGCATGAAATAAATGAAATTGAAGAGACGAAAAATGTGACAAAAGGTGATATGGATATGTTTGAGTTCTAAGAGTGTTTAATTTTTTTTGTTATGTGATAGTAATTTGTATTTGAGGCATGATAATTAAGCCTTAACAATGTATTGATTATGGTATTGTAGTCAATTTATCAATTTGTTTGCAAATTTTATTTTTCCTTTTGTTTTTAAGGTTATGTGATGTACTAGAGAAGAGTCATGCTTTGAAACAAAGTTATGCTTTCTTTGCAGATTCCAATTATTGATTGTGGTATTATTTTATTTGTGCTGATTATTCTTAGGGATGGAAAGTGAATGTAACAATCAAAACTTTGAACAAGGAAAGAAAGGAACTAGGCGGTCATGGTCCAAGTTTAAGGAAGATGCATTTTTGACCGTGCTAGATGAGTTTGTGGCTGTAGGCCAACGTTGTGAGACTGGTAGTTTCAAATCTGGTACTATGGTCCAAATGGAGAGGGCTTTGAATATTAAATGTCCTGATTTGGGGTTAAAGGCATGTCTTCATATTGAATCAAAATTGAAGAAGTGGAAAAAGCAATATAGTATAGTCTATGACATGATAAATACAAGTGGATTTGCTTGGAATGATATAAAAAAGTGTATTGAGGTTGACAGTAATGATACATGGGAGACTTATGTGTAGGTACATACTTATTTTTGCTATTTTTCTTACATAAAGATGTCAAGTGGGTTTAATGAGTGCAGATTTTAAACTTGCTTTTGTTATTTTGTTATTTTTTTATTTTTAACATATTGAAAATAAGCTAAGTGGTGTCTTGTTTTATCATAGCACCACAAGGAAGCAGCTGAATGGAGGAGCAAACCATTTCCTTTGTTTAATAGGCTTTCTAATATCTTTGGAAAGGATCGTGCTAACTGACAAAGAGCTGAAGTCCCCGCTGACATGATGGAAGAGCAAAGCAATAATGAAGTTAATGCTAGTCATAATTGTGTCTAGGAAGATGCATCTCCTATGTCTTTAAACAAAGAAGGAAGCCAATCCATGAACAGTCAAAATAAGAGGAAAAGAGCTGCAAGCTTAAGTGATGAAGCGAAGATTGTGATTGTATTGGAGAAATTGTTTGAAGCATCTGGGAAAAGGATGCAAATGGTGACTGAGGCTATAATAAAAGGTAATGAAGATCAATATGATATTGCCAAAGAACTCAAGAAAATGGGATTTTCTCCTTTATAATTGCAGCACTAAAACTCATTTTGGAGAAGCCACAAAACATATGTATGTTCATGTCTTTGGATGATGATATCAAGAAAGTGTTTGTTGAGCAATTGTTTAGTGGCAATGTTTGAGGACATGACCTTGCTAAATTTGATGCATCTATCTTTTTGGAAACACCGCAAATGATGCATTGATAAGATTGGCTTCATTTTGGAAACACCACAAATTGTATAACATATTGCTAGCATTAAAGCAAGATGGTTCATGGTTAGTTTCATTTTGAAATTGTGGATGTTTATTTGTATGTATTAGTGGTAGAATTGTGTGTGAACTGAACCTATAATTTTTGAGTCATGTAGATGACTTTGGCATATATGAAGAATTTCTAGCTTTTGCATATATGAAATGTACATGTCAATTTGGTTTGGAGGAAAAGAAATGTACATGTCAATTTGGTAATTCTAATAACAAAAAAACTTACATTTAATTATTTAAAAATTATTATTTTTTAGTCTGACACAGCACCAAACATAGGTCTTCACTATTTTTACAATCCAACTTTGTAGTTCGACGTAGCACGAATTGTAGGTCAGTACTTAATCCAGCTTAGGCCAATTTGAGCTAATCCGAGACAGTCCTAGGATTTAGTTCAATTCATGACAGTTCGCCATACCAAACGACCTCTGAATGGCCATGCTTGTTCTCTTAGTGGTGCTATCTCCCTCTCAAGCTGGAGGTGCCTTGTTTGATTGATGGGTTCTGCTTTGGCACTGATAATCCTTATTTAAATTACTATGCATTTCTCCTTGTTTGGGCTTCTGGTGAGCTGCATCTAATGTGTTTCTTTGGCTCACTGTTTTTCTGGCTTTGTGCTTCTTGTGTGTGTTGAGTTTGGTTGGAACCCTCATGTTTTAAGGAGTTTATTGTACTGCAAATCTTTGTAATTAAATAGCTATCGATGAAATTCCTTCCCATTTATCTCCAAAAAAAAGAAAGAGGTTTGATTATGTTATTATACTAATTTGAGGACTCAACCAAACCAACTGTAATGTTATGTTAAATTGATATGCAATTTAAGATCTAACTCAAACCCAATTAGATCGCATCCTCCACAAATGTTGTTGATTGAGTTGATGTTTTATGTGTAAAGTCACTTTTAGTTCCTGTAGTTGGTT
This sequence comes from Prunus salicina, assembly GCA_020226455.1. Classification (NCBI taxonomy): domain Eukaryota; kingdom Viridiplantae; phylum Streptophyta; class Magnoliopsida; order Rosales; family Rosaceae; genus Prunus; species Prunus salicina. Next base: position 14,228,075 of record CM035342.1, read on the forward strand.
ATATCACTTTGGTCCTCGTAGTATTAATTTTGTCAATTTGATTCTTGTCAATTTTATCCATGTAGCTTTAAAAATCGAGCAATTCAAGGATACATTACAATTTGATTCCTGTTATATTTTGAGCACCAAATTGGTAGAAATTTGCCAAAATTTATAACGTATTATTGAATTACTCGAATTTAAAACAAAATAAAATAAAATTAACAAAATTAAAACTACGACAATAAGAATAGTAAAACCGACAGACTCAACTTCTTGCCGATATTTTGTTACAAATTGAAAATACGCGTAGAGTCCAAAACCATTTTGGTGTTGCTTCCTTCGTGTTTGCTTATCACACACTCTCCGCGCGCCAATTATCGAATCCATCGCCAATCCTTTGTCACCATCTCTCTCTTCTCTCTTCTCTGAAACCATTAAATGGACCAAAACCAAAACCCTAACTGAACCCAACCGCACACAGAGACCCACACACGCTTCATCCTTCAAACAATGTCATTCACTTGTCATCAGCTATTCATAAATTCACCTCCTCGTTTCACCCTCTACATCACCAACTCTCTTCCCAAAAACCCCACCCTTCTCTCTCTCCCAATCACCTCTCGCCCACATTTCTCAATCTCAAACCACAGCCTTCCAAACCCTCACAATTCAACCTCCCTCAGCTCCCATCACTCTCGTCTGAGAGTATACGAATCCGATGGCACTCTACAGTCAAACAACGTCGTCAACGGTGCTTTCAATTTGGACTATTTTCTTTCGGTTGCCGAGTTCTTGTGCCTTGCATCGTCGGCACTCGTTTCGGTTGGTTTCGCATTGAATTGCGCTGTTTTGAGCTTAAAGAAGACGGCTTTAGTGGCAATGGGGAACAGCGTTTTGGCGTCTGGGGCTGTGGCTTTGGTAATGGCGGTCGGAATTGGGGCGTGGATTCGGATGCGGCAGTGGAGGCGGATATGTAGGGAGTCAGTGAAGGGTGGGCTGGAGGTGAATTTGTTTGAGAGAATTGAGAAGCTGGAGGAAGATTTGAGGAGCTCGGCCACAATCATTCGGGTTTTGTCGAGGCAGCTTGAGAAGTTGGGGATAAGGTTTCGGGTTACCCGCAAGGCTTTGAAGGAGCCCATTGCTGAGGTAACATTCTTTTTCCGGTAACTGATAAGTTTGCTATGGTGGTTTTCTGTTTGTTGTAGTGCACATGATTTTTCAAAGAACCACCTTATGATATGAAGAGGCAAATACTTGGACTGGTTTTTGATCATTGGCCTTTTTAATTGGAAAGTAAAGAACATTAGGCCACGGAAATGCAGTATTGGAATAAAATTAACTTCTTTTAGAAATTGAACATAGTGTTTGAGCACAACACGATGTGAATCCAACACGAAATCAGTGGGTTAGGATTGACTATTGCTCAGTACGAAGACAATAATGATGCGGGCTAAGTATGAATAGCCTGAGTTTGACGCGATAACTGTGTTTAACTAGTCTTGTATGTAGAAAATGCATTTCACCCTTTTCTTCACTTCATTATCTTGTATTTTTTGAAATAATTGTAGAATTATACAGTTATACTTCTTTTGTCCTTCCTTTGTTAGCATCTAGATTGAGTAGGTTTTTATTTATGGATGTGTACAAGTGATGAGTTTGGTTTAAAATTAGAGGTTATATTTTGAGTTTCTAGTTCAATAGATATGTGTATTAACACAAACATGATACAATTAATATACAGATTGGGTTAGTGTCAAGTGATTTTACATGATTAATTAAACATAAATAAGTTTCATTTGACTAGCATGACTTAACTGCCACCCCTAATAGTTTATCGTTTGAGGACATCCATTCCTTTTTAAGTTCCAATGGCAGCGTGACCTCTGAAGGGATATATCATATGACAATGTGTATCACACATCATATGATTAGGGTGGTGACTGTTTGATTGATGGTTTCTTGGTGGTTTCTGAATAACTCAATTTGTTGTTTTGCCAGTTTGTGGAAATTTCATGCTGTGTTTTTTAATTTTGGGATATCTCATCTATCTATTCCCAATTTGGATTCAGTTCCCCATCCAAAAATGTTCAATACACCGGTCAGCAATGGAGCTGCTTAAACATTTTCAGAAGAATATTAGTTCATCATTTGAAATGGGATACTGAATAGGAAAAACGAGAAGCATTTGCACATGGAACTACATAGTTACAACCTTGTGCTAGTGTAACTTAGTTGGATTGATTGTTTGACTGGTATTCAAATTATGTCCTTTGCATAACCATGCATAGTTGGATTTAATTAGTCCAACAATTTTCAACATGTTAATTGATTAAGTGGTTAAGAGTTAACTCATCATCCACCTCTTTGCTTAGGCTAGATCCTTGAGTGCCATCAGTAATATGCTAAAGATAACTGTGCAGTCTTTAATTCTAACTTGCATCAGTCCAGTATTGCCATGTTGCAATAAGTATACATTGAGTGATAATATTGGCCATATGCATGGAAATAGAGATTGAGTAAAACCTAATGCTGAATGATATAAGTGGGTGAAATCGAGAATAGAGTGTTGAAGAAGGGGAGAATCTCATGTGCTAACTTGTAAACATGTCAAGCTATCTCATGAGGCACCTCTCTACTAAAAAGAGCTCCTACGTTCAAATTCCCTCTCCTAACGGTCCACCAAAGAAATAAAAAAAGCAAGCAGCTAAATATCTATTTGAACATATGGCATTTGGTATATCTCTCAGTCATGGTTGATTGGCTGGCTCAAATGTTGAATATGCTGGGATCCTTTTCAATGTTGCACTCCATAAAGAATAATTGAAGAGGTCTAATGGATGCTTGACATGTGCATTCAATTAAGGGTACTTGAACAGGATTTGAATGGAAATGAGCAGAAAGTGTGATAAAAGAGCAGTACTGGCAGAGAATTGCCTTTGGGTGGTTTTCATTTTATAGGCTAATCTGCTTTTTGGTTCCAGTTAGTGAATACCATCCATTCAGAGTCTGGTTCTGTGGTGAGTAGTACAGGCTCAAAGGTAACCTACTTAGTAATCATCATTATCTTTGCCTGGTGACCAAAGCCCATTTCAGGCTATCAACCATGCTTTCTCTCCAGCCGAAAAAGGAAAGATGCATTTTCTTCTTTCCCTACACAATCACTAATCATTGTGAAATGTCAAAGTTCATATCCATGCAAACAAAGAGTCACTCAGAGTGTAGAACCCAGTGATCTTCTTGGAAATTGGTATTGTAGAATCTCCAGTAGCTCCTTAAATAAGTTGTCTAATAGCAGACCCTTGCAGATGATTAAGATACGCTTAAAGAGGACATCACCTACTGGCAGATGCAATTTAGTGTGGTTGATGGTGTGCATGTTAAGCAATGTGGATAAAGTTGGTGAAAGGAATCTCAATGCTCTTACACTATGACAGGTTGAAATGGTTAGGACCCTAGGATTTTTACTTCTGACCCGGAAGAATGGGTTAATTTACTATGTTGAATGCAGAAAGACTGTAATGTTTTGGGCTTAAAGTATCAATAAAATAAACTTATATCGGCTGATATTGCAAGATGATTATCTGGTACAACGTCTAACTAGTTGTTTGTTTCTGAAGACTGCAGCTTTGGCTCAAAAAAATTCTGAGGCCACTCGAGCATTAGCAGTGCAAGAAGACAATCTGGAAAAGGAGCTTGGAGAAATTCAAAAGGTTTTGTTGGCTATGCAGGTAAGGGTTCTCCACTCCCGGGTGACAGCTAAACAGAATGAAGAATTGCTAGGTTTCTCAGTATGTAAATTTGAGAATTAATTGTTTCTTTTTTAGAATAATATTGTCTTCTACAAAATGAAGAATTGCTAGGTTTCTCAGTATGTAAATTTGAGAATTAATTGTTTCTTTTTTAGAATAATATTGCCTTCTATGGAGTTCTCCCATTTTGTTGATTAATGTGGTCATTATCCCGTATACAAGCTACGATGCCAAGGCTAATGGATTCCCATAATATTTTATATCTATATCCGTTTGTGACTGTATTCTTGTGAATTATTCTTAATTAGTTTGGTTATTATCCTTTCTATGAACTACAATGCCAAGATTAATGGACTTTCAGAATATTTGATATCTCTATCTGCTTGTGATTGTTCTCTATTTGCTTTTCAAATCTTTATGTCATCACGATTTTCACAAATTATTGTTAACTTGAGATCCATTTCTGGTGTCATAATTTTGATTAGAATATGTTGCACCTGTTGTCATGTGCAGGAGCAGCAGCAAAAACAACTTGAGCTGATTCTTGCAATTGCGACTTCTGGGAAGCTTCGGGAAAGTAGACAGGTACGTGATCAAGAACAAAGTACCACTATAATACGTGATTCAAGTGAGGAGGATTCAAAACAGAAGGAAGCCCACCAAATATAGTATTTGGACGGAAGCAATGCAGACAACCAAGTATTTGGGAGCTACTAATCCTAATGAAACCATTTTTCCAACGTTGTTGTTGGCCACGATTCAAATATGTGGATTTCCTCTCAGACGGGTTCTGCTGCTGATTATCAAGGCAGCTGAATCGTGGGGGCATCGCGGACCTTCAGCCAAGGGAAAAGTTTCATATGCTTTTTGGATATATGCAGTGCTGGGTGGTAAAGGATAAACAACAAAGAAAGAATAATTGTAAAACAGAAATGCAACCATTTGAGCAGTACAATTGTACTAATAAGGTAGGAGTAGAATTTCTGCACATTCGTGTTTTGTAATTCTTAGTTGTGTGCGCATCTGATTTCTTGTCGCTATTATATATTGATGATTTTCAGTATCATCTTGGTCTCGTGTAACTGACCTTCAAACTGGTATTAAGAACAGATAATTGATTCCCTCCAACTTTGCCTCTTGTGGGTGTAAGTTTACCCAACTCCCGCAAATGGTTTTGGATCGAAACCAAGTCAGTTTTAACGAATCTAATTTTGATTTGAATTATTATGATCCACAAATAATCATCAGCCCATTATAAGGGTAGGTGAAGTTTACAAAATCTAGTAGGAGAATAGTTGAAGAAATCTTAAACTTTTCTATTTATAACTCTACAGCTACAGAAAACGCTATAATTCCTAATTTCCTATAAACCATATCACTTTCTAGAGGACACCCGGTCATTTCATTAGAAAAAACATGCATGCAATAACCCTATAATATTTATATGTTTTGTATCTCTCATCTGTAAGTTCTTTCATGTCTTTATTCAATAATACTACCTTGGTCAGACATGGCTTTAGCAAGTAAGAAATCTTCTTCTTCCATGCACTAAAGAAGCATCAATTATGGTGGTCCACTGTCAAAAGGGGCCTATTTCGGCTACACCGGCTCTACATCCGTATGTGTGTATATATATATATATATATATATATATATAGTCCCCTTTCATTGAGGGATACCCTTTAGAGCACGTCCACTGCTAATTTACCAGGGCAAGAGGCCCCCCAGCTCGAAATGGACCTCCATCGCAGGAAAAGCAGCTCGGGCAAGCCTTGGGTGCTGTTGCGTCAATTCAGCTGCACCAAAATAGATTCAGCTGCATCCTCAACTTGTGATACTCGCAAGTGCACGAGCCGTTGGTAGTTTAACATATGTAAGTGCGAGGTCGATCCCATGAGGATTGATGATAGATTGATTGAATTCAATTCCCTGTACAAACAGAAATGAAAAAGAAAGAAAATAAATCAAACAAGAAAGAAAGAAAAGAATTAACTCAAGCGAATAAGTTCCCAAGTTCAACTTAAATTAACGGATTGATTCTAGCTAAAGTATGATTAAGCCACGGTGTCTGGTCCTAACCTTGTGTTCCTAATTCCCTAACTTGATCATTTGTTGTCTAACCTCAATTAAGCATTAGGAACCCATTAAGCATAGAAGAACATTTTAAACAACCAAGTATGTATCTAATCCCTGTTGTCGAATGTCCATACATACTCTTCCTATTCATAGTTCAATTCGAATTAAAGCATGATGTCTACTCTTAATTCAAACCAAGATAGCTAACATGCAAGCCTTAATGGTGATCAATCATTCAAACTAGCATATTAACTTATAAGCATAATGAATAAGAACAAAAATCATAATTGAAACTTGGAAACTACTCAAACTTGAATACTAAAGAAAAGAATTTACATTACAAAAAATAAATTACAACTAAGAAGCAAAAGGAAAACGAGAATTGAGAACTAGAAAGGAAAACTAAGATATTTGAGGGAGAGAAGGGAGGGGAGCTCTAGAGAAATGTTTGAGAGCTCCCCCCTTTGGGGTGTGTTTACAAGCTTGGGAAACCTCACTATTTATAGGCCTAAGGAAGTTGAAAATCTAAATTAAATATTGCTTTCCACTCACTTCATCAACTTCACCTAACACACCATTACATTTGAAAATAATTTTTCTTTCTTTAAATTTAGTGTTGCAGCTCCCACTTCAATTATAAGACTTGAATATGCTTCACCTAACCTTCCCACAAGATAGTGCACTTCACCAACAATTCCCACTAGATAGTGCATTTCATCATGCATATGTCATGCATGACAATGCATTGCACTCTTCTTTTGTGTTCATTTTGGGCTTGTTAATACATTCATAAAATTCTGGAAAAATATGGATCTTCAAGCCCTTTGTCTTATCTTTCCAAGCATATGCAGCCAAACTCAAGGAAAAATCGGAAAGACCTTCAAATGTCATTTATGGCCCAGTAACGCAGATGCTGCCGAATTTTGACATTGATCTACTAAATCATGTATAACTTCCTCTAGAAGACTCCGAATCATGAACCGTAAAATGTTACGGAAACTAGACTTCTGTATCTTTCCAATGATGTATGACTCATTATCTGGTTCTTCTTGAGCAAGTACAGGTTAATCCGTGAAATTGAATGATCTGCAGACACTGTTTTAAGCTAAATTGTCTTCAAAATATATGTAATGAGTCTCAACCTTATTACACTGAAACATACACAAACTTTATTAAAAGCACAAGTTTAACTCAAAAACATAACCAAATCATAAGTTAGAAGGGTATAAAAAGATATGTAATTATGCACCGATCAGGTGCCACCAGCTCGGCCAAGCCCAATGGCAGATCTTGCCTGGGCTTCAGCCCGAAGGCGCTGACGTAAGCGAGTGCAATTTGAAATTTTTTTTACCGTTCACGCGCCAATGGTAAAAAAATTTGACTTCCGCTCGATGACGTCAGTGCGACGTCACCGCTGACGTCATCCCTGACATAACCCAACCGGAAAACGCCACATGGCTCTTCCTGTACGCTCCGATTGTTTTTTTTTTTTTCTCTAGAAATCCGACAGTCTTTGTTTTTGGCTAAAAAAAATTGCAAAAATATTCGAAAATATTCTGTATTTTAAAAATAAAAAAAAAACCAAAAAATTATGGATTTTTTCCCTATAAATACCTAACAATTTTATTCACTTTCCACACCAAATCTTCATACAAACTCTTCTCCTTCCAATATTTTTTACTTTCCACTCACATTTTTCTACTACTTTCCGCTCACATTTTTGTACTACTTTCCATTTGTATCAAAAAACAAATGGCCTCTTCTGTCGAAGCCGGAGGCGCATGGACAACTCAGGAAGATAATGTGTTGGGTGAGTGTTGGGTGAAAGTTAGTCATTGCCCTGTCACAGGCAATGAAATGAAATTCTCTCATATGTGGAGCAAAATTCATGGAGAATTTTGTCAAAGATCGGGTTCCATTCGGACCGAAATGGCCTTGTCTAGTAGATTAAAAATTATGAATAGAGAGTTAGGGAAATGGAGAAATGCATTGACAAAAGCAAGGGAGAACATTTGAAGTGGTAAAAATCTATCCGATGAGGTAAAATATTTATAATTGCCATTTTAATCAATTTAATGTAACTTTTTTTTTTTTTTTTTTTGCATTTCCAATTTGTCTATATTTTCTTGCATAATCAATTTTTTTCTTGCATTTCAAAATTGTTTATATTTTCTTGCATAATCTTTTTTTTTTCTTGCATTTCCAATTATTTATTTTTAATAGATCATACAAGCACAAGTGTGGTTTGGTGCCATGGAGTAAGGCAAAAAAAGTTTCTTGAATCACGAATGTTGGGAAGTTGTGAAGGATTGTTTGAGATTCAAAATTATTTCCACAGGTCCTCCGGTTGTGTTGAATGAGACGCCACTCCACGATTCACCAACAACCGATTTGCCATTAGACTCCCCAATGGAAATGGACTCACCACTCCCACGTGCGCCGAGACCTATTGGGAGAAAGGCAGCAAAGGCCAAGAGATGGAGCACTTCGAACAATGAATGCGCACAATTTTTGGAGCAAATAGCTAAGAACACCGCACTAAGAATTGAGAGACTTGAAAAGAGAATAAGCAGACATGGCACGACATGAAGCATTTGCAATTCAAAGGCAGCAGGCACAAAAAAAAACATGGAGGACAGAGAGATGAAAATCATGGCCATGGATACGAGCCATATGTCTCCTGAAACAAAGTCCTATTGGAAGCTAAGACGAAGGGATATGATGAAAAGAAAACTTTTCCATGATGACGGACCTAACAATACGGATTGGTTAAATAATCAAAACTATTAGGTTGTATTGAAAGATTTGTCATATGTATTAATTTGTTGTATTGTTTCCTTTTTATTCAATAAAGAAAGCATTAAATAATATGACTATTTATTAAAAACATTTGCGCATCAAAACAAAGATTAATTAAAAACAAACTTTAATTTATTGCAAACAACACACAAAACAAACCATACTTAAAAGCATAATCAAAACAAAGCATAACTCCAAAAAACACCACACACAAAATAAACCATAATTAAAAACAAAGCATAATTCCAAACAAAGCACTAATCTTGACTTCATCCACTGTGATTGCCTTTCATCTCCCACAAGTGCTCGATCAAGTCAACTTGACGTCTCTCGTGAACATATGAAGATTGCATTTCTTTATAACAATCAATCATGGGGTTGTTGTATCGACCATCCTGAATTATCGGTTCATGCTCCATTGGTTGTTCATTTGGTCCCATCGGCCTTTCATATATTCTTGTCAACACCGTGTTCATGGGATCGGGTTCAAACACCTATGGAGCATCATAATCATACTCATCCTCCACAATCATGTTGTGGAGGATGATGCAAGTCATCATAATGCTCCACAACATCTCCTCATCAAGCATCCGAGCAACACCTCTAATAATTGCCCAACGAGCTTTTAAGATTCCGAAACACCTTTCCACTTCTTTCCTGTAATCTTCTTGAAAGGCAGCAAAGCTTGTTTCCTTCTCGAATTAGGGATTCGGAATTGTTTTTACAAATGTCATCCACCTAGGATAAATTCCGTCGGCCAGGTAATACGCACCAGAGTATATGGTATTGTTGATTTGGTACGTGACTTGGGGAATGACCTCGCAATACATCGTTGAACATTGGGGATTGACCAAGCACATTGAGGTCATTCTGAGATCCGTCAACTCCAAAGAAAGCATGCCAAATCCAAGTGTCGAATGAAGCTACAGCCTCCAGAATTATACTTTTCTGGCCATTTCAAATATCCTTCCAGCACATGCCCTATTTCAAACATTCTTCCAGCACTTGCCTTATTTCAAACATCCTTCCAGCGCATGCCCTATTTCAAGCATTCTTCCAATATCTAGCCATGTCGCACGATATCACCTTCATTGAAGTTTTGTCCGCTAAATTCAAAGTGTTTGGAAGCTGGTGTTGTAAACTCAAACACAATGGTGAATCCAAGCTTATTGCATCTGCAACTCTAAGATTGGATCCCCACCATCCACTAGCGCATCTGGCTACTGTCAAATGACATCCACCATGCTACCTTAGCCAAAACCAAGCATCCAAGCATACAAGCTAAAATCAAGCGTACACACCAATGCCAAGCATGCAAAGCTAAAATCAAGCATACATGCCAATGCTAAGCATCAAGCCAAAATCAAGCATACACGTCAATGCCAAGCACCAAGCCAAATACCAAGCATGCATGCCAACATCAAGCATACATGCCAATACCAAGTCAATACAACTCTTGCAAATCACAATCATGCAAAATCAAGCCTTTCTAGTCACTCAAGCAAATAAATCACGCAAGCTAAGTAGTTATCTTGAGCAATTCCACCAAGTATTTTCTTATGCCACAAAATAAGTCAACTCTTGGTAACTCTAGTAAATGACCTCCAAAATTACAGTGTCTAGGAAAGTTCTTCAAGGTAACACCCTTGGTGTTTAAGAAGGATTGGGTTTTAAGCGGGACCATTGCGACCCCTCCAACCTCCCGGAAAAACCTAGCTGTAATTTCAAGAGACCCTTAACTGGTCATCCTTGAGTTGCTCCTAAACCCATGCCATGCCATGTCACTGCAATTTATTTTGGGCTAGAAATTGATTATTTGGACCATTTCACTACACATTCACGGCCCCAATAATCAAGGGGGCTAATGTTGAGGCCCAAAAAATCCACAGTTTGGCCCAAATAAATTCTCGGCCCAATGCAATACCTTACCGAGAAGAAACCCAATTTGGGCACGCGGAAGTTCATCATATGCACTTGCACACATGCCACACCAAGCAAGGAATTATTATTCTGCACCTAATCACGCCACAAGCTTAAGTAGGCCCAACCCACTCAAGATGCCTGGGGCTTGCTTGAGTGGGTTGTGGTATGGATGGTAATAAGTTGTCATGAGGCCCATTGATGAGCCGAGAAATGGAGGTTCCGGGTTGCTTGGGAGCCTCGGAACCCAAACCCATTTCTTAGGCCCAAACATGTGGGTGAGCACAAAGAGAAAATATCCTAACCAAAATAGACTATTGACTCAACCAAAAAGCCCAACACCTCAAGCCAAACCTTAGTGAAGTTGGCCCATTTATTTGATAAGCCAATCCATTGTTCTAGAAGGCCCACATAAATAAAATAAAGACCTGCAAAATCATCAGCACTTTGCTGGAAAACAGAAGCCACGAAGAAGCATGGAAGACCACGCTGGTTGCTGGGAGGGAAGGAACAAGTTTTCAAGCAAGAAACTTCCAAATGACCAAGGGATATTGGAGCGCAAATCACCCTTTGAACCAACATGCATACCCATTTCTTTCCCTAAAAGAAGGAAGAAAGATGGCTGAAAATAGGAGTCTGAAACAGTCGCGGGAAAAGGGGCCTTGAGCTTCCAAAAATCCCTGATTTTGTGCAAATGGGCAGAGTGGATTTCACCAAAAAAAGATGATTGAAGAGATGAAGGGAGAAAGGAAGGGAAAGACTTAGCCAAATTGGATAGAAACCATTAGGGTTTCTTGGAAAATGTCAGCTTCCAGCGGCTATAAAATGGGGCCTGTTCTACCTAACAAGCATCAACCACATCAGAGAGCAAGCTTTCTCTCTTACTCCTAAAACCCAGTAATTTCATGCTCAGCCCATCATTTTCCCTTAGTTTTCCCTCTTGGCAAGTTGTTTTGACACTTGACAGAGTCTCTGTCAAGCTGTCGAAAAAACACTTAAGCCACATTTTTCTCTCTTTTTCCTCATGCTCAACCAAACCTCTCTGCAAAATCCTTTCTCTTCAACCTTAATACCCTATCTTTCCCCTAGGAACTTTGAGTTTTCTCTTTAGTGCTAAACTCATGACAATTTTGCTCCCATGCCACAAGCTTCTCATGCCAAGCCAAGAATTTATCTGTAAGTTGCTGTTGTTTTGGTTGGTGAAGATAACTAAGATGCTTCCTAAGGCTCTACTGCCCTTTCGAAGCATTTTGGGGCTTGATTTTCAAACTCAAACAAAGGGGACAGTTTCATCAATTTGCCCTTTACAGCAGCCCAGCCCATTTACAGTTGCCGGAAGAAAAAAGCATCTATAGGGATAAAGTAATCTTCCAAGAGATTCTTACCCCGAGACTCCCTATGTCTGTCCACATTCGGGGCACGACGACGGTGGTGTTGCCTTGATTGATTATGCATACACACCGTTGCTACAAGCATTTCTTTCTCTTCTTCATCGACCTCCCGATCGTCCTCAGCACGTATGCGCTGGATTTCTTCCTCTTCTTGCTCTTGCCTCTCCAACACCCTCCTTAGGTTTGACATCAAGAGTATAATGTGTTTTGTAAAATTTGAGAAATGAAGGAATAGATAAGATATGGTGTGAGAGGTATGAGTTGATGGTGTAGTTTTATAGAGGGATTCAGAAGATAGAGATGACACGTGGCACAATTTTAGTGGGTGAAAATCTTATCTGAAATATGAGATTATAAATTTTTTTTTAAATATCTGAAAATCTTATCTGATATGAGACACGTGGCGCAATTTTATAGGGTGAAAATATTATCTGAAATATGAGATTATAATTTTTTAAAAAAATATATGAAAATCTTATCTGACATGGGACACGTGGCGCAATTGTAGAGGGTGAAAATCTTATATGAAATCTGAGATTATAATTTAAAAAAAAAAAAACATCGAAAATTTTATCTGAAATAAGACACGTGGCAACGGAGATTCTCATTTGAAAATCTTTTTTGAAAAATGATGGACACGTGGCAACCAAAAATCTTATCCGAAAATTTAGTTCGAAAATTTTATCCGAAAATGTTATCTGAAATTTTAGGTGATAATTTTGTAATAAATAGTCACACGTGGCAACCGAAAATATTATCTGAAAAGCTTATCAAAATTAATGGTTTAAAGTATAAAAAAAATAGAAAATAAAGTACAATGAATAGTATTTGCCCTTGCCCTAGCCTTTTGGGGTGGAACCAAAAAAGGTAAGGCTGCCACTATTCATGTGAATAATAGCAGTCATTGCCTTAGCCTTAGCCTTTTGGGGTGGACATGCTCTTAGGGTCCTTTACGATTTTTTTTAACAATCCAAACCATCTATTTTTTTAAAGTCCACATTCATATATCATCCTTGCAAAAAATTAGACAAATCGGAAATTGTTTCAATATCCAATTGTGTCCTACAAAATTAATGAATACGGTGCTTCAAGAAAGTACTAAAATTTCAATAATTCAATTGAGTGGTCAAATGATATCGGATGCAAGTGATTTTTTGTAGAGATAATCTTTAAATGAGTATCTACAAAATAGATGATTTGGATTAGTCAAATACAATACGAAGTTGCCCCTATAAGAGCAGTTCTACCGAGGCCACTGAGCCTCAGGCTGGGGGAGTTTTTGGCAAAAATGAGTTTCCAGCGGTGAGCCCAAGCAAGGGCTGGAGTGGGTCCCATGCAACTCGGGCTGGCCCGAAGGCCAGTTCAGCCCGAGATCCAAAACGCAGGCTGTGCTACAGTGCCGCTATAGTGTTGCTACAATGCTACGCGCTACAGTGCCGCTCATGTGATTTTTTTTCTGTTGCCACGTGTCGTCGTCTGGGCTCTCCGATCTGATTTTTTAATCCAATCCAACGGTAGCCAATTTTTTTGCAATAAAATACTGGAAAAAATTCGGAAATATTTTTAAAAAATACCCAAAATTAATGAATTTTTTTTCTATAAATACCAGCCATTTTTTTTTAAATTTATCTGAAATTTGAAATTGAAAATTTTATCCGATTATGAGATATGAATAGTATTGACACGTAGGAACCCGAAAAATCTTATCCGAAAATATTATCCAAATTAATTATTAAGGTAAAAAAAGTTGTGAAAAAAAATTAAAAAGTGAATAGTAACTGCCCTTAGCCATGGCAACGGGTGGAAACACAAAATACTATTTGCTAAGGCAACCACTATTCACATGAATAGTGGTTGCCATGGCTAAGGGCAAATGGGTGAAGTTGCTCTAAGGGTATCCCTCAAATAAGCTAATTTGAGGGATCCCTCAATGGAGCTATTTGTGTGTGTGTGTCTATATATATAATATATATATATACATATAAACGAATTTTAATACATTTCGGGGTCATTTGGCAGGGCAGACTGTCATGGACTGTACTAAATCCTGGGACTGTCTTGGATTAGCTCAAATTGGCCTAAGCTGGATTAAGTATTGACCTACGTTTCGTGCTGGGTCGGACTAAGAAGCTGGATTGTAAAAATAGTGAAGACCTATGTTTGGTATTGTGTCGGAGTAAAAAATAATTCTTATAATATTTAAATTTAATTGGGATTTTTGACCTAAAAGATAATAAATGCTACAAAGAAACCCAATTCAAAGATTTATAACAATATCTAACCAAAAAAAAGAAGATTTAAAACAATAATAAAAAGAAAACAAATAATTTTTTTTATATGAAGAATAAAGTTATGATATTTATTTTTTGGCTTCTCAAAATTAATCTTAGTTGATCGAAACATTGATAAGGAGCTAAGCTCACTCTATATAATTCTAGGTTTTTCAAGGACCAAGTAAAACAATAATTAAAAAAAAATTATATATATATATAATTTTTGTATATTTGACTTTTAACTTTAAACTGAAAAATATAATTTGACAAGGTAAAAATTGTTTGAGATAAGGAAAGCATCACATCATGAATTATTAAACTTGTTTCGATATCAAAAAAATATCAGACATTTGTAAATTACTATAGTTTGATTTTCCAAATGCAATATCAAAATAATTATTGTAGTATTTAAATTTAATTAAGGATTTTTATCTATAAAAAATAAATGCTGCAAAAAAAAAAAAAAAAAAACCCATTCAAAGATCTAAAACAATAATTAAAAGAAAATAAATAAAATTCTGATATTTTTTTTAAGAGAGGCTTCAAACTCATGTGTTATATTTAGCGAGTGTGCTATTTAGCGAACCACTTTTCAGGCTCACTGTATTAGACGAGCGAGTGAGACATTTTTTTCACTATTGGACTATACAATCTTATTTAAGTTAGTCCTGTCTCTTACCAAATAGGGGTTTTGAGTTCTATTTAATCCAGTCCAGTCCAATGAGATGTACCAAACATGGCCTTCAAAGTTAAAAAAGGCAAAGGAAAAAAAAAAAAAAAAGTAACAACTTTCTGTCGTTAATGTGCCTTTAATACTTGCCCTTGGATCTCAACGGACAAATGAATTTAGTTTCTAGTTGCACAAACTGATCCCTTGATCACACCCACGGGTGATTCTTCCTCCAATTAGGTAGCACATGCTCTAGGCTCACAAAAGAATTGACTTGGGCTAAAGTTGGGGTACATGTAGTTTAGGAGAAGGCCCAAGGCTAAATGTGGCTCTCAAAATTTGGCATGAGTTGTTTTTTAGCTCGCGACTGGAGATGAGTTTTACACATTTTTGAAGCTACATTTGGCTTATAATCCATGACTGGAGATGACCTAAGTTTCAAAATTTTCTGCATACTCTCAAAATTTCGAACTCTCTAGATCAGAATAGATGTTAAAATTTTTATAAAGGAATTTGAATATAATTTTTATGTTAAATTTTCATTTCATTGTAATTGGAATACTGATTTCAGATCTGTCCGAAAATCAAGTATAGTCACCTCCAATTTTTCAAAGCATTCTTTTAAGTTTTTTTTGTTATTTTTAAAATTTTAGAATCTGTAATGCCAATTTTATCCTCCATTAAAAAATAAAATAAAATATAAAAACAAACCGATAGTCCGCTGCCGAGACTGGAGTGTAGAGCGCAGAGTGAGAAGGAGATGGAAGAGTTGAGGAAGCTGGAAGAGGTACAGAGAATGCTGACGTTCGTACAATCTCGAGGCATTCCAACGACGTCGTCCCCTGACGACTGTAGTTGCTTTCTTACTAAGCTCATCCTCCTCCTGGTAATCTACGACTACATATTATAATTGCAGTCTTACTGTCAAGAAAGTAATTTTCTTCTAAAAATTTGGTTCTAGATTTTCTTCTAATTTTAATTTGTAGAAACAACCAGAATTTTTTTGATGCAAACTGCTTTGTTTATTATGTTTTGTTTATTTGTTTTGTTTTTTTTGTTTTTTGTTTTTTTTTTTTGTTTTGTTTTGTTTTGTTTTGTTTTTTTTATTTTTCTGAACTGTGGAGATGCTATGCCAAAGGTACAACCATGTGGAGAACTTGACTTGGGCAAAAAGTGCAGTTTGGTTTCTGAATATATGCCAAAGGTGAGCGTTATATCATTAGCTGATTATCTGATTTTGTTCAATTCAATGTCAATAGAAATGGGTGTGTGCTTATGTCACTTGTTTCCCAGATTTCTGCTGCATTTCTTGATGAAGCATCCAAATGGATTAGTGGAGAAGGTAAACCAAAATAGAAAATAAAAATATGTTTTTTGTACTTCTCGCAGACGTGCATTTGAGACTTAACTGATTTCCATTTGCGCGCCATACGCACATACACAGAGTAAAATCTACATTTAAAGATATTTTGTAGGCTATATTAACAGGACTTATTTAGTTTTTAATCTATGATGCTGCACATATTACAACTGATATCATACCCACCCCGTGAATATGTTGATGTGATGCCACACTTCCTGGCTTGACTTGTCATGGAATAAAGCAATTGTGTAGAACATTATACACAGATACAAATACATTCCTTCCTTTTTCCATTTTCTTGATAGATACAAGTGCTATACTTTGAATGGTTGCCTTTAGCTTCCTCAAATTCAAAGGATCGTATTATTTATTGAAGCAGTTTATTTGGTTGGGTTCAGTAGGTGTGCATACTACTTGGTGCTGGTGTTTACACTTCCTACTACATTTCTGGAGAAGGTGTAGTTGGGAACGGAAAGCATTGAATTGCATGCAGAGGATAACCTTTGTGTTGCATTCTTATGAGGGTTGAGTGCTAGCAGTTTAGCATAAGAATTGCGATCTTATGTGAGATCTTTATATTCTTGATTTTCACTCCTCCTAGGTTATGTCTTCTTACTATGTTTCTGTTTTCTTCTTGATGCTCATTGTTCATTCTCTACGAGCTGATTTGTCTCACTTTGTTTGGGCTTCTGTATATATCCTGTTAACGAGGACATCACCCCTTTTACTTGATTTTGGTGTAGATTTTCTTTAAATAAACAGATACAAATAGTTTTACATATTTTTATAGCTTTGACTTTTGCTTTTTTTACAGGCTATGAAGAAAAGTCTGTTGAAAATGCTTTGCAGCTTGCCTGTAGCCATAAGCCTGAGTCTAGCTCATTGGACAATAATTCTGAAGAAATGGCTATGGTTGGACTGGACGCAATGCAACGAGCAAATTCTACCCTTGAAGATTTTGTAAGAAGGCTTTGTTCCTGAAGATATCTAATATGCATTATTTAATAGTTGAATATTCATCAGTGCATAGTACGCGTAAGAGAATGACTAGTTGCAGATTTAGTAGTAAAGCTAACATGGAAAGCTTACCGATTTGAATTATATTAAAATTTCACTTTTGTTATCAAATTTACGAGGGCATTTTGGTTGCCGATGGGGAATGCTACATATGATAGTATTGAAACAATTCTCTTATTATAGTTTTTGGTTCTGTGGGAAATAGTCGATTGATACAATCCTCAAGGATGTCAACTGCCTCAATCTTAATATATTTTACTTATGTTGTCCTTTGCATTCAATGCCTCAAGAACAGTATGATGAAATTTCTTACGTTCATCCAGTAGTTGATGAGAGTATTTTACTATAACAATGTTGTTATATTGATGTTCAAAAAGCTTGCAGTGGTTGTTACACTGGTCGAAAGAAACTTCAGTTCTTCCAATTAAGTAGTTTTTACATGTGCAGGTCACAAAATTTAGCTAAACCACTTAACCCTCAATTCAACATTATTTCTTGCTAATTTTTGTGTTTCAAAATTTGCATGCTATGGCTGAAACAAATACAGTTGAATGCCCACTGGCAAAAATGCATTGTGAATGTGTTTAAACCTTATGGAATAATTGTGAACTCATTTTTTCAGTGCAGATCTTATTTTATGTTTCATGGGATGGATATAAACAAACCACAATCAGTATTCCAATATCTACCTGTGCTTTCATTCACAGAAAGCTACATTTATCAGGTAATGATCTACACAAATGACATCAAGTTCAGTTCTCTTTTTTTTTGCGAAAGGAGAAAATGCAGCTCCCAGAACAGTTATTGAACTTGTGGGACGCCCTTGGGAAACTATTTCTATGCAGTTCCACAAGGAATCAGACACTACCTTTTTATTTTTTTGGAAAAAAGAACAAAGCTTTGTGAGCCTGCATTTCTTCCTGCTCATACTTGTTAGTAAAATTTTGAAACAAAAAAGAGGGACTATGCAGTAAGCAGTGAAATTATCTTTTAAGGAATCGCAAATTTTGGTTGATTGAGAGTGCAATGGTATGATGAGCAGAGTTGTCACCAATTGATCTCTGATTGGTGAGCATCTATGTTATTTCTTCCCTTTTGTCTCATTCTCTTAGAAATCATGGTTCTCGTTGTTACAGCTTGATCATTTGAATGAGAAGACATTGCATGCACCAAGCGACGAAATGAACATGTTAGAAAGAGGAAGCCAGGCGGTACTGCTAAGAACTTGGGAGCAATAAACACAAAATTATTTGAACTTGGGCATTAACTTTTACGTGACCAATATCTTTTGGGCTGCAGGAAGGTCAGTGGCTAATTTCTAGGTGTACAAACATGTTTAAAAGTGACCCATTCAGACCACTGTCATGTCTACTTGAGTGTCATGGCCTTTTGACAAAAAGGTACTATCGCTTTCTTATTATATTAATTCTTGGGGGAAAATAAAGGAAATCCGAAGTTTTTGTGGTTATTTCACTTCTGTTTATGGGTTTAGGATACAAGATGAGTTTAAGTCTGGAGAAGGATATTGGGCACTGGAAAGAAAGCTTTGTTATGCACTGATAAATAAAACGGAGGTATGGTTATCATCTTGGGTTGTTACTTTTCAAATATAGCTAGTTTCAACATGTTTGTAGAAATGTTTATCAGAAATAGATTCAGAAATTATCAACATGTAGAAAAAAATCCGTCACCTTGCCATACCGACTCTACCCGTCCCATCTGAAGATTCCAGACAGTATCACAAAACCTTCATGAAAACCCAGTCACCAAACAGAAGGTTCACCGCCTGTTCAAGCACAACCTCTATATAAAACTCTACCCGCTTTCTTTGACTCCAGGATGACCATCAAATCCACTGCAACCTAAGCTCCACTCACGTTCCTCAGTGTCCATCACATGACTCACAAGCCTTTCCAAGTCCCAACCTCTTTCATATTGTTGTCATTTTTTCCTTTCTACTGCGAAAGCCACTTAATTGATATAACTACAGATTTAAATTTTCTGCTTAATTTTTACTTTCTAATTTTAAGGTATTGAAGGTATGCTAGTTATGAATTTTCTACTTCCAGAAACGCTTTTGTAGAGTTCTTCATTCCATTCTGATGAATTATATAGCAGTGAGGCATAGGCATGCTCAAGCCTTCTCTAATAAGGAAATGATAAAATTTGGTTTCACAGATCCCTGTTGAAGATGTTATAAAGGCAATTAATCAGAAGTCCTTCGATTATCGAGTGCTGAATCTTTTACTGTACCAGTTGAGAGGAGAAGAGGTATAGTAGTAGCTTGTTTATCTGTATCCATGTTTCTTAATGAACTGAATCTATGCTGATTTATAAATGTTTTTCCTTTGTACATATCTGTTGTTTGGGTGTGTGCATATGTATGTTTATGCATGCATGTGTCTATCTATATCAATTTCATTGATTACATCTAAATTATTAGTGAGATTTAATTAGTCTATTAAAATAATAGTAATTTTAGGCGAAAAGTATTATTAAAAAATAGTAATAAATAGTAGTGAGATTTAATCTCAGCCATTTATAATGTGTTAATCTAATGGTCAAGAACTTGTGTAAAAAATAGAGTGCAAGGATCCGCCCCCATATATATAAGGGTTATTCGCAACAATGGTCCCTCAACTATACCTGTAGTTACATTTAGGTCTCAATTATTAGTTGCAGACGTCACTCAATTAGGTGTTGTGTTGCACCATTAGTCCTTCCGTCAATTTCTGTTAAATTTTCTGTCAAAAGTGAGGATAAATTCGGAAATTCGCCTTTAAATTCGCCTTCCCCTCCTGAAACTACAAAAAAATTTATGCAAAAAAAAAAAACAAAACAAAACAAAAACTTTCCTTTTTAATCTCTTTTAATGTTTATACACATATTACATGGAAATTCTATTTGAAGTCTCATCCAAATAACTACAATTGGATACATGAAGCAGACGAACAATGACTTCAGGAAAATTATTTTTCACACCAACACCGCGATGACCTCGAATTGAATGGCTGAAGTAAATGATATTTGCTATTTCAGAAGTGCCAAGAGTCTGTGGATAGCTCCCTAAAGGAAGCTGATGGCCCTTTGCTCCACAACCCTCCCCTTCCTCCACAACCCTCCATTGCTGCAACCCAATCCTTGCTGACACCAACAAATTCAATTAAAAAGATGCCGCACAGCAACAAGAATATTTTCAAATATTCATAATAAATACCTTCAGACCAGCAAACAGATTCAAGATCTCGCATTTTACCTTCAGACCAACCCTTCTCCTAAATCACGTCGGTCTTCCATAATCTTCGAACCCAATTCAAATACACCAATTTAAAATCCGACCCTTTTGCAAGAGCCACTAAATCTGACTCATGGGTGCTAAAATTTGTACACTTTTGAAACAAAAATGAAAAAGGGTAAGTGCTGAAATGATGAATCTTTGGACCTCCCCGAGGGAGCAAACAAGAATGGAAGGTTGAACCATAGGTTCGGCACAAGAGGAATCTTTCTTAGACTCAGTTTGCCGTCAGTTTGCAAACCATCAAGAGGTTGAGAGGGAAGAGGGGATGGTGGGTTAGGGTTTTGAAGTTTTGTGTAGCAGATCTGTGGGAATTTTTATTATTTGATATTCAATTTGAATTTCCGAATTTACCCTCACTTTTGACAGAAAATTTAACAGAACTTGACGGAAGGATTACTGGTGCAACAAAACACATATTTGAGTGACCTCTGCAACTAATAATTGAGTTCAGTGACCCAAATGTAACTACGGGTATAGTTGAGGGACCATTGCTGCGAATAACCCTATATATAAATTGTTGCATGGATGCTTCTCTCCATGTTGAGGTGTAAGATCATAGAACTTGGTTTGTCTTATGATAAATGGAAGAACGGATGTTGTCAATATGATATGATGGTGTTAGATGTTCCATTTTGAACATTATAGCTATTCTCATAGTATTAATATAAAATCTATCGCCTAAAAAAGAAAAAAGGATTATAAAATCCACTTACAGCACTCCTTGTGCCTTACTGAAATGTTGCAAAAGTATTTAATTGATGTTTTCTTTGTCTATTTGAAATGAAGTGTGATGTAGCTTATCTTTTGCTTCACATGTCTTTAACAAGTATATTTCATTTGGCTAATCGTGTTCACCTTTGAAGCTGTAATAAAGGTTAATGAGTTGCATATGGAGTTTCTATCAATCTCAGAATTCTAGTTGAGGTAGCTGATGATCTGTAAGTACTCTTCTTTCTTTCTATTTTCTATTTTTCTTTTTTTTTTCAGTCAAATGCTCTAATTACATGATAGAGATTTTAGTGTTTCACCTTATAGTTGTAAGTGTTTGACATCCTTTCAATATGTTACTGCCATGTTGGTAGACTGGAATATTTTCTTGTACTAGACCGTATGTTATCTTGCATTTACTATATGCCTGCGGGAGAGGCGTCTTGAAATTTGTACATGACAACATGCCTACATGTGCTTCTATGTGCTCTCCATCTCTCAAGGAATACTAAGTGCTCTACTATTTTGCATCTACCTTTATCTATTATTAGGGAACACTAATGTTATTATTTCACTTAATTTTTGTTGCAAGCACATCATCCGTATCATTTGCCATTGAGTTGACACAATGATGTTTTAGGTTTGACTATGAGGTGAGCTCTTTAATTTGCAGAGTTTATGACTGTTGAATCCCGTCCCATTTTAATTTTTCCGATTCTATATTCCAAAATATCGGCTCATCATGCAGGAAGATGTTATAGAAAATAACTTCAATATATTGCGCATGTTTGTCAGAACATATGGAGCGTGTGCCCCAACTGTGCTGGTAAGTATGCCAAGCATGTCATTTAAGCACCGTTTTAGAAATAAAAAAACCCTTCTTTCTTTTTTGCTTCTGTTTTCTTTAGATGGGGGATGCAGGGACAAGGCCCAGGCTTGCTCGCTGATATTCGCGATTGAATTATAGTACCACTTTATAGTACCACTTGTGACACTAGTCCGCTTCTTGGTTTTACATTAAATGCAATTCACTTTATCTTAATTTGAAGTATGAAGTTCAGGATAAATTGGTGTCCCTAGTTGTCCACGGCATACAAATTACTTAGTACAAGTATGCACTAAAAAGAAATGCAGTTTCTTTTGTTTTTGAATGGACGTTTTGCATGTTTTACACATTCTACTCAGAGACATCCAATGTAGCAGGTAGTAACTAACGGAATTTGTGATTTGGAGCAAACAGAAATAAACCATATGTTAAGGAACAGCAGCCTTAAATCTATAAGCTTCAACTCCGGTAGACTGAGATAACAATACATCGGTTTGATACAGTGGTTCCTTGAGACTATTATTGCTGTGTTGTCAATGAAATACAAGCTTTATGTGTTGTTAGATAAGAAATATGATAGCTTCCACTTATATATATTGTTGGTATTATCTGTCATGATGTTAAATTCCTAGAACAGTGGAATTTCATCAATTCGGAAAAAAAAAAAAAAAAAAAACCTTTGAAGTCCTTTTTTTTTTTCTTTCATCAGGTTGATTTTGGATAAATATGTATGAACTCTAATAATACCCACCAATTTTTACCGCTTCAGGCAAAATACATAGCTGAGGCCGAAGAGAAGTATAACAATTTACTGAAAATGCTGGATCCTCAGCTGTCCTTGAATTACCAGAGAAGATGCGTAGAAGCAACTAAGGAAGGTAAGTTTGCCACCCTCAAATTTTACAGCATGTGAAACTGGATCCTCTTTTCTTTCGCCCCAGGTTCTGCTGATGTTTATGGAATTTGAAATTTTTAGGAGGGAATATGTCTGCACATCCTCTTGGAACATGGAGTATACCACCTCTAATACTAGATGAGGAATTTTATCGATCCAGTCTGTTAGATTCGAAGACGCAGTTGTTAACCTTGGATTTAAACAGATGGGGTTTGGTTCAGTGTCAATGGAACAGGATTTTCTCTGTTTTGTTATAAAAATTTTGCTTCCTCGTTTCATTGTTTCTGTTTCCTCCCCTACTTTAATTCTGCTACCAGCAATCTCCCGCACAAACTAAATTTTCTTCTGCTCACATGGTTTTCTGAGTTGTAGATATTTGAAAAAAAATGCTTGACATAATACTGCCTTAACGCCTCGATACATGTTTTTCTGGGTTCTTTAATATAAAAAAACATGCTTTTCTGAGTTGATATTTGAACAAAAAAATACAAGCTGTTATCTGGTGACTACACTTGTGTTTGAATAATTCAAAAGAATTGAGGCTTATAGGGTAGACCACTAATTTTGAAAAGAAAAGGCCAACGAATAGTATTTTATCTAAACATAAGGACCAAAAAAATGGAGATGTTTTTTCTGGTAGCATAACCATTTCAGGTTAAACAGTCATCCCAGCTTATTCATGGTAGTATTTGAACTTCAATCAGGTAACCAGTGTGATTTTCAGTGCCCTTTAGATCAATGGGGTGACTGCATCTTATTGTGAAATCCTAAACTCCCAACTACTCAATCAATTGTTATACTTTTAAAGAGTAATGCTACTCTTACCACATTTTGCATACCACATTTTCATACCACATGATATGGCATCTTACTTGGACATGCCACTTCATTTAATTTAATTTTAAATTATCTTATTTTTCATTCATTTCGGTTAATATATTTAATAATTATTATAATAATAAACTTTATCAGACTTCTCATATTCTTGCATCCTCCTCCTCCACCACTCTTCGTCTCCCCCAATCAATTTCCTCTTCGCTCTTGAAAGTGCCTCTAAACCCTAAAATCTTCATCCTCCCTCCCTCCTTAATTTCCAGAACAAACGGAAAAAAACACATCACAAAAGATACACGAGTAAATTAAAAAAACACAGCAGGATCAATGCAATTAATAGGAAAAGACCAATCATCGTAGATACATATGAGAACTTTCAGCCATGAACAATGGCCCATAACCCTTAACATGATATAGACATTTTTCTTCCTTCAACTCCTTTAATTTTCAATGAAACAATGAGATAAAATCATTCTTTATAAAGTGAAAAGGAAAGAAAAGATGGTTTGCTAGAAATCAAATAAGAATCAACTAAAAGAGTGGAGAATGGCTGGAAGGACAAGAAGGGAGGAGGCTGCCGCGGTGGGAAAGAGAAGAAAGAGACAGAGTGGAGAATTAAACGTAAGATCTAATCAATTTTTTTAGTAGGGTTTTTAATTAAAAAATTAAAAAACATAAAATTAAACTAAATGAGGTGGCATGTACAAGTAAGGTGCCACATCATGTGGTAGGAAAATGTGGTATATAAAATGTGGTAAGAGTAGCATTATTCACTTTTAAAACACCATAAACAAAGCCTTTTTATTTATATGAGAAATAGATACAAAGCCTCACAAGTTTCACTTGGATTGATATACAAACAACAGAGTACAACATGGTTATACTTATGCAGAAACACACACGAACAAATATTAGTGGCTGCTAATTACTAGGAAAAACAACATTTCTTACACAGGGTGCAAGTATTTTTTCACCTCTAACCTCCACTGGAAACTCCACCACACTCCAGCAGGAGAATTCAAGGAGATAGGGGCCAGTCGAACCCACCATTGTCAAGATAAAAACCATCATAGAACCT
This sequence comes from Prunus salicina, assembly GCA_020226455.1. Lineage (NCBI taxonomy): Eukaryota > Viridiplantae > Streptophyta > Magnoliopsida > Rosales > Rosaceae > Prunus > Prunus salicina. Next base: position 14,252,954 of record CM035342.1, read on the forward strand.
CATTTCTACATCCTCCATACTTTGGTCGTCTTCCCAAGCTTCATCTAACATCTCTTCGTCAAAATCGTCATCCATTACACTGGCGACGAAGTCCCAAGCTAAGTAGCCAGAAGAAACTGAGTAGTTTGAACATTCATCCCAGCCCTCATTGTCTGAACCTGGTCCAATCACCTTCAGTCCTGAGAATTTCTTGACAAACCTTTCATCAAGCTTTACACTATAGCACCCTCGCACATCTAATAACTGGAGCTCAGGGCACTTCAAGAGTATCTGGCACACAGCTTCTGTACTAATACGGAGGTAGAGTATCTCAAGGTGATTGAGTTTTGGCATTGTGGCTGCTATTGCAAGGGCCTCGTCATCTTGAGAGACCTTGTCAAGTACCTCCCATCCGTACATACATCTCTGCAACTTTCTGAGATGTTTGCAGTGCTTTCCAATTGCCTCAAATGCAGGACCTCCAATAGTTTTGCAGTAGCTTACATCCAAGTAAGTTAAGGTAGAGAGCCTTGCAGCAACCTGTTCCACTATCAAATCACTTATTTCACTTCTTGGCAGCCGCAATGTCCGAAGAGAATTGGCACTAGCAAACAGAATTTTTGGTCTTAGAGAAAAAAAAAATTGTATCCGAAAAATAAAATATAACCAGCATGACCAAATCAACAGTTAATCTGTTTTAATAAATAAGAATAAGATAGTTAGCTGCACACACTTCCTAGTTCTCAACAAAATTTGAGACCTTATCTTTGTTTAAACAAACTTGTTATCAATCTAGAAGCTTGTAGCTCTTGAGCTTTTCAAGGTTGGCTACCAACTAACCTCATTTATAAAAGCCAGTGCTCCAATGTTTCATGTATGAGCTAGTAGTGTGTCATATAAAAGAAGTGAGGTTCTTGAGGCTTGGTGTGGTTGTGACGTGTTCAGCGTTATGGATGCTTTTGTATTTATACAGTGCATAGCATTTTGGAATAGTTAATGTTGTGGTTCAACCCACAGATAACTATCTTCCTACAGCTGCATGATCATATTCCATGGTTTCACAAAAACAAGATTTACATTAGAACATTGAATTATCGTCAGATCTTGCTTTTCAATGGACAAGAGCACATTTTCTAATAACTGCAGCTTCCAGTCATTTCTGTTTCAAAAGATTTTTTGCCATTAAATTTCTGAATTTGATTTTGCAGCTAATAAATCTCAATCTAGGGCAAGATGGGTAATTACCCATGGGCCAAGTCAACTACAACTTTGAATATAACAAAGTGCAAACAATACATAATACAAATGCATACAAACAAGGATTGATATTACCACTAAAAACACACTAGCACACATACATGGGGACACCTCAACATTACATCAAAATTCAAGCACTTTTAGAAAGCCTTCTCACACAGATGGACACTCACAACATTATAACTCACTTCTTACACACATCACACACTACTTCTCTCGTACAGGAATGGTGCATCAGCTCCTATATATAAATGAGGAGATTGATTATGTGTCCACCTTAGAAGCTGTGCAATCATCTAAGTTGTGGACTATTCAATATTATTCAAACATAGTTAAGGAAAATGCTAAATATACCCCAAATCTTGCAAAACCTTCTGCTCCATCACAAGCCTATATATGTGGCACATTGTGCAAGTCACTCACACTCAACCCATGCATGTTGGCATACCGTGAAACTGGATGGGAAAACAAAGGTATGCCAGATCATGGAATAAATAAATCTATAAGGATCCATTTGGATTGAATGGCTTAAAAGAAAGGAAATTGATTTGACAGGAAGACTAGATTAGTTTGCGAAGCTATAATCACAGTAAATGTAACATATATTTGAAATTTGAAATAACAGATGCAATAAAGTTGAAATGAACTCAAATTATACAACCAATGATTTAAAAACCAAATGTTCTTTTCTTTTTCTTCTCATACAAATATAAACATTTATGATCACTACCATATTATACAGAGGTGGCTAATCACAAAATGGTAACTGAAAGCAGGTAATGATAATGTGATGTTGTTGCACTTACTGGTCAGCAATAAAGGAAAAACTCTGGTCATTGGGAAGGCTAGCAACGCAGAGTTTGCGGAGTGAACCCGAGCTTCTTAAAACCAGCATTTGAAGCATTCGTGTAATGGTCTCCGGCGTCCGAAATTTACTCCATTCCATAATGTCTACCTCCTGCCAGCAGTAAGGCCCGGCCACTGTTCTTCCCCATGACTTGCAGACCCTTGGGATTACAGTGAGCTTCTCTTGGAGTGGTAGTTTCCTAAATATGAGCCCAAGGGCATCAGGTATAAGCTCGTCCCAACTCCGGAACTCATTCTCCTCCTCCATTTAATTTCCTTCTTGCAAGAAAGAAAGCTACTTTGAAAAACTCACAAAAAAACCAAATCTCTATATGCATAAAAAAAAACAAATTCGCACATACTGATGAAAGATCTGCTAAGATTAGACATACCCAGCATCAAAAGACTCAGAAAAAATGTGTTTTTCACAACCCATCACCACATGACATAGAATAGACCAAATAAGAAACCAAGAAAATCCCAAAAGGCAAGTACCAATTGCATGAATGCGTCAGGATCAATTAGAAAAGATACAATTCATTAAACAATTAGGCCTAAAATTGAAAAAAAATAATTCAATCAATCAATCAATCAATCAGGCGAAATAGAAATGGGACAAAAAAAATAGAATAGAAGATTACCTGTTATGGGATTTCTTGGATCTGCAAAGGCGCCAGTTTATCTTTCTGTGAGGACTGAGTAAGGTTTTGTGTATGAGTGGCAGCCAGAGTGAGCGCGCGCGAGAGAGAGAGAGAGAGAGAGAGAGGGTGGGTGGGGGTGTGTGGTTTAGGGCCAGATTGAATTATGAAGCAGAGGTGGAGCTTTATCGAGTGTTTGATAAAAACAAAAAGAAAGAAGAAAAGGGAGGAGAAGGACACTTACCAGAAAAAGGAGTGAGGGTGAGACGAGACGAGACGAGAAGAAAGAAGACGTGAAACAGAAGTTAATAATTGATACCCCACCTTTCTCTTTTCGTGTTTAAATACCCCTTAATTTCGATTTTGAACCCAGAAGAAAATGGCACCTCTCTCCTTATAGTTCAAACTATCGTTTATGCTAAAAAATATATATATATTAGACGTGTTTCTTAAATCTCCTGTTTTATCCTTTTGGCATTGCCAAATATCTTATTGCATAATTTATCAACCCCTATGTTTGTGTGGTGTGGTTGAGTTGCTTGAGTTTACTTACAAAACTTAGTTAACTCAATTTGAGTTTTAAAAACAATAATTTTGGAATGTAGTTGGATGTACTTACAAATAAAAAAACAGTTATCGATTAAAGTTTTAAAAGGTTGAATTTTTTAAATATAAAAAAATTTCGTATACAATAACAAATGGCTTGTAGTTAAAGTTGTTAATAATATTTACTTGAGTATCCAAGATTTTTTGTTCGATTTTCCTCTCTTCAATATCGCTTGTATATTTTATAAAAAAAAATTCATATGCAATAAAGTGATCTCGGAGTAGTTTCCTATTGGCCAAGCAAACCATTATAAGCTGACGTTGTTTTTTACCTAACGTAGTTGGTACACCCAGCCCCAGGGTCTCCTCACATGGCATGCTCTAGGCCTTAAACTACCACCCTCTCTCTTCATGACACTTGTCCTTGTACCAAAACTTTGTCAATTTTCACCATTCATATTAGGTCAAATTGGACAAATGGTCTCTCTACTTTTAGAATTGTTTGTCCTTGTAATTTTGTTCCGTTTTCACTTAGTCCAATCCGTCAACTAAGGTAATTTTTTTTTTCCATCTAGTTTTAGGCAAAAAGTTAGTTTTGTTCTCTGTAATTTGTCAATTTTTCCACCTTGGTTTGTGTCGTTTTAATTTTGACAATTTGACCTTTATAATTTGATATCTTCGCAATTCAAGGACACATCCCAAATTATGTCAAATTTCTTCAAATTTGTCCAAAATGCCCCAAAATTGGACGGAAATTTGGTCATGTCCTAGAATTACAGGGATATCAAACTACAAGGTTGAAATTGCTAAAATTGAAACTATATGGACTGAAGTGGAAAATCCGGCAAACTACAATAAAAAAATTTCCTTTTCAGGGACCAAAATTGAGGTTTTCCCCCTAGTTTTATGCACATCTTCTCATTTGAAAACCTTAAGTTTGATTTGTTTGTTTTTGCTTAACATTAGCTTTGGCTTTTTTGAAAAATATTATTTTGGAATTCTAAATCGATTTATAATTTTGAGTTTCATGCTCGTGATGTGGTGTTGAACTTCTAGAATTTCTTAGGGTTTGATATTAAAAATTTGAGAATTGTTTGATTGAAGGTTTTAAAATTAAATTTAAAGTTATCATCAATGTTGCTTTCGCCATTTGTAAGTAAAACCCATGAATATAAACAAGTTATTTAAAAAGATTTGAAGAGTTTTAGAGAAAGGGAAAGAAAAAAAAAACCCGTAGATTTCTCTATTGCCTCCTATGTTGAAATAGAAACTTTTGAAATTTGACTTCTCTTACTATATTTATCAATCCTTAAAAGGGAGCTTCACTAATATACCTAAAATAGAGGCTGAAATTAAAAAAAAAAAAAAAAAAAAAAACCCCCACATGGAATGCACTTTAGAAACACACCCAAAATTCATTTACTACATAAGAAATTAGTGTTGAAGTTCCTATAAATTACATGACTGCCATTAATCAACTTAAAAGAAGCCCAACAAAAAAACTTAAATAGCACCCAAAACAAGCCCAGCCCAATTTTATAAAAAAAAACCCAAACAATTCATTACAAACAAAATGTCTTGAAAATCGTAGCTTTATTAACGTGTCATATTGATTAATGATTGTAATGTTCCACACCTTTATTGTCATGTTGATTAATGGTTGTAATGTTCCAGTCTATGATAATAACACTGCTATTTTACTGTCATGTTGATTAATGGCTGTAATGTTCCAGTCTAGGGTAATAACACTGCTAGTTTCCAATGACATCTTATTTCTAATGCATGTCTACCCATGTAATGTTCCAGTCTAGGGTAATAACACTACTAGTTTTCTATGATATCCTATTTCTAATTCATATTTACCCCTGTAATGTTCCAGTTTAAGGTAATAACACTGCTAGTTTTCTGTGACATCCAATTTCTAATGCATGTCTACCCATGTAATGTTCCAGTATAGGGTAATAACACTGCTATTTTGTAATGTTGTAGTCCAGGGTAATAACATTGGTAGTTTACTGTCATGTGGATTAATGGCTATAATGTTCCAATATAGGGTAATAACACTGCTAGTTTACTGTCATGTTGATTAATGGCTGTAATGTTCCAGTTTATGGTAATAACACTGCTAGTTTCATATGACATCCTATTTCTCATGCATGTCTACCCAGTGTAATGTTCTAGTCTAGGGTAATAACACTACTAGTTTCCTATAACATCCTATTTCTAATGCATGTCTACCCATGTAATATTCCAGTCTAGGGTAATAACACTGCTAATTTCCTATGATATCCTATTATTAATGCATATCTACCCCTATAATGTTCCAGTTTAAGGTAATAACACTGCTAGTTTACTGTCATATTGATTAATGTTTGTCTTGTTACTATTTCTAATACATGTCCACCAGAGAAAAGAAGAAAGAACAAACTAGACCAACTCAAAACAAGCCGAGCCCATATTGTTAATACTATTATGTCATAAAAGGACATTGTTAATACTCTTTCATAGAAGTACATAGTTAAACAAAAATGAGATTCATAACTGAAATAGTAATAATGGATAAATCAATTATCAAAGCTTAAAATACATTTCGAAAATCAACTAAAATCTAAAGAGAAACACATAATTGAAGCAAAAGATCAAAAATCTCAAGTCCAAACCAAACGACGACGACGACAATAAAGATGATGATGATGATGATGACGACAATTACGTGGTGAAAGAGGAGTAGAGCTTGAACATGATGAGTAGAGCTAAGAGCATCTGATCGAGGTTCGTTCAAGGTTCCAAACAATCCGGAAAAAAAAATCAATACAAGCACGATTTTAGAACAAGAAATCGAAGGTGAAATATTGAAAATTGTAGATGAGAGATGAAGAATATAGCTGGACCTGAGATTGAGCTTCAATGGAAGCTCATCTTGCTCCAACATCGATAAAACACCAGCAAGAAAGGAGAAAATAAAATATGATTTGGTTTTTTGGCAGATTTGATTTTTTTTTTTGGCAGATTTGGTTTTTTTGGTAGATCTGGACATATATGTTTTTTGGCAGATCTGGATAGATTTGGGCAGATTTGATTTCTTTCTCTCAAATCCATAGTACAGGGGCAATATAGGTATTTTACAGACACAAATAAACTAAAAAAATAGCTATTTAATTTTAAAAAAAAATTGACAGCTGCGATTTTTGGTTTTTTTTTTTTTGGTGTGTTTATAGTTTTTAAATGGTATAGGGTTTCTTTATAAGACTATGTCTAAGATTGGGTATATAACTAAATTTGTATAAAAATATTTTATTATTTGAAAGTTATTGTTACAAGTTGCAAGTATGCTGTAGATATGGACTTAGCTAAGTTGGCTAGAAGGAATGTAGTTTAGATTAGATTAAAGCCTCTTTGAGGCAATACATCAAGCACATGGTGGGCGCACCAGCGGAGCTGCGGAGGGCATATTTCTTCATCTATAATGAATTTGCTGGTGATGAAAGGTACGTAGTTGTACCTCCTTACGCCTCTATAAATTCGCCAGTGAGTACCCCTATTCCGACTCAAAGCTAACTTTGCCATCACATGTTTGACATGGAAAGTCTAAATTATGTTCAACTTGAAAGCCATCGCCTCATTTGTAAGATTGGACTAGTAGTGGTAACAAAATGAAACTACAATGATGAATGTTGAGCTTTTTTCTTAACAACTAAAATGAGTTATTAAAAACAGCAACTTTTAATTCTCGCAAGTGCACGAACCGTTTATAATATAGCTTATGTAAATACGAGGTCGATCCCACGGAGAATGGTAACTTGGTTCCAAGTTGAATTACTTAGAGTGCTAGCAAATAGAGAAATAATTGAACAAAAGAGGCAAACAAAACTTCAAACAAAAACAAAGTAAGCAAATGTAACAAAGGTGTTTTTGTGGGCTGGAAAACAGATTGGGAGATTAGTTCAATTCCGGTTTATAAGGCGTCAAGTGACAAGTCTAATTTGGATTCAAAGATTGATTCTAGCTAAAGTATGATTAGGCCATGGTGTCTGGTTCTAACCTTGTGTCCCTAATTCCCTAACTTGATCATTTGTTGTCTAACCTAAATTAAGCATTAGGAACCCATTAAGCATAGAAGAACAATTTAAACAACCAAGCATGTATCTAATCCCTGTTGTCGAATGTCCATACATACTCTTCTTATTCATAGTTCAATTCAAATCAAAGCATGGTGTCTACTCTTGATTCAAACCAATATAGTTAATATACAAGTTCTAATGGTGATCAATCATCCAAACAAGCATAATAACTGATAAGCATAATGAATAAGAACATGAATCATAAATCAAACTTGAAACTCAAATCTTCAACTTATAAACCCAGAATATTCATGTAAGCAATATAGTTCCCAATAGAAAAACAAAGTAAAGGAAAGGAAAGGAAATACAAGAAGAAAATAAAAGACAAAGGGAGGAGAAGAAGATAAGGACAGCATGCTAGAGATGGAAAAGATTCATCTCCATGGCTGTCAGGAGGCCAAAGCCTCCCAGCTGCTGCCTTCCCTCTTCTCTCCCTTTGTGACTCTCAACCTTCCCTCTCTTTGTGTACAATGAATATGTAAAATGATGGAATGAAAGATGATTTGTGAATGAGCTGCAACTCTCTATTTATAGACTTCAAATTCGTCCTCCCCTTGGTTGGTGTAGATAACCTACCATAAATCATGGAAAACAAGGCTTCTTAATTTGTGCAAACATGTTTTCCTTTAATTATGCCATGTTTTGCTCCTTTTGACTTCTTTAGCTGAAATGCTTCCTTAATTTGCTCCATATGTCAGGTCCAAAAGAGTATCCAAAGCTCAAAAGAGGATCCAATGCTCAAAAGAGGATCCAAGGCTTCAAAGAGGAAACTGCAATCCTGAGCCTGGTTCTGTGTTTGACGTGCTGAGGGCTCCAAACGTAACCAATTGGGCTGCAATTTGGATATGTTATAATAGACACCCATTGGAACAACTTTCATGAAGGAGTCGACCTCATCCGAGCTATGTAGTTGGCTGAAACAAATCTTGCAATGTGACCTACGAAACTGGACTGGCAAGGGGTTGTGGCCCAAATTGAGTTTGTCTTTAAGCTCTTCTTCCATTCATCCAAATCAGGCCTTAACATGCTTGAATTGCATGAATTATGCTCTTTTGATCTATGGGCCTACAAAACACACAAAGAGAGACAAATAACTCAGAATTCCAAGAACTTAAGCAAAATAATTAAGTAAATTGGGCATGTAAATATATGAAATTATGAGCTTAACAATGAAAATGCAAAAAATAAAACTACATGGATGAAAGTGAAAATTCAAAACTATAAGCACTATTACTGCAATTTGGCTTCATATTGTGCTTATGCCGTGTTACCAAGTAACAGGACCCGACCCAAATTCCCCTTTGGAAGCCGAGCCGAATCCTGTGCGTGTTCGACACCTAGCGGGTGTCGAGCACAAATGACCTAATTGCCCTTCGGTACAAGAATTCACTTAAATAACAAGCTTGACTTCTACCGAAAATCCGGCAGAGTCTCCCCTGTAATTTGATCATTTCCCAAATTTTACACCTATTAAACAAGCATATATATATATATATATATATATACAACCCAACTATCAGCATGCTTACAAATATACACAGTCCAACAGTTACATTCAAGTTCTAGGGCAAGATACCAGAACAACTACTAACAGATTTCCAAGAAATTCGTTTATTTACAACAGATACTTGTTGCGTCGATTCAGCTGCACCAAAATAGATTCAGCTGCATCCTCAACTTGTGATACTCGCAAGTGCACGAGCCGTTGGTAGTTTAGCGTATGTAAGTGCGAGGTCGATCCCACGAGGATTGATGATAGATTGATTTAATTCAATTCCCTGTACAAAACAGAAATGAAAAAAATAAAGAAAATAAATCAAACAAGAAAGAAAGAAAAGAATTAACTCAAGCGAATAAGTTCCCAAGTTCAATTTAGATTAACGGATTGATTCTAGCTAAAGTATGATTAAGCCATGCTGTCTGGTCCTAACCTTGTGTTCCTAATTCCCTAACTTGATCATTTGTTGTCTAACCTAAATTAAGCATTAGGAACCCATTAAGTATAGAAGAACATTTTAAACAACCAAGTATGTATCTAATCCCTGTTGTCGAATGTCCATACATACTCTTCCTATTCATAGTTTAATTCGAATTAAAGCATGGTGTCTACTCTTAATTCAAACCAAGATAGCTAACATGCAAGCCTTAATGGTGATCAATCATTCAAACTAGCATATTAACTTATAAGCATAATGAATAAGAACAAAAATCATAATTGAAACTTGAAAACTACTCAAACTTGAATACTAAAGAAAATAATTTACATTACAATGGAAAATTAAGAAGAACTTAGAAAAACTCAAAGAAACATTTAGCAAAAGAATTTTATAACAACAATTGAGAACTAGAAAGGAAAACTAAGAGAATTTGAGGGAGAGAAGGGAGGGGAGCTCTAGAGAAATGTTTGAGAGCTCCCCCCCCTTGGGGTGTGTTTACAAGATTGGGAAACCTCACTATTTATAGGTCTAAGGAAGTTGAAAATCTAATAAATTAAATATTGCTTTCCACTCACTTCATCAACTTCACCTAACACACCATTACATTTGAAAACAATTTTTCTTTCTTTAAACTTAGTGTTGCAGCTCCCACTTCAATTATAAGACTTGAATATGCTTCACCTAACCTTCCTACAAGATAGTGCACTTCACCAACAATTCCCACTAGATAGTGCATTTCATCATGCATATGTCATGCATGACAATGCATTGCACTCTTCTTTTGGGTTCGTTTTGGGCTTGTTAATACATTCATAAAATTCTGGAAAAATATGGATATTTAAGCCCTTTGTCTTATCTTTCCAAGCATATGCAGCCCAACTCAAGGAAAAATTGGGAAGACCTTCAAATGTCATTTGTGGCCCAGTAACGCAGATGCTGCCGAATTTTGACCTTGATCTACTAAATCATGTATAACTTCCTCTAGAAGACTCAGAATCATGAACCGTAAAATGTTACGGAAACTAGACTTCCATATATTTCTAATGATGTATGGCTCATTATCTGGTTCTTCTTGAGCAAGTACAGGTTAATCCGTGAAATTGAATGATCTGCAGACACTGTTTTGAGCTAATTTGTCTTCAAAATGCATGTAATGAGTCTCAACCTTATTACACTGAAACATACACAAACTTTATTAAAAGCACAAGTTTAACTCAAAAACATAACCAAATAATAAGTTAGAAGGGTATAAAAAGATATGTAATTATGCACCGATCAATACTCTACATCGAAATGGAGATGCGAGGAAGGTGGATAACAGCCCTGTGGTGGTACATTGTGCACGTCTACTGCCTGGGGGCGCAAAACATTGAAAATGTGAGTGGACCAAAAACAAAGTTTTAGAAAATAGTATATAAGAACATACTAACCCCACTGTAAAAACAGTTAAAAAAACTGAATCAATTTACTCATATATACTTGTACTGAACTCATGCATTCATATTTATACATATAATACCAAACATAAATCCTGTTGGAAGACAATGAAGTAAAATTCAACATACCACCTAGGTATGCTTATCTATTTCCGTCAATTCCCTTAATTACTATCTATTCCTCGTGTCACCGTGGTAACACACCCTCGTAGGACTCAGGTTAGCCTGATCCGCCCTCCTCGCAAGACTCAAGGGACACTAGGCCCGCCCGAGCTGCATCCCTCACTCCCACAGTTCGAATATTCCTAAGCCTCGTGGGGCAAAAGTCAAGCATGCTGACTTAACCAAAGACAATACTTAATATACTTGGTTACCTAAGGTACTTAAAGAAAATATAACTTCCTAGAAGGTTTTGGAATACACAAAACTAACTCATCTAACCTTAAAACTCTGCTGCCATCCTATCTGATTTCTGAAATCCTTATTTCCACTATTCTTTAAGTATTCTCGACTTGGCAGCAAATAAATAAAATACTTAATCTTAGAAAGCCCTCGATCTATCATACTTATTCAAGATCAATAATGAAATTAAATTGCATAAAATCATTTATGAAAGCAAAGGTCCACTTTCTCCTGGTCCGAGCTAGCTGGACCTCTTGAAGGTCCTTCCTGCGGGTCGGTCCTGGGCCGTGTGCCTGATTAAACCATCATGAATATTTTATTAACAAACTGCTCGGTATAATACACAATATGTAAATAAAACCCTGACCCCCGGCTCCTAAAAGTGCGTGCACTAACTTTAAAGTCATTCTTATGCCCACAAAAGCTTCCCTTACAATTGGAATGGTTTAAAAGTGCCTCAGGACTCAAAAAGCTCTAAAGTCCCAAAAAGTCAACCCGGGACCCCATGGGTCCACGACCTCTAAATTTTGGTCCCGACGCTCCTAAAGGTTCCAATATACCTAGGACTCATGTCCCAAGAGTTTGATCTCGATCGGACAGTCAGATAGATCACGATTGTACAATCAGCAGTTCCTGTAACCCTAGCCCTAGGGTTAGCATTTTCAGAGTATCCGGGACTCCGATTTACAATCCGTCAACTCCTATACAATCCTGGAATTATCTAGATCAACATATCTGAAAATGACTACGATCCAACGGTTCAAATTTATCGAACCCGGAAATTGCACAATAGGCGAGATCCGTTCGGGATTCAAACGTTATCCAAATTAAAATCCGCGAGTACCTACGCGCTTGTGAGGACCAAGGGATCATTCTAGGACTGAATGTGTCTGGCAGCACTTGGGTGGCTTGATAAATTTCTGGCGGCCAGAAAAACTCCATTGCCGGCCCAAATTCCTACTCTAGGTTTGAAATCCTATTTGGAACCACTTTTGTTCTTGGACCTACCCCAAAAACTGGCCGAAAGTGGTCAGAATTGTGATCCCAAAACCGGCCAAACCCTAACTCGAATCCTACCCAAATCCCACCCAACCATCAGCTAGAGCACGAAAAATAGTCGAAAATTCATACCTTACTCGACTGATTTGGTGGCCGGAGGACAGCGTAGGGCAGCGGGCTTTTTTCTGTCAAAAACCAGCGATTCCGACCTCGATTCGAAGAGATTTCTGCGACTGCTGGCGAAGGGATGGGTTGAGGATCAGTGGCAGGTCACACTGGTCCGGTCACGAGGGTTGGGGTGGGCTATGGCGGTGGTTATGGAGCTTGGGTAGTAACTGTCACTGGGGGGAGGAGGGTTTCGAGAGGTGGAGGAGAAAGAGAGTGAACGAGAGTGAGAGAAGAGTCAAATGGGCCGTGCCGGGCCGGCCCGTCCCATTTAAACTCGTACTTTTAACATTTTCGTGCCTTGTCGTTGCAACCCATTTAATTTATCAGGCCATGTCGTGCTAGCCCATTTAGTAAAATCATTGGTCTCGGCCCGACCCAAAGCCCATGTCCATATTGAAACGGGCCGGGCCAGACTCGTGACGTGCCCGTGCTCGTGCCATAATCGGGCCCAAGAACTAACCTATTTAATTTGAATTTTTTTCACTTGATTTTTTTTTGCCCACTAGATAATTCAAATTACAAACATTAAAAATATAATTAGAGGCAAGAAATGATGAACTACTTGAAAACATTAATCAATCAAACATCCAAACAATATAAAAGGGCGGAGGGCAAAAAGTGTCCAACTCCACAAAGTCCACTTCAACTTTTCATATTTAGACAACTTATTATTTTATATGTGAAGAAATATGTTGCTTTGATTATAAGAGAAGTGTATATGTCATATGTATTGATTAGATATCAAGTCCAATGTTGTATAATTAATTTGTAGTTGATATGTTTAATTAATTAAGGACCCAAGTAATTTTTCTAAAATGAAAGACATCAAATATATGTTTATGATTATAAAAAAAAACATATAAACAATGACATTAGATGTCAAATTATTGTATTTTGAATTTTGAGAAGAAAAAAAAAGTTAAGTGGGCCGTGCTTGAAGCGGGCTTGGGCCAAGCCCGGCCCATGTCGGGCCATGGGCCGACCCGATCCATTGGACCTATTTTTTGATCTCGGCACAGCCCCAAGTTTTCGTGCCGTGCTGAGCACGGCCCACTAATATTCGTGTTCGTGCCGTGCCATACTTTATTTAAACGAGCTGGGCTCGTGCCGTGTTGGGCCGGCCCGTCCCGTTTGACACCTCTAAGAGAGAGTCAGATTTTAAAAATCTGATTTTTGACAAATTACGATTTTGCCCCTTGACGTAATTTAATCGTATTTCCTTCACTATAATTCCAATTCGAGCCCACTACATATCTACGGACTCACTTCGTCGCGCTCTACGCAACGGTGCAAGCGAAATTCTCATATTCCTTCCCGGTCAAAAAGTCAACTTTTCTCTAATAAACTATTCTAGGGGGCAAAATTGTATTTTTCTCTAATAAATTAATAATTAAATATTATTTAAGTACTGGGTTATTACACCAAGTGTCTACACTTTTGTGTTTGCAGTATCATATGAGCCTTATAGACACAATGGTCTATACACCTGGATGTAGGTAAGATGTACTTTTATTAAAAGATTTTTGGCTAACACTACACCACTATCCCTTTATTTCACATGATCCTTCTTTTGTATAGAATTTTTGACATAAAAGTCATGTTTGGTCACTTCAAAGTAAAGAGAAACTTATATTAATACTATAGTTTAAAGTATAAACTCATTGTTCACTTATATTATAACTTTGTTTAAACCTAATTTTTTTTTACATGGGCCTAAAAGAATGGGCGCCCTTCAAAAATGGCATGGCGGCAATTGGAGAGAGAAGAGCAATTTGAGCCTAAAAAATACTTCCTGGATCACACTAGGGGCTTAGGAAAATTGCAGAGATCGAAGTCTTCAAGAGAGAATTTGCCCCACTGAGGGAGCAAAACCAAGGGAAGCTTGCTTACTCGGTGCTTGCATTTCAAAAGGGAAGAGCTTGACCGCACGAACGGACCAAAGAATTATTTGCCCCATCGAGGGAGCAAACAACAAGGGTCAAAGGCTTACTTACCTCACCGAGAGAGCAAGATTTAGAGGCCAACCGAGGATCACATTTTCCACCACCCATTTTGACCAATCACAGGCGAAAGCATATTGAGGAAGCCACAAAACTAATTGGACGCGTATGTCAGAGCACATCCAGGATTGTTGTCTCAGCCAGAGGAATATAAAGCCTATAAATAGAAGCAAAGTTGAAGAAATAAGAGTCCAACACCAATCAAACAAATCAAGCCCAACGACTGCTCAAATGCACCCTTTTATTTTTTTTCATGTAGTTCATAGTTTTAAATGTTTTTCCCTAGAAATTAATGTAACTTTCGTTAAAAGGGACTCATAAACGATTTTGAGTTCTTAGGCATTCCTCATTTCAATCATTCATTTCTTATATCAACAAGATTTTCTTTGTTTGTCGTTTACAAAGTCATGAGAGCATCATCCAATTCATCTAAATTCCAAAAGATACCCGTATTTCTTAAGTTGTCTGAAACCATTGAGCTACCGAGTCCAGGGCCACCACTAAGCTACCAAGCTTGGTGAGACTATTCAACCACATGCTCATTCCAAAGGTCTTGTAGTTGAGACCTAAAACCTTACAGCCAGGAATTTATTCCTATCTCAGCCATAGTTGCTTGAAAGAAATCGAGATATCAGTGCATCCACCACTCACTCGGTTGTGGTGGTCCTGATACACCGCGCACATCCACACCAAGAAGGACCTTTTTTTTACCTAGCCTGATCGGCCCGCGATTATTTTATTCTGAGATAATTAACACATGGCCGAAAAGATTCAAAGGTCAACGAACACGAGAATTTAATATATCGTTCCAACTTAGGTAAAACATTGCGAGCATGGTGGTGGATCATTTGGGTGACGATTCTGCGTTCATCTCTTGCCAAAGTCATTTCTTATGCCAGAAGGTCTCTCATAGCTAGCAATTAATTGACATGTTACAAAGCTGGCAACAATACGACGGTAGATAGATGGTACCACATTTGAACGCCCCTGCCAAGGAACATGCATGCCAACTGACATTTATATGCATGCAGCTTTCAGTCTCAGAGAGTCTCAGACTTCCATATTTATGTATCGAGTGGTTCCTTATACCTTTCTTCTCAAACAAATCTAACCAATTACTCAGAAATCTGGAGAAAGGTTTGGGGGGTCCCGCTTACTGTATGACTTGAAACTGCGAAGGCAGTCATCCATCTCATCACCGGTACCACCGTTAATAGATGAGTGTGTATTATGTATATATCACTGCACGATCAAATTCACAGATCTAACAAGAAGTAGCCATCTACTCCATGACACTCAAGAATGGTACTTTTTTTAAAAAAATTGGCTCAAGAATGGTAAGTACTTGAACAATCTCAAACTTTAATTTTGTTAACCACACATGCTATTGCTATTGTTATGAATTTGTAATCAATTAGACATTAACTATGTATGTACATATAAAATTTGTAATGAAATATTGTTACACCTTTTTCTTTCAAATCATAGGAGAAGGAAGGCAAGAATCAAATTCTTGATGATTCTTGATGGGAGTGTGAAAGTAAGTGTTCTACCATTGAAGTCAAAGAAATTCACATTAACACCGTATAAAGCAATACTTAAGATTCTTTAAAAAAGAATTTCTTATTAGTATGTACTTAGTTCCTAACATGACATTTCTTTTCCAAAAACATTACAAATAAATAAAAAGAAGAAGAAACAACAATTCAGAGAGAGAGAGAGAGAGAGAGAGAGTTTTGAGGGTTGCAGAAGATTATGCTCTGAAAATATAGTATAGAACTGAATACTACTGATAAGAAAACTGAGTAAGAAAGTAAGAAGAAACCATATTTACTCTTTTTGATGATGATCAGCTTTAAAGGTTAACCTCAAAAACCAAAACTGCATGGCAGACATTTTCAAACCCTTTTCTTTCCCTCAATATGAAAAAGGCGTTACGTTGGGTCTCTCTCTCTCTCTCTCTCTCTCTCTCTCTCTCTCTCGTCTGTCTGCAACTTCACTGAATCACTGTCAATGATCTGCAGCTGGCAGATGGCAGCTAGCTTGACGATTTGTGATCCGTAGCTTAGAATCACGGCAACTAAATCAGGAAAAGTAAAAGGAGGATGGTGAAAAAAAAGAGAGAGGAAGACCCTGGCATGGCAGAGCCACTGGACCATTCAATTCTTTACCAGCTAAAAGCCACAGAAACGTCTTGCTTTTCATGCACAATGCTTCACGAAATCTCTGTTTAATTTTGAAGATCATCTGTCAGAGATTAGAATATATTTTCTTGGAGAATAAATTTTTTTTTCGGTTACAGTTTTCTTGGTACATTTGTTAACTTTTATTTGTCAAACATAAAATTTCATTAAATTTGACTTGTAAATAATGGTCTCCGATTCAAATATATATAGCCCTAACAAAAAACTATAGACTACCCTTATAGTTTAGACTATCGTTTGTATTTTTTTATTTTTTTTAAATTCATTGGATGAGATGAAGGAACAAAAGAAAATTGCAGTAGAGAGGCCTAATACTAAGCTAGGGTTGAATAAAACTCGACGATGTTACCCAGTTCGACCCTCTACAATTAATGGGCCTTTTCATGTAAAAATTGCAATGACCACAGGCCCAAACAAGGATAGCAACTCAACCAAACTACACTATAAGCCCTAACAGAATTCTGACAGAGAAAAGAGGCACAACCAAAAACAAATAAAACAATAAAGAGACCCTGCCGCCAGCGGAAGTTTCCGCCACAACAACATGGAGGTATGGACCAACATGGAAAAAAGCCATGATTGCACTGCGGTAACAGCAGCATGGTCCGAGAAACGCCAAAAGACAAAAACACCAAGGCCAAAAAGTTAAAAGGCAACCTAGTTTTAAAAAACTTGTAATCCAAGTAGTTAAGTGTTTGTGTTTGAACCGGTTTGATTTAATTAAACCGCTAATCTTACAATCTAATGGTTAATGATTTGTAGATTCGATTTAATGAGATAAAGAGAGAGACCAAAAAATAGACCGGTTCGATTCATTTAAACCGCTAATCTTATTATCTTGTTTCTCGATTTAATGATTCAAAATGTGTAGTGTAGCCCTACTTACATTTCCATGTGTCTTTTGTTTGTATTATCAACTCTTTTAATCTTATTCTTTTATTAGTGTGTACTTGCCTAAAAGAGATTGGTCTAGTTTTTGTTTCCTATTTAGTTGACTAGTCAACAAGGCTGCATCATAAAGACAAATTAAATGTAAAGGGGTGGATACTATAGAGAATATGTGCTATAGACTCACCCAAACAAAAAAAAAAACGGTATTCCTACTTCTTGTAAATCACAATTTGACGTATTTATAAAAATAATTTATCAAAAACATTTAAAATAAAATCTCTATACACATATATAAATCTGTAATTTGTAGGAAAATAAGAGCCCTTATTTTTAGAAACGAACACAAGTATTTTCCTTAAAAAAATTTCATTCAATCTACAAGGGAGGAACCCTATAATAAGTTATTAAAGTCATAGGTTTTGTTGAATAACATTACCTGGACAAAATCATATCAGCCTCTCAGCATAGGATTATTATTACAATGGCGACTGCAGTCAAACCTCATCGACTGCTTGAATGAGGGGAGAACTAGACCCATTGAATGTTCAATGTAACCAGTAATTAATAACTCTACTGCCTCCTCTTTGATTCCTTGATTTTTAACAACAGTAAATTTGCTGCAGATAAGGCAGGCTTTAGACTTGTACAACAGTAACTTGTTTTCCTTTTTCGTATTGTTCCTTTCACTCTTCTGTTCCCCTTCTGCATCTCTCTCTCTCTCTCACAGACCACACCACACCACACCACCCCCATTTATTCACCTCCTGTTCCTCCCTTCCTTTTATCCAACCCCTACACAGATTTAACCCTAAACCTCTTCTCTCTCTCTCTCTCTCTCTCTCTCTCTCTCAGTGTTAATTTGTTGCTTCTTGGGTCTCTACTGTTTTTTTTTTTAAAGTTATAATTTTCATTTTCAAGGCTTCTGTTTGAATTTGGTGGATGACTTCATGGTGACAGGATGTGCATTTTCACCACCATGAATAATCCACTTTATCTTCTCTTCAAAGCCACCAGAGCCATTATGCTTCTGCATTTTCTTCTTCTCTCTCCAGCCTCTTGTTTTAGCACTCATTCTCTCCGGGTAAGAACAAAATAATTAACCCTTCAAGTTCAACTAATCTTCAATTTACTACAAAATATATTTCCTAATTTGTTTGATTAAATTGCAAATTATGATGTTCTTGTTGTGCTCATTCTGCAGGGCCTTTTATTTGAGGAGAAAACCAGGCTGGGATCCACGCCGCCCAGCTGCCACAACAAGTGCAACCAGTGCCATCCATGCATGGCGGTCCAGGTGCCTGCAATGCCCAGCCACGATCGGGTCGAACCGGGCATGACCCGATCCTTCCCAATGATGTTCTTCGACCCATCTCATCCGGGTGCCAACAAGAAGTACTCCAATTACAAGCCTCTGGGTTGGAAATGCCACTGTGGTGATCACTTCTTCAACCCTTGAGCTAGTTCAAGTTCCATGGGGAAATTTCATGTCAAAATGGAGCTGGGTTTCGTTTAGATTTGTAAACTACAATTGATTTGTGATTTTTCAGTTGTGATTTGGGATTTTGTAATTTTGTTTCAGGTGAGAGGGCATTAATTCTTTATAAACAAATAAGAGAAAAACTTGTATATCACGGAAATAACACTGTTATGTTATTTTCAATAAATTTTGTTTCAACGCGACGGAACATGAATATTTGAGGATAGTAAAACAATATTATCCCATGTACACGTTCTTATCCACAAACGGGGTTGTTGTCACCATTAAATTAGATATATTATATTATACAATGTACATAAATTTGTAACGAACTTCTGAATCCTGATCTTTCTTTTGGCGTGCTTTCATTTCTGTGTTGAGCATTTATTGTCTTCTTTATATTTTTTTCTTTTCTAAATTCAATTATTCTGTATTGGTCCTTCTATTTGACTGTGGAAAATAATTAATTTGGCATTATTACAATGAAAAATTAACAATAAAAATTATAATTTTTTTAATTCAAAATGACAAATTTCATCAAAATAACTAAAGTAAAAGAAAATAAATGCCACCGAGCTGAAATTACGAACCACAAAATAATTACAAGACCTGTGAACAGCTTTCATGAAATTTATCTAAAATATTATTTTTGGATTTTCCTTATCTCTGGGGGTACATGGCCCATCACCATATATACGATACATCACTCTCTGCTCCACTGGTCCACTCTCGTATCTTTTGGTTACTGTAACAATCTCCATCAAACTGACCAAAATGCCTCAGCATTCAAGATCTGATGTGTGACAGTTGAAGGTTATTTTGGTGATTATAATAAATTTTTATTTTTTTATTTTATTTTTTTCTGTGCCCTAGCAACGCAACCGTGCCCTAGCTAGAGCTAGCCATGCAGAAGTTAAATGCCAACCTTGTCGTTTGTTTCCTAAATTCCAGAATTGGAGACAATAGGCTAAAAGGCCTTGTCCAAGTCAGGTTTTCAAGCAATGCCAAACAGATTGTAGGTCAATTACAAGGGTCAACTGACGGGCCTATAAGGAGTATCCGATGCTGTGGGAAATTAATGTTTTCGTTTCTTTTTTGGCTCCACAAGAGTGACAAGCTAGATTCATAAATACCCTTTCTGCCAAATTTAGCTAGAATAACAAGCTCAATAACACTCTTGAGCTGCAACATTGTGTAGGATTTGGTAACACGACATGAGCACACACGAAAAATTGAGTGTTCAAGTCGAACTTTGACGGGCTGTGTTGATAACAAGGAAACCCGTTAAGAAATAGGAAAATTTTGTTTTATTTTATTCATTAAGCTCTTAATTCTATAATTTGTGTTGAAATTTGAGTAGGAAAAGTTAGTCTCATATTGAAAACTCACAACTTTCCTTCACATCTTTATAATAGTTGATATCCTAATTAGAATTGGACCTATTGAGTGGGCTTTGTACCAGATACAACTTGTTCTTTAAGGCCATCTCCAACTATGGGAGGCAAAACCTAAAATTTGGGATTTTTAGCCCAAAACCTTCTCCAACTCATGTATTTGGAGGGGGGGGAATTTGAGTTAATTGAAAAATGGAGCGGAATTTGGCCTCATATTCTAGTCTATGCAGAATCTTTGTGGGCCCCAATTTGCAGCAAACAAGAGCCACGTTGGGCCTCATTTGAAGCAAATGATGGGTTGTTGCCCCACTACCCCAAGTTGCTGGTCACGTGTCAAAGCCTAGGCAACTTAAAAATTGCACTTCAATGGCTGCATTTCAAATGGGCTTATTTCAATAATTTTTTTTTTCAAACCTAAAGGCTAGAAATCAACGGGAAAAAAAATAATCCAACAGCTGAAATTTAAATCCAAAGGTAAAAATAAGTAAATATATTATTCTAAGTTGGATGCAACCTCAAAACATATCCTACTCTATAAATACCCATCAATTTGTTAATAAAATTATGTTCGTGAAATTTCAAAAAATTTATGTCAAAATGTTCAAAAAAATAAATCACGAAGTAACAAGCCCGATCGGTCCAAGAGATTGTGGTTCAAAAAATTTCTTAAAATGAGTGCAAGAGTAAGTGAACCGTGACCACAAATCTCTTGGACCCTTATAATCCAAAAGATCGGGACTGCACCAAGTAATATGCAAAAATTAATCACAAAAACAAAATAGGATTATATTATTCTTTAACAATTTAATAAAGTTGCGGACTTGAATTATGAGTCCGCAAGGTTAGAGGAAAAAACAGTTTAAGTCCTAAAAATACATGAATAGTTGTATTTTAGAGAGTGAAATTTTGGGTTTGAGCCCCCTAGGGTTAGAGATGGCTTAAGAACACACTACTTGTGACTTCTTTTTTTTGTCCAAGAAATGAACATGTCATTACTATAGAGAGTTACATAAAAACCCAATACACAAGTCATAAAATAAAAAACAAGGGCTCAACCAAACAAAATAGAGCATGTGATTGGGAAAACAAGCCACAAACATGCATCATTCTCAAGCAATCCAAGTCAAAATTGACCATTAAAGTATAGAGTCCACACCTCCATATTAAGATCTCAAATTTTAGGATGGGTTGTAGGGGAGAAATAGCAGCATCAAACTAGTAGACAACCAAGAAAATTCTAGGAAAGAGGAGGATTTTAGGGTTTGAGTTTTCGTGGGAGGGAGATAGAAATGGACTAATGGGGGGCAAGTGTATGAGAGGAAAAAAGGGTGAGAGAGGTGTAATGGTTGAAGAATAATTGTGGAGGAGATGTAGAGGAGATTTGGGCCTACATCTGGAAAATCAAGAGAGGAAGGACAAACCAAAACAAATAGAAAAAGAGAGAAAGAAAAGCCACATCAGAGGGTGGCAGATGCTGTCCTAAAGGGCAGCGACACACCCACCAGTTGCTCAGAAGAGGGCGGTGGGGAAGGAGAGAAGTTCTAGAGAGAAGGGGGAGCCTCTCTCTCTAAAGCTCTCTCGGTGGCTAGTTCAATTTGGTTTGGTGGCATGTTATTATCCATCATTTTTACAGATTGCATTCAAGTTTGGGGTTTTCCACTTGTTAGCTTAACGAGTGATGTTTGTGGTTAAATTTTTACACTTGTATCGTATTATTATTGTGGGAGCAAAATAATTTGCTACCGATTTGCCACATCACGGGATCAAATTTAGGCACAACCCAACATGGGTTTAGATGGGAATTGGCCCAATGCAGGTTCGCTTGCGCGAAAGCTTGACATGAGCTCAGATTGAGGTCGATCCAATATGGGTTCATATATGCATAAGCCCAACATGAGTTCATATGGAAATTGGCCCAATACGGGTTCGCATGCACGTAAACCCAATGTGATTCCGGATGTGCACTGCCTAACACGAGTTCGAATATGCACCACTCAACGTGGGTTCACAAGCGCACTACCCCATGTTGACTCATGTACAAGTGGCTCGACATGGGTTCATGGGTATATTCAAACACCCACACTCCCCAATCCGCATGAATCAAGGGACAACGCGAACACGGTTGGGAGTTGACAACGCACAACTCACATTAACCAGAAGTGACGGAAGTAGGACATAAGACGTGCAAGGTGAGGCTTGCATCCCAAGTTTTTCATCATGTATAAATGCGAAGTTCCACAACCAGAGAAAGGTATGTGATTTCAAATTAATTGGTGCACTCAAATACACACAAAAATTGACTTGAGCGTCAGAGTATCTTTTGCAGGTACCCATCCCTCACTCATATGATTTGGGAGAAGTGTCACCTAGAGATTTATTTATCTTGTGTGCGGAGTAAAGCCAAGAACCTGTGGAAGACATTCTCATTGTAAGAATTTATGCTCCAACAGTTGGTGCCGTCTGTGGGAACTCTCGCAAAATCAATCAATGGCCGAATCCGCATAGGACGCTTCAGCCTGATCCAATCCCCGTTCCGTAGATATCAGATCAAACTCCGAGGAAGCATAACCCAGCCTTGCAGCCATCCAGTTTAATAAGATAATGAAAGAGTTGCGTGAAACAAGGAAGATGGCAGTCGAAGCTTTGGAGAAGTCCAAAGGCAAACATACGTCGCAGCTGGAAGGCCCCAAGGGGAGCAAAAGGAAAGAAAGGATAGAGTTATTCGACGGAAGTTCCACAAAGAGTATCCACTCTGATGATCAGCACAATGATCATGAAGACCACCAGGACCAGAGGAGGGAGTTGAAGAAATCCAAAGATAGCGAGTTGTGCAGGCAAATTGAAAAGATTGTGAAAGGGTACAAGCCACATAGACCTACTGAACTGGCCATTGAAGCTGCCAAAGGAATCTACAAATCACCTTTCACCAATGCTATTCTAAAGGCTTAGAAGCCCGTAAAGTTTACTCAACCCAAATTCAAGTTATTCGAAGGCGTAGCAGACCCCATCGAGCACATCTATCACTTGCAGCAACAAATGGTCCTCAAAAGCGAAGACGAAGCGTTGTTGTGCAAATTATTCCCGTCTAGCCTGTCGTGGTCGGCTTTGACATAGTTCAGGTAGTTGAAGCCAAAGTCCATCGGTAGCTTCACTGCACTTTGCGAGGCTTTCATATCCCAATATGTATGCAATCAAAGGAGAAAGAAAGACATCAGAAGGCAGGTGAAAGTCTCAAAGATTATTTGAGGCGATTCACGGAGGAAATGTCTAGAGACTTATGATTCTCACACTGCGTCACTGGCATTCCGTGAGGGAGTGACACCGGGAATAAAAATGCATAAGTCCTTGGTTAAAACACCACCCCTCGATATGAGGGAGGTTCTGGCTCAGGCTGATGGAATCATTAGACTAGAAGATGAGGAACTTGATCTGTCAAAGCGCACCGCCGCAACCATTTCAACACCAAAGCACCCATATGAGATGATCCAAGGGCCAAGAACAAATTTTCCAAGTGGAAATCTTCGCAACCAAGCTAGGACCAATTCTCCTCCAACCAAACTTACTGTCAGTCTGGCTAAGCTTTTCCATGAAAACAAGGGCAAAGGGATTTTTCGAACGCCTTCGACATTACCGGAACCGCCAGAAAAACGAGACCGAAGTAAAACTTGTGCGCACTATAATGACTTTGGCCACACTACTAATGATTGTCAGAATCTCATATATCAAGTTGAAGCAATGCTAAAAAAAGGGATGCTTTCGCAATATTGGGCCCAACCAGAAGATAAGCCGAAGGAGGAGCGCGCGACTGAATTAGTGACCAACAACATCGCCGCTGGAGAGGGGTTGTTGGAGATTAATGTCATCCATGGCCGGCCTTATCTGCGAGAGGGTCAATTGGCTCGAGCTTGAACCGAGAAGAGACAAGCTGAGAAGATAAGACGTGTTTGTGGAATTGCTTCAGCACCAGAATCAGCCCAATCATTGGAGAAGGTCGGGATCATCTCATTCACCCAGCGAGACCTCAAAGGAATCCAATTTCCCCACAACGACACACTGGTCGTAACTCTTCAAATTAGAAATTCGAAAGTCAGGAGGGTTATGATCGACGACGGAAGCAGTGCAGAGGTAATGTTTTGGGACACTTTTAAAAGAATGAAATTGGATGAAAGCATGATCAGACCTAATCCCACACCACTCTTCGCATTTGAGGGCAGCAAGGCACGAGCAATAGGAGATGTGACACTACCTATCATAGCCGCTGGAAAAACTATGTTAGTAAATTTCGTGGTGGTGGACGCTCCAAGTGCCTACAATGTGATCATGGGGAGAGATTGGATCCATAGAATGGATGGGGAGGCATCAACTAGAATGCAACCAAAGCGACAGACCTCAAGAATGCAACCAAAGCGCAACCGCAACTGAATCAGCAATTATAGCAATTAACGGAGGACCCACCAACAAAGCAGGAAAACGATCCAATGCCCCCACAATTGAACCACTAAGAGAGGAGATATTGGATCCTTCTAATCCCGATAGAAAAGTATTAGTGGGCTCCCTTCTATCCAACGTCGAAAGGGAGCACCTTATTGAGTTCTTGAAGAGTAATAAGGATGTGTTCGCATGGTCACATGTGGATATGCCTGAAATTGATCCCAGTGTCGCCTGTCACCGCCTAAACGTGGACCCTAACCACCCACCCCACTAGCAAAGGCAGAGGAGGTTCGTGCCAGAGAGGAATCAGATCATTAGCGACGAAGTGGATAGACTTCTGGAAGTTGGGTTCATCCGTGACGTGTGGTACCCAACATGGATATCTAATGTGGTGGTTGTGGCTAGGAAGAAAGGAAAATGGCGAGTTTGTGTCGATTACATCAATCTAAATAAATCATGCCCGAAAGATTGTTACCCACTGCCTAAAATCGATCAAATGGTGGACACCATAGCCGGGTATGAACTTTTAACTTTTCTTGATGCGTACTTAGGGTACAACCAAATCCCAATGGCGGTCGAAGACCAAGAAAAAACAACTTTCATTACCGAGCATGGCTTGTATTATTACACAATGATGCCATTTGGTTTGAAGAATGCAAGCTCAACATATCAACGGTTGGTGAATCAGATGTTCAAAGACCAACTTGGGAAGACAATGGAAGTTTATATCAACGACATGGTTGTCAAAACTGCGGTGAAAAATGCAGCACCTAAGTCATCTTCAGGAAACCTTCAACGTGCTGAGGCGATATCGGATGAGGCTGAACCCGACATATTGTGAATAGGCAGGGCATTGAACCAAACCTAGAGAAGATGGAGGCGTTACGGAACATGCCAAGCCCGAAGACTCCAAGAGAAGTGCAGGTACTAACAGGGTGGATAACGACACTAAGCCGGTTCATCTCACGTTTGTCTGACCAGTGCAAACCCTTCTTCCAGGCAATCCAGAATAGAAAAGATGAGGTATGAGGCCAGAGCAAGTGGAAGCTTTTGATCAACTGAAACGATACTTGACAAGTCCCCTGATCCTAACTATACTAAAGCCAGGAGAGATGTTGTATATCTACCTCGCCGTAACCGAAGCAGTAAGCGCAGCATTGTTTCGGGAAGAGAACTACCACAAACAACATATTTTCTATGTCAGCAAGAGCCTGATTGAAGCTGAGAAAAGATACACTCCAGCAGAGAAACTTGTCTTGGCATTGGTAATAGCCAAGAGGAAACTCCGCCAATATTTCGAGGCTCATACCATTACAGTGCTCACAAATCAGCCAATTAAAGCAATCTTGTCCAGGCCATATCTATTGGGTAGAGTCACAAAATGGACGATCGAGTTAGGAGCACTTGACATCAGGTACCAACCGAGAACATCTAAAAAAGGACAGGTAGTTGCTGATTTTCTCATCGAATGTTATCCCATAGAAGGAATGCATGAGAAACAGAGTGATACAGTAGGAGCAGGGTGCAGCGAGGAAACACCGTGGGAGTTATATGCAGACGGCTCATCCAACCGGGCAGGGGCCGGGGTTAGAATAGTCATTTCTTCGCCGGAAGGAATAGAGCTAGAATACTTTATCGAATTGGATTTCCCCGCCTCAAACAATGTTGTTGAATATGAAACCTTGGTATTGGGATTGAAAATTGCCGGACTACTGAAAATATGTAATTTGAAGGTGTACAGTGACTCCCAACTTATAGTCAATCAAGCAAATGAGGAATATGCAACCAAAGACGAAAGGATGGAGGCATATCAACAACTGTCAAAGCATTTATCTCAACAATTCAAGAAGTTCGAACTGAAACAGATTCCGAGAGAGTTGAATGAACGGGCAGACCGGTTGGCATGTGCGGCATCAGCCTTAGCTTCTGGTGAGGATACAACAAGGGTCATATATGTAGACTGCTTGGAAAGCCCCAGTCTGGATGTTGTTGAACCTCGGGTTATGCAAGTCAACTCAGAGGTGATGTGGATGATGCCAATAGTAAATTATCTAACCGCAGGAACGCAACCCACAGATCCAGTCGAAGCAAGAAAACTTCGGATGAAAGCTGCTAGGTATGCACTCATAGAAAACATCATCTTCAAGAAGTCTTTTTCAGGTCCCTATCTACGTTGCCTAATCCCATCCGAAGTAGAGTGGACCCTAAAAGAACTGCACGAGGGAACTTGTGGCAATCATTCTGGAAGGAGGAGCTTGGCACACAAGGCAATAACACAAGCCTACTTTTGGCCTTACATGGCTCGAGAGGCTGAGCAATTTGTGCGGAAATGTGACAAATGCCAGAAACACGCACCTATGATCAGGTGACCTGCAGAAGAACTCAGTTTGATCGTGGGACCATGGCCATTCACCCGATGGGGAATGGATATCGTAGGACCATTACCAATTGTGCCTGGGGGCAAAAAATATGTTCTATTAACCACAGACTACTTCAACAAATGGGTGGAGGCCGAGGCGTATGAGACAGTAGCCCAGACCAATGTTATAAAGTTCGTTTGGCGCAACATCATTTGCAGGTTTGGGATACCCAGAGCCATCATTTCAAATAATGGGACTTAATTCAACAATCGGAAGTTCAGAATATATTGCATGGAGAAAGGGATCATTCAACAATTCTCGTCTCGTAGCTATCCCCAAGGAAACGGTCAAGCAGAAAAAACAAACCGAACCATATTTGATTGCCTTGAGCAACACAAGGGCAAATGGTTCGAGGAACTCCCAAATGTGTTATAGGCGTACCGAACCACAAAACAAAAGCCAAAGGGGGGAAAGCCCTTTTTCCTTAGCCGTTATCCCAACTGAGATCGGACTACCCACAATTTGAACGATGGTGGTAGATGGTAAGAATAACGACCAATAGATTGCTCGTAACCTCGATTTGATTGAGGAACATCGAGAGGTTGCAGCATTAAGACTAGCAAACTATCATAACCAGGTTTGCTAATTACTTCAACAAGCGGATCAACCCGAGAAGATTCAAAGTTGGTGAGTGGGTCCTCAGGAGAGTAATGGAAAACACCAAAGATCTAAATGCAGACAAGTTTGGTCGCTCATGGGAAGGACCGTTCAAGGTCACATAAGCATATGGAAAAGGTGTTTACAAGCTTAGACGGGTTGAAGAAATATTATGTTTAAATTAATCTACTTGTCCATCATTCCATTTATATTTATTAAATAAAATCCGCACTTCCCATTTAAATATCGATTCACACACTTGGCTTAAATTTGTTGTAAACTTGGCTATGTTCAAAACTTATCATCAAGGTTCATGCCAATCGCAACACTACTCCAAGGTTACCAATCCTTTGGGAGCAATCAATAAGATCTATGTCGATCGCAACACTACCTCGAGGTTACCAATCGTCTAGGGGCAGTCAATTGGATTCATGTTGATCTTAACATCGCCC
This sequence comes from Prunus salicina, assembly GCA_020226455.1. Taxonomy (NCBI): domain Eukaryota; kingdom Viridiplantae; phylum Streptophyta; class Magnoliopsida; order Rosales; family Rosaceae; genus Prunus; species Prunus salicina. The sequence continues at coordinate 14,281,149 of CM035342.1, forward strand.
AGAGGTTACCAATCCTCTGGGAGCAATTAATAAGATCCATGCCAATTGCAACACTACCTCGAGGTACCAATCCTTTAGGGGCAATCAATTGGATCCATGTCAATCTCAACATCACCCAGAGGTCACCAATCCTCTAGGGTCAGTCAATTGGATCCATGTCGATCCCAACACTACCCTGAGGTTATCAATCCTCTAGGGATAGTCAGTTGGGTCCATATCGATTCTAAGATCACCTTAAGGGAATTGAAGTACACTTCAACTTGCACACATGAGGGGAAACCAAATGAGAAGTAGAACCCTTCCAACTTTATTCAAAAACTCGAAAGTACAGGAAATCATAAAAGTCATGGGTTAACCCAAATTGAAACAAACAAATACTACGGAACAGAAGATTAGATAACTAATTGGACTCACATCACTAGAACCTAGTGAGGATTGGGATGTGAAACCCAACTTATTACCACTCCCTAAACTCAATTTGTCCCTCTTGGGAAGGTATCCCAATCAACGAACGAATAAGCCGCCTTAGCCTTGGCACAAAAGTAGTTGATCCCTTGTTGGAAGCCGTCACAAATCCCTTCAGAGTGTGCAAGAGCCACAGCATGGTCCACATCTACCAGATCTTTTTTAAGGCGAGCCAAAGTCTAAATGAGTAAGTCTCTTTCCCTTTCCATCTGGTGATAACTTATCCATGGAGAAGTCTCTCTATCCCTATAAGAGTGCAGGTGACGATGTCCTAAACGTGACGGCCTAGGGTCGTCCCTGATCGAGTTTGAAGGGCCAGCATCATCTCTGTTCAAGCGAAAAGGCTTGGGACACTCTCTTTCTCTTCTAACACAATCCAGCGAGCGCCCACAACGAATCGAAGAAGAGCCAGAATGAAGTATGCATCTGTTATCAAATCTCGACCGAGTCCTGGACTTACATTCGTGATTGGGCAGTGAGTTCGGAACTTCGGAGCAGTCGGATGACCTCACTGGCGAACAGAATGAAGAACCTTTACCAGAGCAGATTTCTATTCCGCTAGCGCCTCTTCTCTTGGGAGAGCAACCATTCTTGGGGATGTTAACGCAGAGGCGGAAGCGGAGTTTTAGCCTTCGCTTGTGAGCCATAATATCCAGGTACTTGAAACCCGTCATTAGACCCTCATTTTATAACGCCAGTCAAGATAACTCCATTAATTCAGATAACTATGTGAAGTTTCAAATTCAAAAAGTAGTTTTATATGAGAGGCCGAAACTCCAACTCTATTTGAGTTTTGTAAAAAGGATAGTGTTATCCCAATGAACTCAGTACGCGAAACAACATAGGATTAGGTTAGATTTGAAACTTAAAGTGACCCAGGCGAATCGTATCTAAGAGAACCCATAGTGAAGATAGTGGTATTCGTCTTCGTACTCACCCAAATAGGACAAGTGAATTAAGTACATAATCATAATAAACCCAAGCTTGGATATCAAAGGGAAGCAAACCAAGCCTAGTCAAGTTTGGTACATCTACATATGGTACAATACATAAGTTCAATCCCAAAACAAGATATATACCACGTAGAGTAAATACTAAATAGAGTAGATGTCACACACCAAAACTCATAGTCAAAAACAGAAATGTCATGGCTCGCGGTGGACGGCACAGCATCACCAGAGTCGGGAGGCGAATGATGCTCTGCAGATCCGAAAATAGGAATGTCTATAGGGATCATCCCGAATATGAACTCGTAGTCTGCAATGCCAACTCCCATCTCTCCGTCATAGGCGTTAGGATTAGCCACAACCCTATGGTGGGCAGGCTGCTACCCCTGCACCAAGCCAAACCAAAATTGTTTGGCGGACTCCTTGAAAATCTAAGCGCAATATGCATCGTACTGATCCTTCTTCTCCTTTTCAACGCGTCAAACATCATTCATTAGTTGCTCTATTTCCAGTAAAGCGTCCTTGTGTTCAAGGCTGAGGAAGTGGATTTTGTTGGAAAGACAGGAAATCTGACCCTTCTCTTTCGCCGATGCAGCCTCACTTGCCTTAAGTCGTTGTCCTAAACGCTCATGGGACTTGATCAAGTTCTCTTACGCCCTTAAGCCCTAGCTAGCTCAACCAAGTAAAGTTTGGCCATCTGCATGACATTTGCACAAGTTAGTTAAGTAAGGTAAAGCTAAACTGCGAGAATGAGAAATGCAAAGGAAAAACGTACCGAGATTAAGTGGTGAGCTTGTTGGAGCGCAATGTCACGATCATCCAAGTCTCCCAGTTCCTTAATGTCTTGTGGATGAAGGAGACCACCCAAAACAACATCGCATGCCTCAGGATCATGCAAGAGTCCTTCATTTGTCATAAGACGCTTCTCGTCTGACTTCTGAAACTGAGGGATCCATATCTCACCATCAACAGGAATAATAGGTTCATTGTCGAGGTCAATATCTTCAATAGCCACAAATGGAGCAGAGGTGGCCAAACCAACTCGACGGACCGCATCATGATGGGATCGGCTCGAAGATGAACCCGGAATGAACGCATTTGTAGGATCTGAACTCAACCTAACATTTGGAACACACTTGGACCTTTTTGTCTGTTGATCAACAAATGGTCTCTGCCCTGGACCTGGTCGAGAAGCACGTTTCGACGGGTTGGGTAGTGGGCCCGACAAATCAGATAGCTCGGAGTTGTTAGGAGAATAACCACTGCTATCTTCTTCGTCTTGAGCCTATCTCTTTGCGTAACTCCTTCGGATGTAATGCGAGGAATCCTCCTCGAATTGGAGAGCTCGATCAAAGCTGACTATGACCTACTAATTTCATCTCATTTAGATTTGCACTGAGATCAACCCCGAGGTAAGATGGGTAGATGATATTATCCCGATCTTGAGAAATTCGAAGAAGCATGTTGGGATCGAGGAAGTACTGAACGTCCCAATCTTGACCTACCAAGTGGCGGTTCAACCACTGAATCCGCTCATGAGTAAGGACAATCTCCGAACAAGTTGGGTTAGGCACTGCAAAACAAAGAAACCACTCAATAAGCTTCCTCTGGAAAATCGTATCATAATCAGTATCAATAAAGCAGTCATAATAAAAAAATACCAGGTTTAGGCCTGAATGATGAAGGAATAGAGATACAAGACATCTTAGGGGCAGCCCAATTCCCGGTAATGATCAAGGGTCGAGTCTTCCATTCTTTCGCGAAAGACGGTTTGTAGCCAAAGAACTTACGGGTAGGTCGAGGGGTAAGGTAGAAATACTCAGTCTCATGTCTAACCGTGGCAACATAATGGTGGTAGAAGAAATCTAAGAAGCCTAGTGACACCCCCCATTTGAGGCCAACTGCCAGCATATCACTAATGAGTAAGTATGAGTTCGAATTTAACTGCATAGGATGGAGGTTCAAGGAATTCAACACGAGGTGAAATAAGGGGTGAAGCAGAAACCTAATAAACTCTAAGTGAGATGGTGAGAGCGCTAAAGCTCCCTCCGAGATTCCGACCCCTGTGTACATATCTGCTCCCTTAGGTATCCGACCGATAGTAACGTCGTCAGGAATGCGGAATTTCTCTCGCATCTTATTTATCTCAAGCCTCGAGGGATATCCGACCTTTAACTTCAGCCAAAGGTTAAGCCTCGACATCGAAGTAATTAGAAAGCAATCAGACGAAACGAGAGTTGAATGAAAGAGGCAACTTGAGAAGGGGGTGTGCACCGCGAAGTCAGTTTAAATGTGAGTTGAGTTCAGAGACCGGCGCAACTCAAACCGGATAAATAAGACTTGAGGGGGTTCAGCTTAGTCAAAACACAACCCCAGATTGGAAAGGTTCGAGTTGAATAAGTCTCTTGAGAAGTCAAACACAAAGATAATTGACTTTAGAAAATTGCACAGCGTGCATATGTCAGTTGACTTTAGTTTGTAAATCTACTAAGCTAGCTGCACCTAGAACATATCATAATTAAGGTGAACAGTGTCCCACACCAAATTCACTTTACTTATAATTTAATGTGTATTGGGAAGCACAGATGATGGGTACAACACTAGTTGTATATTAGGTGTCAACATAAGTGTCCCACGCCAACTTCACTTTACTTATTAATTTAATGTGTATTGGGAAGCACATATAGTGGGTACAACATTAGTTGTATATTAGGTGTCAACATAAGGTCAATGTCAGAACTTTTGTTATTATTATTATATACAATGGCAGATTGATACTATATATATTGCATTATAGATGGTGGGTACAACATGTACATATATGTTGCCATGCACAGATTGATACACATACATAACTTTGCATTATATATATATATATGTTGCCATGCACAGATTGATACACATACATAACTTTGCATTATATACATATATATATATATTGCCATGCACAGATTGATACTAACGCTTGCCATGCACAAACCTATGTTCATTTATGCACACGTAGACTTATGTTAATATATATATATATATATGCACACGCAGACTACAAGTAGTAGTGTCTACATATTGCTACCAACATATATAGTAATGTATATATGTATAGTAATATACACACGCGCATCATATTTCCTTCATGTATACGTATGTTCTTCACCTGCATACAAGTACGTAAACATGTAACTATATATATATATATGCTCATCACAGCTGAATTAGTACGAATAGAAGTGCATAGGTTATTGCATATTCAATTGGTACCTGGACAAAGAAATTATTGATGGTGAAGGAAACCACAAAGAATAAGAATGGTTGGTGATGGATCTGGCAGAATACAGATTATAGAAAGAAAGCAACACCTAGGTGTGAACTTGTTTGTAGGCCAGCCATAGGAAAGAACCAAAACATCGTTCGTAGGATGACGTACAATCGAGCAAGAAGCCAACGCAGATTCTGAGGGATTTTTCCTCTTCTCCTTTCCCCTATTTTTCTCTTTCTCTTCTCTTTTGTTTTTCCCTCTTGCTACCTCTGCAATATATTCATCTCCTTTTATGAGTGAAGAAGGAAATGCAAAACTCTAAAGGAGAGGGAGAAATACTAAATTGGTGTCAGGAATGGGTTTTGCAAAGCTAAAATTGTCAGGGTCATGGGAAATCCATTATTTTTTGGAAATCCTTTGTGTGCATAGTTGGCTATGTGGGGAATCTTGTCAAAATGATGGACATGCAATTGTCAGAATTGAAATAAACTCCTTGCTGCATTGCTAGTTGGTAGGTACTCAAGTATGTCATTGTCTATACTCAAGCAAAAGTGTCTTCCCCATCTTCGATAATAATTAATAGGGTTTCTTGTCTTATTGTATCTGACATATTGGACTCATGTAGATATGCCTGTGCCCTAGTGATCTTTTATGACATTGTTAACTGTCATTGCTGTCTGTAGGGGGCTTTTTCCTCCTGCAGCTAATGGGCTGGGCTGCTGCAAAGGGAGAATGAGGAAATTATCCCCTTTGCTTGGGTTCAGAAATTAAGCCCCAAAAATATCTCGAAAGGTCAGCAAAACCTTAGGAAATATTTTTGGTTATCTTCACCAATTGAAATAACAGTGGGTTACAGATGGCTGAGGCATGCTTACAGGTAGTCTCTTTAGCTCAGCGTGAGTGGCATGTGGCATGGGAGCAAAACCAACATGAGTTTAGCATTAAGAGAGAGATTAGACTTGGTTTATGGGAAAAGAAAGTGTTTAAGTAAGGAATGGGGTGTTTTGTGAAGAATTTGACTAGGGAAAGAGGGAAAAAGAAAGGCTGAATGCTTCTGGCAGCTGCCAGAAAAACAAATTGGAGAAGAAGATGAACAGTGCACGAGCTGAGTTTTTTGCAAGTTAGAGAGAAAGCTTGCTCTCTGAAGGTTGTGGGTTGTGTTGTGTTGGATAGGGGAAGACTCAATTTATAGATGCTGGGAATGGGTCTTCTCCAAGAAACCCTAATGGTTTCTACTTATTTTGGCTAAGTTTTTCCTTCCTTTCTCCTCCTTTTCTTTGACTTCCCTTCCTTGGCAAAGATTGCTTCTGTCTATTTGCATGAATTCAGGGGATTTGGGGGCTCAACATCCTCCTTTCCCGCAGCTGTGCAGTGGGAGCTTCCACTCTTGGTTTGCTGTTTTTTCCTCTTTCATTTCCTCTGTTTTAACCAAATCTGATGAAGGAAAGTAAGTGAAGATGCACACTGGTCCAAGGGATGCTTCTGACAGCATGCAAGCTAGTGCTCGTCGGTTCTTTGGATGTCTCTAGCTTGGGACTTGTTTCCAGCAGCTTTGCCTAAGGAGTTTGCCAACCTTTCTTCACGTGACCTCTGTTTCAAACAAAAGCTGAGGTTTTTTGTGGATTATTTTAGGATTTTTATATGGGCCAAGGTGATTTTCTAAGCAAAGGGACCTTTATTTGGGCTTCTTAGTTTGGGCTTTATTTTGGTTGGGTATTGGGCTATTTTTCTCTCTTGTGCTTACCCACATGTTTGGGCCTAAGAAATGGGCTTGAGCCTCGAGGCTCCCAAGTAACCCGAGACTTTTCATTTCCCGGCCCATCAATGGGCCTTATGTTGATTCATTACCATCCATGCCACAACCCACTCAAGCAAGCCCCGGGTTTTTGAGTGGCTTGGGCCCACCTAGGCTTGTAGCGTGGTTGGGTGCGAGATAATAATTTCGTGCTTGGCATGGCATGTTGCTTGTCATATTCTAATTTATCGCCCTTGGGAAGGATTGTTTTAATTTTAGCATGGGTTAATCATATTTTATCGCGGGTCCTGACATGACAATTTATTTATTTTGCGCGGCATGTGAATTATAACTTGCATGTGGTAGACCTCTCTTTTCTTTTCCCTTATGAAATATTGTGTTGGGCTGATAATTGCTCGAGCCCAATCCATGGATTTTTTGGGCCTCAACACTGTCCTGTTGATTGGCAAGTCAGGTACAAGGTTTTTTCCAACGATCGAAAAGGGCAAAGGTAGTATCCCAAAGAGAGTGTGAGCTAAGTTGAGTTTTTCCCTCAACCCACAAGCTAAGCACGAGCGGGAAGAGGAAAAAAGGGGGCAATGTGGGAGCAAAATAATTTGCTACCGATCCGCCACATCACATGATTAGATTTAGGCACAACCCAACATGGGTTTAGATGGGCATTGGCCCAATGCGGGTTCGCTTACGCGAAAGCCCAACACGAGCTCAGATTGAGGTCGATCCAATATGGGTTCATATATGCATAAGCTTGAGTTCATATGGAAATTGTCCCAATACGGGTTCGAATGCATGTAAACCCAATGTGATTCCGGATGTGCACTGCCCAACACGGGTTCAGATATGCACCACTCAACGTGGGTTCACAAGCATACTACCCCATGTTGACTCATGTACAAGTGGCCCGACATGGTTCGTGGGTATATTCAAACGCCCGCACTCCCCAATCCGCATGAATAAAGGGACAACGTGAACACGGTTGAGAGTCGACAACGCACAACTCACATTAACAGGCAGTGGCGGAAGTAGGACATAAGACGTGCAAGGTGAGGCTTGCATCCCAAGTCTGTCATAAGGTATAAATGCGAAGTTCCACAACCAAAGAAAGGTATGCGATTTCAAATTAATTGGTGCACTCAAATACACACAAAAATTGACTTGAGCGTCGGAGTATCTTTTGCAGGTACTCATCCCTCACTCATCTGATTTGGGAGAAGTATCACCTAGAGATTTATTTATCTTGTGTGCGGAGTAAAGCCAAGAACCTATGGAAGACATTCTCATTGTAAGAATTTCTGCTCGAACAATTATCCATCATTTTTACAGATTGCGTTCAAACTTGGGTTTTTCCACTTGTTAGCTTAACGAGTCATGTTCGTGGTTGAGTTTTTCCACTCGTTAGGTTTTGCTTTAAGATGAAATAAAAAAAAAACAGCCATACACTACATAAACAAATAGAAACACATTTATACATAGTAGTATACTACACAACAGTTTACTTTCTTTTGTTTCATTTTATTTGATCAAACATGGCATCGAGCACATAAGAAGCACATCCCAGAAAGAGGTCAACGCAAAAGAAAATTGATAACTTTGTCAGGATGCGAAAAAAGAAAGGCCATATTCATTAATTTGAGAATTTGAAGACTAGAATGAGAATGTTTTAAAACTTTAGGGACCACTTGCAATAAAACTTGTTTCTTATTTATTCCGAATAGTTTTGAAAGGCGAAAATTGCAAAATAAAATTTGAAGGGTTCATAACGGTCGTGCTTCAGCCGCTAAATTACGACGACAGTCCAAAGCCACAGGAACCCAACCCAAACCCAACCAGCAACCCAAGCCAGGCAGCCATGGCGTGCACGATACCTCTCTCTCCTTCCTCCTCTTCTTCTTTTCTACTCTCCCACACAACCATTTTCCGTTTCAGAAGCCCCAGACATCTTTCGACCTCCTCCGCACGAAGACGACTCTCAGTCTCAGTCTCTGCTTCGTCTTCTTCTTCTCTCCAAGCTCTGATTTTCGACTGCGATGGGGTAATCCTCGAGTCTGAGCACTTGCACCGTCAAGCTTACAATGAGGCCTTCGCGCACTTCAATGTTCGTTGCTCTTCCTCTGCCTCTCAGCCCCTCAATTGGGACCTCCACTTCTACGATCAGCTCCAGAACCAAATCGGCGGTGGAAAACCCAAAATGCGATGGTCCCTTTCTCTCTCCTCTTTTTTTCTCTTCTAGATTTTCTAAAAACATTTAAAATTTGGGTTTTTCTTTTCTTTAGTTAAATTGGGGTTTTTGGATTGTTTTAGGTACTTTAAGGAGTATGGGTGGCCGTCATCCACGATCTTCGAGAAGCCTCCGGAAGATGATGAGGGCCGGGTCAAGATCATCGATACTCTTCAGGTTTTTAATTTGCTTCTTCCGGTTGTTTGGCTTCTGAGAAAATGGAAGAAAAGTATATCATTTTGCAAATTGAGTGTCAATGTATTTTTACCCCATTTTTAGTTGCTAAAATCTTGCGACTATTTGATTTTAAACTAACTAGAAAGTTTTCAGCTTATCTTAGAAAATCACACTGTCACTGCACAGAGGTTGCAGTGCTTGAGATATATCTTTTCTTCATCAATGTTTTGAAATTTTGGGCATAGATTGGTTGAATGCCGTGTACTTTTTTCACAGTATGTTGATCCTTTTATGGTCTTGTAGGATTGGAAAACTGAAAGGTACAAAGAAATTATCAAATCCGGAACTGTAAGGAGACATTTATACTTGCTGCATTGTTGTTTTCTTTATTTTCTGATCAGTTATGTTGAATAGATTGTTCTGTATTCTTTTGGGTTTTTGTTTTGTACTAGGTGGAACCAAGACCAGGAGTTTTAAGATTAATGGACGAGGCTAAGGCTGCTGTAAGCTAATATTACCCTTGAAAATTCAATTTCTTTTCACGGTACTTTAAGTCCACCTAATTTATATGTATTTCCTTGATCAACAGCTTAGTTTTATGAGCATCTCTTTACATCTTATGTATGGATTTCTTTATGATTTGTTTCTCTTCCACTTTGTTTAGTATCTGTTCTGTTGCATTGGAGCGCAATTTTTATGCTTGTAAGAGTGATTCTCTCTCTATTGTTATAGGGGAAAAAGCTTGCTGTTTGCTCTGCAGCAACTAAAAGTTCAGTAATATTATGTCTTGAGAACCTTATAGGAATTGTAAGCTTTTTTCTCTGACATTGTTATTACAGTTAGAACTCATGTTTACTTCTTTGTTTCTACAACATGCGCTCATCAATTTATTTTACCTTATTGTAGGAGCGCTTTCAAGGTCTTGATTGCTTCCTTGCTGGTATGTTGAGTACTTTTGAATTGGAACATCCTTATATAATTTGTTTTGGTTGAATCTTGCATGAGACACATTGTATCTGCTTCTGCTATGTGCATAGGAGCATTTCAATTACGCATCAGTGACATGGATTAATTTTCACTCCCTCCATTGTATGATAATTTATGGTGCATCGATGCCCAAGAGCTTCTATAAATCCCATTCTGTTTATGGACAAATTTAACTGCAAGTCAAGTCTTTCCCTCCATTTCTTATTGTTATTGTTCTGGTCCTTTTCATTTGTTTTAGTATTATTAAAAATTTCTAGTTGATCGAATCAGATTGAACTGGTTTTTTTTTTTTTTAAAAGAAAAATGAGACGTTTTTGAATTCATATTTCTGTGAATTTTGTATACAGGTGATGATGTGAAGCAAAAGAAGCCCGATCCTTCAATTTATCTTACAGCTTCCAAGGTCAGTAATCTAACGTCTTAAATCTGAACCTGAAAATGTGAATGCAGTTTTACCATCAAAACCGTAACTTGTTATACCTTACAGAAACTCGGTATCCCAGAGAAAGATTGTTTGGTTGTGGAGGACAGTGTTATTGGGCTACAGGTAAATCTTGTTTTTCGTTTTCTTTTTCTGTAATAATCAGTTCCTTTAAGCGTAGTATTTGAAGAGGAAAATCGGAACATTGGAGGCCATGGAATAATATTTCATGAATCAAATTGGCCTATGATTAAAGGATAGTAAGAATTACTGATGCACAGAAAACTTCAGACAATAAATCCAATTTATCTGTTTAGTCATTACCCAATAAATCCAATTAACTAAACATGGTTTACTTATTATGAGAATGAAAATTTGTCTCTGTAGGCAGCAACAAAAGCTGGGATGTCATGTGTGATCACCTACACATCTTCAACAGCTGACCAGGTGAGGCCTCTTTCTCTGTAGCGATCTTAGATGAAGGATTTCATTGAGATGATCTACATCTACAATAGCTGGCAAATGACAGCCAGATAACTGCATTTTGTGATGATTGAGCCTTTTTCTATTTTCATATTCAATTAGGATTTTAAAGATGCAATAGCAATCTATCCTGACTTAAGCAATATAAGGTATGTGTGAACCATTTTCTTCACGAGCGTATAAATTCTTTTCGTTAAACTGTTCGGTGTGCTTACATATGGTTCATACAATCCTTGCAGACTGAAAGACTTGGAATTATTACTTCAAAATGCTGTCATTGCCAATTAAGAAAGTTCTTGCACTTGGATTAAGGAGTGAAACCATCTGCCATTGCCTTTTTGTTGAATTTTTCATTCACAAACGGCTCCATGTGATGTATTCATGAACAGCTTACATGTACATATGTAAAATAACAAACATTTCTACCATAAAAAGCTAAGGCTCTCTCTCACATGGACGAATCAAATTATTGATTTGGTTACCGGTTTTTCTTCTTGTAGCAATCGTATGCCTTCTGTAACAAATTAAAAGGATGCACTCTTTTTCTTATCCATCAATCTCTTTGTGTTGGATGTGATGTAGAACCAAAGCAGTACTTTACAGGCAAGTGAAATGGAGAGGAGCTAGAAAATAAAGAGAATAGAAGACAATTATGAGCAATTTAGCTTAATCACCAGCTCTTTAGAGTCACTATAAAAAATAGGCTTATTTGTTGAAATACCCACGTGGTTTCCAAATCGTCTCAATTTGCCCCTGAAGTTTAAATGACTCAATTTTCCCCCTAAACTTCCGTTTTGTGAGTTTCCAGATAAAAATCGTTAAATACATTAATGTGACATGGGTATTTTGATAATTTTAACTATTAAATATTAAAAATGTTTGAAATTATTCAAAATCAAATATGTAAAATAATAAAATAACATAATTTTTTATAAATAAATTAATTAATTAACACATCCCCAAAGTTCCGCATCATCTTCTTCGGCTCTATCACACCACCACCCTACTGTACACCCTAACCACATCAGTAGCCGCCCACAACCACCAACACTTACCCCTGCCATGCGAGATCTAGTCGCCCCACCCTCCATCGAAACCACAACCCAGCCACAGCTTCCTTACGAGATCCATTCAACCAATCTAACAAATATAAAAATGAACATCAATATGAAGAAAGTGGATGTGAAAAAGATTTTGGCTTTTCCAACTGGGTTTGTGGGGACAGTGGGAATTTACTTTTAAACATTTAAAATAATTTCCCCAAGGAAAAAATATTTATTTTAAAACTACTCATGTTATGTCAGCGGAATTAACGATTTTCATCTGAAAACTATTGGAATGGGGCAATTTTGGTCATAGAATGGAAGTTTAGGGGGGAGATTGAGTCATTTAAAACGTCAAGGGGCAAACTGAGACCATTTGGAAACAACATAGGGTATTTCAACAAATAAGCTTAAAAAATAAATGCGTGTAACGATAACATCATGCGATATGCTTATGATGAGTGTACACAAATTATAACAGTGTATTGAGTTTAGTGTTTAATTTTTAAAGTTTGTAATTTATATATTAATGACTGTACACTTGTTAGAGTACAGGGAATTCAAGAAATTAGGTTGGCATGTCACCTACTGTATAAGTTTTTATTTGTGATTGATATTTTCTAGTACTTGACTAATTTGATCCAGACAATACATGTCACCCAACCTGCCACATGAGAGGAAAGTATCCACTGGATTTTTATGGTTAGAATCATTTCTTGCGATACAATTATTGAGTGAATATCACATCATCATTATATTACTTTCTGACTATTCTTCAATACCGAGTGTGTTGTGCAGTTCTTACTGGAGGATCAAGCCAAGTGGGCAGGCCTCATTTTAGTTTGCAGTTCTTACTGGAGTGCTTGACATTCAACACAGTTGTTTATTTATAAGGGATAGAACAACTAGAGAAACAATCCATTAACTCTTAGATTATTTTTCTTCTTAACGATGGAAGAGATTATATAAATTTCAAACCCGCTATCCCATTAAATGAAGAAAAAAAAAACTAAAGAAACAACTGAAATCCAAACCAAAGATAGACATAAAAACAAAACAATAGTGATCCTGCATGAAAATAAGATAAACCCTCATTTTACAAGTCATTCACCATATTGAAGATCCTTAATCAATCTGTCAAAATTATTGTACGATGATCCTCCAACATCAGTCGCTTCTACAGCTTTTTTCTTCCACTGCTTAGCCTTTTCCCTCATCTTCATCCCCTTTTCCCCGTCCAGCATTTCCTTAACAAGTGCTTCAATTTCATCGCGCTTCACATCGGGCTCACCTCCATTCCAATCTCCCAATCAGTGCATGCGTATCGACAATTCGTTTGCTGCTCAGAAAAGAAAGGCCAGCAAATGACAGGCACACCTTCAGATATAGTTTCAATAGTAGAATTCCAACCAATGTGTGTTAAGAAAGCCCCAACAGATGGATGAGCTAGCACTTGGTCCTGTGGACACCAATTGGTTATATAACCCCTATCCTTGATCTCCTCAAAAAATTCATCGGATAAAATTACCAGGTCACCCTTCACCACATCAGGCCTAACAATCCACAAAAATGGGTGCTTGCTATTTGCAAGCCCCCATGCAAATTCTTTCAGATGTTCGGCTGTCATCATGGTTATGCTGCCATAATTAACATACACCACTGAATTGGGTTTCTTTTTGTCAAGCCATTCTAGGCATTTTTTTTCTTCTTTCCATAAACTTGAGGTAAGTGAATTTGTCAATTTGCTTTCAGGAAAATGGCGGCCAAGCAACTTAAGGGGGCCTATGGTGTAAATTTTAGGGGAGATAATTGATAATACCTCTAACACTTCATGTTCAAATTCGTCAAATGTGTTGAAGATGATTGCAGAAGAGTTTAGACAGTTTTGTGCTTCGGATCCCATGAAATCAAACATTATGTCGTTGACATCGGTCACTCTAATGAAGGTAGGGATGTCCTTGAGACGAACATTTTTCATGCCTGGGATCCAATAAATTGGTGTATTGAGCGTACCATCGTGCATAAAATTTTCATCTGACATGCAAGGTTAGGTGAAATGTGTGATTAGATACTGTTGGTGAGGTTCGGAACAAAAGAAGAAGCACAAATTTGATTTTGTTCCCTTTAGTAAATTATGTAGTTTCAATTTTTCACAATTTATCTCATATAATTTATTCAATTTTTGCGATTTAATTCATATAATTTATCAATTGTTCCCGTTCATGGGGAATATATAGCTTAAGCTCCATCAAAAAATTTGACGGAAGAAACACGCAAGTGACATAAGTACGTACCTTTGAATGGAACAATCCCTCGTTTGACAAGTTCACCATACTGCAAGTACGCCATGAAGCCACAAGCAGAGGCTGTCCAAAATTGAACCTCTAGAATGCCTAACTCCTTAGCAGCTTTGCTCCCAAAGCCCATGAGACCATCTGTAACAATGCAAGTAACTGGTGGAGCTTCAGAAGATGAGTTATTAAGTTTAATTATCAGCTCCTTAAATGGACCTAGGCAGGTTTTCCTAGTGGAGTCACATAAAGCTGGAATATCTTGGGTTGCATCTTTGTCCGAAGGAGGCAGCCCGTCCGGTATGGTCTCAAACCGGAAGTTGGGTAGGCCCTTGACAGAGTCCGGTCCTGTAGACCGGACTAAGCGCATGTGGTTGAACTCAGTATTGACAAAGGTAATGTGGAAGTCCCTTGAGTGTAGAAGCTTGGCTAATTGCATCATGGGACTAACATGGCCTTGTGCAGGGTAAGGGACAAAAACTGCATGGAGTTTTTCGGATCCTAGTCTTCTTGAGCCCATTTCTTTACTAATATAGGCAAGACTTTAACTTGGCTCTGAAACCTAGCTTTGCTTTTATGGCATTTATAGAAATTATATGGCAACAACCTACTCTTCCGAGGGTAGATGGTATTATGGCACCCATCCTTCATAATTTGTGGTTTGTAACGACAGTTCAAGCTTGCCTTTGGTAGGAGGGTAGGTGTGGTAAGAGGGTAGACGTATAAAAGAAAATGAGGACTTTTAATCTGGTTTTTTCAACTGAGAGGATTGAGTTGGTTTTAATCCTTGAACATTTTAGAACTTAATTACCATAGATAGATGTCTTTATGAATTTCAATGTTGTGTATACGACATTACAAGAAATTAGAAACACATATTAACTTATATATCTTGACCATGGAGTTTTAGGCAGCAAATAATGTAGTTTTGGTTAGTATTTTATTGCTGATGTATTCTTGTTTAAGAGTCATTGAGATAAGCAGAGGGTTTGTAGCTCAAGTGGTTATGAACAGTTATTCCTCCATTCAAGAATCCTCTCTCCCTTAATGTCCCTTATATCGGAAAAAAGTCTTACTGCAATAAGGTGAGAAAATTTAAGATCATTTATATTGAGAACAAGGACGTGTAGAAAGTATGTACATTATTGATGTGTCACTTTCTTTTCCAACGACACCACTATCCAAGAAATCAATGACAACCACATTTTGAGATCCCACTTCTGAATAGTATTTTAGTTCTTGTTCAAGTGCCATTGGGGTTGGGAGGGAAAGCTTTTAGATATCCTTGAAGTCTCTTTTGTCTTGGTCCTTTCTATTTTTATTCGCGGACCCATTCAGGGATAAGAGGGGTCACATGACCCCATGAGATGGCCAAAAATGTGGCTGTGGACAGCTTGTCGAGGTCTGAGACATGGCGAGAAGCTCGGTGACCTCAAATGCACACAAGATGCTTGACGAAAGGCCAGAAAGGGCCTGCGCGCAGATAAAAAAGAAAAAAACAACTTCAGTAGAAGAGAAGTGGAAGCACGCAGCCGAGAAAGCAGCCTTTGCTGCAACAAAAAACCTAAAATATAAAAAGTGGAAGGCCAGATACTGATGCAGCACAAAGCACAAAGTGATGGGCATCTAGTTGTAGCAACAAAAAACTATAAATAAATAAATAAAGAAAAGTAGGCCAATGTCCAAGTCCTTTTTTTTTTTTTGTTCAAATGGACTGCTCTAAGTCTCTAACTCAAAAATATGTTCATTTCTTTTTTTGGTAATTGAAAATATGTTCATTTCATCAAGCAAGCAAGCACACAAATTCAGGTTTTGTTGTTCCTTGATCCTTTAATTAAATTATTGCTCTAAAAAGTTGATTTATTATTATTATTTCTAGCTTTATTATGTGTTGATGTGATTATTGAGATTTTTATTTGGAAATTACAAATAATTCGTAGGAAACAATTATCTGAAAATTTTAAAAGATAGAGAAAGAAAAGGAAGAAGAGATAACTCAAAATCTTAAATTTTAGTGATGAATTTATCTATAAAGGGGTTCTCCCAAAAAAAAAACTTCTTCTTGCGCTTATTAGACAGAGGGTTTCTAGGGTAGGTTGGGTTCATGGTAGAGTATTAGTGTGTGTGTGTGTGTGTCTGTTTGTTTTTTATTTTACATTTATTATTATTTTTACATTTTTTTAAAAATAATTGGATAGGAAATGACTCATTTGTTCTACAAAATGCATTAACAATTTAGCCAAAAAAATTTCGACACTTACACTGTGATTGACAGGACCCGACCCAAATTCCGCTTTGGAATTCGTGCCGGACCCTGTGTGTGTTCGACACCTGGTGGGTGCCGAACACAATTGACCTAATTGCCCTTACTCGTTAAATTTTAAACTTTTGGCCGGTTCGACTTCTACCGAAAATTCGGCAGAGTCTCCTCTGTAATTCGGACATTCCCAAAATTTTAACCTGTCATCAAACACTTATTTAAAAACACACCAACTGCCAGAACACAATCCAAATTACATCTTAACGGTTATACAAGTCTTAGGGCAAATTTCAGAGCACTAAACAAAAGAGTTTACAAGGAAAGGAAAGTCATTTGTAAACTCGGAAATCCTACATCAACTTGCGGAAGCACTGGAAGTGGACTCGGCCCGGTGGTGACTTACTGACGCACGTCTACTGCCTGGGGGCGCAAAACATTTGAAAGGTGAGTGGACCCGAAAACAAAGCTTGATAAAAATAGCATAAGAACATACTAACCCCGCTGTAAAAACATTTAAACACATAATTCATTTCTTTCGTTATATACGTACTGAAATCAATGCATTCACATATTTACATACATATGCCAATCATACTTATAGTCAACATTAATCATTTAAAATCATTGAAAACAGTTTAAACTGCCACTTAGGTGTAACCCCTTTTTATTTCCGTCAATTCCTGATATCCGTCAATTCCTCATCGCAGGTCTCGGTGACACAAGGACAACCGAGCCGCAAACATCGCAGAATTCAGGGGACATAAGTCATCCTGAATCGCGCATCTCGCACCACACGAGTCCGGGTACCAAAGAACTCGTGGGGCAATTGTCAAGCATGCTGACTAACCCGAAGGTAACTGATAAAATCCGAAGGCAACATTTTTACCGAAGGCAACCTGGATGTCCGTAGACATCATCATATCCGAAGGCAACATATTTTCCGAAGGCAACATATTTACCGAAGGCAACATATTTACCGAAGGCAACATATTTACCGAAGGCAACATATTTTCCGAAGGCAACATATTTTCCGAAGGCAACATATTTACCGAAGGCAACATATTTACCGAAGGCAACATATTTACCGAAGGCAACATGAATTGGGTACCTGTGGTGGCTAAAGAATACATTTAAAGACTTTCTGAAAAAGCTGTTAAATAACTGAGTTTCTGTAAATTCCTGTACTATGCTGTCATTTAACTGTCAATTAGCTAAAATTTCTCTTTTCCTATCTTCTTAGGAACATTGTACTCGGCAGCATATAAATCTTAATGCTTAAAAGCATATATCAACTTAAAAAACATTAACCTTTGCATAAAACTCAATGCGATAACTGAATAGCATAAATTCATTTATGAAAACAAAGAGTCCACTCACAACTGGTCCGAGCTTGCTAAACCTTTAGAAGGTCCCTCCTGCGGGTCAACTGGTGCCCGGGTGCCTGATTCAAATATCATGATAATATAGATTATTAAACTGCTCGGAGAAAAACATTTAAATAAAACCCTGACCCCCGGCTCCTAAAAGTGCGTGCATCACATTTAAATTATTCCTATGCCCATATTACCATCTCTTCATACTCAGGACACATGTCCCGGGAATCTGGTCTCGATCGGACGGTTAAACTGGTCACGATCGGACAATTGAAATTTATCATAACCCTAAGCCTAGGGTTGACATTATCGGAGTATCCGGGACTTCGATTTATAATCTGTCGATTCCTATAAGGTCCTGTAATTATCTAGTTCAACATATCTTAAATTAGATACGATCCAATGGTTCGAAACTGTTGAACCCGTATAACGCACAATATGTAAAAATCCGTTTGAGGCTCAAACGGTATCCAAATTGAAATCCGAGCATACCGTCGTGCTCGGGACGACGTGGAGAACATTCTAGGACAAAAACCCAGCCTTGGCATCCCGCCGACGCGCTGCCACGCGCCACCACCGCCGGTGGGTGCACAGAGAAATTTTCCGGCGATCGGAAAACTCAAAACCGCCGGCTCAAATTCCTAACATAGGTAAAACATCCAATTTGGAACCACTTTTGTTCTTGGGCTTACCCCAAAATCTGGCCGGAAGTGGCCAAAATAGTAACCTGAAATCTGCAGAACCTAACTTAAAAATCCAACGATCTACGCTTGAAATTTCTGAAATCTAACCCAACCAGCAGCTAGAACACGAAAAATAGCTAGAAAACCATACCTCACATGTCCGATTTGGTGGCCGGACGAAGGAGATCGAAGGCTTGGAAATTCTGTCAAACCCCACCTGTTTTTCTGCATTTCCAGCTTCTGGGCTGATGGCTGGCGGCGGGAGGTGATCGGGTTTGAAGGCGGAACCGAGCTGGCCCTTTTTGGCACCGACGGAAGGGCTAAGGGAGCAGTACCCTTACCTCTTCGAGTAACAGGTACGTAAATTTCGAGGACGAAATTTTTATAAGGGGGGTAGATTGTAACAACCCGAACCTTAAATAATATTTAATTGTTAAAATATTGGGAGGAAAGGACAATTTTGCCCGTGGACTAAGTAAGCAAAGAAAAGTTGACTTTTTGATCGGGAAGGAAGTTGAAGATTTTAATTGTACCGTTGCGTAGAGCGCGACGAGACGAGTCCGTAGACACATAGTGGAATCGAATCGGAGATGTATCGATGAAGTTATGGTCAAAATAGTCCAGTGGCAAACTTGTAAATATTTCGAAGTTGGGTTTTAGAAAAACCCGATTCTCTTTCTCTCTCCTCACGCACGATCAGTTCTTCTTCTTCTCCCTCTCCTCACGCCGTTGGATCGTATCCAATTTAAGATATGTTAAACTAGATAATTACAGGACCATGTAGGAATCGACGGATTATGAATTGGAGTCCCGGATACTCCGATAATGTCAACCCTAGGTCTAAGGTTACGATAAATTGCAATTGTCCGATCGTGACCAGTTTAACCGTTCGATCGAGATCAGATTTCCGGGACATGTGTCCTGAGTATGAAGAGATGTTAATATGGGCATAGGAATAATTTAAATGTGATGCACGCACTTTTAGGAGCCGGGGGTCAGGGTTTTATTTAAATGTTTTTCTCCGAGCAGTTTAATAATCTATTTTATCATGACGATTGAATCAGGCACCCGGGCACCAGTTGACCCGCAGGAGGGACCTTCTAAGGGTCCAGCAAGCTCGGACCAGTAGTGAGTGGACTCTTTGTTTTCATAAATGAATTTATGCTATTCAGTTATCGCGTTGAGTTTTATGCAAAGGTTAATGTTTTATAAGTTAATATATGCTTTTAAGCATTAAGATTTATATGCTGCCGAGTGCAATGTTCCTAAGAAGATAGGAAAAGAGAAGTTTTAGCTAAATGACAGTTAAATGGCAGCAGAGTACAGGAACTTACAGAAACTAAGTTATTTAACAGCTTTTTCAGAAAGTCTTTAAATGTATTCTTTAGCCACCACAGGTACCCAATTCATGTTGCCTTCGGTAAATATGTTGCCTTCGGAAAATATGTTGCCTTCGGATATGATGATGTCTACGGACATCCAAGTTGCCTTCGGTAAAAATGTTGCCTTCGGATTTTATCAGTTACCTTCGGGTTAGTCAGCATGCTTGACAGTTGCCCCACGAATTCTTTGGTACCCGGGACTTATGTGGAGCATGATACGCGATTCAGGATGACTTATGTCCCCTGAATTCTGCGATGTTTGCGGCTCGGTTGTCCTTGTGTCACTGAGACCTGCGATGAGGAATTGACGGATAACAGGAATTGACGGATATCATGAATTGATGGAAATGAAACGGGGGTACACCTAAGTGGCAGTTTAAATTGTTTTTAATGATTTTAAGTGATGAATGTTGTTTATGAGCATGATTGGCATATAAATGTAAATATGTGAATGTATTGATTTCAGTACGTATATAACGAAAGAAATGATTTATGTGAATAAATGTTTTTACAGTGGGGTTAGTATGTTCTTATGCTATTTTTCTCAAGCTTTGTTTTCGGGTCCACTCACCTTTCAAATGTTTTGCGCCCCCAGGTAGTAGACGTGCGTCAGTAAGCCACCACAGGGCTGAGTCCACTTTCAGTGCTTCCGCAAGTTGATGTAGGATGTCCGAGTTTACAAATGATTTTCTTTTCCTTGTAAACTCTTTTGTCTAGTGCTCTGAAATTGCCCTAAGACTTGTATAACCGTTAAGATGTCTTTTGGATTGTATTCTGGCAGTTGGTATGTTATAAATAAGTGTTTATTGACAGGTGATAAGTTTGGGAATGTCCGAAGAACATGGGAGACTCTGCCAAGGGGTGACTAGGATGAGAAGTTACCACTCATGGAATTTGCCTATAATAACAGTTACCAGGCAAGTATCAAGATGTCTCCCTATGATGCCTTGTATGAGAAACAATGTAGAACTCCATTTTATTGGGATGAAGTGGGTGAAAACAGATTGGAAGTATCCGAGGATGTTGAACGGACAAAGAAACAAGTGGAAATAATTAGAGAACGTCTCAAGGCAACCCAAGACCGACAAAAGAGTTATGCAAATAACAGAAGGAAAGATCTTCAATTTGAAGTTGGGGATTGGGTATTTTTAAAGTTATCGCCTTGGAAGGGCGTAATTAGATTTGGGAAGCGGGGAAAGCTAAGCCCTCGCTATATCGGGCCATATGAGATTGTAGAGCGTGTGGGCCCAGTAGCGTACAGACTTGCCTTACCTTCAGACATGTCCAGGTTACACGATGTGTTTCATGTTTCAATGCTCCGAAAGTATATTCCTGATCCTTCTCATGTTTTAGAGGAGCAACCAATAGAATTGGAAGAGAACTTAACATACGTAGAGCAACCAGTCCAAATTTTGGATTGGAAGACACAAGTATTACGATCAAGGGAGATCCCACTAGTGAAAGTCTTGTGGAGAAGTCACAATGTAGAAGAGGCTACATGGGAACCCGAGGACCAAATGCGGGAGTAGTACCCTTACCTCTTCGAGTAACAGGTACGTAAATTTCGAGGACGAAATTTTTATAAGGGGGGTAGATTGTAACAACCCGAACCTTAAATAATATTTAATTGTTAAAATATTGGGAGGAAAGGACAATTTTGCCCGTGGACTAAGTAAGCAAAGAAAAGTTGACTTTTTGATCGGGAAGGAAGTTGAAGATTTTAATTGTACCGTTGCGTAGAGCGCGACGAGACGAGTCCGTAGACACGTAGTGGACTCAAATCGGAGATGTATCGATGAAGTTATGGTCAAAATAGTCCAGTGGCAAACTTGTAAATATTTCAAAGTTGGGTTTTAGAAAAACCCGATTCTCTTTCTCTCTCCTCACGCACGATCAGTTCTTCTTCTTCTCCCTCTCTCTCCCGCCGACACTCTCTCTCTCTTCGAACCACCACCACCCTCCACTCTGGCCAACGGGACCGGACCCAAACGAACCACCACCGCCTCCTCTTCCAAATCCGGCCAAGCTCAGCTGCCACCACCACCAGCAGCCACCAGAAAACGCAGAAAATCGCGTGGGTTTTGGCAGATTTTCCAAGTCTTCGTTCTCCCTCGTTTCTCCACCAAATCGGACAAGTAAGGTATGGATTTTTAACTATTTTTCAAGACTTAGCTGCTGGTTGGGTTAGATTTCAGAAATTTGAAGCGTAGATCATTCGATTTTTAAGTTAGGTTTTACAGATTTTCAGGTCACTATTTCGGCCACTTCCGGCCAGATTTTGGGGTAAGCCCAAGAACAAAAGTGGTTCCAAATTGGGTTTTTTACCTAAGTTAGGAGTTTGGGCCGACGGTTTGAAGTTTTCCGATCACCGGAAAATTCCTCTATGCACCCACCGGCGGTGGCGGCGCTTGGCGGCGCGTCGGCGGGGTGTCAAGATTGGGTTTTTTGTCCTAAAATGTTCTCCACGTCGTCCCGAGCACGACAGTATGCTGGAATTTCGGTTTGGATACCGTTTGAGCCTCGAACGGATTTTTACATATTGTGCGTTATACGGGTTCAACAGTTTCGAACCATTGGATCGTATCTAATTTAAGATATGTTAAACTAGAAAATTACAGGACCATGTAGGAATCGACGGATTATGAATCGGAGTCCCGGATACTCCGATAATGTGAACCCGAGGTCTAGGGTTACGATAAATTGCAATTGTCCAATCGTGACCAGTTTAACCGTTCGATCGAGATCAGATTTCTGGGACATGTGTCCTGAGTATGAAGAGATGTTAATATGGGCATAGGAATAATTTAAATGTGATGCACGCACTTTTAGGAGCCGGGGGTCAAGGTTTTATTTAAATGTTTTTCTCCGAGCAGTTTAATAATCTATTTTATCATGATGATTGAATCAGGCACCCGGGCACCAGTTGACCCGCAGGAGGGACCTTCTAAGGGTGCAGCAAGCTCGGACCAGTAGTGAGTGGACTCTTTGTTTTCATAAATGAATTTATGCTATTCAGTTATCACGTTGAGTTTTATGCAAAGGTTAATGTTTTATAAGTTAATATATGCTTTTAAGCATTAAAATTTATATGCTGCCGAGTGCAATGTTCCTAAGAAGATAGGAAAAGAGAAGTTTTAGCTAAATGACAGTTAAATGGCAGCAGAGTACAGGAACTTAAAGAAACTCAGTTATTTAACAGCTTTTTCAGAAAGTCTTTAAATGTATTCTTTAGCCACCACAGGTACCCAATTCATGTTGCCTTCGGTAAATATGTTGCCTTCGGATTTTATCAGTTACCTTCGGGTTAGTCAGCATGCTTGACAGTTGCCCCACGAGTTCTTTGGTACCCGGGACTTATGTGGAGCATGATACGCGATTCAGGATGACTTATGTCCCCTGAATTCTGCGATGTTTGCGGCTCGGTTGTCCTTGTGTCACCGAGACCTGCGATGAGGAATTGACGGATATCATGAATTGACGGAAATGAAACGGGGGTACACCTAAGTGGCAGTTTAAATTGTTTTTAATGATTTTAAGTGATTAATGTTGTTTATGAGCATGATTGGCATATAAATGTAAATATGTGAATGTATTGATTTCAGTACGTATATAACGAAAGAAATGATTTATGTGAATAAATGTTTTTACAGTGGGGTTAGTATGTTCTTATGCTATTTTTCTCAAGCTTTGTTTTCGGGTCCACTCACCTTTCAAATGTTTTGCGCCCCCAGGCAGTAGACGTGCGTCAGTAAGCCACCACCGGGCCGAGTCCACTTCCAGAGCTTCCGCAAGTTGATGTAGGATGTCCGAGTTTACAAATGATTTTCTTTTCCTTGTAAACTCTTTTGTCTAGTGCTCTGAAATTGCCCTAAGACTTGTATAACCGTTAAGATGTCTTTTGGATTGTATTATGGCAGTTGGTATGTTATAAATAAGTGTTTGTTGACAGGTGATAATTTTGGGAATGTCCGAAGAACAAGGGAGACTCTGCCAAATTTTCGGTAGAAGTCGAACCTGCTAAAAGTTTAAAAGTTAACGACTAAGGGCAATTAGGTCAATTGTGTTCGGCACCCACCAGGTGTCGGTCACGCACAGGATTTGGCTCGGATTCCAAAGCGGAATTTGGGTCGGGTCCTGTCAACTTGGTATCAGAGCAATAGGTTTAATTTCCTTTAGACTCCGCACTTCGTGCATTCCAGTCTTACTGAACATCTGTTTCTTGTTACAGTAAGCATGGGCCCTAAACGTGGTGGCGTCCGTAGAGGGACTAGACAGTCGTCCCGAGTCAGGGGACAGGTTCCCCGCCCGAGCAAGAGGAAATTCCTAGGCAAGCACCGGCACCTGAACCGGTAGGGGGGACTTTTGTAGGAGGTCCGTCAGGGGCCGCACCGGCTATGACCACTGTGCCGGTAGATCCCACTGTTCAAAAGACGCTGGAGTTACTGGCTCAGGCTCTAACCAGGACAGGGCCGCCTAGAGAGCCCTCCTTGGGATATGCTGAACAGGCTAAAAGAATTGGAGCCATAGATTTTGATGGTGATGGTGATCCAATAATGGCTGAGGAGTGGATAGAAAAGATAGAGCGAGTGATGGAGATAATGAGGGTTCCCCAGGATCAAAGAGTGGCTTTAGCCACGTTCTTTTTGACCAGAAATGCTAGACATTGGTGGGAATCAATTAAAAGGGGATATCAAGATCCGGCGGCCATCCTTGGCAAGTATTTCGAGCGGCATTTGATGGTCAGAATTATCCACTAGCTTATCAGAATCTGAAAATGGAAGAGTTCCTACAGCTGGAGCAGGGAGGGATGACAGTACTGGAGTATGAGAAAAAGTTTCATGAGTTGTCTAAGTACTGTATTCCCTTAGTTGAGGACGAGAATAAGAAATGCCAGTTGTTTACCAGAGGGTTGAAGGCCTCCATCCGAGACATTGTGATCAGTCAGCGGCTAACTAATTTTGGGGATTTGGTGATGTCGGCCTCGCTGATAGAAAGCAGCCAAATGATGGTGAGAGCTCGTGAACCTCGTCGGGGACAATTTGACACGGGTGGTTTCAGTCATGGACCCTCCAAGAGAGGGAAGTACAGCTCTAGGCCACCCAGTGGTCGTAGTTCTGGGAGTTTCCGACCCGAATTCAGTCCTAGTGGAGGTTCCAACCAGGGTGGGAGTTCTGTCAACCGCTCTGGTAGTGGTACAGCTAGAAGTACTGGGGGACAAATGTAGTCAACACCTGGCAAAAGGAGTCGTCCCCAGTGTGCTGAGTGTGGCAAGTATCATTTTGGGGCTTGCTTGCAGGGCTCTACGGTATGTTATCAATGTGGGCAGTCAGGACATTTTAAAAGGGATTGCCTGTTACACCTCCAGAGTGGAGAAACTATAACTGCATCGGACCAGGGGACAGGAACTCAGGGCAGATCTCAGGGGACCTCGTCCAATGGTGGGGTCCAGACCAGTGTCGCCAGCCGGGGTGGTAGTCAACAGAGGGGACGTGGCGGACATCCCAAGGCCATAGGCCGAGTGTATACTATGACACAGCAGGAAGCACAGGCGTCACCTGATGTGATTACAGGTATGTTACCAGTTTTTGGAATTCCTGCTGGAGTTTTAATTGACCCTGGGGCTACACACTCTTTTGTCGCACTTAGATTTGCCCACAATGCTAATGTAAAACTTTCAGCCCTACAGAATGAATTGGCGATCTCTGTACCTACAGGTGAGATTTTTAAGGTAGGTACAGTGTATCGAGATAGTATGGTGTTAGTGGGAGACGTGTTTCTGGAAGCTGATCTTATTCCCTTAGAAATGGTTGACTTGGATGTAATTCTAGGGATGGATTGGTTAGCCAAACACCATGCTTCAGTAGATTGCTTCCGGAAAGAAGTTGTTATCCGTAGTCCAGGGCTACCGGAAGTAACATTTTGTGGCGAGCGTAGGGTGCTTCCATCTTGCCTCATTTCAGCTATGACAGCAATACGCTTGCTCAAAAAGAGGTGCTCAGGATATTTGGCACATGTTATTGACACCCGAAATAATGGGTTCCAATTGGAAGAGATTCCAGTGGTACAGGAATTTCCGGATGTATTTCCCGAAGATCTTCATGGGTTACCTCCTCATAGGGAAATTGAGTTCACTATTGAGCTTGTTCCAGGAACGAATCCTATTTCTCAAGCGCCATACAGAATGGCACCAGCAGAACTAAGAGAGTTAAAGACTCAGTTGCAGGAGCTGGTAGACAAGGGTTTCATTCGACCTAGTTTTTCTCCATGGGGCGCTCCAGTGTTATTCGTTAAAAAGAAGGATGGCACCATGAGGTTATGCATTGATTACAGGCAATTGAACAAGGTCACAGTGCGAAACAAGTATCCATTACCCCGCATTGATGACCTATTTGACCAGTTGAAGGGTGCCAAGGTATTCTCTAAAATTGATTTGAGATCTGGGTATCACCAGTTACGGATTAGAGAAGAGGATGTGCCTAAAACAGCTTTCAGAACAAGATATGGGCATTATGAGTTTCTGGTGATGCCATTTGGGTTAACCAATGCACCAGCCGCATTTATGGATCTCATGAACAGAGTGTTCCGACGTTACTTGGATCGCTTTGTAATTGTGTTCATAGATGACATTCTAGTATATTCTAAGAGTCGGAAGGCACACATGAAGCACTTAGAAATTGTGCTAGGGACTCTGAGGATAAGGCAGCTTTATGCCAAATTCAGCAAATGTCAGTTCTGGTTGGACAGAATTAGTTTCTTGGGGCATGTGATCTCTGCAGAAGGTATTTATGTGGATCCCCAGAAGATTGAAGCAGTAATGAATTGGCCACAACCAACAAGTGTTACTGAGATACGGAGTTTCCTAGGGTTAGCCGGGTACTATCGTCGCTTCGTGGAAGGGTTCTCGGTTATAGCGGCGCCTCTTACTCGTTTGACAAGGAAAGGAGTTAAGTTTGAATGGTCAGATTAGTGTGAGAAAAGCTTCACCGAACTTAAGACCAGGTTGACAACAGCTCCGATTTTAGCACTTCCGGATGATAGTGGGAACTTCGTGATCTACAGTGATGCATCTCAACAAGGACTTGGTTGTGTGCTAATGCAGCATGGAAGGGTGATCGCTTATGCTTCCAGGCAACTTAAGAAGCATGAGTTGAACTATCCTGTACATGATTTGGAGTTAGCTGCAGTGGTATTTGCCTTGAAGATTTGGCGGCACTATCTTTATGGGGAAACATGTCAAATTTTTACAGATCATAAAAGTTTAAAATATATGTTCACCCAGAAGGAACTGAATTTAAGGCAAAGAAGATGGCTAGAGCTGATTAAAGATTATGATTGTACCATTGAGCATCACCCAGGAAAAGCTAATGTAGTAGCTGATGCACTCAGCAGGAAATCCTCAGGATCTATTGCTTATTTCAGAGGAAGGTATGTTCCATTGATGGTGGAAATGAGGAAGCTCAGAGTTGGGCTAGATGTGAATGATCAGGGAGCATTGTTAGCTACTCTCCATGTGAGACCAGTACTAGTAGAGCGAATAGTCACTGCTCAATTCCAGGATCCTCTGATTTGCACATTGCGATTAGAGGTGGAGAATGGCGATAGAACTGATTATTCAGTAAGAAATGACAGAGCTTTAATGGTGGGAACAAGGTTGTATGTCCCTAATGATCAAGCCTTAAAAAGGGAAATTCTGGAAGAAGCCCATAGTTCAGCTTTTGCAATGCACCCAGGAAGCACCAAGATGTATTATACTTTGAAAGAGCACTATTGGTGGCCTTTTATGAAGAAAGAGATAGCAGAATATGTCAGTAAGTGCTTAATCTGCCAACAAGTAAAAGCTGAACGGCAGAAACCATCAGGGTTGTTGCAACCACTTCCAATTCCTGAATGGAAGTGGGAACGTATTACCATGGATTTTGTGTTCAAACTTCCCCGAACACAGAATAAGCATGATGGAGTTTGGGTAATCGTGGATCGACTCACCAAATCTACACATTTTCTACCGGTGAGAGAAAACTATACACTAAATAAGCTGGCTAAGATTTTCATAGATGAGATAGTGAGACTCCATGGGGTGCCAGTAACTATTGTTTCAGATAGAGATCCACGGTTTACCTCTCGTTTTTGGGCAAAGTTGAATGAAGCTTTTGGAACCCATTTGCAGTTTAGTACTGCATTTCACCCCCAGACAGATGGACAATCTGAGAGGACAATCCAGACTTTAAAGGATATGTTGAGAGCTTGCGCATTGCAGTTTCGGGGTGACTGGGATGAGAAGTTACCACTCATGGAATTTGCCTATAATAACAGTTACCAGGCAAGTATCAAGATGTCTCCCTATGATGCCTTGTATGGGAAACAATGTAAAACTCCATTTTATTGGGATGAAGTGGGTGAAAACAGATTGGAAGTATCCGAGGATGTTGAACGGACAAAGAAACAAGTGGAAATAATTAGAGAACGTCTCAAGGCAGCCCAAGAACGACAAAAGAGTTATGCAGATAACAGAAGGAAAGATCTTCAATTTGAAGTTGGGGATTGGGTATTTTTAAAGTTATCGCCTTGGAAGGGCGTAATTAGATTTGGGAAGCGGGGAAAGCTAAGCCCTCGCTATATCGGGCCATATGAGATTGTAGAGCGTGTGGGCCCAGTAGCGTACAGACTTGCCTTACCTTTAGACATGTCCAGGTTACACGATGTGTTTCATGTTTCAATGCTCCGAAAGTATATTCCTGATCCTTCTCATGTTTTAGAGGAGCAACCAATAGAATTGGAAGAGAACTTAACATACGTAGAGCAACCAATCCAAATTTTGGATTGGAAGACACAAGTATTACGATCAAGGGAGATCCCACTAGTGAAAGTCTTATGGAGAAGTCACAATGTAGAAGAGGCTACATGGGAACCAGAGGACCAAATGCGGGAGCAGTACCCTTACCTCTTCGAGTAACAGGTACGTAAATTTTGAGGACGAAATTTTTATAAGGGGGGTAGATTGTAACAACCCGAACTTTAAATAATATTTAATTGTTAAAATATTGGGAGGAAAGGACAATTTTGCCCGTGGACTAAGTAAGCAAAGAAAAGTTGAATTTTTGATCGGGAAGGAAGTTGAAGATTTTAATTGTACCGTTGCGTAGAGCGTGACGAAACGAGTCCGTAGACACGTAGTGGACTCGAATCGGAGATGTATCGATGAAGTTATGGTCAAAATAGTCCAGTGGCAAACTTGTAAATATTTCGAAGTTGGGTTTTAGAAAAACCCGATTCTCTTTCTCTCTCCTCACGCACGATCAGTTCTTCTTCTTCTCCCTCTCTCTCCCGCCGACACTCTCTCTCTCTTCGAACCACCACCACCCTCCACTCCGACCAACGGGACCGGACCCAAACGAACCACCACCGCCTCCTCTTCCAAATCCGGCCAAGCTCAGCAGCCACAGAAAACGCAGAAAATCGCGTGGGTTTTGGCAGATTTTCCAAGTCTTCGTTCTCCCTCGTTTCTCCACCAAATCGGACGAGTGAGGCACCCAGGCACCAGTTGACCCGCAGGAGGGACCTTCTAAGGGTCCAGCAAGCTCGGACCAGTAGTGAGTGGACTCTTTGTTTTCATAAATGAATTTATGCTATTCAGTTATCGCGTTGAGTTTTATGCAAAGGTTAATGTTTTATAAGTTAATATATGTTTTTAAGCATTAAGATTTATATGCTGCCGAGTGCAATGTTCCTAAGAAGATAGGAAAAGAGAAGTTTTAGCTAAATGACAGTTAAATGGCAGCAGAGTACAGGAACTTATAGAAACTCAGTTATTTAACAGCTTTTTCAGAAAGTCTTTAAATGTATTCTTTAGCCACCACAGGTACCCAATTCATGTTGCCTTCGGAAAATATGTTGCCTTCGGATATGATGATGTCTACGGACATCCAAGTTGCCTTCGGTAAAAATGTTGCCTTCGGATTTTATCAGTTACCTTCGGGTTAGTCAGCATGCTTGACAGTTGCCCCACGAGTTCTTTGGTACCCGGGACTTGTGTGTAGCATGATACGCGATTCAGGATGACTTATGTCCCCTGAATTCTGCGATGTTTACGGCTCGGTTGTCCTTGTGTCACCGAGACCTGCGATGAGGAATTGACGGATAACAGGAATTGACGGATATCATGAATTGACGGAAATGAAACGGGGGTACACCTAAGTGGCAGTTTAAATTGTTTTTAATGATTTTAAGTGATTAATGTTGTTTATGAGCATGATTGGCATATAAATGTGAATATGTGAATGTATTGATTTCAGTACGTATATAACGAAAGAAATGATTTATGTGAATAAATATTTTTACAGTGGGGTTAGTATGTTCTTATGCTATTTTTCTCGAGCTTTGTTTTCGGGTCCACTCACCTTTCAAATGTTTTGCGCCCCCAGGCAGTAGACGTGCGTCAGTAAGCCACCACCGGGCCGAGTCCACTTCCAGTGCTTCCGCAAGTTGATGTAGGATGTCCGAGTTTACAAATGATTTTCTTTTCCTTGTAAACTCTTTTGTCTAGTGCTCTGAAATTGCCCTAAGACTTGTATAACCGTTAAGATGTCTTTTGGATTGTATTCTGGCAGTTGGTATGTGATAAATAAGTGTTTGTTGACAAGTGATAATTGGATACGATCCAACGGTTCGAAACTGTTGAACCCGTATAACGCACAATATGTAAAAATCCATTCGAGACTCAAACGGTATCCAAACCGAAATCCGAGCATACTGTCGTGCTCGGGACGACGTGGAGAACATTCTAGGACAAAAAACCCAATCTTGGCACCCCGCCGACGCGCCGCCACCGCCGGTGGGTGCATAGAGGAATTTTCCGGTGATCGGAAAACTTCAACCCGTCGGCCCAAACTCCTAACTTAGGTAAAACACCCAATTTGGAACCACTTTTGTTCTTGGGCTTAGCCCAAAATCTGGCCGGAAGTGGCCGAAATAGTGACCTGAAAATCTGTAAAACCTAACTTAAAAATCGAACGATCTACGCTTGAAATTTCTGAAATCTAACCCAACCAGCAACTAAGTCTTGAAAAATAGTTAAAAATCCATACCTCACTCGTCCGATTTGGTGGAGAAACGAGGGAGAACGAAGACTTGGAAAATCTGCCAAAACCCACGCGATTTTTTGCTTTTTCTGGTGGCTGCTGATGGTGGTGGCAACTGAGCTTGGCCGGATTTGGAAGAGGAGGCGGTGGTGGTTCGTTTGGGTCCGGTCCCGTTGGCCGGAGTGGAGGGTGGTGGTGGTTCGAAGAGAGAGAGAGAGTGTCGGCGGGAGAGAGAGGGAGAAGAAGAAGAACTGATCGTGCATGAGGAGAGAGAAAGAGAATCGGGTTTTTCTAAAACCCAACTTTGAAATATTTACAAGTTTGCCACTAGACTATTTTGACCATAACTTCATCGATACATCTCCGATTCGAGTCCACTACGTGTCTACGGACTCGTCTCGTCGCGCTCTACGCAACGGTACAATTAAAATCTTCAACTTCCTTCCCGATCAAAAAGTCAACTTTTCTTTGCTTACTTAATCCACGGGCAAAATTGTCCTTTCCTCCCAATATTTTAACAATTAAATATTATTTAAGGTTCAGGTTGTTACAATCTACCCCCCTTATAAAAATTTCGTCCTCAAAATTTACGTACCTGTTACTCGAAGAGGTAAGGGTACTGCTCCCGCATTTAGTCCTCGGGTTCCCATGTAGCCTCTTCTACATTGTGACTTCTCCACAAGACTTTCACTAGTGGGATCTCCCTTGATCGTAATACTTGTGTCTTCCAATCCAAAATTTGGACTGGTTGCTCTACGTATGTTAAGTTCTCTTCCAATTCTGTAATCCTAGAGTTATTGACCCCCGTCTCCTAAAAGTGCGTGCATCACATTTAAATTATTCCTATGCCCATATTACCATCTCTTCATACTCAGGACACATGTCCCGGGAATCTGGTCTCGATCGGACGGTTAAACTGGTCACGATTGGACAATTGAAATTTATCATAACCCTAAGCCTAGGGTTGACATTATCGGAGTATCCGGGACTCCGATTTATAATCTGTCGATTCCTATAAGGTCCTGTAATTATCTAGTTCAACATATCTTAAAACGAATACGATCCAACGGTTCGAAACTGTTGAACCCGAATAACGCACAATATGTAAAAATCCGTTTGAGGCTCAAACGGTATCCAAATTGAAATCCGAGCATACCATCGTGCTCGGGACGACGTGGAGAACATTCTAGGACAAAAACCCAGCCTTGGCATCCCGCCGACGCGCTGCCACGCGCCGCCACCGCGCACAGAGAAATTTTCCGGCGATCGGAAAAATCAAAACCGCCGGCTCAAATTCCTAACATAGGTAAAACATCCAATTTGGAACCACTTTTGTTCTTGGGCTTATCCCAAAATCTGGCCGGAAGTGGCCAAAATAGTAACCTGAAAATCTGCAGAACCTAACTTAAAAATCGAACGATCTACGCTTGAAATTTCTGAAATATAACCCAACCAGCAGCTAGAACACGAAAAATAGCTAGAAAACCATACCTCACATGTCCGATTTGGTGGCCGGACGAAGGAGATCGAAGGCTTGGAAATTCTGTCAAACCCCACCTGTTTTTCTGCATTTCCAGCTTCTGGGCTGATGGCTGGCGGCGGGAGGTGATCGGGTTTGAAGGCGGAACCGAGCTGGCCCTTTTTGGCACCGACGGCAAGGGCTAAGGTGGTCGGTGGTGGTGGCTATGGAGGCTTGGAGGTTGGCTGAAGGGAGGGCGTCGGGAGAGAGAGGAGAGATTGAGGGAGAAGAGAGAAAATTGGGGTTTTAAAATTCTGACTTTGAAAAATTTACAAGTTTGCCACTGAACTACTTTTAACCATAACTTCTTTGATACAATTCCGATTCGAGCCCACTACGTGTCTACGAACTCGTCTCGTTGCGCTCTACGCAACGGTTCAATTAAAATCTTCAAATTCCTTCCCGGTCAAAAGGTCAACTTTTCTTTGCTTACTTAGTCAACGGGCAAAATTGTCCTTTTCTCCCAATATTTGAATAATTAAATATTATTTAAGGTTCGGGTTGTTACAATGATCCTATGACTTGAGAATCCTGGATCCGCCACTACCAGAAGCCAAGAAATCAATGACAACCACATTTGAGATCCCACTGAGGAATAACTCATTTACATGATTGAAGGGTAAGTTCTGCCCATTCCCACTACTATGGATTATATGAAAAATAATTATATTATCATAATTATTTTTACTTATAATTTCAAGAAGAAAGATAGTTCTTTTACATGAACATGACCCGAAAACAATAGGAATCCACACCAATCCAGTAGGATAATTTTTCAAGAAGTTAGACAATTTATTTGAGGATATATTTTTAAGTTTTCTTTTTATCAAGTGAAAATTGTATTCCAAATCTAGCCACAAATGACCAACGACCAATACTACTTCAGAATAGTGCACTATCATCAAGCTATTGTGGCCTTCCTCCAACCACAACTAGAAAAGACCAACACAGACCTGCCGTATAAAGTCATCAAACTTGATTAACCAAGCACCATCAACAAAAAGAAAAGTCACACAACAAACTCAAATACAGGTTCTTGGCCGTCATCAATCTAGCTTACATGTAAAGTAAATATCGAGCCAACTGAGTGCTATGTAAAGAAATAAATTTAAATTAACAGTTAGACTAGTGGAGAGGCCTATAGTGTAAGGATTTATAAGTTTAAGGTTGTTTTTTTTGTTAAGTATTAAAAGAGATAAACCAACAATTGGAACACAATACCCACCAATTGAAACACATTTTTTGCTTGGTTGGATTCTTAACTTGGCACAATACCCACCAATTGAAAAAAGAAAAAATCAAATCAAATCAAATATTGATAACGAAGACAAAAAAGACACCAAAAAGAAAAATTGTGAGAGTGTGTCATGATTAAGGTTTAAAATATCGATGGTTTTGAAAATATTTGTAGTTCAAAAATACAAAAATTTCAATGAAAATATCGGAATATTATTGATATCGATAAAAATTGAATAAAACCCACATAAATTATAAGAAAAACTTGAAAAATTTTCTTGACACTTTGGATGATGTTTTTTTAGTCAATTATCTATTACTTTATCACAAAAAATAAATAAATTAGAAGGAAATGCATTGCATGATGGTTTTAACTGATTTAAGTTGATTATATAGTGAGCTGACAAACAAGTGTAGAAATATATAGTAATTAATGAAAGAATATTAAAAATACCATAATCATTTATTTATAATGATTTATTACAATATTTTACACTTTATACATTGCATGGTAAGATAGTACCACATAAAGTTCCTATAAGGTTCAAATTTAAGTTATTTATACTAACATCTCCTGAGGTTTTCAGCTTTTTCACAAAATTTCTTGAGGTTTTAGAAATTACAAGAACACCCCTTGAGGTTTTAAATTGTTTTCACAAAACTCCTTTTCATTGATTTTTCATCTACAGATTGATGATTTTGTACAAAAAAAACTTCTCCAAATGACAAAGTTGGGCTTTGAGATTAGATTGCATATACTTCATTGAGGTTAATTTTGTCATTTGCATAAGTTTTTTTTTCAATTAAATCATCAATTTTTGGACAAATACTCAACGAAAAAATATTTTGTGAAAACAAACTAAAACCTCAAGGGGTGTTCGAGTAATTTTTGAGACCTAAGGGGGTTTTGTGAAAACACAAGAAGTCTCAGGGGGTGTTAGTGTAAATAACTCTTTAAATTTTTAGTTATCTTCATCATCTCGATATTATCGATATTATAGAGATATTTTGGCCAAATGTTGCTGAAGTGTGAGAGAAATTATTAACGTCGATATTTTCCAATATTATCAATACTTATATGATATGTTCCAAAATATCATAGACCCAAAAAAAAAAATATATCTTTGATATTTCGTTGATTTTATCGATATTTTAGTCTTTATTCCTAATAACTAATAAATTACAAAACGTGCTTGAGGTTTACAAAATTATTAAGCTCGATAAGGTAAGTAAAGCCTGATAAAACAGCAATAAAAACTTGGGCTCAAGCCCGATCACTTTGGGCCGGGCCCCTGCGGCTTGAGAACAAGGTCGGTTCGTTGGTGTCGTGATGAAAATCGGATTGGATGACAACAAAACCATCCTCTCCCTGGTGTTTTGGTTGTCGCTTATTTTTCCCTTGAGCTTAAGCCAAACCCTAAATTCTCTTCACCTGCAGATTTATCCATTTCGTACCTGGAAACGACACTTGGGTCTCTCTGCAATTCAGAACTTCTCGACGACGCATCACCACTGTACCAATCTTCTCTGTCGGTAAGTTCTCTCTTCATTTTTTCTTCATGCCTCTGGTTTTGACTTTTCATCTTCTTGCCGATAGATTTTGGGTCAAATCCAACAAATTTGTTTTTTGATTTGATCTTTTATGTTGTATGCAAGAACTTTTTCGAATTTGATCTGCTCTCTTACGGTTGTTTTTGTTTTCTATATTTGATTGAATTAGATCTGCACTAATCTACTCTCCTTACGATTTATAGCATACAACAATTTTATTGAATTTTTTCCGTTGTGCGTTTTTATATGGCCAATAACTTTAATTTACGGAGAAATAGACTAGAACTGAAATGGGTTAAGTCAATTGTAAAATTTCTTTGTGAAGTATGATGGCTTAGGGATGCCCAAGTAATTGAAAATCGTTTGAAGAATTTAACTCCATAGACAGATGAAGTGAACAAGTTCCTTAGGCGTGTACTCCAGAGATGCCCAAAGTCTTTTGATGTCTTTTTTATTCTAATTTTATCGAAATCGATTAGTATTTCTTTGCTTATGTTTGTGAACCAATTAATTTGGTCATTGTTTTCCGATTTCTGTGTGCAGTTCCATAAGTAGGTTATCACCATGGCAGCTCTAAAGGAGCTTCTGCCGCCCGCACAATCAACCACAACAACTTACTATGACCACTCAAATGATCCGTGGTTCAAGCAGCGCTTCAGTTCAGCTGAGGAAGAAAAATCTTCTGTCATCAAGCCTAATCCTGTACCTCCTTACTTGAAGCGTCAAGGCTTTGTACCTAGGAAGGTAGAGGATTTTGGGGATGGGGGTGCTTTCCCTGAGATTCACATAGCTCAGTACCCTCTTGGCATGGGCAGGGACAAGTCCGCAAAACTTGGAACGAAGATACTTCCAGTCACTGTTGATGCACATGGAAACATTGCGTATGATGCTATTGTTAAGCAGAATGAGAATTCAAAAAAGATTGTCTACTCTCAACATAAGGATCTTGTGCCTAAAATTTTGAAAAATGAGGAAGAGGAAGAGGATGATGATGAAGAGGAGGAGCTGCAGAAAGAGATTGAAGAAACAACAGCAGAAACAAAGGCTGCACTTGAGAAGATTGTGAATGTGAGATTGAGCGCTGCGCAGCCAAAAAATGTACCCAAACAGTCGTCAGACTCGAAATTTATCAAGTATAAGCCATCACAGAAATCACTGGCGTTTAATTCTGGTGCCAAGGAGAGGATTATCAGGATGGTGGAGATGCCTGTGGATCCACTTGAGCCTCCTAAGTTCAAGCATAAGCGTGTTCCTAGGGCTTCTGGGTCCCCACCAGTGCCAGTCATGCATTCCCCTCCTCGTCCAGTGACCGTAAAAGACCAGCAGGATTGGAAGATTCCACCTTGCATTTCAAACTGGAAGAACCCCAAAGGGTACACCATCCCATTGGACAAACGTCTAGCAGCTGATGGGAGAGGCCTTCAAGATGTTCAGATTAATGATAATTTTGCAAAGCTTTCCGAGTCTTTGTATGTAGCAGAGCAGAAGGCTAGAGAAGCAGTTGCAATGAGGTCTAAAGTTCAGAAGGAGATGATAATGAAGGAGAAGGAAAAGAAAGAGCAGGAGCTGCGGGCATTAGCTCAAAAAGCTCGTTCTGAGAGGACAGGTGCAGCACCTCCTGCTTCTGTCCCTATGCCTTCTGAGAAAACAACAATGGATACTGATATGAGAGGGGATTATGAGCGTCCAAGGGAAAAGGAGATGGATTACCCGAAGGAGACAAGGGAGGAAAGAGAAGAGAGGTTGCAGCGTGAGAAGATCCGGGAGGAGCGACGCCGAGAAAGGGAAAGGGAGAGAAGGTTGGAGGCCAAAGATGCAGCGATGGGAAAGAAGAGTAAAATTACTAGAGACAGAGATCGTGATATTAGTGAGAAAGTTGCCCTTGGCATGGCTTCTGCTGGAGCAGGAAGTGGGGGAGAGGTCATGTATGACCAGAGGCTGTTCAACCAGGAGAAAGGAATGGACTCTGGTTTTGCCACTGATGACCAGTACAATGTCTATGACAAAGGCTTGTTTACTGCTCAGCCTACACTCTCAACCCTGTACAGGCCGAAGAAGGATGCTGATGCTGATATGTATGGAGGTGCTGATGAGCAGATGGATAAGATTATGAAGACTGATCGCTTCAAACCGGACAAAGGATTTGGGGGAGCTTCTGAGAGGAGCGGTCCAAGAGATAGGCCAGTTGAGTTTGAGAAGGATGTTGAAGAAGCCGATCCATTTGGTCTGGACCAGTTCTTGACAGAGGTGAAGAAGGGTAAGAAGGCCATGGAAAAAGTTGGTACAGGAGGAACAATGAGAGCGAGTGCTGGGTCTTCAATGCGAGATGGCCATGAAGGCGGGGGCTCCAGCAGAACTCGTATTGGTTTTGAAAGGGGTCGCTAACTCTCTTCAACTTACTTGGAATTGGTCTGTACTTGCCCTTGATGTTTCTTTGGTTGCTTCCAAGGTTGATGTGTAAGTGAAGTTCTCAGTGGGTTATGTAATATACGATGGTGATGGACGTGCCATGTTTTAATCAAATGTGTAATGGTGTTTCAGGAGCATTATTATTATTTCCTCTAAATGTTTTTCAGAGAATTTTCTATTAATTTTTTGTTTTCTCAATCCATCTCTATTTATACGGCAATTTTAGGCCCTTTGATAACCATTTGAATTTCAGTTTTTAGTTTTTATTTTTTGTGCTAGAGTATAGAGGAAAAAGAGTGAAAATGGAAGTGAGGGATGGCAGAAATTCTCGTTGGGTCCTCAGCCTTAATAGGGGGAGATTTGGGTGTTGGGTACGAGGATCCCTGAATTGTAAAAATTCCTGTCGGGTATGGGTAACCGTACTCGGACCCGGCCTGATAATTATATATTTATTTTCAATCAATAATCATCGCTGCCTTGCTTTTCTCCTTTCAAAATAAATTTTTCCCCTGGCTAGATGGATAGTTTGATGCTAATGTTAATATCTACTCACTTTACATTGTGTTTTGTAGGATTTGCAGTGAAAAAATTATCTTACAGTTACTGTGTGTAATCTTTCCCCAAATTTGACGATGCCAGTTATCTTCTTTTGTTGTAGTGTGTTGCAACCTATAGGATAATTGTTTTCACTTTTGTTACTCCTCCCTCTCATCCTCTCTCTCAATCTCATCCTCGCTCCATTCTCACTCTCATTTTTCTTTGTACTCTAACATAAAAAATAAAAACTAAAAACTAAAAATGAAGTGGTTATCAAACGGACCAATGCCATCTCGATTTTTCTAAGCCATTTGGTGTTTAACTCTTCCCAAATTACATTAAAAGGATATTCCAGTAATTTGCTAATAAAAGCACAAATATTTTCAAAATAATAAATAATAGGGCTTGTCCAATATAGGTCCCTATCATTTTTATTTCCTAGACATATACCCATCATTCTAGAAATCTATGTGTAAAACCCAATTTAAATTTAATTACTTTAATACTGGATATAAGAGGTCGTATATTCTATTTTTACAATTCTTGCCTCAGACTTCATTTTTTATATATTTATCCAAGCATTTCATTATACTGCCATAATTGTAATTAAAACTCTCTATTAATAGCATATCAATCACCCCATTTCTTTTGGTTTCCATTCCCTCTAACATATGGCCCCTTAAAATTGCAAATAAAAAAAATATGTAAATTACATATCCAATAATGTACATATGAAAAATATAAATATATATATATAGTATATGTATAAAAATATAGGTATATTATTTACCAAAAAAAATTAACAAAATAGGTCAATTACTTTGTAATTGAAATTTCAGTACATTTTTCATAAATTAAAAATAGGTACACAATAATTTATAGAAAATAGGTACGTTGTATAATTGAAATTTATGCACATTTTTTTATAAATTAAAAATAGGTACATTATTTATAAGAAAAAAAAAAGGTCATTATACTAGGTAAATTGTTTTACTAGGTATGCATTATTAGAGAAAAAAAAAAGGTACATTATTTAGAGGAAAAAAATAGGTTCATTATACTAGGTAAATTGTTTTACTAGGTATGCATTATTAGAGGAAAAAAAGGTACATTATTTAGAGGAAAAAAATAGGTACATTATTTTTGAGAGAAAAAATAGGCTCATTTTAAAAAAAATTGTTTTCATAAAACAAACAATAAAAAATGATCAAATTATTTTTTATAAAACAAGTAATAAAGAAAAAAAATAGGTACAATATTTGGAGAAAAAATAGGTTCATTAAAAAAAAAAGTTTTAAAAACAAAACAATAAATAGATTATCAAATTATTTTTCAACATAATTAGAATGTACACTATTATTCATAAAACTATAATAAAAAAGAATACTGGTCATATAATTCATAAAAAGAAAACAACATTAATTCCTAAATTTAATATTGAATTTAAATTATTAATACTTTAAATAGATTACTAGTCGTAATTCATAGAAGGAAAACACTATTAATTCAAAAATAGATTACTAGTTGTAAAATAGATTAGTAATACTTTAATGTGGAATTTAATATTTAATTTCAAATAAGTTTCTAAATTAGTTCCTACATCCATTACAACTATTTGGAGATATTTCCAAATTCAACGGGTGTCATTAGTTACACCCCTCATAATACATTAACTTATAAATATGGGTAGTTTTGGAATCGGAAAAATATAATAAATCAGATTTTAAGTTATATTAGGTAACTTGCTTAGTTGGATCCTAGTCACCGGGTATTATTTGAAAAAATTGGGTATTTTAAATAGAAAACTAAAAGAAAGGGTTGTAGGTGATTTTAAATGAATTTTATGGGTCTAAGCTCAATTTACTATAAATATAATAAAGCAAAAATAATGGATGTATTTGTTAAGGACGTCTGTCTTCTAATATATGTACTAAAAAATTATTTAACCCACTAATATTACTAATGGATGGCTGAAACCAGGACTCATTAACTAATCCATGTGACAATGACATGCAGAATTTGAATGGTATAATATTATATCCGTAAACTACCAAATGTGCAACATCAACCTCTACTCATATTATTCATAAATATCACATAAAGTGTGCAAGTTATGCATCAGGATCGCATAACTCTTCGTGATTGATTTTTAGTAGTCTATGTGAGCAAATTAGGACTAAGGAAAATACAAGCACCGGTAGTGGAACGTCTATCATCCAAGGATCCAGCCCAAATCTGCATCCAAAAAATCTTGCAAAGAAAAATCAATGGAGGAACGGAATACCATGTTCAATGGTATCTTTAATATAGCTATAGATTCTTTTAACAGCTTGTAAAAGACATTTGAAAGTCATTTGAACATCGAACTAGTGGTTAGGCTCAGACCGAGGAGAGGATATGCCAAATTTTTTTTGTACGAAATTGTTTCATACAACAAAAACAAAAACTGCAGGAAAAAAAATTCATTGAGTTAAGTTTTTTTCATTTTCCTTTTAAGAAAAGCCTAGAATACACGATGTTTCTATCTGAATGAAGTCCAGACTTGGCTTGCCATTGCTTTCGTGTGCAGACAAACTTTTCCAAGAATTCACATTTCACAAAAAGTTTGATGGCAAAAGTGTTCCATTCCATGCCACATCTTCTTCAACTTAATCTAGAGACTTGTGGTAAAGTAACACGTCTTCCTTATGGCTGATTACTCCATTTCACGCACCATCCTCATCATGCTGATTTAGATCAAAGCCCACGTCTGAAAATAGTACAGCCGCGCGGCTAGAAATAGTACAGCCGCGTGGCTGTACTCAGTTTTTAAAAAGACACTATGCTCGCTTTTTAAATTTTTCAGAAAGCAATAGTAAAGCCGCGCGGCTGTACTCAGTTTTTAAAAAGACACTATGCTCGCTTTTTAAATTTTTCAGAAAGCAATAGTACAGCCGCGCAGCTGTACTCAGTTTTTTCAAAAGACACTATACTCGCTTTTTAAATTTTTCAGAAAGCAATAGTATAGCCGCGCGGCTGTACTCGGTCTTCTTCAAACACAAATCACATGCTTATATGGAAAATCGAGATTGAAATTTGAAGAAAGATAACAAATTTAAACTACCATGACTGGAAAGCATCAACCACAAATGTAACTGCTATTACCATCTTATAGTGATCGGGCTTCTCGGTTTTCTTGGTGAAACTAGGGATCAACCCCCATTTCATACAGTGAACAACAACGCCGTCACCGTGTGCTCCGTCTTCTCTACGAACAACAGGCAAATTCAACCACGGCGACGCATTGAACAGCAGGCGAAACCTAAGCACACACCAAAAAATTCGTTCCAATAAGTAAGATTAAGCAATCAAAGAGACCATAACACGCAAGGAAATCTGTTTGGTTGCTAGGAAAGTAGGGGAAAAGTAAAGTTCGAATTAGAAATTAATGAAGGAAAAAAATAGGAGAAGGAGTTTTGAGTTTTGCTCACCGGTCCATGTTAACAGTACGGACGGGGCCATGGCTGCAGTGGCAAGCCCTAGGGATGTCGTCGGCTCCGAGAGTGCAGCGAGCCTTCCCACACATTTTCTCCAAGAAACTGAACTAGGGCAGTCAGTTCAGAACCCGTATAGCCGTGCATGGCTATACTCGGTTTTTTCTATTTTTTTAAGGACACAATATCATGGCCGGCTATACTCAGTTTTTTCTAATTTTTTTCAAAGGCATTTATTTTTTTTAAAAGAAATAGTATAGCCGGGCGGCGATACTCAGTTTTTTCCTAATGTTTTTTCAAAGAAATCATATAGCCGTGCGGCTATACTTGGCTTTTTAAATTGTTTTTAAACAAGTAGTATAGGCTATACTCGATTTTTTAAATTGTTTTTAAAGAAATAGTATAGCCGGGCTGGTATACTCTGTTTTTCTATATTTTTTAAAGAAATCGTATAGCCGCGCGGCTATACTCAGTTTTTTCCTAATGTTTTTTCAAAGAAATAGTATAGCCATGCGGCTATACGCGGCTTTTTAAATTGTTTTTAAAGAAATAATATAGCCGGACGGCGATACTCGGTTTTCCCAATTTTTTGACCAAGAATAGTATAGACGCTCGGCTATACTCGGTTTTTTTTCAAAATTCTTTTGTTTTGTCAAACCGGGTTTCCCTCATATTACTAGTACTGCCACTGTTAACACTACTTGGCACCAAAGCCATGACCTGTGCTTCCCAAATGCTCTCCCTCGCAAAACGACTCAAGAACTCACCTTCATG
Organism: Prunus salicina; assembly: GCA_020226455.1. Lineage (NCBI taxonomy): Eukaryota > Viridiplantae > Streptophyta > Magnoliopsida > Rosales > Rosaceae > Prunus > Prunus salicina. Next base: position 14,323,465 of record CM035342.1, read on the forward strand.
CTTCCACGTGGCTCTATACCATTGGCTGTGTGGGTACCACACATGTGCCATGTCATCAATTTAACAGAAAATTTGACGGAAGCAAACGGCAGGGACCATTTTGATATGTGGAGGCTAACTTTAAGAACCATTAGTGTCATAAAAAAAAACATTAAAGACGAAATGTGATAATTTCACAAACCTCAGGACCATTTGTGATTTAACAAAAATCCCAAAAATAAAGGGTGTGTGGATTTGAACTCAGCACAAGCTATACGGGATTTTATTACCACACTGTAGGGACGCAATTAACTTGAATAGGTTGAAATGTCATAAACTTGAATAGGTTGAAAATGAATCCACAGGCCCACCTTGAGAATCCATTTATTGAACTTTTCAATGATTAAACAGACACAAACATTGTAGGATATTGCGAGAACAAATATACAACTTGAAGTCCAGCTTACTTGGAGTTACAGATGAAGAGGATCCATAAATCAGCAACAAACAGTGCTTTAAGAAGACCAAAACAGAGAACAATCTCTCAAACAACTCTTCTAATGTGGCCGGGGTCATTCATTTCTTGAAAGCTAGTAGCATAGAAAAGAAAATGACACATGAGCTCTTACACGCACCTGTTTCCATTGGTAGGGATATAGAAGTGACACACACGTAAGAAACTTTGACATGAGTACAGGTATGATTAATTAGCTGATCGGGACCCTGGCTTTTGTGCAAGAGGGAAGAAAAATAGAAAGAAGACGAAGACAGAAGAGTTTATCTCAATTTCTTTGGAGTTTTTTTTTCTTTTAAATTAAATTTTAGTGGTGCTCCCAGTCTCCCACATTAAAAGGATGCAACATGTTGTAACATCTGGCCGATATTTGAAGCAAACAGATCCCCTTTTGCACAAACAGCAGTGAGAAGCAGTCATTCTTGTGCATAAGTCCGAAATTTGATGAACTAGTTGAGTGATGGATGATGTGATGTAACAGCACACAGGATACGTACTTGTATTGAGTTTGTAAGACAACACAACATATTATTTGGTGTTACCTTCACGGGTCAAGATTCTACTTGGATTTTCGACCAAAAAAAAAGATTCTACTTGGATTTTTTTTTGACCAAAAAAGGAATCTACTTGGATTTTTATGTATAGAAAATCAGACATAAAAAAAGAGATTTTCTATTTAAATCCCGCACTTCTCTTTGTTCATCATAATACTTAAATCATTAAGCTGTAAGTTTTATTATTGTGTAAAAAGACAAAAAAGGTCATCCAACTTAATAATTAACCCTAGTACATCTATACACACACCCCACCACTCTTCATATTAAGTTTTAGAAACCTCCTTCCAACTTCCTGTTTACAAAATCTCTCTCTCTCTCTCTCAAGTTCTCAACTCAACAATACCCAAGTGTTAGAATTCCAGTTATAGTTCTTAGAGAGAGGTAAAGTTGTTCTCTTTCTCTAGAAAGTATTAAATTTCGGATTTGAGATTTCATTTGTTTGTTTGTTTGTTTTTTTTTTTTTTTTTTGCTAGGAACAAAGAAAATTGTGGGGTTTAAATAGAAAATCTCTTTTAGTTCTTATTTTTTCAATGTGAGGTGTATTTAAGTGTCGTTTAGGAAGATAGTGAGGTTTTCTTCGAAATTGTGAAAATTTAAATTAAAAGTTGGGGTGAACTTAGAACATGGGATGAACTAAGAGAAGTGTGGGGTTTAAATAGAAAATCTCTAAAAAAAGGACTTGCAAGTCCATTAACTATCTTTCCACGTCAACAAAGGACTTGTAGGTTTTTGGATATATACAATGAAGTGTCCACACACTCGAAGGGTGGGACTAATCTCCGCTCGGAATTCGACTTGCCTCTAACCACAAAGTGTTCCCAATTGATTTCGAACCCTTATCAGTTAGGTACTAGGCAGTCCGCCAGCTGGAGGTGGCAGTCCGCTAGCTGAAGGTGGCAATTTGCCAACCGCACCACACATTGTGGTTAAAGAACTTGTGGCTTAAGTGATTAAGAGTATTGCTTGTATATGGAAAAAAAAACAAAAACAAAAACTATATTTCCATGTTAACAAATTTACCATAGCCAATATTTATAGTTCCTATTTTTCAAAATCTTGAGCCCATTTGGTTACCATTTCAATTTTAATTTTTAGTTTTCAATTCTTATGTGTGAAATGGCCTCATGGATCTGTGGTGCCTTATTTTGAAAGACTAGACGATTCCTTTGTTCTCAAATTTTCCAGCAAACAGTAAAACAATTAATTATATAAGAAGGTGAAAGATTATGCCAGTGATTAGCATATTGACAATTTAAAAACAAATGAGAAATTGTTCCGGATGCACATAGGGCATAAATTTGAAGTATTAGTGAAATGGGCAATTTTATTGTTAGTAAACAGTAATTTTTATTTTTATTTTAACAAAAGTGACTCCAATGTCACAATCTTGCTTATATTGCTTATATTGGCAAGGCTTGGCACATTATCTATAAATGGCATAAGAGCAAAGTTGGCTTTCAACACACAGGTCTTGCTTGTATTGGTAAAGAGAGATGGGTACAGTACGAGAAGCAACCAAAAAACTACACGCAGTTTGTGTCCCTTTCCCAGCCCAAGGCCATATTAGCCCCGTGATGCAATTAGCCAAGCTTCTTCACTCAAGGGGCTTCCACATAACCTTTGTCAACACAGAGTTCAACCACAGGCGCCTAATCCGGTCCAAAGGCCCGGACTCTGTCAAGGGCTTGCCCGACTTCCAGTTCGAGACCATACCGGATGGGCTGCCTCCTTCGGATAAGGATGCAACCCAAGATGTTCCAGCCATATGCGACTCCACCAGGAAAACCTGTCTAGGTCCATTCAAAGAGCTGGTCACTAAGATCAACTCCTCATCTCAAGTGCCACAAGTTACTTGTATAGTTGCAGATGGTCTCACGGGATTTGGGAGGCAAGCTGCTCAGGAGTTGGGCATTCCGGAGGTCCAGTTTTGGACCTCCTCTGCTTGTAGCTTCTTGGGTTACTTGCAATACAGTGAGCTCGTCAAGCGAGGCATTGTTCCATTCAAAGGTATACTTCCTTTAATTATTATGGACGCATTTTATTGTTAACCTTTAATATTTTAGGCTTATGAACATTGTTATGTGTGAGGTTGAATCATTCAATCCCACGATAATATTCCTTGGAGTGATAAATTTTTTATGAGGCTTGAGGTAGACCAAATGATACACTTGCGTAGTTTTTCAACCATTGCTTTTTCTTGGTTAAGCTGTGGTGTTATCCTTCTATCCCTTTGACTCTTTTGTATCCTTTCGTTCCTTGTAGATATTTGAAAACTAGATATCTCTTCGTTAAAAAATGGAAAAAAGTTCCATTAGATTAATAACATTACGTTTTTTTTCTTATATTTTAATTTTGAGGAGGTATCAAGCAAAACGGAGAAAAATATTACTAAACTAAGAACTAGTTTTAGGATTCCTAATTTCTGTTTTAATACACATTTGCTTTTTATTAAAAAAAGACTAATCTTTAACTTCTTTCAAGATTTTATACATATTCTACAACATAAATTGTTGACGTGAGTCTCCTAATTAATCAAGGAGATTTACTTCCTTGATTAATTAAGGGATTTACTTTCCTATTTTTTATATAAGTGATAAATCATTGTACAATTAGGAGATACTTTCCTAATTCTTTACTATATCTAATTCCTTGTAAAACCCTCATATGTAAACTCCTATATATACCTCCTTATGGAGAAGAATAAAAGACAACCTAATACATTCAAACCATATTCATATTTTAGCATGGTATTAGAGCCAGGTTCCTTGTGACCTGTGCTTGCGTTCTTATTAAAGTGCTCTCCTCCCCTCCTCTTCAAGGGGGGGAGGGGGAGTGAAAAAGATCAATTTCTCATATTTACAGCTTCACATTCAGATCTCCATACACATATCCCTCATACCTTTCAATTCCTAAACACATATTTTTTATCCTTCCGCTCAACACTGTTTCTTGCCGGGCTCGACCCTTAGTTTGATCAAGTCTGGGGGAAATCTTGCGCAAAGAACCTAAATTAGACCTTGACCAAACCTTTGCATATGTCCGTTGCGAAGCTCAACAACGACTGACCATGACCAGCACTCCAGACACTACTGTCCTAGCCACCCAACGTCCACAGGGTCCTCCGACTTCTACCACTGGTGCTTCTCAGACTCAAGTCACAACAAAAAAAAACAACAACAAAAAAAAAAAAAAAAAAAAAAGTGAAAGGGCCTAAACCCTTATCTCAAATTTCTCATATTCAAAGGGCCTAAACCCTTATCTCAAATTTCTTCAAATACCCTTATCTCAAATTTCTCATATTCAAAGGGCCTAAACCCTTATCTCAAATTTCTTCAAATTTCTCATATTCAAATCCTAAATCCTAAATCAAATTCCTCATGTGAAAGGGCCTAAACCCTTATCTCAAATTTCCTCAAATTTCTCATATTTGTTTTCCCCATATCCAAATCCCTAAACACATACCATCGAATTCATACATCAAATTTCTCACATCACCTTCCTCATCTTCTCATATCACATCTTACTTCCGCTGCGATGTCAAGAACCCATACGATTTTCCATCTTATTGCAGATTCACAGAAGCATGCGGTCAACTTAGACTCCTTCTTCTATCACCACCACCAAAGGTTCTACTCTTCATACGTCATCCAAGATCAGATATTGCATATGCTGTGAGTGTGGAAGAGTATTTTCATGACTCACTTACCAAGTTGGGCATTTGTGACATATATGCACCAACTTGAGGAGGAGTGTTGACGTGAGTCTCCTAATTAATCAAGGAGATTTACTTCCTTGATTAATTAAGGGATTTACTTTCCTATTTTTTATATAAGTGATAAATCATTGTACAATTAGGAGATACTTTCCTAATTCTTTACTATATCTAATTCCTTGTAAAACCCTCATATGTAAACTCCTATATATACCTCCTTATGGAGAAGAATAAAAGACAACCTAATACATTCAAACCATATTCATATTTTAGCATAAATATTTTTAATCAATATAAATTAATTCTTTATAAGAAAAACATGTTGAAAGTCATTCACTCTTAATTTTGTATGCATGATAACATAGACATAATTTCTTTGTTTAATATAAAAATACATATTTTTGTTTTTTTATATACAAAGCAATATTGATGAAGGGGAAATCAAATATAGGAGCTAGAATGCAAAGTAACTACTCTTAACCACTTGCAAAATACATAATTACTTTGTTCGGAAAGTTAGGTCCAATTCTCCTAACTAGAAAATGAGACCGTATTATGTAGAATATTAGCCTATGAGTTTCGTGTAATATTTGAGATCAAATATACTCCTGTAATGTGACCATAAAGTAAGATCATACATATTGTTCACCTTCCATGCATATTTCAGATGAGACTTTCCTGCATGATGGTACACTGGATACACCAATTGATTGGATCCCAGGCATGAAAAATGCTCGACTCAGGGACATGCCCAGCTTCATCAGAGTCACAGATGTCAATGACATAATGTTCGATTTCGTGGGATCTGAAGCACGAAACTGTTTGAAGTCTTCTGCAATCATCTTCAACACATATGATGAATTTGAACATGAAGTGTTAAAGGTAATATCGACCATATTCCCTAACATCTACACCATTGGCCCTCTTAAGTTGCTTGAGAGGCATTTGCCTGAAACCGAAACCAAATTGGTCGAGTCTCTTAGCTCAAACTTATGGAAAGAAGACACAGAATGTTTGAAATGGCTTGATCAGCAGAAACCTGGTTCAGTTGTGTATGTAAATTATGGGAGCATAACTACAATGACAGATCAGCATCTGAAAGAATTCGCATGGGGGCTTGCAAATAGCAAGCACCCATTTTTGTGGATTGTTAGGCCTGATGTGGTAGAGGGAGACTCAGCTATTTTACCTAATGAATTTTTTGAGGAGATTAAGGATATGGGTTATATAGCAAGGTGGTGTCCACAGGACCAAGTGCTAGCTCATCCATCTGTTGGGGCTTTTTTAACACACACTGGCTGGAACTCTACTCTTGAAAGTGTATCTGAAGGCATGCCAGTAATTTGCTGGCCTTTCTTTGCTGATCAACACACGAATTGTCGATACGCATGCACTGACTGGGAGATTGGAATGGAAGTGAGCCCCGATGTGAAGCGCGACGAAATCGAAGTGCTTGTTAAGGAGATTCTAGAAGGAGAAAAGGGGATGAAGATGAGGCAAAAGGCAAAAGAATGGAAGAAAAAAGCTGTAGAAGCTACTGATATTGGAGGATCATCGTACAATAATTTTGATAGATTGATTAAGTCTCTCCATTAAGGTGGATGACTGCTACAATGAGGAACAAATATGGTTCCTTATCAAGAACTCCCAAATATATATATATATATATATATATATGTTCAAGTGCTGTAATAATGTTTATGCTTTACTTGGACGTTAGTTGTTTCTCTAGTTGTTTGTAGCCCAACTCTGTTACAGTTTCCAAGCAGACTGGGCTTATGAATAAAATTTATATTCCCGTTCAGCCTTCTAGTTTGCTGCAAATGCATACATATATTGATATTCGAATTACGTGTTGACAATGTATTGGGCCGACCTCTGTTTTAGATTTCGAAGCATTTCAAAAGCTAAGGGTAAACCCAAAATCGGACTCCAAACCCCAAAATCAGTTTTTAATATTTAGAAACCTTATAAAAAAAAAAGGGTAACTGCCGAAAACCCCCATGAACTATAACACTTGTCGAAATGTTCACCCTGAATTATATAGCAGAAAGTAGAATAGAAACTCCCAAAAAGGAATCCAAAATTCCCGCATATATTTGACTGGCTCTGCCAGATTAACCCACACGTATTATTGTCGTGTTGATTGTTGCGGATTTGTTTGCAAGCACAACAAATAAACAATGCAATTGTTCTTTTGTTCTTTTTTCTTCTCCACGTGTTTGTTCCTCTTAGTGCGCACACCGAAGACTAAAACACAGTGGCGATCCTACAGCAAGGGCTGGGTAGGCAGCTGCCTACCCAAATTTTTTCACCAAAAAAAAAACCTATATGTAAGCAAAGCTATTCCTACCCATCAATGTAATGGTGTGAACCAATGTTTTGAAAGGCGAGGCGTAGAGGTAAAGCGTTTTTATTCGCGCTATTCGAGGCATAAGCCTTGAAGCGTTGAGGTGTAAGCCTTTCGAACATTAATTTATTTTAATAAAAAATTAATAAATAATACAATACACAATTAAATTGTACTACTAATTATTATTGAACCCTAATAATGTATTAAGTATAATGAAATATAAGTACTAATGGTCTCATTCATGCATAATAATCAATCCCTAAATCTAAAATATTTATTCAACATCAAAACAAAAACACAATTCAGTTCATATATTAGGGTTATACTATAAATAAATGAATATATATATATCCATGTTAATATATTAATTTAGGAAAAAAGAAAAAGAAAAAAAGGGTAAGTAGTTGTGTTTCAGTGAAAAAGGGTAAGTTTCAGTGGATCGGTTAAGCATATTTTTTGTTAAAAACAAAAAATCATGATTTAAAAATAATAAAAAAAAAGGCATGCTGAACGTCAGTGCTAAACGTGCGTTTCATTAATTTTATGAAACGAAGTCGTTTCGTTCCCAATGAACCCTACAAAAAAACACGCGAGGTCATCTTCTTCCTCTCGCGGCCGCTTGCAGAACAGCCGCCCTTCGTCCGCCTCGCCACGCCTCTCCACGCCTTGCGGCGCTAAACGTGCAACCTGCTAAATAGATGAACGCTTCAGGCGATTTCCTTCCGCCTCGCTTCGACGCGCGCTCCGACACGCGCTTAGGCATGCCTTTGAAAACACTGGTGTGAACCCATGCCTACTCAAACTTAAAAGCAACCCACGTGTGTTATATGGCTCAATCAAACTTAAAAAAAGAAAAGGGGGGGAAGCAATATAAGTAAGCAGCCAATTCTCTTGCGGCTGTGCAATAGTCGACAGTCCCAAATCATTATCCTTTGCAGTTTCTTCTTGAGTCTAGACTTCTCTCTTGGTAGCATCTTCTCATATCTAAGGCCAACAAATATTCTTCTATTGGCTTTTTCTTAAAATAAATGTATGCATCTTAAGTTTTTTAATAGTTTAATTTAGTTTTAGATTTAAATAGTTTAGTTTTGTGTTGCATTGCATTAATTTGTTTTTAAATTTTTTTATTAAGTTTTTATTTATGTATAAAGGTGCATATCTGAGGGTAAATCTTATTACGTTCTCTCCGACTAAGTGTACCTTTTTATTTTTATGAATGAAATTCACCTGTACTGTTGAATTTTTAAGGTAAGTTTCGCCTACCTGACTTTTGAATCCTGGATCCGCCACTGCTAAAGCAAGTAAGCATTGTGTTGTGTTGTGTCCGTCAATGCATGATATTGTTCTTTATTTTTTTGGGTACACGATATTGTTCTCTGTGTTAAGCAAACAAATTTGAAAATAAGGGCCTCGTTGTATTCGTTTGTTGTTTATGATTCTCAAAATCGCAGGAACGGTCATACTTTATGTAGCTATAATATTTATATTTTATGATTCTCAAAATCGCAAGAAGGGCCGTATTCTATGTACCTTCAATTTTTATATTCTTAGTAAGAAAACGTGCCCTTCAATGACAACGATGTAAAATTAAATAGAGATATTTAGTGATATACCCATTCTTAGCACTAATATTATAAATAAACCCTACATCATTGAATTTCTATAAACAAACCCAAAAAATGACAGTTGGCCTTATTGAATTTAATATTGATTATTAAATTACTTTGATGTCCTATTGAGTGTTTTGGGTATTTTTATAAGATTTTGGGGTTGGGCTTGTTTTAAGAAATTGATGGCAGTTTTGTAATTTATAAAAAGTTAAAAGTCTCTTTCTTATGTTGTAAATGGGCTTTGGGTATGTTTCTAAAGTCCATTTCATATAAGGTATTTTTATAATTTGGGCCCCTGGGTATAATAGTGAATCTCCCAATTAATTACTCCTCTAATGTTAGCGGGTCATTCATATGTTGAAAGCTAGCGGCATAGAAAAGAAAATAACAAACGAGCTCTTACACGCACTGGTGTCCATTGGTAGGCAGGGGCGGCCCTGCAGCAAGGGCAAGGTAATCATACATATTTCTACCTATCCCATGTCAGCCCATGTGATGATCTGAAGTATTAGTGAAATGGGCAATTTTATTGTTACTGACACATCACTTGTACATTAGTAAACTGTAATTTTTGTTTTCTTTTGACAAAAGTGACTCCAATGTCAGTATCAAGTGCCGAAGAAGCAAGGCTTGGCACATTTTCTATAAATGACACGAGCAAAGTTGGCTTCCACCACACAGGTCTTGCTTATATTGGTAAAGAGAGATGGGTTCAATAGGAGAAGCACCCAAAAAACTACATGCAGTTTGTGTCCCTTTCCCAGCTCAAGGCCATGTTAACCCCATGATGCAATTAGCTAAGCTTCTTCACTCAAGAGGCTTCCACATAACCTTTGTTAACACAGAGTTCAACCACAGGCGCCTAATCTGGTCCAAAGGCCCAGACTCCGTCAAGGGCTTGCCCGACTTCCAATTCGAGACCATACCGGACGGGCTGCCTCCTTCAGATAAGGATGCAACCCAAGATGTTCCAGCCTTATGCGACTCCACCAGGAAAACCTGCCTAGGTCCATTCAAAGAGCTGGTCACTAAGATCAACTCCTCATCTCAAGTGCCACAAGTTACTTGTATAGTTGCAGATGGTGTCACGGGATTTGGGAGGCAAGCTGCTCAGGAGTTAGGCATTCCGGAGGTCCAGTTTTGGACTGCCTCTGCTTGTGGCTTCGTGGGTTACTTGCAATACAGCGAACTCGTCAAGCGAGGCGTTGTTCCATTCAAAGGTAAATATACTTCCTTAACTTAATTATTGCGGACCCATTTTTATTGTTAACCTTTAATCCGTTGCATATTTATTTTAGGCTTATGAACATTTTTAATTATTGTGTGTATATAAATTATCAAGACACTTGACTTGACGTTGAATCATTCATGGCATGTTTACTAATCCGGAATTGGATTGAGGGGAATTGAATTGAGGAGGAATTGGATTGAGGAGGAATTAGATTGAGGAGAATTGTGTGAGGATATAATGGGTAAAAAAGATGAATTCCTAATGGGTGAATTCTCCAGGAATTAGAATACCACCTCCCATTCCGAAATTGAATTCCTCCAAAATCAGGAATTGAATTCTTAATTTTATGTGGGCCCCATTTACTTTTTCAATTCCTTGATGCAAGTAAACACAGGAATCCTCAAAAGTGGAATTCAATTCCGGATGAGAATTCCAATTCCGGATTAGTAAACATGTCATCAATTCCAATCACATTTGCTTTTTGCTTTTTCGAAAGGCTAATCTTTTAACTTCTTTCAAAGCGATATTGATAGAGGGGGAATCAAACATAGGAGTAATAATAATAATAATAATAATAAACATGAGAAACCAAACAGGGTACATCTCTCTGTTTTTTTAACGGGACAAACAAGACAGAAAAGGAAAAAACAAGAAAAATCAGCAAAAAGCCAAAACATCATCGTTGTAACCGATGCACAAAAGAGAATCTGAGCATAATGAATAATAAACAACAGAAACCAGACAAAACTACTCCAATTATTGTGGGGTGCATTTTGAACTTGGATGAATTGTAAATGCTCACTCTCGCTAACAAGTGCCGAAAACAATGTTGTTAGATGGACCTAGCCACAATCTTTTCTGTTATTGTATATTTTCACCGAAGAATCAATATATTACTATAGGTAAATTACTCAAATGGTTCTCAAATTTGTACCCGATTTACATTTTAATCCCTAAACTAAATTAATCGTTCAAATGGTCCACCAACTTTCTATTAATGGGCGTTTTGGTCCTATCGTCACATTTTCTCTTAAATTTAGTCATGTGAGCAGCACATGCTAAATTTGTGGGGGTAAATAAGACTTTTGACCTATGTATCACCCATTTATCACCACTGTATCACCTATGTATCATCACTTTATCACCTATTTTGGGAACATAGGACGATTATGGACGGTTTTACCCTTACATTTGACGGCAACATTAACATAATGTAACAGTAGGATCAATAGAGCGATTAATATAGAGTTGATGGACCATTTGAACGAATAATTTAATTGAGGGACCAAAATATAAATCGAGTATAAATTTGAGGATCATTTGAGTAATTTACCCTATTACTAATGATCATTTGGTTTAGTGATACGTTTCCTCGCAGAATAATAAATAAATATATGTTGCACATTAATGCCAAAAAAAGATATAATTATGATCTTTGTATGTATGGAATCTCAGTCCTTGAACATTTTTGAGTTGGAATATACATTTTTCGTCTGAACATTTGAACACTTTGAAGTGGAATATTAACCTATGAGTTTAGTGTAATATTTGAGATCAAATATACTCTTGTAATGTGACCATATATAAAGTATGATCACACATATTGTTCACCTAACATGCATATTTCAGATGAGACTTTCCTGCATGACGGTACACTGGATACACCAATTGATTAGGTCCCAGGCATGAAAAATGCTCGGCTCAGGGACATTCCTAGCATCATCAGAGTCACAGATGTCAACGACATAATGTTCGATTTCTTGGGATCCGAAGCACGAAACTGTTTGAAGTCTTCTGCAATCATCTTCAACACATATGATGAATTTGAACATGAAGTGTTAGAGGTAATATCGACCATGTTCCCTAACATCTACACCATTGGCCCCCTTAAGTTGCTTGAGTGGCAATTGCCTGAAATCGAAACCAAATTGGTCGAGTCTCTTAGCTCAAACTATGGAAAGCAGACACATAATGTTTTACATGGCTTGATCAAAAGAAACCTAGTTCAGTTGTGTATGTAAATTATGGGAGCATAACTACAATGACAGATCAGCATCTGAAAAGAATTCGCATGGGGGCTTGCAAATAGCAAGCACCCATTTTTGTGGATTGTTAGGCCTAACGTGGTAGAGGGAGACTCAGCTATTTTACCTAATGAATTTTTTGAGGAGATTAAGGATAGGTGTTATATAGCAAGCTGGTGTCTACAGGACCAAGTGCTAGATCATCCATCTGCTGGGGCTTTTTTAACACACTGTGGCTGGAACTCTACTATTGAAAGTGTATCCGGAGGTGTGCCTGTAATTTGCTGGCCTTTCTTTGCTGAGCAACAAACAAATTGTCGATACACATGCACAGACTGGGAGATTGGAATGGAGGTGAGCCCCGATGTGAAGCGTGACGAAATCGAAGCACTTGTTAAGGAAATGCTGGAAGGGGAAAATGGGATGAAGATGAGGCAAAAGGCAAGAGAACGGAAGAAAAAAGCTGTAGAAGCTACTGATATTGGAGGATCATCATACAATAATTTTGAAATGAAATAGTATAGCCGCTCGGCTATACCCTTTTTTAAATTTTTTAAAAGCAATCGTATAGCCGCGCGGCTATACTCGGTTTACTTCAAACACAAATCACATCTCAACGCAATCCCCTTTTTTTTTATATAAAGAAATAGGCTAGCCGCGCGGCTATACTCGGTTTTTCCTAATTTTTTTAAACCATAGTATAGGCGCCTGGCTATACTCGTTTTTTTTTTTTTTCAAAGGCATGGTATAGCCGATGGCAGTACGCCCTTAAAAAAAAAAAAAAGTATAGCCGACCGGCTATACTCGGTTTTTTATATATTTTTTTTAAAAAATAGGATAGCCGCTCTCGGCTATACTAGGTTTTTTATATTTTAAAAAAAAATAGGATAGCCTCTCGGCTATACTCGGTTTTTTCCTAATTTGTTTTCCAAAAAAATAGTATAGTCGTTCGGCTATACTCAGCTTTTTAAATTATTTTTAAAGAAATAGTATACTCTGTTTTCCCTAAATTTTTAACAAGGAATACTCTTTTTTTTATTTATAATTTTTTTGTTTTGTCGAACCGGGTTTCCCTCAGATTACTAGTACTGCCATTGTTAACACTACTTGGCACCAAAGCCGCGAACTGTGCTCCCAAATGCTCTCTCCCTCGCAAAACGACTTAAGAAGCCACCTTCATGCTTTCACGTGGCTTTATACCATTGGCTGTGTGGGTACCACACATGCCACGTCATCAATTTAATAGAAAATTTGACGGAAGCAAATGACAAGGACCATTTTCATATGTGGAGGCTGATTTTAAGGACCATTAGTGTCATTAAAAAAAATTAGGGACAAAAGGTGATAATTTCACAAACCTCAGGACCATTTGTGATTAAATAAATAAATAAAGCCCAAAAATAAAGGGTGTGTGGATTTGAACTCAGCACAAGCTATACGAGATTTTATTACCATGCTGTAGGGACGCAATTAACTTGAATAGGTTGAAATGTCATAAACTTAAATAGGTTGAAAATGAATCCATAGGCCCACCTCGAGAATCCATTTATTGAACTTTTCAATGATTAAACAGACACAAACATTGTAAGATAGTGAGAACAAATATACAACTTGAAGTCCAACTTATTTGGAGTTACAAATGAAGAGGATCCATAAATCAGCAACAACCAGTTCTTTAAGAAGACCAAAACAAATAACAATCTCTCAAACAACTCTTCTAATGTGCCCGGGGTCATTCATTTCTTGAAAGCTAGTGGCATAGAAAAGAAAATGACACATGAGCTCTTACACGCACCGGTTTCCATTGGTAGGGATATAGAAGTGACACACACGTAAGAAAATTTCACATGAGTACAGGTATGATTAATTAGCTGATCGGGACCCTGGCTTTTGTGCAAGAGGGAAGAAAAATGGTAAGAAGATGAAGACAGGAGAGTTTATCTCAATTTCTTTGGAGTTTTTCTTTTTCTTTTAAATTAAATTTTAGTGGTGCTCCCAGTCTCCCACATTAAAAGGATGCAACATGTTGTAACATCTGGCCTATATTTGAAGCAAACAGATGCCCTTTTGCACAAACAGCAGTGAGAAGCAGTCATTCTCGTGCATAAGTCCAAAATTTGATGAACTAGTTGAGTGATGGATGATGTGATGTAACAGCACACAGGATACGTACTTGCATTGAGTTTGTAAGACAACACAACATATTATTTTGTGTTACCTTCACGGGTCAAGATTCTACTTGGATTTTTTTCAGACCGAAAAATGAATCTACTTGGATTTTTTATGTATAGAAAATCAGACATAAAAAAATGACTTGTAGGTCCATTAACTATCTTTCCACGTCAGCAAAGAATTTGTAGGTTTTTGGATATATACAACGAGGGGTCCACACACTCGAACGATGGGACTAATCCTCGCTTGGAATTCGACTTGTTTTTAACCACAAAGTGTTCCCAATTGATTTCGAACCTTACTAGTTAGGTACTAGGCAGTCCGCCAGCTAGAGGTGGCAGTCCGCCAATTGAAGGTGATAATTTATCAACCGCACCACACATTATAGTTAAAGAACTTGTAGTTTAAGTAGTTAAAAGTATTGCTTGTAAATGAAAACAAAAACAAAAACTATATTTCCATGTTAACAGATTTACCATAGCCAATATTTATAGTTCCAATTTTTCAAAATCTTAGGCCCGTTTGATTACCATTTCAATTTTAATTTTTAATTTTCAATTCTTATGTGTGAAATGGTCTCATGGATCTGTGTGCCTATTTTGAAAGACTAGACGATTATTCCTTTGTTTTCAAATTTTCCAGCAAACAGTAAAGAAATTAATTATATAAGAAGGTGGAAGATTATGCCAGTGATTAGTATATTGACAATTTAAAAACAAATGAGAAATTGTCTCCGGATGCACATAGGACATAAATTTGAAGTATTAGTGAAATGGGCAATTTTATTGTTAGTAAAGAGTAATTTTTATTTTTATTTTAACAAAAGTGACTCCAATGCCACAATCAAGTGCCGAAGAGGCAAGGCATGGCACATTTTCTTTAAAGTTGGCTTTCAACACACAGGTCTTCCTTGTATATTGGTAAAGAGAGATGGTTTCAGTACGAGAAGCAACCAAAAAACTACACGCAGTTTGTGTCCCTTTCCCAGCTCAAGGCCATGTCAGCCCCGTGATGCAATTAGCCAAGCTTCTTCACTCAAGGGGCTTCCACATAACCTTTGTCAACACAGAGTTCAACCACAGGCGCCTAATCCGGTCCAAAGGCCCAGACTCTGTCAAGGGCTTGCCCGACTTCCAGTTCGAGACCATACCGGATGGGCTGCCTCCTTCGGATAAGGATGCAACCCAAGATGTTCCAGCCATATGCGACTCCACCAGGAAAACCTGTCTAGGTCCATTCAAAGAGCTGGTCACTAAGATCAACTCCTCATCTCAAGTGCCACAAGTTACTTGTATAGTTGCAGATGGTATCACGGGATTTGGGAGGCAAGCTGCTCAGGAGTTAGGCATTCCGGAGGTCCAGTTTTGGACTGCCTCTGCTTGTAGCTTCTTGGGTTACTTGCAATACAGTGAGCTCGTCAAGCGAGGCATTGTTCCATTCAAAGGTATACTTCCTTTAATTATTATGGACCCATTTTTGTTGTTAACCTTTAATATTTTAGGCTTATGAACATTTTTATGTGTGAGGTTGAATCATTCAATCCCACGATAATATTCCAAGCACATATTCCTTGGAGTGATAAATTTTTTATGAGGCTTGAGGTAGACCAAATGATACACTTGCGTAGTTTTTCAACCATTGCTTTTTCTTGGTTGAGCTGTGGTGTTATCCTTCTATCCTTTCGACTCTTTTGTATCCTTTTGTTCCTTCCAGATATTTGAAAACTAGATATCTCTTCTTTAAAAAATGGAAAAAAGTTCCATTAGATTAATAACATTACGTATTTTTTTCTTATATTTTAATTTTGAGGACGTAAAGCAAAACGGAGAAAAATATTACTAAACTAAGAACTAGTTTTAGGATTCCTAATTTCTGTTTTAATACACATTTGCTTTTTATTTTTTTATTTTTTAAAAAGACTAATCTTTAACTTCTTTCAAGATTTTATACATATTCTACAATATAAATTAATTCTTTATAAGAAAAACATGTTGAAAGTCATTCACTCTTAATTTTGTATGCATGATAATATAGACATAATTTCTTTGTTTAATATAAAAATATATATATTTGTTTTTTTATATACAAAGCGATATTAATGAAGAGGAAATCAAATGTAGGAGCTAGAATGTAAAGTAAATACTCTTAACCACTTGCAAAATACATAATTACTTTGTTTGGAAAGTTAGGTCCAGTTCTCCTAACTAGAAAATGAGACCGTATTATGTAGAATATTAGCCTATGAGTTTCGTAATATTTGAGATCAAATATACTCTTGTAATGTGACCATAAAGTAAGATCACACATATTGTTCACCTTCCATGCATATTTCAGATGAGACTTTCCTGCATGATGGTACACTGGATACACCAATTGATTGGATCCCAGGCATGAACAATGCTCGACTCAGGGGCATCCCACTACTACAAAACTGGGCAAAAAGCACAAATTCCATTTGTGCTCTTTTATGTCAAATAGCACGGATAATTGTGCCCTATGAAGAAGGCCACAGTGCAGCCACTATAAAGTAGTCGGTGTACTATGTAGCAGTTTCCATTGATTATAGAGCACGAATGATTTACTTTGTGGCAAGATTTAGAGCACGAATGCCAAGTATTTGTGCTTTTATTTTGACAAGTGACTGAATTGTTAAATAGAGTAATTTGACAAATGTGAACTAAGCACAGTTTCAAAACCGTGCTCAATGCCAATTTTTAAATTTAAAAAAAAAATACACTGAAATTTCATTTCCACTTAATATAGTGATTAAGTGGAAAAGGTAGGAGTAGTGATTAATTGTGTGTGAGAAAAAATTATTGAAGATTGGTACCAAAACAAAGCCATTCTTCAATATTCACCAAATCTCATTAAACAAAATTCATAAATTCAATACCCAGGAACGAGGAGGCTTACCTGCATACCCAACATTCAGATGGCAGAGCAAAGAGCAACTCACGTCCGAGAAAACCCCAAAATTCAACTTTCTCAAGATATCAAAATAGCCTACAAACTGAAATTCAATGTCCCTGCCATAATAAATACCCAAACCAATTTGTAAATTAAAAAACACACAACAAAAAAAAATTAAAAAATCCAACAAAGAAACTGTGCAAAAATAAGCAAAAATAAAGCAGGGATTTCCTGATTCTTTTTTTCAGCAACCAAACGGAAGTCCCAACCTAAAATCAGAACCGAACAAATATGTCAAAACTTATACAGGCAGACACAAACCCAAAAAAGCTACAATTAATTCTTACCTTGTAGATGAGAGAGCTAGGAAGCAGAGAGTGAGGAAACCCAAGCCAAAATCAATATGCAAGAGACAATTTAAAAAACAATAAACCAAATCAAACAAAGATCAGATCCAAAATTCCAAATAAAATAAAATAAAATAAAATTTCAAACCATCATTTGGACTCAATCCCAGATGCAGAGAGAGAGAGGAGGAGGAGGATCTGAGTGAGATTGAGAGAGAAGAGAGGAGGTGGATCGAGAGGAGAGAGAGAGAGAGAGCGCGCGCGCAAGAGCGAGAAGTGAGAGCGACAACGAGAAAAAAGAAAAGAAAATTCAAAACAGTGAGAGCTTTAGGCACGGTTTAAAGTCTTCCATGCCTTATTATCTAACTGTTTTAAACAATTAGTCATGAAAATTATTATTTTGTTATACTTTTAAATAAAAAAATTAATATTAAACACAAATCGTTGTAAGCGTGTCCTAAAGTTACTTAGCATATTAATAAAAAAATTATTTGGCATTTCCACAAAAACTACTTCTTAAAAAATATATACTAAAAGCATGAAAATCAGAAATTTTGTTTGAAAATTGAAATTTTGTACATTTGACCATTTTATATAGACTATATAATATGTGTGCAAAACAAAATGTTTAGGCACAAAAGATATAAATGTGGCCTATATATTCAACTTCTTAGTTTATGGGACATGATGTGATTTAAAGAGATAAAAAAATTTCATATTCGTGCTCTATGGGCAACCTAAAGGGACACTATTGCAGTATTTGTGCTCTATAGGCACCATACTTTGGAATGTGTGCAATGCAAAGGCACACAAATTTAGTATTTGTGCTTTATATAGGTAATGATATTTCTTTTACAAAAAAAGTAAATATGTATATATATATATATATAGAGAATCATTAGGTACAAAAGTTGTCTATTTGTGCTCTCTAAAGGCCATGAAAGTTGTGCCTAAATTAATTAAGCACAATAATTTTCTTCTTCTGTTCAAGTTAGACATGAAATTATTGGGTCTTTTTTGCATATGACACAAATACTGCATATATGTGACCAATGTAAAACAAAACGACATAAAAAAAAATTTGTGGCCTTTGGATTGTGGTTTTTACCCAAATTTGTAGTAGTGTCCCCAGCTTCATCAGAGTCACAGATGTCAATGACATAATGTTCAATTTCTTGGGATCTGAAGCACGAAACTGTTTGAAGTCTTCTGCAATCATCTTCAACACATATGATGAATTTGAACATGAAGTGTTGGAGGTAATATCGACCATATTCCCTAACATCTACACCATTGGCCCTCTTAAGTTGCTTGAGAGGCATTTGCCTGAAACCGAAACCAAATTGGTCGAGTCTCTTAGCTCAAACTTATGGAAAGAAGACACAGAATGTTTGAAATGGCTTGATCAGAAGAAACCTAGTTCAGTTGTGTATGTAAATTATGGGAGCATAACTACAATGACAGATCAGCATCTGAAAGAATTCGCATGGGGGCTTGCAAATAGCAAGCACCCATTTTTGTGGATTGTTAGGCCTGATGTGGTAGAGGGAGACTCAGCTATTTTACCCAAAGAATTTTTTGAGGAGACTAAGGATAGGGGTTATATAGCAAGGTGGTGTCCACAGGACCAAGTGCTAGCTCATCCATCTGTTGGGGCTTTTTTAACACACACTGGCTGGAACTCTACTCTTGAAAGTGTATCCGAAGGCATGCCAGTAATTTGCTGGCCTTTCTTTGCTGATCAACACACGAATTGTCGATACGCATGCACTGACTAGGAGATTGGAATGGAAGTGAGCCCCGATGTGAAGCGCAACGAAATCGAAGTGCTTGTTAAGGAGATTCTAGAAGGAGAAAAGGGGATGAAGATGAGGCAAAAGGCAAAAGAATGGAAGAAAAAAGCTGTAGAAGCTACTGATATTGGAGGATCATCGTACAATAATTTTGATAAATTGATTAAGTCTCTCCATTAAGGTGGATGACTGCTACAATGAGGAACAAATATGGGTTCCTTATCAAGAACTATATATATATATATATATATATATATATATGTTCAAGTGCTGTAATAATGTTTATGTTTTATTTGGACGTCAGTTGTTTCTCTAGTTGTTTGTAGCCCAACTCTGTTACAATTTCCAAGCAGACTGGGCTTATGAATAAAATTAATATCCGTTCAGCCTTCTAGTTGGTTGCAAATGCATATATATATTGATATTCGAATTACCTGTTGATTATGTATTGGGTCGATCCCTGTTTTAGATTTCGAAGCGTTTCAAAAGCTAAGGGCTCGTTTGGTATATATTCTATTTTAATACGGGTTTTTAAACTCAAAAATAGAATTTGACTCCAAAAACCAAAATCGGTTTTTAAAATTTAGAAACCTTATAAAAAAACACAAAAGCTAATGAATATGATGAGATATGATCACCAAGACGAAATGACTGGATGTATTCCAAAAAAAAAAAGACCAAAGGACTGGAAGGCCAACTTATAGTTGGTAAAAATATAATAAAAGAAGCCTTGATAACAATATTTGATCGGTTGCAGCTTTTTCCTCTTGCCAAGTAAATTTAGCAAAAGATGGTTCCAATTGGAGGAAGAACACAACCCGATGTAGTTTGTGTCCCCTCTTCACAAGGGCATGTTAGCCCTATGATGCAATTAGCCAAGCTCCAACACTCAAAGGGCCTTTGACAACTCTGAGTTCAACCACAGGCGCCTCATCAGGTCTCAAGGGCACCCATCATCCCTTATGGGCTTACCTGGCTTTAGATTTGAGGCCATACCGGATGGGCTTCCACCATCTGACAAAGATGCTACCCAAGATGTTCCTGCACAGTGATTCCATCAGAAAAAACTGTCTTGGTCCCTTCAAAGAGCTTCTGGATAAGCTTGCTGAATTGTCTGAAGTGGACCCAGTTACTTGTATAATTTCAGATGGATGGGGTTTGGGAGCAGAGCTGCGGTGGAATTAGGCATTCCAGAGGTTCAGTTTTGGACTGCCTCTGCTTGTGGCTTCATGGGTTACTTGCAGTATACTGAACTCCTAAAAAGAGGCTTGGTCCCATTCAAAGGTACTCATTTTCTTGGACCCTTTTGTTTTCTTATTTTTAGTGAAAAGGAATTCATCAACAACATCTAGAATTTCATAAACTCAAAACGGTCCAATGTAAACGGTCCAATTTCCTATTAGCATTTGTGATAAGCTGGACAAGATGAATCGAGACTTCCTTTGGGGTCACAATGAGACATCAACAAAGGTTCATCTTGTCAAATGGGGTTCTATTTGTAAACCCAAGTTCATGGGTGGTCTTGGTCTTAAACAAACCCATTTGATGAACCAAGCGTTGCTCGCTAAATCTGGATGGAAGCTCTTACAGAGAGACCAAGGCCTCTGGAGTCATATTCTAAATCGAAAATACCTCAAGAACCAAAGTATTTTGAATTTTAATAAGTCTGCTCATATTAATTATTCTAATACTTGGAGAGGAATTTTATTTGGAGCTCAGATACTTACTAAAGGTTTAAAGTGGAGGGTTGGCAGTGGTAATGACATCTTGTTTTGGAAGGATAACTGGGCAGGTTGTGGCTTGCTTGAGGAATTCTCCACTATACCCCTCTCTGAAGACATGTTGTTATGGACAGTGAGAGATTTTATGTATGACCATGGATGGAACCTTGATGCCCTCCAGCAGGTCTTACCTATGGAAATTGTGCAAAGAATTTGTGCCATCCATATTGGAGTTGAGACTCAAAGGAATGATAAATGCATATGGGGCTTATCAAAAAATGGCTCCTTTTCTGTTAAATCTGCTTATCTTTCCTTTTTTGATGATGCAGATATTGTGCCTTGGCCTTGGGACTTTATTTGGAAGCTGTGCCTGCCCCCAAAGATAAAAACCTTTATTTGGCTAATTGGGCATGGAAAAATTCTTACTAATGTTCAAAGGGAGAAGAGATTGATGACAACTAATCCTAACTGCCACAAATGCTTTTCTCTTCCTGAGACTATGGATCATGTTTTTAGAGGTTGTAGCTCTGCTCTTAAGGTATGGAATTCCATAAAGGTTCCCTTTGATGTTCTTCATTCTTTCTCCTTAGACTTTACTGATTGGCTAAGAATCAAC
Source organism: Prunus salicina (assembly GCA_020226455.1). Taxonomy (NCBI): domain Eukaryota; kingdom Viridiplantae; phylum Streptophyta; class Magnoliopsida; order Rosales; family Rosaceae; genus Prunus; species Prunus salicina. The sequence goes on from CM035342.1 coordinate 14,345,004, forward strand.
TTGAAGAGCAAGATCATGTTTTCTGGCAACCTTCCTTGGACACTTGTTTTTACGGCCTCTATTTGGCATGGTTGGAAATGGAGATGTAACTCTATCTTTAACCCTGGCTATGAGCCCCCCCACAACCCCCAACACACTATTCTGCAATTTTCTAGTGAATGGCATGATGCTAATATTGTGGTCAATGCTAAGCCTACTAGAGAGGTCATCCAAGTCCATTGGAGTCTTCCTTCCCTTGGCAACTTCAAATTGAATGTGGATGGCAGCTGTAAAACTGATTCTTGGAAGATTTGTGCTGGTGGTTTGCTAAGGGACTCTAATGGAGCATGGATCTGTGGTTTCTCTGCCAATATTGGGATTGGAAATATTTATGAGGCTGAGCTATGGAGCCTCCTTAGAGGTTTGCATATGGCTTGGGACAAGGGCATTAGGTCCCTTGATATGAATGTGATTCCTTGTCTGTGGTCTCTTTGATTGCTAAGGATTGTAACCATTCACATCCTCTTTTTTGTCTGATTGAAGACTGCAAGTTGCTACTTAAACGTAATTGGAGATGCAATGTCTCTCATGTCTACAGGGAGCAAAACAGAGCAGCTGACCACCTTGCTAACTTGGGGTATGAGCTACCCTTGGGACTTCATATCTACGAATCTGCGCCTACCTCCCTCTCAAGCCTTCTTTTGGATGATGAACTAGGAAGAGCCCAAAGTAGGGATGTGCCTTGTTAAGTTTTTATTTTTCTTTTCTGGCTTCGGCCTACCCTGTAACCAAAAAAAAAAAAAACAAAACAAAAGTGTAATCATGTTTAGGGGTTCAACCTAAGCACTAGAAAAATAAGAAATAACATTGACACTAAGAAAATACAAGAAATAAATAAAATGAAAGAAACTGAAAACAATGAGGAGAAAGAGAATTGCATCTTCAACCTCTTGGATCCTTGCCTCAAGACTCCCAAGGTTCTCTCCAATTATCATGTCATTTTCCCCTTTCTTTGTTTGCTCTTGCTCTTCTCCTTCTCTAAAAATCAGAAATTGCAAAGTCAATGGCGGAACTATAAATTTTTCAATGGGTGGGCTAGCTAAAGTTATTAGCTTAAAATTTAATGATAATGTAGTTTTTGTACTTATATTTTCTATAGTTTTTCTAGAAATAAAAGTATACATTAAATGATATAAATCATGCTAATTGTAAACACAAGAAAAAAAAAAGAAAAAAGAAATTAGAGCCATATTATTCATTAAAGGGTGAATTTCATTTAGAAAAATGCTTCTTTTTGGAGACAAATTAATAGAAATTTTTTAAAATTGATGTTGGGACAAACTTTTACACCAAATACAAATGTGGAAGACCCCTACTATGCCTATTGGTGTTGAAATTGTATATTTATTTATTTATTTATTGTTAAAATATTAGGCTATATGTGTATTTAATTTTTTTTTTCCCCCAAACCTTCCTAGGCTACAGCCAAGGGCAGCCCTTGCCTTGGTTCCGCCCATGTGCAAAGTGTAGATAATAATTCTTCTTGCTTGGCTGCTACCCCTTAGCTACCTTCTTCTCTTTCTCTCTTTCTATTCATACTCCATAAGATACTTTACCTTTTACCCAAAGTCTTTGGCATATGCTCCACTTTTCTTCACTTCCATCATTTCATTTTGGTTTTAATACATAGAAAGAGATTCTAATTTATTACCAATCTAAAATCAAATCTCTACAACGTAATTAATTGTTACCAAGAGGTGTGATAACAATTAGAAGGGGAGATGATACCAAAAGAGGGGTAAAAGTGACCCAAAATAGGTTTTCAGAATTAGTATCAATGTTGGATCAGTTGGGGAGGTAATATTTATGGAGCTAACTTTTGGATATGTTGTAATCAAAACCCATTGGAACAAGTTTCATGAAGAGCTTCACCACATCCGAGCACCGGAACATTTTGACCAAGGCCAAGAAGTTGACCTACGAAAATGAGCAAAAACATATTTTATATTCAATAATGCACTTTTAGCTCCCATTTATTCCAACCAAGGTAAAATCTATAAAAACACAAAAAGGAAGAAAAAAAAACTATAAAATTTTAAGAACTAACTCAAAACATTGGGTGAATGACATGATAAATCATGTATAAAAATGAACCCAACAACTGCCAAACCAATTACAATTTAAGACGATTTGGTTCAGTTTGGTTCGGCCGGTTTGGGCCTAAGCCCAATTCTCTTTCCTTTTGCATTTTTTCAATATTGTTAGCCCAATTACAACCAACAAATTTACAACTTGCTCCATACTTAAATTTTTTCTATAGTATGAAACCATCCTAAAGCTCAACATGCCATAAAATTTCAAATCTCAAAAACTAATATAGCTCAATTCAAATATCCATATATAGTTGTTACCTGATTAGAGTATTAAACATGTAAAATATAAAATAAAAATATATACACATAAATTAATGGTCCAATTTGATTTAGAGCGGTTTATAAAATTTCAAAATCAAACCAAACTAAATTATATATGATCCGATTCGATTTTTAAACCGTTTGACATTTTTTTAATCAAAATCAAACCAAACCGATAACTACGATTTAAATCAATCGGTTTCATCGGTTCAGCCTAACAAAAATTACAACTAGACTAGCTGAAACAAAAATGGCCTAACATATTTAATAAACCCATTACCCAAATATCGCATAAAGTAGAATAGAAACTCCCAAAAAGGAAATCCAAAATTCCCACACGTATTTGACTAACCCTCTCTGCCAGATTAACCCGCATGTATTATTTTTGTGTTGATTGTTCCGGATTTGTTTGCAAGCACAACAAATAAACAATGCAATTGTTCTTTTGTTCTTTTTTCTTCCCCACGTGTTTGTTCCTCTTAGTGCGCACCGAAGACTAAAACAAGTAAGCATTGTGTTGTGTTGTGTTCGTCAATGCATGATAATGTTCTTTATTTTTTGGGTACACGTACGATATTGTTCTCTGTGTTAAGTAAACAAATTTGAAAATGGGGCTGCTCTGATAGGTTGATGTGGCACTTTCACAAGCAAGGAGTCTACACAGTTCGGTCTGGGTATAATCTTGCCTTGTACTTGAAACGAAATGGGGAATTAGGGGTTAAAGGGGCTGGGGAAGGTAGCAGACAGCACCACCAGGCTTCCGCGTGGAAAAGTATCTGGAGTTTACGTACCCCTCCAAAGATTCGTACGTTTATTTGGAAGGCCTGCCGGAATGCTCTGGCTGTGCGGCACAATTTGAAACAGCGACGTGTACCAGTGGACAATGGATGTGTGTTCTGTGATCATGCAGATGAAACTCAAGTACACTTGTTTTTCTCTTGCGACTTCGCCCGAGCAATGTGGTATGCTAGTCCCCTACAACTTGATGTTCGGACACTAGGAGATGGAGATTTTATGGCCTGCTGGATTGCCTTGCTGGCCCTCTATGAAAAACGAGGAAGGCTGGAGGAGGTTCTGCAAATGGTGGCTTTTGTTTTATGGAGAATTTGGAAGTGTCGAAATGCCTTAGTTTTTAATGGGGTGTTGGTTCAACCCTGTAATGCGGTGATTTTGCTGCTGAAGCAGGCTGATGAATTCAATGAGATGCATGGGGCAAAGTTTACAAAACGGCAGCAGCTTGATGATCTCCCCGATGCTATTGGAGTGCAAGTTTCAGCTTGGGTTAGCCCCCCTCCTGGTTTCGTGAAGCTTAATTGCGACGGGGCGTGGGTGGCTCAAACAGGAGGAGGAGGGGTGGGGTGGGTGCTTCGAGACGGCATTGGATGCTTCATCAGCGCAGGAGGCTGTGGTGATATGTTTTGTGTTTCTGCTTTAATGGCAGAGGCAGAGGCCATGCGAGAGGGCTTAACCCGATGCCTTGAGTTTGGTTTTAAAAAGGTGGTGGTAGAATCTGACTCCCTTAATTTAATTAATATGTTGCAAAAGAAGAACGTGGTGGACCTGGAAATTGAAGGAATTTTATATGATATTCAGTGTTTGTCTAAACATGCTACTGAGGTGGCATTCCTGTATGCTCCAAGGAAATGTAACCAAGCTGCCCATAAAGTGGCAGCTCACGCTTCTCGCAATGGTGGCAGGCACAGCTGGGACATTGTATGTCCTGAATGGCTATTTAATTGCCTTGCTCACGATGTAAACTGTTCTATCCGTATTTAATCTATCTTTCTACTTTGGAAAAAAAAAAAAAAAAAAAACAAATTTGAAAATAAGAGCCTCGTTTTATTCGTTTGTTGTTTATGATTCTCGAAATCGCAGGAACGGCCGTACTTTATGTAGCTATAATATTTATATTTTATGATTCCCAAAATCGCAGGAACGGCCATATTCTATGTACCTACAATATTTATATTCTTAGTAAGAACACGTGCCCTTCGATTACTCCTCTAATGCTGGCGGGGTCATTCATCTGTTCAAAGCTAGCGGCATAGAAAAGAAAATAACAAACGAGCTCTTACACGCATCACTTGTACATTAGTCAACTGTAATTTTTGTTTTCTTTTGACAAAAGTGACTCCAATGTCAGTATCAAGTGCCGAAGAGGCAAGGCTTGGCACATTTTCTATAAATGACACGAGCAAAGTTGGCTTCCACCACACAGGTCTTGCTTATATTGGTAAAGAGAGATGGGTTCAATAGGAGAAGCACCCAAAAAACTACATGCAGTTTGTGTCCCTTTCCCAGCTCAAGGCCATGTTAACCCCATGATGCAATTAGCTAAGCTTCTTCACTCAAGAGGCTTCCACATAACCTTTGTTAACACAGAGTTCAACCACAGGCGCCTTATCAGGTCCAAAGGCCCGGACTCCGTCAAGGGCTTGCCCGACTTCCAGTTCGAGACCATACCGGACGGGCTGCCTCCTTCGGATAAGGATGCAACCCAAGATGTTCCAGCCTTATGCGACTCCACCAGGAAAACCTGCCTAAGTCCATTCAAAGAGCTGGTCACTAAGATCAACTCCTCATCTCAAGTGCCACAAGTTACTTGTATAGTTGCAGATGGTGTCACGGGATTTGGGAGGCAAGCTGCTCAGGAGTTAGGCATTCCGGAGGTCCAGTTTTGGACTGCCTCTGCTTGTGGCTTCGTGGGTTACTTGCAATACAGTGAGCTCGTCAAGCGAGGCCTTGTTCCATTCAAAGGTATATATACTTCCTTAACTTAATTATTATGGACCCATTTTTATTGTTAACCTTTGCTTTTTGCTTAATTATATACTTCCAAGCACATTTGCTTTTTGCTTTTTGCTTTTTGCTTTTTGCTTTTTCAAAAGACTAATCTTTTAACTTCTTTCAAGATTATATATATTTTACAATATAAATATTTTTAATCAGTATAAATTAATTCTTCTATAAGAAAACCATATATTGTACTAGTTTATGTGAGACATAAGCATGTTGAAAAGCATTCACTGTTAATTTCGTATGCATGATAACATAGACATAATTTCTTTGTTTAATATAAAAATACATATTTTTGTTTTTTTATTTATACAAAGCGATATTGATGGAGGGGGAATTAAACATAGGAGTTAGAATGCAAAGTAAATACTCTTAACCACTTCCAAAATACATAATTATTTTGTTCGGAAAGTTAGGTCAGTTAAGAAATTTTGTTATAAAATGGGTGAGTGAGAATATATAGTTTATATTATAAAGTAATTAATAGCTATGCACTTATTATAATATCACCTGATTAACCTCGTGATTATATAAATAAATTTCTCAGAAAGAGGAAGTGCATATTAAAATTGCACCCACGACAAACAGGACAGAATAATAATAATAATAAACAAGAGAAACCAAACAGGGTGCATCTCTGTTTTTTTAACGGGACAAACAAGACAGACAAAGGAAAAAACAAGAAAAATCAGCAAAAATCTAAAACATCATCGTTGTAACCAGACAAAACTACTCCAATTATTGTGGGGGACTTGCATTTTGAACTTGGATGAATTGTAAATGCTCACTCTCGCTAACAAGTGCCCAAAACAATGTTGTTAGATGGACCTAGCTACAATCTTTTCTGTTATTGTATTTTCATCGAAGGATCAATATAAATCTAATGACCATTTGGTTTAGTGAAACGTTTGTTCACTGAATAATAAATAAATATGTGTTGCACGTTATTAATGCCAAAAAAGATATGGTTATGATCTTTTTATGTATGGAATCTCAGTTCTTGAACAACATTGAGTTGGAATATATATTTTTCGTCTGAACACTTTGAACACTTTGAAGTGGAATATTAGCCTATGAGTTTAATGTAATATTTGAGATCAAATATACTCTTGTAATGCGACCATATATAAAGTATGATCACACATATTGTTCACCTTCCATGCATATTTCAGATGAGACTTTCCTGTATGATGGTACACTGGATACACCAATTGATTGGGTCCCAGGCATGAAAAATGCTCGGCTCAGGGACATCCCCAGCTTCATCAGAGTCACAGATGTCAACGACATAATGTTCGATTTCTTGGGATCTGAAGCACGAAACTGTTTGAAGTCTTCTGCAATCATCTTCAACACATATGATGAATTAGAACATGAAGTGTTAGAGGTAATATCGACCATGTTCCCTAACATCTACACCATTGGCCCGCTTAAGTTGCTTGAGAGGCAATTGCCTGAAACCGAAACCAAATTGGTCGAGTCTCTTAGCTCAAACTTATGGAAAGCAGACACAGAATGTTTTAAATGGCTTGATCAGAAGAAACCTAGTTCAGTTGTGTATGTAAATTATGGGAGCATAACTACAATGACAGATCAGCATCTGAAAGAATTCGCATGGGGGCTTGCAAATAGCAAGCACCCATTTTTGTGGATTGTTAGGCCTGACGTGGTAGAGGGAGACTCAGCTATTTTACCCGATGAATTTTTTGAGGAGATTAAGGATAGGGGTTATATAGCAAACTGGTGTCTACAGGACCAAGTGCTTGATCATCCATCTGTTGGGGCTTTTTTAACACACTGTGGCTGGAACTCTACTATTGAAAGTGTATCCGGAGGCGTGCCTGTAATTTGCTGGCCTTTCTTTGCTGAGCAACAAACAAATTGTCGATACGCATGCACTGACTGGGAGATTGGAATGGAGGTGAGCCCCGATGTGAAGCGTGACGAAATAGAAGCACTTGTTAAGGAAATGCTGCAAGGGGAAAAGGGGATGAAGATGAGGCAAAAGGCAAAAGAATGGAAGAAAAAAGCTGTAGAAGCTACTGATATTGGAGGATCATCGTATAATAATTTTGATAGATTAATTAAGTCTCTCCATTAAGGTGGATGACTGCTACAATGAGGAACAAATATGGTTCCTTGTCAAGACTTGGCTAAGCTTTTATTTGCTAAGGGGTTTTATCTTATTTTCATGTTCAAGTGCTGTAATAATGTTCATGTTATTTGGACCTCAGTTGTTTCTCTAGTTGTTTGCAGCCCAACTCTGTTACAGTTCCAAGCAGACTTGGCTTAGCTTATGAATAAAATTAATATTTCCGTTCAGCCTTCTAGTTTGTTCCAAATGCATATATATGATTGATACTCGAATTACCTGTTGACTATGTATTGAGTTGAATAACAAAACAAGACAAAAGCCAATGAATATGATGAGATAAGATCACTAAGACTGGATGTATTCCCAAAAAAAAAAAAAAAAAAAGGAGCAAAGGACTGGAAGGCCAATTTATGGATCAGCGGCTAAAACAAGAAACTTCTTCCATATCTAGTTGCAGCTTTTGCCTCTTGCCTCTTGCCAAGTAAAATTTACCCAAGATGGCTCCAGTTGGAGGCAGAACACAACAACCCCATGTTGTTTGTGTCCCCTACCCTTCACAAGGGCATGTTAGCCCTATGATGCAATTAGCCAAGCTCCTACACTCAAAGGGCTTTCACATATCCTTTGTCAACTCTGAGTTCAACCACAGGCGCCTAATCAGGTCTCAAGGGCACCCATCATCCCTTGTGGGCTTACCTGGCTTTAGATTTGAGGCCATACCAGATGGGCTTCCACCATCTGACAAAGATGCTACCCAAGATGTTCCTGCACTCAGTGATTCCATCAGAAGAAACTGTCTTGGTCCCTTCAAAGAGCTTCTGGTTAAGCTTGGTGAATTGTCTGAAGTGCCCCCAGTTACTTGCGTAATTTCAGATGGGGTCATGGGGTTTGGGAGCAGAGCTGCGGTGGAATTGGGCATTCCAGAGGTTCAGTTTTGGACTGCCTCTGCTTGTGGCTTCATGGGTTACTTGCAGTATAGTGAACTCCTAAAAAGAGGCTTGGTTCCATTCAAAGGTACTCTTTTTTTTTCTTCTTCTTGTTTTCAATCAAGCCCTCAATTTTAAGGGGTTCAAGGAATCTTAATATATTAAGTGTTAGTTAATGAATAGATATGAAGAATTACTTGCTTTGACAAATTTGTTGAAATATGCGGAATTACTCCTTATATGACTATCAGCTCTTAATCTGATCACAAACTTCCATTACATGTATGTGTTTCAGAGAAAAACTTGGATAATCAAGATGATCCACTTGATGTGCTAATCGATTGGATCCCGGGCATGAAAAATGTTAGGCTCAAAGACATCCCTTACCACCCTAACGAAATAATGTTTGATTTCATGGGATCAGAAGCACAAAACTGCTTGAAATCCTCTGCAATCATCTTCAACACATTCGACGAATTCGAACACCAAGTGCTAGAAGCAATCTCGGGGATTTTCCCCAACATTTACACAATAGGTCCACTTCCTTTGCTATGCAGGCATGTCCCAGCTGATGACAGCCAAATCAAGTCACTCAGCCCAAGCTTATGGAAGGAAGACAGAGAATGTGTTGAATGGCTTGACAAGAGAGAACCGAGCTCAGTGGTGTATGTAAATTATGGGAGTGTGGCTGTGATGACAGAGCAACACTTGAAAGAATTTGCTTGGGGGCTCGCAAATAGCAAGCACCCATTTCTGTGGATAGTTAGGGCTGACGTGGTAATGGGAAGTGATGACTCTGCACTTCTGCCTCCAGAGTATTTTGTGGAGATCGAAGATAGGGGAAAGATAGCAAGTTGGTGCACACAAGAGCAAGTTTTAGCACATCCATCTGTTGCTGTTTTCTTGACACATTGTGGTTGGAATTCTATTTTGGAAACTGTGTGTGAGGGTGTGCCTGTGATTTGCTGGCCTTTCTTTGCCGATCAACAGACGAACTGTGGATATGCATGCAGCAGTTGGGGAATTGGTTTGGAGGTAAAGCATGATGTGAAGCGCCATGAAATTGAAGCACTTATTAAGGAAATGATGGAAGGAGAGAAGGGGAAGGAATTGAAGCAAAAGGCACTAGAATGGAAGAACAAGGCAATTGAAGCTACTGATATTGGTGGACCTTCTTATAACAATTTTGAGAGATTGATAAAAAATGCTCTACATTACGATGGATGACTAGTGTATATAGCCCCTTAGTCGGGCAGGACTTAGTCAAACCCAAATTTATTTTAGACCCTCTTTATAATGATCATGTTGAAGGTAATTCTGTAAAACAAACGAGGTCTATATACAAACGTATGTATATATCATAAAATTTCGGCTTAGCTACAATATATAATGAATTTGAATTTCTTATAAAAATTATCAATTTCGGCAAAGTTTGAATTGAAACAACCAGGATTGTATCCAAAGCACTGCAGTAAAGGACAAAAATTGTCCATGTGTGTCAAATTTACACCACCTAGTGTCAAAGCTTTTTACCTAATATTGAGATTTGAGTGTGGAATGTTTGACTCCAAATTGGTATATTTGAATCTCTTCCTATGCAAGTATGGTTTCAATTTTTTGGTGCGGACAACCATGCCTATTATTGGTCTCCTTATTTTCGTGGGCTGCTACCGATTCTACTAAAGATTTGGTGGGTTTTTTCATGTTTCGCTTTCATTGATTTTGTATGTTTAGTTTGATCTCATTCTTGGGATTGGCTTTATTGTGGAATTTGGCCAATTATCCCCTCGTTGTTTAATTCTTCCTTTTAAAATTTCTCCTCGTTCTATTGAAGATTTTTTTTTTTTTATAAAAAAAAGTGCCGTTTCAATTCAACTTAAGATCATTCATTAAACAATGAACAAGTCGTTTTCTTTTTGTCAAGAGTAATTCTTATACATATACTATGACCACAATTTGTAATTCTTATACATATACTATGACCCTTCAACTTAAATGACCATTACAACCACCCCATGAAGCAATGCCACCATCAAACCTCACTGCATTTAGCCTTGAAAAAAAGATGCAGAACATGAGACGAATCTGGGGAAAGCTCGGACTCAAACGATTGTGCAACCCTTTTATTCAAAAGCTACAACTTATTTCAAGTGAAAGTGCACATATCTTTTGCATAACAGCTTCATTATTATTATTTTTTTTCTCCTTCTGTATAAGGTAATAAATAATTTGGCAATACGGAATGGCACCAATTTTAGAGGGCTGACTCAAAATTTCGGACATATTAAGGGGTTTTTGAATTATTTTCACATTTATAAGGTATAAATATTATTTACCACCAAGACTAACAAGCAACCGACCTTAGCTCAGTTGGTAGAGCGGAGGACTGTAGTGGGGTAACCTGGTAGATATCCTTAGGTCGCTGGTTCGAATCCGGCAGGTCGGATTTTTTTTTTTTTTTATTATCAATTTTTGTACCTTTATATTATGCAAATTTTTAATGATTCTTGCTTTCTTCCTCTACACTTTTCTTTTGGGCGATGTGGGGGAGAGTGAGTTCATCCCCTTACACTCAAATTCAAGTCTCTTCTTCTATAAGTTAGATGAATTTAGAATATCGTTTATAAAAAAAAAAAAAAATAGTAAATTTATCAGATTGCCCACTGCCTACTTACATCTGTTCCCCTGTCTCTCCTCCTATACCCAGCAAGCACAAATACACACCTCTTGGATAAGATCATAACATCATCATATTTTAGACAAAGAAGCCAAGAGAATCCCAACAATGGAACAAAAAACACTCCTACCAGCTCTTTTATGCATCATCTTCTTCAACCTCCTCTGCTTCACCATAGCCCAAGAACCTCCTGCATGCCAAACCACATGTGGTTCCCTTCAACTCAAATATCCCTTTGGCACAGGCGCTGGCTGTGGCTCCCCAACTTTTCAACCCTACATAACCTGCGAAATTACCAACAAGGACCAAAAGCAGCAGCAGCAGCTCCTCCTCACCACCCACACAACCTCATACCCAATCACTTCCATTTCCTACTCCACCCAAACCCTAACCCTAACCCTAACCCCGCCCTCCATGTCCTCCTGCTCCTCCATGCAACCCTCCCCATCCAACTTCGGCCTCGACTGGGCCAGCCCTTTTCAGCTCGGCCGATCAACTTTCATCCTCTTGTCCTGCCCACCCCCCACCTCTTCTCTCACCCTCGGAGGCTCCTCCGGCATCCCGGTCTGTGATCCTTCCTACTCTAACCTCTGTGCTTCTATCTACACGTGCCCTTCTGTGGTTGGTCTTGGCCTGCCTTTGCTCCCCCCTACCAACACTTGCTGTGTGTATTCACCCGGCAATCTTGATAGCAAGGGTGAGCTGGACGTCTGCGGGCTGAAATGCGCCGGGTATACCTCCGTGGTGTCCCTTGGAGACTACCCGACGGACCCCGCCCGGTGGGAGTATGGGGTGGCGTTAAAGTATAGCCATGGTGATTTGGATAATGGCATTGTGGACACCAAGTGCAGGAGCTGTGAGATGAGTGATGGGGTTTGTGGGTATAGGGTTGATGATTATTCGTTTCTCTGCGTGTGTAAGAATGGCTACAACACCTCCTCGGATTGCAACAATAATTTCAGTCCAGATCAGGACCTGTTTTGGGGTTCTGCCTCTAATTTACCACCTGCTTGTAAGTTCTTCTTCTTCTTCGATATATTTCTTTTTCTTTTAATTTAAATTATTAAAGAAGAAGAAAAAAAGTTTTCATTTTGATTAGATAATCATTTTTAAATGTTGATGCCTCGTTGTCATAAAATGCGCACCGGATGCTCTTGAGCTTTAGTGGAAAGTGCAGTCCAGTTTTTGCATAACTTTGTGTGTTTGTTGGGATGGGATTTGTATTGGAGGATAAAGACAACTTTATTGCGTGAGCAAAAAGAAGGGATAGCTTAGGCCTTAAGGTGGAAGCTACAGAATTAGCAAATGGGGAACTAAAATTTAGTGCTGACTTTTTCGTCATCTTTTCAATTTTGCAGGGAACATGTGGTTTGCGCTCGTGGTTTTTTGGGAAATCTTCTACTTTTGTTTTGATCTTTTTTGAATTGTAATTGGACCCCCAACAAATATTTATGTGACTATGTGAAGAAAAAAATAGAATAATAAAACAGTCAAATTGAAAAGGAAGAGGAATAAAGGTGAGCAAAGCATCAGCATCTTCCTCACATATAGGATGTGATGCTCCACTTGGAAACCTTAACCATCCAATTAAATTAACCTCAGCCTCAGGTACGTTCAAGGATCGGATCAATTGATATGCTTTTTTTAGTACAATGATAGTCTACACTACAGTTGATGGCACGCACACAATTAAAATGTCATATAAGAGTTCGAACTTGAGACTTTTGATATGCAAGTCAAATTCAATGCCCTTTTGACTGGACCCATTGACCAATTGATATGCTTTTGGTTGGGAAGTTTGGGTGGTTTAATTGAATTTATTGTGTTTATTGCAAATTATAAGAATGCTAACCTCATGATGCTACTGGCTTTTAGAATCGTGTGAATGGAACATATACATTTTCATGGACACCAACATAATTTTTACTTTTTAAAAGCACTTACATGAGTTTAACTTTTAAAGCTTCCAAGGCAAGTGCAATCTTATCTTTGCTTGGATGGAGTAATTTCAAATATAGGATTAAATTGTTTGTACTACAATCCATGATACATATATATGTTAAGATTTGTATAAGAAAATGAAGAAAATAAATGGATTTCAAATGACTCCTTACATATGGTCATTTTAAATCCATTACAAATGTTTTACATCTAGTTATTTGAAATAAATTGAATCCAATGTTTTCTCGTTTTTTTCTATAGTAAATTTAGCCTTGTTGTCAAATCCAAAATGGAACCTAAGAGCATAGTCTTTATTACCCCCTTATTATGTTACCAAATAGTTGCTTATGTTGCAAGCGTTCATGTAAGAATTAATATGATCCAATGGTCTAGATTCATAGTCTGGCAATACAAGTATCCTACCGGACAATCTAGTAAGAAAACATTTCCCGCATGATATTTTCATGAAACCATTAAAAGAAACATCTGCGTAATCCGGTTCTACTGCGCTGATATACACCTTTTCGTCTTATAAATATACAAAATGACCACATAATCCACAATACGCACCAGCATATCTCATATCGTAGGTTAACCAGTTACTTATCTAGTCATCTTGATTGCTCTTCACCTTCTCTTCAAATTTCAATCCACCTTGCGGCCGTTGCTGTGGCTTTCTTGTTTAGGTGGAGGAAGTGGATCAATGAGGAAAGACTTCATGTGCTTGTACATCTCTTTGGGTTTCTCTACATTTATGGCATGCCCTGCATTCTTTAAGATCACTAGTTGTGAACTCTCACCTATTTGCCTGCAACAGAGGAAGAACAGTAAGACCAAACTTTCGAAAAAATGCATAGACCCATGCAAGGATGTTTAGAAGTGGTTTTCCCATTGGAAGAATTCCAATGTTTGACGAAGTCAACTTAAACAAAGCCAGAAAGTAAATATGGAAATGATTTTGGTTTGTCTTAATCATAATGTTCTATAGAAATAATACACAAATAATGTTATAGAAATAACTAAGCCCACCCGATTTACCTTTTTAATCGGTGCGCCAATTCCAGTGGGAATACCAGGTCATGCTCTCCCCAGATGATTAGTGTAGGCTGCATCAAGAAGAAATTCTGCCTTTAAGTACTCCAGAAAACCAAAAAGATAAACACAATGCCCCCAAATGCAAAACATGTTAGAAAATTACGTGGGATATCTTGGGAAGATCGGACAATTTTCTGTCCTTGTGCAATGCTTGAATCAATCCTTTCCTCTCTTGAAGGTGTTCTGTGCACATCACCTGCAAGTCAACCGAAACTCATAAGACAAATTTCAGGTGAAATTACTATATCGCCTATAATATTCGGAAATGAGAAATATTGAAGAACATCTTTATTTAATATGAACAAACAGGACTTGCACCACGATTGCCGCTGCATTACAGAATCAACGGTAAACAAACAATATTTTGAGCACTTTATGACCATGAACTGTAGTGTCTGGCAGCCTAAAGATTTTCCCATTGACACTTGGGATTGACACATATCCCTGAATAACAGAGGAAAGCTCTGTCTTTATGTGAGGCAAAACATAGTCCAAAATAGACAAAAGAGATGCAATCTGATAGCGCAAAAAAGAAATTATTGGCAAAAGAGATGAAAGTGATTATGTGCATGAGTCAATCTGAATTTACCATCTTCATCCTATAAACAGGGCGTTGTTGTGTTCCACCAAACACAAATATCACTTCCCGTGATTGATTAGATGCATCATTTTATCTTGTTTCTTATGAGTACGAATCAGCCAATTGACAATTGATTTGGCTATGATTCATGTATGATCCCAGATACTCTGTGAATATTCAAACCAGATACATATGGTACTGAAATGTATGTTTGTACAATGCATCAACTATATTAACTTGCATTAGGCAAGAAAGAAAGAAACTTTTTTTTTTTAAGATGCCAATTTGCTCTTTTGAATTAAACCCAACAAATTAAACACCCCAAAACACACATAGAGACACATTCAATTTCATTCTTAGAAAAAAAAAAGAAAAAAAAAGGAGGGTTCAGAAAGTTTTGCTTACCTCAATAAAATCATTGAGAAAACAAGAGGGCACATTCTTAGCAGGCTTGTGAAAAGAGATCTTCAGCAGCTGCCTAACCTGCTGAGGCCTCTGAGGGAGCAAAATACTCACAGCCTCCTCCACACTCCTCACCTGAAACATCCCCTTCTCCATATCCTTCTCCTCCGTACACACTCCGGCGCAGCATAAGACAAGCCTCTCTATCCTCTCCCCAAACTGTGCCGCCATGCTGTAGGCCACAAACCCACCATAGCTAATCCCAGCGACGCTCATTTTCTTCACCCCGTGGGCCTCCAGGAGGCCCACGACGCACTGGGCCTGAAAAGTCTCGGAGCGGTCGGGTCGGGTCGAGAAGGAGTCGCCGAAGAAGATAAGGTCCGGGATGTAGAGGTTGAAGCGGGCGGCGAGAGGGGCGACGAACTCATGCCACTGCCACATTGCGTTGGCGCCGATCCCGTGGATGAGGAGCAGCGTAGGCTTGGATTGGGAGTGGGATTTGGGGACCCAGCAGTGCATGATTGTGCCTTCGCCCAAATCGGTGGTGGTGGATTTTAGGCCGTGCGATGAGAAGGAGTAGCGGAAGCAGCGGTCGCGCAACGCTGTCAAGCTGAAGCAGCCCGGCATTTTTGAGGTCGTGGAAGAAGAAGAAGAAGAAAATGGTGGGAGTTCGAGAGTTGGAGAGTCAAAGAGAGGCTTATGGAAATGGCGGAGCCTAGCTGCCGGCCTATCGTATTACATAGCGACAAGGAGGCTTTATATGGTTTGTTAAGGGCGGGATATAAAAATTAAAAAGATAAAAAAAGGGAAAAGTGAAATTTTCTCTTTGTCTTTATTTTACAGTGGAGGAGGAGCCAATTGAAAATCAACACGTTTTTTTCTCGTTTCAATTGTTTAAAAGTGGGTTATGATTATTATGGCACTTAATATGAGTATTTTTGTGATATTTACAAACTGTGAAATATCTACAAACTATTTTCATTACGGGCCGATACATCTATAACAAAATCACACCATTATAATGGAGTTAGTCACATTAAAAGTATCGAGCCTTATCAGAATTATATATCGTCCTTGCCACTATCTATGTGGGAGTGATGACAAAAGTCAATTACTAGTCGCATACTTTGTGGTTAGCCTACCATGACCTTAGTTAAGGTTAGTTGGTAATTGTTTTTACAAATTGTAATGAGTATAAACAAGAAATTTTATTGACAAAAAGATTTAGCTCAACTGTCAAACAAAAATGTAATAAGAGTATCATTTACATTTTCTATATCAAGATTGATGGGGAGGATTCTCTTTCTAGTATAGATAAAAATAGATAAGAAAAGGAAAAAAAAAACTATGAAGGAAACTTTGCATAGATTGTTACAAAGTGGTAAATGCATTTCCTCCTTTGAAAAATGATTATAGTTAATTATCTCAATTTGTCATTTGTTTTTAATATAAGAAAGAATATTCGTCTACCAAATGCCATTAGGGATTTCTTGGTCTTGTATCCTGTTTTTATTTTAGTCCTCCAACTTAGTTTTTTTAATTTATGTCGTCCTGCACGTGCTTCAATTTCATCCTTCCATCAAATCCCATTAAATTTTTTTTGTCTATAGCATGTATCGAAATTGACGATTGTATCATTCAAACAACCTTATTACTTTTTTTTTGTTTTTTTTGGATAAAAGAGTGATAGTATTTTATTGATAATTTAAACAAAAACAAATACAAAGCAACTAAAGTGCTGAATATGAATACATTTTCTCCGATGACCAAAAGCAACAACAAGTTAAATTAATCTTGAGAGAATATGCACAACTCAAAAAATAATTAAAATCCCTGATTAAGTAACTATAACCACATATACTTGAACCTGCAATAAAAATTATTTGACGCGGCAAACCTAAACCCTATTACTATTGAGAATTTGGTTGCCAAACAGAAGCTTCTATCCAGCTGTTGACTTTTTGCCATTGTAATTTTTTTTGAACGGCGTTGATTAATTGAATTAAAACACTTGACTCTTATACGATGAAGATTGACCTTCATTTACAACATCAACGAAGATGGGCGTCAACCGCGCAGCCCCAAAAAGGCAATTAGTTTTAAATATTAGCATTGTTGCGTGTGTGGGATGCACAGAGCAACAACAACACTTGACATTGTCCGTTGCTGATGTCTCATGTTGTCACATCGTCGTGCCTACTTCCCTTGTTTTTCATTGCAAAACTTAAGGCGTGGGCCAAAGTGCTTTTATAACGCGATCAGTGAAATATGCGCATAATCTATATATATGAAATAAAAGTCAGAGAATTATAAAATATTTAAAATATTAGAAAATGTCATTAGTTAATATAAACATTAAAAATTGAAACTATTAATTAAATGAGGATGATATGGTAAATTCACACTTTTTCATATTAAAAATATTAAAATTAAAAGAAAAATAAGATAATATATCCTATTTTTATAGAACATAACTACCCATTATCTTTTTTAATTCTAAAATAAATTATAAAAAAAAAAAAAAGCCTCTCACAGGCGCAAAAACGCATGCAGAGAGGCTAGTTATATATAACCGGTGTGGGTAATAAAAACTCGTCAAAAATGTTTTTACAAACTAAAAACAATTTTTATAGTGTTTAGTTGAAATATATTTTTAAAACATGTTTTTTTAAAGACCTTTTATACTGAGAGGAGTGATCACGCACACTACACGGATTCTAGGACTAGAATTCAGGACCTCTAATGGGGAGCAATTTCTCCAAACTACTATACTAGTGAGTCCTTTGCTAAAAAGATTTTTAAAAAAAAATTTTTCTTAAGAATAAACATTTGCATGCTTTATGAAGAGATGCCTTTATGAATTTTTGGATGGTGTTTGAAGTTGGAACTACTTCTGTAAAAAAACGCTTTCAGTTATAAGTGCTTTTATTATAAACATGTTAACTTAAAAATTCCAAGTGACTGTTAAAAAAGCACAAAAAGTGCTTTTGTAATTCAGAAGTTTTGATTGTTAACGAAGTTTTGTAATTCATAAGTTTTGATTTTTGGATTGTCACCCTCTCTCTAGCCTCATCCATAGTTGCAAAGACATGCTTTTGCGGTACTGGGAGTGTTTCATTTCTCATATTCATAGAGAACAAAACATTGTTGGTGACCATATGGCACATATGGGTCAGAGTTCCAATTTGGGTTATCATGTTGTTGATCTTCCCCCTCCTTTTATCGTAAGCCTCTTTACAAATGATTCTGTTAGGATGACCACTGCTAGGCTTGTCCCACTGCAGTTTTCTTTCTGGTCTTTTCTTGGGCTTCGGCCCTCCTTGTAACCGATAAAAAAGAAAAAAAAAGTTATAATAAAATGACTCTTCAAATAAATTACGAAGGAAAAAAAGGCTTCGTGTAGAAAAACATAGCCGACCAGCCTATCAACTTCGTTATTAGTAGAGAGATGCATGCAGATGCAGATAATGATCGAGTTTGAGACGTGGTTAGAGATAATCAATAAATAATAAGTTTTACACAACACCAGACCAATGAGGAGCAGCAGCTGCTAGAATCAATCTTTGTGGATAGATGTCCACATCAAAATAATGTTTTTTTTTTTTTTTTTTCCACAGGCCACCTGTTTTATTTTTGGGTTGAAAGCAGGCCATTTGTTTTGACCCAACGTTGGTGACCTGTTTAGTTTGTTAACAATGATTTAAAGTCGAAATTGATGACATTGATGACTTTTGTGAGTGTTAAGTCACCTACTTTTGATTTAGTTTGTCTGCTTGCTGGCTTAGGACGCTTAAGTCTAAACGCTCTGTCTCTTCTTGTCATTTTCTAGAGCAGGTACCCGTGCATTCGAGGTCACATGTTCGAATTATTAACAATGATTATGGTCAACACAGCCCTAGCAGTGTATAGCTTTGGTTTTAAGTCTAGTGAGATGAAAGAGGAAATAGGAAAAAGAAAAATTATCAGAATTTCTACTAGAGAAATGAAGTAGATTTATGTTTTGATGACATTGTACTGCTTTTTACAAGGAAGCTGTTTTCAAGAGAAACACCAGCATACCGCAGAAGTGAACTTTATGTAGCAACTAAATTCAGATCAATAAAGATCTATATATAAAGCTTTTAGGAAACTACAGACCAAATATCCCCATATTAAACCAGTTTGTTCTAAGAGCAGCACTTACCAAACAACCAGTAGGCAGCACAGCTATCTGCTAACAAAGCATAACAGTTATTCCATAATGCATGTATCTCTCTGCAGTATCTCCAACAGCCTAGTATCAAAAGGTTAAAAAGTAGTCTAGTGCATTAAACAAGAATGTTACCTGCAATCTAAATTAGTTCAATAGCAGTTGTAGCCACATTCTTTGCCGGTGGACCAAAATTCAGGACATACAAGGATTGAATTTTTTTGCTTCTGTCAGTGTAGATCCTGATTACTTCTCTAGTAAAAAAATTCCGTTTCTCTCGATTACACAAGTTAGACAACACTCCAACCCTGTGTCTTTCCTATGCCCTTTTTATCCATCATTTTTCTCACATTTGTAGCCTCCTCCCACCTTCCAACAGAACTATACAGGTTGGAAAGCATTATATAATAGCCATCATTTTCTGGATCAGATTCTATAGCATGCCTGGCAACCCTTACACCCAACTCAATTTCATTGTGAATCTTACAGGCACTTAACAACGACCCCCACACGCCACCATCAGGAGGAATAGGCATTGACAGAACCAAATCTTTAGCTTCTTGCAGATTACCAGACCTTCCAAGAATATCTACCATACAAGCATAGTGCTTCAAATTTGGTTTCAGAGAAAGATCTTGCATTTTACCAAACAGATATTTCCCTTCTTCAACAAGTCCGGAATGGTTACAGGCTGAGAGAAGAGCAAGAAATGTGAGTTCATTTGGTTTAACATTTGAATTTTCCATCTTGCGGAAAATTTCTAATGCAGGCTCTGCATGTCCATGCGTTGCATAACCTGAGATCATGACATTCCAAGAAATGACATCCCTCTCTTCCATTGAGTCAAACAGTTCTCTTGATTTCTCAAGCTGCCCACATTTTGCATACATATCAACTAATGCAGTGGCAAGAGATAAATTGATCTCAAGTCGTCTTTCCTTAATGTGACTATGAATCTTTTCGCCTTCTCCCAGAGATGCTAGATGAGAACAAGCTGAAAGCACTGTTACCAATGTTGCTGAATTGGGGTTGAAATTTACTGCAATCATTTTTTTAAATAGGGCTATAGCCTCAGCAGAATGTCCAGCGTGGGTGTAAGATGAGATCATTGTGTTCCATGTTATAATATCTCTCTGCGTCCCACTAAAAATTCTCCTTGCAATGTTCAAATGACCGCTTTTTCCATACATGTCTAAGAGTGAATTGGCTACCGATATATTTTCATCCATAGAAACCTTAATTAGGTAGCAATGAAGTGATCGGCCAAGATGGATTGCTCCCAACTGGAAACACGAACAAATCACAGAGACCAAGCTATTAGAATCAGCTTCAATGCCTAGATGTTGCATCTTCCGAAACAGTTCTATACATTTTACATGTAGTCCCATCTTAGCATAGCCACAAATCATAGTATTACAAGACTGTTTGTTTTGATGCTGCATTCCAAAAAAGAGCTTCTCCGCACGAGTCAATAACTCAAACTTGCAGTACATGGATATCAGTGCACTATGAACCATCTGACTCAATGCATAGTTTTTCCTTATGACTGATCCTAGGAAGGCCTTTCCTTCATTGATAGTTGTGGAATTTTTAAATCCTGAAAGCATGCAATTGACTACAATTTCATCTGGGAAAATATCACTGACCTGCATTCCCTGGAACAAACTTAAGCATTCATCCATTAAACCTGATCTGGCATAAACACCAATAACTGAAGTCCATGATAGAAGATCTTTATCTTTTATTTCACAAAACGAAAGATAAGATTCACCAGGTGCCCCACATCTGGAATACATGGACAAAAGCAAAGATTTAACAGCTTCGGAACACCCAATTCCACTTTTTACTACAAAACCATGCAAGCATTTACCTTCTACCAGAGTACCCAGATCCCCACAAGCTTGAAGCCCAACTTCCAATGTTCTAAAATTTGGCCTCTCATCAGAGCCACCAACCCTATGCATCTCACAAAGACACTCCAAACCCTTCTCACTCTCATCATTCTGCACATACCCGATGATAAGCGCGGTCCAACAAACCACATCTCTCACAGTAGTTTCCTCAAACATAAAATATGCATCCTCCATTCGACCACACTTTGAATACATATACACAAACGAAGACCCAACTGCCGAATTACCTGAGAAAAGCCCAAGTTTCGAAGCCAACCCATGAACATTGTTGCCATGTTCTAGCAACGTTAGCTCGGCGCAGGAGGCAACGACCATTGGAAGAGTAAATTGGGTAGGAGCGAAACCCAAAGCTCGCATTTGGAAAAAGAAATCAAGGGCTTTTGAGTAATCGCCATTGGAGAAATGGGTTTTGATTATGGAGTTCCAAAGAAAGGTGTCTTTGGGACAAACTGAACCAAACACTTTGGTGGAAAAACTGGGTTTGCTGAGAGACGCATAGAGAGAGATTAGCTTTGCGGCTATGAAGATGTTGTTTGAGTTTCCAGAAGTGACAATGAGAGCATGGGATTGAGAGAGATATTGGAGATTTGAATTTTGGTTGGAGAGGAAAGAGTCAAGCTGACAGTTAAGGTAGTTAGAAGCAGAGAATGAGCAAAACGGAAGAGAGGAGGGAACACGTTTGAAGAGGTGGATGGGTTTGTGTCTGAGCATGAACATGGGATTCTCTAACGGCTATGTTCCTTGGGCTGTCGCCTTTTATTTGTGTGATGTGCACAAAACGGTGTCGCTTGATACTCCCTAAATTAAAACGAACCATTACAAAGGAAAGCAAAAATTATATGATTGAAGATCGTTGTAAAATTCTTTAAGCTTTTTAGGAGCTATGGTCCCTGAACTTTGCATCGACTTTAGCTTTGATCCCGCAACTTTCAAAATAGCTTCCACGGTCCCTTACCTTTACTTTCGTTTCTAGCAAAGGCCCTGGATTATGTTACTTCTTTCCGTCAAAATGAGAGGTGTTTTGGTCCTTTTAGGTGGGTTGTAGTTCCCACCAACGTCAATCTCCTCTTCCAAGTAGATCTAAAAAATCATGCAAAACCCAACCCCTCGTAGATCTCAAAAATTCGATTCGATAATCAAAAGCAACATAATCAAAATTGTGCATTTGTGCGTGCAAGTGCAGATTAGGGTTTGGATAAATTGAGTTGAAGGAGAAGGATTGGGAGGCGTACGATGTTATTGGAAGTAGTAGTTGCCTTGGAGGTGGGAATCAAGGTGATCAATGGCTTGGCCGGTCTCGCGGATCCCAAATTCACGATGTAGATTACTCTGCCCAGGGTTCCCATCTTCGTCGGAGATTGAAGATTTTGTGATGAGATGTAGGTGGAGGTGTGTGTTTGGGCTCAGTCTCAGGCACTGGTGGCGGACCCAAGAAGTTTTTAGCGGAGGTGCAATTATGAAAGACCAAACACTTTTTGTGGATTGAACATCTAAAGCTTTTTATGTACCTAGATTGACCTTAGGTCCCTTCATATATTCATATCATACATGAAAAATTGTTTTATGTAAAAATATTGACTAAGTATGAAAAATGATTTTTCAAAATAATCATTTTCTCGAGATAATTTTTGGCGGCTTATTCCAAACATAAAGAAACCTCAAAAAGGATGGTGGTGGAGATCCGACGCCGAAACATAGGTGGAGATCCGACGCTGAGACACTACCGTCTGTGATGGTTGGAGGAAAATCATAACAAAACAAAGACAAATAGGGAAAATCTTTTGTCTCTAAAAATTAAGGAAAAAGAGAGGGATGAAGAGAAGAGGGGAGATGGGAGGAAGAATATGTTGGAAAATTTAATATTAACTAATACTGATTTTCCTATTTGAATGGAAATTAATAAAATTCATTGGGTTAAAGACATCTTCACATGGGGAGTAACAACTCTTCAAACCAAGGGATGCATTGTTTGGGGTGACAACTCTTCAGACCAAGGGATGCATTGTTTGCCTTTTCAGATTGAGATACCTTTTTAGAAAGGGTATTTCATCATCTATAAATAGAGCAATCCTCCTGCAGTTTTATTCATTCAATCAATTCTCTACATATATACTTTCATATATAGAGAACATTAGATTTTTCATAGAGAGAGGTTCCTGCATAATTTGGTTCAAAGTTCCTTGTAAATTGCAGTGCTTCTTTCACAATGAGGGGAGTCGTTGTATCCTGGGAGGCGAACGCTAGTGAACCATAAGTATCAGTGTGGGGCATAATTCGTCTTAAGGTCAGAGTGTCCAACACTTGCCTCGACTCAATTAAGGTTCTTCTAATTCAATTCTCTTTTTGTAAAATATGTTTTATGTGCAATATTTATTTTGTTTATTTTATAGCAATTTAGCACTCATATTTCCAACAGAATAGTGGCTTCCTTCTCTCTCAAAGTGAAAACGACTATAAAAGTATTTTTTTGGGAGATAGGGAGCTAGAGTTTGGTATTGGACCAAAATGAGGGTTGATGGGGCTAAGCAATCCTTTTTCTTTTCTTTTTGTAAACGATGGGGTTGGTTTGATTATATTGTGTGAATCGTACTTTGGGAATCTTATCACCAAATAATAGTTTATGTGGAAAAAAATGCAACTTGTGTCTAAGTGAGTTGAATCTCTTTCTCAGTCTTACATGTGTTAGATGAGAAGTTGACAACGATGATAAATTCCTAGCTAGAGTAGCATCGTATTTGTTCCTCTAACATGCATATGGTCAAATTAATTAATAGTGAATGGGGGGGGCACACTACTAATAGTCAAATGAATAAAAAGTTGCGGCAAGTGGTGCGAAAGGCACTCTCTTTGGCCTAATTTATGAATTTGCCATAGTGGCATGGCAAAACAATATTTGTAGATAGGTTTTTGGTTTGAACCTTTTATTTATTTATGGGAATTATGGATCATAATGAGAACAATAGAGGAATCCGTAATTGAAATCAAAAGAAAATTGTGCATCCAATTTCTTGTAATCAATGCATGAGCAAAATAAAGTCCAACTTTCACTTCTGGCAAGCAAATCAGTCGTTATTGGCTTATACCCATCAAAGACTGGCCACATCCTTGTCGGTTGGCTAAGGAGACGAAGATATTCATTGACAAACTTGCTGCTCGACTACTTTCAACACTCTCACTCTCAAGTCTTGCCAATAGTTGTTCAATAATACAGCTAATTAATTCTTGAACTTTTGACTATTTTTTTATTTTTTAAATTTAATTAAACTTTTTTTTTTTTGACAAACCGATCTTCTAACTATTCTAATGTACATGAATGAGAATCGAACTCGGATGTAAGAAAGTATGCACAATGTCTTAATTAACTAACCTAACCCACATATACTGCACCATTTCACTACCAAAAAAAAAAAGTGGCAATAGTCACCAAATAATAGTGACTGTTGCCACTTTTTTTTGTAGTGTTTATTTTATATTTTAAGTGTGTGTAGTTCTATACATCAAACAATTGTTGAGTCATACTTGATCTCGAAAGTGACACAGAAAAAATCATTGCATAAACATGGCATCAAATTTTTCATCATATTGAAGTGGCTTAATTTATACTTTGGCAAAAGAAGTAGCTTAATTTATACATAATTTGATTAGCACTACAAGGCCAATCAATAGATTTTTGAAAGGTATATTTTATATAAAGGACGGTGACCTCAAAAAGAAGTATGGCTTTATAATTGTAAAGATTGGTGAGTGAGTTTTCATAGATAGCAACAGCATAAGTAAAATGAGCAAGATAAAAGGTTTATGTAAATAACTTTCATAATATCACTATAGGAAATTGTATATTATTCAGTAGTTAGGTAGTGTACATCTAATGATTCCTTATATCTGATAGTGTGGGAGCCTCTGTGACTTGGAATTTTTTTTCCTAGAAAGTAATGTTTGTAATAAAGGTGTTTTTTTTTTTTTGGTACAAGCGATAGTCTAAACTATAGGGTGTGAGATTTCTCAAATACACACACAACTATGATGCCAAGGTAATTTGAACCAACAAGTGAAGACCCTTTTACACTGGACTAGACCCCTTTGACCATTTTTTAAAATTAACCAAACAAGTTTATCTTATAATCTCATCTAATGTGTGTGAGAACAAATAAATTCGATGCCCAATCAAGAGGCGCCACATGGAAAAGAAGACAAATCCTAAAATATATTTTTTATATCAATATTCTGATTTAATAATATATTTAATACCAGAGTTACCAATTTAAGTTGAGGGAATAAATTTCATAAATTCCCTCAATCCATTTATTTCCTTCCATAACTTCCCTCAACTCCATTAATCATGAAAGGATTCTCAATTATTCCCTCCATAAATGGAAAAGAAGAAGTTATAAGGAAGGAAGGCTATTTAAGCAGGAGGAGAAAAGAAGGAAGGTAATCTCGAATTTCTATTTCAATTGGAAATTCCTCTCTCAATTAGATTTTTACCGAAAATTACTCTATCTCTCTCTCTCTCTGTGGCTGAAATTCTCACCTGCTCTCATACTCGTGGCTGACCAGCTCAGGCTATCGCCATCTCTCTTATCTACTTGGCTCCCAAGCCACATCTCTCCCATAGAGAAATATCTCCATCCTTTCAGGGCATGTTTACGTATCAGTAATGGGAATGAAAGGAAAGGGAATGATTTCAATTCCTGACTTCTCCTGCGTTTACTTGCAATCAGGAATGAAAAAATAAGTGGGCCCCACCTCAAAATCCGTAATCACATTCCCTCAAAACTAGGAATCAGATCAACTAGGGGGGAGTAGTCGATACGATTCCCATTCCTATTTTCTCTTAATAACTTCCAAAAATACCCTTATCACTTTACCATAATTCTAAAATTAATTTGGATTCTGATTCATGCAAATTAGTAAACAATAACAATGGGAATCAATCCCATTCCATTGCTAATTCCATATGTTTAGTAAACAGCTTAATGGGAATGATTCTTCCCATACCAATTCAGTAGTTCTCCGATTCCTAAATTCTCTGATTCCTTAGTTTCTCCATTACTGATACGTAAACATGCCCTCAGTATTATATGCATCTTCTGAGATCATATTACTGACTTAAGCATCGGAGGGCCCTTGGCCACCACCACACCGGTGGTTCTCCATTGATCGTCATTTGTCTTGCAGGGAATCTAATAGAGGAACGTTCGAGAGAGAAGATTCATCTGCGTATATTCTCGCAACAGGAAATTTGCACAAAAAATGCTCATATTTGGAATCCTTTCATCTAAATAGGGATGATTTCGTGTATAAGACATTTTTACTCATAGCTTTAGTGCAAGTGACATGATAAATTTAAAAACGAAAACAAGGTATGCTGTAAAACATCTCCAAATCTGTTCCTCAAAACTAAATTTGGGTGAAAAGAAAAACATCAATGTGTATGCGTTCCAAAAATTTGTTGAGTTCCTAAAAATTTCCCTAAAATCTAAAAATCAAGTTGATGTTTGGGAATCCCTCAAATTTGAAGGAAAAAAAGTATGAGGGGAATGCAGTTTTTGGAGGGAACACATGATAAAATGATATTTCTAGGGTAAGAGGGACTTCTTACAGAGATTTGAGGGAATTTTTAACTTTAGCATTGGAAATGCTTCACAAATGGAAAGGAAAAAGAAATGACTGGAGTTCCATTTTGACTGCAAGTGAGGGGAAAAAGAAAGCAAAATATTTTATTTGATATTTATTAAATAAAATAATTGTTTATTTGCTAGTCAAACTAAATAATTGTCACAAATAAATCTTCCACGCCATAAAAAATAAAAAATGATGGGTCTTTACCGAAGACTTATCATGTCCGCTGGTCCCCATTGAACAAATACAGAGGCCCATTTGTCTGACAACTACTCGAGAGGAGGAGGAGAGAGAGAGATAGGTAGGTGATGGATGGGATTTTTCCTCTTGCGTTACTAGTTGGCGAAGCTAGAACCGTTACAGAAACAGCAATGGAGCAATAAATTATTGTGAGTTTTATTTATTTCTCCAAGGTAAATTAGAAAATGCTTTGATTAAATTGAAATTTAAAGAGAAGCAAAAAAGCCAGAAGACAGAAGAGAGAAGCCTCTTTGACTCCTTGTAGATTTGCTGCTCGGCAAAGCCTGTGAACACTGGTCTTTCAACTCTTCCAGTCAAGTTGGGACACGGGAGACAGCTAAATAGCTTCTGGGTTAGCTTTACTTTATCTTCCAAAGCTCTGCCATGGCTTCCTGATTCCTCTTTAAAGGTACTTCTCTTCTTCTTCTTCAGCTGGTTTCTTTTTGTTTTTGGTTATTTACATACATGGTTGTAGGATCTTTTTCACTCTTGTTTGGTTGCTGGGGTCATGAGAATGGAAATGATAAAAATTTGAATTTTGAAACATTTAATTGGGACCTGGGAAAAAGAAAAAAAGCTTCTTTTTTTTTTCTCTGGAATCCGAAACTGCAGAATGGAGTAAGGGCTTATTTGTTTTTCTCCTATTTCCCCCATTTTGATGTATTGATTTGAATCATTTTGTGGTTGAACTGATTTTTGTGTTTGTTTCTGGTCTGAGTAGTTTCTCATAAAAAAAAAATTTGAAGCTTTGGGCCTCTTTTGGTTTTTTGTTGTGTCGTTTTCTTCCTCGTGTGATTGGAATTAGTAATATTTCTGCTACTGCTTGCAATATTTGAATGATAACTGAGAAGAGGACAGCCAACATGATGTGGTAAACCAAACAAGGAGATCCCAAGAGAGACGGAAGCATATCACAAATAACTCTCTCAAATTGTGCACTTAAAACTGCTACAGGATGACATTACCCCTCTTTTCTTTCACAAGAATGGAATCCACTGTAATATTAATATTTGGTCCTTAAGAAAAAGTCCGCTCATGAAATAACCAGAAAATATTGTAATTGAGGACCCAACATTGAACTAGGTTGAGAGTTTGATTCCTCCCTTTGACTTTTGATATGTTGAGGAATAGACAAATAACAACGCATGGTATAAGATTGGTGCGAAGAGGCTCTGCCAAGAAATTGTACACATATCGATATCCATTAAATTGCATTTTGGTTTCCTGACTGAACTGCTTTGGTAGGATGGCAATTGGCAAATGATAAAAGATCTTCAACATAGGCTTGCCCCAAATTTGTTATCTATTTTAGTTTCTACTATTTATATGTATACTTATGACTGAATGAAGTAATTTGTTTTCTTTTTCACAGATATGGGTTTGATTCAAGCGTTCCTTGATCACCATGCATTTCATTGCATTCATAACTAGCAAAAAGGATACTGTTGAAGATGGAGCTAATTTTTGCAGTTTTGGTATTGGCTTGCTTGTGCTCTTTTGCATTGCCTGATCCACAAGGTACATTTCTGTAGTTATGTGTATGCACAACTTCTTCCCATTTTTTCAATTGTTGTTTACTCATCATCATAACCAATACTAATATAAACTAGCATTGTATACTGCAATGTATGTTACAATATGGTGACATCAATGCAATTAAAATATTTTAACTTTTTTCCTCTCTGCCTCTCTCTCTCTCTTCTGTTGCTCTCTCTGGGAAATTATAAAAAGATGATCCAGAGGGTTAGTGGACTGTCTTGAGGGTTTTGTATGGTAGAATATGTTATGTATCTTTTACTTTCATTTGTTGACTCTATTTTTCAGTATTTATGTAAAGTAGTAGTGCATTTCTGTTGGAACATTTGCTTGATTGGATGGTGAATATATGAAATTTTTTTGGTTTCAGGAGAGGCACTCTATTCATTGAGGACTTCATTGAATAGTTCACCTGAACAGCTCAAGGACTGGAACATTAACCAAGTTAATCCATGCACTTGGTCCAATGTGAATTGCGACCCTAACAATAAAGTCACTTCTGTGTAAGACATCCCTTGTTTATGTCATGATGCATTTCCAAAAAATCACTTTACAATGTGAAATTCATCTTACTTGCATATATTACTGCCTTATTACTAATTATGCTTTGTTTTGTCCCTTTTTTTTTGGGCAGAACATTGTCAAATATTGGATTTTCTGGCATCTTGTCCCCTAAATTAGGAGCCTTGACAACTCTTCAAACACTGTGAGTAAGGAGAATTGTAGTGCTGTTTATCCGAATTTCTGTATAATCTCCTGGAGCCATTTCTATAACAAGCACTGTTATCGAAGCTCATGGATTCTCAATATCTATAGTTTGATATTGTCTTTTAAGAAATCTAATCTCCTATATTTTGTGCTCACCTATAAATTTTTTGCTTTTAACACTACGTTTCACGCAATTTAGGGCAACCGGAAAAATAATATCAATGCATCATTGGATCCATTGACAGCAAGATTGGTTCTCTACTCAAGTTATTAAAGTAAATTTTGTTTTTTTAGCTTAGGGTTCAGCAATTCTAAATCACATGCTTTATGGGTAAGGTAATTGTTGACAGACTATGGTTAAAATTATTTCTGGAGTATGACAATGTAAAGATTTGTAACATATATATATATATATATATATTTTTTTTCTTCTATATTTGATAACTCAACTAAGCATCTTACGAACTAATTGAGGGTGGGTTAAAAAAAAAAATCCTTGTTCCAGGTAATTTGGTTAGAACATGTGCTCCTTACCTTAGGCATATTTTATTTTACAGCTTTGATGACCATATCAATTGTTTATTTTGGTCCAAAGAATAAGATAGATTATATTTCGTCCATCTCAATCTATCCATGTTAATTTTGGTCTCTGCCTTTTGACTTCTTCTGCTTGAATCAATTCACTCTTGCACCATGTGTTCTAGGTCTCTATTGAACTTGTTCCATGGAAATGTGTTCAATTTCATACCATGTTCCAGATCTTGTCCTTATGATGCCCTCAACTTCTTTTATATCATGGATTCTTATTATTCTCTCATTTCCTTTGATGCATTACATATAAGTCAAACCATTTCCTTAGGATGTTTTGCATAGAGGAGTCAGACCATGATATAGGACTTCACTTGTGTACTGTACATACTGGTAAAGCATGTCTTCTATATTAGCTTAGGATGATCAACTTTGAGATGAATTCTTATTCCCAAGAGAGACAGATTTGTTGACACCATCAGAAAACTATTTTTCTAGGGTAATAATTAATTCTTTATATCTGTAGACATGTATGCACGCATATATGTATGACTCTAATATATATGACCCATTCATCTTGCAGTGCATTGCAAGGAAATGGCATAACTGGCGAGATACCAAAAGAGTTTGGAAGTCTGACAAGTTTGACCACCTTAAATTTAGATGACAATAATTTAACTGGTGAAATACCATCTTCCCTTGGTAATCTGCAAGAGCTTCATTTCTTGTAAGTTGTTTTATCAGCGTTGTTTTAAGTTTCCACTAATATCTAATGACTCTCTGCGTCATCCTTAATTTTGTCTTTGACAGTGGTTTTTTGATGATGCAAACAGGTCTCTGAATCAAAATAATCTGAGCGGGACTATCCCAGAGTCATTTTCAAGTCTTACAAAATTGATTAATCTGTATGTTATCATTTCTTGTACAATGCACATGTGATATGAAAAATCAGAATTTGTCCATTCAAGTTATACTAAATGAATTAATTTGGTTCTCCAGCTTTTGGAATTCTGAAAGTTCTCTGTGTGAAGTTGTATACTTAGGCCCATCTCTTCAGTATTTGATCCTGTACTTCAAACTGTCTTTGCAGTCAGCTTGCCTCCAATGCTCTCCATGGTCAAATACCCCAGCAGTTATTTCGTGTCCCAAAATACAAGTATGAATAACTTGTCACTGTTTTCGTTTCTGTTCCTGACAATAACTGACTGCATGGCTTTCTCTCTCTCCCCTTTTCTCTGTGTCCAGAGTCACATATTCAACATATGTTTTACAGCATGATTTGATCTGTGTTGCTTGTTGCAGTTTTACAGGAAACCGCCTAAACTGTGGCGTAAATTTCTCCCACCGTTGTGAATCTGATATTGATGATTCAGGTTAATAGCTCAAATGATGATACTGTTAATTGAACTTTTCTGTTACCCTTTCTTTGAATGAGCCAACTGATGAGGTTTTCTCACTCTTGCAGGCTCTTCAAATAAGCCAAAGCTTGGAATTATAATTGGAGTTGTTGGAGGGCTTATCGGTTTACTTTTCTTTGGAGGCTTGCTCTACTTTATCTGCAAGCGTAGACACAAAGGCTACAAGCGTGAAATTTTTGTGGATGTTGCAGGTATGTCTTGCTTTCTAGTTATAAAACTGATTAAATTTTGACCCATTAATGGAACCTTGATTTAAATTTTGGGAAATCAGCACACTAAAGTGATTCAGCCACATTTTCTGATGAATCAATAAGATTTCCTATATGTTAAAGAAATCAGGGTTGTTCATGACACCATGACTGAAGTTACATAAGGAGTTCTTCTTTAGGGTAGTTACTTTAAATTAACATGTTCATCATATTTTATGCCTCTGCAAATTAGGTCAGGTTGAGGGTGGTGGGAGAGGTGGTCTTTGTCCCAACATCTTGGTAGTTCCATAAAAGAACCATGAATATATGTACGAGTCTAGTTTTGGGTGTATCATTTAATACCAATCAATGCCATAAAATTTGAGTTCTATTACAATTGTTTAGCTGATGTATTATTTTTAGCTGTTTGGGTTGTGGTTTTTGAATTGTTCAAGAACGATCCTAATGGGCAGTGCCATTTCAGCCGTTTTGGGCCATTGTGCATCCCAAACCATGAGGAAATCTTGATTGTTGCACAAATAGATAAAGTGGTCAGGGCTTCCTGACTGTTGTAAGTAAAAAGATTTGAGGGAAAAAATGTGAGATACACTGTAGGATAGGAAATGATAGGAAAAATAAAGAGATCTGGACTCACTCTGCCCTTTGGCATCACATAAAGGTTACAGTAGAGAAATTAGAAATTTTTTGGCATCGCACCAGCCTTCGGCATCACACTGAAGTGCCTTGGAATCACCCCAAGTCAACCTGTGATTCACACACCAGAATTTAAATATATTCCACGTGGATATCATGCTCATATAGTTTTCCTTGAAAATAAGCAACAGTAAATTGAAATCGTGTTTAGTATTACAATTTAAGTGAAAAAAACAAAAAAGTAATATAGGAAACTAGTCATTAACATGGGAATGCTATAACAACCTTATTCCCATATAAATCAGATCATAAACTAATTCTATGATTGCCAAAAAAAAAAAAAAACTATGTAATCAGTACAAGAAAGATTGAATTTCTTCCATTTGACTACAGAAGTCGCTGAATGAGGGAAGGGAAAACCATTTAAAACATGTGTGGTATATACTTTTCCACAATTAATTAGAGCATGAGAAGTGTATCATGTAAAGCTTTCATAATTGCAGTGTCTAGTCAATTGATCAGAGCCAAAGGGTGCTCATCATTACAGAGAATGACACATGTCATGTAAAATTTATATTTTAGAATTTTTTATCAATGGAATTTTTATAGTTACCATTTCAGTCTATAAGGCCTTGGTGAGCCAACAATTTCTCCTTTCTTTTCTACGCTACGAGATCTCTTCTCTTATGAAATTTCTAGTTTGATCGCGGGCGGTACACTTCTCCCCAATATGAGATAGGTTGCTGCTATAGTCAGAACTTCTCCCCTGGCTTAAACAAGCCAGTAGCTAAACCCCTGACCTATCAGTCAGTAGCTGAACCCCCTCTAACGAGCAGGTGAACCCCTTCCTCTTGATAGCTGAGTTTCCAGGGTAGGATACAAGACTTGAAGTGTGGGTGAAAACTTGCTCTAAGGGGAGGCTTCCTATACCCATAAAAGGAGTGGCCAAAGAAGACCTGAATAATCCTGATCTTTGATCAAATTCTCACGTGGAAGGATTTTTACATTAAGTTAGGTGATTATATCAAAAGTGATCCTAAGATGAGTAATACGAATGTTGATTTGTATCATAATGCTGTTATGAAATTGTTGAACAATTTTAAAAGTGATTGGCGAGCCTTTTTAATTTTTTTTTTTTTAAATCATGGTAGGCATTCAGAGCTAAAATGGCCTAAGGCACGGCTGGGGTGAGGGCCCCATTTTACCAGCTTAGTTTCTCATATGTAAAATTGATAGTGAATTTGAGAACTAAGTTGCGAGTCTAAATTAAACTTATCTGATTTAACCTCCTTCCACGGGCAGGAAATTCATCAGTTTCATCAGAGTTGATGTCAAGGATGCTTACTCTATTATATTTAGTTTCCATTTGTATCTTTTATATGATTTAGAAATATTTTGTGTCTGTGATATGCTTTAAATCATTTAATGTTCTTGAACATTTCCAATTGAACTTTTATTATGCATTGCATGCAAAGTTTCCTTTGCATTCTGCTTTTAAAACCATTTTTAACTGCTGGGCCCAGGTGAAGTTGACCGAAGGATTGCATTTGGTCAATTAAAAAGGTTTTCATGGAGGGAATTGCAGCTAGCAACAGACAACTTCAGTGAGAAAAATGTTCTAGGACAGGGAGGTTTTGGAAAAGTCTATAAAGGAGTGCTATCTGACAACACAAAAGTTGCCGTTAAGCGTCTCACTGATTATGAGAGTCCTGGGGGAGAAGCCGCTTTCCAGCGTGAAGTTGAAATGATAAGTGTAGCTGTTCACAGGAATCTCTTACGACTGATTGGATTTTGTACAACTCCAACAGAACGCCTTTTGGTGTATCCCTTTATGCAGAATTTAAGTGTTGCTTACCGGTTACGAGGTATGGCGCCTTCAATTCATATGTGATTTACAGCTGCAATGTGTGTTATAATTCAGGTTGATTAGGTGTAGCTTCTTTTATTTTTATTTTTGGGGGAATTGGGGAGTAAACTTGTGACAATTTGGATACATGCATTTTATGGTTTCTCCAGATATGTGCAAGCACATGTGGTGCATACATGCATACAATGCCATATCTCCAATTACTTGGACTTTTCCTACCACTTTGGGTTATTATACGTAAAATCTGTATTGTGTGAATGGTTATTCTGGTAACTATCTCCTTGTGTTGACTTATAAATTTATATTACCTAGGATATATAGGTAAAATTATGTCTTTACACTCTCGTTCCCTTTGTTTTTCCTTTCTACGTATGATAAATGGCAAAGTCACTGTAGGAGGGGAATTCATGGTTTTTCTGAGTTCATCATAAGACCTTCTCCACTTGATTAATATAGTTAAGAGAAGGGTTAAGTTGATCTATGTTTTAGTAGTTGCATTTGAAGTCATCATTAGATCACAAATTGGACTATAATGTTTGTGTCAATTGGAGTTATTCACCATTATTACTAGCCTTGCAATGATATTACCAGGCTTTGAATTTTTTTTTCAGAGATTAAACCTGGGGAGCCTGTTTTGGACTGGCCCACAAGAAAGCAGGTGGCTTTAGGCACGGCCCGTGGGCTAGAGTACCTACATGAACATTGTAATCCTAAGATCATTCATCGAGATGTTAAGGCTGCTAATGTACTACTTGATGAAGATTTTGAAGCAGTCGTTGGTGACTTCGGCTTGGCAAAGTTGGTGGATGTTAGAAAGACTAACGTGACAACTCAAGTTCGTGGTACAATGGGCCACATAGCACCTGAATACTTGTCCACTGGGAAGTCATCAGAAAGGACAGATGTTTTTGGCTATGGGATTATGCTCTTAGAACTTGTAACAGGACAGCGGGCAATTGATTTTTCACGCTTGGAAGAAGAAGATGATGTTTTGTTGCTTGACCATGTAAGTTAAACTTGGTTTGGCATTTGCATATCTTTTTCTCTGTCCCACTCCCTCTCTCCCTACCTCCTCCAAGTGTGCGTTTATATGCAAATGGAGGTTGAAGATATGAGTTGAACAGACCTTCCTCTAAATACCATATCTTCAACTGGAGCAATAAACTTATACAAGGGCGGTAGTGATGTCTTCATTTTGGACACTGATATTGTTGGATATTGCTTACCTTATTGTTATCCAAGAATTTCGAGATATAATTTCTAGGTTTGGAAATTTAACTGATACTTGGTACATATTTGATGGATGCATATTTGATTGACCATTAGATGTTTATACGTGATCTGTTGCAATAAAGAACTATAATTGTATGGAAGTGGTTTATGAATTACCTACCTTATGAGTAATGGTTGGTTTAAGAATATGTGCATGAATAGATGTATGTGTGTATCTATTACATTATTGATGAACCTAACTGTATCATTTTCTAAGTTCTAAAGATTTGGCGTATCAGCATGAGAAAATAAATAAAATATTACCCTAAGTCATTAGGGATGCCAATTCTTGTTCCTTTCACAGCACATAATTCCATGTTGCAAAATAAAATTCGCCTGCTCATGACATTTGTCATTTGTCTTCATGCATGTTAAGATAAATTAAGCATATGACATTCTTGCAATTTGTTTTAATGGTATTGGGAACTTTGCATGCTCACAGATGTGGGAGTTCTTCTGAAATGGGTTTGTAGTTATATTGTGTGGTCAAAGACTGTTGCCAATTCTAAGTAGTAGGTTCGATATGTAAAGTTGTGCAGAACCTATCCTCTACACTAAATAATGTCACTCTTGAGGACGAAAACATGGTGATGAGGACGTCTTTGTCAAACCCATTAGGGTTTAGGAGCGAAAGAGATGGAAGAGGAAATTATTGATTAGTTTCCTAATTTATTTGTTAGTTTCCTAGGTTCTCTAGATTTCCAGATTTTAGTAGGATTTGATTTAAGTTTACTAGTTTATTTGGATTGGTTCCTTTGTGGATTAGGATTTCTGTTTAGTAAGGGATTTTTTATCCTCTCTAGGTTTTAGTTTGCTATAAATACCCCTTCTATGTAATTCATTATAGAGAGTTTAGAGATTTGAGTTATGAGAAAAGCTTATTTTCCAGAGATTGGAGAATTCTTGGTGTGAAGCCCCTGGAGTGATTCCAGACCTATCCTTATTCATTTGATTTTCTGTTTTCCATTGTTTTTGCTTCCGCTAAATTACCTAAATACTCAATTCACCCTTATCCTACATCACATGGTGACCTTTTAACTGCGTACGTATTTTTCGCATGAATTTGTACTCACTGTGGCAACTTCTTTCTTTATATGCTCTTGAAGGTCAAGAAGCTGGAAAGGGAAAAAAGGCTGGATGCTATTGTAGATAACAATCTGAATGATAGTTTCAACATTCAAGAAGTAGAAATGATGATCAAAGTTGCACTTCTTTGTACACAAGGATCCCCTGAAGATCGCCCATTAATGTCAGAGGTGGTACGGATGCTAGAAGGAGAGGGTCTGGCTGAACGGTGGGAAGAATGGCAGAATGTTGAGGTTACTCGCAGGCAAGAGTATGAAAGACTACAAAGGAGATTTGACTGGGGAGAAGATTCAGTTTATAACCAGGATGCTATTGAGTTATCAGGTGGGCGATGAGGTAATAAATAATTTTATACTTGTTTTCTCACCTTCAGCATGTCATATCCTTTTTGGTAGGTTAGCTTGGTTAAACCCCGAATGGAGCATATCTGTATTCCAAAAATCATAATATCATGATTTTTATTTTCTGTTGTGATGCTTTTGCTGCAAGCCCTTTTTTCCCTACCTGATTTTGTAACTGTTAATTTGTATATCTTGTGGATACAAGTTTTTGTAAGTGTGGCCAAGCCATGGAATACAAACCTTGCAGATTGTGTAATCAACATTGTTCTGATTTTAATATTTATCTTAAAGGGAAAGCCAGGGGAATATAAAAAATACTTTTCTTATTTTCCACTATGTTGGTTATCAGTGACAGCTTCAGTCTGCATCCTTCTTTTCAGTTCATGATTAGGTACAAAACATTAACGTACACAGGTGTGTTCATGGTACCTGTCTGATTAGAGTGTTATTCTAAGCACAGAAAATTCGTGTACGATTTCTAATTTTCTTTAGGAAGTAAAGCCTTTAAATAAATCAGGTTCAGTTGCAGTCATCAATACAAACAGCTAGCTCTATTTGTGGCGTGGTGAGAAAACTAGAACTAGAATATTTCAGTGGTAAAAATCCACTTGAGATCTGTACATAGAACATGTTCAATCTGAAATCGATGTCTAATTAGATGTACTTTGCAAAACGTCTCGCAAGAGTGCTGATGCTCAACTTCATTAGATGGCTTCCCGGCAATCTTGTATAACCACTGCATGAAAGTGGGGAACTGTAGCCCATGCTTTAAAATTTTCCTTTACCTGTGGTGGTTTTTCTACCATCAACTCTTTCTTCTCGTTCATTTCACTTTCATTCATCCTTTGGTTTTTCCTCGGCTAGAAGATACTGTGGTGCATTGTCCATGTCTCTACCATCCATCTCTTCAAGGTTGATATAACACATGTTATAGTCTACACCTGCCATTGCCAAAGCTTCCACTG
The DNA here is from genome assembly GCA_020226455.1 of Prunus salicina. Taxonomy (NCBI): domain Eukaryota; kingdom Viridiplantae; phylum Streptophyta; class Magnoliopsida; order Rosales; family Rosaceae; genus Prunus; species Prunus salicina. The sequence continues at coordinate 14,382,436 of CM035342.1, forward strand.
ACATGGCTTCACCTGTGTGTGTGTGTGTGGAGGCCCTTAAAAATTGTTAGCATGTCAAAGAATTATCAGTATGAGATTATGTACATATATACAGCTGATCCTTACTCTAGGAAGTCTGGTCGAATGGTATTCATATGTGGTACCAACCCCTTTGTGCAGAAACAGCTCATAGGTTTCATGTACAAAGTTTACACTGTTTTGTCTGTGACTTCAACTACTCTCTCTCTCTCTCATTACTACATTTTGATTTACGAAACATATAGTATGGTAAGTGTGCAATGGATTCTACCCAAATGTGGTGTTGACACAAGATTTGATTTGACAAGTTTCATAAAAAGCTTTTGTCAATTGGGAGATGTGAAATGATATACATGTGATTAGTTTAATGAGTTTCACTGGGTAGGTGTGGATGCATTTCCATGAGAGGGATTTGGTTCACTTTTTCACCAAAGCTGAAAATGTCATGGCATTTGGTGCCCCTGCAGCCGTATTGTACTTTTGCAATCCCTCCAATTAACAGGCCTGTTCAGATATTTAACCTTCTACCTTTGGCATGCGTGCTGAGGGGAACATCTTTTGAGTTATTCCTTTTTTATTTGACGATTCTTGTCCTAAGGCAGGAATGGTTATAAGTTTCACTTTATATGACAGGAGATAGGGAGAAGAGGTTTAGGGTGCCTTGGAACATCAAGCTTTACTATCTTTTTAATTTTCCTTAATTTGTCCTCGCTTTTTCTTTTGTTTGTTTGTTTGTTTTTTTGATACAAGAGATATAGGGAGAGGGAATCGAATGTAGGACTTTGGGTACATGGATAAATGCTTCTTAACCACTTGAGCTATAAGCCCATTGCAAAAAACTATACGATCACTTATATTATCTATTCTTCACTTGTGCTCCATTTAAAAAAAAAGGAGGAAAGTGCATAGGCTTTGTTGATCACTTTGTAGCGCCATGTAACATGGGTTTCATTCGAATTGGCTGAAGTTTTGCTTGTGTTTCATTTGGGATGATTGTTTTTCTTATTTTTAAAATTAGATGATAAATTAACTAGACATCACCAGCCACATGAAACATATTGTCATTTAATCATTGCGAAGCAACAATTGTGGGCACCTAGACATATAGGAATAGAAACAAAATGCGGCATGGTTATGCGGTCGCTGGCTTAGCGGGTCTACAACAAAAAGAAATTCGTGAACAGAAGATGGAATGATAAGATAAATGTTTATAGGATTAGGGTACAAAATTGCAAAATTCAAGCCATGGTCTGAGCATTGACTCTATTTGTTACTTTAACAGACCCCTCAAATTAAGTGTGCTTTTCAACTGGATCTTGGTTGATTTTGCTTAAACAACTTTGATGGCAAGGGTGGTCTAATTTGACTTCAATGGTCAGTTTGGGTAACATCCCCATTAGAAAGTTGTGATTGTCTAGTCGACTTGGTGGAACAACCCTAGATACGCCCATAATTTGGATTTGGCTATTTTAGCTAGGAGCAAGCAACTGGACGATAACAAGACTAAATTAGCTACAAGCTGAACATCAGTTGTATCCATTTCGTCCGTTCAACTTTGTCATGCTATACTTCAACAAATACTTAAAACTGTCAAGGAATTCCATAACTTTGGCATCCAGTACTTCAGCAATATTGAAGATATATAAAATAGGCCTTGGACATTGGTTAGCGAGGTTGAAACGCATCTTTCATCTGATGAGTAAAATATTTTCATTTTACATTGCCGTTCTTTTATTTGAGTAATTTCCGAGACCCCACATTCCAACAATTAAGTTCTTTGAATTCCAGCCTTTCACTAATATTACTTGCACTTCGGCGCAGTTGAGCCGAAACATGGAAACTAAATTAAGGGGAGCAAAACAGAAACAATTAAGCTAACAAATCTTATATATCATCTAGTCATGCATATAATACTATTTTGTTTTACCATGGTATATACATGGAAAGGGAGTCATGTGTTTCAAGAAGAATCACATCATCCATGTTTGTATGGACAAAAACCACTGCTTTAAAACATCAATTTATAATGTTTTACATAATAAATCCATCTAATTATTTTTTGTAGCTATAAGATTAATAGAAAACATAATAAATCCATCTAATTACATTTGTTTTTTATATTATTGATTCATAAATCATTAGAATTCTTGTTGGAATTATAAATTACAATATTCATAATTTGACATTATTACAACTCATAACATTCTTGGAAAAATAAATAAATCATAACATACAATAAGCTACAAAAAATAATTAGACATAAATTGCATAATTAGGACAAGATGTTAACTCAAAAGAAAATTGGTAACAAAATTTGGACTAGATGATGTTCACTTTTTTGGTTCTGAATTGACTAGAACGGTCATTTTATTTATTTATTAAAGTTGATTGGGAATATCGTCCATGTTTTTCTCACCAATGTCAATGCCTACATCTCCAACTCTTCAAGGTTAATGCCTGCTATTTGCCAAAGCTTTATCGACATTATTTGTAAAAAAAAAAATTTGCTACCTCGCCTTTTTTTTATCCCTTTATTTTTTTATTTTTTTTATTTTGTCCTTTTATTGGCAGACTCGATTTAAGGTTATTGTTTGTTGCTTGGTGTCAGTTTCTTTTTCTCTTTTTTTCCCTTTTCTTTTTCCTTTTATTGGCAGAATTGTCTTTCTTGAATTCATCAGCAACTGACATTATTGTTTCATAATGTCTTAACTCATAAAGAATAGGAAAAATTAGATGATGGATTAACAATTAACGGGGTCATCTTTCATCTGCCACATGAAACATATTTTCATTTAATAGAAAGAAATTAAAAAGTAAGAATTATTTGAAGGACCCTTCAATAGAAGGAGACTGAGGGAACAAAACGTTAATGTACATTGAAAATTAAAGAAAAAAAAGTAAACGTAGTCATTTCGTGAATTATTCTAGCTAAGAATATTATGTGAGAGAATTCTAGTGGGCTGTTGACGAAAACCATGAAATCGGAGCACATCACTGCGTTTAGGGTGGAGTAATCTAATTTTCGGCTCAAGAAGATTTGACTAAGCTGACCCGTAGCTGTATCCATTCCATCCATTCATGAACCAGAGTTTAGATCTGGCTAATCTGACCAGCAATTGTATCCATTCCTTCCATTCATAATGCATCCCCACCTTGTCATCATGTAACTCTCAAGAAATCCGATAACAACTGGATGCTGGTTGTCAAGTCTTTAACTACTTGGGTAAAACTTGCACTTGAACATATGGGAACTCAGCTCCAGGCACTGGGTGAACCTTGAAATTGTCTTCTATCACCTTAGGAAAAGATTTTCATTTTACACTGTACGCTTTATTATTTGAGTAATTTCCGAAACCCCACATTCCAACGATTAAGTTCTGGCACGGCCCAACATTAGAATTTAGCAATGGAGCAACTATCCACTCAGTCCCAAACATTAGTATTTAGCAATCACCAGTAATTAAAAAAATATTAAAAAATAAATAAATTTAAAAAAAAAAAAAAAAAAACCAAAACTTGAAAACCACATTATCAGTTCAGCCAAAACATGGGAAACTAAATTAAAGGGGATAAAAACAGAAACAATTAATTAAGCTATTTGGTCATGATATATACATGGAAAGGGAGTCATGTGTTTCAAGCAGTCATCCATGATTGTATGGACAAAGTTGAAACCATCAACTTATTGGAGCTTTTTAAATCCAGAAACTCAATATAACGTATTACGCATCATCTGAATACATGTTTTCATTACAGGGTGAAAGATTACACAGTATTATTCATGGAAACAAAAGCCTCTGCCCATTTGCGCATCTTAGCTTTCATCTGTATTGTTTATTGTTCATGTTTTTTCACCAATGTCAATGCCTAGATCTCAATTGAATATGCTCCTTAACTTTGCTCGACTAGCACCAGATGTGGTGTTGGCATTTTATCAACTAGCTTTTTTTTGTTTTTTTTTATACAAGCGATGATTTAATTTAAACTAAGGGATTTGAGCTTAGGTGCAGAGTGGGGAGCACATTCGCTCTAGCTAACTTTGCTAAGCTAATTTGCAATATCAACTAACCTTTGATTTAGTCATATTTGTCATCTCTTAATTGGAGAATGTCTCAGGTTCGACTCACATGGATTGCAAGGAAGATATGTATTTGTGATAATTCAATACCTAGTTAGTTGTGGTTAGTCTTGTTGGAGGTGTATTTGGCCCACGTTGTGAAAATATCTTATAAATATCTTAACGTATGTTCAAAAAATAGAAAAAAAAAAATCATTAAAAAATGTAGAGGATATAACGAAAACGAGATATAGAAGGTCCTAACAAGTTAAGATTGATAGACACTGGACTTAGTATAATATTATTACAATTTACACACATTATCTGAACACACTTGTTGATTTGGGGGGAAATATTACAGTCTCATTCACGGAAGCAACCGCCTTTGCCCATTTGCGCGTCCTTTCCTTCATCTGTTCTTGGTTGGCCACAATGTCAATGCCCAAAGTTTGCTCGGCTACCAGATGTGGCGGCGGCTGTTCCCAGGAGCAATACTCCAACTCTTCAAGCTCAATGCGAGATTCTGCATAATCCATGCCCGCCATTGCCAAAGCTTCAATCGACATTAGAACTTCGTCTTATTTGCCCAACTGGACTGGAGTTGAGGTTGTAATCTTGAAAATGGACGACATATTATATGTAAGAATGATTTCTGCTGTTTCTGTTTAGGATGCTAAAAGCAGAGAAGACACGGGGTTTTCATGCTTAAATATGTAAATATATGTCCCTACTGTTTTACTCAGATGGGCTTAATAAAGAAAGAAGCTTATGTCACTGCATATGTCATAAAGCATACGCATTTCGTGCACCTGTCAGCGCTGAAAATTCAGTTCATGTTCTTGATCTCTTGATATTCCCGTGAGCCGCTGATCTGAAATATTCATAGTCCTGTAATTGAACTTGAATTCACATGTTTTTGCAACGCAAATTGTTCCAAATGGGTCCAAGGGATTTGTAAGAAATATTCAATTGATAGAAAGTGATCAAGAACTTGACCACTCTTACTTGATGTAAGACTTTCTCGGGACAAATGACACAATAATACATGTACAAACTAATTTGTATTAATTTATAAAAATGATATTGTCTACGATCATCGTCACCTCCACCTCTATCACCACCACCACATCTACCACCCACCATCACCACTACCACTACTGCCACCACCATCTTCACCTTCACCCCTAACTCTATCTCTACCACCACCACCACTACCACCCACCACTGCCACCACCTCCACCTCCACCTCCACCACCACCCCCCCACCACCATATGATTATAGCACATGACACTTTCAACATCATGTCAATTTTAGTCATTATCCACAGTTACAATAGTTTTATTTTAAAATTTACCAAATGGTTTCCACACTGCTTTTTATACTAACAATACTTTAAAGGGTTAAATGTCAAAATGGTCCTTGTGTTTTACCACGTTGGCTAATTTAGTCCTTGTGTTTTTAATTTAGCCAATTAGTCCCTTTGTTTGGGGCCGTTAGCCAATATGATCAATTCTGTTAAAATTGCAGTTAAAATATGAACATGATAATCCCTTTCTTTTTTTGAAAACCTATAAAGCTGTTTTAAATTAAAAAAACAAATTTGGATTTATTTAAAAATATATTAAAACTTCAATTCAACTAACATAACATTAGGAAGAAAAAAAAGTAAAAAACTTGAAAAAAAATAAAGGATGGGCGTAGTTCGGAGAGGGGAAGGGCTACTTAGTGAGTGAGTAGTGAGAAATAGGGTATTGCGGGGTGGGGGAGAGTGATGAACGGAGGTGTATGGGAAAATGGGGAGAGATTGGGTAGAAGATTTGGGGGTCATGGCTGAAAAATGGGGCAAATGGCTAGGCAATGGTTGAGTTGAGGAAGATCTTTCTAGGAGCTGGTCGGGTAAGGACTTTTTTTTTTCTTTTCTTTTCTAGAGAAAGAGATTAGGGGTAGGTGGATTGGAGTTGGGGCCTTTGGGTGGGGAAAGTGGCTGGGGGAAAGAAGAAGAGAGAAATGTTGTGGTGGTTGGGATAGGCGGAGAGTGAGGAGGCTATTGGGATAGGTGGATTTTTTTTATTTGTTTAGTTCTTGTTTATTTATTTTTTAATTCAAATCAAATAGTTATGTTTTTCTAATTAATGTTTAAATAGTTTTAATATTTTTAATTGAGATTTAACGGAATGGATCACATTGGCTAATAGTTGTAAACACAAGGATTAAATTGGCTAAATTAGAAACATAAGGACTAAATTGGCCAATGTAATAAAACATAGGGACCATTTTAACATTTAAGCCTACTTTAAAACTATTGTTTACCAAACATTGAATTGCTTTACTTTACAGCTAATTATTTTCAAAGCACATCAGAAGAAGCTTTTTTAAAAAAGCGACACCAATCCCAAACTGGACCTTAATTGATCTAAGGTGGACCAAGTAGGGTGTAAACGCGACTTTCTTGGAATAAATGACACAATAATACATGTACAGACTGATTCATATTAATATAAATGTGTAGGTTACAAGCTTTGTGGGTATTCTTTGCAATATTTCTTTGGTTTGATCTCCAAGGACCATACTTGATTTTGAACTGGCTGATTGAGCCTTCAAATCTCTTTGAGGCAAGGTTTGGTCAAGGGTGGTCAAGAGACTTGGTCTTGAACAAGCAAGGACACAAGAAGTGTCACATGGTGAGTGGTCTTCAAATTTGGTGTGGTAGATGAAGAATATAAGAGTTTTTAAGAGGCCGTTCAGTAACGTTTTCAAGGCTCCATTTTCATTTTCTACCAAAAATGTGTTAGGTATGTCGTTTTCATTTTCACTGGAATTATTTTATGAAAACAACTTTAAACTCATGTACAAAAAATGAAAACACGAGCCCGTCTGGTAACGTTTTCGGAGAACGTTTTCTTATAATATTTTCAAAGAATGAAAACAAGAAAACAAATTTGTATTTTCAGGAAATGAAAATACGTCTAGTAGATTAATTAGAAAACATCTTCAGAAAACAAAAACAATGAAAATGTGTCCAGTAGTACAATTTAAAATATGTGAGTTTTTTATGAAAACGTTTCCCATGAGAATGAAAACAACTTTTTTTTTGTTTTCTACAAGTACACATGAACTTGTTTTCATTTTACGAAAACATTCTCAGTATTTTCTGTTTTTGGGGCAACGGACGTGTTTTTGCCTCAATTTTTTTCCTTGAAAATGAAAACAACTCCTTAAAACGTTACTGAACGGAGCCCAAATTATCGTTTTCATTTTCTACCCAATGTATTGGTTTGTTTGCTTTCATTTTCATTTTTTTCCTTTTTTTGGTTGGTCTGATTTTTCATTTTCTTTTCATTTTTCATTTTTTTTTCAGTTGTCAAATTTTTTTTTTCAATTATCAATTTTTTCGTTCCACATCATTATTTTATTTTGCGACATCAATGTATATTAATTTTATGATAAAACCATCATATATTATTCAATTTCATATTTATTTTAAAGTAAAGATAATATTATTTTATTATCTAGGTTTTTCTAAAATTAGAATTATTATTATTATTTTAATTATACATTATTATTCTCAAATTATACATTTTTCATTGTTTGTAATAATGTTAGCCTTTAAATATCAGAATTTAAATAATAAAAATTTAGGACAGAAATTAGCAAAAAATATACTTGAAAAATAACTCAAATATCATTATTCTCAAATTGTCCTATCAGACACATTTTCACTATTTTTATTTTATGAATCTATTTTCCAATTAATCTACTAGATGCATTTTCGAATCCTGAAAATGTATATTCGTTTTCTCATTTTCATTCCCATAAAATTTTGTCAGAAAACATTCTCCGAAAATGTTACCAAACAGGCCCAAGTGTTTGGTGATTTCTTTAGCGATAGAGTTTCTGGTTAGCCAAGCCTAGCTTAATTTGTCTTAAGAAAGTTCTTTCTTTTGAATCAGAGTCTAGTGTCTATAGAGAAATTATTGGGTCTTGGTTTGGAATCCTAAATTAGAATGTCTTGATTTGTGGGATTGTGCCCTAATTTTATTTGATTTAGGGCAGATTGAGTTGGGTTGTTCTAACTTAATTTGAGCTAATTGATTTAATTTAGCTCTCAATTTAAATAAAAGAGGTTGATTTAGCTAATGAACCCTTAATCCAAAAGATTTAGAACGCAAGGATAAATCTTCCCCATTGAGTTTTGACTTGATTTGATTGATGATGCTTTTCCGGCACTAATTCACCTCACTACTCTGCCCGCAAGCAGTGTAGTTTGGATCCCTTTGTAGATGATATTGCTTGTCCAACATTTTTCAATCACTACATCTAACTGCTATTTATATTTGCTGCAATTCAGGTTTTCCCACCAATGCCAATGCCGAAACTTTGCTCCTTGACTACCGGATACGGCGGTGCCTGTTACCAAGCTCCATATTCCGGCTGCATAATCCATGCCCGCCATTGCGAAAGCTTCAATTCAATCGACATTAATTACTATTTATTTACCTAAAAGCTTCTTCACTTTTTGGGGTGGAGCTAAGGTTTGTAATCTTGGAAATAGACAATACACATTTCTATACAATACTTTTTCTGTTTCTGATTTGGCAGCTAAAAGCAGAAAAGACAAGCGTTTTTCATGCTTAAAGTGTATAATGTGCAAATATCTCTTCCACTTTTACTCAGATAAAAAGAAGCTCCTCTCACTGCGTATGTCATAAAGCATATTCATTTCTTGGTTTTTTATAAAAAAAAAATCTTGAAATTCCCGTGACCATATTTACCAGTATAGTCCTCTATTTGAGTTGAGTTGTGTTCTTGGTGTTGGTGGGAAAATGCCAAAACCCATGAAACTAGGTGAAACATTATGTAGCCGAAAAAAAAGATCTGGAATTGCAAAAGAGTAATCCTACCAGGACACTTACTGTTCCTTGTAATCTAAAGTGCTTGATATTGGTACAATTTGGTAGGAGTAGACATCAATTTGGCCGATCCGAACTGTAATGCCTGGTTTTGTTTGGCTTTTACGGGAAAAGAAAAAAAGTCACATGGTTTAAGATTGAACCATATTATACTAGTTTGCTTCTATTGCGGTTTTGAGCTTTTGTAAATCGGTCTAAATCAAATTGGGACTTTCTACTTATAATTTCATTTTTATTTTATTTTACGCGTGTAGTTCTCTCATTCAATGATAATTAGATAAGGATGTTAAATTTGAATTTTGATGGAACTTTGAAGTTATTCATCTTTGAATTGTAACTATATATTAATTATTGAACTTTAAACATCACGTATTGAATTTTAGGATGATTTAATGTGCTAGAAAATAAAAAATATGTAGAAAGTTATGAATTTTTGTTGTTGTAATTGAATAACAAAGTTAATATTTCAATGGTTTGCTCTATGAACCTCAGTATTACGTATTTTCAAAGTCACACTTACATGGTTTAGAAATTTCGAAAGTAACGTTGCGTGCATATTTTGTTTTTAAACTAGAAAAACTTAACGGAGAAAATTATGTGCAATTGGGTAAATATTGTACAGCTTTCAATTCACAAGTTCACAGCTCGTAATCCTTTTGGACCAAAAAAAAAAAAAAATAAATAAAACTGCAACTTCCTAAGCTGCTGGGCATGCAGGAATTAAAACCATGCATAGTACAAGATTTAGAGGATTTGAACATCAACAACAGACAACAGTCGGTATGTATGATATCAAATAACACAATATTGCAACTCCCTGGGGCAAGCTTCTGTCATACTTTTCTTGCTGATCCGTAGCGAAACCAGGCTGAAATTCGATATATCACCCTAATTAATGGCCATTATAATCTTCAAAATGGCGCTGGCAAGAAATAAGCGGTGTGAAATCCATGCACCTTCCTCCTTCTCTCCCTTTCTTGGTTTCTTTTCCCATTACTTGTTCCCCTAAACTTCTCTCATCTTTTTCTTCTTCATCTTCCGCTAGTAAATGTGGAGGAGTCAGCTCGCCACGCTCCCATTCTTCCACAGTCATAGCAATTAAAAGGTAGTCTTTGCCAGCCATTGCTAAAGCTTCTAATGAAACTGACATGATTCGTCTGCAGGCTCTAACGGAATATATATACGATAGAGAATTTGTATAACTATTTGCTAAAGCTTCGTAAATGCTAGCTTCAATTGGTTTGATAATGGGCTGATCACTTGCCTGACAATGAGTTTATATATGCTCCCAATTCTCATCACAAAGAAGCGTACCGGTTTCATATGCTTTATAAGAGATCACGGGAAGGACATAAAATTCAAATGAGGAACTGTCGTAAGCCATACACTTCAAATTCATGCATTATGAGGTCACCCTTTACTCTTTTGTAACGGTGTCTAAACAAGAGATCTCTTGTTTCTGTTTAGGCTGCTAAAAGCAGAGGACATGCGTTTTTCACAATATCTCTTCCTCTTTTACTCAGAAAGGCTCAAAGAAAGAAACTTCTCTCACTGCATATGTCATAAAGCATATTCATTTCTTGCACCCGTCAGCGCTGATATATACAATACAACTCAGTTCATGGTCTTTAATTTTTGAAATTCCCGTGACCATATTTACCGGTATAGTCCTCGTCATGTTCTTGGTGTTGGTGGGAAAATGTCAAAACACATGAAACTAGGTGAAACATTATGTAGCCGAAAAAAAAAGATAGCATGAAGGTTAAATAGAGCATCCACAGTGGACTCCCTAAACCACCTCCTTAGACAAAATTTAGGAAGGAATTGCAAAAACACAGCTACAACCATGATTCTTATCCACCTCCTAAAGTAGTGAGACCTCTAGGAGCTCCCAATATGAGAGAGAAAGGACTCCTAGTGGCTCCTTATAATTTAACGTTGTTTTATTTTAAGGGAGTTGATTTCCCCACTCCCATTTTCTCCACTTACAGTTCCTTTTATTTTTTAATACTTTTTAATTAAATTTGTTCTTTTTTGTTCTCTCTCTTTCCTATGCTACCCTTACTCTACATTATTTTCTTTTTACTTCACTTTTATATTATTTCTTTTTTTTTCCCTTCAATTTTCAAAATCAAAATAAAAAAGAGTAAACAAAATATATAAAAAAACCTAGCCCCTCCTGTGTTGTACCCAACCTGTGCCCTCCCTCGCTACCCTCCCCAGCCACTAGCTCCTCTCTTCCTCCATTATCTTTCTTTCTTTTTCCATACCCACCAATCTCTTCGTCTATCTCTTTGAGATTTGGGTTTGTTTTTCAATTTTTATATATATTGATTTTGATTAGTTACCACTGTGGGGGTTTGGATGGGGAGATTAATCTTGGGTGGTTTTGGGGTGATGGGGTGAGGGATTGGATGGTGGTGGCTTTGATGGTGGTTGGAAGGATGTTGTTGTTGTTGAACTGGGGGTGGAGGCTACGGTGAAACTGATGTTGGGTGTGTAGACGAAGTTGGGTGGATGAAGAATGGTTGGGTATGATTTGGTTTGGTGGGTTGGTTTTTGATACGATTCTTTTGATTACTTGGTTTGATTTTATGATTTTATTTTTTGGAAGTTGATTTTCTTAGTTTGATTTGATCTGTTGGACGAAGAACCAGAAGTAGGCAGGGAGTTGGGATGGTGTTGGCTAGGGCCTCACCGGAATCCAGACGAAGTGAGACATATGTGTGAAAAAGGGAGTAAAGTTAGACAAAATGAGTTTCACGGGCCAAAGTGAGACTCAAATATACTTTCAGGGTATATCAAAAAATAAGCCAAAAAAGAATTGAAAAAATGAGGGCAAGTGAAAATAAAGTAAAAAGAAAAAGAAATGACATAAAAGTGAAAGTGAAAATAAATTAATGTAAGGTAAGGGTAGAATAGGAAAGAAAAGAAACAAATACAACAAAATTGATTAAATGATATTAAAAAACAAAAGGGAGTGTAAGTGGAAAAAAAAAGAGTGAGAAAATCAGCTCCCTATTTTAATATTATCTTCATCATTTATTTAATGCGAATTATGGTTTTTTGGCCTTGATTTTTTTCAAAAATTGAATCAAAAGAGAAATTAAAGCATTTATAGGGAGCTGTCATTCCGCGCCTTGATTTTATAACTCTCTAAAGTAGTGAGTACGGTAGGAATTGAAATTTTATAGGGAGCTCCTAAAGTAGATTTATAGTGTTTTTAGCTAAATTTTAACTAAAAAATAGGAAGCATGATTATAAATGCTTACCAAAACACTTACTGTTTTCCTTGTAATCTAAAGGGCTTGATAGTGGTATAATTTGGTTGGAGTGGACATCAATACGGCCGATGTGAACCGTAATGGTTGGTTGGTTTGGTTTGGTTTTGACAGGGAAAAAAAAAGTCACATGATTTAAGACAAAACTAGACCATAATGGATTGCTTTGGTTGCGGTTTTGAGCTTTTGCAAATCGGCCTAAACCAAATCGAACCGTTTACTTGTAATTTTTTTATATATATTTATTTTACATGTGGAGTCCTCCCATTTGATAATAACTAGATAAGGATTATGTTGAATTTGAAATTTAATGGAACTTTGAAGTTATTCATCTTTAAATTGTAACTATATTAATCATTGAATTTTGAATATCATGTTGGCTTAATGCGCTCGAAAATGAAAAATATATAGGAATCTATGAATTTTTATTGTTGTAATTGCCCTAACAAAGTTGATGTTAATGTTTTGCTCTATCAACCTCGGTATTACTTATTTTCACCAGTCATACTTTTAGAAATTTCGAATGTATCGGGGCGTGCATATTTTGTTTTTAAACTAGAAAAACTTAACAGACCAAATTACGAACAATTGGGTAAATATTGTACACCGTTCAATTCACAACTCATAATGTCAAACTGCAACTCCTTAAGTTGCTGTGCGTGTCTGGACAATTTTCCCTTTGATCCTGGAGATTAGAAGAGCAAGTTCCTTTTTCAACAATCTTGAGTGGAGTTGGATCCCTCGTAAGAAGAATCGAGCTGCTCGTGTTGCAGCTTCAATTGGTGCTAAGGCGGTGCATCTGCAAAGTTAGGCCAACAGGCTACCTCGGTCCTTACAGCGTGTCTTGATTTCTGATGGCCTACGTTCCCCTCCAAGTTAATGTACGGCTTTTGTCCGGTATAGAAGCTGGGTCTAGCCTTGCCTTTGAGGTCTAGTTGCTTCTCTATCGGTTATAATGGTCTTGTTGTTTCTCTTTATGACTGTGCCATAATTTCTCTCTGATCTGTAGTGAAACCACGCTGAAATTCGATATATCATCCTAACGAGGGCCATTATAATCTTCTGAATGCTGGATCAGCAGGAAATGGGCCTTGGGAAATTTCCTCCTTCTCTCCCTTTCTTAATTTCTTTTCCCATTACTTGTTCCTCGAATTTTCTCTCATCTTTTTCTTCTTCATCTTCCGCTAGTAAATGTGGAGGAGACAGCTCCAAGTCGCAGCGCTCCCATTCTTCCACGGTCATAGCAATTGAACGGTAGTCTGTGCCAGCCATTGCTAAAGCTTCTAATGAAACTGACATGATTCGTCTGCAGGCTCTAACAAAATATATATACGATAGAGAAAAAGCTTCGTAAATGCTACCTTCAATTGGTTTGATCGATAATGAGCTGATCACTTACCTGACAATGAGTTTATATATGCTCCCAATTCTCATCATCACAAAGAACTGTGCCGGTTTCATATACTTTATATGAGATCACGGGAAGAACATAAAAATCAATTGGGAAACTTTCTTCCGTACACTTCAGATTCACAGAGGGAAACTGATGGCACACTATTCTTTGAAGATGAAATGTTGTTCTCGTGAACATGGGTCCTATTTGCTTTGATCATTAACCTTCTTTTGTTTGAAGGCTTAGCCTTATGAGGTCACACTTTACTCTTTGGTATTTAGATGCGGACATCTTGCAGTAGATATGCTTGACTAGTAGGCATTTTTGCACCTACGTGTACTAATGCGAAGTACTTGAAAAGTAATATTTAATTGCTTACATTGGAGGGAATTGAATCCTAGGTGTATAAGTCTAACATGATAACCTTCTCTCCCTCACCACGTGGGCGAACCCAATGGCTTGTAATGAATACACCAGAGAGAAATGCATCTATACTACAATATTTGGCTTCAGATATATAAAAATACTATGTCACTTTTATGGATGAATGGGCTGGTTTTTTGTCGTTTGAATCCACTCTATAATTAATGAATCAAATGTCTTCATTTTTTTGGGGAGTTCTATCCTTTTGATACCAAAGTGGATAGTATAGTTGAAGGAAGTTGAGGTTCCATTTCAAAATCAATTGGTAATGAGGGAGTAGCCCAATTCCTTATAAATCTTTGCTAGGTTTCTTAACTTTCCAATGTGTGACTTTTTACCTTCACACATTCTTACACGACCCCGCACGTGTGGCAAATTTTCAAGCCTAACATGTGGACAACACATATTGGGTGACGTGGAACACATGTGGCAGTTGAGCTTTCACAAGTGGGCTAACCCGCTCTGATACCATGAAGTTTATTTGCAGTAACTTCTCCCCTTCCATGAAGTCTTGTGTCATCAATTAATGCTTTTTAGGCCTCCACAGCCAGCCAAGAGATTCAGGTTCATCCTCAGCCTTGTTCACCATTTTCACCTTAACTGATGTTTGGGTGTTCACCTTTGCAGTGTTATATCCTTCAGTTTTGCAATCAGGAGAAGAGTGCTAACAGACCAAGCAGGAATGTATTTGTTTCCTTGGAAAGTGATTGTATGATCAGTGGTGGAATTTTCATTGCCAAAAAAGTAGCTTGCTTAATCATTTGTTGCATACATAGCGGCTGAAACTGAGTTTCCAAAATCGATGGTGGTAATATTGCCATGGGTGAGAGTCATGGATTTCAGAATGTCATGAAGTTGCTTCAAGTGACCCATTTTGGTTGATTCAAGTTACCATATTCATCAAGAGGAGCATCATAATCATAAGTTGTGGTAATGTATGCAGCTGCTGTTCGACCAAAATTTGTTCGACCATGATACATGTTATAGTTCTAGAAAGTGCCTCCAGTTTGGAAGAACCTCGCAATTAGGGGTGGGCACAGTTTGGTTTGGACCGGTTTTTACCTCAAATTAGAACCGATCCAATACTATTCATTCAGTTTGGTTCGGTTCAATTTTAATAAAAAAAATTTCAAAAACTGTCCAGTTCGATTTGAACCAGTTCCGGTCCGGTTTTGAACCGGATTATATACATTATTTTTTAATACAATTATCAACTGAAATATTACTATTTTTACTTGAAAATAAACAAATTATTCAATTTCATATAAAAATAAATATTAAAGTTAGAAAAGAGAGATATTTTGAAATCGAACTTGGATAAATATTTGTTTTTTTTAGTGAAATTAAAAATATAGCATTAAATATAAATATATATTGAAATTATATATATTTTTAATTTGACCGGTTTGGTTTGGCTCGGTCCGATTTTTGAAGACATGGAACCGGATCTAAAATCGGTCCAAACCGATCCGGTTCAGTTTTTGATCAATTATTGACTTTTTGGTCAACTCAGTATTTTTCCGGTTTGGTTCGATGCGGTTCGACTCGGATTTCCGGTTCGCCGGTTTGAGTGTCCACCCCTACTTGCAACAGAGAAGGCAAGATCCTCAGCAGTCCAAAAATGGTCTTTATCATCCCAGCTCTTGAACCAGCCGGTCCAATTCTCAGTCCACATTTTAAGGCTGTTGTCATTATTTGGTTTGAAATTATCACAGTACCAGCCATTGCATGTGTTTATCATTGGTTGGGGAGCATCACTTTGTTGGCACATAATCCATGGAACTCCAATGTCAAGAGATTGGCAAAATTTGAGCACCCGTTCATATATGCTTTGCCAGCATCTCCATAGTATGATTGCACATTGACATATTCATTCTCAATCAGAGCAATAATAATTGGGCTACCTTGGGATGCAGAAAGTTTCTCTTTTTTCATCATATCAACAGTCAAGGTGGTAAAATTCTTCATCTCACTCATGTAAACATCATTAGCAGTTCGAATCTCACATCCGGGCAGATTATGCAGCCAAACAAGAAGTCCTCCATAGTTCCATTCAGCACAAACGTATGGACCGATTCGAAGAACAGCATAAAGTCCTTTGTCTTGAACGGTTTTGAGAAACCTGACAAGGTCAAGATTACCAGTAAAATCATACTGTCGACAAAAGACATAATTAAGTCTGTGATAATTTGCAGTGCATGACATTTGCCTTGATTTTATTTGAATAATTCCCAAAACCCCCATTCCAAGTAAGTGCTTATTTTGATTCCAGTTATACCCAAAAATACCTGCACTTGTGCACAACCCAACATTAGCGTTTAGCAATCAACACAAACCCTCTCACTGTTACATGTTCAATCAACAGAACGATATTAGTATTTCAGTCAAAGGTGTGAAACTAAAGTACGAAACACAAAACAGAAAGAAGAGCTATTTTTGTCATGATACATAGTTAGCCAAAAATATTCAAAATTCTATATATTCAATCTGGTCATGCATAATGCCCACTGAGTTCTCTCACAGTATGTATATGATAAGGCTGGGATAATTACATGGGTCATGTTTGTCAAGCAGCATTGGTAACTAATTTGGTAGGTCCAGAAATTTTATTATTAATAATTTAACTTTTATACACAGAACGAGTATTCCCTGTCATATATTATATATAGCTGTTGACATTTTGCAAAAGGGATTTACAGATGAAAGCTATCATGCAATTAAGCTTGGTAGTAAAAAGTTATGCATATCAAATTAAGTTAGAACCCTGTCCCTGTAGAGGAAGACACGAAGAGAATCATGGGAGATCGTTTGTCTTGAATTGGAATTGGATCGTTCTTGACAACTGTATGAGAGAAATTCTGCCCTTCCTTTTTTATTCAAGAGCAAAGATATAGATAAGCTTTTTTATTTTATTCAACACCATGTCGATATGTTATTGGCACATAACATGTTAGCATTCTCTAGTTGAGGCTAGGGCTTGACTTGAGAGTGAGAAAGCCTATCTGTGCCATACTGTTATGTGTATATAAATCGAACAAGACTTTGAGATTCATGTTCTGGACAACTTGTATTCTTACAAATTTAAATCAATGCCTATCAAATTGGCAAACTATATTTACATGGCTTTTGATCTGTCTCTTGGAAAAATCAGCATTTTTTTTCTTTCTTCCCTCACCCCCGGAAAAAAATGAATGAATTTAAATGTTCATATATACATTTTACAATTGGAAGTGGAGATTGGTTACAATGTTAGACATTGAAACACAGATTTAGCCCATTCAAGAAGCTTTCGCTTTGTGTAATCACTATCAAACGCCAACATATCATCAGCACCACTCTTTGTTCTGAGGAACTGATCAACATCAAAACTCTGCTCATCAGCTAACAGATAGGGTGGTGGATCTTTCAGGCCATCGTTCGACTCCCACTCTTCGAAGTTGATACCGCATTCCATGTAGTCTGCGCCCGCCATCGCCAAAGCTTCAATAGACATTGCTTACTTCTCTCTTCACAATCCCAGTACTATTTCTTCTTCAATTCTTTTGTTTGTGTGTTTGTTAGTCATATATATATATATATATATATATGGTTTCTGTTTAGGGTTCGTAGTGTGAACTCACATGCACGGGATTTGCATTCATTTTTATGGATAATAAATTCAAAAAGGAATTGGTCACCCCAAAGACTCTGACTATCTATTAGTCTAGCAATTTGCTTCATCGTAGATGCAAATTGTACGTCTTTGCATGTGAAGCGACTAGCTTTTCAGATGCTAGACAGAACATTTTATCAACCAAAATGGTAAAGAACTATTCGTCATGTACAATCTGGTACTATTCTTTTTTTAGAAAATATATGTCACATGTTGTGTTGACCACATAAAATGCTATGATTCAAACCTTCTCTCTCTACGAAGTTGTCAAAAGCATATAGGCTACTACAAGGGGATGCATGGATTGGGCTTTTGGCATCTGTCATTCACCACGTTAAGTTTTGGTAATTTACTTCATGGAATCCGTGACTCTCTCTCTCTCAGAGCATTTCCATTTAAAATTTTAGGTTCTAACTTGTTGACTGAGATCTCCCTCGTCCTACAAGGCTTGAAGATGATTGGAGACCATCAAGCTCTCACATATCTATAAGCTAGACTTAAGTTTAACACTTGGAATTGAAGTGTTTGAGATTAGTGGAAACTGTGGAATTTTAATTTCAGCATTCTATGGTCGAAAGTGCATTAGACACATTTTGTCCGAATAAGTAATCATATCCTGTTCATTAGAAAAATAATAAGTATGTTCCCCTTTTTGGTATAAATTGAAGGTATATATTAGGTGTACGGATTTATCAACTGTTAATCAATAGATTAAGAGATTGTATAAATTGCAAAACGCTGTTTAGTATAAATAGAAGGTAAGATATATATTAGGTGCACATATTTATCAATTGTTTATCAATACGTTAAGAGATTGTATAAATTGCGAACATGCAACTATTAGCGACAAAGAACTTAATAGATTGAATGATTGAATAACTTATGGCTTAAGTAACTTGGCTCCAAATTTGGGTTTTTGAGATTTGAAATACGAATTTCTCTTGCAATTTTTCATATTTCTATTTCAACTTAATCCAAATCAATGTAATAACGACCTATTAACTTTTAAATTTCCAATTAGAGCAACAAAAAAACCCCAAATTTCACGAAGAGAGTGACGTACACATGCACTAAAAGATTAATTATTTCTATATTTTTTTTAAAAAAATTATATTGTTTAGCGACCCCATTTTTTACCAAGGTTTTCTATTCTTATCGGGTTGATAAAATATTAATAGTAATTATTATTATTATTATCTTCCGATTGTTGACCCAAAAAATATATATATATATATATATATTTAATTGCCATGCCAAACCGAAATGGCAGTTCAATATGATCGAATTTTGGGTTTTTGGGGACAAATGATCACCTAAACCAAAGCTAGAGAGTAAGAATATAGCCTTTATTTGTCTTTTCTTTTTTCATCGAGTAAAGTATATATAATTATTGACTCCAAGTCAGAGAGGAATACTAATTAAGGTCTGAAATGGTTTAATAATGCAACAGCCCCGAATCTAGCACCTTAAGCCTTGTGGTTTAGTTGACTCTGAGCTCACATTTAAGGTTATTTACCTTCTGGGAGTTTTGTAATTAGTAAAAGTTTGGGGAGTTGTTTTAGGGCTCGTGTGCAATTTGGAGAACATTTAAGGATCGAATTGCAATGTCATATTTATGCTACAGAAACTTGCCACCTCCTGCTTGAGTAGGATAACACCTCATGCTTCCTTCAGCTGCTTGTCGCAACCTTCAGAGATGGAATTGACTTGTGTTCTTGGACTACCCCCTCTTGCTTTAGGTGTCAGACTTAGAACCATTTGTATCAGCTTGACTCCAGATGCTGCTTGCCTTTGCAGATTAGATAGCCCAAGGGAAAAACCTAACTAAGGCTGCTAGGAAAGGAAGAACTGAAGTTGAGTAGTTCTAGGCTTGCTTTCTCCTTTGGGAAGAGATTGAAGTGTTCGGAGATTATAGTTTCAGCCTTATTGTTTCAGGTAAGCTATCTATGATGGTGTTTGTTTTGTTTGCTTCCATCATTCTAAATCTCTTAAGTTGCTTTGCTATTGAGTAGTTGTTCAGGATTATATTACTTCTACTGATATCACAACCTTGTATCATTGTCAATTCAGTTCTGTGTGCCTCATTTTCATTGTTAAAGGAACTCAGAATTGAACATTGAATAGCATCTAAGCTTATGGGTAATTGAGACCAACTGAATTACAGTGATCATGCCTTCTTTTGAAGGAGTCAGGACCTCTAACCAGCTGGTAATAAGGCTCATGTGACCACCATGGGAATAAGGACAGAAGCTATTTCATTGTTATTGTAACACTCTGGTTCTTGAGTCCTTGTTTGTTCTCAAACTACTGGAAGTGAGGTAGCTAACAATAAAAAGTTAAATTGATTTAAAAATGCAACATAAATGGTCATGTATGGCAACTTTTACAAATTCATTTTGGTCACCAAAGACCTAAAGTCGGAAAGAACTAAGATTTCTCATGTTTTCTGAGCTTTTCCTTAGCTGTAGTAACCCAAATCACCTTCAAAAAGTGCTCATGTGCAATGGGCCAACTTTTTAAATTTAAAAAAAAGACTGTCAACTTTTGTAATTAAATGACACAATTACTATAGTTTGAGAATCAAAATGAGACGTTTTGAAGTTCATGGAACTGAGCTTTACCAAGAACAAAATTCAAGGGCAGACTTGAAATTCCATCTTCTGTATGAGAGAGAGAGAGAGAGAGAGAGAGAGAGAGAGAGAGAGAGAGATTGTAATAATAAATAAAACCCAATTGAAAACATCTCAGCTTAGAGGTTAGGTGCCATGAAAACAAAACCCATGCCTCAATAATGCATTGACCTCCTTGCCAATACCAACAACAACAGACAATCTTTACAGTATTATAAACTCTACTAGAGTCGACCCATCCACCTCTTTGTTCCTGCCAACAAACACTTATTAATCACTAAAACACACCAATTTTTCAGTAAAAAACCTGCCCAACCTCAGCTTCTTCAACTTGTTCTGTATTTGTTTTCTCTCAACTTAAAATATCACTTAGGAACTACAAACCAAACAAAAACAGGCAACAAGGACAAGCCTTGAGCAGCGAGAATAAAATATTTGTCAACTAATTCTATGAAGACGTGGGGATACATAAATACCTTAGACAACAAGCTAAGCACCACCACAACAGAATATTAACTGGTGGAAGAATTGAGCAGAGTCTAAAAGAACCACATTTCTCAGACACAAGTAAAAGACTTCACCTAGCTCAAGTATATCTGGATGTGGATGGTCTCTCTCTAGTCTCTACCAATTCTAAGTTCCAACGGAAATCGGATTCCTGCCTCGTACGCATTTCGTAATCAAAAAATTAGCTCAAATCTTCACTACAAAACCATTGTTGCAATCCTTACAATCACCTTAAAATTTTGAGTGTTTTTCACTTGTTCATCTGCGATCCCATTTAAGATACAGTTAATTCGAGATTTGTCACATCATTTAGTAGCTAAAATTTGAAATCAACAACAAATCAAAGGCAGCCTTGCATTGCAAGCACATTAAACCAAGACTTCAAGAAATGGGTTTTATTAATTCAACTTATTAGAAACAGCAACAGAGATTTACCATAAAGAAACTTGATAAATCACTTATCACAAAAATTTATTACATATGCAACAACAAATCAGAAAAACTCTAAAATCTAAACAAATACAACAACAAATCAAAGAGATATACTAAAATTAATACCTTATCATCATCATCGCCACCGTCACAAGTCCACCAACATATCCTCCAAAAAATACCCATCAACGGAACCAAAACCTCCAAGCAACTCAGAAAATTCGATATCCTCAAAAAAATTCGACCCCATTTCCCGTCCTTTAAACGACGTCGTATTCTCCTCCACCTCTTCCTCCTCATCCTCATCCTGATCCATGGCCGTCGCAGCCTTAACACTCTTCTCGTCCTCAACCGCCGGCATGTGCCCTTCAAACAAGGCCATGTGCCCAAACAGCTTGCTCTTCCTCGAGAAGCTCGTGCCGCACGTGCAGCGCCACCGCGCCTCGCCGCAGTGCTTCAGGTGGCTCTTCAAATCTGCCACGACCGAAAAGCTCTTCTTGTTGCAGCGATTGCACGAGTACATCTTCGGGCAGTGGCTTCGCTTGAAGTGATTCTTCACGCAGATCACCGATTTCAGCGCCCGGAACTTCACGTGCCCCTTGTTTCGGTTGCACCCGATATAGGGGCACGAGAACCGGGTCTTCCGGCTCGGCTCGGCCGGGTTCTTGTCTGGTTTGGCCAAGGCCTCGGGCGTCTTGAACCGGTTCCCGTGGGCCCGCATGTGCATCCTCAAATTCGCGTCTCGCTTGAACCCCTTCCCGCAAATCTCGCAGTAGTGGATGTGCTCCGCCAGCAGCTCCATCGCGTCCACCTCCACGATCTCGCCCTCCGCGTCGTCGTTTTGGAAATCGTTCTCTTCCTCTTTCTTGACCTCGTTCTCTTCCTCTTTCTTGACCTCTGTAGCTGCTTCGTTGTTGGCGGCGGGTGTTCGGGTCGGGTCGGATGTGGGTCCCAGGTTCTGAGAGCAGGCCAACAAAGCGGCGCCGTTTGAGATGGTTTCGCGGATCGCAGAGGCGATTCCGGCTGAGACCATGTCCATCTGGTCCTTGCTGATCAGAGCGTTGGCGTTGATCGATTCGGTGAGGAAGCACTGCAGCGAATCCATTCTCGTTCGGACCATCGACAGATTCCGGAGCGGAACTTCCGGGTCCGGGTCTTCAGCAGTAGGCGCGACGGAACACACCACGGGGATGTTAAACAGTTGACCGGTAAACGACATCGTTTAGACGCAGATAGTTTCTTTTTTGTTAACACACATGACTGACTGAGTGGATTGGGATTGACCTGCAAATAATAGAAGGCTGTGAATACATATGAGAGAGCACACGCCAAGGTGGGGCCCACCTTCCAGGTGGCAAACGATTGAGTCATCTGGGACAGTTGAACGAGGCCGGCATTTCTCCTCCAAGTGGGGTCATGTGGACCCAAAGTGGGCAGAGGCCAATCAGATCTAGTGGACCACCACTATGCAGAGGAGCAAAGTCGTTTCTGTACTGTTTTCGTCAGAGTGCTTCCAGGGTGCTTCCGTTGAAGATTATATAGAAATCAGTCAAAATGGGTTCAATTTTATATGATTCAAGTTCATTGCATCAGGTGAAGTGCTTATTAGCAGCCATGCTCTGGAAGCATTCAGACACAAGTTAATTTGAGTACTCTTACCATTTTTCGCCCACGTACTTGTGATCGAAAGTGTCGAATTCACAATGAAATCCCTAAATCACTTCCTTAGATAAAATTACGGAGGAAGTAAGAAAATCCACCTTCAACCATGCTCCTTATCCAGCTCCTAAAATAAGGAGGCCTCTAGGAGCTCCTAAATCTGAGGAGAGAGAATGAACTCCTAGTGGCTCCCTATAATTTAATACTATCATATTTAATGAATATTTTAAAACCTTTAATAAATATTGTCTATATATATATATATATTTTTTTTTTATAGAGATGGACCATTTATGTTGAATTAAAAATATAATTCTAGCATTTATGACTCCATAAACTAGAGAGTATGATTGAAGTTGAAATTTTATAGAGAGCTCCTAAAATAACTTTTGTGTGTTTTTAGCTAAATTTTAACTAAAAAATAGATAGTATGATTATAGATGCTCTTAGTGAGTTAGAACAAAGTTACAGTCTTTTGTCTTAGTACTTATGACTATAAGTGTGTTTGAATAAGAGAAATAAACTCGGAATTTTGACAAAAGTCATAATTTCTATATTGATATAAACCAATTCCTGTGTTTGGATCTAAATAACAAAGAAATCTAGAAATTTCACGTGGGAAAAAAACATTGAATTTGGAGGTCATAAATCTCAACTTTAAATTCTATCTAAATAGTCGTCACTTCTAAAATTCTAAGATAATAAACGTTAAATTCCGTGTTGAAATCCATAAGCCAATCAAGAAACTTTATAAATTCTAAACTATTCATTTCTATTATTTTAGGTTCCATCATTTCCTTAGAGCATTTATAATCATGCTCTCTATTTTTTAGTTAAAATTTAGCTAAAAAAATATAAAAGCAATTTCCGTGTTGCCACTTTTTTTTGTAGTGGGTGTTGCATATTGCCCCTCTACTCAGCTTTGGAGTTGCAGCTTAGGTGTTTGACGAAATGCCTAAATGAAGTTTTTGTTTTTGGGCGCTGTTGTGCGCTGCGCAAGCTTCTTTTTTTAAAATTAAATAAATAAATAACTTGGTCAAAACAACGTTGTTTTGGACCAAGTTTTAAAATAAAATAAAAATAAAAAACAGGAAACCTGCTACCATTTCATGGGCTTTTAATATGGCCTTCATAATTCCTTATTTAAATGAGATTGTCTTTATTTAATTGGGCTTTAATAGGGATGCAAATATAATGCGACTTTTTCATGAAATGAAATCTTGTTAGCAACAACTGTAGGTTAATTGTCATGTTATTTTTTTCAATTAATTATGAATAACATTAGTATTGTTTAAATTATAAAGATATTTAGTTATCTATCTTCTTCTTCTTCTTCTTCTTGTTTTTTTTTTTTTTTTAAATAGCTTTTAACCTTTAAAAATTGCACCTCCGTTGAAAAATTCTGAAGTTCGCTAGTGACCACCATGAGAGACGGAGGAGCCATCACAATCTTTGCCTTTTTTAAAAGAACTCACCCTTATTGTAAACGGGACATGATGATGTACTTTCACTTTCTCTCAAAGGCTCTCATGCCTCTTGTAAAAGCACTTCCACCAGTGCTCATTTGCCAAGGCAAAAGGGAGTCAAGGCTTGGAATGGGTCCCCTAGCAATGAAACGTAGTCTGGACAAAAATGGGCTCCATTTACTCAGGCCAGCCCAATGGCAAGAATTGCCTGAGTTGCTACTTAAGTTTGCTGATCTCATGTTGATGTCAGCGTGACGTCAGCAACCAATTTAAATATAATAAGAAAAAGGAAAAAAAATATCAAAAAATTCAGATTTTTTTTTCTATAAATAAATAGCTACGTTCTTCACTTCCCACACCAAAACTCCATTTAAATTCTTCTCCTCATGCCTCATGTGAATAGTGCTTGCCTTTACTTGTCATGGCAATGGGTGGAAAAGCAAAATATAAAAGGGTAGGGGAGTGTAGCTCAACTATGATGTGATGGGGGACGAGCAAAGCAGTTTCGGTGGAAAACTAAGCAACTAGGGGAGTGTAGGGATGGTGAGAAATGAGGAATAGGTGGAGAGATACAGGAGGAGACGAGATGAGAGAGAAAGGAGGGGAGATGGGGGTAGAAGAAAGAAAGACAAAAAGTTGAACCACCATGAGAGACGGAGGAGCCATCACAATCTTTGCCTATTTAAAGGAACTCATCCTTATTGTAAAAGAGATATGATGATGTATTTTCACTCTCTCAAAGGCCCTCATGCCTCTTGTAAGAGCACTTTCACCGATGCTCATTTGTCAAGACAAAAGGAAGCCCAGGCTTGGAACAAGCCCCCCCCCCCCCCCCCTCCCCAACAATGAAAGGCAGTCCGAACAAAAATGGGCCCCACAAGCCAGCCTAAAGGCAAGAAATGCTTGAGTTGTTGTCTGGGTTTGCTAATGTCAGAGACCAATTTAAATACCGAAAAAAAGAAGAAGTAAAAAATACCAAAAAATTCAGAATTTTTTTTTCTATAAATACCTAGCAATGTTCTTCACTTCCCACACTAAAACTCCATACAAATTCATCTCATCATATCTCATGTGAATAGTGCTTGCCTTTACTTGCCGTGGCAATAGATGGAAAGGCATAATAATAATAAAAGGAGTCACTATTCATGTGAATAGTGTCTGCCCTTTCTTGTCCTTGCCATTTGTCATGGCACCATGTGTGAAAGTGCTCTAACTTATAAGCCAATTATCATAGTAAAAAATCAAATACAACTCAATGTGTACGTAACCTGACTTCGTGAACCAAGTTTGTTCTTAGTAGGCCTAGACTTGGTTTGGGTTGGTTCAGTTTTAGGCTCAACCCGAACACTGAACCGTAGGCTTCGATTTGGCTATTTTGAAAACCGAACCCAAACAATAATTGATGAAAACCGACCACTTCGGTTAACCAGACTTGGTGGTTTGGTTTCGATTTTTTGGCTTTCTCATAGAGAGAGAGAGATGAAGAGGAGAAGGAAAAAAAAAGAGGAAGAGATGGAGAAGAAGAAGAAGAAGAAGACTGAAAAAAGAAGAAGAGGGAGACGGGGAGAGGGAGTGAAGATAGACATAAGAAGAAGGAGAAAAAAAAATAGAGAGAGAGGGACTGATGAAGACAAGACAAACAGAGAGATTGAGAGAGAAGAAAAAGAAAAGATTGAAACTATGTATTATATATATATATATATATATATTTCTTATAATATTATTATATATAATATTTTTTTTAATATCTTCGGTTTGGTTTGGTTAAACCGTGGTTTTAAATATTGCAAACCGTACACCGAATCATATATTTCAGTTTGGTTTGGATTCAAACTGATGACAAAAAAAAATTGAAAAAAAACCAAACAAACCCAAACCATCAATTTGATTTGGGCGATTTGACCGGGTTACCGGTTTGAGTGCCCAGCCTTAGTTCTTAGTGTGATAGTACGGTCATATCTTGTTCACCCCAATTTTGGAAATCAATTAAATGATGTATTTATTTTTATTATCTAGTTTGTAGCAGCTTGATCTCTTGGACTACAGAGGTCCAAGAGATTTGTGGTCACTCACCGTTGGATGTAAATTCAACGGTTCACTCACTCTTGCACTCCTTTTAAGAAACTTTTTTGAACCATTAGATTAATATCCAACGGTGGGTGACCACAATCTTTTGGACTCCTGTGGTCCAAGAGATCGAGACTGCTAGTTTGTATTAGATTAGCACTTTTGATTTGGGACTTGACCTAAAATGCATTTTAGGTTGCGATTTGCGAATCGAGGTTGGATGTGTGCGAATCAAAGTTTGCGAATCAAGATTGTCGATGTGCAATTTGAGATTCAATGTGGGTGAAGAAAAAGATGACAAACGCCAGAGGGCGAGAGAGCCATTAGATAGCTACGCCGAGCTTCAGAGCGGAGGTTTCTGTTCTGATATCGCTTCAGTCAAGAAATGGGCTTCGGGCTTTCTTTTAGAATGGACAATCTTCTTTTTATTATTCTATTTGGCTATATTTTATAGAATTTTGGTGAATTCTATATAGTAGTTTGACTAATCTTAATTGGGCCTAATAGAAAGCGCTTTGTGTAGTAGTGTTATGGTAACGATTCATTTCTTAAAATTACTATCTTAATTGGGCCTAATTGGGTAAAATAACCTATACACATTGTCTATTGAACTACTTACTTAATATTAATCCAAAAACCACAATGGGTTTGTAGCTCAAGTGATTAAGAGTAGTTATCCTTATATCCGAGGTTCTATGTTCGAAACCACTCTTTCCAAATATCGCTTATATAAAAGAATAAATAAATAAAAATATGTCCCTAAGCCTATCATACGCGTTACTTGGGTAGAATTTTCTATTTCAAAGCCCTATGCTTCTTTAAGCCCGAATTGGGCCCTTGTTAGGAAGTACAAAATGAAATCGAATTAGATAGTATATCAAGTCCTTTGAAGAATACTCTAGCAATTATATTTCCTGCATCAACCATCAAAATCCACCCTCCCTACCCAAATATATTATGAACAATAATTTGATGAATTTAAGTCTTACTCGATCACATTTAAGTATTGAACTGATTCATATTTCCAATGAACTCGTGTTTCTTCTACAACTGTCATAGTGAGATTTGAAGTCATAACCTCCTCCAATAAAGAGAAGCAACACATATCATTGCATTGGCCTGTATTGCATGTGTATATACACTTGGATCATGTCTGCTTAAACATTTTTAAAATCCAGCTGTAAAAAGGCAATGATAAACAAAAGATTGGCGTCAAAGAAAAAGAAAACATGAATTAGTCATCGTCCAAGTAAAAGAATTAGGTGGTAAGTTTTTTGGCTTCATGTTTTTAAAGTATGACCTAGGGACACATATTATATCTAATTAATTAATTAATTAATTAATTAGCAATTTAGAGATGTTGCTTTTGACAAGCATAAACAATGTTGACTTTAATGCTTCCACCCTTTTTTTTCCACAACGGCTCAAAATTTAGCTAACAGATCAACTAGACCATATGATGTTGATTGTGCCGACACGGCATCCATTATTCTTGTAGTGGTGGAGAAATTAGCTCAATTTAATTAGTGATGTTAATAGATCAGTTAACTGTAAACATTACAGTCAAATCCTTGTTAGAAAAGTAACCTTGATGTTTATGTTTGCTCAATTTAATTGTGCCATGTTTCTTTTACTGTTTCTTAAATGGTATTAAAAATTCAATCCCAAAAAAAAAAGGTATTAAATACATTTTTTAACAACTGAAAATGTTTTTTTAACAGTATTTGGTAGAGAAACTAAAGTTATGGGTTATAAAAGTACTTTCTAAAGAAGTGTTTTTCTAGTAAGCATTTGAATTTGTAATAAAAATCTCAACGCGCTTCTAGTAAAATAGCTTTTAAAAAAGCAATTATAAGCAGAAAGACTACTTCTTACAAAAACCTGTCTCAAATACGCCCAATACCTTAGCCAATGAAAATGATGTAAGGAGGGTTTTTTTCTTTCACTATTAATGAAATCGATAGTTTTGACCAAAAAATAAAGCTAGGAAATCTATAGTTCTACATTGCCTTCTTTTACATGAGAAATGATCATTGTACGGATATATTTAATTAATTCTAATGATTTCTCACCTAACAAGATTACCATGATAATTACCGTTAACTGCTGTTGTTATTATGTTGACATTAATATATAGATATCTTGAAGGCTAAGGCAGAAGCTAGAAGGCTAGGGTGAGTCATTTTAATCTACCAAGTGTACTCCTCGTACGTATTCAATTAGGAAAATAGATACAGGATTATGCATTAATTAATGAGATTTAATTCAAGTACAAAATCTTTTCAAACCTAACTCTTCTGGATGGGAGAGGCTAGCTTATGTATACTCCCAATGGTGATGAAACCTATATAGCCGCCAAGACCATGGTCATATGCTTTAGGTGATACAAGGAGTTAGTTACATGCAACTTTTTAAAGCGAAAACTTTATTTAGGCAATACTTTAACTTGATACATATGCGTATTTGTTTATCTTGGCGCATTCACACAAGACTTTCTATGCAAATATGAAACTAAAGCTTATGGCATATAAAAACATATACAGTTCTTTCCTATACGGACATCCGAATGTTATTATAGTGCAAACGTCATTGTAAACGGAAAAGAAAATAAGGAGGATAATAGAAAATACATGACATGCAGTAATAACATCCGGACTTCTTCAACTTCAAGTTTAACTTTAAGGGTGAGTTCTTAACAAAATTCCTAGAAGTAATCAATGCATACATTTCAATCTATGTCGTCGGGCAAAATGTTAGAAGACTGTCCTCGAAATTGTGTGCAAGTTAATCGTGTTGTGTTCCAATTGATCCAAATATATTGTGAACTGAAAACTATATGTTTCACTCTTTCAAAATGAAACTTGGCATCTTGAATCTTGAGTAATGTGGTAGTGCGTACGAGTCTGGATCAAATACTGGTCAACCCTTAACCTACTGACTTCGTGTAAATTAATATGAAACGGACCCTTGATAACACCAATTTGATCGAATATTATTGATTGATAGTCTCGGCCCCTACAAAATGTCAAATTTTGGCTTCAGCAATTTGGCCCCCATCCCATCAAGCCTGAGTCCGTACTTTCTAGTTGTGTTATCATGCCATTTTAAAAATCACTACACCCCTAAATTTATTGGAATTTAAAAGAGTGACAACTTGTTAAGATTAGCATTCTCAAAAGAAAAATAATAAATTTGGTTTTACCTCTTCAGACTAATTATTTATTACCTGCGGTCCATCATTTTATTTTTCTATAAATAAAAACTAAATTTTATAAGTAAAATCCAATGACTAGAAATCAACTCATCAATTTTTATAAGTAGGGTTTAGTTAGCTCCAATATCCATCCCTATCAAAAGACAAAATATATACATAGTCCTGGGCATGTAAGCCAATGAAACCTTGGAGTTATGGTAGCAGTCTGTCCAATATCATAATTCCGAAAACTCTTTTGTGCCCCGGAAGTCCTAACCACTCGGGTCCCTCTCGTATCATTGAGATTCACTGAATTATCGTCACTCCCTTGACTTAACATCTTGGTCAAACTTTCTCTTCTCTCTCTCTCTATTAAAAGAGAAATTTCTTAAAAAAGAACTTCTGTGTTGAAAACAAGAAGGAAACTTAGATCAGATTCCCAGCAATACAAGAGTGGTTGAAGGCGGCTCAGTTCGAAATTTTGGGTCAATCTCTAGCTTTATCTTAACGTATTAGGACAAGTTCACGAATTGCATTTCAAATGCATGGAATTAAGCTATGAAATGTATGCTTCTCTGCACGGTCCTCATCCTTTTCCTTGTAATCTTCTATTCATGGGAGAGAAATCATGGAATGTTGGCTCTTTTTTTCCTTTTTTTCTAACCGATGGGATGTGAGACAAGACTCGTAGAAAATGAAATTTACATCCAATATCGGGTTGGGGTGACATAAAGTTAGACTTTAAGTCCCAATTAATCATTTGAAAAGTACATTACATTCCTATAGTTTGTAAGTATTTAATTTCACATTTCTAACCTATTTCTTTTAAAATGCAGTGGAAAAACACAATGGCAACACTACCACTATAATGTGATATGCAAGTATTTGACAAAAAAAAAAAAGAAAAAAAAAGAAGAAGTGATATGTGTCTTATCCGTGACGACATGATTTGATCACCCCAAAACTGTGGTTTTTACTAGCATTAGCCACAGATTCAACAATAGCTAATATCGTCATAGTCCAAACCAAACAAAAAGAAATGCCTCTCATTTCCTTCACAAAAAAAGGGCATGAATATGAAGAAGAAGAAGAAAAAAGGACAATTAAAAAGCCCTCATGTAATCTTGAAAAGAAATAAACATGTTTAATTTTGTTGGACACGCCTAACCCTAATTAATTTGTGTTTGTCGGCGCACCCGAGCAGCCACACAATATATTTCTGACAGTTTCCGCAACACCATGGATGGGTGCTGTTTGTTTGTTTTTTACCGGATAAAATTAGAAGTTTGTTGGTCCTAAATAGAATGAATCTTTTTGAAATATGTAGGGTCACACTATAATAAACTCACACTTCAACTGGTGGCTGTAAATTTGGTGTACTCAACTGGTTCTGGGTTCAAGCTTCCATGGTACCCGTGTGTGTGAGTTTTCTTCATAATACCCTTTTTAACTTTGGCAAAAAAAAAAAAAAAAAAAAAAGGGGGGGTATGGATAGAGGTTGATATCAAATACAGATTAATACTGTTCAAATTATAAACACAAAGGAGCAAATTGAAATATTTATTAACTTCCTATATAAAATGCTTCACCGTATCAATTAATATGGGCCTGCATATCCCTACAAATTATTATATGCCATGCATATGCATGTAGTGAGATTTCAAAGCATTAGGTGATAATAAAGATGATGATGATGATAATAATATTAATTAATCTGCAGGAATGTTGGTTTGGTTCGATTTTTTTTCTCCAATTGGCAAAACATGTAATTAAATATTATTAATTAATCAGCTAGTAAAACAGATTCCTCTTGCATGAGACCTAAGAACTATTAATTATACATATAATTAAACGATTAATTATACATATAATTAACGAAGAGTATACATATATATAAATATATATTATCAGAAAATACACATAAATAGCAAGTGATCATGCAATTAGAAGCCTTTAGCACACATCTCTACCTAATTAATTAAGCAATCTCATTGAAAAAAGAGTCCTCAAGAAGAAGCTCAGACCAAGCAGAATTAGCCACTCCTCCAAAGCTTGAAGTACTGCAAGCATCTCCCATGGTGTTGCTTATCGAAGTCTCTGCCACCGGAGGAGCCATAGAAGTAGGAGATGGAGTGGTGTTTGAAGAAGAAGGAATGTTCCATGGATTGTTGGGAGAGTTTTGCCCTTGGCTCAAAACTACAGCAAATTGATCTTCAGCTTGGTTAACCATGTCCTTGTTGTTCAGTGAAGGTGTTTGATAGGTTTGCAAGTCAGGCAAATGAGAGAAAGGGATTGAATTATGATCTTGGTCTGGTTGGAAATTAGCTTCAGGATATTGTGGTGGGTTTTGATCCAACTGATATGAACAGAGAGAGCTCAAAAGATTGATGGTCTCCATGT
Source organism: Prunus salicina (assembly GCA_020226455.1). NCBI lineage: Eukaryota > Viridiplantae > Streptophyta > Magnoliopsida > Rosales > Rosaceae > Prunus > Prunus salicina. The sequence continues at coordinate 14,414,525 of CM035342.1, forward strand.
CAGTGATATCATTTAGGTTGCTTGGGCTACCAGCTCCAAAGGAATTATTAGCAGGAGGAGGTTGGAGGAGACATTGTAGGTATTGGAGCCTAGCCATTTGAGCTGCTTCTGCTTGTAGTCTCACAGCTTGTTCATCCCAAGATGGGTGGCCTCCATGGTCCAGGAGCTCTTTCAAATTGACAAGAGCTAGAAGATGAGGCAAGCTAGAGAAGATATCGGTCCGAGGCCGGTGAGTCATCGGATCAAAACCCATCTGAATCAGCTTCTTCTTTAAATGGGTGTTCCAGAAATTTTTTATTTCATTATCCGTCCGACCGGGTAGGTGACTTGCAATTGCTGACCATCTTGTCAAGAACCAAAACAAAGAAGGGTCAGTTTATACATCAAGCAACATGTATTTTTTTTATATTAAAAAATGGATATATTTTCTTGCTAGATACCACATATTCGAAGAATAATCTACCTAATAATGATCTTGATTGACCAACAATATATACTGTCTCAACATATACAATGTATAAAATAATTAAGTTTGTGAAAAAAAAAAATGAAGCCTACTTGTTGCCAAGGATGGAATGGAGGTTCAGAATTGTTTGTTCTTCTTCTTGAGAAAACTTCCCTCTCTTTATATCTGGCCTAAGGTAGTTTGTCCATCGTAACCTGCAACTCTTGCCGCATCTGTTTAAGCCTGAAATTATTTCAAGAAAAAAAAAGACCACCCAGTTGAGAGAGAGAGAGAGAGAGAGAGAGAGAGAGAGAGAGTTTTATGTTGTGTACATGAGAGGATCAGTACCTGCAAGTTTTGGAAGGGCTCTCCAGCTTCCATGGCCATTTTTCTGAATGTATTTCATGAGCTTTTGATCTTCTTCAGGGGTCCAGGGACCTTTCTTGAGGCCACTCTCATCACAACAAGGAGACCTTCCCATTTTCTTTACCTAAGAAGATTTGGTTGCCTCCCTCCAATCCAACCATTGATAACTCACCACTCTATTTATATACACCATCTTCTTGTCGCCTCCAATCACATCGAGGCTGACTGACGTGCTAGTCTCCTATTTGCTAGCAAAACAACTACACCCTTTTTCTCCTTGAAATGACAAATTTACCCTTCTCTGTGCTTCATGGCTCACTCGACATTATTTTGGTCTTGATATTGTCTTGATTAATCATAAGTGGACCATGGTTTTTTTATTCATTTTTTATTTTCATTTTTTCGTGGGGGTATATGGCCCCACTGCAGACATATAGCAACGAAAACAGTGGTGATGGATTTGCCATAAAAAAAACACCCTTACTCGTCAATGATGAGGATTTTATAATTCGTAGTGTGCTTGATTCACCAAAGCTTGCTTTGATAGTCCTGGGCTACGACAAATTGGAAAATGTCACATGAGCAGGTTATAGCTTGAGCACCATTAATCTTGGAATATATTTTGATCAAGTATAGTGCGGCGGCTCTCCCCTCCCTTGAATTATATTTTGAAAAAGGAAAAAAGACAAATATATCATATCCCATCAACTTTATATATCACTAAGTTCCGACTACTTTCACTAATAATGTACAGAGTTTGATGTCTAGATGCGGAGAAAAACTATTTTCTTGCCACATATAGCAAGTGTCGTCTAATTAAAACATATAACACATATTATGATTTAATTAGACGGTATATGTCACCTAGCCTGTCACACAATTTTTTCTCTTATATTTGGTCAGCCTAATATGACTATCCAATTTCTTCCATTTTGCTTCTTAACAGTCGAATGAGGAACCCGATCTAAGGGCCAGTTTGGCATTGCTGTGCTGTGAAAATAATCGCTGTCAGATTTGCTGTGAGAGAAATCGGCTGTGAGAGAAAGCAGTTTGGCGTTTGGTAAAATTTTTGTTAAAAGTGTTGTTGGTATTAATTTTATGCATAATCAGAAAATGATTGCCGCATAATCATTAAATCCAGCATCTCTTCGAAACTGATTCCTAAATAATCAGAAAATGAAAGCACCTCATTAGCTGCTTTCCCTTATAGCTTTCTCTCACAGCAATTTTTAACAATAAGTGATTTTCTCACAGTTTACCAAACGGGTTTAGCTTCTCAAAATTTTTTAAAAATCACTTATCACCCCAAATAAGCAATGCCAAACTAGCACTAAGTGTGGGAAATGGAGAAAAGAAAAGGAAAACAAAAGAAAAGAAAGGGGTGAGCAAATTTATGAAATTAATGTATTATTATAAGTAGCTGAGTGAGTAGCTAGAAGTCAGCAACAGGGAACAGGTGGCACGTCATCGGTGGTTGGAACTTGGAGGAACTCATTCCATGCACGCAACGAAGAAGAATGCCCTTATTTCGTCATTGATTGCAGTGCATGGAATGGAACTTGTCATAATAATTATTAACTCACGTATAAAAACGAAGGAATTAAATTAATGGGGGCCCTCTCATTTCTGAAATACTTGGCCATCTTACGCATGAGCTCAACTCAAATATATACCCACTCTCCTCTCCATGCCTTCACCACCTTTCTCTCTCTCTCTCTCTCTCTCTCTCCGGAAAACAAGAAAAAACCAAAGCTAATTATTAAAAGGGGTTTAAGTACTACTTTAGTCCCACTTAGATCATGTTGGCCCAGATTAGCTACTAAGTTTTTTGGTGTCTCTAATTCATTTTTATCTTATTTTATTGATGGGACAATGGATAGCTTGCAAGCTCCAGCCAGGTTGTGCGAATAGATTAAAAAAGAAGTTCTACAGAACCATAATTAGGTGAATTATTCTTCATTATTGGGATAGGTTAGGATATAATGTAAAAGAAAGAAACTGAATTGAAAATGTTACGATGGAAGATAACAAGAAATAAAATAAAAATATAGATATGGGATATATGTTAACTTATGCTATGATAAAAGAACTCAATCGATTTAATTAAATGCATTTTCATTTTCATTTTCGAGATGGATAAGGTCAGGGGAGTTTTTATTTTATTTATTTATTTATGATAAACGATAGAATATTATTGATGTGAAGAAACTAATACAAGAAGTCTAAACTCATATCAAGGTCAGGGGAGTTTTTTTTTTTTTTTTTTAATGTATGCATGGTATGCATATATACAATATAATTTTACCCATTTGAAAAACATTGTCAAACATAGCCTAAATACTTGTCTACCATAATTAATGGTATTACCCACTGACATAAAGTTTTGGACCAACTAATGAGCCATATGCATGTGGTAACAAAAAGATAATTCCAAAACCGGATAAGAAATTAATTATGAATGTTTATTTCCTAATTTTGAGATATTAATATGCCTAAAACAGATACAAGTTAAGGTTCATATATATAATTTTATTAAGACATATATATTTTTTTCATCACACCATTTTTAACTGTTATTTTAAACTATTCATATTGGAAACCCTAGCCTCCTCTTTAAAAAAAAAAAAAAAAAATTGGAGCATTTTTACTCACCACTTTAACCTAGGATGTATGCTTACTACCATTCTTAACACTTGACACGTGTTCATAAGCATAATCATGGTTACATAAATCAAAGTAAAAAATTAATCATGGTTATGCCTATTGACACATGTCAAGTATTAAGAAAAGTGGTGCGCATACACATTGGGTTAAAGTGATGAGCAAAAATATTTTCTGAAAAAAAAAACCTCTCTAGCAGCACATACCTTAAGGGGGGAGGAGGTGACTGTTTTCTCCTCCCATCTCCCCCCTTCCTCCCCTCCTCTCTGCTTTGATAAACAAATCCTCCTCCCCTCCCAAACTTTTCCCTCTCTTGTTCTGTCATCTCCTTCCCACCCCACCTCACCTCCCCTCCCTTCTTACCCACCCAACCCCTCACCTTCCCTCTCCTCTCTTTTTTTTGTTGCAAATATAGAGTTCAGGCTTTTGATTTGCTTGGGGACAACGTGGCTGCCTTTGTTGGTTTTACTGGGTCGTTTTGTAGATCTTGAGTTCCAACTCTTGATTTAGTTCGTGTGTTTTAGTTTTTGTTTGTAACAAGTGCATCAACTCTTTTTGAGTTTGTTATGTGTTCATAGTCTCTTCTTGTAATTTTTTACTTGTGAGAGTCTAAAGATTTTAGTTTGCAATCGTAGTTCTATGCGCTGTGGTCTATGCTTGACTTTTGCAAGCTTGCGACTTTTTATGTCGGGATTTATTTGGCCCTTTATGGCTATGTGTGGAGGTACACTTGTGTGCCTGAGGTTGCCGGTGGAGTTCTCCGTATGTAGATTAACCCTTTGTAGTTATTGCGGTTCCATATTTATAATAACATTGTGTGGTTATCTGTATTTATACTGACTTTGTGTCTAAATTAAAAATGCAATCTATCGTCTATATCTATAAAAAAAAATATAAAAAAAATATATAAAAAAAAACTGTCCATACTAAATAGTCTCGAAATAGCTGACTTTTGTTTTCTTCTTATATAAAGCAAAAGCATTAATTTAACTTTATCTTTCTCCATCATATATAAATTCTAATCCTGAAAAAATTTATATCTATAATATATCTTAGTATTTTTGTTATCACAATGAGTCTGACAATTTAACACTAGTTTATGTTAATTATCTAGTATTATATGGAAATTGCAGCTCGACACAAAACGAGGGCAAAGCGTGTATTTGATTTTCTTTGTGATAAAAAAAAAATAAAGGTATAATCTTTATTGAAAGAAACGGGGAACCTACGGAGCAAGTGATGCAAAAGTAAAGTAGAAATGGTCATGTTCTTTTTAATTTTTCTGGGGTTGGAGGAAACACTATTTTCTAAAGAGTTTCAGATGAGACAATCCCGAGTTATTTACATATTAATGTGCATTATTTTTAGCAACCCTAGAAATACTTCCCCAGGCAGCCTCTCTGCTCCTAAACTTTTTTTCTTTAAAAAAATAAATAGTAGGTAAGCATGAATCATATTCTCCCGAACCCACGACAAGATATATCAGAAAAAGCTTTATATGTTGATTCTTGAATCACAGTGGATTTTGATGATCCAAATTAATCATAAGGTGATCTTCATGTAAAGCAAAATTAAGAAAGAAATAGATTAAAAAATATCTTTGTATGTTCAAAATACTTACACAGAGAAAGGGACATGGATGAATGTGACCCCATTTGACCAGTGAGTTTGTTAGCCAAGAAGTTGGTGCGGCAAGCGCCCTAAATTCCACCACTTTGAAACCCTAAAGACATCCTTCTTTAGTTAACCTCGATGAGAATGCGTCAATGGCATTTGTTAATGCCTCCGTCGTCCTCTATCCTTTGTCCTGTTAGGAAAAACAGAGATTTCATTGCAATTTTCACCCAAGAGGGAAAGGAACATGCATGAGAAAGATCAGTACAGGTGAAGACCTAAGTTATTAAAATCGATGAACCTCAAGAGGAAGGCATGTCTTCGTATTGGTGTTTCTACATATACGAATTAAGATGTATAAATATCATTAATTACCAATAGATTAAAACCGTTTATAAAAACTAATACGCTGCCCGCAACTTTTAATTTCTGGAATTGTTTCAAAATTGATCGGTTCTATCTAATTCAGAGTGTTTGATGAGAGCCTTGTACCAGATGAAAAGGATATTTTCCGTATGAATCTCCCTCAACAGATTAACTTCATGGGTCAGTTAATTAAGGTTCTTGCTTCTTGTCAGCGGGTATAGTTCAATTGGTTGAGTTTTTCCATCTCCACCAATCTACGCAGAGGTTTGAAATCCCCAGACACCGGGTGAGTATTTGTGTAAACCTCTTTCCCCCAACCGCTTGTTCATTTACTATGTAAAAATTCCAAGCATGTACATATACTATGCAAAAAATACGTACGCATTTAAGGATGGGACAATAACTACTTTCAAAGGCTTCTCGAGGGCAAAAGAATATTAAACTAAACATGTTTCTTATCAGTGAAGCGATCGAGCTATGTTAAACCTAACTCACAGAAGACATTATATTTATCAAATAATCATGACCACGTACGTAGGTCAAAGCAATAAGGACGACAAGTCCATTAAAATTTTCTGTGTCTTTCTTCCCCCTCCTCTGACCTCATTTTGCTGTCGGTACAAGTTTCACTCCTAAAAGGGTTTCTCGAAGTTGAATTAATAACCCTATGAACACTAACACCATCTTCACGAAAGCTAGCAACGAAAAAAACGATTTTTTTTTTAAACAGAGAAAATAAAAAGATTGCTTCTTGAATTCAACTAAGGTTCCTTGTCGGGTGGACCATCACATATCATTATAAATCTCACATCAGAAAAGAAACTAATTTGAAACGAGGCAGCTGGTTTGATTAAATAAATAATTTAATATAGGTCTAGTGATGTCACCTAAACAGACCAGAGGGAGCAAATGTCCATTAGAAAAGATCATAGCTGTAGTGTCAGCTAAACAACTGAATTGCTTGCTCTCTCAAGTTTCTACCCGATACATCTAAACTCGGACTTTCTATGCCCTCTCTCTCTCTCTCTCTCTCTCTCTCTCTCTCTCTCTCTAAGGCCACGTATGGCCATTTCCCATCTGTCTCTCTCTTCATTGCTACTCCATCTCCACAGTTTGGCCCACAAAGCAGAAACCAGAAAATAATAAGAAGCATCGATCGCTTCCATTTTAATAATCTACATGCAATTTATAGTCGTTTTAATCGCATGCAAGACATTAATATTATGAATCATTGACGATGGATCGTTTGGTTTTTCGAAAGATCCAGAAAGGAAAGGTTTTGACCTACTTGAAATAATTGATGTCTAGGTTTCCATCAACATTTCCTTTCCCTTTCGCTCACATAGAGTAATATAGTTCGCTTCTAATCCAAGAAAATAGGATTATCAAATAGATATCCAGTACACACATCATGTAATTCATATAGTGACAGTCCGTTTAATTAATATTATGACGAAAGGAAATAATAAGAAAACTGCTCAAGTTAGAATTACTGATGCTTCAAGAATTCAACAAAGACCCATTCGTCAGATTTATTTATGCCATGAACGAAGAACACAGAAAAGATCTCGACTGCAAGATGACTCAAAACTCAGCTGTTATTTCTGTCATGTATTGGCTATGGAAAACCTAGCTAGAGCTGTATTATTAGTGGGGTTTCGAGATCGTCATCTAATTGTATTAGTTGTGGTTGATCTCCTTCCCGGTAATATGAAATCTTTTTTTTTTCAAAACAAACAAACTGAGATTGGCCACCTGAGCTTGTGGGGTTTCGATCTCTCGTCTTTCTAACATTGACAATGACAGTTAGAATAAGTATTGTTAAGTGCTTGAATTAACAAATAGAGACTGCACCAGAGAAGCAACCAAGATTGGTTCCTGAAAAAGAACAACCTCCATTACGTCTAGTACACGTGAATGCCAATTGAGCCTTCATCGAACAACAACTTCACTCATCTTTTCAACCATTCATACCCCAACAACCCTAATACAAACCACAAAAGTTTATGTGGGGTCTCGAAATCTATGCTAATTTCATCATATCTTTACCGTTTGAATGACAAAATTAATTACGTGTCGAACCCTAGGCTTTTCTTTCTTTCATAATTGTGTTCTTGTGTAACCTTTGAACCCTATTGGTTTTGACTCGAGCAAGGGCAGTGGGTCATCACCTTTTTTATAAGATGCTTGCATTACTATAATAAGAGACTCAACATAGAATATGTTTTCTTCCTAACAGATAGTCTGAGACAAGGACCCCAATTCTGCGTTCAAATTTATAAGCAATCTCGATCAACCATTGCTGAATGCTTCTTGATCACTCCTCACTTTCATGCTATCAAGGCATCCAGTTTTCTCAACCATTATGCCTAACATGGTGGAATATAATATCTATATATTATCTTGTCATGAAGTACTCTACATATTATATTGTCGCGATGTCAAGCAAAAACAAACATTCACACATGATTCCACACACTCAATGGTCTGAATAGACAATGTGCATGTGTGTAGGATAATTTTATCTTACTTGATATATACCACATATCAATCTAAAAACCATTAACCATATGGAATTTTGCATAAATGTTTGGTCAATCATGATCATTAACTAGGTGAAATTATGTATGGATGTACGAATTAGATTATTAGTTTAAGAATATAACATGTCAAACTATCAACAATAAATCATTTCCATGTACGTATATTTATGAGTAAAACCTTTTTCATCTCACATATTCTTGGATTAAAAGTCAGCGACTCAAAGTAATACACACACAAATATATACATGTGCTTTTGGTGAGCATGAAATTCATGTTCATCAACTATTTGATCAAACCCCAACAACGTTTATTGAAAAATAAAAGTCTACAGAGATGATATGGGATCATGAATCCAAGATATTTTTTCATATATACACAGACAATACAGGTAAAGATATATGAGAGTTTTGAAGGAAATTGAGGTTCCACCCCAAAACCAATAGGCAATGGGAGGAGTAGCCCAACACCTTATAAGCCCTTGCAAGGTTTTCAAACTTTCCAAACATTCTCACAAGTTTAACCTTGCACCTTTGAACTCTTGATGATGACCCTTTAACCTTGGACCACCAGCGCTATTAGTTAGTTCTCTTCTTCTTTTTTTAGGGTTAGGTTATGAATTGAATTCATGTTATCTATCTATCGAAAATCCAACGAACGTAAAGATAATGACACAGATAATATATGATCATCTATATCTAATATATGGGGTGGAGGATGCGCAAGAACTATAATGATGATATTATTTATCTATTACCTATATACTACTAGTACTACTTGGTTTGAGTTTCTTAGGGCTTCTCCAAAGAGTATAATAAGAATTAGGATTTACACTGCATGGAGCTGGCATGCAGGAAACCCTAAAAATGACACAGAATCGCTGCTGGAAAGGAAATCAACATTGAAAAATATGCACGAATAGTATCTTTTAGCTCAAAACGTAGACATGGGCTCCAATCAATGCAACGACTGCTAATCTTTGGCTGGAAAAGGAAAAACTCATTTCTAAATTGATGAGTTTTAATTTCTTTTTTGTTTTTTTTTTTTCTTGTTTTTGTTAATTTCAGTTCTTTTTAAAGCATAAATTGCTAGTGTTGTACTTTAGAAAAGTCAACCCTTTTTTTATTTATAAAAGTATTGGACAAGACCAACACAGGCACGTCGCCTATAGAACCCTTATCTTGTCGCCCCTCCCAAACTTGCATATCAACTTGTATACTATGAGCACAGTTGAACCCTAAACCATTAAACCGATGCTTGTGTTAGGTACTAGCTGCAAGGTGCATTAATGTTGCGTAACTTACATACATACGAATGTTGCGTAACTTACATACATACGAGGCTCTAGGGGTGAGCACGGCTCAGTTTGGTTCTCTTCAAACCCAAAACCAAATTGTGAAAAATAACCGGTCCACTTCAGTTTGACGTTGCACAAAAATTGCCATTTGATCTGAACCAGTCCATTTGATTTTTTTTTTAATTCTTGTGTTTTCCGATCATAAAAAAGAAAAACAAGAGAAATTATGTTCAACAATGAAATCCATCTAGCACACACCCTAGTTTAAGAAACGATATATACAAGCATTTTCAAAACTGATTCTATACAATTACTATAGAATCACGCAAACACACCTAAGGTCAGTTGGTTAAGAGCATTTACATATCCTGTAGTCCTACCGTCCTAGGTTCGATTTCCCCCCTTCCCCAATATCGCTTTGTATTATAAAAATAAATTGTGCAAGTTATAACCATCTGGTATTTGCACAGCTTGAAATCAACAACGGAGAATTCTGAAAACAAATTATTCATGGGTGTCATAAATAGAGTCACACTAAACATACTTTAGAGCCCTAATTGCAACGCAACCTATGAGTTGGATCTGCCATAGAGGCCCAATAGCAGACTTGTCCTATTCCTATTGGAGAGCACAGCCCAGGAACACTAAATAAAACAAATGGACAAATGCTTTTACTAAAAAACAAAACCCTTTTACAAACAAACAAGAAAGCCTTACGAATCCATTTGACCAACATGGACAAACGCTTGTGGTTTCTTCGTTTCAGTGCTTTCTCAAAATCAGAGAAAAAGTAAAAACCCTTTTCTCTCTTCTTTTAAGCTGTTTGTCAGTTGTCAAAAACCTTAATTTAAAGGCAGCACCAAAAGAACATGTACTTCCAAAGAAGAAATGGACATCTAAGAACTATGTTCAAAAGAAAAATCCCACAACGGGGTATGTCAGAAACATAAATCCAATTTCATTTACTCAAAATGTGGAAGGATAGGATGTAGAATATGCTTAGAATTCATGCAGATATTAAGCTTATCATCTAAGTACCCTGGGATTCATACAACTAACTCGATCCTCTCATCAAAAATGGTGATCTCCAAGGAAGTGTGGAGTGCAAAGGTAAACAAGAAAATAGCTTTGGAAAGAAACCCCTATATTCTAAGCTCTTCAGTTTCGCAGCATCAGGATCAAGATAATATATACATGCATCTAACAATCAGACTTCAAAATATAAATGGAGGTAGACATACCTTAAGCATTTCATTAATCCAGAGAAGTGAAATGTCTCGATCTTTTCACGTACGAAAAACAAGCATTGAGCTAGGCAATGACCATCGAAGAATATTGTATCAGAAGATGATGTAACAAGTCTAAAAACAAGACTGCAGGAGAGAGAGGGAGGGAAGGAGAGAAAGAGAGAGATCATCATCAAGACATCAACTAGCTCCCCTATAAATATACATCTCTCAGTTGATTGGTTAAAAGATTAAGAGAACTTAGTCAATGATTGAAAAGCTTTCTGCATGGAAAGCTTTAAGTCACATGATATAGATATGGAGTAGGAATAGATTACCATCATATAGATCTGCCCCATGAATATGTACACCAGATGATTGGCTATGATATAAAGAATCTAGTCAAAGCTCTAAATTTTCTGTGCAAAGCTGATAATCACATGGTTGGAGTGGGTAAGATTGAAAAGAAGTACCAGACCAAAAAAAATAAAAATAAAATAAAATAAATAAATAAATAAATAAAAGAAGAAGTCATTATTAACAGATAAAGTATGAAGGTATCCCCATATGCTTTGCCTTGTCATCTCCTTCCAATGATTGTTATATACTATAAAAAAGACACAAGTCTATAATTACAAACGGCAATTCATATTATGATGTCCCACATGTGTGTAAACATAGACCTCACAATATATGGTGCTTATACTTTGCTACCAAAACTAAGTTAGACCATGTCTTAGAAATTAAAATACACATGTTAAGTACTTGTAACTTCTGCTAAGAGACAAACTAGGCATAAGCTGGAAAGCTTTGCAGGGTTCCAGATTATGACTTCGTTATGTGGAAATGGCAGAGAAAGTTAATGCTGCCAACCCCAACTTTGACAGTTCTGAGAGAGGAATCATTAAACAATTAATCAAATCCAGATTTCACTTTTCTGGCTCTATATAATAATCCAAGACGGTGATCAATCCTTCAAAAGCAAAAAAGGAATCTTTGATTTGTTCTTTAACAAATCCATGTTTGGTCATAATTCCAGGACAAATACTATTCGTTTTCCACACAATCAATTCTTAATTAAAATGATTAGGCTGAACCTAGCAATATTCCAAAGGATATACAAGACCGAGAATGAAGTCAAAGCTAGCGTCAATGTCCATGGTCATGCTATCAACAGCCTAACTACTAGCCAGGACCTAACACTGAGGAGAGAGAGAGAGAGAGAGGATAAATGGTCATCCTCAAATTTCTACATTTTTTAAAATTGGCACATAGATTTCAAACTATGGAGTCGTCCCTGTCAAATCCAAAACAAATTTGGAGGCCGTGTTTTTCATCTCATTCAAAAAAGTACATGATATATAAGCATTAAGAGTCATGCTTGAAGCATTAGACACCAAGGCAGACAGCTAGCTTTCACATACGAATAGAAGCTCATTACCTACTAAGCGAACATGATTCATGTTTGGATTATATGATTTAAAAAGTCAACAAAATACGTTTACATTCAACAACAAAGTGGACTTTTTATTTGATTCCAAGATAAGGTGTAACCAAAGACACATTTAGATGAGAGGATATATTACAACAAATACAGTAACCCCTTTGAGATTTTATGTAATAACACATGCATCCCCTTAGACTATAAATCGTTGTGAACATTACAAACTTACTCCAAAGCAAGGTTTCTCTCCATTGTTTTTGAAATTATTATTGTTATTATTACATGCCGCATTGAGAAGTATGTTCTGTTTGTTCATAACAAAATCTCAGGAATGCCACTGCAATTTAGTCAAAAATATCCAATCCTAAGTTTCATCTCGAAATTCGTAAGAGAAGCTAGTTATAGAAATTAAAAGGAAAAGTAAATTTGAATAACCAGTTCTCACATGCTGAAAGACTGACAATTTTATGCAATCAAAATAAACCACATTATTTCAGCACTGTTTATGCAGTCCTAATCCTAATACAATCAGAGTTTGCACTGCACAACAGAATCATGAAGCATCCAATCCAATGAGCATAGATGCATTTCCTAGAAGTTTAGCAACTACAAAATTTCTGCACATAAGTCATGACATCGTTAAGTCCAGTGGGACTTTTCTGTAATTCCTATACAAGAAGCTAAGATTGCTAGTCTTCCATTATTGTCTCGAACATGGGACAGATCTGATGTTTATTAAGTGGAAGAGTATAAACATAAATCCCGGGAATTTAAGCAACCAAATCGAGCATCAAAAGAATAACCATACATTCAGTATATACTGTGGATAAGCGTTCATAATGTCATTACTAAATTGCCATCGGACAGAAAGAAACTTCCTATTTGCAAAGAGAGGCAAACAACCAGAGTAAATAAGAAGTGCCATCTACAGAAAGGAAGTTAACTGACTCCAACAGGAAGTCACCTCACAAATATGCCCACCAACTTCAAGTCACCATCCTACCTTTTAGGTTGGTATCCACCATCTTAAGAGCGCCAGAGGAAGTTCCCATAGGAAGGATTGTTGCAGGGGAAGGGAAATATCAAAAACCATTAAAAGCTCAATTGATAACAATGAATTTTTTTTCCTAAAGGAGAACCTTATAGACAAAAGGCTTAACCATCAACAATCATAACATAGGTACTTCACAATCATACCATAAGTATTTCACTTTCCACTGATATCCACATTTATTCTGCTTGATGAAAATCAACTGGATGTGGTTAACCAATCGGGAATTTATAAAAATTCAAAACGAAAGAAAAAGGCTACTTATTAAGCCGGAACATATCTGAAAATTATCATATTAAAAGAAAAGAAATTAAAGTTTTTGTAAACTGTACACCAATTATGATTACAACAATTATATCAAATGTACAACAAGCTCAATTTATTCTATGAAAATTAATTCTTAAAAGGAACAGAACGGTAACAGCTTTAATCAGTACCAATCTAGTAATATGATTCCCTTTCCACTGGATCTCCTAGTAAAATGTTTATCTTAAATCAGGGCAAATACAAAAGTCCGTTAAAATTCATAACGGACAAAAATGGGTGTTCTATCAGGAAATGACTAACATTCAATGAGAAGGAAACTAACTTTAATTTACATTTTAAAACAATAATAAAATAACAAAGAAAAACAGTAACATGTGCATTAGAGAAGAGCACAATTATATTTTGTCTAAATTATGTTACAAAAGAATCAATCTGCAAAAATTCTTTTTCATATAAGCAGCACCAGTTTAATGAGAACAAAATACATAGAGAGAGATGCAAAAAAACCAAAGAAAGGTGAGGAAATCTAAAGGGGCTGCTACTATTCATGCCTCTCCTGTGAACTCTCCAATATTGGTGTCTTTTACAATCCCCACTCTTGCACAACAGCGTGTTCCCCAATCTAATTCAGTTTACTCAAAATAACATGTAAATATACGCATGTATCCTCAACCAGTTCGAGGAAAACTTGTCTGTAACATGATGCAAAATGCTACACGGATCACTGGCATGAGTCGCACAACAGTTGATATAAGCCTTTTCAAACTCAATATTGGCTTTTGATTTCCTTCCCCATTGCTTTACATCTATTTGTTATTTTGGGCTACTGATCAACCACCAGGATTCAAACTATACCTCACCTAAGTAATCAGCTTAGTGAGTCTAAAAAGAAAACTTTATAATTTTATGCTTCGTGTTTACATGTCTAAAATATCAATCAATGAACAACCTACACAGCAGAAAATCCAGATTCCAGGGCATCAAACTCACAGCCAAGGAATTTTTACAAATGAAGATCCCCTATCTCCGGAACATAGCAATATAGTTCAAAATAATGTATTTCAAACAGACATTTCAAATGAGCAATGAGATTGGCCTTTGTGTCTTTTCCTCACTACCCCATCCAGCATCAATCTCATCCACCAAGTTCCCACAATTTCACATTGCAACATCATAATCATCTTGGCAGCTAAATTCGGAATGACGAAAAATATATAAATAAATAAACAAACCACTTCAAGAAACAGGACACTAATCAGCAATCAGAGAAAGGTCAATCACATCCAATCCACTCAAGATTTCCATAATCCATATCTAAATACCAAATACAACAAAAGAATGTTACCTTTTACTCCAAGCACACACTAGTAACAAACAAAATGGGTAACAGCCTAACTCTCCTCGGAATTTGAAATATCAACTAGACCAACTCTCTCATCCTCCGGCAAAACCGACCAATTTGGCGACTGAACTGCCCGCAACCAGAGGAAATCATCCACATTGCTCCAATTCTCCGTCTCCTCATCAAGACTGGCCTCCCTAAGCTCGTCCTCAATCCCTTGATAGCTCAAACAGTATGGCGCAAACCTCACGCCGCAACTGTCCTCAATTATAGGCCGGCTCCTCACCCTCAAATAAAAATCAATCCTTTTTGCATTGTGAATCCGAATTTGATGCGACGCCATTATAAAAACACATCCTTCAACCCCATCAATTAGAACCGAACCCGTTACAGGGCCCGTATAAACCCTACAGTTCCTTAATCTATGAACAAAAAGCGCTCTCACAGAACCTGTTAGCCTCACCTCACAGGAATCAAGGTCCGCAATCGTAAATTCTCCCAATTCTGATCCCTTAAATTTATGCACCAAAATCTCGCCTTTCTTGTTCCAAAAACCGGGGGACTGCGGAACCCTGAAACCCGGTTTCTCAGGTTTCTTCTCTTCCTCCTGCTCTTTGGATTCGAAGATTGGGTCTTTTCTGGTGGGTTTGTTCTTGAAAGCGAATTTCTTCTTGGGTAATAACTCGGAGCTCAAAATCTCGAGACTTTGCCTCAAATCTGATATCGTTTTGAGCGAGGACCGAACTTCGTACGAGGGTAAAAAATACGAGTTCTCGGCGACGAGCTTCTCGAGATCGGAGATGGAGGAGGAGATTTGGTCGAGCTGGGATTTGACTTGAGTCGACTCGGAGAGTCCGAGTCGACATTGAGCGAGTTGAGACTCGATGGAGCTCTTGGAGTTGGAAAAGCGGGAAAGGAAGGTTGATGTGGACTCAAAGGAAGGAGAAGAGGACGAGTCGGACTCCGCGGATCGGCGGGTGAGTGAGCTGCCTAAGCGAGTTTGGTGACGGTTGGTGAGACGGTCGAGCATTGATTGGTGCTTCTTTTGCAGGGCTGGGTCCACATCTAGGGGATTAGGGCTAGACGAGAGAGCTGCTTCTTCTTCATTTTCCATCGATGGCAGCAATGGGTCTGAATGAGAAAGCTTAAATTTGCAGAATGAGAGAAAAAGAGGGACTTGGCGATTTGGCGATTTGGCGATTTGGGTTTTGCCCTTTTATACCTTTTCCTTTGGCTCCTTTTTTTTTTTTTACCCCTTTGTAATATATATTTTACAAATTTATAAAAAAAACTCAAAATGGGTGTTGAAATTATAAAAAAACCCAAGTACTATTTAAACTTAGAAACACACCCAAAAAGTGTATTAAAATAGTAATTTTTGGGTGTAATTTTTGGGGGTTTTGAATGTGTGTTGTAATAGTACTTTTTGAATGTGTTTCTAAGTTTAAATAGTATTTGAGTTTTTTTATAATTTCAACACCCATTTTGGGTTTTTTTATAAAAGCTTTTACAAATGCGGATAAAGCTAGCTTGGGTCAGGTCAGTGAAGTCCTGCACCCAAAATCGAACTCCCCTTTGTTACATATGAGGGAAAAAAAAATCTTATTTATAATTTTATACCATTGTTTTCTGGAGAGTTGCGGTATATGAAGTTTTCTTGTAACCCTGAAAGATCATAGTGACTTTTAATTTCCACAACTATTGGCTTGGGACCGAAATTGCTTCCTAAAAATTTGAAGTTGAGAACGAAAAATCATAACACTATGGTTCGAACCTCTAATAGGAAGTTACTCCAAATAAACAAGAAAGAAATATGAAACTGTAGCAGTAGATGAACAAGAATTACCTCCTAAAAAGTATTTCTGAAAGCGTTATGCAGAAAATCTTAAAAGTGGTTCCGGTTGGTGAAGAAGAAGTTGAGAAAAGAAGGCATCAAGTGGGGCTTTTAAGAGAGACAAAAGTGCAACACCACCCTACCCGCAACAGATCCATACTTCACAATGCCATTCACCATTTTAGGGATTAAAGAAGACATCAAATGGACTTGAGAAAAAAAATATCACATTATCCTACCTGCAACAGATCATTATAAACAAATTGTCTGAAAGAGCACTTGAGCAATGATTTAAACAAAAAAAATTCCAGATTTCTAATTTTCATGGGTAGACTACATGGTATTTGCCGGATACATATGGATCATGCAGCCTTCTCAGCAGCTTCTGCAGCTGCTTCTTCCTCTTGCAACTTAATCAATGACGGAGGTGGTCTGACAACAATGCTCCTCTTCCATTGTCGATCGAACTTTCTTGACAACCTCTTACCGATTCCCTCCTCAATCTCTCTTTCTCGTTTAACAGTAAGCAAGCGAGCAATCTACAAAACAAAGCCAACTTCACATAAGTACAATCCCAAGCTGATCTGAAACATTAACAAGGGTAGCCTCCCTAACAATCTCAAAAACTCAACATTTGCACAAAGAGAGAGCAAACAAATAACGGAATTACATTAAACTAGCAATCTGTACTCAGATGGCATCAATGAATTGAAAATGCTGTGAAGACATCAAACTCAAGCCCCAGGTCATCTCCCCACCCAAAATTAGAAGTTGCAACTAAAAGAAATAGAATCTAAGTTTTTTTTTTTCTAAACAAAGGGCATGCTTGGTAGTTGTAGTCTTCTACACATTTTGCAGAGTGAACACTACAAGATGAAACCAAAACAAGAAACAAAGTGAAATGACAAAGAACCAGCAACACCATGATCTTAGCCACAAGTATTTCCAACAATCTAAACATCATCTAGTTTATTTATACTATCAAATTCATAAGCTCCTTCAGATTTCTACCACAACGCATACCGATTCAACAGGCACTTTACAGTGAATTGGAATCTGGAAATCCAATGTTATCTAAGCCAATCTTAATCACTATGCCCTGACAATGAAAAATAATCAGAAAATTCCCATTTCCTTCCCCATCATTTTCTCTCTTAAAGCACTTTTTTTTGTCTTCTGATAAGCCAAGGAAAATAGAACCCACATTTCATAATTGCATTCAATCTATGAAAATTAATTCTTTGAAAAAGAAAAAAAATTACCCTTTTGCGCATTCGACGGAACTCGCTGGATGTGAACTCGTTGCGAGCCGATTTCTGGAGGCGAAGCATGAAGAGCTCACCTTTGAGCTCAACCACCTCCTCGTTGATTTCTTCGGTGGTTTTGGTTCTGATTTCCTTCATCTCTTCTTCTCTCTTGGCCATCATCACCACCGAAGACGACGAGCAAGGCCTCCGAAACGACGCCGTTGGGAGACGAACGACAGTGTTCGGGCAAGCGCGTTGGAATCGCAGGCCATTGAAGGAGGACTTGGGGATTGGCGAGAGCAGTTTTGCGGGGAATGTAACCGTTGAAGGTGGAGCTATGGAGATTGCGCCCAGCATCGTTTTTCAGCTTCTCTCTGTCTCTCCACTTCAGTGCTTCTGGCTTTGGGATGTAGATAAGGCCTGATAATTCTTTTTTCCTTTTTTCTTTTTGGTTGCTTTGATTTGAAAGCAACAAATTCATAAGTAAATTCCACCAAAATACTTTGTCAATGAAATTCCCAATTTAACCTTAGAATATTTTTATTTTAAAATTCATCAAACCCACTGGCCTAGGTATGGATTGGTTCGGTCCCAACGAGAGTCCAACTCGTTAATTAACCAATACTTTTTCGTTAAAAAACTTTGGGCACCTAAAATAATTTGATGGGAAATCAATCCTTATGTCTTTTTCCTATATTTGATTTGGGCAGTAATTGAACAAGTTTGTTTAGTTTTTTAATTATACCCTTAAATTAAAAATCTTCAATAAATAATAAAAGAAAGCCAACAGTCTTGTTACTGGATAAAATTACGAACGAAAAAACCTTAACGCAAACTTGAACTTACAAACATTTCTTGAGAACCAAATGCATCCTTAAAGAATTAAAAGAGATGATGCATCCTTACACTAAGGTCCTAAGTTAGATTATTCTCTCTCACATTCTTAATATCACTTGTATTATAAAATTTTATAAAAAAAAAAAAAAAGGAAACAAAAAGAGAGGGAGTAGTCATTCAAGTGCTTGGGCTAAGCGGTAAGGCCATCTCCAATCATAAGGCTAAATGTAGTCCTCCAAAATATTAATTTTTTAAAGAATAGTGCTGTTAGACAGATTTTGTTCTATCTATTTCTCGCAAGTGCACGAATCAATTATAGTATAGGAATGCAAGTACGAGGTCGTTCCACAGAGACTTAGATGAAAGCACTTAATACTACTACTTAGATTCCAAATAACCTAAAGCTAAACAGAATTTAATTGAGATTGAATTGAGTTGTTTGGAGTGAAAACTACTAAAAAGGAATGCAAAGAGCAAGTGATCAGGAGTAGATGTTTAGAGAATGTAAAGACGATGAGACAAGCACTAGGCGTTCAACTTCACCATGACAATCCAATTTCAAGTTACAAGTTGACAATCACCTAAATTGATTACAATTCTGGAGTTCGTGTTATGTATGATTATCCATATGATGTTTGGTTTTAATCAAGTACTCAGAAACACAACCTAGCTATGATGTTTAGTCTAAGCTATGAATCTGAATCCATTAAGCTTGAGTACCAACACTATAGAACCAAGTAAACATTTAAACATGATGTTTGTCCTAAATGCATTACTCACTCATTCACTAATCAGTTCAAGAGTCATATGATGTTTATGTAAACTTGAACTAGATAATCAACATGCATGTGTTAATAATGGCCAGTTATTTAAACATGCATAAGGATTCAATAAGAGCAAGTGAATGAAACCAGAATTTAGAAGTAATCAACAAGGGTAACATTAACTTGAAAACATGAAATTGTCTTGACAGGTTACATTGAACCCCTAGTTATGGTAATTAGTTACACATCATTAATGGAGAATACAATTGAATCAAAGTAAACATGGAGAAGGTAAGAAAAACTCGTGAAGATCAAATTATGATGTTGAAGAACTCCTCATAGCTTCCACCATGTATGCTTGCAGCCAGAGGTGAAGAGTGGTGTGAATGTAGGAATTGTATTTGGGAGATGATGGGGATGTGAAGGATGGCGTGGTTTCTGGGAATTGGGCTAGAGGAATTGTGTTGGGAGATGTTGGGGATGTGAAGGATGGAGTGGTTTCTGGGAATTGGGCTAGAGGAATTGTGTTGGGAGATGTTGTTGATGTTGGAATGGGATGGATGTGGTATTTATAGAGAGAGTGAGAAGAGGAATCTGAATTGATTTAAGCCTCCACCATCAACACTTGCAATTGAATATCAGTTTCTTGGCTGCTCCCCTTCACCAACTAATCCCACCAGAAACCACACCTCATCCTTAGCTCAGCATGACCAAGCAAGCAATGAGCTCATCTGTAAGTCAGCATGACGTGTACTTTGATGGGCTCACGGATTGGGCTTGCCTTAATCAACTGATGACATTAAGCTATCCATCTTGAAGTTCAGGCTTTCATCTTTCCAACCACATGCTATATGGGCCAATCCAAGTTCGGATGAAAAAGATAAGTCCGAAATGAATTTGTAACTCAGTCTTCAGTTTTTACACATTGTTTTCACCATTTTACTCCAAATGTCTCAAGTATTACCTAGAGCTCAATGAACTGAATGACAAACACAAAAGAGGTTAAAAGCACAAGTTTTACTTAAAAACATACCAAATCATAAGTTAGAAGGGTACAACAAGATATGTAATTATGCACCGATCAAATACCCCCAAACCTAGATTTTACTAGTCCTCGAGTAAAACAAAATGAAAACAAAGATAAAAACAAAACTAGACCACTTTCGTAGGTAACTCGATTGCATTGAGCGTATGCAACAAGCCTTTAAACCTCTAGGCATCCCTAGTAGGAGGAGTTGTGTCTCCTGAGGGTTTAACAGAAACGATACCCACAAACGCTTTACTGACTCTACAAAACAAAAGGTTAGAAAACTGACTTTGAAAACAACTAATGAAAATGAAAGAAAATTTTAGTCATACCTCCAACACCATAGAGTTGCCAAGATAGATGATCAATAAGTGTGTACAGTGGAAGCTATAGCTCAAAGGCACATGGCTTCAAAGTAAACATACTCAAATCTTGAAGGGAGAACATGCTTCAACTCTAATTCTCACATATAGCTCTCAATCACTCAGAACCTATGGTTTTATTCTTTCAAATAAGCAAAATGAGTATATGAAATAGAAGCACAATATTTGGTTAGATCTCATGAAGGGAATCAAATAGTAAGAATAAAGATACACACATACATACCAGCACCCATGAATACATCCTCAAAGATTAGCTAGGTCTTTCACAAGGTTGTAATGGAAGGCTAAGGTTAGGGGAAATGGAAGAATTGGAAGGAACACAATTAACTTAAGAATACACCAAGGTTGCATTCTTCATTGATCTGCAAGGTATCATTGATTTAGAATGGTATGGCTGCAACTTCATAGCATCATCTAGCATAGACCTTATATTTCACATTTAGATCAAATCGAAACACCTTTTCTTTATCTTTCTTATTTGCTGACTTGATCTATTTTTTTTTATTTTTTTAAAATCAAACTTGCACAGATTCACACCAATTTACATTCAGGCATGTGGCAGCAACTTCCTTGCTTCAAACTTTATCTTGGCACACCTTGGTATATTTCTAAGCTATAGGGTATGGCTATAGTAGGTTAAATATCTCAGATTCAGATACAAAGTTAGGGGAATTATGAGGGTGATAGAAGAAAATGGGTTAAAGTGTTTGGCTACAAGAGGGCTGATGGAACACACAAATGGGTAGAGTGAAAAGAAAGCACAGAGAATTGTTATACACACATAGCCTAGCATCACTTCAATGAGTTCATTCATGAGTGAGAGCATGCACCTGATATCTGCAAAGAGAATCATCCTTAGTATTCAATCAAAATGGAACAATGAGATCATTTAGAGTAAATTGAAGAAAATAAGTAGAGATGAGGAATAGAAACACTTTAAACCCTCTCAAGAAAGCAATTAGGCTCGAAATAGCTCACTAGGGTAGTCTCCACTATTCTCCTTCAAGAATCTGAGCATGGTACTTATCCACCAGAATTCTAAGAGCTACCGCTTTGTGAAGTGTAATATGTCTCATATGAAAATCGAAATGGCCGCTCCATAGCATTGATTGTATGACATTCTTAAAAAAAAAATTAGCAACACTGAACGAAAATTGGAAACACAAATCAAATGAACGAAAATTGAAAACACAAATCAAATGAACAAAAATTGAAAACCTCCCCCCCGACCTGAATTGAACATTGCCCCCAATGTGAAAGCATATAAGAAAACAGAAAACATGGATTAAGGGTAACCTGGCACTGCACGGTTCATCCTTCAAACATAGCATTTCTCAAAATGCTATCGATGGCTGAGCTCACCCATGGCTCTTCTTCTGACTCACTTTTCGAAGGGTCTGAAACAGAAGAATCATATTGGGCTCCATCTATTATCAACTCATCCATCTGTTCCACGAAGTCTCGGAGCCTTGTGGTCATGTACATTAATTGGAAGTGAAACTCGTCAAGCATACTTAAGTAAATGCCAAACTCGTCTTGAATGTTACCTGTACAATACATGTAACTGCTCAACACAACAGTTCTTGCCACAAACCTCCTATCTAGCAGATATTCCCTCCAAGTATCTAGACAACGTGCCAGCGCTGCAAGCTGCATCTCTTCCAATCCACAATTCAGATCCCAATTTGGAATCATGTCTTCAATTTCCTCTATCACCCTACCTCTATGAAACAGAAAGGCATCTATGGTAACTTCTGAGGGATCCATGGCAAACACAACCACGAGCACCTCAATCACCTCCAACACTGGTTGCATAATGGTGTCCTTTCCCAAAAGATCTTCTGGTGGGATAGCTGGTAGTGAGTTCAACAGAACCATTGGGCTAGGCACCTTCACCATGCTCAATTCGGACTCCTCCACTTTGAGCTTTCCACCGACGGCCTCCTGGAGTTTCTCCATTTGCGAGATCTACAATAAGCAACAATTTGGAGAAGGTTTGGTTCGGGAGGAAGAGGAAGTTAAGATGTTCAGGGGTTAGAGGCGGCTAGATAAACTAAAAGATGGAGAGTTAATTTTAGGGTTAATGTGGGTAGTGTTTCAGTGTTTGGCAGTCCACAATAACTTAATATCCAGCCACTAATAAACAATTACATATAAAAGAAACATAAACTTCAAATAATAAGAAAAAGAAAGAGAAAAAATTATTTTAAAAACACACGAATATACAAGTGACTCACGGATTACCAATTAAGAACCTCAGAAAACACAGCCAGGGGATTCGGGAAGTTTGGAGAGGTCACAATGGTCCTTCTTAAAAACCAAACTTCTTAGACACCGAAGGTGTCGCCTAAAGAACTCCTAGACACTGTATTTAACAGAGTTGCTCATTGGGGTTACCAGAAGTCAACTCATATGAAAAATCTCTTTTTTTTTTTTTTTTCACAGGCATGCAAGACATTGAACAAAATTATACTAAGCAAAACAAAACTCACACAACTTAGCTCTAACACAAAACACAAAATTGTCAAACCCTACCCCCAAACTTAAATAGAGCATTGTCTTCAATGTTTAAAAGAAGGAAATGCACTGCAATAACCAAACTAGACCTAAAAAAAACACAAAAAGAAAATTACTCTAAAAATAAAAACAACATAACCTGGTATTGAAAAAGTTAGGGTGTGGTGAACTCAAGGGAGTCCACAACTTGTGTTTCCAGTATGTCATCCAAGTATTGTTTCAACCGCTGCCCATTCACCTTGAAAACTGTCCCGTTCCTTACGTTTTCAATCTCAACAGCTCCATGAGGAAAAACTTGAAGCACCTTGAACGGGCCAAGCCATCTAGATCTCAATTTACCTGGAAAGAGACGCAAACGTGAGTCATACAACAAAACTTTCATACCTGGCTTGAATTCTTTCCTGAGAATGGCCTTGTCATGATAACGTTTGGTCCTTTCCTTGTAGATTTTGGCATTCTCATAAGCTTCATTCCTTAGCTCCTCCAATTCATTGATCTGCAACTTTCTGACATTCCCAGCTTCCTTGATATCAAAATTGAACTTCTTAATTGCCCAATATGCTCTATGCTCAAGCTCCATCGGCAGGTGACAAGCTTTCCCAAACACGAGTCTATAAGGGCTCATCCCAATGGGAGTCTTATACGCTGTCCTATATGCCCAAAGTGCATCATTGAGTCGCAACGCCCAATCTTTTCTAGTCGGACTGACAGTTTTTTCCAAAATGTTCTTGATCTCTCTATTGCTGATCTCGACTTGTCCGGATGTTTGAGGATGATATGGAGTCGCCACTCTGTGTGTGATATTGTACTTTTTCATTAAGGCTTCAAATGGTTTATTGCAAAAGTGGCTGCCACCATCACTAATGATAGCTCTGGGAGTTCCAAACCTAGTGAAAATCATATCTCTTAGGAATTTTAGGACAACCTTGTGATCATTAGTCCTTGTAGCCAACGCCTCCACCCATTTGGACACATAATCTACAGCAACAAGAATGTAAGTATAACCCAAAGAGGAAGGAAAAGGTCCCATGAAATTTATACCCCATATGTCAAACAGCTCCACCACCAAAATGTTGTTCAGTGGCATCATATTCCTCCGGCTTATGTTTCCCATTCTTTGACACCTATCACATTTAGAACAGAAATAAAAGGCATCTTTAAAAAGAGAGGGCCAAAAGAAACCAGATTGAAGAATCTTAGCTGCTGTTTTCTTGGCACCAAAATGACCTCCACATGCAAATTCATGACTGAACTTGAGTATGCTTTGCTGCTCATTCTCTGGGACACACTTCCTTATGATTTGGTCGGGGCCATGTTTGAACAAATATGGATCATCCCAGAAGTAATGTTTGGCATTGGCAAGGAACTTCTTTCTTTCCTGAAAAGTTAAATCATCTCTCAAAACACCACTAGCAAGATAATTAACAAGATCAGCATACCACGGTTCTTGATCATGAATGACCAATAGTTGTTCATCTGGAAAAGATTCATTGAGTGGTAGGACATCCTTATTCTCATGGTTACCATCGATGAGACGAGATAGATGATCAGCAACAACATTCTCACACCCTTTCTTATCTCGGATTTCTAAATCAAATTCTTACAACAGCAATACCCATCGAAGCAAGCGTGGCTTAGCATCCTTCTTGGTTAACAAGTACCTAAGTTCTGCATGGTCAGAATATACAATCACTTTAGAACCAACAAGATATGAACGAAACTTCTCTAAAGCAAAAATTACAGCAAGCAACTCCTTCTCAGTTGTAGAGTAATTGAGCTGAGCATCATTCAATGTTCGGCTTGCATAATAGATGACATGATGGAGCTTATTCACTCTTTGACCTAGAACTGCACCAAGAGCATAGTTAGAAGCATCACACATTAATTCGAAAGGTAAAGACCAATCTGGTGCCTTGATAATTGGAGTTGATGTTAGTTCAAGTTTCAAAGTATTAAATGCATCTAAACAATCTTTATCAAAGTTGAAAACAGAATCTTTAGCCAAAAGATTGCATCGAGGACGAGTGAGTTTGGAGAAATCTTTAATAAAACGACGATAAAAACCTGCATGTCCTAGAAAACTCCTCACTCCCTTCACTGAAGTAGGGGCTGGCAAACTAGAAATCAAATCAATTTTTGCTTTGTCTACCTCAATACCCTTGCTGGAAATTGCATGACCTAACACAATACCTTGCTTCACCATGAAGTGACACTTCTCCCAATTCAAAATGAGATTCGTTTCTTGGCATCTTTTAAGCACTAATGACAAGTGGTTAAGACAATCATCAAAAGAAGATCCAAAAACTGAAAAGTCATCCATAAATACCTCAATGAACCTCTCTATCGTGTCTGAAAAGATAACCATCATGCATCGTTGGAAGGTGGCTGGAGCATTGCATAAACCAAATGGCATTCGTCTATACGCAAATGTTCTAAAAGGGCATGTGAATGTTGTCTTCTCTTGATCTTCTGGGGCTATTGCAATTTGATTATAACCTGAAAAGCCATCAAGGAAACAATAATGTGAGTGACCAGCTAGCCTTTCAAGCATTTGATCAATAAAAGGTAAAGGAAAGTGATCCTTTCTAGTGGCAGTGTTTAGCTTTCGATAATCAATGCAAACTCTCCATCCCGTGATGGGTTTTGTCGGCACCAGCTCATTGTTCTCATTCTTCACCACTGTGATGCCTGACTTCTTTGGAACAACTTGGATAGGACTCACCCATTTGCTATCTGAGATAGGATAAATGACTCATACATCAAGTAATTTGAGTATTTCAGTTCTTACAACATCCTTCATAGGTGGGTTGAGTCTCCTTTGGGGCTCACGAGTTGGCTTGGCATCCTCCATCAAAATTCGATGCATGCACATTGTAGGGCTTATTCCCTTGATATCTGCGATGGTCCATCCGATAGCATTCTTGTGGTCTCTCAGAACTTTAATCAGCTTGTCCTCCTCTAATGGTGAAAGGTCAGAAGCTATAATGACAGGAAGGGTTTCGATCTCACCAAGGTAAACATATTTAAGGTGTTGTGGAAGAGGTTTGAGCTCAAGTTTAGGTGGTTTGACAATGGAGGGAACTAGTTTAATGGAGGCAGGTTCAAGAGGCTCTACAATGGGTGAAATGGAAGAATGGTATGGTTTCGAAACCTCAAGGGCAACTGCAACTTCCATGAACTCAGGTTCATCATCAAGGTCACCTAAAGGTTGTGTCAAAACAATTTCTAAATCATCATCAGATTGTGCCTGCACAAATTTAGAGAAGACCAGAGAATCCAAACAATCAATTGAAAAACAATCAACTGAATTAGAAGGATGAGATAAGGATTCAAACACTTTGAATTCTACAGTCTGGCCAAGGACTGTCATTTTGAGAATGCCATTTTTAACATCAATGAGAGTGTTTGCTGTGGCCATGAATGGTCTTCCAAGCAAGATAGGCAGCTCACAGTTATGAATGGGTGCATCTTCCATGTCTAACACTACAAAATCAGCAGGCAATATTAGCTTATCAACTTGAACCAAAATATCTTCAACTATACCTCTAGGATATTTCACTGAGCGATCAGCAAATTGTAAGCTGAGTGTGGTGGATTTCAATTCTCCCAAGCCTAGTTGAAGATACACTGAATAAGGCATTAGATTGATACTTGCACCTAAATCCAACATGGCCTTCTCAGCTCGTTTATTTCCAACGGTTATGCCGATTGTAAAACTGCCTGGATCCTTGAGCTTAGGAGGAAGTTTCCTTTGAAGGACAGCACTTACATTTTCAGACACCAACACCTTCTCATGAGGGCTATACCTTCTTTTGTGTGAATTCAACTCTTTAAAGAATTTAGCATAAGTTGGCATATTCCTGATCATATCAAGCAAAGACAAGTTAACATTGACTTTACTAAGTATGTCATAAATTTCAGCAAAAGACTTATCGTGTTTGCTTGTAGCAAGACGCCCAGGGAAAGGAATTGGTGGCAGATAAGGGTTCTTGGCCTTGTGCATTTGAGGTGAAATTGTTGACGTGCCAATGGGAATTTCTTCCTTTGGTGTGGTCTTTTCATTTTGTTCATCACTTGCATTCACAATATCATCATTAGTAACTTCATTGCCAACTTTATTATCAAAAACCTTACCACTTCTAAGCACTGTGATTGCTTTGACTTGCTCGTGATGCTTGGGATTCACATTTGTTTGGCTAGGGAATTTTCCAGGTTCTCTTTGGTTCAAACTATCTACAATTTGTCCTAATTGAATCTCCATCTTGGTAAGGGCAGCAGAATGTTGTTGAAGAGCACCATTAGTAGTTTGCTGGAATTGCAAAGTATTTTGGGCCAACAACTTGACTGTGTCCTCCAATGAACTAGATTTGGGTTGGAATGATGAACTCGCTTGATTTTGATTTTGATTGTTGCTCCATGAGAAATTTGGGTGATTCCTCCAGCCAGGATTATAAGTATTCGAGAATGGGTCATTTCTTGGCCTTTGGTTGTATGAATTCATCATGTGGGCTTGTTCATGGATAAACGCAGGATAATCATTACCAGCTGGACACATGTGAGTTGAGTGTCCTTGAACGTTGCAGATACCATAAACTTCAACTTGAGGAACTTTAGGTACCATATTGAGCACAGAATCAAGCTTCTGCTGTAAACCAGCAACCTGTAAATCAAGCTCATTGTTAGGACTAATCTCATAGATACCAGCACTTTTACCTCCTGTATCTTTGTGTTGGTCATTGGATCCCAACATCTCAAATATGTCATATGACTCTTGAGCATTCTTTTTCTTTAAAGCTCCACCTGCAGCATTATTTACAGTAGATTGACAAGTCTCGGTTAGTCCATCATAAAAAATTTGCATTTGCAAGTATAGAGGTAACCCATGATGTGGACATTGCATTAGAGTTCCTTTGAAACGCTCCCAACATTCATTGAATGGTTCACCATCATGTTGTGAGTAGTTGAAAATCCGATACCTCAAGGTGGCTGTCTTTTGGGAGGAGAAAAACTTCTCCAAGAACTTCTTAGCTACAGCATCCCAACTGGTTAGTGATCCAGGGGTTAACGACATCAACCAAGTCTTTGCTCCATCTTTCAAAGTGTAAGGGAACACCCTCATCCTCAGATCTGCTTCAGACACATCCTTCAAAGGCAAAGTACACACAACAGTATAAAATTCTTTAATGTGAGCCAAAGGATCTTCGTTAGGTAAACCATAAAAAGAAGGAAGCATTTGAAAGTGAGAAGATTTAAGCTCATAGTTTCTGGCTTCTGTGGACAGCAAGATGCATGAAGGTGAATTTGGTATGACTGGTTGGCCAAGATCCTCCAAAGCACGTTGGTCATTAGCTGCCATCTCTTCTTTTTCTTCTTCTTCTTGATCTGAGTTAAAGATGTTGAATTGAGAGTACTCTTCTAAGCTTGCAGAATTGGAGGTTTCAGCTTCTGAATGATTGAGAATAGATTCAATGGCTGCCACTCTTGCTTCAACAAGCCTTTCTTCAAGTTCAGCAAGAGATGGTTGTTGTGTACCACGGATTGGTTGGATCTTAATGGTTCCGGATTGAGAGTGTTTCCTCACCGCTGATACAACTTGTTCACGCAATGGTTTGTTCGACATGCAATAACTGAAAACAAAGAAAAACTAAAGAAAGTAAGCAGTAGTAACAAGACTCTTAATCAAGTCCCCGGCAGCGGCGCCATTTTTTGTTAGACAGATTTTGTTCTATCTATTTCTCGCAAGTGCACGAATCAATTATAGTATAGGAATGCAAGTACGAGGTCGTTCCACAGAGACTTAGATGAAAGCACTTAATACTACTACTTAGATTCCAAATAACCTAAAGCTAAACAGAATTTAATTGAGATTGAATTGAGTTGTTTGGAGTGAAAACTACTAAAAAGGAATACAAAGAGCAAGTGATCAGGAGTAGATGTTTAGAGAATGTAAAGACGATGAGACAAGCACTAGGCGTTCAACTTCACCATGACAATCCAATTTCAAGTTACAAGTTGACAATCACCTAAATTGATTACAATTCTGGAGTTCGTGTTATGTATGATTATCCATATGATGTTTGGTTTTAATCAAGTACTCAGAAACACAACCTAGCTATGATGTTTAGTCTAAGCTATGAATCTGAATCCATTAAGCTTGAGTACCAACACTATAGAACCAAGTAAACATTTAAACATGATGTTTGTCCTAAATGCATTACTCACTCATTCACTAATCAGTTCAAGAGTCATATGATGTTTATGTAAACTTGAACTAGATAATCAACATGCATGTGTTAATAATGGCCAGTTATTTAAACATGCATAAGGATTCAATAAGAGCAAGTGAATGAAACCAGAATTTAGAAGTAATCAACAAGGGTAACATTAACTTGAAAACATGAAATTGTCTTGACAGGTTACATTGAACCCCTAGTTATGGTAATTAGTTACACATCATTAATGGAGAATACAATTGAATCAAAGTAAACATGGAGAAGGTAAGAAAAACCCGTGAAGATCAAATTATGATGTTGAAGAACTCCTCACAGCTTCCACCATGTATGCTTGCAGCCAGAGGTGAAGAGTGGTGTGAATGTAGGAATTGTGTTTGGGAGATGATGGGGATGTGAAGGATGGCGTGGTTTCTGGGAATTGGGCTAGAGGAATTGTGTTGGGAGATGTTGTTGATGTTGGAATGGGATGGATGTGGTATTTATAGGGAGAGTGAGAAGAGGAATCTGAATTGATTTAAGCCTCCACCATCAACACTTGCAATTGAATATCAGTTTCTTGGCTGCTCCCCTTCACCAACCAATCCCACCAGAAACCACACCTCATCCTTAGCTCAGCATGACCAAGCAAGCAATGAGCTCATCTGTAAGTCAGCATGACGTGTACTTGTTGTTAGAAATGTTAACTCGCAATTGTACGGGCCAATTAGTAGTATAGCAAGACAAGTACGAGGTCGTACCCACGAGGACTGAGAAGCTAATATTAGTTATGTACTTAGATTACCAAATTCAAGAAAGTAGGAAGTTAAGTCTAAAACAGAATTTAAAGCAAGAGTGATTGTAGTTGTTGAACAAATGAAGCAAAACGAAATTGTAAACAAAAGCAAAGTGAGCAAATGTAACAAAGAATGTTTTGTGGGCTGGAAAACAGATTGGGAGACTAGGGCATTCGATTCACCATAACAATTCAATTCTGGGTTATAAGGCGTCAAGTGACAAGTCTAATTCGGATTCAAAGATTGATTCTAGCTAAAGTATGATTAAGCCATGGTGTCTGGTCCTAACCTTGTGTTCCTAATTCCCTAACTTGATCATTTGTTGTCTAACCTAAATTAAGCGTTAGGAACCCATTAAGCATAGAAGAACAATTTAAACAACCAAGCATGTATCTAATCCCTGTTGTCGAATGTCCATACATACTCTTCTTATTCATAGTTCAATTCAAATCAAAGCATGGTGTCTACTCTTGATTCAAACCAATATAGTTAATATGCAAGTTCTAATGGTGATTAATCATCCAAACAAGCAACATAACTGATAAGCATAATGAATAAGAACATGAATCATGAATCAAACTTGAAACTCAAATCTTCAACTTATAAACCCAGAATATTCATGTTAGGTTACATCGAAGCCCTAGTTATGAATTTAGCTACTCATAATGGAAATGAAACTTAAACAGAAATGAGAAAACATAATGAATGCAATAAGAGTGGAAAAACCCATTTATGAAGTTGCTTGTGGTGTCCAAGGCTTCTCCAAGTGTTTCTCCACGTCTAATGCTGCTCCAAGGGCTTCCTCACATCTAGAGTATGGCAGCTAAAGAAGTGATTTGGGATGAGTTTTGGTGAGTGGTGATGGCAGAGAAAGATGAAATTCGTAGAGAATTGGAAGGGAGGCTTGCTGGAGCTGTTTTGGTGATTTTGGACAGAATTGAGTGTTTAGGGAAGGATGGAAGTGTTAGAGGATGGCTGAATGGATTGTGATATGGTTGAATGAGTGTGAAGCTCCCCTTTGGCTGATCAAGCACATGGCTCAAAAGAGGATCCAAGGCTCCTCCGATCTGATTTGTCTCCCCTTTGGCTCCTCCAATCTGATTTGTCTCCCCTTTGGCTGATGCTCAAAAGAGGATCCAAGGCTCCTCCAATCTGATTTGTCTCCCCTTTGGCTGATGAAGCACATGGCTCAAAAGAGAATCCAAGGCTCCTCCAAGTGGAAACTGCAATCAGCCTGGTGTGTATTTTGATGGGCTCGTGGATTGGGCTCAACTTAACCAATTGCTGCAATTGAGTAGTCCATCTTGAAGTTCAGATTCTTATCTTTCCAACCACATATTATTTGGGCCAATCCAAGTTCAGACAAAGAAGTTAAGGCCGAAGTGAATTGCTAACTCAATCTGCACGTTTTTGCACCACTTTGCATATTTTCCAATCCAAAGCCACCATTGTAACCTAAGGCCCAATGAACTGAATAACAAACCAAAATAGATTAAAAGCACAAGTTTTTCTTTAAGAACGTAAGCAAAACATAAACTATAAGGGTACAAAATGATATACAATTGTGAACAGATCAAATACCCCCAAACCTAGATTTTGCTAGTCCTCGAGCAAAACAAAAGAAAACAAAGTAAACAAAACAAGAAGTTCACTAAACCACTTATGTAGGTAACACAATTGCATTGAGCATATGCAACAAGCCTTTAAACCTCTAGGTATCCCTAGCAGGAGGAGTTGTGTCTCCTGAGGGTTTAACAGAAACGATACCCACAAACGCTTTACTGACTCTACAAAACAAAAGGTTAGAAAACTAACTTTGAAAACAACTAATGAAAATGAAAGAAAACTTTAGTCATACCTCCAACACCATAGAGTTGCCAAGATAGATGATCAATAAGTGTGTACAGTGGAAGCTATAGCTCAAAGGCACACGGCTTCAAAGTAAACATACTCAAATCTTGAAGGGAGAACATGCTTCAACTCTAATTCTCACATAAAGCACTCAATCACTCAGAACCTATGGTTTTATTCTCTCAAACAAGCAAAATGAGTATATGAAATAGAAGCACAATATTTGGTTAGATCTCATGAAGGGAATCAAATACTAAGAATAGAGATACACACATACATACCAGCACCCATGAATACATCCTCAAAGATCAGCTAGGTCTTTCACAAGGTTGTAATGAAAGGCTAGGGTTAGGGGAAATGGAAGAATTGGAAGGAACACAATTAACTTAAGAACACACCAAGGTTGCATTCTTAATTGATCTGCAAGGTATCATTGATTTAGAATGGTATGGTTGCAACTTCATAGCATCATCTGGCATAGAACTTATATGTCACATTTAGATCAAATCGAAACACTTTCTCTTTAACTTTCTTATTTGCTGATTTGATCTTTTTTTTTTTTTTTTTTTTTTTTTTTTTTTCACTTCATTGCACAGATTCACACCAATTTACATTTAGGCATGGGGCGGCACCTTCCTTGCTCAAACTTTATCTTGGCACACCTTGGTGTATTTCTAAGCTATAGGGTATGGCTATAATAGGTTAAATATCTCAGATTGAGATACGAAGTTAGGGGAATTATGAGGGTGATAGAAGAAAATGGGTTAAAGTGTTTGGCTGCAAGAGGGCTGATGGAACACACAAATGGGTAGGGTGAAAAGAAAGCACAGAGAATTGTTATACACACATAGCCTAGCATCACTTCAATGAGTTCATTCATGAGTGAGAGCATGCACCTGATATCTGCAAAGAGAATCATCCTTAGTATTCAATCAAAATGGAACAATGAGATCATTTAGAGTGAATTGAAGAAAATAAGTAGCGATGAGGAATAGAAACACTTTAAACCCTCTCAAGAAAGCAATTAGGCTTGAAATAGCTCACTAGGGTAGTCTCCACTATTCTCCTTCAAGAATCTGAGCATGGTACTTTATCCACCAGAATTCTAAGAGCTACCGCTTTGTGAAGTGTAATATGTCTCATATGAAAATCGAAATGGCCGCTCTATAGCATTAATTGTATGACATTCTTAAAAAAAAATGGAAACACAAATCAAATGAACAAACACCGAACGAAAATTGGAAACACAAATCAAATGAACAAAAATTGAAAACCTCCCCCCCAAACCTGAACTGAACATTGCCCTCAATGTGAAAGCATATAAGAAGACAGAAAACAGGGATTAAGGGTAACCTGGCACTGCACGGTTCATCCTTCAAACATAGCATTTCTCAAAATGCTATCGATGGCGGAGCTCACCCATGGCTCTTCTTCTGACTCACTTTCCGAAGGGTCTGAAACAGAAGAATCATATTGGGTTCCATCTATTATCAAGTCATCCATCTGCTCCACGAAGTCTCGGAGCCTTGTGGTCATGTACAGTAATTGGAAGTGAAACTCGTCAAGCGTACTTAAGTAGATGCCAAACTCGTCTCGAATGTTACCTGTACAATACATGTGACTGCTCACCACAACAGTTCTTGCCACAAACCTCCTATCTAGCAGATATTCCCTCCAAGTATCTAGACAACGTGCCAACGCTGCAAGCTGCATCTCTTCCAATCCACAATTCAGATCCCAATTTGGAATCATGTCTTCAATTTCCTCTATCACCCTACCTCTTTGAAACAGAAAGGCATCTATGGTAACTGCTGAGGGATCCATGGCAAACACTACCACGAGCACCTCAATCACCTCAAACACCCGTTGTACAATGGTATCCTTACCCAAAGGATCTTCTGATGGGATAGCTGGCAGTGAGTTCAACAAAACCATTGGGCTAGGCACCTTCACCATGCTCAATTCGGACTCCTCCTCCTTGATCCTTCCACCGACGGCCTCCTGGAGTTTCTCCATTGACGAGATCTACAATAAGCAACAATTTGGAGAAGGTTTGGTTCGGGAGGAAGAGGAAGTTGAGATGCTCAGGGGTTAGAGGAAGCGGCTAGGTAAACATTTACATATAAAAGAAACACAGCCAGGGGATATACACGAATAAGAAAAAGAAAGAAAATTTAATTTAAAAATACACGAATATACAAGTGACTCAGGGATTACCAATTAAGAATCTCAGAAAACACAGCCAGGGGATCCGGGAAGTTTGGAGAGGTCACAATGGTCCTGCTTAAAACCCAAAACTTCTTAGACACCCAAGGTGTCGCCTATAGAACTCCTAGACACTGTATTAACAGAGATGCTCATTGGAGTTACCATAAGTCAACTCATATGAAAAATCTTTTTTTTTTTTTTTTTTCAAAAGCTTGCAAGACATTGAACAAAATTATACTAAGCAAAACAAAGCTCACACAACTTAACTCTACCACAAAACCTAACAAAATTGTCAATCCCTACCCCCAAACTTAAATGAAGCATTGTCCTCAGTGTGAAAGCCTATAAGATGAGTGAGAACATGTAAATAATAAGGGGAAAGTTTAAGACTAAGGATTAGAGAAACTCCCTCTTGATGCGATTAGGTCGACCGCTACCAAGCACATTATTCTTCAACACATGGGTTGCCTCCCAAGAAGCGCTAAGTTTTATGTCCTCAGCCCGACAACCAAACTTGCTATATTGAATGGGGTGGTTTGGGCTCAGTCGGCATCCCATGCAATGCAAGATTATTCACTAGGCTTATTTTCCTTTTCCGTCGCTTCCTTGCTGCTTTCCTTTTCTTTCTTTTTTTATGAATAGAATCACAAAGAATTGGAGGAGTGATTAAAGAATCTCCAAATCTGGGCAACTCCTCCTTATGTGTAGGAAGTATAGCATTGAACATGTGGGCAGCCACATGCTCCTCCTTGTCTATTCCTTGCAACAAGCATGCTTCGATTGAATGTGGAAGACCATCAAATTTGTCCTTTCCTGAATTACCAAATACTTCAATTAGAAAACACTCTTGTACAACATTTGGCTTCAAGGCATCAAACACTTTAAAGGCAATAGTTTCCCCCAAAACAGTCATGGAGAGAGTGTCATCTTCCACGTTGATGATTGTGTTTGCAGTGGCCATAAATGGTCGCCCGAGGAGAATGGGATCAACACGGTCTTCATGTGGATTATCCTCCATATCCATCACTACAGAATCAGCCGGAAGAATGAGTGTATTAACTTGAACTAAAATATCTTCTACAATACCTTTTGGATATTTGATAGAATGATCAGCTAGTTCAAGGCGAATTGACGTTTTCTTCATCCCTTCTAAGCCAAGCTCCTGATAAACTGAATATGGCATTACATTGATGCTTGCTCCCAAGTCCAACATGGCTCTTCCAGCCTTCTTATCTCCAATGTTAATGGGAATGTCAAAGCTGCCAGGATCTTCTAGTTTTGGTGGGAGCTTCCTTTGCAACACAGCACTCACATTTTTGTTGAGCTTTACTTCTTCACTTGGAGCAAAATTGAGCTTGTGAGTTATCAAGTGCTTGATGAACTTTCCATATACAAGGATCTATTTAACAATATCAAGCAAGGGCAAATTGATATTAACTTTACTCAAAATATCATAAATCTCTTTAAAAGCCTTATCTTGATTTGCTTTCTTCAAACGGCCTGGAAATGGAATCGGTGGAATATATGGAGGAGGTGGAATGTATCTATCTTCACAAAGATGTGGTGGCACAAATTTGTCATCTCTTTTATGCAATTGAAATGGATTGGGTTCCTGAGAATCAGATTTGGCCTTAGGAGTAGAGTGGGATGTTTTGGGTTGTTCTCCTTCCACAGCTGTGGTTTCCTCTTCATCTTCATTTTCTACAACCACAACATCATTTGATAGAATAGAACCAACTTCGTTATCAACAATCTTACCTGATCTGAGCACATGAACGGCCTTGGCTTCATGGATTTTTGGATTAATCTCGGTTTGGCTTGGCCATTTCCCAGGCTCTCTTTGAGCTATTTCAGCAGCTATCTGGCCTAATTGGACTTCCAACTTGGAGAGGGCAGCTTGTGTAGTTTGCTGGAAATTGGATTGGTTGATTGCCATTTGCTTCACTATATCCTCCAACGATGATGATTGTTGTGGCCTATGGAGTGAAGGGGGATTCGCTTGATTCTGTGTATTCCTCCATGAAAAGTTTGGATGATTCCTCCAACCTGGATTATAACTTTGAGAATATGGATCATTTATTGGACCTTGGTTGTAAGAATTTACCAACTTAGCTTGCTCTTGCACAAATTCTGGATATGCAGCCCCAAGGGGACAAGAAATGGTAGGATGATCATGAGTTTCGCAAATGCTACACACTTCCTTTGAAGGGTTTCTTGAGCTTAATGCAAGGAGGGCATCTAGTTTTTGTTCCAATTTAGAAATCTGCACACTGGAAGAATCATTAGAACCACCAACAATACGTTTACCTCTTGTATCGGTGTGTTGGGTCTCCATTGCTATCGCCTCGAAGAGTTCATATGTTTCTTCTGGCGTCTTAGTCTTATAAGAACCACCTGCAAAATTAGTGACAATATTATGACTAGAGGGGGTTAGTCCTTTATAAAACATACGCATCTGAAGCTTCAATGGAATCCCATGATGAGGACATTGATTGAGCAGCCCATTGAATCTCTCCCATGCTTCACAAAACGACTCATCATCTTGTTGTGCAAATAGAAAGATCTTGTCCCTAAGCATGTCGGTTTTTTGCGTGGAGAAGTATTTCTCCAAGAACTTCTTTTGAATGGCTCCCCAAGTCGTGAGTGAACCAGGCTTCAAGGAATTCAACCAATATTTCGCCTTATCTTTCAAAGTGTAAGGAAACACTCTCATTCGAAGTTGATCTTCCGTCACACCTGTCAAGGGAAAAGAGCTCACAGCATTAAAAATATCCTTTATATGGGTTAATGGATCTTCATTAGGTAAACCATAAAAGGAAGGCAACATATTAAGATGAGAAGATTTAAGCTCATAGTTTCGAGCTGCGGTGGGCAGCAAGATGCTTGAAGGGGATGCTGGAATTGTTGGGATATCAAGGTCTCCCATGAACTCATTGGCAGCCATCTCTTCTTCTTCTTCTTGGTCTGAACTTGATTCTGAATTGGAAGGTGAAGAACCTGGGAGGTTAGTGTGGATAGCAACACCTTCAAATGTGGCGATGGCTTGCTCTTTTGCAGTTGCCAACTCTCTTTCTAGATGATTCTGAATTTCAGAGATCACCCGGTTTGGTTGCAAAGATGGCCCTGCGTTCAAAGGTCTCGAACGTTGGAATGAAGACCTCACTTGATCAAGGAAGGGATTTCTAGACATAAACTACCTGAAACAGAAAATCACTTGAGTTAATTAGGACTACTAAAAGAATAGGGTAACCTTGGGCACATAACCAGGGAAGAACTTTCATTCAATCCCCGGCAACGGCGCCAAAATTTGTTGTTAGAAATGTTAACTCGCAATTGTACGGGCCAATTAGTAGTATAGCAAGACAAGTACGAGGTCGTACCCACGAGGACTGAGAAGCTAATATTAGTTATGTACTTAGATTACCAAATTCAAGAAAGTAGGAAGTTAAGTCTAAAACAGAATTTAAAGCAAGAGTGATTGTAGTTGTTGAACAAATGAAGCAAAACGAAATTGTAAACAAAAGCAAAGTGAGCAAATGTAACAAAGAATGTTTTGTGGGCTGGAAAACAGATTGGGAGACTAGGGCATTCGATTCACCATAACAATTCAATTCTGGGTTATAAGGCGTCAAGTGACAAGTCTAATTCGGATTCAAAGATTGATTCTAGCTAAAGTATGATTAAGCCATGGTGTCTGGTCCTAACCTTGTGTTCCTAATTCCCTAACTTGATCATTTGTTGTCTAACCTAAATTAAGCATTAGGAACCCATTAAGCATAGAAGAACAATTTAAACAACCAAGCATGTAATCCCTGTTGTCGAATGTCCATACATACTCTTCTTATTCATAGTTCAATTCAAATCAAAGCATGGTGTCTACTCTTGATTCAAACCAATATAGTTAATATGCAAGTTCTAATGGTGATTAATCATCCAAACAAGCAACATAACTGATAAGCATAATGAATAAGAACATGAATCATGAATCAAACTTGAAACTCAAATCTTCAACTTATAAACCCAGAATATTCATGTTAGGTTACATCGAAGCCCTAGTTATGAATTTAGCTACTCATAATGGAAATGAAATTTAAACAGAAATGAGAAAACATAATGAATGCAATAAGAGTGGAAAAACCCATTTATGAAGTTGATTGTGGTGTCCAAGGCTTCTCCAAGTGTTTCTCCACGTCTAATGCTGCTCCAAGGGCTTCCTCACATCTAGAGTATGGCAGCTAAAGAAGTGATTTGGGATGAGTTTTGGTGAGTGGTGATGGCAGAGAAAGATGAAATTCGTAGAGAATTGGAAGGGAGGCTTGCTGGAGCTGTTTTGGTGATTTTGGACAGAATGGAGTGTTTAGGGAAGGATGGAAGTGTTAGAGGATGGCTGAATGGATTGTGATATGGTTGAATGAGTGTGAAGCTCTCTATTTATAGAGTGTGAAGCTCCCCTTTGGCTGATCAAGCACATGGCTCAAAAGAGGATCCAAGGCTCCTCCAATCTGATTTGTCTCCCCTTTGGCTCCTCCAATCTGATTTGTCTCCCCTTTGGCTGATGCTCAAAAGAGGATCCAAGGCTCCTCCAATCTGATTTGTCTCCCCTTTGGCTGATGAAGCACATGGCTCAAAAGAGAATCCAAGGCTCCTCCAAGTGGAAACTGCAATCAGCCTGGTGTGTATTTTGATGGGCTCGTGGATTGGGCTCAACTTAACCAATTGCTGCAATTGAGTAGTCCATCTTGAAGTTCAGATTCTTATCTTTCCAACCACATATTATTTGGGCCAATCCAAGTTCATACAAAGAAGTTAAGGCCGAAGTGAATTGCTAACTCAGTCTGCACGTTTTTGCACCACTTTGCATATTTTCCAATCCAAAGCCACCGTTGTAACCTAAGGCCCAATGAACTGAATAACAAACCAAAATAGATTAAAAGCACAAGTTTTTCTTTAAGAACGTAAGCAAAACATAAACTATAAGGGTACAAAATGATATACAATTGTGAACTGATCAGTACTTTGATGGGCTCACGGATTGGGCTTGCCTTAATCAACTGATGACATTAAGCTATCCATCTTGAAGTTCAGGCTTTCATCTTTCCAACCACATGCTATATGGGCCAATCCAAGTTTGGATGAAAAAGATAAGTCCGAAATGAATTTGTAACTCAGTCTTCAGTTTTTACACATTGTTTTCACCATTTTGCTCCAAATGTCTCAAGTATTACCTAGAGCTCAATGAACTGAATGACAAACACAAAAGAGGTTAAAAGCACAAGTTTTACTTAAAAACATACCAAATCATAAGTTAGAAGGGTACAACAAGATATGTAATTATGCACCGATCAAATAGTGCAGGGCTAAATTTTTTCATTTCCAGCCATGCAGGGCTATACATTAAGGTCCTTCATATTTTATTATTTTGAGAAAACCTATGGTACAACGCTCATACATTCCACAACTGTGTATTGTTTAATTTAATTAAACTACTATTTAGAGACAATATTCCATACATGACAAGATTTCTGATAAGATTTTGTGTTCACGTGACACGTCTTATCCCAACGGAATCTTAATAATTTTTCCGACTATGATTTTGGAGTGACACGTGTTGAATTTTTTTATAATTTTTTCTTAAATAACACGAATTGAAAACAGTTAAAACATTTAAAAAGTATGTGTGAAAACATGAATTGGTGTAGAGTACTCACCTAATCCTCTAGCACTTTGTCCCATTTTTTATGTACTCGTTACCCTTTTCTCCTCATTAATAAAACACTAATGCCTTTGTGTGTGTGTGTGTGTGTTTTTTTTTTTTTTAAAAGGTGACCACATTTATAAAAAAAATAAAAAAATTTTAAAAAAAAAAGGATGGGTTTCAACGGTCTGACCTCCAACAATCATGACCATTAATTTTTTTTATAAATTTTTCTTAAACAACACGAATTGAAAACATTTAAAAAAGTTTAAAAAATAAAAAAGAAGATATATATATATATATATATATCCAACTGACGTCATCAATGACATCAACATTTTTAATGTTGGCTTGCACGAGATGATCGGTGCTCTTGCCCACACTTGATAATTCATCTTCTTCAAAAGCACATGCATGAGGTTCACAAAAAATTTGGCCTAGGCCTAAGCTAGGCTACATGTGGCCCAGTTGGATAAATTTGGCCAAAATTTTGTTTAATCCATGACTGAAGATGGAATATAGCCCATGTTGGAGATGACATAAGTAGATGATATGAAGACCAACTGGGCCGGATTACTAATTTTATTTATTTTTGTTTCAGGCCGAATTAGTATTGAAAAGCAGCTTGGCAGAGCACGTGAACGTGATGAGGTGATGTAATATTGGCTTAATTTATCCAATTCTATTTTTATTTTTTTAATGAATATTAAAATCAGTTTAATTTTACCTCCATTTATTTATCGATTTATTAATTTCGGTAATTTTCTCATTTCCTTTCGTTCCCCTTCCTCCTCTCTCTCTCGAAAAAAAACTCAACCTTCATTCCTTCCAAGCTTAACTTCCGAACGAAACCCTAACAATTCAGACGCACAGAGAGAGAGCAAACCAGTTGGGCAAGCGACCCAGTTGTATATGGTATGCGAGTCGTTGAGTTGAATCGGCGAAAGAGGATCTGAGTGGTCGGCGATAATTGATATTGGGTATTGACTTGGTCTGATGGGTGCTGCGGGCTCCAAACTCGAGAAGGCTCTCGGCGACCAGTTCCCCGAAGGCGAGCGATATTTCGGCCTCGAGAATTTCGGGAACACTTGCTATTGTAACAGCGTTTTGCAGGTTTCGTCCTCATCCGTCAAATTGTGTCATTTCATTAGCAAACTTTTCAAATTAGGGTTTTTTATTTTATCGGTATGTATAATTCTGTGGTATAATGAGAATGACATAAAGTGTTTGCAAATTATGAGCTGCGATTGTTTCTAATTCAGTAATGGTGAAAGTTAACTTAATCGGATTGGATATCGTAGTTCAGTGGCTGATTTTTGTGGTTGTTCATGATCGTTTAGATGACTGCTTAGCTAGTTTAGCAAGTGCTTGGTTTGTGGTTGATGTTGTTCTCGCGTTCTTTAATAACATTAACAGTCAGCATCCCAAGGTTTTCGCTGACGTCAAAAAGTGTGACCATTTTCTGCTTTGCTGTTCAGCTTTCCAGTGGCAGTGCAAAGCGTATTTCTGGGTTCCGGATGTACTTTTTGAAATGTTAGCGCATCGTGCAATGACGTGCTGCTATTTTGTTTGTCTAAATGGATGAGCGCTGGGTGAAATCCCATAGGCGCTCTTTCTTCTCAATTTACTACAATTGATATTCTTTGGATTAAGATGG
The DNA here is from genome assembly GCA_020226455.1 of Prunus salicina. NCBI lineage: Eukaryota > Viridiplantae > Streptophyta > Magnoliopsida > Rosales > Rosaceae > Prunus > Prunus salicina. The sequence goes on from CM035342.1 coordinate 14,456,171, forward strand.
TTTCCGTAATTATTATATTTACTCTGTAAATTGAGACTCATGTATGAAGAGAAGAAAGTGTTTGTCAAACACAGTTATGAGTGTCTAGGCTAGGTACTTGGGCTGCATTTTAACTTAATATTGTAACTAAAATTCAGTGTTCAGTTTAACCTTGGATGCTTCGGGAGGGAGTTCACATGGTCTTTCAACATATCTAATGTGTAATTGGGTTTTTGTTAGACTCTCAGTATGTTTACCACTTATATCTTTGTTCCATGCATTCTGAAAGTACTAGTGCCAATATTTTTCAACTAAATATGTGTATTTTACTATTGGGTAAAACCATTACTTAAAATATAAATCAATGTCTTATCCTGTTTAGGTTGTTGGAATTCAATTTTCTAAAGTTATCGTCAATGCCTTATCCTTTTTATTTCTTCATGCAGGCACTTTATTTTTGTGTTCCATTTCGCGAACAATTGCTCGAATATTATTCCAGCAACAAAAGTACTGGGGATGCAGAAGAAAATCTCTTGACATGCTTAGCAGACTTGTTTACACAGGTAACAACTATACTAGATATATATGGAACCTGTACATTAATTTGATCATCTCAGGTGGGACTTGCAATGTTAGGGTTGACCTTTGTATTTTTGTACTCTGTATGCCACTGTAACTGTACAGCCCTCCTTCCTCTGCTGTTCTTCCATGTCTAATCTATGGGAAACAACTGAGTTATCTGTTCCAGTTTCCCTAATACAGGAACGTTTATCTTGGGACTAACAGCTTTTTCTTTCCTGTATATGATCTGTCAAATCTATTTTATTTTACCTCATATACAAGAATTGAAATGTAAGCAAGCCCAGTATATATGACTCTTGAGAATTGTGAAAAACAAATCTTGAAATATGTGATGCTAGAGTCCCAAATGTTCATGACATGGAACATATGCCTTCAGCAATTGTTTAGTTTTTTGTGCTGTGATCAATAGTTTATTATTTCTTTGTTGTAGATAAGTTCCCAGAAGAAGAAAACAGGTGTCATTGCCCCAAAGCGTTTCGTTCAGAGATTGAAGAAACAAAATGAGCTTTTCCGTAGCTATATGCACCAGGTATGTCTTTCCTTCTAACCACCAAAATGTGCTTTTTCCTTTGTTATGAAATTTTTTTAGAAATTTTGTCCAAACATTAAAAGATTTATTTGAATAATTGTAAAACAATATTATTAAGGATTTTAATAAGAAAAAGTATCACCATCATCTGTTGAAAGCTTGAGCACGAGCCTTATGGGATGAGTAATGCTAGTGTATCCATGGTGAGGGCTACCATTTGGCAGTTAAACTGTGATTGTGTGTATTTGAAGTGGCTGTGTATGATTGAATCGTGATGACAATTATATGACGTGGTTGTGTATGATTGAACTGTTATGGCAATTAAATGAAGTGATTGTAAATCGTTATATATAGCTGGACCTCTTTCTATACCCTGAACTACGATTTAAGAAATAGCTAAAAACTCAATTTTGAAGTCTCATAATTGTTGGCGTTTGTGCAGGACAGTTGTAATGTTGTTGCACATTTGTGAATGTTATACACAAGACCAGATTTTGAATTTGGAGATTTTACAGAGTTCCATTATTTTGTATAATGGTTGTGAATGTAGTTGCAGATGGCCTTTGCTGATACACAAATTTATATATGTGATGTAATGATGATACTCTATCCCTCTTGGTATATCGGTGCATGTCTCCTTGTTGCATTGTTGTCAAATCTTTCTGTCGAATATTTGAAGAGAATGTTACTTACCTTTTTCCTTGCTTGTTGATCAAATATCTTTCATTTCTCATTACACACAAATATAATGTTGCATATTAATAAATGTTTCTATCAATTTTATTCTGGTTTTGTAGGATGCTCATGAGTTCTTAAATTTTTTGCTTAATGAACTTGTTGACATATTGGAGAAAGAAGCCCAAGCAGCAAAAAGTGATCAAGAAACTTCTTCACCTCCTGAAAAGATGGTAAATGGTCCAAAGAATGCTCAGGTCAATGGTTGTCATAAAGATCCCTTAGTTACCTGGGTGCACAAAAATTTTCAGGTGACTTTGCTCTGCCAAATCATTTAATCATAGCAGTTTCCGTGTGGTAACTTTTATGTACGTGTGATAATCCCAACTATATGCCTTTCTATTGCATGCAGTTTTTGTACTTTTGATAGTTTTGTGGTTGTATTTTTGAATTGATTCCTCAGTTATACAAGATATGTTTTGGCTGAGATTAGTAGTAGTCTTTGAATTCATCAACTCCTCCTTTTATAAATATAACAATAAGAGAAGGCAAAACCCCCAATGTTGTGGCCATTATTGACTGATTCTTAACTTGTTACCGCATTTTACATTGTCATACAGTATCACAAACATAACTCTCTTTGGTTTTATTATTAAGAATCTCATAATTTTCAATTGCTGTTTGAGTCAGGGAATACTCACCAATGAAACGAGGTGCTTACGGTGTGAGACAGTGACTGCAAGAGATGAAACATTTTTTGACTTAAGCCTGGATATTGAACAGAACAGTTCAATTACAAGCTGTTTGAAAAACTTCAGTTCGACAGAGACATTGAATGCTGAGGACAAATTCTTTTGCGACAAGTGCTGCAGGTAGTTGTCTATCATTTACTTGCCTTTGTTAATATATGATTTTCTGTTTTCTGTTTTCACCTATAAACTGTGGATACCGTCACCTGATACCATCAGTGCTTACCCGGGTTCTAGCTTTACTAACATAAAGTTGTATGCATCTAATATATTGTCCCAAGAGTATTTTTGAAGTTCTGGGAGTTCAACCATAGAGAAATCAGAAATGAGCAGCACATGGCTTTAGGCTGTTGGTGCTGCTGCAATCAGTCTCTAGTACCCTTCTGCTTAAAGATTGACTTAATTGAGCAAAGTACGAAATTTTATTATACAAAAGAGGAATTGAGATCTATCCTCCATTCCCAAAAGAGTAAATGCTAAGCAATTTGCTTGGCATTTGTTAACTCCTCAAATGATAGGAGCTGGTTGCCAGGTGTGTGTAATGGGTATATGATAATATTTATGAAGAAAGCATTGATTCAATTTTTTATTTATTTAGTAAGAATTCCCTTTTTCCAGCCTGAAAGCTGACAAGGTAAGCTCTTTTATTTTATGCAGCTTGCAAGAAGCGCAGAAGAGAATGAAGATAAAAAAGCCACCTCACATCCTGGTCATCCATTTGAAGCGATTTAAGTACATCGAGCAGCTTGGCCGTTACAAGAAGCTATCTTATCGGGTTGTATTCCCGCTTGAGCTGAAGCTGAGTAACACGGTTGAAGATGCAGAATCCGAGTATTCTCTGTTTGCCGTTGTTGTCCATGTTGGAAGTGGGCCAAACCACGGACACTATGTTAGCCTTGTGAAAAGCCATAACCACTGGTTATTTTTTGATGACGAAAACGTGGAGATGATTGATGAGTCTGCTGTGCAAACTTTCTTTGGATCAGCAGGAGTATTCAAGTAATACCGATCATGGATACATCTTGTTCTACGAGAGCCTCGGCACCAGTAACAAGAGTTAAGAAGACGGCTTTGGATTTAAGATGGTTGGGTATTTCTAATCATTTGGACTTTCGCATTTCTTCTGTTTTGTGTTTACTATTTTTCTTTTTTTCTTTTTTATTTTTCCCCCTTTTTCAACCTGTGGGAAGAGCTGTCAAATATCAATGAGATGATGTGGGTTGTGAAAAAAAAAAATGTATACTTAGGTGGTTCGCATGTACAGCGGATGGTCGAAGCAGACCATCCTTTTTTCTTTCTTTTTCTTTTTTTTTTTTTACTTTTTTCACAATAAGGAAAAGGGTAGTGTATATGGTGAGAAATTTCAGACAGTCAGTATTCTTCACGGTTGAGAACATTAAACACTAGAAATGCCATGCAATTGGAATTGCTCATCACTACTTTTCTTCTTGTGAACCTTGTCTTTATGAGGCTTAGGTTTTGCAGGTGTTCAGGGGTCCTATTTGAAGTAAAAACTTAGTACTTGATTGATGTAATATTCAAAATATCTAAAGTACCTTCTCGTGCAACATGGTTCAAAGTAAGCCAATAATTTTAAAGTAGTGTGTTTCCCATACAATCTCAGAGTGCACGGCTTCGGTGAGGGTTTTTGTTCAAACAAGTTCGTATCTTCAAAAGTATAATAACCCAAAACCCAAAAAGAAAAAATCTCAAATGGTTTTTGAACCAGCCAGACTCGAAAGGCATTTTTTGACATGGCACTGATCTATACCTACATAGATGCCAAAAGGATGTCACGCGACGCGAGTTAACGAATGTCATGCACAACTTCTTTGAAGAAAACCCTAACATTTTTATATAATGAGCTAAAAATAGCCTACCTGGTATCATCAAATATGAAAAAATAGCCGTTAACTTTATTTTAACTTTAAAGTTGTTTGTGCCAATTATTCGAAGATAGAAAGAAACTAAACTGTCACTAACGCCGAATCACACAAATGCATCCATGGTTTTAATAATTTTGTTTTATAAACTTAAGACTGAAATATGAGTATTTGAAGAAACCGGATTCGGATCCACAGATCAATCCTCGAGTGCAAGTAGGAGCCCCATGATAGATTTGTAGCACTAGGGCCATATTTCCATGGCTATGGCAAGGTGCTCTTACAACATTTTTCTCAGAACATTAAACGGGAGGTGAACAAACAACGTGCAACGCAATGAGGTGGAAAAAAATTAACATAAACTCATTATGTTTAACTTTCTTAGATAAATAAATTTTCTAAACATATACAAGAGCATTAAGACATGCATCTAGACCACTGGTGAATAAATTAAATGCCAAAGCATGTACTGATACTAATGCACCGCAGATTTTACAAGAGGATATCATAGGGTTAACCAGAGATCACTATGGACCTGCTGTAGGCATGAAAATGTCTTCATCCAACAATTCTGCAAAATCTATGAGATCATCATCCATATCAGCTCTCCCTTCTGAACTATTCACAGCACTATCACATACCACCTGCAATGTCAGTTGAAATTAGAGAATTCATTCAACAAAAAACAAATGCTTTATAGCCCAAGTGGGCCAGAAGAGAGGCTCTTCTTTACCTTGGTTTCCTTTATCTCAGTAACAACATTAAGTAGCCGACGGTATTGATCTCTTGCTTCAGGATATTGAACCATAGACTTCACCCTAGCAAGGGCCTTTTGCAACCTTTCCTCATTTTGCTTCCTTCCTTCTTTCAGTAAATCATAATCATCATCCTTCGAGGATGAAACTTGTATGCTGGGGCCCTGAATAAGTGGCTCTGACTTGAACCCACGCAATCCACTTCCTTTTCGTCTCCAACGCAAAATAATCTTCTCTACAATTCCTACGGACCACACTATCTTTCTGTAGTTTTTCCTCACCTGGTGGCCTCTTACATGAGCCTTTTATCAATAAATTAGAAGTTAGATTTCAAGAATGGATTTGAGTAAGGAACAATGCCTATGGGAGAAATATGGGGAAGATAAAACGCCTGAAAAATTGAAGTAGACCACAATCCTTATTAACAAGAGAATCATGACAAATACCTGAATTTTGACAATACGTTGTCGGATTATCAAATAGTCTTTTCTACCCTTCCAACTACGGAACTTATTTTGAATTCGTATTGCAGCAGCATCAACGCGCTCATCACGTTTCCCTGGCTTATGTGACTTCACTGCAATGAGCGACAGTGCATGTTCATCTGAAATTCCAAATTCATTGCCACCATATTCTTTCAACTGCTTCCTCTGAAAAGATTGTACCCTGAACACTTGATGAATACGAGCAGCAGCTTGGGTGGCATTACAGACAGCAGTTAAAGAATCCCTCAGGGAAAGCCCATCCGTTAAATCCCCATTCCCGATAGGAGTTGCAGTTTGTTCTGAAACTGTTTGTACTGCATTGGCTCCTGAAATCCCAGCATTATTGCCTTCCTTGATGTCCAAATTAAGAGATGAAAGGTGGGCGCTCAAAGCAGATTCTGCAAGATAACCAGCAATTCCTTTGTGGCCCTGTGCAGAAGCTAGGTCTGCAGGTGTTCTGCCAGTAGGGTATTTGGTACTTGGATCTGTTAATGCTCCGGGAGCTGCGCCAAGGGAGATGAGGGAAGCAACTGTGCGCTCTCTGATATTAATTACAAGAAAATAAGGAAACAAAACACGTTAAAATCAGACAAAACTAAATAAATAAGTCATGAACGAAGATAATATCTAATAAACTGAAAGAAAGAGTTTCTAAGGTGCTCACCTGCCACAAAAAGCTGCCCAATGAAGAGCTGTCCATCCATTCACATCACGAAAATTGACACTGACTCCGGCAGTTATTGTGGGCAGCAAGACCCAATCATAGCCAAGAGCTGCTCCAAAATGTAACACACCTTGGCCATCCTCGTCTAGTACACTAGGGCCTTTCCCACCAACAGCCAGCTTCTGTAAGAGCCATTCATGCAACTTCTCTTTAAGTAGCTGATGAAGCAACTGCTCCTCTACTCTCTCCAAGGAAAAGTCTTCATCTGACGTAAGCTGTAGCATCCTGTTCCACTCACCATTGTCATTTTTCAGCAATGAATCAATTTTATTGATCAACACTGAATTCTCCGCCGGACCGTTGGGATCAAAAGTTGGAGAGGTAGAGCTTAGAGACAACAATTTTCCAAACCGCATACTAAGTATATCGTTTGTGCAGCCACTGTCATCATCTTTAGCATCATAATCTGGAATTTGGCCAACTCGGTATTCAAATTCCCTCACTTCACTACACGCTAGCCTATTGGAACATGTCACATAGAATGGAACCCTCCCAGCCTTATGGACAGGTGTGTAACAACGAAGAACACCATCTGCTATAACCTCAGCACGAACTTCAACTTCCCCAAACATACATGACCATTTACAAGTTTCTGCTTGTTGACTCTTCAAGAATCTTCCCGTGATCAGAACCTGCACAAATTGAGGACTAAATGAGACAATTCTGTGATACTTGAGAAACTAAACTACAATATATCTCTTACACAGAAGTACAGCTCTCTTTAAATCTCTTGGTTATTTCCCACCAAGATCAGATGATGCATTCAAAGATTTATTTGATGTAGTTGCAAGGAAGATTAAATTATACATTACCTTGATTTCAGAGTTTTCATATGCCCAGTTTGGTGAAAAATCAATAATGCTAAAGAGCTGGTCTTGGGAAAGAGAAGGCCCCAGCATATAGCTATCCAAGCGTACTTGCAGGGGAACACTGGACTCATCAACCCCATTCTCACTTTCAACAGTATCCCAGTAGGTCTCAGAATTGGACTGTGTTTGTGTGTCATCCACATCTCCAAGTTCTCTACTCATCCATCGGTTGAAACTGTCAAGCTTCTTCAAGCCTTCAGTGAATGGGCCATCTAACAAAGGCTTTATAGCAGAAGCGTGATTGGCTTTTCCCTCTATGGTCTCATTTCTCTTTGAAATCGACTTTAGATAATATTCTTGCTCAGTGGTTGAAGGCTGTATTTGAAGGTCATTTGGTATAGAATAATCATTTGTCTTATCAGAATTCATATGGCAAGGCGCTAGAGAATTGAGTAAATTAGCAGCATTGAGTCCTTCATGGAAGCTGGAGACATCATCTACTGTATTTGAATGCAAGTTCCGATCCATAAGCCAGCTGGATGAACATGATGAGTTTTCTTTTGAAGTCTGTTGGAAAGTCAAACTAAAGTATGAACAAACAGAAAAATTTGGAAAGACAAAAGTAATCCATTAAGGAGAGCACTACTCGTGCTCCCCATTAAACGTGCTGCAGGGGTGCTAAGTGTTGGAAGGGGAACCCAAATAGCGCTCCCCTCCATAAACTGTGTATTCTGAGTATGCTTATATAACCAACTATTGCATATAATATAATTATTTAAATTACCAGTACCAAGCTACGCAAGTTTGAAATCATTAAGTAGGATTTGAGGACTTTGGCAACACTTCCCACACCTAATTACATTGATAATTTTCATCAATTTATAATTTCATTCAAAATAAGTTCTAGAAACTTGGCAATATCAGAAATAATTTAAAAACTGACATCTCAAAAATTTGTTAGTAACAGTTTGAAACAACGAGACATCAAATATTTGTAGAACCCCCTGCCTAATTAGGTTTGACCATGTGTATAGCTTTCTTATGCATAACCAGAATCAGTATAACTTGCTTCCATGCTCTTTAATATTTTCACTGTAAATTAATTCTAAAAATATAAAAACTCAAAACTGTTGAGAAAATATCTTTTATGGTGAAGCCATATAAAACAAATTCCATCACCATCTATGTCTATCCATGTCCCACCAGATTTCATTTGTGAATGAAACATCAAAAATTCCCAGACATATCTACCATCCTTAAATACACATGAATTTGCAATTCCATAGCCCTAGAATTAAAAAATTTGTTGCCAGCATTAAATGTGTAAGTAACTTATCCTTACCTGCCAACCTTGTTGGACCCTTGGTTTACTCTCACACATCTGCTTTTTCTCAAAACTGTCTGTGAAAAGGTCCCCAAGCATCCCATTTTCTTGCTTAGAGATAATCCCCATCGTATCAGAATGTGTTGCTGAAAATGATGGCTGAAAAGACAAAGACTGAAATCCAGTAGCACTGTTTTCCAGGGCAGCCTCCCATAACGAAGAGTTAAGATTTTTGGTGGGCTCATAGGTAACACCAGCATCATTACCATCTTCCCTCTTGTATGCTTGAGTGAGTGAGCCAAAATTTACCCCAGAAATGGCTGACAATTTTTCTTGATAATTATCTGTTATCATAGAATGAAGTTGGTATTCCATTTAATTCAACAAATAGTAGCTATTTAAAAGCACTCATCCATTGAGACAGACAGATTTTGAAATATAAGGAAAAAAGTTTACTTGAAAATGACATTGGATAGAATGCATCAGAGAATCCAGCATTGATCTTCTCAGCCTTAGGCTGTAGTAATTCAAGAAAAGGTTGTAACCGGGAACTTGCTTGGTGATCATATGCTGCACCATATACCAAGTTAAAATATTGATAACAAGAAGAAAAATATATAATGTGCAGCTGGAAAATGAATTAAAAGGTTTAGTTCCTGCAAAGTATTTATAAAAATAAAAGGAACTGCAGAAAAAGAAATGTACAACACACACCTGATTCAGCATCTTCGAATTCTGATGCCTGAGCACTACTCAAGCTTGTTGTATCTGTAGCTTGGGAACGCATTTGGAAAGTATTTGGATCGAAACTAGAAGAAACAGAATTTTCCATCTCAGAATTGAGTGCAATTTCTTCAGTTTCATGGGAATAAGGAACAGCTTCTTCAGTTCCCTTAGTATGGTTAAAGTTTGTCCTATTTCCCTGAACAAGTTACAAAAATAAAAGTGAATACCCAGAACATGGATATCCATTAGGAAAATAAAAAATTAACACGGTAATGAAATTAAGCTTGTATATTCATATTAATTTGTAAGCACATTAAGGCCTGGATCACACAAATGACAACAAGAAATGCACAAGTATCCTATAGTCAAACACTAGATAGCATGAGTGTAAGAATTAAATCCATGAATCAGATATTTCAGATTGATTTGGATTTAAGCAAGTGGACCCACTTTTACTAAAGCCCTTGAAAACTTCTTGTTTTCTTTCGATGATGATCCTTTTACACTATGCGACTACTTTATCAGCATTGATTCAAACATGGATCACATCTTGGATCCAATTATTAAAAATACACTAGGTTTGTATAACATCGTCAGTTTTACGTTGAAATGGTATAACGATAACTCCTATGTTAAAATGATAATAACATAAAGGGTGGAAGGATCTCAATAACTAAATGGGAAAACCACAAGAATGAAATGATAGAATAAAGCATGACCTTAACTTCCCGGTAGTGGACGAGAACGATGTGTTGCAGATCCCTGCAGCAATGATCAAGTAGGTCAGACATGCAAATAAAATTTCACCATTATTGAATCATTAGCATATGAGACTAAATGTTCATGTTCAAATGAGCAAGCAGTCATGGGAGAGCATGCCTGTACATGCAAACACATCCCCACAGAGACAGAGAGAGAGACAGAGAGACAGAGAGAGACAGAGAGAGAGAGAGAGACAGAGAGAGAGAGAGAGAGATATATATATATATATATATGCAAACTCCTAAGGCTTGAGAACAGAAATCTTTGATAGCAAAATACAAACTCACTCTTCAAGCATCCAATAACTGCGTCTTTGGAAATTTTCATTTTCTTCTCCATGGGCATAGTAGCAGTGCAACACATCAACACTTCCGGCCTGAAAGAATATCCAATATTATTCAACAAATATAATTAGAAAACAAAGGATACCTAAACAAAGTAACTCTTGATGCAAGTTACAAAAACTTGAGAAATCTTTAGTATCTAAATGATATCACCTACCTAATGAAATTCTAAACCAAATTTCTTTCTCCACTGTTTTCCTAAGCAGCAATTTTATTCAGTTTGGTATCGTTGCTTCTATGTACTTAATTTTGGCATTACATAAGGGCGCAAGTGAACTGCAGTAAGTTGAGCTTTGGACTGCACAGACTTGGCTGGCTAGATTTTTGTTGAGCTGAAGCCTAACACCAGCCTTGAGGTTCAGCCCAAGCTTGGCTTTCTTAGAAATAAGAGTTTGAACTTAATTCATTGACTTTGATGATCCTATAATGGAGTGACCTCAATCTTAAATTCACCACAGACCTTCATGATACTCACACTCACAAGTGGACTGGCTGTTTGCATCCCTAACATCAAAGTTTTTTGTTTTACAGAGAATTCATGAATAATATAATCGCATAACCCTTATATACTTTAAATTTAAAACCACAATCTTGATTCTCTAGCCTAAAACATCAAATTGTAGTTTTTGACATTCAACATGACTGTTTTTTCCACATCAATCTTATCCCATTGCTCTTCCCCCCTATGTAAGTTTGGTGTCATTACTTTCCATCTTATGTCAAAATCCTTGGGTCATAAATAAAGTTACCCGAACAAAGCTCTTCAATATGCTCCAATCAAATTTCAAGCAGAAATTTGGCGTAATATATTTATATGTGCCATTTAAAACCTATGACACCATTCTTTGATGATTACCTTAAGCCTCTCATGGGCTTCCTTCACTGTCTTTCCATCTTTTTTTTTCCTCCAGTTATGCCCATCCTTTCTGAAATATCTAAGCACCTTCCGATCAAAAAGAAAAAGTGATCCACCTAAAACAAATGATGTGTGTCAAGCCACAGTAGGTTTTCACGCATACCCAAATAAAACTAAAAACAATACAATCAAAGCAAGATGCACACCATATCTCAGCATACATCTCATAAAATTTAAAATTTGTACAGTATATGCAAAGTAAATACAATTACAACTTCATGCAATGCTAATATATATGACCTTAAAAAAAAAGCAACAGTTAGCCTTTATGCTAAAAAATAAATGCCAGTAACACCTACAAAAATCAAACCAAAAACAATACAAAACACAACTCCCATGCCAGATGACAATGCTAAATAGACAACTCCCATGCCATGTTTCAGAATTTGATTTTTCAAAATAGAAAACCAGGCCTATCCAATACTTTATCATGTACACAAACATATAGTAATAGCACAGCTGCACAATCTCAGATAGATCATTGTGAATGCAGAGGAACTACCACGCAATTTCTACATAACAATAAGCCATGTTTGTTGACAAATTTTACAGATTACTAGCAGTTGAATTGAAAGACAAGATTCATTACAAAACTTTTCTAAAGTACTACATTATCATGTGGTGGAAAGAAGGGGCTACAATAACAATATTTATTGCCAAATCTAATGCAGCTGAAAAATCATACCTGGTGGCATACTTGCAGGCTCTGAAGAAATGTGAAATTTTTTATAATTTCGAAGAATTTCACATATTTCAGCCGGGCGTAGCCAGCGATGTTTTGCTTCTAAGAGTATCTGTGCAATATCTGCATCCAATCATATCACAATTAATAAAAATCCATATAAAATCCATAATCATATTTTAATGCTTCATTCATTGACATAAGAAAACCACATGACAACCAAGTGAGAGAGAGAGAGAGAGAGAGAGAGAGAGAGAGACATGATTTTAGACACTTAAAGCTAAAAAAAGGATAGATAATTTACAGGATGGAGTCCTCTAGATCTAGAGGTACACTTGTGGACACCAACTTCAAATATAATCATCAAAAGGGTTCAGTCATCATGAAAAAGACCATTCACTCCACCCCCAAGCAGAAAATGTGATCTAAGCACCCTATTTATGGAAGCTGCAGGGGTGGGTTAGGGGGCCATGGCCAAACCTAGCTTTTACCACCTTCCTGCCTTTGCAATTTGACCCACCCCTCATGTCAATTTTAAATACTTCGACTCACCAACTTTGTTATATATTTCAAGATTACTAAGAAGGGTAAAGGACATGTTCAGTAGGTTTGTAGAAATGAACTTTAAGAATTTGGTTGGATAATTCAAGAAGGTGAAATAAAACCTACAATATGACTGACTACCAAAAGATTATCTAAAAAGATGAATGGATTGATGATAGTCTTTAGAAAATGTGAAAGGAGGATTGCTAATTTCTAGCTTCCTTAGGCTTAAGGAAAAAATAAGAAGCATGGAAGAGACGTTTTACTATGTCACACCCTCTCAAGCAATCTATTTGGCCAAATGTAAGAAATAGCATTAGAGGGAACTCAAGTGCTAATCCAATGGTCAGCATCAGTAATAGACAATTGTGCTTGAGAACCTTGGTCACTCATAGTGACCGAATTTCCTGATTTTATTCTTGCGGACTCAGATAGTATGGACGGGTGAGGTACCTTGTCATTTCCTAAAGAATTAAGAGCAATTAGAAATGGCTAGCTGCTATTGTTGATGCGGATGTCATGTCTGAGCTAGCTGCACTATTAAGCTGTGTCAGTGGTGAGTGGCTACTTCTGCTTTGCATTAGGGATGCTGCTAAAGGATCTAAGAGCCTATGTTTTGATTAGGAGCTACGAAGCTTTCGTCTTGAATTTCTAATTGATGCCAGGCTGAGTTTTGCTGACTTAAATTTGAACTCTTGATTCAAAGTTTTATTAGTCCAACTCAAAACCCTTGAATAAGATTAGAATAGAGTTTTAGATAAGATGAGTTAGGAAAAGTTATCTTGCTACTTGATTGGTTTCTGTGCTAGCAGCTTTTATAAATTCACTGCAGCTCTAGCCAATGATTTCCAACGAAAATTGAGATTTTTTTCTCAAACTCAAGCTTCCTTCCAAAGGAAAATAATACCAAGTATGTGGTACTCAAGACCGGATTAGACTCAATTGTGACCCTGATTAGATGAAACAGTCTACACGCTGGCTGGAATTGAACACCGTGTTTCAATTCTCAATAGCATTTTCATGGCTCAGCAAAAGAAAAACTATAAATCAACAATATCTTGAAAAGAAAATAAACAAATATGTTTACTAGTAAAAATATCATTTTCCTAAGGAAAACGAAAGTAGCAAACGAGACAACAGAAAACCAGAATTCAACTTGGATCAAAATATTCATATAAACAAGTAACACATGAAAATGAGAAATAAATCACACACACAAAAAAAAAACCAGAAAAAATGACTACAGAAAAACATAACTGACCCAACTGATTGCCAAGACCATAGCGCTTGGTGTCCGCCATGAACTCGATGCGTGTTGTAGTCACTGAAATCCCACAAACAGAGCCAACTTGTATCTCATACATAGGCCATAGCCAACAAGCCAAAAAAAGTGACTGCTCTTTGATCTGAAGGGTGTGGCAACAAAAAGACAAAAAGGCTTAGCCTTTAGGGAATGACGAAAGCGTGTGATGAAGAAAGCAGAAATAGAAGGAGAAATTTTTAGAGTGAGTTTTGGGAAGAAAATTTGAAAGGAAAGTTTAGAAAGAGAATTCGTAAAGGAAGGTTCTGAGGAAGGTGAGTGAAAAATGCAGGCACGAATGGAAACCAGAGCAATTTAGGACAGTAATTATTTGACTCGTTACCACTCAGCCACTCAGTCATTCTTTTGTGTGTGAATGAGAACAATGACTAATTGACTATTTATTTTACTCTGTTTGTTGTGTTGTGTTGTGTTGTCAATATAAAACTCGGCCCACTTTTTTTGATGTCAATCCTGGCTGGGATATTTTTTTTCGTCAATCCGGGATTTTGCGCGTCTCTTTCCTTTTGTGCCATTTCAAATTTATTTTTCTTTTCAATTTTATCTTTTTTGAATGCCACTGATAGATTTTGGGATTTTCTTACACACGTATTATCAAGGGTTATAGGAGTTCGAATTTGAAATCATTAGTCTGTAAATTAGGACTTTTTTCTATTGTACTAGACCCCATTCGCAATATTTTTTTTCATTACTAAATGTACTAAAACTTCAAAGCAAAATTTATATTATTTTAAGGGGGAATGCATGCGTAAGCAACAACAAGCTCAAGGGGAATGAAGGCGGCGCGGCATGGAAGATCTGGCACGACAAGAGAGGTCCTTGTATATATCTTCAATGGAGTTGAAGCAAATGGTCGTTTCTTACATTAACCATACCATTGCATTGAGCGATTTTGTGAGAATCCATATTCTTAAAAGTTTTTAAATAAGATTAAATGTTTATAAATATATATATGTACTGTTTTATCTTTCTGAGCAAATTAACTTGGACAAAGGGATTGACATGGTAATTTTTTTTTTATTATTATTATATATATACATATGAGTTTAGTAATTTTAAGGTGGAGTGGATGTGTGGGTTAGGCACATGCAAATTTCATACTTGTCACCAATGTATGTGTCATTGTTTTGACAGCTCTTGTAAGAAATTAGTTAGTTAATAAATATCTTGATTTTATCTTCCTATATACGCAATTATCCTTATTCATTAAGCTTATCCATGTATCTATTCTTACTTTATGCCCAAGTTTTGTAAGAGTATAAATAAGGCCTCTCCCCTATGTTGTCAATAACAAAAAAAAACGAGAAAGAGAGAAATGAAATAAAATACACAGAGAGAGAGAGAGAGAACTAAGGGAGGTGTATTCAATTGAGATTTTAACATATTGTAATTACATGATTTTAATGTAATGGATTTCAGCCGGATTTGTAATTATATGATTTTAATAGATTGCAATTACATTATTTTACTTATGATTTTAATTCACTTAGGATTTTACTTATGATTTTGATAAATTGCAATTATATGATTTTACTTATATTTCTATACAAGCTTGAACTCTATCACTCATCATCATTCACCTATACATAACTTGAAGGAATTTGCCCAATTTTTAGGATACATATACTCAATTTTTAGGGTTAATACAAAGATAATGGCACAATAACCATCAAATGTTAGTCCAAAGGAAGTACACTGACATCAACAATGTAACTCCCAACATAGCCACACATGACCAGAATGAATACATTAAAGATACTGAGAGCCTAGACATAACATGCAAGAACACCACTCACATGAGCACTCAACTACAAATGCAAAACTACCATTAACTCTCACAAGCAAAATAATACAACATAAAACTGCAACTACAATGAAAAACAAATCCACATAGCTAGCTTGTCCGCTCCAAGAACCACGAAAGTTCCAGCAAGACCACCCAAGTCAACCAAATCAATTGACTGTCCCCAAAAACGTATGGATCCAGGATAGATATGAGGAACACCCAAATTTGCAAAATAAAAGAATAAAATAACATAAAATAAAATAAAATAACCAAGTCCAAGCCAAAGTACCCACACTCAGCTTCAGCCACAACCTCAAGACCACGGGACCAATGCCACCGCTACCCAGGTAGGAGGGGAAACCAATCGAGACACACGAGCCCACCAGCTGAAGAGTTTTTTGTTTTTTGTTTTATATTTGTTGAACCCAAAAAAAAATTTAAAAAAAAATCATGGGTTTAGATAACCCCCACAACGTTGGGTGGGTGATTCCCACAACCACATGACACTTGCTTTCAAAACAAATGGGAAACAACGTGTGTATCAGATTGTCCATATTCTTATCCCTAGAAAAAAGGAAGGGATAAATAAAGGAAGAGGATAATCATATAATGGTGGGAAGAGATCGTGTTTATTTTTTGGCAACTCCATTCAGCAGAGAGGCTGCCCATTTAGCAAACGTGCTTCCCCAACTGCTGTTCATCTTTTGCCTATAAAAGACATGAACGTACAGAGTTAAAAGGGGCGAAAAAGGGGAGAGAGGAGGAGGTGCTGCAGAAAAAGGGGACGAAGGCCTGGAAGGCCACAAAGGCTGGAGAGGCAGCCGTGAGGCGCCTTTGTAGGCTGGAGAAAAAAAGCTTCTGTAACAGAGCAAACCAAATGCTCCAAATCAATGAAACTGGCAGTTTCAATTCAACAACGTGAGTCACTTTGGTTCAACACCTTTATATTTTTGCATCTTCAACAAAGTTCCTCCCTGGAAGTCTTTTAGCTTGGGTATGAAACCCACAAATCAAATTATATGGATTATCAATCCATATGGGGTGGCAACCCTTTAATCAATCAAATGGATGGCAATCCATATGGGGTGGCAACCCTTTTATCAATCAAATGGATGGCAATCCATGTAGGGTGGCAACCTTTGAATCAAACTTTCTTGGATGTTCATTTCATCTCTGGGAAATAAACCCTAAAATTAAGTTTTTTTTTTTACACCCCAAACAAATCTTGGATACAAAATCCACCATGGGTGTGTAACCCTCAATCAAATACTCTCTGATATATCCGTTTTGGGCACAAAG
Source organism: Prunus salicina (assembly GCA_020226455.1). NCBI lineage: Eukaryota > Viridiplantae > Streptophyta > Magnoliopsida > Rosales > Rosaceae > Prunus > Prunus salicina. The sequence goes on from CM035342.1 coordinate 14,473,044, forward strand.
CTCGTTCACTGAGTTCTCTTGATGACAAATCCAAGTTGGGTACAAAACCCACAAACAGAATCATTGGGGGATTAATCTCACAGCAAATAAAAAAATAAGCTGTGCTTGAAAAGGAAGACAACCATGTTGTCTGTGGCTCGGCCTGATGCTGCAGATAGCAGCAGCAAATAAATAACAATGAAGAAGGAAGAATCTGTCGAAAGAGAAAAGGCAAGAAGAGTCAAAAAAAAAATAATAAAGAAAGGAAGTGGCTGACGCCACTTTGTTGAGAAAGCCTTGATGGTGTTGTTGGCAACAACAAACAAAACTTGAAAATAGCTGGCCTTTGGGTGTGTGAACAGCCAAGGAAGAAATTAAAAAAAGGAGTGGCCACGTTTCTGTTGGCAGTTCCGTATGGCAGCTTTAAAAAAAAAGAAGTCAAGTGTTGTTGGAAGAGACCAACATGAAAAAGTTAAGATAATTAGCACCATTACTCAATTCTCTCCTCCCTCTACAAAAGCCCCATATATTTAATGGGTGGCCAAACAATTACCCATTAAATTTACAAAGGCCCAAATTTCCTATCACATGGTTAATGGATTAATTTAAAAAAATCCTCATAGTCATATTGGGACCAAGTGCAAATGTCAATTTTAGAAAATTAGTGGGCTAATTAAAATTGCTTATTAATTTTCTAAGACATTGACAAAAAGGAAAATGGTACAAAACCATCCAATTGTTCTCATGGGTCATCTACTCATGAAAATTCTAATGAGATTAAAAAGGAATCTCAAAACATAAACTCTCAATTAATGGGTCACACTCACCCATTAATTTCCAATTGTTCTCCTGGGTCTACTCATGAAAATTCTAATGAGATTAAATTGGAATCTCAAAACATAAACTCTCAATTAATGGGTCACACTCACCCATTAATTTCCAATTGTTCTCATGGGTCATCTACTCATGAAAATTCTAATGAGATTAAATTGAAATCTCAAAACATAAACTCTCAATTAATGGGCCACACTTACCCATTAATTTCCAATTGTTCCCATGGGTCATCTACCCATGAAAATTCCAATGAGATTAAATTCAAATATCTCAAACACAAATTCTTAATTAGTGGGCCACACTTACCCGTTAATTTCCAATTTTTTCCCATAGGTCATCTACCTATGAAAATCTTCAAATCGTCTCAAAGACACAAATTCTAAATTATTGGGCCACACTTACCCATTAATTTCCAAATTTTGGAACTACGTCGGTTTGATCCCATTAAGGGTACGTAGGCAGTCTAACATCTCAATAGACGCAACCGCAACCAAATTTGAATCACTGGTTACATCAACCAAATTCCCACAAATCAAATATCCACATTCACACAAATCCTTTGGAACTACGTCGGTTTGATCCCGTTAAGGGTACGTAGGCAGTCTAGCATCCCACTAGATGCAACCGCAACCAAATTCAAATCCCTGGTTTTATCCTAACCAAATTCGTTCAAACACTTTTCCAAATACAAATGTCAATTGTAGAGAATTAGTGGGTTCATCAAAATTGCTCATTATTTTTCTTAGACATTGACAAAGAGAAATATGGTACAAAACCATCCAATTTTCGCATAGGTCATCTACCCATACAAATTTCATTGAGATTAATTTCAAATCTCTCAAACAGAAATTCTCAATTAATGGGCCACACTCACCCATTAATTTTCGATTTTTCTCATGGGTCATCTACCTATGAAAATTTAATTGAGATTAAATTCAAGTCTCTCAAACAAAATTCTCAATTAATGGGCCACACTCACCCATTAATTTCCAATTTTTCTCATGGGTCATCTACTCATGAAAATTCCAATGAGATTAAATTCAAATATCTCAAACACAAATTCTCAATTAGTGGGCCACACTTACCCATTAATTTCCAATTTTTCTCATAGGTCATCTACCTATGACAATCCCCAAATTGTCCCCAAAGACACAAATTCTCAATTAGTGGGCCACACTTACCCATTAATCTCCAAATTTCCGAACTACGTTGGTTTGATCCCTTTGAAAGGGTACGTAGGCAATCTAGAGATTCAATCTAGATGCAACTATCCCAAACACAACTCCATATCGAATCCCTGGCTTATTCAGCTAAATTCACTCAAACACTCCTCAACACAATTCAAATCAAATTCCCCCCGCAATGAGTCATTTACTCATTGCGACTCTTTGAACTACGAGTGGCTTGATTCTCGCAAGGGATACGTAGGCACCCCGAGGTTGGACTTGGGAGCAGCTGCAAAACCAAACACACACATGTTGTTCCTTTATGATGGAATCAAAGGGTTTTTCCCTTGTAAGCAAGGAATTGTAATTAAGAGACTCGCGTCTCGAATAGGTCGAACCTAAAATAATAAAACCCCATTAATTAATTAGTGGTGGTGAAATTATGATGGGAGGTTCACATTTTCCTTCAACAATATTTATATCTTTTTGCACAGTAGAAAGCATAAAAAAAAAAAAAAAAGGAGATTTTCTATTTAAACCTCACACTTCTCTTTGTTCACCCTATGTTCTAAGTTCACCCCAACTTTTAATTTAAAATTTCACAATTTCTAAGAAAACCCCACTATCTTCCCAAACTACCCTTAAATACACCCCAAGCTAAAAAAAGAAGAAATAAAAGAGTTTTTCTATTTAAACCCCACACTTTTCTTTGTTCACTCCAATACTTAAATCATTAAACAATATTTGTAGTATACATGAGATTTTGTTGTTTTCACAAGGCTGTTTTTATCTTGTGATTAGATCATATGGGAAATTGTAGTTTGTTTGGTTTCGCTTTATGATGATAGTGAAAACCAATGACCACAACATTAGCAATATGTAAAACAGGCCCTAGGCTCTAAAAGCCTACAGAGGGGGGGTGAAGTAGGTTATATAGTAATAACCTATCTTTTTAAATTTTAAGCCCAGCTAAGAATTAATAAGCGGAAACATAAACACATGCACAACCATGGTGTTTAATTACTTAGCATATGCAGTGAGTAAACAGAACTGACTGCATGAAACTAGATTGATACAGACGACACCACGTATTAATACAAACAGAAACCCTTGTGATTTTGGATCAATACAGTGCAATGCCGTATTGATCCATGTCAGTGTACTGATGTCATTTGAACAGAATGCAGCAAGTACAACTAATGACAACAAGAATATAAACATACACAAAGATTTGTTAACCCAGAAACCCAACAAGGGGAAAAACTGGGGGACCAAGCCAGTAAGAGAATCCACTATCAATGAGAGGTACAAGATACAAAAGGAGTTGAGCTCCATCTACACTCAGTAGGCAGCTAACTATCAAACCTTCTAGCAAAGCACAATATTAGCTCATCTACACACAATAGGCAGCTAACTATCTAACCTTCCAGAAAAACACAATCTTTACTTCTCAGCAGCAAGTTCTCTTCCAGTCTTTGCATGAGCATTCAGCTCCAATTACAACAGACAAATCTTCATGGTTTGCAACAGCACGAAGCTCCAAGTTGCAGAAAGTATAATGATATGAAGTGAGTTGTGGTTTCAGATTTTCATCTCTCTTAATCACAAAGGATGATTAAGCTAGACAAATGAAACCAAGTGTTGTGATGATTAAACTAGAAGTAATGAACTTTAAGCATATAGTTTAAATCAACATAACAACAATGAAACAAAAGACTCAGCCGGAATCAATGTGAATATACTTGGAGGAAGTTTATGTGTATGCAATCATACTCATACTCTCAAGTAATTAACAATGGCTGAAATAATAAAATAGTTTTGAATGCTCAAGAGCAGATATAAAATGGTTTCAAAAACTAGAACCGGGTATGCATCAAAGATGCAGATTTTGTGTTTTTACATGACTAGCATGAATGGTTCTTCAAAGAACTAATAAAAATGAAGCAAGTTCAAATGAACTTCTCAACCTCTTCCTTAGGTTTAGCTTAGTATATATAGAGACTTTGATCCGAATGAAGAGGGGATATTTTGAGCAAAAGGAATCATTCACCCAACCACATATAATATAAAGAATGTTGTTTGGTGGCTAAAACATCTTGAAGGAGAAGACTGCAGCACCGTTCCTATGGAGTGATATTGGAAAACAAGTATGAAAGTGTATCTCAATAAACAACCTATTTGTTGTCCAATAAGGAGCAACACACATTCAGCTACACATGGTCTGTCCAAGACATGTTTGAAAGAGAATAACTGAAAGTGTTCTCAAGGGCGGCAGCTTCAAGAAGAATAGAAGAGATAAAATAGTTTCAAAATCTTCTTGAGACAAGCTATTCAGACAAAGCACACAAGACAAGAGATAAGGATAAATAACAATAAAATGTCATGTGCTTTGTGAGTTGGAACACAACCAACCATATAGATATTTATCTTAGGATGAGCGGCTCAAGAAGAATAAAGAGGATAACATGCTTTTGGAAATAGTCGTGCCATGAGCTTTCAACCATTGAAAAGAGAGAACCCATGCTTTGTCAGAACAAGTGAAGGAGCCGTAAGTTTTGACTAAAGGTATTCAACACAACCATATCTTTAGGTGAGAATGAAGGAAGACTCTTGCTTTTGAAAACACTCTCAAGTAGGAACATATTATATAATAATATGTTGTTTTCAAGAATACTAAAGGAGAGCATATTGGTTGAAAGCATGGAGCATTGACTCCACTTTGCAATAAAAGAAGTAGCCCATGTGCAAGACTCTTGCTTTTGAAAACAAGTTTCAAGAAGGAACATATTATATAATAATATATTGTATTCAAGAATACTAAAGGCATAGAAAGAGTCGGTTGAAAGCATGGAGCCTTGACTGCACTTTGAGCTAAAGATATTTCAAGAGCTGAAGATATTTTAATAAAATATTAATTGACACAGCTCAAAGTGGATTGAAACAGAATATGTAGGATTGATACAGAATAAAGCAGAAAACGATTTTAAGGCTTATATCAATCCTGTGTATTAACCCATGTGAATGTATGTAATGAATTTAAGTTTGGATTGCAAAGATGACACTTTTGAATCTAGCATGTGCATTCAAACAGACTTAACCAATATTTATACTTTAGCAAAATACATTGGTTTTGTCATAAGAGAAGAGCCAAAATATAATCCTTAAAATCTCTCCCTTTGGCCTTTTCTTAAACAAAACCACAAGGACCAAAGAAAGCATAAAAAGTATTTTGATAATCTGTTTGGAGTTTATGTATTGATTAGAAGTATGGTTCTTGTATTACATATCAATACATCACATTCCAAATATTAAACAAATCACACACAAGAGATAAACATTTAGAACGTGTGAATTAGTTTGAGTGTATGGATGATGCTTTGTGAGTGAATGCATGATTAGACTTACCTTAAGCAGTGATCGGTGCATAATTACATATCATTTTGTACCCTTCTAACTTATGATTTGGTTATGTTTTTGAGTTAAACTTGTGCTTTTAATAAGTTTTGTGTTTGTTTCAGTATAATAAGCTTGAGACTCATTTAATGCATTTTGGAGACAAATTAGCCCAAAACGGTGTCTGCAGATCATTCAATTTCACGGATTAACCTGTACTTGCTCAAGAAGAACCAGATAATGAGCTATACATCATTGGAAAGATATGGAAGTCTAGTTTCCGTAGCATTTTACGGTTCATGATTCTGAGTATTCTAGAGGAAGTTATCAATAATTTAGTAGCTCAAGGTCAAAATTCGGCAGCATCTGCGTTACTGGGCCACAAATGACATTTGAAGGTCTTTCCGATTTTTCCTTGAGTTGGGCTGCATATGCTTGGAAAGATAAGACAAAGGGCTTGAAGATCCATATTTTTCCAGATTTTGTCGGAGCAAATACCAAGCCCAAAACCTGCCCACAAACTGACTGCAATGCAATGTCATTGGATCCTCTTTTGAGCATTGGATCCTCTTTTGAGCATTGGATCATCTTTTGAGCTTTGGATCCTCTTTTGAGCCTTGGATCCTCTTTTGAGCCTTACATGTTGAGCAATTAAGAGAGCCTTGGATCCTCTCAAACACTAAGTTTAAAGAAAGAAAAATTGTTTTCAAATGTAATGGTGTGTTAGGTGAAGTTGATGAAGTGAGTGGAAAGCAATATTTAATTTAGATTTTCAACTTCCTTAGGCCTATAATGTAACACCCCGGCTCCAATTTAATTCCTATTTTAATCGAATTAAGAGAAATTACAAATTTACCCTTGGTATATGGGTAATTTGATCATTTTTTTATCAGAAAGGAAATTGGGAATTTCGATTGTACCGTTGCGTAGAGCACGAGGAGATGAGTCCGTAGACACGTAGTGGGCTCGAATCGGAGTTGAAACGAGAGAGTTACGAACGAATGAACTCAGTGGCAAAATCGTAAATATTTTGAAGTTGGACTTTTGATAAAAGGACAGAATTTCCCTGTCGCTCTCTCTCTCTCCCGCGTCTCTCTCTCTCCTCCGTTCGATGCCGTCGTCTCTCTTCCTCGCAACTCCGGCCACCGGCCACGGATGCGGACGGGACCGGTGCCAAAATGACCGGCTCAACTCCGGCATCACGACCCGGCCCTTCCCCGACATCGGCCGTCGCTCCAGTCGCCGGAAATTGCAGGTTTTTGACCGGTTTTCGCTCGATTTTCGTCGGCTTCGTTCGTCGTCGTCCGGCTACCATTTCCGACGATCCAGGTATGGATTTTGAACCTCTCAAGCTGTTCTTGCTGTCTGTTGTGTTAGATTTTGGAAATTTCTGCGTTTTGGAGATCGATTTAGAGAGGGAAGTTCGGCCGGTTTTGCGATCGTGATTCCGGCCACTTCCGGTCAGTTTTTGGGGTACGTCCAAGAACAAAAGTGACTCCAAATTAGATGTTTTACCTAGGGTAGGAATCTTGGCCCGAGATTCTAAGATTTTCCGGCGACACGTTATCGCTTTGGGCACCCACGCGCCGGCAGCGTGGGTGGCGCGTGGGCACTGTAGCTGAGGGGCATTTTTGTCCCATTGTGATCCTCTCGATGTCACGAGCGCGTAGGTGTGCTCGGATTTAAATTTGGATACCGTTAGAGTCCTGAACGGATATCGCATATTGCGCGTTATCCAGGTTCGCTAGGTTTGGACCGTTGGATGACCCTAAATTTTTAATATGTTGATCTAGGTATTTCTAGGATCGTGTAGGATCCAACGGATCGTGTAGGATCCAACGGATCGTGAAACGGAGTCCCGGATACTCCGGAAAAGCCAACCCTAGGGCTAGGGTTTTAGTAACCGTCCGATTGTCCGTTTGTGAGCGATCTGACCGTCCGATCCGGACCAAACTTGCAGGACATGTGTCCTAGACCTTGTAGAACTCTTAGAAACTGTCGGATCGGAATTTGGAGGTTGTGGGCCTCGCGGGCCCGTTTGACCGAGGTCGGGTAGTTTGACCCCGGTTTGACCGTGAGACTTCCTAGGTATTATTACCATCCTAGGAAGGTTAAAATGACCGTAGTGACATGTCTTGTTTGGGGTTGTGGATTATGTGAATTTTGGATATTATTATATTATTTAAATTGCGGAATTATTATATGCTATACCAAGGTTGAGATTTACGAAATAGATGATTTTATGTGATGATTGTAATTGTGTATGTTTACAAAGGTATAAAAGAGTTTAGACGAAGATAGTGGGGTCTGCGGGCCCGGTTGACCGGTTTTGGAAGGTTTGACCCTCGGTTGACCGAAAATCTTCCAGGGTAGTTTATATCCTGAAAAATACTATGACGACCCTTTCTGGGCGGATCTTGATTGTCATTTGTTTGGTGTTGGGTTTGTGGGGCTATGAGTTTATTTTTATGACTTTGTGATGGGATTCTTATATTTTTGAATGAAATGGTTTATTTAATTCTGTTCATGTTTGTTAGTTGATTTCTTTATTTTGTCAAGTATTTGCGTTTATGTGGTTTGACTGATTCGAGTTTCTTGAGTCATTTTTATATAACTATATATATATAAGGGTTACGAACCTCACCATCATATGTACCTCCCCTTGGATACTGATATGTGGAAATGGATATGGAAATTGTGGATATGATATGAGAACGGATCCCGGAAACAGGGGGATGCCGGAATATTGTGATATGGTTTGGATATATGGAAATGGATATGGAAATTGTGGATTTGATGATACCCGGGCATACCTTAACGGGGTGTTACCGTAGACCCTTAACTGGGTAGTCTGCGCGCGTAGGACTGTTCACAGACGTACAAGCTTTGATTTGGTATCGGCTGTACGTGCTGGCTGAGAGTTGGTCCCCCGGTTGGACGGCTCATTCCCTGGCCACATGGTGAATAGAGGGGTGGACTCGACCATGTGGACCAGTCAACAATCCCCCGGCTGGATTGTTTTCCCCAGTACAAGATGTGCAACATCACCTGTACCTCCCTTGGATACTGATACATGAAAACCGTGGTTATGATGTGGAAACCGTAGTTATGGTGTGGAAACTGTGGTTATGGTATGGAAACCGTGGTTATGGTACGGAAACCGTGGTTATGATATGGAAATCGTGGTTATGATACGGAAACCATGGTTATGATATGGAAATCGTGGTTATGGTACGGAAATCGTGGTTATGATATGGAAACCGTGGTTATGATACGGAAACAGTGGTTATGATATGAAAACCGTGGTTATGATATGGAAACTGTGGTTATGATGGTAGTCTGCGCGCGTAGGACTATTTACAGGCGTACGGTTCTTGAGGAGTCGTCCGTACGTGCTGGCTGAGAGTCGGTCCCCCAGTTGGAACGGCTCGTCCCTGGCCACATGGTGAATAGAGGGGTGGACTCGACCATGTGGACCAGTCAACAATCCCCAGTTGGATTGTTTTCCCTGGTACTTGATGATGGTGAGAGGTGGATGCTATTATATATAAATGTGTATATGTGGGTTTTTGATTTGGGATTGAGATTTGTGGAATTGTCCTTTGAGAGGACTTGGTGTTTGTATAAAAGGTTATGTCCCGGTTTGGGAGGTGTTATTCGGCAACATACGCCTTGGTTAGGGTATGGTTGCAGGTTGATTTGATATAAAGGAAGAAGTTGAGAATGTGTGCAACTATGTTTTTGTTGGAATTTGATTGGTGATAAATATGAAATGTATTTGTTGGTTATGCTTTAATTAATTGTATATTATCAGAGTTGTGACCGTTGATGCGAAAGAACTACGTGTGGCTTGATCCCTTGTGGAGGGTACGTAGGCAGCCTATTAGGCGCAGCCGCGGGTTTGACACAACTTAGGTGGTTTTATTGAGTTTGATTGCGGACCTCGTTGGTGGTTCTGAAAACTTGGTTGAATTGAGACTTGCTTGGTAGACTAAATCTTACTTACATTGTTTGTACTCCCGGTTGTCTAAGGGAGGGTTGTGTAAATGTGTTATGGTCAAAACAAGGGTAAAACCCTTTTGGATTGCTGTATGACTTGGGTTGAGGCCTTAAATTACTTGCATTTGTGTTAGGAGGTCAAAACCTCATTTGTCGGATACTTGGGGAAATTGTATATTGACTGTTTGAAAGCGTTCTTATTTAAGTTTAAGATTGTCTCTGCATTGTTGGATGCATTCATTTAATTTAAGTTTATTGCTAGTGATTGATTAGAAGGCCTGAGGCCATTTATGTGAATTGCGTGAAATTATATTGTGCGTGCTGCCAGTTGTTAGTAAATGTGTTTTATGCAGGTGAAATTTTGGGAATTGTCCATTTACAGGGGAGATTCTGCCGAATTTTCGGCAGAAAGTCTCGTGCCCTTGCTCCTTTTGAAAAAGGAGGCCACATTCTGAAGGAGTGACCCGGCATGGGCGTGATGCCGGGGTCTCCGCAGGGTTCGTCTCGGGTTTTTGGAAAAATTCGGGGCGGGTCCTGTCAATTTGGTATCAGAGCATTAGGTTCAATTTCCTGTAGACTCCGCACCTTGTGTGCTTCCTTAGTAGCGTTGAGTGTCTAGTGTTCTGTTTTGGAAGGGTGCCACTTTGGTGTGGTTGGCCTCATAATACGTTCTAAGTACGTTTTGTGAAGTTTGTTTTCTTTGACACATCGTGAATTTTGACTTCCGATTAGTAAGGTTATTGATTTGACTGTGAAGTTTAACTAACTCTTTTAAGGAGTAGCGGTTTCTGTTGCAACAAGATTCTGTTTCTTCTTTTGATGAGACCATTAGGTAACTCTTATGATCTTGAAACGGCTTTAATGAATGTCTGTTGGGTGTTAGACCACACCCATGGCAGGAAGTTTTAGTATCTCTTTACGTATGGAGGATGTTCTGTTCGTGGACATGGTTTTTAAGGGTTCTTTTGTCCAAGTGGGTGATGCATGGTGGGAAGCCGATTTGATCCCTTTGGAATTGATCGATCTTGATGTCATCTTGGGAATAGATGGGTTGGAAAGCATCTTGCATCCGTAGATTGTTTTCGGAAAGAGGCCTTACTTAGAAGTCCGGGACAACCTGAAGTAGTATTCTGTGGAGAGTGTAGAATTCTCCAATCTTGTCTCATCTCCGCCATAACGGCAAAAGGGTTACTCACGAAAGGATGTGTTCCGATGCAACATGATCGGGTAATTGCTTATGCCTCGAGGCAACTCAAGAGGCACGAGCAAAATTATCATGTCCATGACTTGGAACTTGCTATAGCAGAAGGACTGATGGATTACAGAATAGCAGTCACTTCCAGTGAGAAGAAAGAGCAAAGTGGGAAGAGGCATTTGGACACCAAATGGGCTGACAAGGGAAGAGAGGCCAAGGTTGTTCTAGATGGTGCCAAAAATGGGGAAAGCAAGAACAAGAAGATGTTCTCGGGTTGTTTTCCTTGCCAAGGTCCTCATCGTGTGAAAGACTATCTGAGAAAGCAGCACTTGAATGCAATCGTTACGAAGGGAAGTGGAGGTGCTGAACAGGGCAGCAGTCTTCAGGTGAGTCCAATGGTTTTGATGAATTCACAGCCAGATATCCCACCGGAAGATCCTTTGGGAGATGATGCCTTTGTGCAACCGGTGTTGGGGGTGATTGAAGTGTTCGTGGCTGTGTTTGCCTTGGAACCCTCAGAAGTTTCCATAGATGCTTCTCTGTCGTATAGAGGTATACTGATAGAGACAATTGAAAACATGGTTCCGAATTGGGACCTAAATTGTGGATTGGAGGAAATGCAGCTTGCGGCGTTGGCACGCTGTCTATATATTTGGAGGGCATATCTGCTGGATAGGAAGTTTGTGGCAAGAACTTGTGTGTTGCACACTCACATGTTTTGTACTGGTAACATTCGGATGAGTTCAACATTTACTCAAGGGTGCTTGATGAATTTGATTTCGAGTTATTGTACATGACCACAGGGCTCAGAGACTTCGTGGAGCAGGTGGATGAGTTGATGATTAATGAAGCCCTATATGATTCTTCTGTTTCAGACCCTTCGGAAAGTGAGTCGGAAGAGGAGCCATGGGTGAGTTTAGCCATAGCTAACATGTTGGGAAATGCTATGTTTGAAGAAGGAAATGAAATCTCTGAGGCTGAGAACGAGCCAATGGAGGAAAGTGAGCCTTGGATGATGTCTGTGGCCGATATCATTACAATCTCAAGTGACGATGAGGATGATCCTATGGATGAGTCTTGAGGTAGAGGTGATCCTAGCTGAGTCAAGTAATGACAAGTCCATGGGATAGATAGTACTGGACGTGGACAGGTTGTGTTGGTGCGACAGTTGCTGGCAGATTGTACTGGACATGGCTGGACGTGACGGTTTGGCTAAAAACGTGGTGGGTGAGTTTAGCACTTGAGCAAAGCGGTTTTGAGCAGTCCATGAGTGAGAAAAATGTGGTTAGGTTCATCATCTAGCGGTTGGCAAGGTTTCCTAAGTAGATGGGGGTGTCATCTACAGTGTAGGCTTATAAATACCTTGTGAATGTGTGGGTTGAGATAACCAAGTGTTGTGGTATCCAACTGAAAGTGAAAACTTGTAATTGCTATTGTGAATAAATGGTTGGGAACTTTCCCGTGTGTGGGTGCGAGAGTTTCCGCGTGAGTCAAGTCTCACTTGTGTGCGTTAGTTGTCACTTGTATTGGTATCCTACGTGATCTCTGAAGCCTGGCGGTTTGGAGGTGAAGAGAAGGTTGACTTAGGAGGAGTAAGTGTCGGACAAGCAAATTCGCCCATTTTCTACCTATAAAAGAAACCTATTTCTTCTCAAAACTGGCAAAATTCTTGTGGATGAGATAGTGAGATTGCACGGAGCTCCTGTGTCCATTGTATCGGACAGGGATGCAAGGTTCACATCTCATTTCTGGATGTGTCTACATCTCATTTGACAGGTACGTAAATTTCGAGGACGAAATTTTTTTAAGGGGGGTAGATTGTAACACCCCGGCTCCAATTTAATTCCTATTTTAATCGAATTAAGAGAAATTACAAATTTACCCTTGGTATATGGGTAATTTGATTTTTTTTATCAGAAAGGAATTTGGGAATTTCGATTGTACCGTTGCGTAGAGCACGAGGAGATGAGTCCGTAGACACGTAGTGGGCTCGAATCGGAGTTGAAACGAGAGAGTTACGAACGAATGAACTCAGTGGCAAAATCGTAAATATTTTGAAGTTGGACTTTTGATAAAAGGACAGAATTTCCCTGTCGCTCTCTCTCTCTCCCGCGTCTCTCTCTCTCCTCCGTGCGATGCCGTCGTCTCTCTTCCTCGAACTCCGGCCACCGGCCACGGATGCGGACGGGACCGGTGCCAAAATGACCGGCTCAACTCCGGCATCACGACCCGGCCCTTCCCCGACATCGGCCGTCGCTCCAGTCGCCGGAAATTGCAGGTTTTTGACCGGTTTTCGCTCGATTTTCGCCGGCTTCGTTCGTCGTCGTCCGGCTACCATTTCCGACGATCCAGGTATGGATTTTGAACCTCTCAAGCTGTTCTTGCTGCCTGTTGTGTTAGATTTTGGAAATTTCTGCGTTTTGGAGATCGATTTAGAGAGGGAAGTTCGGCCGGTTTTGCGATCGTGATTCCGGCCACTTCCGGTCAGTTTTTGGGGTACGTCCAAGAACAAAAGTGACTCCAAATTAGATGTTTTACCTAGGGTAGGAATCTTGGCCCGAGATTCTAAGATTTTCCGGCGACACGTTATCGCTTTGGGCACCCACGCGCCGCAGCGCGTGGGTGGCGCGTGGGCACTGTAGCTGAGGGGCATTTTTGTCCCATTGTGATCCTCTCGATGTCACGAGCGCGTAGGTGTGCTCGGATTTAAATTTGGATACCGTTAGAGTCCTGAACGGATATCGCATATTGCGCGTTATCCGGGTTCGCTAGGTTTGGACCGTTGGATGACCCTAAATTTTTAATATGTTGATCTAGGTATTTCTAGGATCGTGTAGGATCCAACGGATCGTGTAGGATCCAACGGATCGTGAAACGGAGTCCCGGATACTCCGGAAAAGCCAACCCTAGGGCTAGGGTTTTAGTAACCGTCCGATGTCCGATTGTGAGCGATCTGACCGTCCGATCCGGACCAAACTTGCAGGACATGTGTCCTAGACCTTGTAGAACTCTTAGAAACTGTCGGATCGGAATTTGGAGGTTGTGGGCCTCGCGGGCCCGTTTGACCAAGGTCGGGTAGTTTGACCCCGGTTGACCGTGAGACTTCCTAGGTATTATTACCATCCTAGGAAGGTTAAAATGACCGTAGTGACATGTCTTGTTTGGGGTTGTGGATTATGTGAATTTTGGATATTATTATATTATTTAAATTGCGGAATTATTATATGCTATACCAAGGTTGAGATTTACGAAATAGATGATTTTATGTGATGATTGTAATTGTGTATGTTTACAAAGGTATAAAAGAGTTTAGACGAAGATAGTGGGGTCTGCGGGCCCGGTTGACCGGTTTTGGAAGGTTTGACCCTCGGTTGACCGAAAATCTTCCAGGGTAGTTTATATCCTGAAAAATACTATGACGACCCTTTCTGGGCGGATCTTGATTGTCATTTGTTTGGTGTTGGGTTTGTGGGGCTATGAGTTTATTTTTATGACTTTGTGATGGGATTCTTATATTTTTGAATGAAATGGTTTATTTAATTCTGTTCATGTTTGTTAGTTGATTTCTTTATTTTGTCAAGTATTTGCGTTTATGTGGTTTGACTGATTCGAGTTTCTTGAGTCATTTTTATATAACTATATATATATAAGGGTTACGAACCTCACCATCATATGTACCTCCCCTTGGATACTGATATGTGGAAATGGATATGGAAATTGTGGATATGATATGAGAACGGATCCCGGAAACAGGGGGATGCCGGAATATTGTGATATGGTTTGGATATATGGAAATGGATATGGAAATTGTGGATTTGATGATACCCGGGCATACCTTAACGGGGTGTTACCGTAGACCCTTAACTGGGTAGTCTGCGCGCGTAGGACTGTTCACAGACGTACAAGCTTTGATTTGGTATCGGCTGTACGTGCTGGCTGAGAGTTGGTCCCCCGGTTGGACGGCTCATTCCCTGGCCACATGGTGAATAGAGGGGTGGACTCGACCATGTGGACCAGTCAACAATCCCCCGGCTGGATTGTTTTCCCCAGTACAAGATGTGCAACATCACCTGTACCTCCCTTTGGATACTGATACATGAAAACCGTGGTTATGATGTGGAAACCGTAGTTATGGTGTGGAAACTGTGGTTATGGTATGGAAACCGTGGTTATGGTACGGAAACCGTGGTTATGATATGGAAATCGTGGTTATGATACGGAAACCATGGTTATGATATGGAAATCGTGGTTATGGTACGGAAATCGTGGTTATGATATGGAAACCGTGGTTATGATACGGAAACAGTGGTTATGATATGAAAACCGTGGTTATGATATGGAAACTGTGGTTATGATGGTAGTCTGCGCGCGTAGGACTATTTACAGGCGTACGGTTCTTGAGGAGTCGTCCGTACGTGCTGGCTGAGAGTCGGTCCCCCAGTTGGAACGGCTCGTCCCTGGCCACATGGTGAATAGAGGGGTGGACTCGACCATGTGGACCAGTCAACAATCCCCAGTTGGATTGTTTTCCCTGGTACTTGATGATGGTGAGAGGTGGATGCTATTATATATAAATGTGTATATGTGGGTTTTGATTTGGGATTGAGATTTGTGGAATTGTCCTTTGAGAGGACTTGGTGTTTGTATAAAAGGTTATGTCCCGGTTTGGGAGGTGTTATTCGGCAACATACGCCTTGGTTAGGGTATGGTTGCAGGTTGATTTGATATAAAGGAAGAAGTTGAGAATGTGTGCAACTATGTTTTTGTTGGAATTTGATTGGTGATAAATATGAAATGTATTTGTTGGTTATGCTTTAATTAATTGTATATTATCAGAGTTGTGACCGTTGATGCGAAAGAACTACGTGTGGCTTGATCCCTTGTGGAGGGTACGTAGGCAGCCTATTAGGCGCAGCCGCGGGTTTGACACAACTTAGGTGGTTTTATTGAGTTTGATTGCGGACCTCGTTGGTGGTTCTGAAAACTTGGTTGAATTGAGACTTGCTTGGTAGACTAAATCTTACTTACATTGTTTGTACTCCCGGTTGTCTAAGGGAGGGTTGTGTAAATGTGTTATGGTCAAAACAAGGGTAAAACCCTTTTGGATTGCTGTATGACTTGGGTTGAGGCCTTAAATTACTTGCATTTGTGTTAGGAGGTCAAAACCTCATTTGTCGGATACTTGGGGAAATTGTATTTGACTGTTTGAAAGCGTTCTTATTTAAGTTTAAGATTGTCTCTGCATTGTTGGATGCATTCATTTAATTTAAGTTTATTGCTAGTGATTGATTAGAAGGCCTGAGGCCATTTATGTGAATTGCGTGAAATTATATTGTGCGTGCTGCCAGTTGTTAGTAAATGTGTTTATGCAGGTGGAAATTTTGGGAATTGTCCATTTTACAGGGGAGATTCTGCCGAATTTTCGTCGGAAAGTCTGTGCCCTTGCTCCTTTTGAAAAGGAGGCCACTTTCTGAAGGAGTGACCCGGCATGGGCGTGATGCCGGGGTCTCCGCAGGGTTCGTCTCGGGTTTTTGGAAAAATTCGGGGCGGGTCCTGTCATATAAATAGTGAGGTTTCCCAAGCTTGTAAACACACCCCAAGGGGGGGAGCTCTCAAACATTTCTCTAGAGCTCCCCTCCCTTATCTCCCTCAAATTCTCTTAGTTTTGCTTTCTAGTTTTCAATTGTTGTAATCTTTTTGCTAAATGTTTCTAAGTTTTTCTTAACTGTCCATTGTAATGTAAATTCTTTTCTTTAGAATTCAAGCTTGAGTGGTTTCCAAGTTTCAATTATGGTTTTTGTTCTTATTCATTATGCTTATAAGTTAATATGCTAGTTTGAATGATTGATCACCATTAAGGCTTGCATGTTAGCTATCTTGGTTTGAATTAAGAGTAGACACCATGCTTTAATTCGAATTGAACTATGAATAGGAAGAGTATGTATGGACATTCGACAACAGGGATTAGATACATGCTTGGTTGTTTAAAATGTTCTTCTATGCTTAATGGGTTCCTAATGCTTAATTTAGGTTAGACAACAAATGATCAAGTTAGGGAATTAGGAACACAAGGTTAGGACCAGACACCATGACTTAATCATACTTTAACTAGAATCAATCCGTTAATCTAAATTGAACTTGGGAACTTATTCGCTTGAGTTAATTTCTTTTCTTTCTTTCTTGTTTGATTTATTTTCTTCTTCTTTTCATTTTTGTTTTGTACAGGGAATTGAATTAAATCAATCTATCATCAATCCTCGTGGGATCGACCTCGCACTTACATATGCTAAACTACCAACGGCTCGTGCACTTGCGAGTATCACAAGTTGAGGATGCAGCTGAATCTATTTTGGTGCAGCTGAATCGACGCAACAAGTTTTTGGCGCCGTTGCCGGGGATTGGCAACATAGTTTGGTTCTATTTCTTTTCCCTACTTGTTTTATTTTTTTTTTTTTTTTTTTCTCCTTTTCATGTCTTCCTAGGCACTTTCATGTTTTAAAATTAATGATGTTAATTGACAAGTTGTGTTTGTAGTCCAACGGAACAGGACAATTGCCTAACAAGCAAGAGAACTGGGTTTAAGTCCTGGCTTACACAACACCAAAAAAAAAAAAAAAAAATACTTTGAAGCATGGAAATTAGATGTGTGTTGTTTTTTTTTTTCCTTTTCATTTTAGTTTTTATGTCCTAATCCTTTTAATTCTCTTTCAAGTTTTTGTTTGTGTTTGTTTTAGTAATTTAGATAGCTAAATAAAAAAGGAGAGAAAATGCAACTCCAATCATGATGAGAAGTGTGGAGTAGTAGGAGAAGTCGCGACCTCCAAATACATCTATGCTCGACCTAATTGCTTCAAGGGGGAGTATTCTAATCCTTTCTCTTAATTTATTTTCTTATTATTTTAAAGTTTATGTTTCTTTTTATACAAAATTTATAAAAAATTAAAAAAAAAAAGATTTTTCATATGAGTTGACTTGTAGTAACTCCAATGAGCACCTCTGTTAATACAGTGTCTAGGAGTTCTATAGGCGACACCTTCGGTGTCTAAGAAGTTTGGGTTTTAAGCGAGACCATTGTGACCTCTCCAAACTTCCCGGATCCCCTGGCTGTGTTTTCTGAGGTTCTTAATTGGTAATCCATGAGTCACTTGTATATTCGTGTGTTTTATTCAAAAATAAATAAATAAATAAATATATAATAATAATAATTTAAAAAATTAAAAAATTAAAAAAATATAATATAATATATAAAAAAAACCTTCTCTTTCTTTTTCTTATTATTTGAAATTTATTTATTTATTATTTATTTATTATTTCTTTTTATATTAGTGTTTTTTTTTATTATATTTAAATACTATTTTTTGTAAATGTTTATTAGTGGCTGGATTTTAACTTATTGTGGACTGCCAAACACTGAAACACTACCCACATTAACCCTAAAATTAACTCTCTATCTTTCATTTAATCTAGCCGCCTTCTAACCCCTGAACATCTTAGCTTCCTCTTCCTCCCGAACCATACCTTCTCCAAATTGTTGTTTATTGTAGATCTTGTCAATGGAGAAACTCCAGGAGGCCATCGGTGGAAAGCCCAAGGAGGAGGAATCCGAATTGAGCATGGTGAAGGTGCCTAGCCCAATGATTTTGTTGAGCTCACTGCCAGCTATCCCACCAGAAGATCCTAAGGGAAAGGACACCATTATGCAACGGGTGTTTGAGGTGATTGAGGTGCTCGTGGTTGTGTTTGTCATGGATCCCTCAAAAGTTACCTTAGATGCCTTTCTGTTTCATAGAGGTAGGGTGATAGAGAAAATTGAAGACATGATTCCAAATTGGGATCTGGATTGTGGATTAGAAGAGATGCAACTTGCGGGGCTGGCACATTGTCTAGATACTTGGAGGGTATATCTGCTAGATAGGAGGTTTGTGGCAATAACTGTTGTGTTGAGCAGTCATATGTATTGTACAGGTAACATCCGAGTTGAGTTTGATATTTACTTAAGTGTGCTTAACGAGTTTGACTTCCAGTTAGGGTATATGACCACAAGGCTCCGAGACTTCGTGGAGCATATGGATGAGTTGATGATAGATGGAGCCCTATATGATTCGTCTGTTTCAGACCCTTCGGAAAGTGAGTCAGAAGAAGAGCCATGGGTGAGCTCAGCCATCGATAGCATTTTGAGAAATGCTATGTTTGAAGGATGAACCATGCAGTGCCAGGTTACCCTTAACCCCTGTTTTCTGTTTTCTTATATGCTTTCACATTGTGGACAATGTCCAATTCAGGTCTGGGGGTATTAATGGAGGTTTTCAATTTTTTTTTTTTTTCATTTGTGTTTTCAATTTTAATTTTTTGTTCATTTGATTTGTGTTTTCAATTTTTGTTCATTTGTATTTCCAATTTTCGTTCACTTGATTTTTTGTTCAAATTGGATTTCAATTTTCTTATGAAAAAAAAAAATTTGAAAAAAAAAGAAGAAAAATTGGCATTGTTCTAGCATGATATGTTTGAAACCCTCTTTGCACTTGCCATTTGTTTCGTATTTTCCCAATTAAAGGATTTGCATGATCTAAAGAATTGTATCAAGCATAAATTAGACTTATATAACCATATAAAGTGAGCTTTTGAGCCTTATACTTCAATTCATGAGTGTTATACACATACTCTTATTTTCTTGTCATCAAAGTTGTTGTTTGATCTCATTATTCATTGATTTGGTTGAACACTTAAAAGTCATTCATTATTTTGCAATTTGATTTCATGACATTTAAGAAATGATATTTAGGCCCTCTTTGGATCGTTTGAGCCTTTCAAGCTAACCGTATGCATGCTTAAGCATGATTTTCAATTGTCAACCATTTTGAGCATACTTGTAAACCTTTTCTTTCATTTAACCAATTAGATTTCCTTACCTTAGCCTGAAAAACAAATATTTACCTTTCTAAGGAACTCATGAGCTTTAATTAAGATGTGTTTTCATGCTAAGTTTGGGAAGGGGCATTACATTTCAAAAAAAAAAAAAAGAACAAAAAAGAACAAAAAAGAGAACAAAAAAAAGAGAAAAAAAAAAAAAAGAGTTGTGAATAAGTGGTGGTTAATTGAAAATCCATGTTTGGGCCTTCAAAATAAATTAATGGTTGTTCAATAAGGGAGTATAAGGAGGTTTGATCCTGTAAAAATAAAAAATAAAAAAAAATCTCATTGTGATGATTCGAAGTCTTGAAAGAAAAAAAAAAACAATTTATTTTACACTCTTATATGTTGAGTTCCTTAGACTTTGTTTTATCCATACATTTCATTTCTTACTCACCTTACACCCTTGGCCCCATTACAACCTATGTTAAACACCTCAATTGATCTTAAATGTCATGTGGTTAAATTGCATCCATTTTCTTACTTTTAAGTGTTTGGCATCCTTCTTGAGATCATATTAATGCAAGTTCTTCAACGTTTTATCTGAGTTAGGTCCCTTCTGGTTTAACTCAATTCTCATGTTTATAACTGAGTGATGCATTATAACCCTTCTCTGAGTGATTCATTTGTGAGAGGAAAACTTTGGTGAGATTTGAAGTAAAATTTGTGCTTGGTATGATATTTGAAGTTGTGTGAAAACTAAGATTGAGAATTTGTTGCATTTGGCTATCACACTACTACATTTTGAGCATGTTGTGTTTTGAACATTGCCACCTTGTAAATAATATCCAAACCTAGGTTTTATTGTAAAAACTTTTGAGTCATGTTGAGTTTTATTTTCTTTGTTGTTTTTTTTGTTTCTGTTTTTGTTTTTGTTGAGTCAGTAAAACGTTTGTGGGATCGTAACTGTTAAACCCTCAGGAGACACAACTCCTCCTACTAGGGATGCCTAGAGGTTTAAAGGCTTGTTGCATGCGCTCAATGCAATCGAGTTACCTACGAAAGTGGTCTAATAAACTTCTCGTTTTGTTTTTATCTTTGTTTTCCTTTTGTTTTACTCGAGGACTAGTAAAATCTAGGTTTGGGGGTATTTGATCGGTGTATAATTACATATCATTTTGTACCCTTCTAACTTATGATTTGGTTATGTTTTTGAGTTAAACTTGTGCTTTTAATAAGTTTTGTGTTTGTTTCAGTATAATAAGCTTGAGACTCATTTAATGCATTTTGGAGACAAATTAGCCCAAAACGGTGTCTGCAGATCATTCAATTTCACGGATTAACCTGTACTTGCTCAAGAAGAACCAGATAATGAGCTATACATCATTGGAAAGATACGGAAGTCTAGTTTCCGTAGCATTTTACGGTTCATGATTCTGAGTATTCTAGAGGAAGTTATCAATAATTTAGTAGCTCAAGGTCAAAATTCGGCAGCATCTGCGTTACTGGGCCACAAATGACATTTGAAGGTCTTTCCGATTTTTCCTTGAGTTGGGCTGCATATGCTTGGAAAGATAAGACAAAGGGCTTGAAGATCCATATTTTTCCAGATTTTGTCGGAGCAAATACCAAGCCCAAAACCTGCCCACAAACTGACTGCAATGCAATGTCATTGGATCCTCTTTTGAGCATTGGATCCTCTTTTGAGCATTGGATCATCTTTTGAGCTTTGGATCCTCTTTTGAGCCTTGGATCCTCTTTTGAGCCTTACATGTTGAGCAATTAAGAGAGCCTTGGATCCTCTCAAACACTAAGTTTAAAGAAAGAAAAATTGTTTTCAAATGTAATGGTGTGTTAGGTGAAGTTGATGAAGTGAGTGGAAAGCAATATTTAATTTAGATTTTCAACTTCCTTAGGCCTATAAATAGTGAGGTTTCCCAAGCTTGTAAACACATCCCAAGGGGGGGAGCTCTCAAACATTTCTCTAGAGCTCCCCTCCCTTCTCTCCCTCAAATTCTCTTAGTTTTGCTTTCTAGTTTTCAATTGTTGTAATCTTTTTGCTAAATGTTTCTAAGTTTTTCTTAACTGTCCATTGTAATGTAAATTCTTTTCTTTAGAATTCAAGCTTGAGTGGTTTCCAAGTTTCAATTATGGTTTTTGTTCTTATTCATTATGCTTATAAGTTAATATGCTAGTTTGAATGATTGATCACCATTAAGGCTTGCATGTTAGCTATCTTGGTTTGAATTAAGAGTAGACACCATGCTTTAATTCGAATTGAACTATGAATAGGAAGAGTATGTATGGACATTCGACAACAGGGATTAGATACATGCTTGGTTGTTTAAAATGTTCTTCTATGCTTAATGGGTTCCTAATGCTTAATTTAGGTTAGACAACAAATGATCAAGTTAGGGAATTAGGAACACAAGGTTAGGACCAGACACCATGACTTAATCATACTTTAGCTAGAATCAATCCATTAATCTAAATTGAACTTGGGAACTTATTCGCTTGAGTTAATTTCTTTTCTTTCTTTCTTGTTTGATTTATTTTCTTTCTTTTTTTCATTTCTGTTTTGTACAGGGAATTGAATTAAATCAATCTATCATCAATCCTCGTGGGATCGACCTCGCACTTACATATGCTAAACTACCAACGGCTCGTGCACTTGCGAGTATCACAAGTTGAGGATGCAGCTGAATCTATTTTGGTGCAGCTGAATCGACGCAACAAGCAACAATGAAGACTTGTAAAGATCACTGATAAATTCTGTCTTCACCAATAGACCTAAACTAGCTTAGAAAACTATGCAATCTCCTAATCAACATACATTGGTTTTGATCTAAGAGAAGAGCCAACTACAATTTATTAAGATCCTTACAATCTCTCCCTTTGGCCTTTTCTTAAGCAAAACCACATTTGAACAATAAGAATTAAAACCTAGAACAAAGAGAACTTTAGAACTGAACCTGCACATTCTCCACAAGATTTTATCAATAGATTTCAAACAGTATAAGCAGATACTATTCAAGGAATCAATATCGACCAAACTAGAATGAGCAATCAATCAAAAGACAAGTTCACAAAGTTCAGCAATTGCACAAAATATTGTTCACAAATACACATAAACTCTCTCCCTTTTTGTCTAGAAAAGACAAAGGCAGAAACAACCAACAAACTAAGTAAGATCTCAACAAAAGATCTCCCCCTTAAATGAAGCATCTTCCTCTTGTCAAAGCAACATCAAATATGCAATAATAGAAGATAACAACAGCAAAGAGTTCAGGCTCAACAATAGAAGAAAATCATATGGAAGAGCATGCAACCAAAGATATGAGAAAATTAACATCATGTCAAGTATGAAGTTGAAGGTTGCAAATCAAAAGGCTTAAGAACTTTATGGAAATAATGTTTTCAATGAAGCAACCGCAAAGTCTTAGCCCAACAAATTAACATTAATTTACTTCACACTTCCTAGATACCCAAGAAGTTGTTCAAAGATAACTTTGACACATGTAAAGCAAATTAGATATGATAACCTGCACAAGATTGTATTAGACAATTTCAAGCATGAGGAGCAGATTATAATTGCCATAGATAAACAGATAACAACTAAAATTAATTTAACGGTTATTAGTGAAATATAGCCAAAAGAACAAAATTCTAAGATCCAAAAAAAACCTTTTTTTTTTTTCATTTAGTCTTAGAAAGATAAATGGTTCACAAAATAAAGACCAAAATAAATCAGCAAGGTAAAATTGAAACACAAGCAGCAATTACAAAACAAGTAGTTGCTCCCCCTCAAAACAGTCACTTGGAGCTCTCCCTCAAACTGAGCATAGCTACAATGTAATATTTAAGGCATGGAGAGCATATTCCAATCCAAAACAGTGAGAGTCGAACATAAAAATCTGACAGTATCAATATGAGGAATGCAACTATCACAGAGATTAGTGTGGTGGCAGATTATAGAATTGTTCTATAATAATGGAATTCAAGAGTGAAGTTCTGCACCTTACACTACACAGAGAGGGTTTTAGACTTAATCACAAACAAACCAACACAGTTTTGTTTTTGGTACACCAATCAATGCATGTTGAAAGGATATCAGTGAGTGTATTGGTATAAGGTCACCAGATTTACCAATCCTTGTACATAGTTTTTATACAGACAACATGTGTATAAAACAGATAAACTCTAAGGATTGATTTACTTTTCAAAGCTTGTTCAAAAGTAAAACTTAAGAACATGAATTTCTTGGTAACAGATTTAAAGGAATTAAAACTCCATCTCAACACAACATGATGAATGAACATGCAAACACACAATGTGAAAAATGATTATCGAGTCTAAGATGAATCATGAGAGTTTCAAGATAAAAATCTTATGAACAATAGAGATTTAGAAAAGTATTTAAGCATGAATTCACAAACTTATATCACAACAAAGTTAACACGAAATCTCTTTTCATTTCCTAGAAACTCATGAAGGTGTTCAGGTAAATCCATTTTTGATCCCAACAAAAGATTATGTTTCACATTTTCGTCATTTTCTGGATTTCTCTTTCTTTTTTTTTTTTTTTTTTAATTTTTTAATTTGCTTTGCAAATAACATATGCACACTAGAGATAAACATTTAGAACGTGTGAATTAGTTTGAGTGTATGGATGATGCTTTGTGAGTGAATGCATGATTAGGTCTATTGGTGAAGACAGAATTTATCAGTGATCTTTACACAATAGGACTATGTATCTGTAGGAACATGGTTCCTGTGCCCTTCAACATACTTTACTTGAAGAGATTTGCATCTTTCCTTGCTGGAAAGAACAAGGCCGCAACTCGGTTCCTTAACATATTGTTTGTGAGAGCCAAAGAGAAAGCTGGCCCTATAGAGGAGTTCCAATGGCTTGGTCTGATGCTGTTTGTGGCTGTGCCTTTCCCTGGAACAGAAGCATGGACATGAGCCATCATAGCTTCCATTCTTGATATGCCATTATGTGCAGCAGTGTCTGCAAATTTCTTTGGTGTTGTATTGGCTGGGCTTCTAGTAAATTTGCTGGTGAACTTTGGTCTCAAATATGCAATTATCAATGGTATTATCCTCTTCATTATATCCACATTCATATGGAGCATCCTTCAGAACCTTAGGAAGTCTTTAAGCTCATCAAGTTGATGACATTG
Source organism: Prunus salicina (assembly GCA_020226455.1). Taxonomy (NCBI): domain Eukaryota; kingdom Viridiplantae; phylum Streptophyta; class Magnoliopsida; order Rosales; family Rosaceae; genus Prunus; species Prunus salicina. The sequence goes on from CM035342.1 coordinate 14,497,643, forward strand.
GAAATTCTTAAAGTAATCCAATCCCTCACAAGGGTTAGCTGATGATCCTTGAATTTTGAGATTGTATGATCCTTGAAGAGTGGTAAGGTGTGTGGGATGTGTGTATAGATAGATATATTATGGTTAAATATTAAGTTGAATGACCTTTTTTTGTCTTCTTTTTTTTCGATGAGATAGGGGGGACAAACCCCAAAAAGAACCAACAACTAACTAGAACAAACTAGGCAAGGCCTAGCAACTCCTAAAAAATCATCCTCCATAAAGGAGCTAACCCAAGACGGGGCCTCATCCAAATAGCTAACCCCCAAATCCAGTTTTTTTTTTTTTTTTTTTTTTTTACACAATAATAAAACTGTCAACTTAATAATTTAAGTATTGAGATGAACAAAGAGAAGTGCGGGGTTTAAATAGAAAATTTCAAAAATAATAGGAAAAAAAAACGTATGAGAGCATATATAAGAATCAGGCATAGGAATGTGGGATTTCTTATATGATTTGTTGTTTGTATTACACACTCAAAAATCTCACACAATACACAATTTAATAAAATACATTAAAATCAATAAATTTTTAAATACCACGGTACTTTTAAACTTCAAAATAATCCATTAAAATCTTAATTTAATACAACCCCTAAGAATCCCAACCACTGTACTCTTTCCACAGCAGAAAAAAGACACACACCATTTTCTTCAAACGCCTCCGTCATCATACTCATGGATGACAACCCAACCACCCCAATACTTTGCAATTCCCACAGCTCCAAAAATCAATCCTTTTTGTCAAACACACGCGCCGTCGTCCTCATTGCAGGGAACCCAAAAGCCCTCCGATTTTACTCCCTCCACGCCAAACCCTTCTGATAACCCATCCTCACCCCAGAAAACCCAAGATCTCAAAAAAGCTCATCATGAAGATATTCCATCATCAATCAGAATAGCAATTAATTGGGTATTTTCATTATCAATTTCGGCTGATGACTAAAGCTTCCTAAGGAAAAAAATAAAAATAAAAATAAAAGAAAAATAACAGAAAGATCAAGGGAAGAATGAAGAGAGCGATAGGCAACTAGAGATGAAGATGAAGGGAAGTTTAAAAAACAAGAAACAAATTTATTGCAGCGGATGTGGCACACCCACAATCATTCGATTAGTTAAATGGTCTAGATTTTATGAATGTGGGTAAATACTAAATACACCGTCTCAAAATGCAAAGCCTCGGTCCCGACTTCATCAAAGAAATAATAATCTTCCTCAAGGGGGAAATAGCGGTTAGTAGCAAACAAGTCGAGTCTCTGTGTGTGTGTGTGTGTGTGTGTCTCTCTCTCTCTCTCTCTCTCTCTCTCTCTCTCGTGATAAAGTCTCAGCCTTTGGCCTGTGGAGCGATGGCTTCGGCGGCAGCCGGGCAGATAAACACCGAAGAGTTACCTTCATGGGGGTCTCGAAGCGTGGACTGCTTTGAGAAACTTGAGCAAATTGGCGAAGGCACTTATGGGTCAGTCTCTCTCCCTCTCTCTGCATTATCGTTCTTTTCTTTCAAAGAGCAGAAAAATTGAAACAACGTGCACCACTCAATTATGAATTATGATTGCCCTTCTACTTCAATTAGGAATTTATGTGCAAATATTTCATAATAATTGCCAGATATATTTGTTTATTAATAACTCGGAAACTATACCGTTTAAAACTGTAAAAGTGTGTAGATTTTATGTTCTCGGTGCTGAAGAATTGGCCTTTCTGTTGTTATTGCTATAATGAGGGTTGCTTTCTTTTCTAGTTTACTTCTTTGTCATCAGTAATATTTTTTCACTGATAATATTCTTGTGCAATTAGTATTATAGAAAGTAGGAAAAATATAATTTCAAAAAGAAAAAAAGAAAAGAAAAAGGAGCATAGGAACATTAGTTAAATCTTGATCCTTAATTAATAAAATGGGTTAGAAGTACTCATATATTAGTTTGTTGTGGTGGGGAAAAAAAGTCTTTAAATAAAACAATAGTGATGTAATGGAGAGCACATGATGTCACTAGAAAAATTTGCATTTCATTTTACTTTTGTTAGTATAAATGATGCATTGGATGTAAGGGTTTAATGCAGCTTAGGTAAGGAACGAAGAGTCCTAGGGAGGGAGGACTGTTTTTCTTTTCTATTTAAAATCTTGATCTTTACTGGTGGGATTGGTAATAAGTGCATTTTGGGATTCATGGTGGCTCGAGAGGTGGTTCTTTGAGTCTTTCTTCTCCCACTCATCTTGAATGAAGATGAAGGATCATGTTTTGTGGTCTCTGTAGGAGTGGACAGAGAAGACACTGCCTTCTTCCTTTCGGCTCCGTTAGACTTCTGGCTTTCTCTCTTTTCCCTTTCTTTGCAGGAGCATAAGTAAAAGCACAAATTGCGCAAGTTTTAATGGTTCCGCTAAAATTGTAGTATGTTATAGACCCCCCTCCCCAAAACACAGAAGAAGGAAAGAAGAAAGATCAAGTTTCTATAAGTTTGAGATTCTTTTAGATGGGGGTGGCAAAGGATGGTAGATAGATTTTGAGGAACCCAAAGGAAGACAGATTTTCATGGTCAAACAGTGTGGAAAATTATGTTTCTTATGAACCAAAAATTAAATTTCTTTCACATAATGAAACACAAGTATCCCTGTGGGTTTTTCTTAATCCTGAATTAATTGAGTTACTTTTTTCCCTCCTGGGTCATGTTTTCTTTTGCAGTCAAGTGTTCATGGCCAGAGAAACCCGAACTGGGGAAATTGTTGCTTTGAAAAAGATACGCATGGATAATGAAAAAGAAGGGGTACTGTTTCTTTAATTTACCATGTGTTCTTATTATATGGAGAACTGTAGTACGTTTCAACAATTTTGATTAAGTGAAACTACGGGTATTTACACATGCACGCACAACCAGGCACACTCCCAGACCTATTTGCACACACATGTTCACATCTTATAATAAATTTTATGGGATTTTTGCTTTGTTTATGTAGTTCCCAATTACAGCAATCCGGGAAATTAAAATTCTGAAAAAGCTTCATCATGAAAATGTCGTTAAGCTGAAGGAGATTGTAACTTCTACAGGTACTTGAATTTCCATCGTTCAAGAATTATATTGTATCACAATTGACAAATTTGTAACATTTATATTGGTTCTGTTTGCTCATACCTTAAATAACTTTTTCTGTCTTCAAGGTTCTGAAAGGGATGAGCAAGGGAATCAAGGTACCAAAAGCTGTTACATGAAATCTTAGTCAGTTGTGTGTGTTACATCTGCGTGCCTGTGATCCATTTAATGCCATCTGGTGACACATGCTTTGAGAGTGTCACTTTGTATCAAAATTTATTGTAGGTGGTAGTTCTTCTGACATGTGTTTTGTCGATTACAGATGGTAATAAGTCCAAGGGTGGCATCTATATGGTTTTTGAGTATATGGATCACGATTTGACAGGCCTTGCTGATCGTCCTGGACTGAGATTTACAGTTCCCCAGATAAAGGTATAATATATTCTTACAATTTTGGAGAAAGAGAGTTATCTGTTACATCAAGTACCTTACAGTTTTCTCACGTTTTATTCTCAAGTGTTATATGAAGCAGCTATTGACTGGGCTACATTACTGTCATGCTAATCAAGTACTTCATCGTGACATCAAAGGTTAATCAACAAGTTTATCATCTCCTTTCTCAAATATGATTATGAGTATTGTGCACCTGGAGCTATATCAGAATAAAGCCTATTCTTGCAGGTTCTAATCTTTTGATAGATAATGAGGGGAAGTTGAAGCTAGCAGACTTTGGGCTTGCAAGGTCCTTTTGTAGTAACCATGAGGGAAATCTTACAAATCGTGTCATTACTTTGTGGTATAGGTAAGCATTTACTTCATAATTACCATTAGAAATTCACTTTGCTAAAGCATTGATTCTTTCAAAGAGTATGCCCGATGTTTAGATAGTGCATATAACTGATATAATTGGAGCAGGCCCCCAGAGTTGCTGCTTGGAGCCACAAAGTATGGTCCAGCTGTTGACATTTGGTCTGTTGGTTGCATCTTTGCTGAACTTCTGCATGGAAAACCAATTTTGCAAGGAAGAAGTGAAGTTAGACATCCTTTCCAATTCTTCTCTACTCTTTTATTTGGTTTTAGAATTGATGAATTTACCAAATTTTGGCTAGTATTGCAAAATGAAGTCTGATGTCTTATTTAATTTACTATGGATTGCGTCAGCTTTTATTTTCACAATATGTTGATGAAAGAAAGAATTTTTCTGTCGTAATCTAAGGTTCAATATCTCATGCTTTTTAGAAAGGGAGCTGATTTTCCTACTCCTCTTTTGTCCACTTACACTCCCTTTGTTGGAAATTGTATGTTCCCACTCCTCTTTTGTCCATTTACACTCCCTTATTGGAAATTGTATCTTATAGTAAAAAGTATTAAAAAAAACAAAAGGGAGTGTAAGTGGACAAAAACGGAGAGGGAAAATCAGCACCCTTTAGAAAATATGCATTCTTAATCAAATATTGGTTGAGGGGCACATGTGTGAAGGATGTGTTGAGCTTACATCCAACTTGTCTCATCCTATATGGTGTAGAAGTTATTGCTGTACCCTATTAGAGACTGTAGCTATCCAGGAATGGCTGTTTTATGTTTAAATTTTTTATGCGGCTAGTGATGAATATGTGGTTGGTTTAGGAGCATTTGGTTTTTTGTTTTTGTTTTTGTATTTGTATTTGGTGGTAATTGGTATATTAGACATATTTATGAAATAATCACAAACAATGACAACATAGACTAATTATTTCACAAGGCTCAGTTTGTAATATTTATTTTCTTCATATGTATTGTAGCCTGACCAACTGAACAAAATATTTGAGCTCTGTGGATCGCCTGATGAGATCAACTGGCCTGATGTGTCAAAAAGTCCTTGGTATAATAACTTCAAACCAACAAGGACCATGAAAAGACGAGTCAGGGAAATTTTCAGACAGTAAGTAAATGATTGATGAGTTTCTCAAGTATTATGATTGAATATTAATCTGTCATAAGCTATTTGATTCTGTTTGTTAATTTGTTTTTCAATATGCATTCCAGTTTTGACTCCCATGCTTTGGATCTATTGGACCACTTGTTAGCTCTTGATCCAAATCAGGTACCACTTGAATTTTACATATTTGTTGTTGCCATAATTTTATTATTTACTAATATACCGGAGTCTAGTTTTGTTTAAAAATCATTCAAAGGTTTTTTTTATTTAAATATATCAGCTACACTAGCTTGATTCATTTGTCACCTTTCTTTGGTTTGGAACCTGAATCCAAATATTGCTGCCTCAGACAAATGATTGAGCTGAATACTTGTTTGAAGACTATGTAATGCACATTGTCAGGATGCTTCAAGGAAAGGAATAGGATTGTATATTGACAAACACTATGGCACATCACTAATAGTAAATCAAGCTTTTTTGTCCTTGTTAGCTACTATTTTGGATGAAAGAATTTGATAATGCAGATTGAGCAGACTGCCACTTCTACTTTTGCAGTAAGGTGCTCTTATGGTTTTTCCTGCTTATCTACTTGTTTCCTTCTATGTAGAGATGGACTGCGAAGCAAGCACTGGATGCAGAGTATTTCTGGGCTGACCCTTTACCCTGTGATCCGAAGAGGTGTGTTTTTTTGTTTTAAATTATCTGCATTCCCTTTCAGTTTGCTAGATCACATGGTACATTCAAATAGGTGTCCAAGCTATAAACAGTTCTCACAGTTGGTGATAAAAATCCAGTTGCGTTGTGCCTATCGTGGATGAATATTCATATTTTACTCCCTTTTGTTTACATCTCTTTTGCACTTGGCTTCCTATAAATTAGCACATTTAAGCGATCGTTGCTTATCACATGTGCATCACCAACCAGCTTTGATAGCCTAATACTTGTCTCCTTTTCTGGAAGTGGTGGCATAGGGTTGGGCCTGTTATAGTGGAATTTGAGGGGTTGTGGTATTTGGGTCTCTTCTGAAATGTGTATGGTTCAAGTCTTCTCTTTGTATTTCTATAATATGTTGAACTGTGCTTATCTTGTATCGTACAGCCTACCTAAGTATGAATCATCACACGAATTCCAAACAAAGAAAAAGAAGCAGCAGCGGCGACAAACTGAAGAAATAACAAAGGGATCAAAGTCACAGCATTATCATAAGCATTATCGCCTGCCTCCCATTCAACATACAGGGCAAGCTCCTCCACAGTGGTATGGGCCCAATCATCCAATAAACGATGCTCAGCCCCCATTATCAGCTGGACCAAGTCACCACCACTACGGAAAACCGCACGGTCCTCCTGGAGGTCCAAGCAGGTACCCTCCTGGAAACCAGGGTGGACCTTACCACCTAAATCGTGGAGGTCAAGTTGGAGGTTACAGTGGCGGACCATATCCACCCCAAGGACGAGCTCCACCATATGCTGGGAGTGGCATGGCGGCCCCTAGCTCTAGAGGAGCCCCTGGTGGTTATGGAGTCGGTCCTCCCAACTACTCCCAGACTAATCAATATGGAATTCCTGCTGCTGGTAGGGGTGTTAATATCCGAAATCAACAGTATGGTCGGCAGTAGTGACAGTGGACACTAAGGCTCTGTATTAGGACATTATATGTCGCAACAGAGATGGTTACGGGATTGGAGTTGTGTTAGGCTAACTGGTAGAGTTAAAATTTCACATAAACAAAATCTGCCGTTGTACATTCTTCTGGGAGGCATTTTTGTTCCCTCATTTACCTCCAACGGTTTTCATGAAATGTTAAACCGAACTGTAGAGCCTAACCATGCCAGCACGGTTGTGCTTTTAGGAACCCAACCTGCCGGTTTCAACTAGTTTATGCCTGTAGATAACCATGCTGCTTTTGTAAGAGTCGAAGTTATCAGATGTTCCATTTTCTTTGTTTGTCTTGGTTATTGTTTCGTTCATTGTATAAACTCTTCTTGTTTTCCGATGTTTATTGCACTAGTTAGAATGGATGAAGAAAGCTGACATCGTTAATAGATTGACAAGTCTACTCCCTACACACCCTTATCGCTCATTGATAGAGAGGGAACATCTCCAAGTGACTTTGGTAAAAGAGGTGAGCTAAATGTAGCAAAATACAGAAGAAAACACAAAGTTGTCCAACCATAACAAGCTATCTTGCATTTTTACGGTCAAAATAATTAACCAAAGAATGCCCTCCCCTAGCCGCATCCAATCTCCCCTTTCTCCTTGCTGACAACCAACCGCAAGGAAGTTGGGGGGAGGTGGTCACTGCCCCTCCTCCCCTCCACCCATCTCCCCCTTTCCTCTCCTCCTCTCTCCTCCTTCTCCCATCTTTTCCCTTCCTCTTATCCCTCTCCAAATAGCCTAGATCTATTTGTGTGTGTGTGTTTGTTTTGTTTGGTTGTTTTTGTAGTGTTCTAGGTGGTTGGTGTTGTCTCAGTCTTGGCGGTTGTAGCAATAGTGTACTAGTGATGTTGGGTTGTATCTCTCCTTGGGAGAGTTGTGCTATCTAGTGGCTGATGTTTTGTCTTTGTTTCGACGGCGACGGCAGCAGTGACGCTGGTGGTAGTTGTTGGGTTGTGGTGCTTTCTCTATTTTGCACCTACCGAAGAACTATGCTTGGTCATAGGAGTTTTCTTTGTTAGGTTCTAAGTTGACGTGGAATGCTTCTCAGGGGTCCTTTTATTGTTGTTTCTATGTTTCTTCCTCCACGTTCTCTCCTGGTTTCTGCTATAGTATGCCTTGCAGTGTGTGTGGGTGTCAAAGGACTATGATTTTGCTCATAGGCGGCTTCTTTTGACAGTTGGGATGTTTTGCAGTTGTCTCCTGTGGGTTTACTATGTTGGTCTCTAGTTGGGGTTCTCTTTTCCTGTTCTGTTTTGGTTTTGTCGTGTTGTATTGGACTCTCCTGTTAGTTCACGGCATGTGTGACACTCTTTTCTACCCTGGAGTCTGTCCCATGTGGTCTCGTAGGAAGGTTTTAATGAAGCTATTGGTAGCATGTCGGTCTTTGTATGCTTTTTTGGCTTATGAATGAAATCTTCTTCTATATAAAAAAGGTTATCTTGCTTTGGTCTACCGACTATAGCCTATATCTTATACCTTTTGGATCAATTAGTGTCACAATCAGGCCGGAGCAAGTTGAAAGTGGATTAAAGCAAGTCCCAACTTGATTGCATGAAAATGACCATCAATTTGACAAATAATTTATATAACTAACAAGGGGCACATTGGCATGAATGAAAAGTTTACTAGTACTTAGAACGATATTGAGAGTTCATAGGGCAGAGTAGAACACAACCTATAATTCGGGGGCATTGCTAAATTTTTCCCTTAAACAAAAACTATTACCGAATTTGGGTGTTCAGTATGGGGGTATCTCCTTTTAGGAAATGAGACAAGTAATATTCTTAGTTAATTATAGAAAAATATAAAAGAAAACATAAAAAGTTCACCAAGCATATAATCTATCATGCTTTGTTCTATCAACAATACATACCTATAAATTACAGTTTGACACATATGCAAAAGTTATCAAACCATATAAGCTATATCTTGATACAACCGGAGTTTGTGTTAGGCTCGTTGTTAAGAAACAAGCCAAATTTGAGCTTTCTATGTTGAAGTCTTCTGTAACTACATTGATTTTCTTTTGTCTCAACTGAACCACTCTTTGCACTTTTCAGATGCCAATGGAGAATTTATGGGGGAAAAGACAAAAAGAAAACGAAAGGCGAAATTTTCTGTCCGCTTGTGCATGCCTTGCGTGTCAGGATAAATTTCTTGTCTCATCTCACAGAAAAGCCAACCGAAAACATTGTGAAGAGCTCCTTTGAAAATGCATGCCTTTTTTTTTCTTTCTTTTGGTTCTTTTCCAAGAATCAACAAAACAAAACATGGAAGAAAACAAAAACAAAAACAAAAGTATTCATTCCCAACCAGTCAACCTCGACAAGAACCTCTGGTCCTTGATATTGATTGAAAAGTATTACGTGGACTCTACTTTGAGAAAAATCTTCATGAACTCGTATACAAGATAACTGATTGCAGCTGATGGTAAAACCTGCAGAGTGAAGACAAAGAAAAATGTTAAGAAACTCATAATAAAATGATGTAATGACAACTGCTCAACTACTCTTAACAACCAAAATAAAACCACATCCACATTCACTTGCTCTTTTCACTGGGTTAATTTCATTTTACCCCCTCAAGTAAACACTTAATTTGACGTTTATACCTCATCTTAAACAAAAATTACTATTTTGTATCCGAAGTTTGGTTGGTTGCAATGGTACACCTCTCTAATTATCATTTCAACACAATTAATTACACAGAACCCAGAAGCGTTTCCAACTAAAGAATCGTCAGAGTACCATACCTGCAATAGGCTTGGTGTTAACCCTGCATAAAGAGCAGGTACACCTCCTTGCTCAACAATTTTCACATAAGTTGCAAATGCACTTAACTTAGTTGCCCGAACTTGCAATTGAAGGTGTCTCCTCACAACTTCAAAAGGATATGTAGCAGCTTCAGAACAAGCTCCGGCAATTGCCCCATACAGTAATGTTCTAATGGGACCTAACTCCAGTTGTTCCAAAGCATTCAGTTTCTCACCTTCTTGTTTCATGTGTTGGATTCTTTTCCTCCCTTCAGGTGAGTGCAGATAAGCCGATTTTAGTATATCATAAACACCGTAGAAAACTGCACCTGAAGGTGCCATGCTCACAATAGAGGGTAGTAAACCCTTGTAAAGAGAAAAGAACCCTTCAGTTTGGATCATGTGGCGGAAAGCACCAATTACACCACCCAAGGCTTCTCCACCAGGTGCTACCATCTTTGTCCTGATCTGAAATAATTGAAATTTTACAATGTGACTTGGCTTGCAATGCCACTGTAAAAATTGTTAACAAATACCAGCTTTTTAATCTATAAGAGCTGGGGCTCCAAGCAATGGCCACCTCTAAATCACAAAAACATTATTTCATTCAAAATGGGGTTACCAAAACAGTTTACATGGAAGCCAACGCAAGTAATTTTTTTTCAGGTGCTATATAAAAGACGAAAGAAAGGCTTGCTCCTACTGTATATCCAAATAATCTTTGAGGTTTGCTACATAAAATAACACTGAATAAAACTCAACTGGTTTCCATTAAACAATATATGCATCCACCTCAGGGTCTCATTGGAGAATTAACCTGTGCTAAGGCCATGCCCTTGCCAATTTCTTCTTTTTATCCCATTTGAGTAAATTTGGATTGTTTCTCGTGACATAATTTTACGTCTGACAAAATCAGTAAGAGATAAGGGTGATTCATGCAGCCAGCTGACTCCTTTTCAACAGAAAGGAATAGCTAAACCAACCCAGCTGGCTGGTCAATCTCAAAAGAGAAAAAATGAACACAAAAATTCGAGCTGGAATGAAGGCCAAGGTGTGGAAACTCTAATGTGATACACAAAGATACTGCCCCTCCTGCACACACACACACACATGCTCACATTCTTCTTTCTGGCTAGAATTTATTAAAAAAACCACATCAGAGTTCTCAAATGCAAGCAAAAGAATTTAGGTCATGAAGACTCTCAAGGAGTGATCTATAAAAGTGTGGGTTATGGTGACCTCCCATCCTGCACATTGCGCTAACTATGAAGTACTAGAAGAAATTAATTTGAACACAAAAAATTGGAAAAGGCACCAGGAAAATGTATGCTCATGGGATGAAATTAACTGAACCAAATAGCAGTAGTAAGTAACAACATACAGTGTCCATAGGTAAGCAGAGCAAGGTAGCGGTAATTCCAGCGGCAGCACCAGCAAGAAACCTCTCATAATTTGTGGATTCCTCATTCTTAGACAATTTCATCAGATGATTTCTGTAAGTATCGTAAGCATAGAAATTGATAGCCTTAAAGGGTGCTGTGCGAAGAATATTGACAAAGTTTCCTTTCCAAAATCCTTTCAGCCCTTGAGAAGCTGCAATCGTCCTGATGAGCTCAAAAAGGTTCTTCTGTTCGCCACGAACTATATATTCCAGCTTTAGCCTCTCAAGAGGAGCAACAAACGTCCTAATACACCGGCATCCATAGGGGCAGGTGAAACACCAAAAGTTTGAATGTCAGTGCATAAGCAGAAGAGAAGCATATGATGTACCTTTTAGCCAATTCAAAGCATAACCAATAAATCAGAGCCACAATCACAAAGAAATTATAATTGGACGCTCCTTTTTAGTTTCTTCAAAATCACAGGATAGGAGAGAAACTGTCAATTGGGTTTTAAGATTTCCATCATTGAGGACTCAAAAATATATAACCTGGACCCAGAGTTAGTTCCTCATATACTCATATATCTATCTGGGTTAGCCTAAAAACAGAAGCTTTCCTTTCATCTTTGGAAAAACCAAGACTTTACATCTACTCTCATAGTCTCTGCCAATTCACAAATAAATGCAAACAGTCATTCACCCGCCAAAAGAAGAAAGAATTTTTTTTTAAAAATGTAATTGTTTTAGAGAGAAGGAACCTGGAAACCATAGCAGCAACAGCTCCAGACCAGAGATGCTTTGTTGTGTTCATAGCACCTGATCCCTTTCGTACAGTCTCACTCTCACCCTTCTCGAACACCACGACGGCCTCCTCCGACGAAAAACTTGTATTCCCATTTTGCCCCAAGACTTGCCCAGATTCCCCAACACATCCATCGTCACCATTCCCTTCACTCTCCTTTATCGACAAGCTCACAGACAAGAACAGAGCACCGCCACCTCCTCCTCTCAAACCTCTAAGACGCACCGTTTTGCCACGGCTTGTGAAACTGAAACGGGTCTTGGGGGGAACCAAGGAGAGGAAGGAAGGAGGGACGGTGTCATTGGGGTGGAGGAACAGACCACCGAGGAAGAGGGGACCGGGATCGGGATCAGAGGCCTGGGATTTGATGAGATGGGTGAGGCTGAAGTCCGGTGGGTGCATTTCTGGGGATGTGAAAACGGCGTCGTAGAGTGGAGGTGGGGTTGGGGATGAACGACATTTAAGGGTTAATAAGAGAGTGGAGAATTGGGGACGGGGAAGAAGCTTGAAGAGGACGAGAGAATGGAATATATATTATTTGCAGAGGAGAGTGACATATGGGAGTGAGTTGGTGATGGTGGATTTTGTGGGTCTTGACTCTTGCTTGCTGTGCTGCTTTTGATTTTGCTTCTGCTTTTGCTACAGCTTCTGCTTCTGCTTGGTTCCCATCGCCTTCATGCAGCCGCTATCTCTCTCATCATCGCAAAATTCACATGGCTTTTTAGTTTAGCTTTCATCGAGCTTCTGCTGTTTTTCAGCTGCTCTTGTTTGGACGGTTGCTTGCTTGCTTGCACAGTCCCTCCTTTCTGTCCTTTCTGTTTATGTTTTTTTTTAATTTTATACGAGGGACATTCTATTATAATCTAACCAGCGTGTGTCAATTGATTTTTAAAATTTTATTATTATTTTATTTTAGAATTAAAAAAGATAATGGTTTTCATTATCTTATTTTGTTTTTAATTTTAATTTTAATTTTTTTAAAATATGTAAAAGTGTGAATTTGCCATATTATCTTCATTTAATTATTAATTTTTGCCTTAAAAAAGGGGGATTCAAACTCGAGTAGGGAGCACATCAGCTTATGTTTATGTTTGTTTAAATGATTGTGATGGTATTTTAAGTCAATCATGTATTATTATGGGTTTTATTTTATTTTATTCTACTTTTTCATATAGGAGTACGTAATTTGCTTGGAATACCACCAGTGTCATGTGAGTTCTTTTCCTCTTAAGCACAAGTTGTGGTACTTCAACACATTATTTGCCAACAGGCACGTACCTACTAACATGCTAACCTGGGCTAAAGCCTAGGCAGCTTGTCTTTTGATAGACTAAATTAATATTCTAGCCTAGGTCACCTAAATAAAATATTATTAATTAATCTCATTAGGACTAGGCTAACCACCTAAATAAAATATTATTAACTAATCCTATTAGGACTAGGCTGACCAACAAATAAATAAAAAGAACAAAATTAGCATAAACATACTACTTGATTGATAGATTGATTTGTTTGGTGCTAACTCTTCATGTGTCTACAACAACAACAAAAATGAGCATTTTCATGTATGAGATTTATTAAAAATTGACTTTGGAATAAGATAGGTGATGAGTTTCTTGCTAATTGTATGCTACTTCATATTGAAAGAGAATTTGCTGATAATATAGATAATGAATCAATAATTAGTGATTTTAATGCTGTGAAGACTTGAATGGCGCAACTTATATAAGTGTTATTTGAGGGGTAAGACTCATTATGTCTCCCGTGTATATTTTTGTTATCAATGAAATTTACTCGTACCGTTAAGTTTTCAATAGGTTTGTATGTAAGGTTAATTTAGTCCACGTCATTTTGAAATCCTGGGTCCGTCCCTGTTTGCCAATGTGGTATGCAGCTCAGTGGTAGAGCTATTGGCTTGTAAGCTAATGGTATAAGGTTTGATCTCTCACGGCACAATGTGTGTGTGTGTGTGTGTGTGTGTGAAAATATCCCTTCTTTCCCTTTTTAATTATGGCAAAATGAGGAGAAGAAAACAAACACATTATGTTCATGCTTGATTTTTTATTTAATTCACATGGCATTATAACGGTGAATTTATAGGCCCCATATGCATGTTACGGCAGCACACTAATAGGATGATACATGTTGAAAAAAGAAAAGATGGAGGACTACGATAGTTTAGGAAACCTCATAGACGTTTTGAGATATATAAAAATAAATAATAAATAATAAATAAATAACCATTTTGAAAAATAAAAAACAATAGCATGATAAAGGGCCAAAGAAGTGTAAACAAAACAAATTGACTAACAATTAGTCTGTGTCAAACAAAACCTCCAAAGATCTTAAAAAATTAGACAGCACGCTTCACTTGAGGAGCCTCAAATTTAACTGACCGAGCTCCAAACTAACTCCAAGTTTATCATCAGCAACAAAGTTTCCTTCTCTCGGCATACTCCTCCATCTACTACTCTCTTTTTATGTGTTGCATTTGAGTTAAGAAAGAAATATAAATTTCAAGAGATTTGTAGCTGAAGTGATTATGAGCATTTATCTCTGCACTCAAGGTCCTAAATTTGATTCCCCTAACTCTAATATCGCTTTTATAAAATAAAAAATTTAAGACAAATAAATCGTTGCCATTTCAATTGAATTTAAAAAAGAGGGTTAGGACAAATAGAGGAAATTTTTTGTTAGAAATAAATAAGGGTGGTTCGATCTTCACCAACTTGCAGGGCTTGCAAACGGGGTCGGAGTCGTGTTTGGGCTTGACATGGCCCTGGACCCCCCAAAATTTTCCCATATAATATAATATTTTAATGTTATGCTATGTGTATATTACAGAAAATGTTGTTTTATTCTTATGGCCCCTCCAATATATGCAACTCTTGAATTTTGCTCTTTTTTTTTTTTTTTTTTTGTTCCTTTTACCATTCTTGGTGTTTTAAAATCTATACCTTGTTATGTGCTTTGAACATTAAAATATATTCTTTCCATTAGAGCATTAAGTTTTGCCCACCCCAACCCTCCCAGCAAAAAATTATAAATTCTAGCTCCGTCCCCGCTTGCAAAGATGAAATTGGGGTTCTTTGTGTTATCCTATCCAACAAAAAAAAAAGAAGAACAAAGTTGCCTGCACTGCAGACGTAATGAGAATTATGCTCTTATAAGTGGATGTATTTTATATGCAACTTGTAGCTCTAGAATTTGTTCACCTCTCAATGCCTCAATGCCTCTTTTAAGACTTTTGGTGCCCAATAAGTAGTAAAGCATGCATGCCCAATATAAAGGACAGTCCTACTAACTAAGACACGACTTATATCTATGTCAAGGGCCATGTAATTCAAGCCATCCCAAGCCCATACTTCTGCTGGAATGGAATATATTCTGCCGGAACACATCTCCATCATCCATCATCTTAATCCCACACCTCTATAAAAGCCAAGACACCCCATCCAAATCCAACCCTCATATTGACCACAAACAAGACGCATCTCCGCTCTAAGAAAATCTCCAGCTTTGAGTTCCCTTTTAAACATTCTTACCCATCCATGCACGTGCACCCATCCGAATTTAAATCCCCAAGCATTTTAGAGGCCAGTTTAGGGCTGGATATGACAATACCATTCTTGTCTTCGCTCCTCATTCCCGATAAGAATTTTCAGGGAATCTTCGTCTCTATCCATGTTTGGGGATTTTCCCCAAACCCACCCAGAATCCCTTATTTTTTTTGCTTTAAAAAAAAAAATACTTATCCTACATTAAAAAACTAATTTCACCTTCTTCTTTTTTTGTTGTGAAATTCTGGGATTATATTCATAATTTAGGCTTTAGCCAAAAAAGCCACTAGCCATAAATGGTCATTACAATAATAGAGCGATCTAACATCAAAACTAATTTCACCTTAAACTATCAATCACATTTAATTGACCTATAAAATTCAACTCAAGTACTCACAATCATCTCAATTCAATTTTACAAAACTAAATAAATATTAAGTTATATATTTATTGATTATATTATATTATATGTATATTACATAAACATAAATATATTACGTATCAGGTCGAGTTCGGGAATGGAGATAACAATACCATTCCCAACATGTACCCAACTGTGAATTTTTAAAATTCGGGAATCCCAGTACCCACCCTCGATGTTTTCTCGAAATATCCCCCATTAGAACTAGAGACCCGATAGGCGTCCAACCTGAGAAGAATTTATGTCATCCCTACATAATACTCACCAAGGCCGAAGCCCATGGAAGGGAACCATGTCAAATTAATTCTCCATCTTAATTCACCCATCAGAATTTAAATCCCCAAGAATTTAGAGTTACTATCTTATTGCTAGATTACATTAAGAGCATCCACAATGATGCTCTCTATTTCTTAGCTAAAATTTGGCTAAGAATATAAGAAAGCTATTTTAGGAGCTCTCTAAAAAATTTCTATAACTCTTTTTTGATTAGTCCATCTCTATTAAAAAATAAAATGAAAAATAGTTAGCATTAAATAAAGGTTTGAAATACTCATTACATAAAGCAACATTAAATTATAGGGAGCCACTAGGAGTTCTTTCTCTCTCCTCAGATTTAGGAGCTCCTAGAGGACTCCCTATTTTAGGAGGTAGATAGGGAGCGTGATTGGAGTTGCATTTTTACGATCCCTCCCTAAAATTTGTCTAAGGAGGTAGTTTAGAGAGCTTATTGTGGATGCTCTAACCAAGCCAAACTTAAGCTGTTTCTCAAACCCAAACTTAAGTCACCATGGCCAATACCCACGGACTTGTCATAAACTCCAATCCAAGCTTGAGCGGTCGAAAATACTTTGGTGGCCGGCCAGAAGACTTAGAGGAGGAGTGGCTGGACACTATTTTAAGCCATTGAAGGCATCACTAAAGGCATCTCAGGTCAGAGCCACCTAAGCAAAGCAACCCCAAGAGCCGCAACAACCACAAAAAAAATTAATCTTTACTGAGGCTTATTTCTTATTGTCCTCTTCTATTGAGGGATGCTTCAAATAATTATTTGAGGAACACCCTTTAGGGTTCCCTGCAAATTTTTTTTTCAACGATCCAAATTGTCCATTTTTCAAGTCTTCATTCAAAAGATCATCCATGCAAAAAATTAGATAACTTGAAAATCATTAAGGCATGTAGTTGGGACCAACACAATAGACGAACACAATGCTTCAAGAAAAAAAACTATAATAACAACTATCTAATTAAGTGGTCAAATGGTTTTGAATTCAAGTGATTTTTTGCAGAAATGATCTTTGAGGTAATATATAAAAATTAGACGGTTTAGATCATTGAAATACAATCTATGATGAGCCCTACAGAGATGTCCCTCAACTGAAACTCACTATAAGTGTGTGTGTGTGTGTGTGTGCTAGGAGATTGTATAAAATTGTGAGTATGCCACTATTAGCAATGGAAAAATCCTAATAAACTTGAAGGATTAATAAAGTAACTTGCACACCAAGAAACTGATTTATAATCAAAAGATTGTGTAGTGAATGGGGAACTCGTTCAATGTTGGTTCTTTTCTATTCCTCAAGACAAACGAAGATTTTAAAATTCCTCTACTACAATGAAAAAGAATAAAACAACAAATAAAAAGTAAACAAAGGGTGAGATCGATGGATCTGATTAGAACTGGGACCACTACCACCTTAGAGAACTTTCTAGATTGATTTGAGCACTTGGGAAGACTTGGTGGCAGTTAGAACTTGCACTATTCTACTGTGCTAGCTAGCTATTTTAGTAAGAAATCATACACATGCAATCCATATCTCATATATATGCTTCTGGGCTTCTGTAGTGCTTGAATTGTCATTGACCTTTTAATAAAAGTTTGCAATATTCAGTTCTATCATTCATAAATCAAATGATAGACATACTTGGTGCTATACTTGTTGTTGAGGTTGGCTCACCTATTGGATGCAGAAGGAACGAAGGAAATAAGCAATCAAGGGGTTGCAGACCTAGTGATTGGGCTATGGCGCTCGAGCGGCAGAATGTCAAAATCTGGGCACTCAAGTGGGGGCTCGAGCGGCTGTCACGTTGCGTATGCGAATCCTACTCATTTTAGGATCGTTTTTCCTTGGATTTTGGTGAGTTTTAGATTTCCTATTAAGTATATGATTTTACTACCTATAAATAGGCATGTTAGTGCTAGGGTTTTTAAAGGGCATCAAATTGGGTTTGAGCAAGGGTGAGAGAAAAGAGAGTAAAGGTTTCTTGTGAGAGCTAAGGGGATTTTTCATTGTAACCAAAGTTGTTATTGTATACTAGTGAATTTCTCAGGTGGGTCACCCAAGAGAGCATAGTCACAACGCCGAACCTCTATAAATTCTTGTGTTCTCTATGTGTTTGCTTTACTTTGTGGGTGTGTGTTTGCTTTGTTCTCGTGTGGCTTGTGTGTGTGCCTGCCAATTGTGTAATACATCAACGACAAGGTCTCAGAGTGTTTTCGCACAATACTTGTTTCACAAGTGTAGTCTAAAATAAATCATTGGGCAAAAAAAAGATAGTTATGCATTGTGCATTTACACACATTTGGCTTAATCTAAACCATCACAAAAATCCAATGGTTGAAGCTCAAGCCACATAAGCTACACTAATTTTAAATTGTTATTATTTTTTAATTTAATGGCTAACTCTGTTCCATTAGGCCTTTTACCAAAACTTTGTCTCCCGATGCTTTTTTTTTTTTCACCTTCCAAAAAATAGATTTCAATTCATTTGTGAGTCTTTTTGGAGCATCGTACGTCTCTGTTTAGAGCAGCCGAAGAACCTTATCACCCAACAAAATTAGCTTGGATAAGAGAGGGAAAGGGAGAAAACATAGATAAAAAGAGGCGATTTAGAAATCCTTGAAGAATCTTTTGGACTGAGGTGGATGCACAATTCAAGTCCATCACTTCTCAACCAACAATAAATTATTCTTTCATTCAACATTCTCTGTCTTTAAAGTAACACTAAAACTAAATTAGCTGATGTGGCTTGCTTTTTTATCATTGGATTATTGTGATGGTTCATATTAAACTAAATGCGTGTAAAAACGTAAGCTCGTGATCCATTAAAATAAATGATATACAAATTGCACCTTTAAATAATAATAATAATAATAATAATAATAATAAGAAAATACAGATTGCATCGACGCCATTCATGAAAGTTGAAAACAACCAAGCGAAAGCAAGTCCCATAATTTCGAAAACCACATCCAAACATGATTGTATGTCGAAGATGATCATTAATTCCCAGCAGCAGAGCAAAACCACATAATCACAAAACATTAGGCACCAGCACACTGACAAGAGGGCGGGTCCCACTGCTCTATGCAACAGCCCTACACAACAATTTCTCCTACCCAATATTCTCTCCTATTTTAGACTTGAGCGCCGTACCACGTCGCAGTCACAATGTCACCGCCTCACAGAAGGGGAGCAGGTGGGGTGGGACCACTGAAATGGTTAAATTGAGCCCGTGACTCCCTCTAGTCCTATCTTTGATTAACTTGTTGTCTGAATGTCCGTGCCATGGCATCAAACCTTTTCCCCCACTTTTAGACCTTCACATGCAGCTAATCTTTTAATTTTCGGTTTTACATATAATAAAAGGGTTAATTATATTTTTAATCACTAAAATTTATCTCGAAATCAAATTTAGTCACCGTAATTTTAATTTTCTTGATTTCATCCCCATAGTTGCAATAATTAACAAATTTAGTCCCATATCTCAATTCTGTTAATTTGCTTAATTAAGAATATTTAATATGGAGTTAAAAATAATTAACTTAAATATAAAAAAAACATAAAAAATTAAAAACCCCAACCCGCACCATTAATCCGACCAAACCCCAGCCGGCACCAACCCGCAACCCAAACCCAGCATTCTCTCAATTTCTGATATGGATGAGTTTGGTGTCTTAACCGAACAATATGGGTTGAAGCCCCAAGGAAAATCGGCTCCAATCGCAGCATCCAAACGATCCACAAGCACCAACGGCACCCAAGCCTGGAGTTCAAACAAAGGGAAATCGGGGGGATGGGGTGGTGGGGTGTGGTCTATGGATGATTTTTTTCTTTCTCTTTTCTGTAGTTGCTGGGGTTCTGGGTTCTGCCGATGATTTTTATGTTTTCTCTTTTTTGTAGTTGCCGGCCAGGGTGGGGCAGAGCGTAGAGGAGAGGGGGAGGAGAGGAGAGAGAGAGAGTTTTATTTTATTTTATTAATATTTTAATTAATGAGAAAATGTGAGATCCATAGTGCGACATAGACAATTAACAGAGAAATCTAACGCGAAACCATATAATAAATTTAAAAGATGGGGTATGTGATTGAAAAAATTAAAAACATATGAACTAACATGTCTTATTAAGTGTATAATCACAAGATACTAAACTGTAATTAATTCTTTTTATTTATTAGATAACAAATAAGGATTTACTAATATTTTATGCCAAGGACTAGTAGCTAGAAAAGAAAAAAGAAAAGAGAAAAGAGAAAAAAAGCGCTCCTTCATCCGATGTAAGTTGTAACGTTAACTTCTCTCTCTGTGTGAAATTGTGAAAGTGTTTAACTTCTCTCTGGTCTGGAACACAATCTCTCTGCAATGGCTGTAAATGCCTCCGACGAGGTAAAATCCCTTCACTTTATCTTCTCTTTTCCAGATGAATAATCTCATTTCTCTTCTGCATTGCGAAGCTTACACTGTCTTTGAGTTTACACTCTCTTAAATTTGAAGTTTTGCTCACTACATATGCTCTTCCTGTCAAATTCGACTTGCTTCTAGGTTCAACTTCAAACTGTACGTTTTTTTTTTCTTACTAAGAAATTTAACTTCGAAGGTGGTAAAAAATTGGTCTTTTCAACTAACAATCTCGCTAGAATTTTAGATGCACTACAAAATCAAGCGCATAATTCTAAGCCTTTTTAATTTTTCATCACCCAGCACAATCTGGTATCTGTTGGGTTCATGAATACTAGCTCATTGACTCTCAGTTTACTAACAATGGTTCAATTCAAGGCTGATTGGCTCCGAAATGAAGTGGGCTTCGTTGAAACTGCATTACAACACTGATTTTCCGATGGGCTTCGTTGTAGGCATCGGTATCGAATGGGTTTAGAGATGTCCCCTTAACCCTTCTTCTTTCTTCATGCGGATTGGTGGAGATTTTTATGTTGAGCTTTCTTTCTTGGTCAAGACATAGCTAGCTGGTTGATAGAGACTTTTATTGTACTGTTGGTGGACTGATGGATAATGCTGTTGTATTTTCTTCACTTCATTTAGTAAGTCGTTTTATTTTCAATGAAGGAGAAAAGAAATGTTAGTAGAACTAGAGTAGTCTTTACAAGTCATGGCGTTGATACCCCTTTCTAATCAAAGGTTGCTTACTGCTTTCCTAAATTTTTTTGTTGAGCTTGAAATTCGGCTGTTCAACTTTTGAATTGTAAGTCAATGTCGTCTTTCTTAAGTATTAAGATTGTCTTATATTATTTTTAGGTACCTAACCTATCAATAATTCAGGAAAAAGTCTCCTAGCTATATTATTTTGAAGTTAAATGCTTGCATGCCTGCCAGAATGACATGAGCACAAATATTGGATTCAGGTGCTTAATGTTGTATCCCTTGCGTATTCAGTGAAAAGGAAGAATGTTTGACTACTATGGGCTCAATACCCTCAATTCTCAATAACCTTGTCTAAATTTCTCAACCCTTCAGTGGCCAAAGGGGAAAAAGGCAACCACCAAAAAAAAAAAAAAAAAAACAAAACCCTTGTCTCCTCGTTTAGAATTTTTGGAATTCTCTTGGTTCTTTAAATCATCATATAGAAGCGGTCTTGTTCCAGTTTGCAGTTCCAATCAATACCATATGTTAAATGTTAATTTTATTTTGAGTTACAGTTTTATGCATGCATGAATCTAACACATGCATTACTGGCCGGGAAAACCTTACATCCAGGGAAGTGTGGATCAAAGTTGCAGCATACCTGTTAGCTGTTCAAATTTTAAATTGCTAAAGCAAACTATTGATGAAGTCGACCAGCATTGCTCTCTTGGTATATATCTCTCTCTCTCTCTCTCTCCCCTTTGTGCTAAAGAAAAAAAGGTTAATTGTAGATAATTAGTTCATGTAAGCTCTGTTAGCTCCTTCAATATTTATAATGGCATTTCATTCCAGATATTTTGCCTCTTCTTTTAGAGAAGGCTCCACTTCCAGCAAAGCTGAAATGTCCCTTTCACAGCTCACATGTAAGTTTCCACCTTCTAATATTTAATATTGTGCTGGAATAATTTTAGGCTTATTATTTTTTTTTTTTGGAAGTTCAGCTGTTTTGATTGCAAATTTAATGCTTAAACACGGAATACATACATAATTTCACACCTATATACACTAGTCCTTTCTAGTGGGATCCCGTTTTCTATGAAGTACACAGGATAGCATCGTTGGGTCCATCCCTGAATGTGGTCCAATGATCTGGACCATCTAAATTTTGGATCATTAATTAGGGAGCATCCATGGAAAAAATTAGTAACCGGTAAAAGTTTGACCATTTAACTATCATGTTCAGTTTTTATCTGGAACACATTGTGTGTCTATTTGTTTGATCATATTTAAATGACTTAATGGTTCCTGGTTTGGTTATTGTTATTGTTATTTTATTTTTGTTTTTTGTAAGGGGTTCATTGAATAGGGATTTAACAAATGGATGATTTGGATTATTAGACCACATTGAAGGCCTCCTTATAAGTTTTCTACATATACATATATTTTGTGCGCAAATAAATACACCTACTGCTGTATGACTTTGTCTAATAATTTACATTAGAAATCGAAAACGTGTGTACAATTTGACATTGAACTCGGTCTGGCTTTCATTTATTCAACAAAAGAGGATACATATCTATGTGTATGACTAATTGACGTTTTCATCTTACACCTGGATAGGACCTTTTGACTTAACTCACCTGGATACATGAATAAAGTCATTTATTTTTAATTTTATGGATTCTCCATTAATTTTTCAGTTATTACTATTGGCTCCTACTGTAGACCCATTTTGGTTATCGTTGAGTCAAGGAGTCTGTTTAAGTAAAGTTAACAAAACATCAGTGATGTGGTTTCAAGTAAGACTTTACTGTTTCAAGTTCACAGCATTTTGAAGTCTTCTGTTGTGCAGGCCCCAGATGTCTTTAGCATTTCAATGTTGCCCGAAGAAGGCAACAGTTTACGATGTGCTTCAGTATTGGGCTATTTGAACTTTTTAAAAGTTTATAATTCATCTAAAAGTCAGATGTGCATGGATGCTCAGTCGAGTTGCCAGAACGGCATTGATTCACAAGCAAACATGGCAGATTCTCATCCCCCATGCATCATTGAGATAGATCTTGAGAAGGGATGTATTCAAGCACCAGAATCTGAAGAGGAAGCTATCGAAAGTTTGAAACGTGAGGGTTTACTCACTGTAAGTTACGAGTGGTCATCTTTTAATGGTTTATCCTTTATTTATCTAGAATAAACTGCAAACTAGAGATGTTCCAAAAATTTCCTTTCATACATTAATTTCCATCACTTTCGACATTTTCTGTTTTCTGCTATTTCTAATTTTAATATCAGTGGGTTACAACACTTTCAGAGGGTGTTTCGCAGACAGGCAAGCCTAAAAGTAGGTGGGAAACTTATGCATCTTCTCTTCAACCATGGCACTTCAAGAGGTGCGTAAGATTTGTTCAGTTTGTTTCTAAATTATTGTGTTGTTTGAGTCATTATTTTTCCGTACAACTTTGCAACCAAAAAGAATATAATGATAATCCTGGTGATAAGTCATAACATACAGATTCTTGTAACGAGTTTCCATGTACCTTGTGGGATGCCTGTTTGTTCCAAAGAGATTTGGGACGTATTTTAGCCCAACTGGAGCCATAATGACTCAGTAACAAGTTCAATCCTGAGTGAACTTTAAACTATTATCATTCTCCGTTTCAACGGCATTCTTCTACCTTTAAAAGTATTTGACCTGAACTTTAAGATAGAAAACCTAGAAGGTCTGACCAGAAAAAAAGAAAGAAAAAATCTGGACTCTATGTTATCCTTTTATTTGTTATTTATCTTCTCTAAGACCACAATATGTTGAATCTTCTGGGGTTTTCTGCTTAAGATGCATATTGCATAAATATAATAAATTTTTCTAGAAGCATTACTTTGAGGCTCTGTCACTTTTATCTAAGAGATGGATGACTTGTCCACAGAAGTCTCTCTCACTAATATTTTTACACTTTTCTACACAGTAAATGATAAGTTGATTTGATTCTCATATTTTCAACAGATAACCCAGTGCCTGAGAAAGTTCATGAAACACCAAACAACCGGTGGAGAAGATGCAAACGCACTGCCTCATTTGATTCCAGAAAAGTCGTTTTCCTGTTTTCAATCTTGTAAGTAGTAAAATAAACAAGCTGCTACTAATATAATTTTTTTTTTTACAATTGTGAAATCTTTCTTCCAGAATACTATGGATTTTATGTCATGAGACTTTTTAAACAAGAAATTGACTTGATCAGACAAACTGTGATTATCATGACCAACAATGGGATGAGGAACAATGACATATAATGTTTTAGTTGGATTGATGTGAATTCTAAACTTTAATGTTTTACATTGACACACTTTCAGTAGAAATCGTTATAGTCTCAAGTTAGTACTTGATTTGATCTGACACTTTGTAACTGTCATGAACAACAGTAGGATGGAGAATGGTGGCTTTTTGTCATAGGGTTTAATTGATGTGAATATTAAAGTTTTCAAATATTTCAAATTAAAATAGTTTGTTGAGTGCTCAGATTCCATTCTAAGTATCATGCTTAATGTTCAGGTCTTCATTCTTCACATAGGGTATGGTGTGCAGTCACTAAGTATCATAATGCAGCGACAATTAATCTAAACTACTGAATCTTATCATGACATAACTTAAGGCTCTAATGATTCACCAACAATTAATCTCAGGTCTCATAGAGTCATCTTATACAGTCACTAAGTATCAAGATTCAACATACTGGGTCTTAATTCTTTCTAGTGTCATGTTTAGATTAATCTTAAAATTAATTTAAACCTGTTTGACTAGTTATTGGTTTCTTTGGAAAATCAATTTGGGGTACTATTCTTTTTTTATTTTTTCAAGAATATCAATAATCTAGTAAAGAAAGCCAAACAAATGTACCAGAAAAACTAAAAAAGAGAAGCCAAAGTATTCACCTTTGGCCTGAAGGTGGCTCAGCCCCTGAACACGATTACATTACCAGCTACATACACTGTCAAAACTTCATGCCCTTCATTTGGGAATTCTGCATAACCTGTTCAGTGTCTCTAGTTCTTTCTACCAAGTTTAGCGCCTAGAAAGCAGAAAGGGACTACATGGCAGCCAATTATGAAAAATCTTGGCATCAGAAACAGGATGCTTACCACTAAAAATGTAAAGCTGAACCTGTGCCATTTATAATTCAGTGAGCAGGAGAATTACTAGAAATAGAGGAAGATAAGGTTTTGTGAGTGAAGCCATGATGGTATGGTGAAGATTACTGGTCAATATTTGGTTGAAAGAGTCAATATACTGTGTTGTTTTTTTTACCTCCTGTTTTTGTGCAGTGTGTCTGCTTTTGATGTTGAGCTTCAAATTTCAAAAATTGTGCAAAAGATGGGATGTAGGGACAAAACACGATTGCAGTTTTTGGGATGAATCTGAGAGATATGGGTAGTCAGTATCAGTAGGATGCTGTGAAAATTGCTAGTAAAATTCATGGTCAACAAATTAAATTAGGGACAGTATATTACAGTGGGATTGTTGTGCAGCACGCAATAAAATCCAGAATACTAGAACCAGGTTCCCGATTTACGCAAAATTTTAGCTACAGAAAATCTGATTCTTCTGGGTCAAGTGCTCGCTAATTGGTGCTCTCTGTGTGAGGCACCAACAGATTCTGTGGCCCTTCTTTTGTCTACTGTCCTATACCTGGACTTATGGACCTTCATCTTTTGCATGACACTAGTTGGGTGTTCTATCTCTAATAGTGATGTGGTTTGGAATTGGCCTGTTGCCTGCGTGAAGAGGCGGTAAAAAGACTAGTGTAAAGTTTTCCCTCTTTGCATCTTTTGGTGCTTGCTATTTAAGTGGAATAGCAGAGCTTCTTTAACTTGTTTCTTTTTTCGGTCAGGTTCTATTCTTTCCTTTGGTTTATAATCTTTTGCATTCAGCTTTGTGTTGGCTGTCACCTTTTCTTTGGCTTGGCACTAAGTAGGTTACTTACCACAGAACGAAAAAAAGGAGCAAAACATCAGGACATTAGATGTGAACTAGAATGGGAAACTGCAGAAAGTTATGGAAAAGAGGTAGGTTGCAAAGGAAGACGTGCATAAAGTATGGTAATCACATGATACATCTCCAGTAGTTGAGATGATGTTCATTTTAGTCTAATGCATCTTCGTACTTGATGCTGGAGGATATTAGTACTTTGTAACAAGATTTAGTCATTCCATGTATTTTTAAGTTTGGTTGAGTCATGTCAACAGAACTTGGCATTCTTGTTTGACATTTTTAATGTGTTTGGTTATTCTACTGCTTTACTACTAGTGTACAAATTGTGCTTTGTGGTCTGGAAACTAGATCATGCGTTCCACAAATGGCAATTGTTTTATTTTGGTTCCAAAACAAGTAAACAAACCTGAATTCCAATGGTTAAAGAAAGGTGTGCTTCATTTTTAAGGGTCATGATGCTTTTGTTGAACCTGCATGTACAGATACTGATATGCCTACATTTATGGTCGTAATATATGTTTTAAACCCAGGAAATTTGGTTTTCCTTTTCTTCTCGATCGTTTTTCTATGAATTGACAATCATCAATTTCTGTTTTCCAGGTCAAGTTTGGGGACATTGGTTTTGATATATCTGACATTGAGAGTTCGGCAGAGTGCAGATGGTTTCATTCATGTCTAATTCGCTGCCACCTCATTCATGCTTCAAATGACTTAGTTGCTGTTGTGTCTTGAGGGCTCTTCTGAATTAACCTTCTTTGTAATGTAAATATTTGGCATTTTCTGGTGTCTTCTGTACATGGGTAATTAGATTGTGTTGTTGTAATAATGCTACGTTGTTTGCAGCTATTGAAAGCTGATAGCAGACTTTTTAATTTGGATAATCTCCCATCTTCTAGTGTTCAAACCGAAAAAAGTACATTAATGGGTTTCTGAAAGAAAAATCTTTGGATTTCTTCAAAGTAAAAACGAAAAAATCTTTGATTTCGAAAAATGGTTGTTGTAGTCCCTTCACCCCACTTTCGATAGCAGTGTTGGTCAATATAGGGGTAATATGGTCATTTCAAGTCCAACCCCAATGCTCACACTAGTTCAACCACTCCCACTCCCATTACTACTCGGTACTCGAACCTACATTCCCACCACCACTAGCGAAGAACATAGAACAAAGGCAAAAATTTAAGGCTTAAATGCTACAGTGCCCCTTGGAACATTAGTCAATTCTCACTTTACCCCCTCAAAGTTAAAGTGACTCACTTTGCTCCCTTGACCAATGTTTCGTGTTTCACTTAACAACTTCTGTCAACGCTATTCCAAATTCCGTTAAACTAATGACATGGTAGGGGTAGTTTGGTCAATTCAACTGAGCTGGGATTTTTCCCACCAATCCGAGGGTGTGACATGTACATGTGGACCCCACCTTTAACATCTGATATAGCTCAAACGGCTTGATTGCTTGCTGATGTGGAATTGGGGACCCATTTCTAACAAAACAACCACGACAATCTCTGAGAACTCAAAAATGAAAATAGAAAATCAGATTGGGAGGGAAAATTGAGATTTGGGGATTTTAGAGCTAGGGTTTGAGAATAAGGATCAAGAGAGGGAGAACGCTCTCAATTGGTTTTGACAACTTGAAGGCAAGAGAAGCGACGCCACTCGACTTGACGACGATGCCCGTTTGGCGAGAAGCAAGAGTAGGGCAACCTGTGTACGGTAAGTGATTCTTCTAAAAAGGGACCTGTTAAAGGAATCTTGTCCTGTGACATGGAAAAGAATCTTGACATGATAGTGATGCGCATTGTGTAGAAATTGATAGGGTTTAGGTCTTTTTGTGTTATGTGTTGTCGGCAGAGGGGGTTCTAAAGCAGTATACCTTTCCTGATGTGGTCTCGTTTTTGTTTTCTTCTAGTTGGCTTTGAATATGTTAATCGAACCATGGTTGTTGTCTTGCTTTTAATAAGTGGCTTAGAATACTATTTTGCTTTTGTTTAAAACAAACCCTTTTTGTTTTTGTGTAGAGGACAAAGAATTGGTCACTTTTGAAGTGCATCATGGTGGCAGAATTGTGAAAAACAAATAGAATAAGTGGTGTTATACTGGTGGATCTGTAGGATATTTGGATTGGTGTACTGTAGAGTATATAAATATGTTAGAGATGTGGGAGCAATTGAAACTGATTGGGCACATGGGAAAGTATCTCTTAAATGAGTAGTAAATGATGAGTTACTGGATATAGACAGGGATGGTGAACTGTTAAGTTTGTGTGATAAGGTACCACTTTCTTATGAGAGAGTGGTGCTGATTTATGTACAACACAGTGAAGAGGAAGGTGTTGCAGTGAATGAGGATTGTGAAGAGGTAGGTGTGGCATTGAATGAGGATAGTGAGAATATTGGGCCTGTTAGTGATGAAAATGGGGCTTTTACTGAAGGCAGTGGGCCACTGAACAATGATAAAGAGGGCCGGCCTTTTACTAAGGATCATGGGCTTGCTTGTAGAGTTGAAGACTGGGTTTCAAGTGATGATGATGGGCCCCTGAACAATGAGGGTAGTAGGGCTGATATAGGTGAGACTGATGTGGAAGGCAGTGAAGACAATGAAGAAGAAGACAAGTAAGAGGACCCAGATTTTGTTGACAGTGCTTATGAGCAGAGTGAAAATGAATGTGAGTTGTTGAAAAAGGACGATAAAGCATTAGAAAGTTATGTAGACCAGCCAGAAGTAGTTGAAGACCCAAATGCCCTTGTAGATGAAGATCGGGAGTCAACTGATGTAGCTAAAAGTGATGTTGAGAGCTTGGATAATAGCTCATATGATAAGGATGATGGGAACCAGAAGAAAAGGAAGAAGAAATTGCCTAAATTTCAAGAATTTAAGCCTGAAACAGACATGTGCAACCCTGTGTTTAAGCTGGGTTTAAGGTTTGCAACCACTGACTTATTTAGGAAAGCAATTAGGAACTATTCAATTGTGAACAGGAGGATGATTAAATTCAAATGCAATGATCGTGATAGGGTGAGGGCAGTGTGTGCAGGAAATTGTAACTGGGTTTATTTTGCTTCAGCGGTGAAGGGTAGTGAATGGGTTCAAGTGAAGAAGTTGGTTGACGAGCATGATTGTGGGACAGTTGATCACAACTTTCATGCTAACTCAACATGGTTAGCTCAGAGATATGCTACTCAACTGTCTAGAAAGCATAATTAGGATATGGGAACTTTCAAGCAGCAGGTACAAGAAGATTTGTTTGTGATAGCTTCTAAATCCCAAATATATAGGGTAAGGTAGAAGGCAACATCCATATCTGAGGGGACTTATGAAAAATAATATGAATTATTATGGGATTATGCTGCTGAACTAAAAAGGACAAATGTGGGTAGCACAGTCATTATCAAATGTGAGTTGGAGGGTGAAAGGCCAATGTTTCAGAGGATTTACATTTGCTTGGCGCAGTTAAACAAGGGTTTTTGTAGGGATGTAGGCCAGTTATAGGATTTGATGCTTGTCATATAAAAGTTCATCACCCTAGACAATTGTTATCTGCAGTTGGTGTGGATCCTAACAATGGCATGTATCCTATTGCGTATGCAGTGGCTGAGGTGGAGAATTATGAAACATGGTCATGGTTTTGTCAACTGTGGGCAGAGGACCTTGAAATCGAAAACATCAGTGGATATTTCTTTATCACAGACAAGCAAAAAGGCTTGATTGATGCAGTACATGATCATTTTCCAAACGTTGAGCATAGACACTGCCTCAAACACTTAGAAGCAAATTTTTTGCTTGCTGATCACAAAAGAT
This sequence comes from Prunus salicina, assembly GCA_020226455.1. Taxonomy (NCBI): domain Eukaryota; kingdom Viridiplantae; phylum Streptophyta; class Magnoliopsida; order Rosales; family Rosaceae; genus Prunus; species Prunus salicina. The sequence goes on from CM035342.1 coordinate 14,527,332, forward strand.
TAGTGTTGAAATTGCAAATGGAGAAAATTGCAAGGAGCACAACCATCCCATGGTGGGATGCTGAGATGAAAAATATGAGACAGCTGAGCCAAGCTGTATTTGATTGGGTGGCGGCCTTAGATCCATCACAATGGTGTAGAGCTCACTTTAAAACTCATTCCAAGTGTGACATCCTAATATGTGTGAGGCTTTTAACGGGGCCTTTGTAGAAGTACGAGACAAACCTATTTTAACCATGCTAGAGAGAATTAGATGCTATATTATGTTGTTGATGGCAACTAGAAAAACATCTTGTGAGAAATGGAAACATGCCATTGGTCCAAGGATTTTTGGGATTTTGGAGAAAACGAAGAAAGAATCAGCTCTGTGCATTCCAAAGCTTGCTGGGGAGAGTTTATATGAGGTCAAAAATCATGATGGAAGTCAGGTTGTGTTTGATTTGGTAAGGCATTGTTGTTCATGTAAGAGATGGGATATTACTGGAATCCCATGCAAGCATGCTTGTGCTGCCATTGGCCAATTAAATGGGGATCATATTGCTTATGTAGATGCTTGTTACAAGAAGGAGGCCTTTATGAGAGCTTATAGTCCAATGGTTCATCCAATGACAAGTGAAGACTTGTGGCCTAAGTGTCATAGGCCTCCTTTGATGCCACCACTTTATCACAAACAACCTGGGAGACCAAGGAAGAAGAGGATGAGGTCGGCAGGTGAATAACCAAGCAAATCTAATCCTACAGCCACCAAGTTGCAGATGTATAACTTGGAAACCAAGTGTTCACTTTGTAGACAACGAGGCCATAATATGAGGAGCTGCCCTAAGGCAAAAGAAGGCAGCAGCAGTCACGGTCTGAAAATTCAATATTTTGGCACCTTTCCATATATATATCGTCAATTTATCGATAATTTCGTCGATAATTTCGCTGATATTTCGGCTATGACATTTTCGTTCAATTGGCAGGGCAAATGGTCAATATATCGCGATATTATCGATAATATCGCGATATGAACTTTCAAAAATTAATTTGCTAAAACCCACTCATGCTCGCGTGCAACCTCCAGAACCAAAGCCTCACAACGTTCATAGATGAAAGCAGTAAAATTACCTTGCTGGGATTATTTCCCATCACTGGGTCACTGTGGTTGCCATTGGAGGAGTCCTGGTTGCCGTAGTCCTCGTACGAGCAGAGAATGTCGTCCCAACATGGGTTTGCCTTGCGCTGCTCTCTAAACTTCTTCCAGATGCAGCTGCTCTGCTCTGGCAGCACCACGACTTGAATTTTTTTTGGGTTGCAGAGGCAGCGAAGAAGATGATGTTGGTGATTTGCCCTAGCTTATGCCTCATTTGAGTTGAAACTCACCGTTTCACTAGTTTTAGGTTTTTTTTAAAAAAGTCTAAGCCATGTATAAGTTTGGCCCAAATTTTTATTAGTAACTTGTAGGTCTTTTTAAAAAGTTTGACCCAAATATTTTTTAATAAAACCTTTTAGTCTATACCCAGTGATATATTTAACTAATATATTAGTACAATAGTATTTTATAAAAATTAATAAATATATTATTTTAATTTTCGTTGTACTCATATCTAATTTTTGGAGAATTAAATAAATGTTCTATCTTTATGCTTTTTAGTATTTTTTTTTATATAAAAAGTTTCAACCCTTTTACCCTATGACCCCTTAGATCGAGAATCCTAGATCCGCCATTGGTTGGGAGTGATCGGAATTCGGAAGTGTAGAGAGAAAGTTAGGGTTTTCCAGAGAGAGAAAATCGAGGTGAAGAAGATAGAGAGATGCAGAGAATTATTTTAATTCTCTTCATTAATTACTCCATATTTTCTAAGTCACAGAATTTGTCGGCTCGCAATATAATCAACTTAAATCACTCAAACCCACTATGCAATGCATTTCCTTCCAATTTTTTGTGTCAAAATAATAGATAATTGACTAAATAAACTTCTTCTAAAGTTTCATTAAAAATTTCCATGTATTTATCACAATTTCCATGGGTTTTATCCAATTTTTATCGATATCGATATTTTCCCGATTTTTCCATCGATATTTCCGTATTTTTGAACCACCGATATTTCCGAAACTATCGATATTTAAGACCTTGGCAGCAGTCAGGTTTGTCCCTTCCAAAAAGACATTGGCAATGCATTTTTGTTTTGGATATTTATTATTTATTTATTTTCAAGTGATTCTCTTCTTATGTTAGGTCCCATGTAAACGAAAGGTGAAGAAATCTACCCAAGATACGACATCAATCAAAAGGGTTACAAGACAATCAAGAGTCAAGCAACCTATAAGTGACTTTATCTTTATTGATATTAAGAGGAAGAGGTATGAGATGTAGTTGATGTAAATTGGAATCCTTTTCAATTTTTAGGTGAGAAGAAGGTTGGAAACTGGCCAGTGTTCTCAAACTCCACATGGTTCTGAAACAGCCCAAGCTTCGTAAACTGCCCCATCCCCAGCATCTCAAACTGCCCTAGCCCGAGCGTCTCAAACTGCCCCAGCTTCACAAACTAGCCAAGCTTCACAAACTCCAAAAAAAAAGAGGTTTAAGTCTCCTGCAAAGAGGATTAAATTTCCCAAAAAGAAGGATGGTTCTCAAACTGTGTAAGGCTCTCAATATGTGCAAGGAACTGAATCTGTGCAAGCTTGTCTAATTTCTCAAACTGGCCAAACTGCTCAACCTGCCCAAACTGCCCAAACTTCTCAAACTGTGCAAGGATCTCAACCAAGTGCAAGCTCATCACACCCTTTTGCTAGTGGTACAAGCAAAAAGAGGTTCAAATCTCCTGCTAAGAGGAAGAAATTTACCAATCGGAAGGATTTGTTGGATAGTTATCAGCCTTGGAGATTTTGATCATGTGCAAGTGTTCTGTGTTTTGTTAAAATGCCTCTTATGAAGACCTTTTCATTCCACTTTTATTTTTCATGTACAATTGTTAAGGACAAGTGTTAAGGAAAACCCTATTCAAATGGGGCTTTTGATTGAACTATTATTTTGAAAGTCCAACTATTAAGAACTTTATTAGTAATGTTATAAACTGTGAGGATTTGATCAGTGTTATAAAACTCATGATTGTCTGTTATGAATTGTTGCAAGTGTTTGTGGTACTGTTGATTTGGTAATGCTCTTCATATCATTACATATGAGGTCAAAATCCAATAAGTAACTCCCACATTGTGTTCAACAACCACATTCATTACATAAATACCAATACATTGTTACATCCAGTTGTAAATTCAAATCATGTTCCTCCATCATTACATAGCTACCAATACATGATATTTTACATACAGTTGCAAAATACAAACTTCTACAATCTGCCTAATTCCTCCATTGCAATGGCCACATTTTGTGCCAAGTTGTTACAGAAATTGCCAAAACAACACCACCATTACTAAACCCCATGAAAGAATAAGCTAACCCATTAACTTTCTTTCTTTTGCTTGATGATGCCCAACGTCCTTTTCAAGTTCCTTCAATCTTCTAAGCAGCCAACTCACCAGAGCCTTCTCTCTAGGTCGAAATTCAACATCCACCCAAAAAAAAAACCCACATCCTTTTTTCCTCCTCTGCATCAACCATTAATACCAATTAATAAAAAAAATTTAACCGGATTCACAAACTTTCAACAACATAACTTACCCCTGATGAGTTTGGACAAACATGGAATCTTCGAAGTGGGTTCACTTTAGTTCATGAAGTTTGTAAGCGAGCTATCTTCCTACAAAAGCAACGCGGTGCCGCTGCATCCAACTTTTCCCCTCTATCAACTATTTCAGTCTTCATCTTCAATTTTCGTGGAAACCCAACCTCTGATTTCTAGGGTTTTAGAGGAAGCCAATTTGGGGTTTTTTGGTTCGATAGGCAGCTCAGATCAATTGGAACGTTTGAGCTATATCAAATGTTAGAGGTGGGGTCCACATGTACACATCACACCCTCATATTGGTGGGAAAAATCTCAACTCAATTGAATTGACCAAATTACCCCTGCCACGTCATTAGTTTAATAGAATTTGGAATGGCGGTGATGGAAAGTGGTTAAGTGAAACACGAAACATTGGTCAAGGGGGCAAAGTGGGCCACTTTAACTTTGAGGGGGTAAAGTGAGAATTGACCAATATTCCAGGGGGCACTGTAGCATTTAGGCAGCTTTGTCCCAATTTCTAAAAATAAACAACAAAGGCAATGACAGAAAAAATGAAAAGTAAGACGGCATTTGGTATTCTAACCAAGTGGGAACTCAAAAGTTTTTATTTTTCTTAAAAATAACAAGTTTTAAAGTTCATTTTTAAGATTTAAAAACTTGTTTGGAATAAAACTTGAAAACTGTTTATAAATCTTAAACAATTTGAGCAAGAGAGAAGACATGAAAAAAAATTATAAATAAATAAAAAAAACATACTTTTTGTTCTCAAGTATTGAGTTTGGGGTTTTACTTATGTGGATGGAGTGGGAGTAACTTTCTCCATATAATTACTTATGTAGAATTTATTTTATAATTGATCAAATTAGTGTTTTACTATTTTACTCCTATTATATTAATTTGTAGGCTTTTAGCACTTTCGTTAATCAAAGGTATTTTATGGGTTTTTGAATGTTTTACCATTCTTTGCCTTTTGCTTTATATTAAACAAACGCAATAAAATGGAAGAATTGTGCATGCAAGCAACCAGCAATGGCGACTTCGAGATTTTAGGGGCCTTGTGCCAAAACAACAAGAGGGCCTCCTAAAATAAAGTCTTCCACGAACAATTATAAAAAAGAATCAAATTTGTGATCATCAAATTACTAATTATCAATAACCAATAAAAAAACAATAATATACAAAATATAGTAAAAACAAAATCTGAGAATTTGAGAGAGAGAGAGTTGAGTGGTTGAAGGGTGAAATTAAAAAAAAAAAAAAAAAAAGAAAAGATACATGCGGTTGGAAAACAAAATTGCATACAAAGTTGTCAGTCCCGATCTCTTGGACCACAGGAGTCCAAGAAATTGTGGTCACCCACCGTTGGTTATTAATCCAATGGTTCAAAAAAAGTTTCTTGAAAGGAGTGCAAGAGTGAGTGAACCATTGAATTTACATCCAACGGTGAGTGACCACAAATCTCTTGGACCCCTGTAGTCTAAGAGATCAGGACTGACAAAGTTGTATGATGGAGGTCTCTTATATTGGGGCAACATGAAAATCAATATTAAATAGGAATAGGAAATTCAACATTAATTTTATTCTATTAATATAGGAGAAGCCAAAGTAATAGATACCAATATAATAAACTCACATCAATAAAATAATATTTATTATGGAGCCCAATTTTTCTTATTTTGTATTGAAAGACAAATGAGAAGTGAATATTAATGTTATTAAATTAATATCATTACTAAGCTATAACAACATATTCATGGAAATTAATATTTAATATGAGGCGCCTTCAAAGTGGGGCTTTGTGCGATCGCTCAATTTGCTCCCCCAAGAAACATAAAGATGCACAACTCTTTTCTGTTCACTTCTTCCCTTGATTATGTTTGATTTAAAAGTTAAAAGGTTCAAGTTTTCTCTTTCGTTGGTTTCGCTTTCGCAGGAACCATAGTGCACTCCCAGATCATAGTTAGAGAGCATGATGAAGATGAAGGGTCTTTTAGGTAATCAATATCCAAAGTCCAAGCTAACGTACTGCAAGTTCGCCGCTGAAATAATTCGCACAAGCATAAATGGACGTTCATGTTATATATTTTGTCATTTTGAAACACTTGGTCCGAGCTACTACCTGCAAACAGCAATCTCTCTTCATGATTTAGGATTTGTACCTATCCACGGTTCCGTCAGACATAAAAGAGGAGGAGGAGGAGGAGGAGGAGGGGGGAGGGGGGGAAATCGAATTCTGTTTGTTAGCGCATGGCTCTGCTAACCATCAACCATTTCCTTTCTGTGTCTATCAGTGTCTGTTTGAAATCATTTGGGGAACATTTTGCATATTCTACGGGGATAAATATGGTCATGGAATTGTAAGAAAAATCCAAGCTGTCATTTAATTTCTAGTAGGTTAGAACACAAGAGTTGCTACCTTTAGTTTCCTATGAACACTGAAAATTGTACGATTACATAATGGAACATAAAGCATTAGATCTATGTCGCTTCACATTGTCGACAAAATATAGCTTATACTAATATAGATCACAATGTTGGCTGAATTTGGATTATGCTAATTGCTTTCTCTTTTTCCTTTGAATAATGAATAGCCGGCCGCCTAGCATGCACACCCTCCTTGCTGCTCTGTGTGGGATGAATTAATCGTCGGCTTCAGGTTTACATCGACCATGTCTTCCTGTTTTGTTGAAGAAAGGGCTTCCATCCCTGGTAATGCAGCAGCAATCTTGCGGAATAAAGGCTGCAATTTTGCAAACATAGTAGTCATATGAAAAACGTGAGCAACCAAACCAAAACAAACCAAGAAACACTTGCATAGATATCATGATAGTTATCATGTACATGTACTAGGTAGAAAAAGTCCTAGTAGGAAATATACCAAAAGTAAACTACACATATATATTTATGTAGATTTTCCGTACAATGCCCATCACACAGTTAAATTTCATCTTAAGTTTATTTATTTACCTTGATATTAAATCCTGCTTTTGCACTAGTTTCAATGAACATGACTCCAAACTCACGAGATTTGGAATCCCCTTCCTCTATAGAGACTTGTCTGTTTAATCAACAAAACCACAAGGTCACAACACTTTCAAAATTGATAATGAGAATAAATGAACTATTGTGTCTAGTTTAACTTTAATTAACTAAATAAACTCAACAAATCACTAACCATACTTCTATTCATGAATTCCAGTGCACTAATTTCCATGATGGTGAAACAAAAAGTAAAAGGAAATGCATTACAATGGAATATTTTCTCTGCATTGTTTCTTATGCTTGCAATGAGGGCTGAATCAAGAAGTTCAGAAAAGGTAATAAAATACAGCAGAAATTGTTGGAAGAAATGAAGATGTTGCAAATGCATGTATTCAAGACGTTGCTCATGGGATGCACGTATTCAAGATGTTGCACTTGAACCGCAGTTTAACTAAATCCGGACATCCAGAAAATAAAAGGATTTTGTGTGTATGTAGATATATATATAATATATCCCGGATAAATTGCATGGTAATAAAACAGGAATTTCATTGTATTACAGAAACCACGACCAAGGGTGTCCTGCATTTCTTAGTGTCTTCACTATGAATGGTAAAGGTTCACTTACAGAAGAAAAAACTTATCTCGTCCATGTTTGATGAGGTTTTGGGTCTATATAGAACCAAAGGATTTACATATGTCAGAGTGCACTAAGATGGACAGAAACTGAAATTATTAATCAGCACAAGTACTACATTTTTGTTTGCACAATGAAGAGGAGGGGTATTACTTTGGTACATTCCTCACCTTTTATCAACGAGATCAGTTTTGTTCCCCACAAGCACGATAATGACATCAGTTCCTCGTTCTGTTCGTACTTCCTCTATCCACTTATTAGTGTTCAGAAATGACTGTCTATCTGCATGCGACAATTCAGTCAGGAATTTGGAACACAAAATGTCTGTACAAGGAGTAGAGATTAAGGGCTGCATAAATATAAATGAAAATTTCATGTTGTAAGGGCTATGTAATGAGACAAGAGAGCAAATGTACACGGATGTGCACCCGTGCATACAGAAGCAGAAGGAAAGAAATGGTTTTCTGTCTATTTAATTTCCAACCATCCATTTCTTTTTCCTGTCATCGGAACAAAACTGTTTAGTGTTTACTAAAAAAAAGGATGAATAATGACAAGAGTTTTCTAGTTTTCAATTAGAAAATGAATTTCATATTGAAAAAGGAAACTTTTGAATTTACAATATGATTCTAAAAGGCCCAACTTCTCTTGATCAAAACTCACTAGCTACATCATAAACAATCACTGCAACAGAGGAATCCCTGATGTAACTTGGAATGAGACTCCTAAATCTTTCTTGCCCTGCAGTATCCCTGTAAAGTTAAAAAGCCATGTTTCAGGAGGGAAATAAATAGCAAACTAAAGAAATATATACATCATGTACACAAACATGAACTCACAAATCAACAGGTGTGTAGCAGTAACAAGCCCTAAAGTTTGATCTACCAAATGGTCATCAAAAGAACCATGAAGCAGAACATACACCTTTTTCTGTCGAACTTTGTATAAATAAAAAATGCACTAATTGGTTTACTAATGGGGAGCTCTATTCTTTCAAGCAGAGTTGCCATTCACTTTTTGACCATATGATGCACCACAATGAAGATCTTAAACATTGTCATAATCAAGATTTCAGCCCCATGCAAGCTTAGTGTAACTGTGTAAGAACAACTTAGAAAACTTGCCACCTTCCCCCCAACTCTAATAAATTTATCCAAATTGCTCCTCAAGATAATTTCAGAATAGAAAGAAACTAATCATTTTTGTGATCCATATGGATGCGATGCAACCGCCGACTCACTTGTAAACAACAAACAATTGGATCAGCCTCAAACAAATTGACACCACCCACCCACACACACACATATATGTATATTGTCATTAAAACCTTCATCCTAATTCACTACAAAACCATTTACTTAAGCAACCATAAATCACAAGGAACCTGGATGCATCCTTACCAAAGCTGCAAACGAACTGTCCGATCTTCAAGGTACATCGTTTTCGACAGAAAATCAATCCCAATCGTAGCCTGCAAATCCAATATATCCAAAATCACACAAAAGAAATTAAAATTGGGAGATCGGAACAAGAACTCACCCAAATAGAATGAAATGATGAAGGGGATGGAAAAATACCTGATAGGTGGTATCGAATTTGTCGTACATGAAGCGGGTGATGATGCTGGTTTTTCCGACGGACTGATCGCCCAGGAAGACCAGCTTGTATTTAGCCAGAGGAGACACCGTCGCCATTTTCAAGATTGTTCAGCTCCCTCCCACGTTTCCTTCTTTTGTGGATGTTTGGATCTGAATCTCAGAAGAGCAAAGAGGAAAATGACTTAACGCTTTTTTTTCTTTTTCTCTTCTTTGTTTTTCCTTTTTCGTGTTTTTGAGTTCAGCGTTTTATATAGGGTGCCGAGGAGAAACCGCCAACCGCGACGAAGACCAGCAAAAGTCAGATCTTTGATATTTGGTTTGGTGCCCGAATTTGCCCCTTCTCTTTTGTTGAAATTTCGGCCGTGTCTGACATTACCTTTTTAAAAAAAACAAAAAAAATTTACAATTGTTGTTTACGAGATTTTCTTAAATAAAGTGAAAACTGAATGACACTAATGGCATGTTTACTAATCCGGAATTGGAATTCTCATCCGGAATTGAATTCCACTTTTGAGGATTCCTGTGTTTACTTGCATCAAGGAATTGAAAAAGTAAGCGGGGCCCACACAAAATTAGGAATTCAATTCCTGATTTTGGAGGAATTCAATTCCGGAATGGGAGGTGGTATTCTAATTCCTGGAGAATTCACCCATTAGGAATTCATCTTTTTTATCCATTATATCCTCAAAAAAATTTCAAAATTCCAAATATGCCATCTACTTTAACTCAAAAATGTGGATATTTTAGTAAATAATACCACTCCTACTCCAATTCCATATGATTTAGTAAACAACTTCAATAGGAATTCGGAATCTAACTCCCCTCAATCCATATGGTTTAGTAAACAACTTTATTAGGAATCCGGAATCCAATTCTCCTCAATCCAATTCCTCCTCAATCCAATTCCTCCTCAATTCAATTCCCCTTAATCCAATTCCGGATTTGTAAACATGTCATAATAACGTTCACAGGGAAAAGTGAGATTCCGGACATTTTTCCGCAGGATAAAACATTAATTAAGCATATGCCAAGGTTCTCTTTCCAAACCTTCAATTCTTGAGCACAAAGAAAGGTCATGTGTATTTTACACCAACATGTGCATGGAAGTGTCAATACAAGTTAGGACGCATGCACGACAAATTAGGAGCACATGCACAAGTACAACTCATCCACGAAAGTGAAATCACAACACACTAAAGAAATAATACACAAGTTAGAGCATGTCCACCTCAAAAGGTTAAGGCTAAGGAAAGGCAAAGACTGCTACTATTTACATGAATAGTGACAGCCTTGCCTTTTTTGGTTCCATCCCAAAAGGCTAGGGCCAAAAAAAAAAACAAAGAATATGCAACAAAATATAAACTTGTTATGTATTTATAGGGAAAGTGAATAAAATTGTTATGTATTTATAGGGAAAACATCCATAATTTTTTGGGTTTTTTTTATAAAAATTTAAAAATTGATTTTTTTTCCCCTTTTTTTTCATTTTTTTTTACTCGCTGACGTTAGCGTGACGTCACCGCCCTCGGGCTGAAGCCCATGCAAGATCTGTCCTTGGGCTTGCCCAAGTTGGTGGGACCCAAGGCTTGCTCGAGTTGCAGGTGTTGCGCTAGAGGTCCAAAACCGGGGGAATGGGCCTCTTGCCCTGGCTAAAGTCCCTGCAGTGGAGATGCTCTTAGGAGCGCATGCACAAGTACAACCTCAACCACATACACATACAAGGGATATATGTCAAAAATCACATTACACTTAAAAAGAAAGAAAATTTTATTCAAAATTTCTTCAACACAGTTATTGCATTATTCAAAATCTCGTCACCTAATACCAAAAACTAAAAATAAAAAAATGGGCAACGAGACCTAGCCCAATGGAAAATGACTTTAATTTGCATACTGATCTCATGTTCAAACTTCCATGACACCTTGATAGTGTGAAAACTTCATCCCATTAATTGTTTAGACCATCGCTATTCACCAAAAAGAAAAAAGATCTCGTCTTGAAAATCCATAAGGATAGCTATACAGTATTGTCCACATTTAGTTTGGCATTATTGTGTTGTGAAAATAATCGTTGTCATATTTACTATGCTAGAAATCAACTATGAGAGAAAGCAGTTTAGCGTTTGGTAAACTTTTTGTTAATGTTGTTGATACTAATTCCCGCATGATCAGAAAATGATTCATGCATAATCATTAAACTTAGCACCTATTCGAAACTGATTTCCGTATAATCAAAAAATGAAAGCACCTTATTAGCTGCTTTCCTTTATAGCTTTTTCTCATAGCAATTTTTAACAATAAGTAATTTTCTCATAGTTTACCAAACGAATTAAGCTTTCCAAAATTTTTTAAAAATCACTTACCACCCAAAATAAGTAATGTCAAATGGACACTAAATCTGTCAACCATTTACAATAAGGATAGCTATAGAAAAGGGCAATGCTTTTGTGGATATGCGTATTTGGTTTGGGAATTTTTCTGTGGAGGTGTTACTTAGATTGTGTTGATTTGTATGGGTTAAAGGAAATATTAATCCAACTTCTTTCGCATTGTTCTAGAGAAGTGTCATCCACATGCAACATTAGTAGACTAGATGTTACATCAACTCATAATTATTCTTTGTGACCAAGAGATTCACAAAATTATTTAAGAGATTGTCTATATTCATAACCACACAACCATCTGTTGGTTGCTTCCATACTTACATGGCCGATAACTGACCTCTGAGAATAAGAGAGCCCACATTCCATATCTCTTTCATAACACATTAACCAAATTAGTCTCGTGTCACAATCAGATCATGCAACAGTTAGAGGGCACTCCACCAACCCTCTTAAGAGTACATTGATCACAACCACAGACTCACTTCTCATGCATTTATTCAGATCACATCCCATTTTCTTATATCATGTTATTCATCCAAATGAAGTGTCACTCAAAACCATATCCAGCGAAGGAGTCAAGTCACCATGAAGAAGTCTCAAACTCTACCACAAACTCCTGAGAGCGATTACGAGGGCACTCAAAGACAAAGCATCGTAATTCCTTCCAAACACATCACCATAGCAAATAGCTTCGAAAAGAAAGAACACTCCTGGTACAACTACAATTGCATCATAGAATTGGCCAGAAACCCATTTTTATCATTAAAGATCTATACTATACTGCTCCTAGAGAAAATCTAGGCTAAAATATATTTCTTTTGCAGAACATTCAATAACAACAGATTTGTGCACCTCCATAGACTATTCAACTGTTTCTCATCCCTCTCACTCTTTATTTTGGTGAATTCATGCAGGTTTATCACTTCTCATGTCCCAACAGACCTAACAATTCAAGTTCAAGATGTCACCTTTAACGTTCACAAGGTAACTACAAAGCAAGACAAACATACTCAATAAGTTGATACCTAAAAGAGCTCATAAAACTTTGCGTACAAGAAGTTTAGAGAAAATTGCAAGTAAAACCAAACTTCTTACATGGTACACAATTCCAGTACAAATACACATAAACCACCAGAAATATTAAGTTCATCACATGCCTTCAATTTATGATCATAGTTATTCTAATAGAGATGCTAGGTTACATTCAAGATGATGTTTTTCCCAAAAGGAACTGTTATTTGATCCATGTATTATAATTCAGAACAGACACATACACCTAATGCAAGAATTTTCCAGTGAATTAACTAGTACGTCCTGTCATCAAGGTACACTGAAATAACAGAGTACTTAGGAACCCTCCCTTTCTTTCTCCTCTGTTGAAAATATCTTTGTGTGGTTTCATAATATCAGAGCCATTTATTTTCCTCTTCTACATCAAAGCAAAACTAACCGTCGAAAAGCACATTTTCAAGTGAAGCTACTAGAGTGTTCTCTTTCTCCCTTTCTGCTTGACCATGGGACAGCCATATAACTCTTTCCTAGTATCAATTCCTATAACTTATGTGCCAATCAAGGTAAAGTCAATCTAAACAGTACACGCTACACAATACTCAGTGCTTAAATTGAATCAACCAATTTTTTATTTTAATCACAATGTTTATGCCTTATACTTTAAAAAAGAAAATTATCTACAAGGAGAACACACAGTGATTGAACCCAACAATTATAAAGCAATGATAGGTGACTGCATCACGTCCTACATTTGGACTTCGTTCAAATTATTGACATACTTGCACACTAGCTTGAATGCCACAGCATGAACTTTGTCTTATGAATTCAAGTTTGTACAGTACATTTCATAGGAACTAAATAATAATATGCAACTAGGGGAAAACACACGTATACAAAGTACTCAATTGGTTCCTGTTTCATTTCCATTTCTTTTTGCAGTATCCCTTGATATCAAAATGTGGCTACATTGGTCGATTGGAATTTCAGCCTTCAATTTCAAATTTTGGCTATGACCTCAAGCTTGAAAGCTTCCCAGGGGGATCAGAAACCTTTGAAATCATTTTAAAATTTTGTTATGGTCTTCCAATGGACTTGAACCCTAACAACATAGCACCACTAAGATGTGCCTCAGAATTTCTAGAAATGACAGAAGATCTTCAAGATGGAAATCTCATTTCTAAGACTGAAGCTTTTCTCACATTTGTAGTCCTTTCTTCATGGAAAGACACCATTACTGTACTTAAATCTTGTGAAACTCTATCTCCGTGGGCTGAAAATCTTCAAATTGTCAGAAGGTGCTGTAACTCAATTGCTTGGAAGACTTCTAGAGTAAACATTGTCGGAGATACAGACTGTCAAGAAGGCTGGTGGTTTAATGAAGTGGCTACTTTTCGAATAGATCATTTCATGAGGATTATAACAGCAATAAAGGCAAAGAGTACAAGACCAGAAGTTATAGGTAAATGTATCATGCACTATGCAGAGAGATGGTTGCCAGGCATGGATGTGGAGTTTGAAGGACTACGAGGATACGGGTTCGGAAAAAATGACCTCCAGTTCAGTGTATTGAGTAAGTGTAAAGAGGAAGGGGGTTACGTACACAGCAAGGAGCAAAAAGCAATTATTGAAAGCCTAGTGAGCGTACTTCCTCCTCAAAATGAAGCTGTTTCATGTAAGTTCTTATTGAGGATGTTAAAGATGGCCATGCTGTACTCTGCATCACCAGCTTTGATTTCAGAGCTTGAAAAGAGAGTGGGGATGATGTTAGAAGATGCCAATGTGAATGATCTGTTGATTCCTAGTTGCAATAATGCTGATCATGGGAAACTAGTTAAGTGAGTATTCTACATTCTTTATTCAGTCAGATTCAACGACATAATTACAACAGAATCCTTTGAAGAAGTCAATTGATAACCAACACTCTTGTTCTTGTTAATTTTCATAATGTGTAGTACAGTTCACCTGAAGAATGCACAATGCACGACACTGAAGTCGTGCAAAGGATTGTGGAATATTTCTTGATGCATGAGCAGCAAGGACAGCAACAGAAGACTGCTAGAATCAATGTTAGTAAGCTGTTAGACAACTACCTAGCAGAGATTGCCGAAGACCCAAACCTCTCCATAACCAAGTTTCAAATATTGGCTGAATTACTGCCAGAAAATGCAAGGACATGCGATGACGGTCTCTACAGAGCCATTGATACCTACCTCAAGGTTACTTTTTCACCTGTTTCTCTAGTTTACACCTAAAGCAATTTATAACCTAAAATCTAACCCCTTTTTTCAGACCCATCCTTCACTACCTGAGCATGACCGGAGAAGGCTATGTAGAATAATGAACTGTGATAAACTATCGCTTGATGCATGCATGCACGCTGCACAAAATGATCGACTGCCTATGAGAACTATTGTCCAGGTAACATTTAAGAATCACACAAGAGGTTAAAACATAAATTTTGTATCATTGGTCCCTGCTGAAAATTAGTTAAAGATTTTAAGATATCAGTTATATTCTTAAGGAATCTAGGTCTTTTATCACGACATATTTAGTGGCTTGCATTTGAATTAAATTATAAAGATACTTAAAGTTTATATGTAATAACAGGAAAAAGAAATGCAACCCAAGAACCTCTACCAACCACAAGCTAAGGTATTTATAATTTATACGCAGCATCACAAGTACACTAATAGAGAGGCTTTTGAGAAGAAGAAAATTAATGAGAACAAAAAAGGAAAAAGATTAACTATTACTACAGACTGTAATAAGTGCCCTTTTTGTTGTTGTGTAGCTATATTTTTTATACACATTGAATTCATACTACAAACACATAGCCGAATTCATCCAACACGGAGTGACCCCTAGTCCCCCAACCCCCCAAAAGAAACAAAAAAGAAAATTAACTGAAAGACATTTATGGCCCTCTTACGGTCTTTTTAGTAAAAATCACTAGAAAAAATGCAATTGCTACGGACAAAGTATGCAAGAGCAACCTAAGGGGCTAAACTACAATGGAGATCACAGTGGAATCTAACCTCATTTCACTCAGATATGTGCCAAATGGCAGGCATTGTCACATAACTTCAACCACTTAGATCACAGTGGCCCCTTTGTTGTTGTGTAGCAGTATTTTTTATGCACATTGAATTCATACTACAAACACACGGAGTAATCCATTAGTCCCCCAACTCCCCAAAAGAAACAAAATTAAAAATTAACTCAAGAGACATTTATGGCCCTCTTACGGTCTTTTTAGTAAAAACCACTAGAAAAAATGCAATTGCTACAGACAAAATATGCAAGAGCAACCTAAGGGGCTAAACTACAATGGATATCACAGTGGCATCAACCTCATTTCACTCAGATATGTGTTAAAAATGGCAGGCATTGTCACATAACTTCAACCACCTAGGCACTAACCAAATAAAACGCTGTGAGATAATTTCTGCAACATAGACAGAATAAAAGCCTATAACTTGCCCTTAGGCTTTGGGTTAAGTGATAAAGATGTGAGATGCGGCAGGGCAGGGCAGGGCAGGGCAGGTCTCAGGTATGAATAATTGCTAGAAATTGGAAGGAAAAAATTTCAATCTCCCACCAAACATGCTAGAACCGCATATCGTCTTACAAAAGTTCATCTACACTTTGGAAAAAAAATCACTTAGCAACTGGAGAATTCATACTAAGAGTTTTCTAGCAAATTATCATTACACCAGCATCATACAAAATTGGTAGAAAACAACATATAATTATAAAAGTCAATCAGACTCTTACAAGAACTCAAACACTTCAATCTTGTATAGTGCCAGTTTGGACTGCTGTATATTAATTGTTACAAAACCGTATTAATCATTACTTAACTGTTCCCTGACCTTCAAATAACACTTATGCCCTTGCTCCCCTTTTTTATGACACCAAAAAATTTCAGAAACCATAATGCTTCTGAAAAATGGATTTCACAAAGGCATTCCACTCAAAAGGGAAATACAATTAATAGAAGATAGACCCTTAACTTAAACAGATGTAAAATCCTCACAAAGGCATACACAATTAACTGAGCATTTGAAGGACCATTTCATTTATCAGACATGGACCCCTTAATCTCAGTTCCAACTAGTATGTGTTCCATCAAAATTGGCATTTCTCACTAGAGGAAGAGAATATGAAACATGTGCAGGTGCTTTTCTCAGAACAAGTAAAGATGAGGACAGTGATGCAAGAGAAGGAATCACAAAGTGGCAATAACTCTGAACAGGAAGGGAACCACTCATCAACAGATGCAGAGATTAAGAATCTAAAAGCAGAACTTGAGGATGTAAAGATAAAGATGGCAGAGCTGCAGAGTGACTACTCTGAGCTGCAGCAAGAGTATGAAAGGATAGGCAGCAAGCAAAAGAATGTGTCGGGTTGGAGTTTGGGATGGAGAAAAATTAAGAACTCTTTCCATGCAAAAGTTGAGGGCAATGAAACTGGAGAAGGCCAACAAAGACCCAACCCAGCTGGCAGAAGACCCCCCTCCAGACGAAGGTCATCCATGTCCTAAATTATATTAATCTAGGAAGCCAAGACACCCCACACCATATGAGAGTTAAGCCTTTAAGAACACCATATCAACTGTCTTAGGGATAGTTGATAGTTTGTTATTGCTTGCCTATCCATAATGTATACACAAAAATAAATAAAAAGTAAAAAATGTCTGTAGTTTTCCTATTCGTACACATTAATTTTCTCTAAAATAATTCTGCCTCCTATAGAACGTCTGGCAGACTACATCCTTTGCTACAACTACAAGGCTACAAGCTTTCAGCAATGGGTCACACGAGATGCTCAAGCAGCAACAAGTTTCTTCGGTCAAATATAATTAGAGGACAAACAACTTTTATGCTAAACTTTTGGAGTACTTGGTCATTTTTTCTGGTTACATTGATTATCAATCAAACAAAAACAAAAAATTCGTGCATGTCATATGTCATGATAATCCTATTAGAGGAGATAGAAAAAAATACTCAATGCAAGTTTCCAATATGCTTCTATCCTCAACAATTTCAAACTTCACAAGTACTAATCACATATGAGCTTGCACAATATTGGTAAAGTAAAAGATAATAACCATAAATATTATACTATTCTGCTAATTGAAAGCTAAATGCTCCAGTCCTAAGTCTTCAAACATGGCCACAAGTTTTCACCAAACTTCAAATATCATAAATTTCAAAATCCCAACAAAAAACATAAACCCAGTTCCAAAAGTCTTCAAACCTGCCTAGCGAAACCTCATGGTGCTCCAGGGAAATTTGGCCACACCGTCGCCGAAAACAGCAGAACCCTTGTCGTTCTTAACCCTCCGAGGTTCCTCCTTGTCCTTCCCGTAAAGCCAATGCTTCTCAGTTTCACCTTCTTCGACGACGCTGGACTTGGATTGCTTGCTCGTCTGCTTCCTCTCCTGCTCGACGACTCCAATCGGGTAGAGGTCCTGAGAGAGCGAGAGCGGGTTCTTGAGCGTGACGTAGGCCTTCTTGTAATTGGGTCTGGCGAACAATAGGCCACCGCGCTTCTTCTTCTTGCCCTCCATGTTGAGCGTACGGACCTTTTCGACCTCGAAGCCGTATAGGGATTCGAGGACGCGCTTGATTTCGACCTTGGAAGCTGATGGGATGGTTTTGAGAGCGATTTCTCTGATGTTGGTGAAGTTGGTGGGCATTAAGAGCTTGATGGGTAGGTTTGCGAAGTGAATTACCCTCCTCCCCAATCTACTTCCCATGACTGATTTTGTTTTCTGTCTTCTTCGTTCCCTTCTCTGTGATTTTGGAGAGTTTTTTGGATTGATTTTGAGAGGAGAGTGGAGATGGCGCTGCCCTGCCCTTTTGTCAATTCCTCACTTCCTCACTCGGTTGCCATTTCTCTTGATGACCACTGCACTGGGCCGGGCCTAATTTGGTGATCGGCCCGAAAACCAAATCCGAATCCGATACGAATTTTATTCTTCAATTAAATACAAAAATTCTTCATTTCTTCTTTGGAGAAATGCTATGATTAGGTTACCAATGGGGTGTTAGTTGAATTGATCTAGGTCTTAATGTGCTTTCAAGTGGTCATAAATTCAAGCTTCCATAGTACCCGAGTGTGAGTTTCCCCTTGCCCTTCCTAACTTTGACAAATAAATACATATATTTTGCTACAGTTAGGATGGGCAATGGGTAAGCATTAGGTGTTAGGAGGTAGTTGTGGTAGTGTTGGTGGAGATAACGGTGGTGATGGGAATCGGGTAAATTGGGCACTTATGTCCGACGTATTTCATTATCATTGCGGACTTCACTGTCGCATGAATGACCGTACTACTCCTTCCTTCTTCTGATAGCTCGTGATGTTACCGTCTAGGAATTTTTAATCCAACACCTTGGAAGGGCACAACTCCTCTCTCTTTTTTTGGCTGTATTGGATAAAATCAAAACCTATTCTAGTACTAACTTAACACATTACCCCCACCCTACCTTGCCACTTCGGCTAACCTTAATGGCCTTAAACACAACTCGATGGACCCTTCACTACTACGTCAAGAAGCAAAAACAGCAGCATCTGAATTGTTATATGGTCGTGGGCCTTGTGGGGGCACTTTGTTCTAATCTGAAGTTTCATTTTGTTCTAATTCTATTCGATATCCAGCTACTTACTCCACAGAAGCAGAATCATGCAATGATAAGTATCATCTAAAATATCTTCATGTATCAATTGTACTATTACAACAGGAAACTATTACAATTACCTTCATATCAATGATTGTGAGACAGGTCAAAGAGGTCTTTCACAAAATTAAAGACCCCATTCAAATGTTTAAGCCACATACAATGCGCAATTGCATTCCTTAACTAGGAGGTAAAATCTAATAAATTTCCATACCTCTCTGCCATCTTGGCATCTACCAGTTCCAATAAGCCCAACCATTTAAAGCCCTTAGTGATAAGGGCTAAAACAACTCCGCCGATGTTGTGATAGGATTTACAGTTCTTTCCTTTTAACTCGGTATGGATACTTCTGGTATATCGAAATGCTGCTAACCACAAGAGGAAGAGCTACGAGACAATACAATGAAGGTGGTTTCCCTTCAAAAATGAACTGCAACAAAGCCGTAACAAGAAGTGCAGAAACAATGACGAACCCCTGCGACCATAGTAGAAAAAGCTTCTGCAGTAAGTATATTTAGAACTGAATTGGCCTTGCAAGAACAAAAAATGTATAAGAAATTCATGTAAAGATGGAAACAAGTTATCTTCCCAGCCATGGTGAACAAAATGATCAGTCAACAACACAAGTGTATGCCAAAGGATAGATTGATCTGTATATTTTGTCAGATTTTAAAACAATTATCAATGAAGGTTAGCATGAAACTTAAGCACTAACAGGATCAGATTCAGCTGCCTTTACATGTTCCACAAATAAAGCAGATAAGGTAACCTGGCTATTTTTTCTTAAAGTAGGTAGCATGTTCATTCACGCAGTCAAGCATAGGAGTAAATCAATACGCCATTTAGGATTTATTTTTTCTTCGCTTTCAGCCTGTCTGTTTGCAACAAATATCAAACCAAGCTTATAGTGAACTTGAAGCCATTTGATAATAACTGCTCTTGTTATCCTTAGTTGTTAACTTGCCTTTTTAACGCCACCGGCATAGCTTGTGACTAGACCAACAAGAATTCCGCCAAGGGCATTGGACATAACTGGGATCTGGAACAAGGAAAAAAACCAAAAGAAACTATTTGTAAAGGCACACCATAACCCATGCAACATATAGTAAACAGAGAAGAAATTACAAATTTTTTTCTTCGCCAAGTATAATTTACAAAAAAAACATCCATCACTATCCAAAATACAATTCTTTACAATATTCATCAAAATTGTATATCTTCTTATCTTGGCAAAGTGGGGTGTTTCAAATACAATAGAAAAGTAAACCCCAGCATGCACCATTTTGCTTAACATCTGACAATTGTCGCCCACCAATATAATCATATGATAAGATCAGTAAGTAGTGTTTTCAAGCAGACTCAAGAATTGTGTTTTGAAAAGACTGTGCAGTTGCTTTGTTACAAGCAGATGCACACAAATAAAGAAAGCAAATAAAATAGGAAAAAGACAACACCCAAGAAAGAAAGAAAGAAAGAAAGAAAATGGGAAATAGGAGCTGTGCTGATGGATATCTAAATGACAGCGGACCAGAAAGGAGCAGCATGACCTTCCAAAATGTTTTCCTTTAGATGTAAACCATGAGCTGAAGACAAATAATAATTTACTTAATATGAACTATATTGTGTTGTCTGCCTTCCAAACTAAACAATGGCTGTGGTGGTTTTGTTGAGTATGGAATGGGAGCTACTAAGCAATTAAAGAAACTCCAAAGGAGTCAAACCAATATGCAAAAACTATAGGAAAATGTCAAAAGCATGATGATCATTACCCAAGTCATTGGAGTCCATCCATAAAAAAGGCCATGCTTTGCAATAGCTTCTCCATCTGGAGACTTAAAGGTACTAGCCAACAAGCATAAACTTCCCACAATAGACATCTCTACAGTCATCAAGTATGAGGAGTGTTTCTTAACCTGTAATATAAAAGGAGGCCAAAATGATCGGAGAACCAAACAAACAGACTACAAAATAGTCCTTCAAAGTTCAAACCACAGAAACTGAAATGTTTTGCTAACCTGGGATGCCCATTGACACAAAGTGGATGCCAAACCTGAGAGTACAGAGGCAACCATGACGGGAATAATCCCATTAAACAATATTTGGTCAGAATTGCTAGCACTAGACCCTTTTTTGGAGCCTTCACCAAAACTTAAAAGAATAGCTGCCAGAATCAACAAGAAGAGAGCCCCAATTTGTTGGATTGATTGCTTCTGCCTACACATGACAGATTGCACCCAAAATCAGTCTAATGGATAGAGTCAGATGCCTCAAAACTCTCAAAATTTTGTCTTAATTAATTAGTTCATCAAGTGTATTCAGAATTGCAATGGTACTGTAGCCTCATACAACAATAAAATCAGTCTAATAGGTACTGTCAGATGCATCAGAACTCTTAAAAAATTATCAAAACTAGTTGATTCATTAAGCATATTCAGAGTTACAATATGTTGTAGCCTCATACCTCAGTATCAAATACGTAAAGAGAGCAGTAAAAATAATTTTAGTCTGGTTGAGCATTGAGAAGGTAAGTGAATCAAGGTTCTTGTAAGAAATCTGAAGCAAACTATTTTGCAGTGCATAAATGGCAGCGGGAAGGCCCGAAGCAGTTAAGGCACCAACCAAAGTCCACTCTTTGTACACTTTCTTCAAGCTACCGTCTCTTGCCATGAAAATTAGGGCACATACAACCTTGGCTATCTCGCATGTCAGAACAGACGACGTTACGATCACTTCTCTTCTGTAAGTACCAATCACATAAAATACATTCAAATTTCAGACAATATGCTCTATAATTGATGATTTTCTTATACAAATTTGAAGGATCAAGGCGTTGAAGTACCTGGTGCAGCGTTTGGAGATCAGGGGCTGAGCTCCGTATTGCAGAGTGAGTAGAAGAGAAAAGAGCCAAACCCTTGAGTTCATTTTCTCCGAGCTCCGCACTGGAGCTTTGTGCTTGGTGGCCGCCATTTTTGGCGACCTTGAGAGAATTGTATTTTGGTTCTAGTTTGGGAAGAAGACACGGCGCTGTTCCCAGTGAAATGGCGTCGTTTCAGAATACAAGGTCCTACTTGAAAGAGCATTTACGAAAAGAAAAGTACGAAAAAAATGGCGGCCTTTTTCACAATCCATGACTGCTTTTTGACCAAAAATACTCCATGACTTTTCTTCTTTTTGTTGGAGATACATTTTATTCAAAAGGTTTGTTATCACAAGGTTTACGAAACTATCATATTGCATTCTTAGTATTTTTTTGTGTTACTCGTGATCCTTAAGGTTAGTATGTGCAATCACAAATGGTCATTGTCGTTAGATTCCGTAAAAAACTCTGTTAGTGTTCTGACGTGGCATATATATCACAAAACATCCATGAGATTCACGCACCTATCACAAATGGCCTATACGAAAATTTTTATTTTTTTAATTTAAAATTCATAAAATTTAAGTTTTCTTTTTTAAATTATTTATAAATGAAAAAACCATTTATAGAAGGATTTTAATCTTGAAGACCATTTATGAACCCTAAACCCTTAGTTTTTTCATTTTTAAATTTTATGAATTTTAAATTATTTTTTTAAAACTTCATTAGTTTGTTGATGTGGCATATATATGGAGCCCACAAGTACAATAATATAGTGTCACATGTATTTAAAATATAATATATATATATATATTTAAAATAATTTAAAATTCATAAAATTTTA
Source organism: Prunus salicina (assembly GCA_020226455.1). Classification (NCBI taxonomy): domain Eukaryota; kingdom Viridiplantae; phylum Streptophyta; class Magnoliopsida; order Rosales; family Rosaceae; genus Prunus; species Prunus salicina. The sequence continues at coordinate 14,549,991 of CM035342.1, forward strand.
AAAAGAAAACCAAAATTTTATGAATTTTAAATTAAAAAAATTTCGCAGCCACCATTTGTGATAGGTGCGTGAACCTCATGGATATTTTGTGATATATATATATATATGCGATGTCAGCACACTAACGGAGTTTTTGACGGAGCCTAACGGTAGGGACCATTTGTGATCGCACATACTAACCTTGAGGACCATGAGTGACACAAAAAAACCATTAAGGATGCAATCTGATAGTTTCGTAAACCTTAGGAACATTTTGTGATAATAAGCCTATACAAAAAAAATGTTTCATAACAAATGCATCAGATTGCCAGGATCCACAACCCCAATGTGAAAAATAATAGGGAGATTCATTATTATACCCAATATAGGAGCCCAAATTATAAAAAAAAATCTCATATGAAATGGACTTTAGAAATACACCTGTTTGCCCGTTTTCGTGTTTACTCCTGTGATGGAAGGGCAAAGTTCCCCACTGCCTTGAAAACCATTGACTGGTCAACAAGTCAGCTTTCTTTGGTGTGCGAGCATGCCACTGCTAGCAATGAAAATTCTAGCAGACTTAGCCTAGAAAGGATAACTTGCGCCCCAAGTTACTTGATTTCTAAACAAACGATTGTGAATTTGGATGAGGAATATCTCCCAAGTAAGTTCTTTTCTATGCCTCAGACTGGTGAGGACTTTCACAATTTATCTCAGTATAAAAACAGCTGTTCTGGCCAGAATGATCAATAGAAATTGAATTATTTTAGGCAGAACTGCCTTCTACATAGCTATAAATAGACAAACAAATGCTGGAAAGGGAAAGGGACAGCTGGAACTCCATTTCTGCCTGGATTGATTACTCTGATCCGGGCTGGACTGGGAATATTTGGACTGGACTGAACTGTCAACAACTTCAACCGCTAAGCTTCAGCTGCAAATCGATACCAAAGTTTGAGTTTGACAGAGCTTTAGTCTACTTCAAGCCCTGGAAGGCTTTTTGAGGGGGCAGAACTGAAATTTCTCCAATCTAGACGGGCAGAAGTGGCTAGATCTGAGGATTACTCAGCTGGAACGGCACTGTGGTACCTGTTCTGCTTGGTCAGGGCTCTTCCTGAATTTGTTGAGGTTTTCATATTTATGGAAACTCGAACTCTGCTTGTTTTGGCTTTTGCTGAACCAAATTTGTAACAAGAGAGATCTCGTTTTGAATGACTTATTCTCTAAGTCTGAACCTTGGAATTTCTGATTTGTAGCTGGTATTCTTATGGCTTGAGTGAGCTGCTGGTTGCTCCAGTTTGGAGGTTCTCAGTGATCAAGTGATCATTTTGAGTTTTTTGCCTTTGGCTGTTTTGATTGATTTTTTTGTTTGATTGGTTGATTGTCTTCTTGAATCTGTTCACCCTCTCTTATATTTATAGGAGATGTTTTTCTGGAGTAGGGTGTTTTCTTTTTAATAATGGGCGGCAAAAAAAACCTTTTGAAAAAAGATCTTTTATTTTTAATTGCAAAGAAAAGGTTTTGTAAATTTCTGGCAGGTAAGTTTTCAGTTGCCAACTCTTATGATCACTCTTCTGTTCTCTTTGGAAGAGAGCCTAACCCCCTTTTTTCATTTTCAACCATCCCTTTGTGAGAGCTAAAATGGTCAGTCTGCTCTTCAGTTTCGAACAACTCCTTGTTTTCCTGCTTTGTTTCTTTCTGAATTTCTTGAAGCCTGCTTATTCTTTTTGGGAAAAACAACTCTCTCTGAATGGAACAAAATATCTCTGAATATTCTCATAGAAAGAAGGTTTAGATGTTTTTAGATATTTCAGAGGTGTTGTTTCCAATTTTGTCAGCTACCAACTCTTCCTAATCAACTCTGAGATAGTTGATTTCGTTGACTTTTCTAAGTCTGAAAAGTTTCACGTGGGTTTCATGTGGGTTTGGTTCCTTTAAATTGATGCTGGGCCTATCCTGTTTTTTTTGAAACCAAAAGGTGATTTTTTCATCAAGGCCCATTCGTTTTCTGGTTTGATCAGTTTTGGGCTGGGCTTTTTTGGTCTTTGGGTTTCTTCTTTGTTGGGCTGGGTGTGTCAATTTAGGCCCAAACAACACCCAAAGCCCATTCACAACATGACAAAAAGGCTTTTAACTTATTTTAAATTACAAAACTGTTATTGATTTCTTAAAACAAACCCAACCCCAAAACCTCATTAAAAAGCCTAAAACACTCAATAGGGTATCAAAGTAATTTAATAATTAAAATTAAATTCGATAAGGCCAGCTGTCATTTTTTTGGGTCTTTTTTGAGTTTGTTTGTAGAAATTAAATGGTATAGGGTTTAGGGAGACTTTGGAAAAACCCAAAGAAGAGAGAAATTTTATAAAAGAAGCCAAAATGAATAAAATTGCCCTTATTTATTTTTGGATTTCCTAAGAAATCCTTTACATTTGCATGTCTTTGATTTGAAAGTTGAGAGGTTTTTCTGTCTTTTTTGAAAAAGTTTTGGCTTTTTCCAAAAGTGAAATTTTTTTTGTGGCTAAAACCTAAATTTACTTAGGGTTTATTTATAGTTTTAGTGCTAAGAATGGATATATGACTAAATATCTCAAAAATTATACAAGTCATTGTTCCATTACTTGTAAATAAGCTTATGTGACGGGACAATGTTATAATCACATCAAAAAATTACTCAATTAATTACACGTTTAAAATCATATAAGTTTGCAAAGGATTTACTAGTGTAGTGGTTTAAAGAAATTGCTTCCCTAAGTCGAGTTCAAGTCCTAACATCCTTGTAGTGTGTGTGAGTTTTGTATGTTATCGCTTATCTCAATAGGAAATGTACTAAAAAAAAAATCCCTCACTCCATAACTTGAAAAATAGTCCATAAATAAAAGCTTACTTGATATTATTATAGTCAAATCCTCTGCTATGATTTTCTCTGCCATGATTTGCTTGACTTTTATTCTCCACATGACACCTCATTTAATTTCAATCCAAGGGTTAAAAAAGTTTGATAAATCACATTTTTTAATAAAACCGAATTGATGAAGATAGACAAATAATAGTTTGAAACAAAAAACCTAACTGCTTAAATAATTAACATAAAACTTGTTTTGAAACAAAACAAAATCTCTCTCTCTCTCTCTCTCTCTCTCTCTCTCTCTCTCTCTCTCTCTCTCTCTCTCTCTCTCTCTCTCTCTCTCTCTCTCTCTCTCTCTCTCTCTCTCTCTCTCTCTCTAAACAATCAAATAATCTCTCTCCCCATGTTTGCCATCCAATTTGAGAAGATGAAGAATATTGCACTATCTAGGCATATTTTTAATTTTGTTGAAGAAAGAACGGGAATATGAGACCTCTAATTGCCATTTCAATTTCGCAGTGAGCTAATGCGATTAATTGCAAGTGGACAATATCGCACAAATTAATATAGTGGTAAATAGAGTATCATTCTAATAGGGATCAAGTTAATCTATTAAATACTAGAGTGATTTATTCCTAATTATATTTGAATTAAACGATAAGAGAATTATGATGATTAAAATCTAAATATGAAAGTAAAATAAGAACAAGTAAACAATGTAAAAGAAGAAACCAAGGATGATAAATCACTAGGACACTGATTTCACCTAGCTAATCCCACCCAAATCCTTCTAGCTTGTTAATCCTAATTTACCTAATATGTTGATAATCGTTTTCCCTTACCTCACCATTACTCTCTTTCGAGTAATACTAGTTGTGTTCCTTTCCTTATCGTCAACCCACTCTATTTCTAGTAATGGATTTAGATGGCTAAGAATCCATTAAGATTTGTGGAAAACACTGATGATTAGACAAATCATATACCTACTCTTCTGAGTGGCTATGTAATTTATGGTACTTGTTACAAGAAGCTTTTTATTAGGAATCTCCTTTCGGTCTCAACCTAATTCTTCCAATCATGCAATTAGTGGCCAATTAATTGAAAGCATTAAGAACGGTAACAAGCACTCAACATATATGGATAAATAAAATTAACATTATCAAAGAATTTGAGTATTCATAGCTAGGCTACATCGTAGCCCTAGTAAATCCTATTTTATAAGATTCTTGACTTGGTAAGACTTGAACCATCTTGAACTAGGAAATTTGACAACATTCCTTGTGATGAAAGGAATGACTTGGCTTCTTTCCAATTAATCTTCAATCTTCATCTTCTTGCCCATTTTTAGCTCAATTTCTCATATTCCACAAATCTTTCACAAATCTCACAAAACAAATTAAACAAACAATTTAAATCAAGGATAACAACAAATAAATAGGTAAAATAGGTACAATATATATATATACAGACTTATCAAATACCCTCAAACCTATCTTTTGCTACTCCTTGAGCAAAACGGAAAATTAAAATAATTTAAAACAAAAAAACTAAATTAAACCACTTTCGCAAGTAATCTCGATGGCACTTAGTATGCGCCACAAGCCCTTAAATCTCTAGGTGTCCCTAGTATGAGGAGTTGTGTCTCCTGAGGGTTTACCAGTCACGATACCCACAAACGCTCCTTACAAAACAAATCGTTAAAGCAATACTTTCAACAAACTAATAAAACCAATGAATGTTTATCACAATTCCAAAACAAAAGTTATGTCATTACAAATAAAATGTATCATAGTGTAAAGTGTAAAACCAATACTCCAAGCCTTTTAACTTAAAGATAACCACACTCGACGTGTATACAAATTAGCCTTGATAGATCATCACACAATTCAGAATAACCCCAACAATAGTTGATCAATTGATTACTTTTGTCCGACGAAAGCAAGTGTTTAAAAAACAGGAATAAGAATATAAAAGTTTTTGAATGCTAGATTCCCATTTTTACTTTTTCTTCCTCTGTTTTTCCACAAAGCACATGAATATTATTAGGCATTCATTCCTATCATTCATCATAGATCACAACTAAACAACGCCTTTGAAAAGCTGACAAAATTTAGAAAGTAAAAGAAAACAAAAGCCAAACATACAAAAAAGTTCACAAATTCGATCACAAAATAAGCATAAAATATCTAGCACTAATAAACAGGATGACAGAAACGAATCTAAATTCAGATAAAAATGATCATGTCCTACAGTTATGGAAAAAATCTCATGAAACACAACACTCTAATCATTTCTTTTGCTTAAAGATGAAAATAGAAAAAAGAAGAAAAAATCAGTCTCACCTTTCCATTTCCTATATTATTCATTTTCTGTTTTGAAAAAGCTGGGAATCCCATTGCTCAATCAGTGGTTAAAAATAAGGAAATTAAGGAAAAGATGGAATGTAAACATAAGTAGTGTGTTAAAAGAAGAAGACAAATAAAAAGTCTCGAGACTCGCACATATTGCATTTAGAATTTCCTTCTCCCACCATCAAATGTCAAGAAAATATTGGAACAACAAAATTATTGGAAACCAGGTTTCCTTAAATGAATAAAACTTCCTTTGACTAAGTTTGACTCATTTGAGAAAATTACCTAGAATGCCTAAGAATGATGTTCTGGACCACATATGAATTTGTCACGAATAACAATCTAATGGCAGAAGATTAAAATGCAAAAAAAATTACCAATTGAATCAGCCTAAGTTGATGAGAAGGGAATCCACTCAGACTAAGAGCAGGACACATCGTAAAAAAAAAAAGGTTTATAACTGTTGTTGGGAGTCATTCGAGTTTCCCTAAAATTGGAGTTTCCCATTACTATTTCTCAAAAACCCAGCACGGCCCACTAATATTCGTGCTTGTGTCGTGCTAGGCCAGCCCATCTTGTTTGAAGAAAAAAGATGCCAAAGCACATTTATCTAACACCTCTAGTTCGAAGAAAAACACTACAAAAGCACAAGAAGAGGGCTGTTTAAATGATCCTAGATGCATATTTGAAACAAAGAGTATACGATCAAAAGTTACCTATGCAAAAGTCACCCTAAACAATCAAGATTTTTTTATATTTTTCAATTCCAATTTTCTAGTTTTCCCTTTTTTCCCTTAAACATAGATCAAAATTTCATACTCTAATTCAATAATTGAGTTTTCTCAAAGCCTCTTCTAACAATCTAAAGACCATGTTCCAATTTTGCACTAAACATATATGTCTGAAAATCAATCCAAAACATCAATCAAATGAATCCAAAGGCAGTTTATAACCATTCCATGTCCTTTTTCATCTTAAAAACAAAAAATTTCAAAAAACTTCAACACACGAAAAGGCATTAATATATAATCAAAAGCAGCATCATGTTGTTATCACTCTTATCAACAACCCCTCCAAATACATCATATCTTCCATAAACTAAATGGAAAGAGTCAAAAATGAAATAGCTTGTCATTGGTTCAAACCACAAAAGAATTACTTGGCTTTATTTACAACTATACAATTGTAGCAATTAGCTCAAATTTACCCCAACTAATTGTCAATTGATATCATTAGCTAATTACGATGCTCTATTCACAGAACTGAAACAATAAATTGGAATTTCAACATAGAAACGCACCTCTTGCTTAACATAACAAAAAATAACCACCAAATAGCTCTATCTAAAGCAGCTATACACCACCTACAAAACATCAAAAGCAGATATGATTAAGAAAGAAGAGGAGAAAAAGCAAGGAAAAATCGAAAAAATTGCAGTTTTTGATTTTCTAGTCCCAAAACTGTCCAAATATGTTTTTCTGTGCAATGTTTTTAAATGAGATGCTTGAACTTTGTTACTCCACTACTAACACAAAAGAAAAATCCTAGAAAACAAATCCAAAGAGCAGTGAACCCCTAAAGTATAGCCATCCAAAAAAATTCAAGGCCAAAATATTTACTTGTTGTCAATCAAGCTCATGAAAAATCAATTCCTTGTTTGGACCCCAAAATTCTATTTGTGATAATGGTCGAAAAGCACATGATTTACGATAAATAATGATTTTCAAATGGAAATGAAGAAAAAAAAGAAGCTACTAATATACATAAATCAGATAATCGTCTATAAGCACATGACTTCAATATTTCAATATAATGCTTTTATACATGCAACAAGATGACTAAACAGATAGGTTATCACAGGATGAGAAGACTAAAGAGATAACAAAATTTTCATTACTATCTGAAATGCTGCTCATATTTTTAACACCAACATAAATTTAGTTTTGTGTAAACAACTTTACAATCACAAATATCTATTATTCTATTAAGAAATTAACTTGATTCCATAACGATCAAACAATATGCATATACTAATGTCAAGCGTAGTTAAACCGATACGCCCAGTTAGCACATTTGACTCAAAACCCATAATCAATCAAGCCCACCAAGTCAAAAAATCAAGTGAAATGTTTACTGAGAACCTCAGGGGAAAAACATTCAGAAGGGAAAAAAAAACTCATCATCAAAACATATTCTACTTCTATTCTTTGGGGCACTAAATATTACTTCCAGATAACCAGCGATGCCAAACTCCTTACCCAACAAAAAAAAAGAAGGAAACATATATAACTATTTGCATAATTACAAATAAATAAATCATATGCTGTTATTTTCAGTAACATAGAGCAACAGAGCATAGGATAAGGATGTGAAGCATTCATTATATGAAAACCATGAGAAAAAATAGCAAACATAGAATTAAACTAAGACAACCAATTTGGAATGGAAGAAAATTAAAAACAATTTAGGTTTTTGGAAGGGATAAGGGTGTTTAACAAAAGCTCTTGACAATAACACAAATTTTGTTGGTTAGATGATTCAAGTATACAGGTGATAACTGAGAATCCCAGAAAATTGTGCCTTAGTTGCTAACATATAAGTTTATAACACACAAAAACTACTTAAATCGAAGACATTCAAATGCAAAAAACGGGGCATTGCAAAACCTAAATCCTATAAAAGAAACCAAAGCAGATTCTAGCTAAAATTCAATGAATTCATACCCAAAAGATGCGCTAAACAATCAAAAGTCACCTATTGATGAAATAAAGACCAAAAAATGCGCTAAAAAGGTGAGGGGATGCATACCCAAAAACAAAGGATGCAAGAACTCGTAGCCAAGAAAGATAGAAGGTGTCTAAGGCGAAGGCTGAAGAAACGATGAAAAATATCTCAACGAACAGACAAATCCATGAAACGAAGACCAAAAAGGCGGTTAGATTGGCAACACGCCTCCCCAATCGAAAATCGACGCCTGCAAAAGCATCTCTAACAATGAATGGAAATCTTTCATCGCTGCCCCCTAACCAGGCCAACTAGCTGGTTGGAAATCAACTGGAGATGGACTTCTTGTCTGAGCAAACGAAACGTTCGTAGGGGAAGAAAGATTGAAGGAGAAAGGGCAAAAAAGGAAGGGCAGAAAAGGTTTAGTGAAGGGCATTTTCGGCAATTCACTGTGCTGGAGAGGAAACAAAATGGGAAACAACAGTAAAAGGGGGGGCATTTTCATCATTGCACTGTGCTTAAGAACAGTGTTTAGTTTTATTGAGCTTTAGTATATATATAATTTTCTGGGTTTCCGCATATAGTTTCCTCTCTCTGTAAGCAGGTAAGACTACTCTTTCTTTGTAGTGGTTTTGGTTGAAAAAAAAATGTAAATTGGTGCAGTTCCTTAGTGAGTTTTTTTTTTAATTTTTTAATTTTTTAGTTTTTTTTATTTATTGGTTTCTGGTTTCTCTTTTCAGTAATAATTTTTTGGTTTAATTTGTTGGTGTGTGGGTATTATGATTCTATTTTAGGTTGAATTTTATTTATTTCTATTTCTCTGCTATCCATTAATTGATGTGTAGATTTACAGCAGCTGTTTCTTCCTGGTTAACCTTCATCGTACATTCCTCTAGATTTATAACTGCAGCTAATTCTTTGTGCTTTTAGTTGGCATGTTACTAAATTTTAAAAAAACTTTAATTATGGTTATAATTAAAAAAGCTTCTAAGCTGCTTCAAGCCATGGAGTTATGTTATAGGGAAATGACCAAATATACCACCCATTTGATAATTGTAATAAAAAAATACCACCCCTTTGGTATTTTTGCAAAACTACAACCTATAAATATGAAAGGATTGCCCACTTATTGCTCTCCTATCACAATTAGCTCACTCAGCTCTCTCTTTCTCTCTCTCTCTCTCTCTCTCTCTCTCTCTCTCTCTCTCTCTCTCTCTCTCTGGCACAGCTCTACTAACACGTTTTCTGAAATTGCCATCCCGCCAATCAACTCCCTCACGCCAACGCCAGCGCTCAGTCTCTTCACTCAACTCTCTCTCTCTCTCTCTCGCCTCACTCTCTCGTCTCTCAGCTCTAACTCTTTCATCTCTCTTCTGTCTTCCTCTTCTAGCGAAACCTGTTCTTGGAAGAGCAACACCAGCGCAAACAGGTACTGTTCATCTCTCTTCTTTTACGGTTTAGGGTTTATGTGAATTTGGTTTATGGTGTATGAATTTGTAAGAAATTGGTTTAGGGTTTTAGTGTTTAGGGGTTGAGCAGAAATTGGGTTTGGGTTTATGGGTTTGTATGAACTTGAATTTGGTTTCAAGATATGCATTCGGATTCCAAATGGCTTCTTTATTAGTCTAATTGTGATTTGTTATTTCGTTTAGGCATCTGGTTATAAGTAGATCCTGTATAGGATTTGTTGATAGGACTTTGTAACTTTTTCATTCCATGAGTGATAAGACTGGTTTGTAATCTTGCATGTTTTTTCTGCTGATGCAGCATCTTGTGCTTCTTTCTTGATTCTATTACAGATAATTGATGCTCTTGTTGCAGCTTATATCTTGAATGCTACTCTTCTTGTTCCCAAGCTGGACCAGAAATAATTTTGGAAGGATTCCAGGTCAGTTTCACCATATCACATATACAAAACTACTGTGAAGGTCCATGTGAGCAAAACTGTCTGTGGATTAATATTGTTATTCGGGTATTTGGTGCAGCAACTTTGATGAAATCTTTGATGTAGACTGGTTTATATCAGCTCTATCAAAAGATGTTGAAATCATTAAACCGCTTCCAACAAAGGGAGGAAAACCAATGAGTCCATATAGCATGCGTGTCCCAAGGAAGTGCAATGCAAAATGCTACCAGAATCGTTTAGTGCCTGTGATAGGAGAGCAATGTAGCACAACTCACTGTGTCTGTCTTTGCTCTGTTTCTCTTTGGTATGTCTATCGCAGCTCTCTGTGTCTCTCTTGGCTCTCTCTCTCTGTAACACAACTCACTGTCTCTGTCTTTGCTCTGTTTCTGATACCGCAGCTGTGTCTCTGTTTGTTGCTCTCTGTTTGGAATCTCAAACCCCTCCCTTTAGGTATGTGTTCTGAATAGCTGCTTGCAACCGCGAAGCTCTAGTGGATTGCCGACCTCGAAAAGGTAGTGTTGATGGTTATTTTCTTAATATCAGTGGGATTATGTGAAATGGGTAACATTTTGATTGTTTGGGTTTGTGTTAAATTTGTTTTGACTTTAATTGCTTTGGGTTAGGTTTTGTTGAATATCCATGCTCATTCATCTCGGTTTGTACCAATTGCACTTAGAGTTTTGAAGTAGGAGCTGTGATAGTTTTCAAGTAAATGCTTGTTAATAGAAAATTTGGCCATCTGGCCATGGGTATAAAGCTTGTAGCTTAATATAGAATAATGGTGTAGTGGAGCTGGTGGTTGCAGCCTCAGACTCGGGCACAGCAGCTGGTGTTGCAGCCACAGGCTCTTCCGGGGTTTTCTCCTCAGTCTTGATCACCTCAACTGTCTTTGCCTTATTTTCTTGCAACGTTGCTGCTGGTGCAACCTTAAAAATCAAGTTTTGTAAAAAAAATCACTCATATTTTTGTGTTAAGAAACTAATGTTGCATGATAACATAAATTACATAACCTATCCAGCAAGATGCAGAACCTATCCATGAGCAATATAAAGGCTTCTAAATTTTTTTATATAAATAAATCAGAGCCTGGAAATGTAGAACCTATCCAACAAGATGTCTATTATGCAAAGATTCACTGGCAACTAATAACAACTGTGACTCTGTGACACACTTCGATTTCTAAGTTATAGATGCCTAAAAAACAAAGAGATCTATGCAAATGAAAGACCCAAACCATCAGTGTTCATGAAGACACTTACAAATGCACAAACAGTCGTGCCTTTTGCAAAACAACCTCATCTGGTAGATTAGGAATCACTAAGGCAAACACTAGCTAGCATCAGAGGTAAACACTAGCTAGCATCAGAGGTAAGATTGCTATGAAACAAATTAAACGTAAAGATGCATAACAATAACAAATCAGTAACAGAACAAGAAACCCAAAGCTCTGAAACACAAAAGCAATCCAAATATGAAGTACCCACAACATAAAATAGTCCAAAACACCAAATCAAACACAACCAAACATTCGAAATCATAGATTTCTTATCTTTGATGAAAGCCCAGTGAGATGTGAGAGTGAGAAGAGGATATAAGCGAGACTGAGGTAGTGAGATCGAGAAAGGATGGTGGAGGAGGAGATAGTTGAGAGAGTGAGCCTGAAAAAATAAAAAAAAATTGAAATTGAAATCTGGAATTGATTTTTGGGAGTTTTCAAACTTCAATAAATTACATAAACCCTAAGCCGTAAAAGAAGAGAGATGAACAGTATCTGTTTGCGCTGGCGTTGCTCTTCCAAGAACAGGTTTCGCTGGGAGAGGAAGACAGAAGAGAGATGAGAGAGTTAGAGCTGAGAGACGAGAGAGTGAGGCGAGAGAGAGAGAGAGAGCTGAGTGAAGAGACTGAGCGCTGGCGTTGGCGTGAGGGAGTTGATTGGCGGGATGGCAATTTCAGAAAATGTGTTAGGAGAGCTGTGCCAGAGAGAGAGAGAGAGAGAGAGAGAGAGAAGAGAGAGAGAGAGAGAGAGAGAGAGAGAGAGAGAGAGAGAGAGAGAGAGAGAGAGAGAGAGAAAGAGAGAGCTGAGTGAGCTAATTGTGATAGAAGAACAATAAGTGGGCAATCCTTTCATATTTATAGGTTGTAGTTTTGCAAAAATACCAAACGGGTGGTATTTTTTATTACAATTATCAAATGGGTGGTATATTTGGTCATTTCCCTATGTTATAAACTAGTATTTGCCAAATTGGAAGTTTAACAATGATTGCAGTGCTATTTTATCATATTTGCTTTTTGTATTGTAGGGAATTTTGATTCCTCAGTTCTTTCCACTAAAATACCATTAATCTCTCCCTTGTATTGTAGGGAATTTTGTTTCCTTCGAAACGTGTGTACTTTGATTTCTATTCTTATGTGAATTTTCCTGCTTTATATGATTGCTTTGAGCGTTGTCATTTCTGTTGTATTTAATTTTGTTTATGTAAGTGAAAGTTCAACAACTTATATAAAATTTTAATCATGGTCATAGTAGAAAAAATATGGTGGAGGTTGTTGTGGTCTCTGAGATAGTTGCAGGCCTTTACAAAGGTAGTTCTATTTCTATTATATTGATGTCATCTCCGTGATAGTTTTCATAATGTAGCAGCTTCTTGTTGCTTGTGTAGGGTTGATATGGAAAAGAGACGTGCAGAGAAGGAACAAACAGAAAATGGGCACGTGCCTTCTGGTTATTTTTTTCCTCTTACTTTCAAAGTTTTAGTAGGTTGTTTTTTGCCTTTTTATGAATGATTTTCTTAATGCATTGTCTTTTCAATATGCCACATCTGACTTTAGACAACACCAATAGGTTGAATTGTGGGTTGTTACATGACTTCCCAATCAATAACTATTGTTTTATTTGGCTTGTATGTTTTTCTGCTTATAGGACTTCCTAATCAATAATGGTACCATGCATATGAAGAGTCCTAATTTACATGACTTCTAAATCTCCTACATGGGAAATGGACCCATTCTTCTTGTGCTTCTTGATTTGAAATTGGTTTTGATTATGTTTTCTAGTTAGGTATTGTTTTGATTTTGATTTTGGATTTGCAGATATTCCAACTAGCAACCCATCCAACCTTCCCAGCATCTTATATGGGTAAAATTTTGTTTTGCTTTTTTTTTTTCTTTCTTAGATTCATCTCTCTGTCTCTGTCTTTCATTTTGGTGAATGGTTGGAGATTTTATTTATTTATTTTAGTGATGCATGAGGAATATATATATATATATCATGAATTGCATGTTAGAAACTATCATGCTACATTTGGCATATTGCTTTCTATTTTTCAAGTTAATTATGTTGTATGTTCGATCTTTTTTTGTTTACAATGATGACTTTGTTATTGTTTTTCTTATTAGCATATTGCTTTATGTTTTCCATTCTTTTTATTGATGATTTTGTGATTGTTTTTCAAGTTGGGGCAAAGAATTAGGTCATGTACGAGACTAATATACTATTTTGGAGTCTATTTATTTGGCTACTTGAATTTGTAATATTTTTATTCTATCTGGAGATAGTTATTTTGTATACATAATGACTTGAGATTTTATATTTATAATTATTAGTTCTATAAAGTGAATGCATTGAACAATACTTTCAATTACATGAATGAAGTTTATGTTGGCTTTGATGAGGATATAATACCATTGAGAATAAGCTTTTAAACTAAATTTGACTGTTATATCATAGTTTATAATCCAATTGAAACATTCCACTAGCATTGTGAATGAGCATGTAAATTAAGATGCAGTGTTTACAATATTAAATAATAAAAAACTATAATTTAAAGTCATTTCATTATGAACTTTTGCGACAGGAACTAGCGTCGCAAACACTACCATAAAACCCCAATTTAAATCCAACGGTAGTTTATTGTGACACTAATTTGTTGTCGTAAGGCCGACACAAATAGGTATTACGATGGCTTTAAAGCATCACAAAATGACCAGAATTATTTACGACGCATTTTATTATGATACATCCAAAAAAGTCGCGAATCGTGTTTTACAACGTTTTTTTTTCCACTTTTTGCGACACATTTTGACTGTCACAAAAAGCCATTTTTCTTGTAGTTCTTCGTAGCCGACTCGAGCACCTTGCATACTCAATCTCCACGCTGCATGTGGACCCAATCACCTATTATGGTTAATTCTCCAAGGAACAAAAGCTTCCTCCCTCCAAAATACAAGTTGATTGCCTCTGCCCACAATGATTTTACTTAAAGTTCCCAATTGAACTAGTTCTCCACTAAGAACTTGGGGGCTCAGGAGACACCGTGTATGTTGGCTCGCCTCAGTACCACCTCCAACCTCTCCTACCATAGTTAGAGAGAGACAATGAAGTCCTGTCATGATTATAGTGAGACCGAAAAGGGTATATCTCCGGTAAATTAGTACGTAGTGTGTCACATGACATACATCATCACCACACTACTATTACATACATCATCATCATGTCATCATCACATACATCCTCATCATATCATAATTACATACATATTCATTATGTTATAAATGTGATATCGCATGTGTGAACTCCATTAAGGCTCGCCTCGCCATTGAGACTTACCAAGGCTCGGCTCTCCATGACTCGGATCGCTATTAGAAGTTGTATAGCTTTGCCTGACCACCAACAATTTGTATTAAGGCCTCATGAGTCACAACAAGATGTTCGGCTTGGCTAGCATGATTGACTAGGAAGTTCCTGGTCAAGAACTCATTCTTAACTAAGAACTTGGGGCCTTGTTGATATAGGGTACCTGGTCGACACCAAGTGCCTACTTAGCTCGGGTCAGCATATTTCACGTAATGACTTCTCCAGGCTGGCATATTTCAAGTTCACTAGTTACTAGCAGACCAAAAGGCACCACCTAATTCACTATGTGCTGGTAGACCATAAGGCACCACCTGATTCATTATTGCCTTCGACCCAACCAAGGGTTTTCAAGCCTATACGACCAGGTGTTTTCAGACCTATAGACACTCACCAATCGAGACTGACATAACTTAGCTTACCATCGAGATTTACCAAGGCTCGGATCTTCATGACTCAACTTACTATCGAAAGTTGTATAGCTTGTTTGATCTCCAACCATTTGCAGCAAATGCTCATAACTCACAATAAGCTTTTCGGCTTGGCCAATGTGATAAACTTGAAAGTTCCCAATCAAGAACTTGTTCTCAATTAGGAACTTGGGGGCTTATTGTTATACATAAATGGTTGGCACCAAATGACCTCCCTTATACTTGATGGCCTAGCCGAAATGTCCTACCCGAGGTACCCTACTCGTTTCAATATAGCCTAGCCAATATGGCCTAGCCGAAATGTCAAACCTGACTAATATGGCATACTTGAGCAATATGTGCTAGCCGACCATTATGTGCTAGTCGACTCATAATGCCTCTGCCATGTGCTGACCACCATGCATGCCTTTGGCAACAAATCACCACGTGTGTCCTGACATTTCACCAGTCCACTACCCTCGGTCGCCATGTGATGAGCCACTAGTCTTGACAGGCCCATGCCTTCCCCATGTGCCCAGCTCATACTCCTTTGAGGATGACCCACGCCTTTGCCACTTGCCCATTAAACAATGGCAACTAGCCCTCATCTCTTGCCTATATAAGGGAACAAACCCCTCTTTAACAAGGCTCTCTCCAATTTTCCTCTCCATAGGCATATCCGAAAATGCCCAAGCACTTCCGCTTCTTATTGTATTCAGGTTCTCAAGCCTCTCTATTTATAATGTAATACTCATCCATCATAGACACCAAGCTCTACAGTGGATGTAGCCCTATTCATGGTGAACCACTCTAAATCTGTGTAATGTGTGAGATCGTCAATATCCTCTAAGGCTCGTGCTAAATTACTCGTTAACAATCACTATTACTAAGTGAAAGTAAAAGTTCTAGCAAATTTTTATTTTTATGTTTTATTTTTCAAAAGTTAAAGGAATTTTGTGATTTTGCAAACAAATATGCATGAATTTATAAGTCTCTATTGCTTAAGAGTAAAGAAAGTTCATCAAAGGAAGACGACACACCCGAAATAGCTCCTAGAAATATCTAATCATAAATAGAATGGATCTGAATTGATTTGGACCTGAAATACAAAAAATTTAGAAAATTGAATTTTAGCGACGAAAAATTTGATGAACAGTCGTTGCTAAAACCCTTTTGTAACCAAAAAAACTTCAAATTTCTAGGCAAACAACAACTTTTTTGTTTTTGTGTTTTTTGTTTATAGGTTTTTGCCCACTTTTTTTAGCTTCACATCTTCCTAAAACATCATGTAAACCACTTGAGATCCCCAAACTTGAGTTAAATCATCATAACAACCATTCTAAACATGTTGGTGGCTTCAAATTTACCTGAAAAACATCAACAACAAAAAAATAAGCAGAAAATATGATTTTGACCAAAATAAGAACATAATAAGCTCTTTTGCTATTTTCTGGGTTTTAAAGTTATCTAATGACCAAAACAACTTTTGTAACACATCTGGAACATGTTGTAATCATCTTTGGCCTAGAAAAAGTCGAGAGATGTTCTTTGAAATGCAAAATTTTTTCTTTGCAACACAAAATCTATTTTTCTTCTTCTTTATGACTCAAAACTTAAACAAAAAGAAAAACAACAAAATTCCATACCCCAAAACCTAAATTAAGCATTGTCCTCAATTTTGAAAGTAGATGCATGTAAATAGTAGTAAAGGTATAGAGGGATGAAAATAAAGAAATAAAAACGAAAAGAAATGAATGAGGTACCTAGTTGGGTTGCCTCCCAACAAGCGCTTAGTTTATAGCCTGCAACCCGAATTTTTGAAGATGATCACTCAGGATCATTGAGAGCAAAGGTTTCCTTTTGTGGATTGAAATTTGCTTCAGAGTATGCGTTCAAAGTGAGGGTCGGTGCGGCAATAGTGCTTGGGCCGTGCTTCCTTTATATCCAAGACAAGGAAATCAACAGGAAATATAAATTTGTCAACTTTGACCAAAACATTTTCAACTATACCCCTTAGATATTTAATCGATCTATCCGCCAATTGCACAGAAACCGTGGTTGCTTTGGGTTCTCCCAAACCTAAGTTTCTGAACACAGAGAGAGAGACATTAAGTTAATAGTTGCACTTTTTTCACCTTAGCTTCTAAGTCCACAACTATATCTTGATGGGTTTTCCACTTCTAAGTGTGATTGCATTCACTTGCTCCTTTGGATTTGTTTTGGTGGTACTGGGCAAGGAGCCTTATCATCTTTTCAATAATATGTTGGCCAATTGGCCCACTTGCACTTCAAGATTTTAGATGGATGCAGATTGATTTTGCAAAGTGGTCTTAGTTTTAGTTATGAACTAAGCAAGAACATCCTCCAATGATACCTTTTTTTTCCTTGCGGTTGAAAACTCAGTGGTGGTCTTTGCACATCTAATTATTGCTCCAATACAAATTAGGGTGCTTTCCCATTCCTGATTATACGTGTTGGAGAAAGGATCATTGACAAGACGTCGATAGGTATTCACATGTTTTCTTGTTCTTGAAAAAATTCTGGAAAATAAACTACATGGGGACAAGATATGGTGGCGTGACCAGGAACATCACAGATGGAGCAAATCTCTTTTGTTGAAACTCTCCCATTCATAGCAAGCAAGGTGCCCAATTTATTGGTAATAGTGTCAACCTACTCTTTAGAAGCAAAAACATTAGAATCCAATTTCATAAACTCTGGCATTCTTACCTCTCACATCAAAATGTTGTGTTTCGATAGCTAGAATATCAAACAAAGTTTGACATTCAATTGGCGTCTTGTTCTTAATAGATCCACCTGCATAATTGTTCACTGCAACCTTATTTGAAATGATTAGTGCCTTATAAAAAATACACATGAGAACTAGAATAGGCAAACCGTGGTGAAGACATTGTATTAACAAATTATTGAACCGTTCCCATGCCTCAGAAAATGACTCATCTGCCTGTTGAATGAATTGCACAATTTTATCCCTTAGTGCATCAGTTTTCTGAGTTGAAAAGAACTTTTCCAAGAACTTGTTTTGAATCTCCATCCAACTAGTCAATAATCCAGGCCTCAAGGAGTTCAACCACGTCTTTGCTTTATCTTTCACTGTCACGCCTTAACCAGGAATTAATGTAAACTTGGATTAAGACATGATTCAAACCTTAATTATAGAATTTAAGAAAAATTATAACTACAATGTGAAGAATACTGAAATAAATAAATGAATATTTCACATTGAACCTTTTAGCGGAAGTAACAACATTATTAAAAAACTTGCACCACTACAATATTATACAAATTAGAACTACTTAAGAGTTCACTAAAAGAGTAGCTCATTATTCAATCACAACTTATGTACATGAAACACTCTATAGACAAGCCAAGTTCATCTCAAATCCTAGATTTCATGTTCCGTACTTGCAAAATTTGTTAGAGGGTGAACGAAACCACAACTCAGTAGGGACAAAACCTTTTCATATTAAATTGATATAACTAAATTAAGTGACATGCAATCACTCAGTCAATTATCACATCAATATTAATAATGCATGAATGCTCTTCATCTACTCTCGTTAATTCATATAATTGGACAAGCAAACTTGAACGTCCTATATCATGCTTATACCACTTGGTCCCGAATGCCCATTATATGAACTAACCCTCATCTCAATTATCCCATGTATAATTTTCCTTTTATTAGTCATCTTATCTAACTCCCTATCGTAAGTCCTGCATCACCCAATAAAAACCATGTTCACTGTGGGAACCTTGAGATTTGACCTGCTAAGAGTTAAAGTCAACTACAAAAAAGACTATTTCCATTACCCTCTTTTCCATCATTAGTCCCTCAACCCAATAACTCCCCATAATTTCCATGACATGATATAAATATGCCTTTCATTTATCTCATGCATTAAAATATAACCACACCAATATTGATCAAATAATTAATAACAAGTAAACACCTAGTAACAAAGAATATCAACCAAACTGTAATACAACGCATAACACAATGTTCACAAAATTTAAATCAATCAATCTTTGCCTTGACACCAAAGCTTTTGCTAGAATTGTAAGACGACTCCCTAATTTCCAACGCATTCAGACTCAAACTCTCTCTCTAGTATTTCCCTCCCTTTCTTTCTCTCTTATTGTTTTCCTATGCAAACCATGCACACCATGCTTTTCAAAATGAAACAATTGCACTCTTATTTATACTAAAGGAATGTCAGCTACTACTTCATTCCTATTGGATGATGTAATTGATGGCTACTAAAGGATAATAACATATATACTTATTGTCCAAGAAAAATCTAAATATCTATCAAACCTTCTGTTTAAACAATTACATGTAAGTAGAGGTGTCAATAGGATGAAAAACTAATGTGCCACCTCCAACTTACATGACGCCACACTTAGTAAAATGTCACGCCAACTTACTTGCTGCCCACACTTAATTCAAAAACAATCTAACCAACAATTATATGTAGGCAGCACATGTTTTGACATCAAAAGAAATATATTAACTATTGGAAGACTTCAATTTCCACACAACGACTTGGACAAAGATGAATATACATGTATCAAATGAATGCATAATACTTCCAACTTCTTTCAAAAAGTAGAGACTCACTTTATCTTTTATTTACTTACCAAACCAAAATTTAGGCTTATTTGTAGCAATGATCCCTTAACTATACTCGGAGTTTCATTTTGGTCACTCAACTCAAAAGTAGTTATAGAGGTCACTCAATTAGGTGTTGTATTGCACCTTTAATCCTTCTGTCGAACTTTGTTAATTTTTTTGTCAAAAGTGAGGGTAAATTCAGAAATTCATCCACAACCCTCCATTGCCGCAACCCAATCCTTGCTTGGGTACAACAGTGTACATCTGGCTTACCAAATTCTGGTATGAATCCAATTGGCAAAGCCTGATTCCGACAAAATTAATAACCAAAACTGCTATATAGCAAAAGTCATTTCTTTGACTCTGAAGGATACTTGTACAATAGAAATTATAAAACCCATACAATGCCACAATAGAAACCCTTTGCCAACATCTCATTGTTGGAATAGCTCTTCCCTGCTAAATTCGATCTCGCACAAATGAACCACAACAAATTGAACAGGCTTTAAGCATGCAGGTCCTTGTTCGAATTCCATACAAGGACTTTTGAATCCTCCCATAGCATCCCACTTCCGTTTTCGACACCTAATAGAGGATCAAGTTCGCTTTCTTTTGTTTGCAACCAATTTGTGGATAAGTAGTGTTAGCAGAGTCCACATGATATATTCAAAAGGGTAAATTGAAGTAAAATATGAAAGACTTAAAGGATGAGTGGGGGTTAGAGAGGGCGAGGGAGAGAGAGACCTCCTATCAAATAATAATATAGAAATTATAAAAAAGAAAATGTGAACGAGATGTGAAAAAACTGGAACCACCTGGGGCAATTGTTGTGGAGGAAAGGGAAAGTTGTGGATAAGAGAGAGGGTTGTGGATGAATTTCCAAATTTACCCTCACTTTTGACAAAAAATTTAACAGAGTTTGACGGAATGACTAATGGTGCAACACAACACCTAATTGAGTGACCTCTGTAACTATTTTTATAGTTAAGTGACCAAAATGTAACTCTGAGTATAGTTGAGGGACCATTGCTACAATAAGCCTGACATTTATCAATACACCTACTAAAAAAATCTATATATATAAAGCAAAAGGTAGAGAATTGTGAAACATTCAAAATACCAGAAAATGCCCTTGGTTAATGCAAACATTAAGAATTGAAATTATTAATTAAATGAGGATAATATGGTAAATTCACACTTTTTCATATTAAAAAAAAATTAAAGTTAAAGGAAAAATAAGATAATAGATCCTATTTTTATGGAACACAACTACCCATTATCTTTTTTAATTCTAAAAATATAAAAAATAAAAAATAAAACCAATTGGCACATGCGTGAGCATGTGCTAAGGGGCTAGTAATTTAATAAAGAAAATAAGAAAGCAATTAAATATTATGAACATAAATTCCATTTATAAAAGTATAATAATAAATATATATATATATACGCATGTGCCAATTGGTTTTCTTTTTTATTTTTTATTTTATTTTTAGAATTAAGAAAAGATAACATGGGTAGTTATGTTCCATAAAAGTATGACTTATTATCTGATTTTGTTTTTAATTTTAATTTTTTTAATATGACAAAATGTGAATTTACCATATTATCCTCATTTAATTAATAATTTTAATTCTTAATGTTTGAATTAACCAAGGCATTTTATGGTATTTTGAATGTTTCACCATTCTCTGCCTTTTGCTTTATATACATAGATATATAAAAACTAAAATTTAAGAATATCCAACAAAGCTCAATGTACTACTGTAACAACTAATCAAATAAAACTATATATGTAATCAATTAAAACATATATACATGTGCCATATGAATGTCAACTAAGTAAACTAAGAAAGCAACTATTATATATATATATATAATTACTATGATTTAATACTTAGGGTAAATTACTCAAATGGTCCTCAAACTTATACATGATTTACATTTTGGTCCTTCAACTAAATTATTCGTTCAAATGGTCCATCAACTCTATATTATTCGCTCCAATGGTCCTACCATCTAATTTTCTATTAGATATAACCTAATTTTAGGATAAATAATGACCAATTTGCCCTCATATTTAACGGAAATATTGATAGAATGTAACGGTAGGACCAATGGAGCAAATAATATAGAGTTGATGGACCATTTGAACGAATAATTTAATTGAGGGACCAAAATGTAAATCGAGTATAAGTTTGAGGACCATTTGAGTAATTTACCCTTAATACTTATCAAAGTAATTAAAAATAAAATACTTAACCTTCTTAAATAACCTTTAAGAATACGGATTCTCACATTCACTGTGTAAGGAAAGACTTTCATCCTAAGATGTTCTTCAATGACTCCCTCTGTCAAAGCTATGTTAGAAACCATGTTTAAAATATCTCTAATATGAGCCAAAGGATGTTTAGAACTTAATCCATGGAAAGAAGACATCATATTAAAGTGGACAATAATTCATAATTCCTAGCACCTGCAAGGAGAACGATGCTTGAGAGTGACGTCGGAATTGTTGGGATATCCAGGTCTCACACTGTTTCATTTGGTAAGAGAGCCATCTTTATTCCCCTTGTTGATTCTTCTTTTTCTGTCTTCTCGTTGTCTCCTACGAATTGCTTGAAGCTTTTGTTCAATCTCTGGTTCCAATTCAACTAGTTGGCTAATTGAAGAGCGGGTATTAGTCATTCACCGTATGCTCATAAATTAAGTTGTTGTACCTTCTTTCTTCTTTCTTTTCCACGTGTTGTTTCCTTTTTCCTTTTTGTTTCTTTTGGTGTTGTTTATGGTCTGAAGTTGAGTCCTCGAGTGCTTTTTTTTTTTTACGAAATCAATTCGAGAAAAAGAAGTACATGAAATAAAAAATAAAAAAACTAATTAAATATTCAAAGTACAACTAGAAAATAAATCGCACTAATATGAACAGACTAAGTCGGTTCCCGGCATTGGCGCCAAAATTTGATGTGATTAATAGCAAGTGGAAAATATCACTCAAATTAATAAAGTGATAAATAGAGTATCGTTCCAGATTCATGCGCATTATTATATAAAAAATAAAGAGAAATTTGGTTAATTTTAGTGCATTAAAAAAAAAAAAAAAAAAAAAGTCTTTCAATTGTGTCAAAAGAGTTTTCTATTCACACCAAACATATCACGTTGAGGTCACTTTGAGAATACATCTCCCTTAATTTTTTAAAAGATAATAAAATGAAGATGGTGTATAAGTTCAGTCACATAAACTCTTCGTATTTCTAATGTTGGAAAATCTGGCATTTCGCATCGTCTAGAATCTAATGAACACATGAACGCCGAAGAATTTGACTCTGCCGTCAGCAAATTTCTAACCACGTTTTAAAGGAGAGAGATTCTCACTGCACTAGAATCTTTCTTTTTATTTTATTTTATTTTATCAGACTGCACCAGAATCTTAGATAGGACAGTTGTGAAGTGTCAGCTGGAACCCTAAAATTTATAAATTAAAAAAAATCAGAAAAAGGTCGAATCTCTTTGAAACTCGTCAGAATCAACGGCCCGTGATCAAAGTTCCAGTAGTTCATAAGATCACGCCAGTCCAACTTCCTCTCCGCAGCCTCAGCTTTCATACTCTGCCTTTCCATTTCCTTTCCTCTTCCTTCTTCGCTCCATCGACGACGACGACAACGCCATGTGTGGGATTCTCGCAGTGTTTGGTTGCATTGATAACTCTCAGGCCAAGCGCTCCCGCATCATCGAGCTCTCGCGCAGGCACAGCATTTCTTTTTGTTTGTTTGAATTTTAATTTTTTCATTCATTTTTATGCTTATATTTTCTCAATTATCTGTACATTTTCGTTTTAGATGTTGGTTTTTTTTTTCCTTCTTTTTTTCAGCGTGAGAATTGTTTGCATGCGTTGTGTTTAGGTTGAGGCATCGAGGGCCTGATTGGAGCGGGTTGCACTGCCATGGAAATTGCTATCTGGCTCATCAACGATTGGCTATTGTAGACCCTGCTTCAGGAGATCAGCCACTTTACAACGAAGACAAGACTGTTATTGTCACTGTATCTCTCTCTCTCTCTCTCTCTCTAGCATTGTGTTGTCGGTGAACTTATTGATACAGCTTGCTTTGCATTCTGCTTTATGAAACTTCACTGCAATTCAATTAATGGGATTTTTGGATAGGATGAAAGATTGAAATTTGCACCTTGGTACATTGGAATGAAGGACCTTGTAATAGATAGAGTAGAAATGGGCATTCCTCCTAACTACAAATTCTCATTCTGTTCCAGAACCAAACACAAAATAAGTTTGATTGTTCCAGAATGGGCCGCAACCATAAATTTGTAAATACTGATTACTTTAAATACCAAGACAGCTTTCCTTTCAGTGGTTTTTAGCGTGCCATTCACAGTTCAAATTTTTTATTGTTCTTTATTTTTGTGATCTTATTTTTTTGTTGTATATTTTTGCTTTTCTCTAACTATGTTGACTTAAACTTCTTCTCGAATGTTATGGGAGCTGTGCCTTTAGGTTAATGGTGAGATATATAACCATAAGCAATTGAGAGAAAAGCTGAAGTCGCATCAGTTCCGAACTGGCAGTGACTGTGAAGTGATTGCGCATCTTGTAAGTAACTGAACTCTTACTTGAGATCTGGTAATCCATGCTTAAATGACTTTCTTTTGATCGGAATTAGAACAAAAATGGTTGCATATTTTGCATTTTCTGTATTATTTTTATATTTTGTCATGATGATGCATGAGCAAAGTTCAAATCTTAGTAAAGGCATCCTCCTAGTTTCGTATGTAATAAATTCAATTTTCTGAGGCTTATTGTCTTTGAGTCTCTTTGACATGGTCGATGTATTAAGTGTCATAAGATACCTTCAGAATTCATAGTGTATTACTTTGGATCTTTCGATATTCATTTAGCAATTATCCTATAAAAGGGGCTACTTTGTAAGGTTTTAAAATCATATTGAAAGAAAAAGTTATTGTGAATGCCTGTTCGTATTTTCTGTATATTCTAATTATATTTTGCTATGATGATGCATGAGAAAAGTTCACATTTTAGTAAAGAGAGTCTTTCTAGTTTCCTATGTAATAAATGCAATTATCTGAAGGCTTATTTATTGTCTTTGAGTCTCTACATGATTGATGTATTAAGTGTCCCAAGATGCCTTTAGAATTCTTAAGTGAATTAAATTGGATCTTTTGAGATTCATGTAGCAATTAGCCTACAAAAGGGGCTATACTTTGTAAGCTTTGGAGTGATTCCAAGGTCCTGTTGGTGTGATGCCGGAATTTTTCTAATTTCTACTGGACACCTTTGGTGCGATGCCAAAAGCCAGTCTGAGTCTGAATCTCTTTTTTCTTCCTATATGTTCTTGTTGTCCTGCATCACATGAACATTTATCTTTGACAGTATGAAGAACATGGGGAAGAGTTTGTGGACATGTTGGATGGCATGTTTTCCTTCGTCCTCCTTGACACGAAAGACAACAGTTATATCGCTGCTCGAGATGCAATTGGTATCACCCCACTTTACATGGGCTGGGGTCTTGATGGTATGGACTATGTCAGTTTCTAAAAGAAAACAAAAATTAACTTTAATGTTTAGTCTACCCAAATTTTGTTTGACTGTTGCTTTGATTTTTCGTTCCTCTTGTTGTAAAAAAAAAGCTTTGTTTCTCAAAGCAAACACAAATTAGCTTTGATTTACCCAAATTCACTTGACTGTACCAACCAAAAAAATGTTATTTGCTTGACTGTTGCTTTATATTTTTCTTTGCATTGGACAAAGACTTTGTGTTTTTCTTGTTATATTGTGTTCTCAGTCACAGTTCACATTTAAGCCTTCATCATACACATTTAACTTTCAATCATTATTATGTTTAAGATTTGAGTACTCTACAGACAGATATTTAATGAGTACTGATTTCTTTACAGGATCAATTTGGTTTGCTTCAGAAATGAAAGCTTTAAGTGATGATTGTGAAAGATTCATATCTTTTCCTCCTGGGCATATTTACTCTAGCAAGCAAGGTATGTATATGCTGAGCTCTTGTTAGCATTAAAGATTTCTATTTATGAAATTAAGCAAGTAATGGCTTTGTTAGTCATCAACATTTTGATAAAATCATGTGAAATCTGCATACAGCTTCCTCATGTGATGTCTTTTTTCCCATTTTCAAAAGAGAAAAAAAGGAGAAGAAATGATTCTATTATACTTCAGCAACTAAAGGTATTTTGAAAAATAACAAGGGTTTTGACATATCTTTATCTTTATTGTTTCTTTTTGTATATTTGTTTTGGATAAGTAATTACCTTCAGAAAGTTGAGAACTCGTAAACTTTTGGATAAGTAATTATCTTCAAAATTTAAGATCTTATAAACTAAGTGTTGTCTTTTTATATTTGTGTAACTTGAATTTAAAAATCATGAAGTTGTGTGCCTTAAACTTTTTAGATGTTGTATCCACTGTAATTTTATTTATCCACAAACTTATATGTCTTCAGGAGGGCTTAGAAGGTGGTACAACCCCCCATGGTTTTTGGAACAGACACCATCAAGTTCTTATGATCCACTAGTTTTACGTAAGGCTTTTGAGAAGGTATGCACTGAACCTATACTTGTTTGCATTTATGTTTTAATTATTACTTTTAATCAGGGGCTGCAATTAGTTTGTAATAAATCAAACTCCATTTTTACATTTTTGTCATTTGAGAACTGTGCATTTGGTTGTTTATGTTAATACTGGGTGGGTTGAGATGAATCTAAAAAATGAGATGTTGATTTATGCCAGTTTTTCCCATTCGTAATCTTAAGTCTGGGGAGTTGCTAACTTGATGTGCGACTCTGCCAATTGGGTGCTGACTTGAAGAACTTGTTTGCTTTTGAACATTGAGGAAGGGTAGGTAACATTGGGCTCCTTTGACATTTTTTCTAGTCCTCCTTTCATGGTTAGCCACTTTGGCAGCTGGATTCTGTCAAATCAAATCAGAAATTAAACTTGCGTCCAAGCTCAGTGCAAAATGTAATAGAATGGGTAATCCTTCATTTGCATTAGCAGCCTAATTGTCCCATACAAGAGAAACTGTGTCGTTGGTCAGCTAGCTGAAAATAGAAATATGATTTTCTTATTTTTAAAAATAATGAGACTAACACATAAATGATTTGACCGGAAGACATTGCCCCCTTCTCTTCCCTTCTTTTTTATTAATTTTTTGTTTGTATTTGGTCTGTTTCAGTTACAGAAATTTTTGTCACATACTGATGTGTAAGTATTTATAATGAAAAAGATGCCAGCATTAGTCTCAAATTAAAATTTAAGGCTAGGAATGGCATTTAGATATGTGATTTGTTCATATGGATTCAACAACCAGGTTGTAGGACAAAGTGACCTCTGAATCACACTCTTATAGCACATTTAATGTTTAGAATTTCTAACTTCATATCCCTTATTTATTTTTTCTTGACATCATGCAGGCTGTGTTTAAGAGACTTATGACAGATGTACCATTCGGTGTTCTTTTGTCTGGAGGACTGGACTCATCACTTGTTGCTGCTGTGGCTTGTCGCTATTTAGCCGAATCAGAAGCTGCATGTCAGTGGGGATCACAGTTACACACCTTTTGCATTGGCTTGGAGGTCGAAACACTTTCCTCTCTTTAGATAGCCAAACTTAGTGCTTACTCAATGTAGTGCTAATATCTTGTTTAGATAGCCAATTGTGATGCTTTGCAAGTCCTCCACCCCCTTTCTGTTTTTCTTTAATAGTGCTTGTTTGGATGATGCTAACTACAACATGTCCTCACTTTGTGAACAAGAGATGTCTATTAACATAGTTCTTGAACCTCAGGTTGCCACTTTGTTTTCTATCGGTTTGTAAACTTGTAGACATGGATTTCCTGTTTGAACAAGTATATATTACACCTTCTAGTAAAAGAATCATACACTGGTGGGCTTCATCTGTTGCTTATGCCAAATGACATCAAAATGTCACTGATAAAAAGTTGTACACCCTGTGTGATGAAGGCAGAGAACGTGACAAGTTTAAATAAATAAATTAATGTCCTTGTTATAGATGTTCAATGACCTTTCTGGTGCAAATTTTGCACCGGACAGTTTTTGATGTGTTTTCCGGGAATCAATCTTTTACTGGATTTTATCTTTTCTGAAATTTTTTCCCTACATTCAAATGATACATTCTCAATCTTCAGAGCTCTCCAGATTTGAAAGCAGCAAGAGAAGTTGCAGATTATCTTGGGACTCGTCATCATGAGTTTCACTTTACTGTACAGGTAACTGAAGGATGCAAGAGAGGAACTTTCGTACTTAGGCTCAAGGGTATATGTTAGGTTTATTTCTTACATTTAAAAATCATGTAATCTATTTAGTCTTTAATTATTAAAATTGAGGAATAGCACTGTGTTTAATTACTGTTCAAAATTTTATTATCTTTAGGTATTTAATGATTTAGGATTGCTTGTAATAGGCTTCACACTTCTGGTATCTTGATTATAAACACAATTGCATTTACCTCGTCTATCCCCTCATTCTAATTCTTCCATAAACTCCTGTCTTTCTCTTGCTTTTCTTCTATTTTTTGATTTCAATATCAATGGGCTAGAGGAAACATTGTCCTACATTAGTAATCCCAGGACAGAAACAAAGAGATCTACATTCATCCCAAGAATCATACTGATAATTTGTTTCTTTTCTTTATTGTTTCAGGAAGGAATAGATGCTCTTGAGGAAGTTATTTACCATATTGAAACATATGATGTGACGACTATCAGAGCTAGTACACCCATGTTTCTTATGTCTCGGAAAATTAAATCTTTGGGAGTGAAAATGGTTCTTTCTGGGGAAGGTTCAGATGAAATTTTTGGAGGTTACTTGTATTTTCACAAGGCACCAAACAAGGAGGAATTTCACCAAGAAACATGTCAGAAGGTACCCTTAAAAACTCTCTCTCCCTCCTCTCCCTCTGGCTGTTTCTTTTCTGTTTTATTTGAGGGAAATGGTAATGTACTTTCAATATTGCTGGATTTTTGTTTTACTCATTTCCAGCAATTATGACTTTTGTTTTTATTTTTATTTTTCGTATTTAACTATTGTGACTACTCAACAGATTAAAGCTCTTCATCTTTATGACTGTCTGAGGGCCAACAAATCAACTTCAGCTTGGGGTGTTGAGGCTCGAGTGCCCTTTTTAGATAAAGAATTCATCAATATTGCCATGGCCATTGATCCAGAATGGAAAATGGTATAGCACTTATTAATGTTGGTGTGTCCCCCTATTCCCTAATTTTATATGCGTTAGAAGCTCATGTAATATTATATATAATTGGAGGTCTTTGGCATACTGCTGCCCATCCATAAAATTCAGTGTCATGGCTCAAGGAAATGACCTACTACCTGGTTTTTTTTCATAGTATTAATAAAATACACGTCAATTTTCCCAACACAGTACAGGTCCTTGTTTTCCCTCTTCATATTTATTTCTTAAGCGCCATGACCTTTGCATTTGTATTATGGGTGTTCTGTCATTTATTCATCCATTTTATTTTCATTCTTAGGTGAGACAGGCATCTTGATGTTCGTTATTTGTTTCAGTGTATGTAACACAGATTTTGGATGATCTCTGGCCAGTGTTTTGGATTATAAGATCAGAGTTACTGCTATGAAATAATTGGGATTGTGTTGATTGTTGTTTTAGCTTTTGCCAATTTATCATATCAAACTAAAAGTTCTTATTGAGTTCCTACATCTAAGCACTTGCATTTGTAACTGCAGATCAGGCCTGATCTTGGGAGAATTGAGAAGTGGGTCTTACGCAATGCATTTGATGATGTTCAGAAGCCATATTTGCCGAAGGTTTGTAACTTTCTTGCTTTTATGCCTTACATGGTCATCATTTTGCATATTTTGTTACTTTTTTTCTTGGAAGAGTTTCAGTAAGGGTGTTGTGTATTCAACTTGCATACACAATTTGGAAATGTTCCAGTGCAGATAGCGAGAGGCCTGGTGCTTGGCTATGTATTGTCAGTCGAGTGGCCTCTCACAGTCTGCAGTGTGGAGTTCCATGCCCTATTTGTGCAATATATACCTAACTTTAATTTTACCTTGTATTTTTTGGGTTATAGCACATATTGTACAGGCAGAAGGAACAGTTTAGTGATGGTGTTGGTTACAGCTGGATTGATGGCTTGAAAGATCATGCAAACAAACAAGTATGCATCACCTTAACTCAGAGTAATGATTTTGGAGGGAAATGTTCTCTTGCTAGAGAGTGTGGCATGTTATGTTACCATACTGTCAATTTGGACTATTGATTAGGCTGCTCCTATCTGAATGTGCATTCCAAATTGACAGTTTGACAACGTAACATGTCAAACCTCTTGCAAGAGAAAATTAATTTATTTCTGGCTTATTTCATGTTGCAATAATTCAGTTTACAGTTCTAACTGTACTTTGTTCAACAACCCATGGCATCAAACATTAGAGATACTTCTTTATCTGCATATAATTAATTATCTTTGTTTGCTTGTATCTGAACAGGTAACAGATGCCATGCTGACGCATGCTAGCTTCATTTACCCTGAAAATACGCCTACCACAAAAGAAGCATACTACTATAGGACTATATTTGAGAAGTTCTTTCCAAAGGTAAGATACAAGTTCTACAAGAAGTGAAGGAAGGGGACCTGGCTACATGAAAGAAATATATTCACTCACGTTATCATTTTTGCTTTCTTGCATTTCTTTATTTATTATGGAGTAGGCAAACAATTTCTCTACATGCTCTTTTCTAGTACTAAGAAGGTGAATAGTATCTGATGAAACTATGATGGGCATGCCACTTTCTTTGCTCTCATGTTTTATAAATCTAACTTGATTAAAATGGAACATTGTTTATTTACGTGAGTATGATCAATTTGCCATTTCTGAACAGAATGCTGCTAGATCAACAGTTCCAGGCGGCCCAAGTGTGGCATGTAGTACAGCAAAAGCTGTGGAATGGGATGCAGCATGGTCAAAAAATCTCGACCCATCTGGCCGTGCTGCACTTGGTATTCATTCAGCTGCATATGAAGAAGCAGTGGATGCAAAGAATAAAAGTTCGCTGAGTGGCTCTCCTAAAAAATTACAAGGGGTTGGAGAGAAAGCTGCTGCAGTTGTTTGAATCGAACTCTATCAAGTTTGTTACGCCGCACTTGAACACACGACCGGACTTTGTTCTAGTTAACATCTTTAGCTATAAGGCCTTTTAATTTTTACTTTTCTTGGGTGCTGTTGGTATGTAGTTCATTTCCCATCAGTGTCATTCCTGTCCTTTCTCAGGCTTCTTTTGTAGATTGCAGATTAACTAGTTAACTGGTGCGGTCTCTTTTAATACATGCGGATTAGTTCAATTTTCTTGTTAAATAGTTATATCTTTTAAGTCTAATTCTATAAGATCATATATTTTGGCTTTCGTATTTCAGATGTGTATTCCAGTACTACTGTTAGTGTTTATGTTTTTGGATCTACATGTCTATAGCAGGGGATTTTGGAGGGTCCTCGTAAGTTTTGTTTTTAGACATTAAAAAAAGTTATAACTTACAGACAATTAGGGAAGTAGGAAATTAAAAAAAGGAGTAGAAAGTTCATTGAAAACTAAGAGGAAACATCCTTGAAGTAGTAGGAAATCCTTAACCAACAAAAGTGAAACACACAAAAACAAAAACAATAGGGGAGAATATCCGTAGCATGAGATTCAATCCCAAGACTCCTGGCATTAGAAACACTTTCTATTTCTCACTTAAACTTTTACGTCCAAAGTCACATTGATTCTCCAGTCTAATGGCCGCTGGCATGATGGGAAAGAAGCTAATCGTCGGCAGTCTAGAATGCTAATTGGTGCGAATTATAAGCAAACATGATCCAAGAGTGCATCTTCTTGTACAGATTTATTACCAACCAGTACAGTATTTGGTATTTACAATCACTATCTAATCAAAAAGGTTGTACAATGCTTAGGTGTTGTTTATGTACATGGAGGACCTGTCTATACAAACGTAATAGGGAAATTGGTTCACATATGCAAAAGACTAGTCATCAGTTGTTAACTAGGTTGGCATCCGGCTCCAGCTACAACATTTAGCCTCAGCTAAGGTGATGATGCTAACCACCATAGTAAAATGAGGTCTAAATAAAGCATTCACCATCGGCAAATCCCCGGTGCCTCTGTACGGCTTAGAGCAAGTACTTCCTCATACTTAGTAGCATATACAAAGCCCCACAGCTGCATTGCAAAAAAAAAATATTCGTCACATTTCATCTCTTTTCATTTGGAAACAGTGAGAAGTCCTTGTGAAAATCATGTACCCGAGGGACATATATGTGTGTGTAGATGTGCATACGAGAGAGAGAGAGAGAGAGAGAGAGAGAGAGAGAGAGCACACCTCAACTTCTTTCACCTCAAAGTCTTCTGAGTGTGCAAGACAAGGATTCCCATAGGTTTCCGAGAATGAACTTGATCCACTCAATCTTATAGACCATAAAACAAAACTGAACAAAGTTACAAATGCATACAAATTTCCCTCTTTCAACAGAGGGCTCGCTGAATATAAAATATCTAATATCTAAGGAAAAAATATATATATTTTTTTAAATTAAGAGGCAAAATTCTCACAGATCACTGTCCAAATAGAGTGCAAAATGACCACCACCACCAACTGCTAAAAAGTCAGTGGAGCACAATGTGAAATAACGATTTGCACCTGCTTAATTCCAGCATATTTAGTTAAGTATCTTCCAGGTATTTTTAAAAAAGTCAAGAAAACATAATATTTACACAGGTGTCCCTCTCTTAAGATGGCAACCATATGCATAATTCAAATGCATATTCAAGTCTCTTCCAACAGAAAGAAGACAAGCATCATGTGGAATTTGAAATGGCACAGTTGTAAACTTAGCCTTTAGCATGTTCTGTACAATGGGTTATGTGCAGCTGCTTTTAGAACCAAAGTGTCAGGATCATTATTGGCCATTAGGATCTGGACCAGATATGACGCATAAAACTAAGAATACCATAGTTAAAGAAAGCAATCACACAATACAACTGCTACATCAAAAGAATGAAAGCAATAAAATGAAAATTTTATTGTACATTTATTACAATGTAATGCAAATCTTAACCTATTAGATGTTTCATCGAGATTGCATTCGTTCAAAATGCTCTACTACTACTTCACAGGAACACCTCCTTTACTCTAATCAAAGCTGAAGTACTAACAATAAATTTTACCCTAATTTCCAAACAATATGGAGGTGGGAAATACACATTCTTAATACATTTAACCGGATGACATTTTTCAATTACTCCCTCCAAGAATATTTACTACAAGCAAAAAGTATGAAAGTTTTTCTCCCTATCTTTTATAAATATCAAAACCATTTTTTAAGGCATGAAAAAGACCAAGCATGCCACCTACATAATTTCAGAAACTGGAAGCAAATAGGATAAATTAGTACCTGTAGGGCGAAATATAACAGGATTTCCAGGTGTAGTTGTGAAAACAAATGTATCATTTGTTCCCTGTTTAAAAAGTCGGCATGAATACAACATACATAGAAGGAAATAATTGTAGATGAACAGAAAAGCCAGTATGAGTTTCAGCAGGACCTGATACTTCTTGTTGGTTGGTCTTAGAGGTGCCTCCACCAAGCCACCAAAAACTGCACCTTTACGGTCTCCAACAACCTGAACAAATATTTAAAATAAGTAAAAAAAATTAGGATTATATGCTTCTGTATGAACTAAAGCATAACAAGTCTAAGAATTTGATAATGAGTTAATGACACAATGCAAAAACAAACAAAAAAATCAAGGAAATTCTTTGATATACTTTTCAAAACAATGGAGCTCAAGGATTTTAGTTACTAATTGTTTGCTTTGTGTCACATTCTCTTGCTTATTAGATGATTTATATCATATACAATTATAAAATAAATAAGTTGGTCTAAAAGGTTTATCTGACCATTTGTTGAAATAATTGGTGCTAATAGTCTGGTTAACAATTACCAGCAAACTGGGGCCAGGCCAAAGCATACTTCTTCTGTATAGGCTTGACAATGATATGCCATGCCTCCATGTACTGCCAAACACAAGGAATACATTGGATGGTAAAATAATTGTGCAGTAAAGATTAATTAGAATTTTCAAAAGATCTAATTGTAATTGTGCAAATGAAAATTCATGTGTCTGCACCTATACAGTAACAACCATTTCCGTCCTTGAATAAGCGCTGGCATTGAAGCATAAAGAGCAGTTCTAGTTATTTCTGTAAGAAGTAAAGAAGGTTCAGAGATGTCTGGGAGATCAACCAAAGCCATAGGCTTTTCGGCTTTCTGCACATGCCTCATCTCAACTCCAGTAAATTCCAAGTCATTCCTATCATCAACTTTCATGTCAGGGTTAGCTTTGCGCTCTTGACTCCGATATCCACCAAATCTCGCAGCTTGATAGATAACTTTACTAAGTGACTGTTTCCCCTTAGAGAGTAAACTTCTCTTTCCACCATTTCCTTTGATTGCAGAATCAGATGATGGGTTACTCCTATCCATTTGATTATCAATTTTCTCATCTGCATTTGTATTAGTATCTTCAGACTCTGATGACAATAGAGAGTAGAGGAATGCACTAAAGGAAGAAGTGTCAGGCCCATCAACCTCATTAACGGGACTCTCTTCACTACTTGATTCATTTTGACTTCCTTTGGACTCATCCTCATCTTCCTGTGGAAACGAGAATTACATAGTCAGGGCTCGGAGAACTTCTTGTAAAGTCTAAATCTAACATGATCTAGTTCAATAGATGTGAACAAAAAATATATTCATCTATATTAGTTATGCAAACTCACAACCTGATGTTTTCCAATAAAAAAAAAAATGCCTCCATATTATTCCAAACTGAATGACAAATATAGGAACACAAAAGCCAATCAGTGATCCTAATTATAAACTGAACTAAAATTTTCATGTATCTAAAAGTTCTAATCATTAGTAATGAATTTCAGTTCTGAGTGCAAAATTCAATCAAAGCAAAATTGGAAAATAAAAAATAAAAAGTTCTCACAAAAAAAACTCCAAGAGTAGAACTCCCTGAATAAGCACATATAGCTCCAGAACATTAAAAAAAATCCAGGAAAACCCATATACTAAGCTAAAGACAGACATACAGCATGAATTGGGTTTGCACCCAATGAACAGAATACTAATTACCAGAACTTAAAGAAACACCAGACCAATTACATCATAAAACAAAAACCAATAAACAAAATAACCCAGAAAGCATTTCAAGACAGAACCAAAAAGAATAAAGAATAAATAGACAGAAAAAACTTACAGCACGAGGAGGAGGAGGAGAGGTTTTGGAGGGTTTGTCAGAAATGGGATTGAGCAAGACAGTGGTGAGATCAGATACAAAGTGGACTGCCTTGCTCCGAAAAGACCGTGGCCTACCCATTTCCAAATTTGCACTCTATGTATCACCAATCAAGATCAAATCCCAATTTCCCACCACTCATCAGTCGTCCCAACCCAACCCTTCAGCTCATTTTCTCTGGACTCGATTGATTGATTCTAACTAAATATTCCCACTTAATTGTTTTTGTTGTTTTGGCTTTTATAAAACCAAATCAAACGTTCTCTTTCTTCTCCGGCCAGTTCGTCGAAGTCTCAGCCAAAAAAAGAAGGAAGCTTTCTATGAAAGAGAGGGTTTTTGGATTAATAAAAGATAGAAGAAAGAGTGAGGTCAAAGCTATTTTCTTTTCAAACTTTGTTGGGCTCACAGGTCAGGGGTCACCTAGCAGTTTGTTAGCACCAAAGTTTTAGCAGTTACCAAAAAAATAAAAAAAATTCCAAAACCATTGGGAAAAAATGAATTGAACTTAGGACCCGAGATGCAGGCTAAATGATTTACAATCCTATTGCAAAAGCAACAAGATTTTAGCATTTGGTGAGCCTCCTAACTCGGCAAACTCGGTGAGTCGATGGAGGTGAAGTGATGGTTCTGAATATTTAAAAAAAAAACATTATTTTTAGATATTTATAGAGGGTGAGAGTTTTCAACAACAACTAGGACTTCATGGCCCAATGGATAAGGCGCTGGTCTACGGAACCAGAGATTCTGGGTTCGATCCCCAGTGAAGTCGTTCTTGGTTTTTTGCTTACAAACGCGGCGTTTCGTTGAGTGAGGCATCATCTTCTGGCCACACGTGGCAGACGGCTACTGCTACGCGGCAGAAGGCAAAAGAAAACGTGGAGCCCAAAAAAGGGACATGGATGGATATACGGTGCATAATTGTGTTTCTTGTTTTTTTTTCTTTTTTCTTTTTTCGTAATAATTGTGTTATGTGAAAAAGACGAGAGAGAATTAGATGTATATTGTCAGGCCAAAAGGCCAAACAATAGTTTACTATTGAGTTACCATTGCGCGGATTTAAATGTGCAAATGTAAAATAATATTAAAAGTTTAAAAATTATTTTTTTAATACAAGTAATAGGCTAAATTACAAAGAAAAAAAAGGTTTTTTTTTACACATACTATCAATGTACTATGAGGGTTTAAACAGAAGACCACTTATCTTCAAATCAATGTCATTTTTCATTGGACTAAAAAATTATTTTAATTTTATATAAACATAATTCCATCAAATAATTTAAATATTCATAATTTATTTAATATGAAGGAGAAAAAAATATGAAAATTGTTAGATTGGATTGAATAAATCTGTCACGAGATCAAATGATGTCAATTTTGAATTTAAAGATCCAATTCAATCTGATCAATCATTTAATTTAAATATTCATAATTTATTTAATATGAAGGAGAAAAAAATATGAAAATTGTTAGATTGTATTGAATAAATCTGTCACGAGATCAAATGATGTCAATTTTGAATTTAAAGATCCAATTCAATCTGATCAATCATTTAAACTAATGAAATTTATTTAGGAAGATTCACTAATATTATACATAATATAGGAGCCTAAATTTTAAAAAAAAACCTTATATAAAATGAACTTTAAAAACACACCCAAAGTTTATTTAAAACATAACAAAAAGACTTTTAATTTTTTTAAATTATAAAACTATCATTGATTTCTTAAAATAAATCTAATTCCAAAATTTCAATAAGGGCCAGTTTGGCATTGCTGTGCTGTGAAAATAATCGCTGTCAGATTTGCTGTGAGAGAAATCAGCTGTGAGAGAAAGCAGTTTGGCGTTTGGTAAAATTTTTGTTAAAAGTATTGTTGGTATTAATTTTACGCATAATCAGAAAATGATTGCCGCATAATCATTAAACCCAGCGCTTCTTCGAAACTGATTCCTAAATAATCAGAAAATGAAAGCACCTTATTAACTGCTTTCCCTTATAGCTTTCTCTCACAGCAATTTTTAACAATAAGTGATTTTCTCACAGTTTACCAAACGGGTTGAGCTTCTCAAAATTTTTTAAAAATCACTTATTACTCCAAATAAGCAATGCCAAACTAGCACTAAGTCATCAAAATAATTTAATAAACAAACCTGTCAATTCCTACTTTTATAGCTCAGTCCTCAGCCATAAATTTTGCCACATTACACTGCGCCAGGACAGGAAGATTGCCTCAAAATTTAGGAAAAAAGTACGTGTAGCTCCTGGGATAGTGACAACATGAACTGAGGAAGCACATTGTAAGTTGTGTAAATTGTAACTTGTATTGCATTTGGACTGAATAGTGTACGTGTACATTATCCCTGTCACTGCCACTACCACTACCAGACATCATCATTGCCTTAAAGACAAAAAATTATGGGCGGCACTTCGACGATATTCTTCTTTTTTCTTTTCATATTTTAATTTTAATTTTTTGTTTTTATTTTTATACAACCGATATCGAATTACAGAATCAAACCTAGCACGAATAAATACTCTTATCCACTTGAGCTGAGCTGTAAAAGAAATCACCGTTACAACTTATACGCTGGTAATAAGTCTATTGAATTCTATATAAGGACCAAGCTCCACACTCTCTTTTATCATTGCCCTCTTACTCTTCTTACATACACACAATTAAGAGAGAGAGAGAGAGAGAGAATGGCGACTCTCAGAGTACCAGATGTGGTTCCTTCTCCAGTGGAAGATGCTGAACAACTCCGCAAAGCTTTTGAAGGTCTTTTACTGATCACATCTTCTTAGACTCAGACTAAATTAATTTTACTGATCACATATTTTTGGTGTTTTCTTTGGAGCAAGTGAAATTTGATCATTTGGTGTTTGACATGACTTTGTTTTCTGATGTGTTTGATCATCTAAAGGCTAAAGTTGGTTTGATCCATCTGCTTCCATATTGTGCTTCTTTGTAAATATGTGTTTTATGGGTTCTTATGTTAATGTGATAATGATCAGGATGTGTTTCTTTCAGTTAGTAAGTTAGCATCAGTTTTGTTGAATCAATCTTTAGATCTAGATCTTTTTCATGATTATCTTGTTGAGCCAGTTTGAGGTTCACTATTGACTAGCAAGCATTTGATGTCTTTCTTATAATCTGGTATGGTTGATCATCTAAAGTTTGATCTGCTTTCATGTTCTCTTACTTTGTAAGTATCTGTTTTCTGGGTTCTTTGTAAGTATTTGTTTCTCTCTCTTTGATTTTAAATTTCTTGGGATCATTTTTGTTGGATCAGAGTATTAGATCTACATCTTTTTAAAAATACTTTAATCTTGACTAGTTCATGCTTTCTTTTATATGGGATTTGCATAAAACTCCATTTACTTGAAAGGGATCATCAATGAAAACAGAGTTGGGAGAACAGAAGATGATGAAGAAAACTGATGCTTGATGTCATAGACCAATTTGAATACTTGGCATCTAACTGCACATTGAGGCATTTAACCAAAAGTACTCATATTAATTAGGGATAGAGGTTGAAGATTGGTTGCATTATCAAGGCACTTTTATGGTTGTATTCGAATCATCAACTTGATTTTTGTAATCTGTGTGCAGGATGGGGGACAAATGAGGGGTTGATCATTTCGATATTGACTCACAGGAATGCAGCTCAGAGAAAATTAATTCAGCAGGCATATGCAGAAACTTATGGGGAAGAGCTTCTTAAGTCACTGGACAAAGAGCTCTCAAGTGAATTTGAGGTCAGATTTGGATGCATTATATCTCTCAGTTGAATACTGGTTTTACTTTTAATTTTGTTTTCAAAGGTTTACTGCTTGAATTTCCTATTTTGCTGCATAACCAGAGGGCTGTGCTGCTGTGGACACTGGTCCCTGCTGAGCGTGACGCATTTTTGGCTAATGAAGCTACAAAGAGGTTCACTTCAAGCAACAAAGTGCTCTTAGAAATAGCTGCTACTAGGTCTTCCCATGACCTGTTGCTGGTCAAGCAGGCGTATCATGCGCGTTTCAAGAAATCCCTTGAAGAAGATGTGGCATACCATACATCTGGAGACTTGCGCAAGGTACAAACCTTCAACCTCCAAACTCATTCTTAATCTGATTGTGCTCTCAAATGTCAAGTTGGCTAGTTGAAACCGTATCGTCTTGATCTTCTATTGTATCCAATTTCTTGTATTGAATTGGAAGTAATTTGTTCAAACAGCTTCAACTACATTGCTGCCTAGAATTTCTTTTTTCTTCCTTTTGCTCTGATCGTTGACTCTGTCACAGCTTTTGGTTCCCCTTTTGAGCACTTACCGATACGAGGGAGATGAGATCAGCGTGCCCTTGGCAAAGAAAGAGGCTAAGATACTTCATGAGAAAATCTCAGACAAAGCCTACAATGATGAGGAGCTCATCAGGATCCTCTCTACCAGGAGTAAAGCACAGCTGAATGCAACCTTTAATCACTACAACAATGAGTTTGGCAATGCCATTAACAAGGATTTGAAGGCTGATAAAGATAATGAGTTCCTCCTGTTACTGAGGCAAACAATTAAAAGCTTGACCGTCCCTGAAAAATACTTTGAAAAGGTTCTGCGCCTGGCTATCAACAAGCTCGGGACGGATGAAGGGGCTCTTACTAGGGTTGTCACCACCCGGGCGGAGGTTGACTTGCATCGCATTAAACAAGAATATCATCGCAGGAACAGTGTTCCTTTGGACCAGGCAATTGTCAAAGACACTTCTGGAGACTATGAGAAGTTTCTTGTGGAACTGGTTGGACATGGAGATGCTTGAATCCCACAATGTTTTCTTCCATGAGTTGTTATCTTTCCTTCATTGGATGCGTCTTCTTCTTTTATGGTTTTGTGTGGACTTTGTTCAATAAATCTTGCTAGTGCGGTGAGTAAAGATTATGGATGGACTTATTTTATATAATTTATGTGCATCTTCTTTTGTATTTTTGCTAAAGGAGTTGTGTTTTGTGTTCAATTATATATATATGATGATGTTGGACTTCTCTTTTCCCCTTTTCCCTTTCATAGTTTATTTTGACCAATTTAGGGATATACGCGTATTGAAATCAATATAATTTAGTCCATTTGTATCTGATTCAATATAAATTAAATTGGATTGTGATTTTTTCAATCCGATACAGTCATATTAGATGTTTAAAAAAAATACATATTAGATGTTTAAATGGAATTCAATTCGATCGAATTAATATTGGATTTCGAATCAATATTGAATAAGATTGGATGATGGAAAAGGACAATAATAAAATATTAGTAGACGTTAATGTAAAATATAAATGAAATATCATAACAAATTGTTTTGATTATATAATATATTAAATATTTAATAATTATATAATATATTAAATATTACTTTATTAAATGACTTAAAATATTTATAATTTTTTCAACTATAAATATCTACAAGAGCAAAATAAACTTAAAACTAACTAGATTGAATTAGATTGGATTCTCATAAGTAAATCAATCATCCAATTCAATTATGTCGTTTTTTAAAATTACTCATTGAAAGTTTTTGAAAATTACGGATCGAATTTAGTCCGTCAAATCATCAAAATTGATTGAAATTTAATTGAATTAGATTAGATTAGATTGAATCGATTAATTTAGATGGATTGAATTGAATCTTGTACACCCCTAGACCAATCTAGAACACGAAAAATGACAAATCTCAAAAAACTAAAATAGGACAAAGCATTTAAAAAAATAATAAATTTATAATAATATGTATATATATTAATAAAAATATAATATAATCCAATTTCATATACGATGTATAGTTTATTAGTTCAAAGCTTTCCTTGTAGTTTATTATAAATTTGTATTTATTAATCTGTAAATATAAATATAATAAATAAATATAAATATATATTAGCTGGGTATGAGTTAAAAGAGTTTTTGTTTGTTGGATAATCTTTATATTGGCCCATAGGAGAAAGTTTTTAAATAATTGGCCTTCTAAGCCCATTAAAACCCACCAAACAAACATGAAGAGGCAGCCAATTACTGAACAATGTTGGCGAAAAGAAAGTTTTGAACACCGAACCTAAGCTCAGTCGCGCGAAGAAGGTTCAACAGACGAGGTTGCAGAAGGAGGTGAACGATTTTGGGTGGCTGATTGACGAATTGAAGGTGTTGATGGATTCGGACAATGCAGATGTGAATCTCAAGGACGATTTGGATCTGATTGAGGAATTTGGGAACGATTGGCATCTGATATGAAGAATCTGATTCAGGAAGCTGATGAAATCTGGGAATTGTAAGGTTAGAAAATTATGCACCATCAAAGTAGGCATTGTCTTCTTCGCCAGGTTGTAATTTCAGATTAATTGTCACACATCTTGCTTGTGATTTTCTCAAGCAAACCTGAGTTTGTACTTCCTGCTTAAAAATCATGTTCTATCTTTTTTCTTTTTCCCCAATTTCACTGTTATATATGTGTTCGTTTAACTTTAAAAATGTCTCCTAGATACACCATTTCTATTTTGGTATAGGGCCTCCTGTATCTTACTACTGGCACTGAACGATTTCTTACTAAGCTTTGTAGCTTGCATTTTTCTGTAAATAATTTAGAAATTGAATTTGTTCAGTTAATTGCCAGACCAAATATACTTTGCTGCAATTGATTGATTTGTTGCTCCCATGAGATTCTGAATTATATATCCTATGTTTTTCATTGTTTCGAACTTTATGTTTATCAGTAACTGCTTATCGAAAAAATTAACCCCATATTTATTGGCAATCGCAGTTGCCTTATAGCTTACTTATTGTTTTCTAACATTTCAGTGTAATGAAGAATAGTGAGAGTGTAGACCACTGATGGCCAAAGAATAGAGAAGCTACTATAGTCTATAATATCTTCTTACAAACTTATATAACATCGTTCTTCTTAAGACATCAACTCCTTGCTTCTTTCTATGTTAAACCATCTCCACCATGCACTAAGACACTTTCATTTGGTTCCGCTACTCTCATGCAGAAAACATTATTACACTCCAAGCCAGATCCTGTCTTTCTCTACCACCACAACGCCATGCACACATGCCTCACCAACTTACCCTCATACCGACCTCCTCACACTCAGCTCCAATGTCCAAACCCTTCACCAAACCAAGCAAGTCCATGCTTCTGCTCTCCTCAATGGTTTACTTCCCCACAGTGTCTCTCTCTGCGCCTCCCTCATGCTCAGTTACGCCACTTTCAAATACCCGGAAACCTCTCACCATCTCTTTGAACAAACAGTTCATCGTTGTCGCACTGCTTTCTTGTGGAACACCCTCATACGGGCTTATTCCATTGCTCAAGTTAATGATAATTTTCAGACTTACAATCGAATGGTTCGAAGCGGTGTTGGACTCGATGATCATACTTTTCCTTTCGTTCTCAAAGCGTGTTCAGACCTTTTGGAGGTAAAAAAAGGGATGGAGATTCATGGGGGTAGTGTTTAAAGTGGGCTTTGATTTTGATGTTTTCGTTGGAAATACACTTTTAATGTTATATGGTAGTTGTGGGGATATGAGAGATGCAAAGAGGGTGTTTGATGAAATGCGTGAAAGGGATGTTGTCTCATGGAATACGGTTATTGGAGTGTTTACGGCCAATGGGTTTTTCGTGCAGGCACTTCATTATTATAGAGAGATGAATTTGGGAATTG
This sequence comes from Prunus salicina, assembly GCA_020226455.1. NCBI lineage: Eukaryota > Viridiplantae > Streptophyta > Magnoliopsida > Rosales > Rosaceae > Prunus > Prunus salicina. Next base: position 14,592,571 of record CM035342.1, read on the forward strand.
GGTTTAAGCCAAATCTTGTTAGTGTCATTAGTGTGTTGCCGGTTTGTGCAGAGTTGGAAGATGAGCGGATGGCGATCCAGATTCATTGCTATGTTGTGAAGGCTGGTTTGGATCTTCTGGTCACTACTGGAAATGCATTGGTTGATGTGTACGGGAAATGTGGGAATGTGAACGCTTCAAAACAAGTTTTTGGTGAGATGATTCAGAAGAATGAGGTTTCTTGGAATGCTGCGATCACTAGTCTCTCTTACATGGGGCATAACATGGAAGCCTTGGCTACATTTAGATGGATGATTGATGTAGGGGTGAAACCAAACTCTGTCACAATTTCTAGCATGCTACCAGTGTTGGTTGAACTTGCATTTTTTGGAGTTGGCAAAGAACTCCATGGTTTCAGTATAAGAATGGGTATTGAATCGGATGTCTTCATTGCCAACTCACTAATTGATATGTATGCAAAATCAGGCCGTTCAAATGAGGCATCCAATGTTTTCCAAGAGATGGATAAAAGGAATATTGTTTCCTGGAATGCTATGATTGCTAATTTTGGTCAAAACAGGCTTGAGTTGGAAGCCATTGGACTTGTGAGACAAATGCAAGGTCATGGTGAAATTCCCAACTCTGTCACCTTCACAAATCTTCTTCCAGCATGTGCTCGGTTGGGTTCCCTTCGTTATGGAAAAGAAATCCATGCAAGGACAGTCCGCATGCTATATGCCTCCGATTTGTTTGTCTCCAATGCTCTGACAGACATGTACACAAAATGTGGCCGGCTAGATCTTGCTCGGAATGTATTTAACATCTCCCTCAAGGATGAGGTGTCTTATAATATACTAATAATTGGCTATTCTCAAACTACGGATTGCTTAGAGTCTCTGAATTTGTTTTCCGAAATGAAGCTTGTGGGAATGATTCATGACATTGTTTCCTTTGTGGGAGTTATATCAGCTTGCGCAAATGTAACTGCAATCAAGCAAGGCAAAGAGATTCATGGGTCATTAGTAAGAAAGCTTTTCCATACTCATCTATTTGTTGCAAACTCACTTTTGGATTTTTATACCAAATGTGGACGAATTGATCTCGCTGCTAAGGTCTTTGACCGCATTCCAAGCAAGGATGTAGCCTCTTGGAATACTATGATTTTGGGGTATGGAATGCTAGGTGAGCTTAACACTGCAATCAGTCTTTTTGAAGCAATGAGGGAAGACGGTGTAGAATACGATTCAGTTTCCTATATTGCAGTTTTGTCATCTTGTAGTCATGGAGGGCTGGTTGAGAAGGGGAAAAAATATTTTGAGGGAATGCAGGCACTGAATATAGAGCCGACAGAAAAGCACTATGCTTGCATGGTTGATCTCCTTGGCCGAGCTGGCCTTATGGAAGAAGCAGTAGAGCTTATTAAAGGCATGCCCATTGTACCAGATGCCAATATTTGGGGTGCCTTGCTTGGAGCATGCCGAATCCATGGGAACGTAGAGTTGGCTAGTTGGGCAGCAGACCATTTGTTCAGGTTGAACCCTGAGCATTGTGGGTACTATATACTTCTTTCAAACATGTATGCAGAAGCTGGGAGATGGGATGAGGTAAACAGGGTGAGGGAACTGATGAAATCAAGAGGAGTGAAGAAGAACCGTGCTTGCAGTTGGGTTCAGGTTCAGGACCAGGTGCATGCTTTTGCAGTTGGAGAGAGTCTGGAGACATTAACTTCAGATAGTTGGATCGCAGAATCTTAATATGTTTTTGACATTCAAATTAAAGTTTGACGGATTGTGCTGAGAGGATAGCAATTTAAACTTTCAAAAGGAGTTCAATTCCATCCAAAGATGCTTCATCAGCTCCACCTCAAAAAATCAACATCCAAAATTTTGTGGGATCACACACTTCAGAGACAGAGAGAGAAAGAATGGCGACTCTTAGAGTACCAGATGTGGTTCCTTCTCCAGTGGAAGATGCTGAACAACTTCAGAAAGCTTTTGAAGGTCTTTTACTGATCACATCTTCTAAGACTCAGTCTAAATTAACGCAATCATTGGAGCAAATGAAATTTGACAATTTGGTGTTTTCTTTGGAGCAAATGAAATTTGATAATTTGGTGTTTGACATGACTTTGTTTTCTGATGTGGCTGATCATCTAAAGTTAGTTTGATCCATCTGCTTCCATGTTGTTCTACTTTGTAAGTATGTGTTCCATGGGTTCTTATAATGTGATAATGACCAGGATGTCTTTCTTTCTCTGTTATTTTTTCTTCGATTAGTAAGTTAACATCAGTTTTGTTGAATGAAAGTTTAGATCTAGATCTGTTGAATGATTTTCTTGTTGAGGTTCACTATTGACTAGCAAGTATTTGATGTTTAACATGTCTTCTTATAATCTGATATGTGTGATCATCTAAAGTTTGATCTGCTTTCATGTTCTCTTACTTTGTATGTATCTGTTTTCTGGGTTTTTTGTAAGTATTTGTTTCCTTCTCTTTGATTATTGTTTGAATTTCTTGGGATCATTTTTGTTGGATCAGAGTATTAGATCTATATCTTTTTTTAAAAATTATCTTATTGTGTCAGTTTGAGTTTCACTATTGACTAACAAAAATTAACAAATACTTCAACTAATATTCCTGTTTATTTACTCCAATCATTGTGAGCAATTACAAGGGGTGCTAAAGTAAACTACTTTAATCTTGACTAGTTCATTACTCTGGAATTTATTGCTAATATAAAAGAGACAAGACCTGGTAGTTGAAATCCTTATCTGATTCATTGACATCCATCCTAAGCTTTTCATTAGGTCCAATTCTTTTATATGGAATTTGCACAAAATTCCATTTACATGAAGGGGTCATCAATGAAAACGGAGTTGGGAGAACATGTGATGAAGAAGAAAACCAATGCTTGATGTCATAGACCAATTTGAATACTAGGCATCTAGCTGCACATCGAGGCATTTAACCAAAACTTCTCATATTAGGGATAGAGGTTGAAGATTTGTTGCATTATCAAGGCACTTTTATGGTTATATTCTGTATTATCAACGTTATTTTTGTAATTTGTGTGCAGGATGGGTGACAAATAAGGCGTTGATCATATCGATACTGACTCACAGGAATGCAGCTCAGAGAAAATTAATTCAGCAGACATGCAGAAATTTATGGGGAAGAGCTTCTTAAGTCACTGGACAAAGAGCTCTCAAGTGTTTTTGAGGTCAGATTTAGATGCATTATATCTTTCAGTTGAATACTGGTTTGGTTTTACTTTGAATTTTGTTTTCAAAGGTTTACTGCTCGAATTTCCTGTTTTGCTGCATAACCAGAGGGCTGTGCTGCTGTGGACACTGGTCCCTGCTGAGCGTGATGCATTTTTAGCTAATGAAGCTTCAAAGAGGTTCACTTCAAGCAATAAATTGCTCTTGGAAATAGCTACTTCTAGGTCTTCTCGTGATCTGTTGCTGGTAAAGCAGGCGTATCATGTGCATTACATACAAGAAATCCCTTGAAGGAGATGTTGCATACCATACATCGGGAGACTTGCTCAAGGAGGTTCTTGCTGAGCGTGATGCATTTTTAGCTAATGAAGCTACAAAGAGGTTCACTTCAAGCAATAAATTGCTCTTGGAAATAGCTACTTCTAGGTCTTCTCATGATCTGTTGCTGGTAAAGCAGGCGTATCATGTGCGTTACAAGAAATCCCTTGAAGAAGATGTTGCATACCATACATCTAGAGACTTGCTCAAGGTACAAACCTTCAACCTCCAAACTCATTCTTAATCTGATTGGGCTCTCGAACGTCAAGTTGGCTAGTTGAAACCGTATCTTCTTGATCTTCTATTGGTATCCAATTTCTTGTATTGAATTGGAAGTGAGTTGTTCAAACATCTTCAACTACATTGCTGCCTAGATTTTCTTTTTTCTTGCTTTGCTCTGATTGTTGACTCTGTCATAGCTTTTGGTTCCTCTTTTGAGCACTTACCGATACAAGGGAGATGAGATCAGCGTGCCCTTGGCAAAGAAAGAGGCTAAGATACTTAATGAGAAAATCTCAGACAAAGCCTACGATGATGTGGAGCTCATCAGGATCCTCTCTGCCAGGAGTAAAGCACAGCTGATGCAACCTTGAATCACTACAACAATGAGTTTGGCAATGCCATTAACAAGGATTTGAAGGCTGATAAAGATGATGAGTTCCTCCAGTTACTGGGGCAAACAATTACAAGCTTGACCGTCTCTGAAAAAAACTTTGAGAAGGTTCTGTGCCTGGCTATCAAGAAGCTTGGACGGACGAAGGGGCTCTTACTAGGGTTGTTACCACCCGCGCAGAGGTTGACTTGCGTAGCATTAAACAAGAATATCATCGCAGGAGCAGTGTTCCTTTGGACCAGGAAATTGTCAAAGACACTTCTGGAGACTACGAGAAGTTTCTTGTAGAACTGGTTGGACATGGTGATGCTTGAATCCCACAATGATTTCTTCCATGAGTTGTTATCTTTCCTTCATTGGATTCTTCTTCTTCTTTTTATGGTTTTGTGTGGACTTTGTTCAATAAATCTTGCTAGTTCTGTGAGTAATGGATGGACTTATTTTATATAATTTGTGCATCTTCTTTTGTGTTTTTGCAAAAGGAGTTGTTTTTGTGTTCTTTATATGATAATGTTGGACTTCTTTTTTTCCCTTCTTTTTCCTTTTCATATTTGATTTTGCTTAAATTACACCTTTTGACCAAGTGAACAAGAAGCTCTCTCAAGTGGCCTCTATGGTAAATGCTTTCTTTCTTAACCCTGCATTGAGGTTGAGGTGCAAAACCAAAATCTCTTTCAAAAACTAGCACCTTAGGCTTTGAGGTTGGGTTGAAGCCATGAAACATCATCAATGATGAAGATAACATCCTGGCTCATAACAAGGTCTCGAGTCTTGACACAAGTTGATGCTGCTCTGAGCTTTTCAAGCACAATAATATTCTCAATTAAACTACTCTCACTTAACAGCACCCATAGTTGGTGCACAACTATGTGTGGAAACTGCTGAGGTTATCAATCTTCTTTTAATCCTCATTTTCGTTTCATTCGCCTATTCTATATAACCACACATCACATTCCAATCCCAAAACCCGGATCTAAGGCCTCTCAACTTTGACCCGACAAATTCCGGGACCCTTGAAATGGCATCGGGACCTCTATACCCTAAATTCACCTTTAGTTCATTCTAACTCTGAAAAAAAATCTATAGGCTTTATAACATGCACTTTCATTCAATAAGCTCAAAAATGAAATTATGATATGGGACTCACCACCTTGAGCAAGTGGCCCACTTTGTTACCCGTGAAGGACTCTACAATAACTTTTAAATTCACACACATGACACTGGCATGTTTACTAAACCATAATCGTATTAGGAAGAATTGAATCGAGGATGAATTGAATTGAGGAGTTAGATTGAGGAGAATTAGATTCTGGATCCCTATTAAGTTATTTACTAAACCATATGGATTGATGAGTCAAATTCCGAATTCCTATTGAAGTTGTGTACTAACCATATGGAATTGGGGTAGGAGTGACATTAATTACTAAAATGTCCTCATTGTTAGGTTAAAATAGATGATAAATTTTAATGGGTAAAAAAGATGAATTCCTAATCTAATGAGTTAATTCTTCATGAATTAGAATACCACCTCTCACAAAAAAAAAGAATTGAATTCCTCCAAAATAAAAAATTTCATTCCTAATTTTGTGTGGACCATCTACTTTTTAATTTTTTGATGTGAAGTAAACACATGAATTCTCATAATTGGATTCAATTCCTGATTATCAAACACACCAAAGATAACAAAAACTAAACAATTTATAAATAAAAAATTATTTGGAAACTTAGAATAGTTACCAAACAAGTTTCTTGGCTTCAACTTTTTACAAATGAAACTAGTTTCTTGGTTTCAACTTTTTACAAATGAAAACTAAAATGGTTATCAAAAGGGATATCTCTTATTCACCCTTTTCAACCAATATCAAAATCTTCAGACTAAAAAAATAAAATCCATTTCAATATCAAGATTTGATCCAGATTTTTCTTGGCATCAAAGGACCACACAGACAGAAGAAAAGTGCAAGTTACCTAAATTATCATCTAATTTATAAATAAAATGGGTCCTGGAACAAAGTAAACACAAACTTGATACAACCAAGATACATAAGCATGTTTGTAATAACCCAACTAGCCGAACCTCCTGCATTTTTCTGACTACATTTCATGCCCTAACGATGTATATAAATGTATCGCTACCACTCAGTCTCACACCCACCACTTCAGAACCCAAAATGGCATGAAGGGTTTACATGTCAAAACACAGAGTTCACACTAGGATATGACGAGACCAACATTTATTTGATGATAAAGCAGAGTAAACAAGTCAGAGATTATGAGTTACACCAAGGCAATGCTGCTCTCTCCACCAGGGGGCTTGCGAACACCACCCAGATAGTCTCTGGATGATGCCTTTCCATCAGCAAAGATGTCGCTACCGTTCATCTCTCTCAGCTTAGCCGTGCTTAGGGGCTTTTCAGCAGATCCTGGAGGTTCCTTAAATATATTATTTCCTGTCAGCTCAGCGAACTTCTGGTTATGTATTTTCCTTGAAGTCTTGACAACAGGTTCCTCGCTGAACATGATATTACTCTGACCTCCAGCAGGCTGCGTTACCGAAATGAATTCAATACTAAATTTAAGGAAAATATTAATTTGCCAATTAGTCTAGCATTATTCGGCAGAGTAATATCAACTTCGATTACATGAAAAAGTTCTCCAGTAGGCTATCTTGCTAGGCTATCACTTCGAACCATTGATCTAATGGATTAACAGTTTGACAAACTAACATGCCAGACTATTTGACAAAAGAACCTCAATTATTGTTTAAAGGTGATCCAGATTGAGAGTCTAACAATATTACATAATGAAGGGAGAACGGAGAACACTCAATTGCATAGCTCAATACTATAATTATGGAAGTCCGATTTAGTGTTGTAATCTCTAATTATCCAAACTATCATAACTGGACCTGCAACACGAAGATATGAATGAAGAAAATTCATCCAAAGAAATAATAAACTCACATTTGAAACTTTGACAGACGTGCGTAGATTTCGAGGTGCAGGTTCTCCCATGTCTCTGGTTTCTCTAGTTTCCAGAGTGTGCGCGGCAGCCGCGGATCGAGGCACAGTTTCAGGAGGAGGACCAAAGATGTCATTTCCAGTGAGCTCCTTGGACTTGGCATTTGATATATGCTTGTTGCACTTCGAATCCGAGTCTGATTGCAATGTCCCACTCAATTCACGCTGCTTTGCAACCTCAGGAATGGTGATCGGCTTCTTGGGTGTGACATGTTCATCAACGCTGAATGATATTTGACTAACTCCATTGAGTGCTTGCTGGTAAGTACGAAGCCCTGTTTTGTTACTAGCATCATTAGATTCTGGTGCAGCATTGTTGCCTGAACCAGCAGCAAATATGCCATTACCAGTAATCTCCTTCAATTTATAGCCTGAACAAGGCTTCCTGAACCACATTTCATCTGAGTTTTAGATGTACAAATCTTAATCACTAACTCTGTAGTTAAAAAAAAGTACTGATCTTTTTTATAAATAATTTTTGGATCTAAGATGGGTAAACTTGGGAATTTGAATAACAAATTTTGGGTTGCAAAATTTGCAATGCATGCATTTATAGACATGCTAAATTAAGATGACATGAACACAGAATAATCAAAGTCAACATTTTTCTGATCAGAAAAATAGAAAGCTTATAGCTTTGGTTGAGCAGCTTGCACAGGCTATATGGGGTATTTGCAGAAATTCATAGCAATGAAACATGCATTACTAGATCTGACTTCACAAAATAGATCTTACTGTTTGTTCAGGCTCTGAGCTTCTTCATCAGTGATCTGACCTCCATGGAGCACCTTGCTGATTCCATCTGACGGCTGAAAATACACCACGTAAGCTTCCTTAATTTACCAAGAAAGAAAAAGAAAGACAAAAAATTGACTGAAAAAGTGTTTTCAAGTGAAAGTGGTAACCTGATGAGAGCGGTGACCGGAGGGGGCGGTGGCGGGAGAGTCGGACTGTGGGACCTCTTTCCACGTCAGCATATCGGCAGTGTCTCTGCGAGGCTTTCTCACTGGTGTGCTTCTCTCCATTGTTTAGTCTCTCTGTGCTCTCTGTCTTCTGTTTTGTGCTTTCTTTTTCTTTCTTCTTTGGCTTTTGTTTTGAGATAATTTTTTAAATTTTGAATGAACGAGGAAATAAATAAATAGTAAAGTAAAATCCCATATTGTCATTTTCGAAACAAAGAGAAGAGAAAGATCTCGGATGTTGCAACATGCGATGCGACCCACTAGGTTTTTAGAACACGTATTGCAGTAATCTACGGTTAATATACGTACACACTACATGGGTGGGTCCATCCCTGTAGCAATGACCTTGACTTCAGTTGAACTTGCTCACAAGAATACGAATATGACGCATGTCTCTTTTGGAATTGCTTCTAAATAGATTTCAAATGCTTTCTCTTTTTTTGGTTGAAATTTTTTGAGATTGAATTCATAATTCAGGCAAAATACAAACTAGTTAGTTATTATAGTCTGAAATATCGAGGATATTTTGGTTTTTTCAAATCACTGAAATATCATTTGATGAATACTCTTCACAATACACTTACTTTACACATAGAGATGATAAAGATAGTGAAAAATTTGAACCTCATGGGAACTCTATGTGGTACTAGTCACTCATGTATCTTACCATGCAATATATAAAGTGTAAAATATTGTAGTAAATCATTATATATAAATGATTATGGACTATTTAATCTTTTTTTCATTAATTACAACATATTTTCTACACTCACAGTGTTTGCCAGCTCGCTGTATAATCAACTTAAATCAGTTAAATCCATCATGTAATACATTTCCTTCTAATTTTTTTTTTTTGGATAAACTAATAGATAATTGACTAAATAAACATTCTCCAAAGTTTCAATAAAAATTTCCAAATTTTTCTTACAATTTCCGTGGTTTTTATTCAATTTTTATTGATATCGATAATATCCTGATATTTCCATCGAAATTTCCATGTTTTTGGATTACCGATATTTCCGATATCATCGATATTTTAGACCATGGTTATTACAATTACGGAGAAATCTAACATCAACATTAAGATAATCTAGTGCGCCTTCAATAATAATCACGCATGATCGAAGGAACTTTGGCATATGCATTCCAACTAAGATTTCAAACTCAAAACAATTAAAAAGAGATAAAACTTGGAAAAACCAAGTTATAACAATACAAATAAAAACTCTCACAAAAGAGAGGTGAAAAACTCTCATAAATGAGATGTGAAAATTACACAAAACCTAAAGAGAGTTTCTACAAGTTATTCTAAAAATATTTGTTGCGTCGATTCAGCTGCACCAAAATAGATTCAGCTGCATCCTTAACTTGTGATACTCGCAAGTGCAAGAGCCGTTGGTAGTTTAGCATATGTAAGTGCGAGGTCGATCCCACGAGGATTGATGATAGATTGATTTAATTCAATTCCCTGTACAAAACAGAAATGAAAAAGAAAGGAAATGAATAAGACAAGAAAGAAGGAAAAGAAATTAACTCAAGCGAATAAGTTCCCAAGTTCAATTTAGATTAACGGATTGATTCTAGCTAAAGTATGATTAAGCCATGGTGTCTGGTCCTAACCTTGTGTTCCTAATTCCCTAACTTGATCATCTGTTGTCTAACCTAAATTAAGCATTAGGAACCCATTAAGCATAGAAGAACATTTTAAACAACCAAGCATGTATCTAATCCCTGTTGTCGAATGTCCATACATACTCTTCCTATTCATAGTTCAATTCGAATTAAAGCATAGTGTCTACTCTTAATTCAAACCAAGATAGCTAACATGCAAGCCTTAATGGTGATCAATCATTCAAACTAGCATATTAACTTATAAGCATAATGAATAAGAACAAAAACCATAATTGAAACTTGGAAACTACTCAAACTTGAATACTTAAAGAAAAGAATTTACATAGCAATGGAAAGTTTAAGAACTTAGAACAACTCAAAGAAAGGATTTTATTACAACAATTGAGAACTAGAAAGGAAAACTAAGAGAATTTGAGGGAGAGAAGGGAGGGGAGCTCTAGAGAAATGTTTGAGAGCTCCCCCCCTTGGGGTGTGTTTACAAGCTTGGGAAACCTCACTATTTATAGGCCTAAGGAAGTTGAAAATCTAAATTAAATATTGCTTTCCACTCACTTCATCAACTTCACCTAACACACCATTACATTTGAAAACAATTTTTCTTTCTTTAAACTTAGTGTTGCAGCTCCCACTTCAATTATAAGACTTGAATATGCTTCACCTAACCTTCCCACAAGATAGTGCACTTCACCAACAATTCCCACTAGATAGTGTATTTCATCATGCATTGCACTCTTTTTTTGGGTTCGTTTTAGGCTTGTTAATACATTCATAAAATTCTGGAAAAATATGGATCTTCAAGCCCTTTGTCTTATCTTTCCAAGCATATGCAGCCCAACTCAAGGAAAAATCGGAAAGACCTTCAAATGTCATTTATGGCCCAGTAACGCAGATGCTGCCGAATTTTGACCTTGATCTACTAAATCATGTATAACTTCCTCTAGAAGACTCCGAATCATGAACCGTAAAATGCTACGGAAACTAGACTTCCGTATCTTTCCAATGATGTATGGCTCATTATCTGGTTAATCCGTGAAATTGAATGATCTGCAGACACTGTTTTAAGCTAAATTGTCTTCAAAATGCATGTAATGAGTCTCAACCTTATTACACTGAAACATACACAAACTTTATTAAAAGCACAAGTTTAACTAAAAAACATAACCAAATCATAAGTTAGAAGGGTATAAAAAGATATGTAATTATGCACCGATCAATATTGCAACTCTATTGTCACAAAGTCAACTCACTGTGCGTAAGTACCAAAATATAACATATATGCACCAATTGACTTTCCTATTCAGTAAATAGAGCAGATGCACTGAAAAAGGATATGATCGCAGAGATCTATTATATAATTATGTCATAAACGAGTCAACGAAACAAAGAGAGAGACTATGCAGGAAGGGGAAGCAAAGAGGATGAGAAGGGGAGGAAGCGGAGAGGAAATGAAAAAGAGAGGAAGAGGACAAAAAGCATGGTAGTCACCACCCCTTGAGGGGTGGCGGCTAGGAGTTTTCTCTTACGAATGCAATACTTCACTTATGGGTATAGACTTCACTAAGATCATTTCCAAAGCTATATGGACTTAAACCCAAATTTTCTCCTCCCAAATACTCATTTATATGCAAAGCCTCAAACAAATTTTTTCTTCAACCATGCAATCTCAAAATTTGAGTCCCTAGTTTTATTATTTTGTTGACCATTGTTTTAACTTCAATTATTTTTTGGTTATTGTTTTTAAATTAATTTTTTTTAATGTTCGTTGATGCGTGGAACCAATCAAAGTGGGCTGATCCTATTCAACTATTCCTCAAGGGTTGACGTGGTCTTCAAGTCGTACTTATGTATGTATCTGTCGTATTTGGAGTAGCCAAGTACGGTGGTGGATAGCTCTGATTTCCCTAAAAAGGGAACATAAATGAGTCACTGAAGAGGTGATGGTGGGTTCACCAACCACCCTCCAATGCGTAACTCGGTCTTTCTTCCTCAAAGAAGGGTTTTTAAGTATTGTACTCAAGTGTGAAAAAAGTTCATATTACCTTTATAGGAGGGAAGTACTCCTTTTTATATAGGGAAAATGGGACATTTGAGTTATCTTTTTCCGATGTGGGACTATTGGGTCATTAATGACATGGCATCATCTCATTAGGTGATTATTGTACTCAAGTTTGAACAAAGTTCAGATTACCTTTTTAGGAGGGAAGTACTCCTTTTTATATAGGGAAAATGGGACATTTGAGTTATCTTTTTCCGATGTGGGACTATTGGGTCATTAATGACATGGCATCATCTCATTAGGTGATCTATGATAAGTAGATGTGTCATCCTTTCCCTTTTTCGAGGACAACATGTGTTAGTTGGATATGATGTGGGCCCATTCTCAGATTTGTTACTCCCATGTGCAGGCCTTTAAGGGATATGTGCCAAGGTTGTGGCCTCATGGGCTCCAATTGGGCATGGCCGACCTTGCTTGACCTCTTTTGGGCCTCTTCATGCACGAGGTAAAGCCTGTGTAGCCTATCAACCGTTCGGGTCCATCCATGAGTCATTTTATAGTGAGGGCCTTTGTTAAGGCCCAAAAAATCCACGACTTGGCCCAAATGAATTCCCGCCCAGCGCAATACCTTATTGAGAAAAAACCCAACTTAGAGCACACAAAAGTCCGCCATGCACGAGTCACACTCCACGTGCCATGCCAAATAAATAATCCGTCATGCTAGGAATCGAGATTAAGATCATAAAATGCATTAGCTCTACAAATCCATGCTAATTATCCCGTCAAGCATAATAATTAAAAGCATGCCAAGCGATATGCCATGCCAAGCACGGAATCGTTATTTCGCACCCAACCACGCTACAAGCCTAAGTGGGCCCAAGCCACTCAAATACCCGGGGCTTGCTTGAGTGGGTTGTGGTATGGATGGTAATGAGTTGTCATGAGGCCCATTGATGGACCGAGAAATGGAGGTTCCGGGTCGCTTGGGAGCCTCGGAACTCAGGCCCATTTCTTAGGCCCAAAAATGTGGATAAGCACAAAAGAGAAAATATCCTAACCAAAATATCCCAACCAAAATGGTCCACTAAAATAGCCCAAAACAAAGAGGCTTTTATGATTTATATCACAAAGAGATTAGCCCATTTGTTTGGTAGGTTGAAAGCCCAAACAAATTAGAAGTAAGGGGGCAGCAAAGGCTCCAGCATTTAACTGAAAGACAAAGCCTTGGAAGGAGCTGGGAAGACCACGTAGGCTGCTGGGAGGGAAGGAACAAACTTTGAAGCAAAACATCCAAGGAACCAAAAGATATTGGCATGCAAGGAGCCACCCTTCAAACCAACAAGTATACTAAAGCTCTTTCCTTTATCAGATCTGACTATGAAGGAGGAAAAGAAAGGGAGAAAAGGAGATATCTGAAAATAGGAATTCATCACTAGGGAGGCTGCGGGAAAAAGGGCCTTGAGCTCCCAAATCTCCTGATTTTGTGCGAAAGAGCAGAGTAGATTTCACCAAAATAGGATGATTGAAGGGATGAGGGGAGAAAGGAAGGGAAAAACTTGGCAAAATGGGATGGAAGCCATTAGGGTTTCTTGGAAAAAGATGGCTTCCAGTGGCTATAAATAGGGCCTCTTCTACCCAACGAAGGACATCCACATCTAAAGAGCAAGCTTCCTCTCTTACTTGCAAAATCCAGCCATTTCGTGCACTATTCACCCTTCTTCCCCATTTTCCCTCTTTTGGCAGATTGTTCTAACAGTGACAGAGTCACTGTCAAGCTGCCGGAAGAAGCACTCAAGCCACCATTTCCTTTTTCTCCCTTCTCTCTCAGCCAAACCTACTTAAAAACCTTTCTTCTCCTACCTGCACACCCTTTCTACTCTCCAAGAACACATAATTCTCTCTTTAGTGCTAAACTCATGCCAACTTTGCTCCCATGCCATAATTTCCTCATGCCAAGCTAAGAACTCATCTGTAAGCATTAAGAATTTATTTGTAAGCAGCCATTATTTTCTGTTGGTGAAGGTAACCAAGGTGTTTCCTAAGGCTTTGCTATCCTTTCGAAACATTTTGGGGTCTAATCTTTGAACTCAGACATAGGGGATACTTTCTTCAGTTTGCTTCTTACGGCAGCCCAGCACATTTGTAGCTGCCAGAAGAAAAAAAGCTCCTATAGCCTTATTAAGGCCCTTAGATGAGGTCCCATCTCTTAACCATTAGATCAAACTAACCAATTTGATCCAACGACTAACCAGTTTGATCCAATGGCTAACCAATTTGATCCAATGGTTAAGAGATAAAGTCACACATAAGGGAGGCCCTCACTATAGAATTCTTGCAACAATATTATCTTAATTTATTTTTATGAATATCTTAATCTAGGGAAATTCAAATATCCAAAACAAAATTTTATTTCATTAATATGAACAAATAGGTGGATAAGTTTGGGATCATCTTTTAGGTATAATATGATTTAGATTAATTAATATCTACATTTTGGCTATTGCATGTCAGTTTGGACTGTTCATTTTTTTCTTTTACCGTTAGATTTACTGAGATTTTATTTTGGCCGTCTAATGGGAGGTAGCCATGAGGTTTTCGTTCCAAAGAAAATTCTACTTCAAAATTTGGTCATCATATCACAACGGCCAAATCATTCCAACCATCAAACAAAGTTGTAGATGTCCTACTAGTCACTGACAAAAAAATGCCCCAATGGGTTTTCCTGCTTCTACTACCGAGTGGGCTCTACCATTTAGGTTGGGCTGAAATGAGGTATGATATTTAACTTGCTCAAAGCAAGCTCATTGTAAGGCCTTTTGCCTCGGCAGGACAAGGCCTAGGTCCACAAACAGCTCTAGCGCACAAGGGCAAGCTTAGGCAAGGCGTGGGACCTACCAACCTAGACAAGCCCACATGCAAGTCCAGCCCGTGTTGTTGATTGGGCAAAGTGATACAATGATGATGTCATAATGACATCAACAACCAATTTAATTAACAAAAAAATTGAAATAAAAAAATAAAAAATTCAGAATTTTTTTAAATTATAAATACTAGGGGTGGTTGCGGTTCGGTACCACGAATTTTTCCCCGAACCACAAACCGACCGACTATTTGCAGTAAGGTGATTTTTGAAACCGCAAAAATTGGTTGGTTACCGTGAATTAACGGTTTAAACCGATTTGAATATTTTGGGCCTAAATTAGATCTTTAAGTGTGGTCTTTTTGTGTCATAAAAATTCAATCTTCCACACTTTTAAGCCTAGTTTTGATCCTTCTTTTGAAGCTTTTTGAGTTCAAGCATACTTTAACCAAAAAATTATAAATTCACAACCTTTACTTCTCAAGTATATATAAATTTACAACCTAAAGAAATAAATTCACAACCTCAACTTCTCAAGCATATATAAATTCACAACCTCAACCTCAACTTCTCAAGCATTCACAACCTAAAGAAAAATCCAATTTGAAGTTAATTAAAGTTACAAACCAAAAGGAGAACTCAAGTGTAGGTGGTGATAAGTGGATTTTATTATAAGAAGAAGCCCTTCTTTATGAGTTGGAGTGGAGGTTGTGTTTCGGGTGTCTCGGTTTGTGTTTGGGGGATTAGAGGTATTAGGTGTGTTAGAGTGGCTAGACTCCATCTATAACACAACACAAAAGCAACAACATAAAAGCATATTAATAATAGATTAAACTCAACCAAATTAAAACACAACATCTAACTACTAAAATGCAATTTAAAAAAAAATATATTTGCGGTTTGTGATAACTGCGAGTTGCCAAAATCACATACCGCAACCGCAATTGCAGTTCGGTTTCTAAAACCGCAATGTTCGGTCAGTTTTTAGCTATTGCAGTTCCAATGCGGTATAATGTCGGTTGGTTTTTGTGGTTTTTCGATTTTTCGGTCTAAAATGCCACCCCTAATAAATACCTAGCCATATTCTTTACCTCCCACACCAAAATTCTATACAAATTCATCTCCTCATATCTCATGTGAATAGTAATTACCTTTGCCCATGCCCATAGAAGTGGAAACAAAATTGTAAGTGCTGCCACTATTCACATAAATAGTAACAACCCTTGATTTGCCCTTACCTTTCCCTTGACCTTGACCATAGGGGTGGAAGTGCCCTCAAATGCATGCATTAGAGACTCTGGGTTGCATTAAGGACATTTTTCCCAATTTGGTCATTATTTTGCCCTAATTTTCTTTTTTGCGAATTTGGATTGATTCAGTTTCTGAAAAGATCACCCCCCAAAAAAAGGATCGAGACTGGCCCAAAGTTCCAAACCAAACCAAAACCTCCACTAGTGGTTTTGGACTGGGTTGGATTCTCAATTGGGAGCTTCTATAATGAGGAGGTTGGGTGAGGAGCTTATTTGAGGAGGCTCATCTCACCATTAAAAGGAGTGTGGACCCTCCAATGCACCCCCCCCAATGTACTTTGTTTTTAGTTATTGATGGTGAGATTTCACCTCCTCAAATAAGCTCCTCATTCTAGCATTTCCGTTCTCAATTTATGTTTTGGGCTTTGTAAACTTTTCTTTTAGCAGCCTTGTTATGTTTTTGTTTGATTCCGTTTCTTCTCTTCCATCGAAACGCACTGTTAAGTTTTTTCTCTTCTCTTCCCAGATGAACGAACGCAGATGTTCATCTGACTGTAAAATCGAAAATTCATTTTAGACCCAAACCCACAGATGCCACAACTTTCAGCAAAAACTTACTTCTCATGGCTGTTCTAGTTTCATTGACTGGCGAGACCCAATTCATTCAGAGTCTCTGTGCAGTTGTCGTAAAGGGTCAGTGGAACAACATCTTGAAACCCAAGATTGGTTCTAGCCTCAGCTCTGCAAACATTCATCAGGTACTTCTGCAACTCTCACTCCATGGCTATGGCCCTTCTCCTTCTTGGGCTTTCTTCAAATGGGTTGAATTAGTTCCCACTTACAAGCACTCCTTGCAATGCTGCTGGACCATGATTCACATTCTCACTGAGCACAAACACTTCAAACCTGCACAGCAACTGCTTGAAAAAATTGCTCTTAAGGATTTCTTGTCATCACCGATGGTTTTGAATGCTTTAGTTCCAATCCAAGATGACCCAGAAGTGAATTCACATGTTTTGAGCTGGCTTGTGATATTTTTTGCAAATTCTAAGATGAACCAAGATGCAATTCAGGTTTTTGAGCACATGAGGGTACATGGGTTTAAGCCGCACTTGCATGCTTGTTCTGCCTTGTTGAACTCTTTAGTTAAAGATAGGTTGACTAATATGGTATGGAAAGTTTACAAGAATATGATCCAGGCCGGGGTTGTGCCGAATGTTCACATATACAATGTGATGATTCATGCTTGCTGCAAATCTGGGGATACAGAGAAGGCAGACAGTTTGGTTGGTGAGATGGAATTGAAGTGCATCTTTCCTGATCTTTTCACATATAATACTTTGATATCTCTGTATTCCAAAAGGGGTATGCACTATGAAGCTTTGTCTGTTCAAGATAGAATGGAAAGAGCAGGAGTTAGTCCTGATATGGTGACTTACAATTCTCTTATTTATGCGTTTTGTAGAGAAGGTAGGATGGGAGAAGCTGTAAAACTTTTCCGCGAAATCAAAGGTGCTACTCCTAACCATGTTACATACACGACATTAATTGATGGCTATTGTAGAGTTCATGACCTGGAAGAAGCTTTAAGATTGTGCGAGGTAATGAAGGCCAAGGGGTTGTATCCTGGAGTTGTTACTTATAATTCAATTCTCCGCAAGTTGTGCGAAGATGGCAGGATGCGGGATGCAAATAAACTTTTGAATGAGATGAGTGAAAGGAAAGTCGAACCTGACAATGTCACATGTAACACATTGGTTAATGCTTATTCTAAGATAGGAGATATGAGGTCTGCTGTGAAAGTGAAAGACAGAATGTTGGCAGCTGGATTGAAGCTGGATGAGTTTACATATAAAGCACTCATTCATGGATTTTGCAAGGTGCTAGAGATGGAAAGTGCTAAAGATCTTTTATTTAGCATGCTTGATGCTGGATTTTCCCCTAGTTATTGCACCTATACGTGGATTGTAGATGGTTACTGCAACAAGGGGAATGAGGAAGCAGTTATACGACTACCAGATGAGTTTGTTAAAAAAGGTATTTGTGTTGATGTCTCGCTGTACAGGGCATTAATAAGAAGGTTATGTAAACGAGAAAGGGTGGATAGTGCTGAAAAGATTTTCAGTTTTATGGAAGAGAAGGGTATATCAGGAGACAGTGTTATATATACTAGTCTAGCATATGCTTACTTGAAAGCAGGAAAGTCAAGTGTAGTTTCAGTGATGTTAGATGAAATGTACAAGAGGAGGTTGATGGTTACACGCAAGATCTATAGATGTTTCAATGCATCTTATGCCAGTGATAATGACATTATACGTCTATTTTGGGATCATATGGTTGAGAGAGGCCTAATGTCAAAAAATGTTATTATTAAGGAAATGCAGCAAATGTAAATGAACATCACAGATCTTGCTGTGAGTCTGATTACAGACTCAATCTTTTCATGCTATAGCACAAACCTCTCCGTCTGTCTTGAAAGATGTTGGAGACTGTTATAGACTTGGGCCATTCAAATGCACATGCACTCCTGGAGAAGCTTAGAGACAATGGTAAGTGCTTGTAACAGAGTAGTTTTGCTGGTCATGCCTGAGTTTATTTTTTTCCCTCCTTGTTGATAACCAAGAAAGTTTATGGTATTTAGTCATAAATGTTTTAGTGGGATTTCGATCAGGTAAGAATCTCGTAATGCTTGTTTATCCATTGGAATAGCCCTATGGTCTGGAGTAACTAGTCTGAAATACTGATTTTGCTTTCGGTGTGTCATGGCATCAACGCAACTAAGCAGAGTGCTCTGGTCTACTATGGATGGGGTGTTTGAATTACTATCTAAGAGAAGCCATTTTGGGCTGTGGTTAGACTCCGTGGAAATGTACATCCTTGCATGAGTGTGGCATTTGGCTTGAAGTGTTACAATGCATCGAGTTGAGGTGTAGGCTGAACATCGAAGTATGAAGAATGGGTGCCTTCAACATCATATGTGACAAAGTGGATAGATGAATTGGGAATTGTACGGAAGTGCCGAACATACCAAGCAGTTTCAAAATCCATCATCTCGCAGGTTTAAAATGACATACGTGGGGGGTTTCTGGTTTGGCATGTGTGAAGCACAAGCTATAAATCCTAGCTATATGGTGGTGTTTATAGGTTATTGAAATTTCTGTATCTTTTTATTCATTAGATAATATATAGAATGGAAAGGGAAAAAAAGTTAGAATTGGTAGCTTATGAACTGGGAAATGTTTAAGTCATTGTCCTCATTACTGATATGCCAAACAAATAAATAGTGAATATTTTCAAACAAACTGGTTACGGTTACAGTCTCTTTTCAGAGAAATTTCCAGAAACACTTCAGTCCTAGAAGAAAGTGGGTCAGTGTGATACGAATAGGAAAACAAAAAGAAGTGAAAAAATTTCTGTTCTCTTTGTGCCTAAAAAGCCTCTAGGACAGCTGCTAGTGCAAATATTTCGTAATCTGAACAGGTGCAACAGTGACCATGACCCTGTTCACAACCACACTCATCCCACTTCTTCATCCTTCTGTTTCTCTGTCTTCTTTTCTCCAATTCCACATGGTCTGCTTGAACTCGAACCTTGATCCCTACTTGTAGTTTAGGTGGTTTGACACCTTCAAGAGCATGTCCGCTTGTTGAAACCACTGAGACCCACTGGTTCAACTCCATGTTTGGTGACTCAAGGACTTCCTTCCATTGAACCTCTGCCCTCCCCAAGAGTTGTGACCCCCCAATTCTGCCAAAAACCGGCACAGTGCTCCTCCAGCGGAGCTCGAAAACTATGCTTTCTTGCTTTAGGCAGCTGTCCATGGCATCCGTCTCGCTTCCAGAGCACTCCAACGAGATGGACTCGTTCCAAACATGGTTAGACTTGGCGGAGATTTCTCTAGTGTTGAGCCTAATTCTTCCCTTGTTTCCTGCTGAAATATAGTATCTAACAAACAGGTTTCCTGTGGTCTTGAACTCAGTGTTTTTGGCTTGTATGATCCTCAACTCACAGCTGAGAGAAGAAAACTGTGATGAACTCATTATGTATGTGTTTGAGAGTAGCTGTAGATAGATAGAGATAGAGGTAGATAGAGAGAGAGAGGATTGATGGATTCTTTGGTGAAGAGAAGTAATGTGGCTGGTTGGTTATATATAGTGATATTGGAGGGAAGGTGGAATTGCTTTTTGAGGAAGCTGCTTTTATCCATTAAATTACTAGTGTGATTAGAGTATATTATGATGAGTGAGCAGGATCAGAATGGTATTATTTTAGTGTTATATGGTTCATATTGGGGGATCAATGAGGGATTGAGTGGAAGATTTTAATGACTTATTATAAGCCCCTTGAGATTCTCCAAGAGCTGGATATATTCATAAAAACGACCCTTGCAAGTTGAAACACTAGTGTTGGCCTACAGTGCATATAAATTATGGAGTGCTATGTGGGTTGTTCTTCCACTGCAAGATCATTTTAATTTCTTGGTTGGATGCTGCAAGATCATCTTTACAAAAGAAAAAAAAAATCAGCTAAGTTATCTTATTATGGTGATTATTTCAGCCAAATTAAAGCATTGAGCTGGTCTATTTATCTAATCTCTGATTTCGGCCAATGGGGTATAGCTCAATTGGTTGAGCTCTTTCACCTCCACTTATGTGGAACATCCAATGAATATTTGTGTAAAACTCCTTCCCCAGTTATTTTTACATCTAATTTATCATTTCATCATTCACTGGAGAGTTGACTCCACAAAGTGTTTCCTCAAATATTATCCACTATACTTTGGTCTCCAAATTTTGTTTTGTATCATAAAACGATAGCAATGCAATGGGATAAGGATGGAGAGATGTATATGAATAATGGATGAGAGCATCACAACCATTACAACTATGAATCTGGACTGGACATTCGGGTAGTTACCAACGTGGTCTAAATTCATGGTTTATCAACATCATCTTTTGTTGTCAGATTATACCCGTCCAGTTGGTGATCTCTTTCGTGGGGGCAGGGCAACAAGAAGTGAGTATCTTTTTATTACTTGTTATTTTGGATAAGAAACACTAACTTACTAGACTTATGATCGATAATGCTCACTTGCTTATAATGGAGGAAGTTATGAATTGAGAAAGTTAGGAATATGGAAGGGAAGGAATAAGTTTGAGATCAACTACTCATCTAACTCCTCGCAATATGAGTAGAACTCACATAATTTTTGCTGCTTATGTGCTAGTAAATGAGGAAGCATGAATTACACCCTAATACCCATGTGTTAGTTGACACAATGAAAATTAGGAATATGAATAATTCTAATACCGAACTCGATCATAAGTGCTATATCCTTCAAAGGAAAAAAAAAAACTTGATCAAAAATGCTTTTTTATATTAAAATTTACCAGATTCCATAAAATAAAATAAAAATTACCATATTCAATTTGGATCGTACGTGGAAACAAAAGTCTATTTAGTTAACGATTGTATGACAACACAACTTGTCAAATAATCTCAAGAGTCTATTCAGTTAATGATTGTAGGGGTGGCATTTTAAACCGAAAAACCGAAAAACTGCAAAAACCAACCAACAATTTACCGCAATGAAACCAAAATCGCTGTAAACCGAACCGCATTTGCGGTATTAAGAACCAAACCGCATTTGTGGTTGTGATTGCGGTATCTGATTTTCAAAACTTGCGGTTACCGCAAACCGCAAAGTATGTTAACTTGCGGTATCTGATTTACAAGGAAATGAAACATATGACAACTTGTAAGTAATTAGTTTATTTATGTTAATGTTATTTATGCTTCTTCTTATAATAAAATGTACTAAACTATGTTGTTTTATTTGTAGAAAACATTAGTGCTCAAACAACACAACGGGGTTCTTCAAATCCACTCACCACCAACACTTAAGTTTGTAACTTTAGTTTGTAACATTGGTGCATTGCATTTCCCTTTTAGTTTGTAACTTTAATTAACTTTGAATTGGACTTTTCTTTTTTGTTGTAACTTTAATTCTTTTTGCTTTACATTTTCCTTTTGGTTTGTAATTTTAAAGGATTTGGAATTGGAATGCTTGAGAAGTTTAACTTTAATTGGAATGCTTGGAATTGTAACTTTAATTTTCTTAGGTTGTGAATGCTTGAGCAGTTGAGGAGATTGTGAATTTATATATGCTTGAGAAATTGAGGTTGTGTATTTATTTATTTAGGTTGTGAATTTATATTTTTGTGAATGCTTGAG
Source organism: Prunus salicina (assembly GCA_020226455.1). NCBI lineage: Eukaryota > Viridiplantae > Streptophyta > Magnoliopsida > Rosales > Rosaceae > Prunus > Prunus salicina. Next base: position 14,614,655 of record CM035342.1, read on the forward strand.
AACTTGCGGCTTTAAACTGATAATTCGCGGTAACCGACCTCATTTTGCGGTTTACCGCAATGTGGTAAACCGCAAAACGCGGTCGGTTTGCGGTTTCAAAAATCACCAAACTGCAAATAATCGGTCGGTTAGCTGTTTGAGTAAAAATTCGCGGTTACCGAACCGCAACCACCCCTAAATGATTGTATGGCAACACAACATGTCAAATAATCATAAAAGAGAACTTGCCACACACACACATAATTCAAGTAATTGTGCTTAAACTCACACATCAATATTCATTCTAGTCTCTTATTAAAATAATACTAAGAATTCATTCTAGTCTCTTATCATTGGCTTTGGACAACTTCAAAGATCGCCTTAGATTGTCTAGCCAACTGGCTTGGGTTTGCCACCGAGAACTGATGGTGCTAACTAAATACTTCTATAAACGTATCTACTTTGTTGGACCATTTGAAGTTGTACAAGTTGAGAAAAATAGAGCACCATACGACGAACTTGAAGTGGACAAATAAAACCTTAGGAAAATCTAGTATCCTAAAGTGCAAGAAGATTTTATTTTACAACGCAAAAGGCTTAAAGGGAAGGACTGCATTCCCTTGAAAATCCTGACCACGATCCCCACTTTACTTTTGTTATATAATAATAGGAGCTTTGCATAAAGGAGATTTGAGTTCTCGATCCTTCGGATTTTAAAATAATGGGGAAATTGCCATAGTGATCAATGGTTGGAGTGTTGGGGGTAGAGTATGGTTCACACGTAGGAAAATGATATGTGGTTCTTAACTTATCAATATCCATCTTGGGTTTATCTTCATCTTCATTTTTTTTTCCAACTCTTCATCTTCATATTAGATTAAATCAATCTATGGTACTTTTTCCTTTCCTTAGTCAAATCCAATCTAGGCCTCTAAAATTTCCTTCCTTGAACAAAGTGTTGTATTTTGACTCACCCACCAAGCCTAATTTACAAGTTAAAACTCCCAACTCAAGGCCTAACACTCCTTAGCAGAGGTGTCAAATAAGTCGTGTCATGCCGTGCTTGTCCATTTTAATTTGTGCCATTGAGTTATTTGGGTCAAACCGACCCATTTAATTAATCGGATTGTGCTGCAGTGGTCCATTTATCAAAATAATTGATACCAGCCCAAAGTCCAAGTCCACATTGAAATGGGCCGTACTCATGCCATCCCATTTAACTTGAATTTCTTTTTCTTTCTCTTAAAAAAAAAAACTCATGTTACCATATTAACTTTATACCAATATATATATATATATATAGATTTTCTATTTAAACCCCACACTTCTCTTAGTTCACCCCATGTTCTAAGTTCACCCCAACTTTTAATTTAAATTTTCACAATTTCTAAGTAAACCCCACTATCTTCCCAAACTACCCTTAAATACACCCCAAGTTGAAAAAATAAGAAATAAAAGAGATTTTCTATTTAAACCCCACAAGCTACCTTTAGAGGAGAAAATAAGTTTTTTTCTTACTGCTGAGGCAACAACTGAAAGCCATTGCCATTTGACAAAGAGGGTTCCCATTATAATACTGCAGATTCATATGTAACAATGTTAATCCTTTGAAATCAAAATTCAGTTCAGTTGATAACATCACTATAGACTGCTAAGAACCCAACCTGATATTGCTATCTAGTAGTATCTACGCTGAAGAATGACATCAATCTTTAAACACAAAGGTTACTGAAGTACACTTTTATGAGGTGCATCAGATACCACGATTCGGGCAAGCATTTGCGAAGTGCGATGGATCTCCACAGACAAAACACCTTCTACCAGAGATGGGATCACCAGTTGCTGACACAAAAGTCACACCAGCAGCATCTACTGCACCCCGGCCACCTCTACCATGGCCTTGACTCCGACTGGGGTTCGATGCTGAGGCACTAACATTTACTCGCTGAAAACCTCTTCCTCTATTACCATTGTTGATGCTATCCTCCCATCTGCACAAGGAGCAACAAGGATAGACCAGTAATGAAAAGCAATCTGGCATAGGATGTAGAAGAGTTTGTATTTTTTTAAAACTTAATTTGAAGAGTTGTGGGGTGTGTGGGGTGTGTGTATAGATGTATTAGGGTTAAGTATTAAGTTGGATGACATTTTTTATCTTTTTACACAATAATAAAACTTACAACTTAATGATTTAAATATTGGGGTGAACTAAGAGAAGTGTGGGGTTTAAATAGAAAAAATCTATATATATATTCATACTTTTCTTATATGTAATATGGGATTAAAAATTGAGGAGTTATTGTAGTATTTATTTATTTATTGAGGATTTAATATGAGATTAAAAATTGAGGATTTATTGTAGTATTTATTTAATATGAAAATGTATAATTTGTTGAAAAGAGAAGCCACCAAATCAAATTCCATATATGCAGACATCGAAAGGGGAAAGAGGCTGCATTCCCTTGAAAATCCTGACCACGATCCCCACTTTACTTTTGTTATATAATAATAGGAGCTTTGCATAAAGGAGATTTGAGTTCTTGATCCTTCGGATTTTAAAATAATGGGGAAATTGCCATTGTGATCAATGGTTGAAGTGTTGGAGGAAGAGAATATGGCTCACACGTAGGAAAATGATAGTTATGGTTCTTAACTTATCAATATCCATCTTGGGTTTATCTTCATCTTCATATTAGATTAACTCAATCTATGGTACTTTTCCTTTCCTTAATCAAATCCAATCTAGGCCTTTAAAATTTCCTTCCTTGAACAAAGTGTTGTATTTTGAACTCAACCACCAAGCCTAATTTACAAGTGAAAACTCCCAACTCAAGGCCTAACACTCCTTAGTAGAGGTGTCAAACGAATCGTGACGTGCCGTGTTGGCCCATTTTAATTTATGCCACTAAGTTATTTGGGTCGGACCGGCTCATTTATTTAAATGGGTTGTGCTACGTTGGTCCATTTATCAAAACCATTAATCCGTACCCAAAGTCCAAGTCCACATTGAAATGGGCCGTGCTTGTGCCGTGCTTGGCCCATTTAACTTGAATTTCCTTTTCTTTTTCATTAAAAAAAAAAAACTCATGTTACCCTATTAACTTTATACCAAAGAAAAATTATAATATGTTAATATATTTCTTATATGTAATATGGGATTAAAAATTGAGGAGTTGTTGTAGTATTTATTTATTTATTGAAGATTTAATATGGGATTAAAAATTGAGAATTTATTGTAGTATTTTATATAATGTGAAAATTTATGATTTGTTGGAAGAAGAAGCCTCCAAATCAAAGTCCATATATGCAGACATCGAGAGGGAAAGAGGTTGTGATATGAAGCACATAATAAGAACCAATTATATTATTAAAAAAAAATTAAAAATCTATTGATGATACTTTTGCTGAAAGAAAATAAATTAAATAAAAGAAAATTAAAAAGAAAAAGAAAAAAGAAACTGGGCTTGTTGCGAATATTGTAAGCAATTCATGTCTTTGTGAAACTTTGCAATACGAAGGGTTGAAAATGGTTTGGTTGTTGGGTAACTTATTAGCTGCTGCCACCACCATATTAGGATACAGGCTTTGTCCTTGTCCTGGTTGTTGTTGCTTCGCGTCTCCACTTTTGCTTTTGGTTTTGGTTCACTGCATTCTATTTACCAAAAAACGATAAAAAGTTGGTGCGCCATAAGTTGGCGGGTTAATTTGCTGGTATAAACACTTCTTTCCTTGCCCACGCGGTTTTTATATTGTCCCAGAATAAAATTGCCCTTACAAGTCAAACACAAACACTAGTTTCTTTTATATTTTTGTTTGTTTATCAATAAAAATTATCGCTTTTATGCGACCAATAATATCATGTTGTTCATTAAAGAAAACAAAAGAGTTACCCTAGATAAGAGAAAGGAAAGAGTTATTTTGATATATATGGTATGCATTATAAGAAAATGTAAAATAAACTACACCTAGATAAGAGCAAATAATTTTTTAAATGATCATAATAAAGAATGTTTAGAAGGAACTTAAACAAAGAACAAAAGCGCATCGCCAATAAGATGGTAATTGAGCCCCTCCCCCTCCCTCATAATGTAGATAGCTGAATTTAAATGTACTATATGTGGGCATGATTAAGTTTTGCTTTTTAACAAAAAGGAAAAAAGAAGGGCACCATATGGAGCATGTAAAGTAAAACTTATAATGCACTATATGTGGAGCTTTTCCTCCAAGAAAGGAAAAATTTGGCCACGTAATATATTAGAGTGAAAACTTGTACATCCGGCCGCTAGTGACATTAGAACAACATAGAAAGATAGCTTCATATCATGTCAATCGTTTTTAGGGGAAAGATATCGAACCTACCCCACACTTGAGCTTTCAATCTTGATGATGAATTTCTTCACCACATAATATTATTTGTAGCCATCAAATCCAGAACTAAGAGACACAGAGTTTAATTTCTTCTCTCTACTATCCAATCCACTGCTGCTTCTTCTTCTTCTTCTTCTTCTTTGTTGTTGTTTTTCATGTCTTCGCGAAAGCAGACACCTCCTAGTTTTCCATGGACGGAGGGAGAGAAATACAGCAGCAACAACAACAACTCCAAATTCAAAGAAATATTCTATTACTTCTTCACCCTAAACACTATTCCTTACGTCCTTGTCAGATGCTGTGCTCTCCTTTTTCTCTTTCTATCCGCTTCTTGGCTTCTCCTTCTCCTCTTTTGCTTCCCGCCCACAACAACCACCACTTCTTCAAACGACGTCGTCAGAGAACAAGCTCAAGTTGCTGAACCACAATCGCCATTCAAAATCCCCACGTGCCACAAAAACATGTCAGTCTATGTATACACTTTGCCGCCCCAGTTCAACCTCGGACTCCTTAGCCAATGCAACAACCTAAGCATAAAGGCTAACATGTGTCCCGCCGTTGCCAATTCCGGCCTCGGCCAGCCACTTAATTATTCCCGCATGGGGCACTCCGCTGTCACTAGTAGCTGGTACACCACCCACCAGTACACGGCGGAGATCATATTCCACGCGCGACTACAGAACCACCCGTGTCGCGTGCAGGATCCCGCACGCGCCTCCCTCTTCTACGTCCCCTTCTACGGCGGCTTCGACGCTCTGAGCAAGTACCGTGAAGCCAACCTCACGGCCCGTGACGAGCTGACGTTTAGCTTGGTTGACTACATACAGGCTCAGCCTTGGTGGCAGAGGAACCATGGTAAGGACCACTTTATGGCCCTGGGGACGGTCGTATGGGATTTCATGCGAACCATGAGCAACGCCAGTGCCTCCTGCTCCTCCTCCTCCAAAGTTCGTACGCCCGGTACCCTCCTAAAGCTACCCGCCGCCGAAAACATGTCGGTGCTGATCATAGAGAGACATCCTTGGCAACCAAACCAACATGGCATCCCCTACCCTTCTTATTTCCATCCGTCCACGTGGCGGGAGATGGCGGCGTGGCAAAGGAAGATGAGGCTGATGGAGAGGCCCCATCTGTTCTCTTTCGTCGGTGCACGCAGAAAGAACAAGGCGGCCATCAGGAACGAGTTCATAAGGCAATGCGGTGAGTCAACTCGGTGCAAGCTCTTGAACTGCGAGGGGCCCAACGGAACAAGAAGGTGTTTGCAGCCGAGGGAGATCATGAGGGTGATGACGCGTTCTCAGTTCTGCTTGCAAGCGCCCGGCGACACACCGACGAGGCGGTCAACGTTTGACTCGGTGCTTGCTGGTTGCGTGCCTGTTTTCTTCTCACGTCACACGGCTTACAGTCAGTATGCATGGTATTTGCCTGGAGATGCAAGCAGGTACTCGGTTTACATAGACGAGAAGAGCAATGCGAGTAGAAGAATAGAAGAGGAGTTGTTGAAGATTTCGAGCGAGAAGGTGAAGATGATGCGTGAAGAAATTATAGATTTGATGCCAAGTCTCACTTATGCGCATCCGAATGCCACTGATTTTGGGTTTGGGGATGCTGTGGATGTTGCACTTGCATCATTGGCCAAGCACATTGGTGAATTAATTAATTAAAATTAATTATTTAATTAAAATTGGTACCTTACAAGTAATAATAAAAGAATGTAGGACATATTGATAGAATATATATTTTTCATCACTTATATAGATTGTAATTCGTTACCAAGTTTTGTACATGTGGCGGCTATTTGGCTAGCACATCATTAAATAAGTGGGCCCTATTTGTGCTACATTATTATATTCAATGAATTTTTTATTTTTTATAGAAAAATTCTGGGATTGCATTAATAATTCAGTCAAAAAAGTCACTAACAACAAATGACCATTACAATAATGGAATGATCTAACATCAAAATTAAGATAATCTAGGGCTCCTCCACTAATGATCACGTAAGATCAAAGACACTCTAACATAGACATTCCAACTAAGAGTACAAACTTAGAACCAAAAAAAAAAAAAAAGATGCTTATTATGGCAAAATTAAAAATTGATAAAACTTGGGAAAAAAAAAATTACGACAATACAAATAAAACTCTTATATAAAAGAAACAAATTAATTCTTTAATGGAGTTAATAGAAATGGGCAAATTGAGATTCGGTGTTCTCCAAAGATAAAGTGAGGCAAATGAGTTTTAAAGGCACAAAGATTCGAATTAAGTTTCAAGGGATATCAATAATTAAGCCTATATGCCATAATTAAAGTGGATCCTAAACCTTTGTAACATATGCACGATAATGTTGTCAATAGTGAGATTTGTAAATGTGATTCATATATACGATTCAGGGCTGCAAGTATTTTGTTTTTAAATTTTATTTATTTATTTTTATGTGAAAATTGAAATAACAAAACAAAACTCCTAGGACAAGAAAGCCCAAGGTCAAAATAAAAAGGGAACAGATTAACAAAGGAAGCCCAAGCTCCCAACTAACTTGTGATGAGAGCCCATGGCCCATCTTGCAGTGAAGTTTGCCTCCCTAAACACATGTTGGAATTGAAAAGAAGAAGCTGTAGAAGAGCTAAGGTGCCAAATATCTTGAATGATTTGTTGGATACTCCAAGGGGAAGTAACTTTTTTGAGGACATTGTCAATAACAAGTTTAGAGTCATCTTCAACCACAATTTGACCCCAACCTCTATCAATAGCAGCAGCGAGACCATCTCGAAGAGCAACACTTTCAGCCACATTTACGGAATTTTCACCAATGTTATTGGCACCAACCAATAACACATGACCATCACTATTCCAAATGAAAAAACCAATGGAAGCTTGAGAATTAATGACAAACCCATCAAAATTAATTTTAATCCAAGCTGTAGGAGGGAGGTGCCATTTAATCACCATAGGGATATCATTTTTCTTTTTTGACCAAATGGTTAAGCTGTTCAGGTGCCTGATGAAGGACTTCATGCAAATAATAAAGAGATAGGGAGAAAGGGGATCACCTTGTTGGCGTGTGAGTAGATTCAGGAAAGTGATTTCCTAATTAATGTTAGCATGTGCGTGCAGTGGGTTCAAGAAAGTGAAGACATTATTAATGTAGTTGATTAATTGTAAATGATGAAAGTGTAGTTGATTAATTGTAAATGATGAAAGTCAAAAGTAGTTAAATAGTGAGGACATCATTATGTCCCTAGGTAAATCCCACTCACGGGAATCCAAGGAATTGCCTATAAGGCTTCATTCCCATTTCATTGTAAAAGAAATAGATTGTAATAACAAGAATCAGTTTTTCCTAAACATATATTTCTACTTGGTATCAGAGCCACCGATCTGGTGGTTTCTTGTTTATCCCAAACCCTCTAATTGAATTCAAACCTATATTGAGTTCATAAGTCTTTCATCTCCCCTCCACATATATTGAGTTCCTACTTCCACACCATCAATTTCCGCTGCGATGACAACACCCGAGACTTCCCTTGTTGCACAACCTCCATCTTCATCGGTTCCATAGATTGTCACCATCCAGAATGATAATTCTGCGTTGCCTACAGGAGTTATTCTCAATGAGACGAATTATGCTCTTTGGTCTCAACTCATGGAAATTCGAATTGCTACCCATGGAAAGTTGGGCTATCTTACTGGCTCTATTGCTATGCCAGCCGAATCTGCTCCTACTTTTGATGCGTGGACAACTGAAAATCTACGAGTCAAAGGTTGGTTAATTGATTCTATGTCCCCTGAGTTAATGGGCCGCTTTATTCGTCTTCGCACTGCCAAGGAGATTTGGGCTGCTGTCAAGAAAGTATTATATGATGGCTCTGACGAATCTCAAGTTTATGAGCTGAACAGGAAGGCATTCACCCTCAAACAGAATGGCCAACCTGTTTCCAAATATTATGGATCATCGCGACCCCCCATCTATGGTGTGTGCTGCTGACACTGATGCATACCAGAAAAAACTCGACCGTCTTCGAGTTCATATTTTTCTTTCTGGATTGGATCCCGAATTTGATCAAGTCCGTAGTGAAATCCTCCGCAAAGAACCTAAATTGGATCTCGACCAAAGTTTTGCTTATGTTCGCCGTGATGCACAACAACGCTCCAATTTTACTGGTGCTGCCGCCTCTCTTGATGCTACTGTCATGGTGGCTCAACGTTCCAAGGGACCACCTTCATCTCATGGGAGTTCCTCAACCCAGGGGGTGAAGGACAAACCAATTTTCAAGTGCACTCATTGTGGTGGTTCAAAGCACACTCGTGAACATTGTTATGAATTAGTTGGCTTTCCATCTTGGTGGGATCATTCTAAGAATAAAAGAAGTGGTCATAAGGCACTCCAAGCCTCTGCTACTCCAGAGACCCCACCTGTAAATGACAACAAATCCAATGAACATATTTCTGCATCTGCGTCCATGGCTACATCAGGTACAACCAGTTATGCATTAAATGTTTCTTCCACCGCACCCACCAGTAATGTCTGGATTATTGATTCAGGCGCATCTTTGTCTCCATCATCACAGTCGATAGTATCCAATGCTAACGGAAGTTCCTCTCCTGTTGTTGGACAGGGTTCTTTATCCCTTACAGATTCATTGCACCTGGATTCAGTACTTGTTGTGCCATCATTGGATTTTAATTTGCTATCTGTTGCGCAAATTACTCATGCTCTTTCTTGTACTGTAACTTTTTGGCCAAATTGTTGCATTTTTCAGGACATCCTCACAAGGAAGATAATTGGTTATGGTACTAGAAGGGGCAAGCTGTATTTTCTGGATTTGGCACCAAGCGGTGCGACTCAGATTTCTCAAGCCTTCAAGACTAGTGGAGATTCGACCGAAAAAAATCAGAATTTTATTTGGTTGTGGCATAGACGGTTGGGTCATGCCTCCTTTGGATATCTTAAAAGGTTGTTTCCTTCATGGTTCAGCAAACTTTCATATTTTAATTTTAAGTGTGATGTTTGTGAACTGGCAAAAAGCCATAGAGTACGGTGCCGTTTGCAATTGTTCATTCTGATGTTTGGGGTCCTGCTCCAATTTCTACTCCTTCTGGTGCTCGTTGGTTTGTTACCTTTATTGATGATTGCATTCGTATGACTTGGATCTCTCTCTTAAAAACTAAGGGGGAGGTGTGTACCACATTTCAACAGTTTTACAAGATGGTAGACACTCAATTTCATGCAAAAATTAAGATCCTTCGTTCTGATAATGGGGTTGAATTTGTGAATCATGATCTTTGTCAGTTTTTAGAAGCTCATGGAATTGAACATCAGCGAACATGTCCATATACCCCTCAGCAAAATGGGGTAGCAGAACGCAAAAATCGTCATTTGTTAGAAGTGGTTCGAGCTTCATTGTTTGATGCTCAAATGCCTTGTTCTTTTTAGGGAGAAGCAGTGTGTTCTGCTGTGTATCTTATTAATCGGGTTCCCTCCAGTGTCTTAAACTTCCAAACACCATTACAAGCCCTTCGTCAGTTTTGTGCTCCTTATTCCACTCCCAATTTGGAACCACGAGTCTTTGGATGTGTAACTTTCGTTCACCTTTATACACATCAGCGCAACAAGTTAGAGCCTCGAGCACTTAAGTGCGTGTTTATTGGCTATGCCCAACATCAAAAAGGGTATCGCTGCTATCATCCACCTACTCAGAAGCTCTACATCACTATGGATGTGGTTTTTCGAGAAGAAGAAATGTATTTTTCTGGGGGAGTTCAAGCACAGACGAGTCCAGATACTGCTGATGATCAGTTCGACTTGGAAGAATTCGGTACTTTGGAGTCGTTATGTCATCCAACAGTTCAAGATGCACTAACCGACTCGTCAGATACCACTCTAGAAACTATGCACGACAGCCTTGATGACGGGTCACGGTTGGTCCTCTCACCCACAACCCAGTCACCCGGTCAGGGGGAGAAGAATGATGTGACCGTTTCTGAAGTTTCTGTACAATTTAACCAATTATCTTCTGAGGTGTCTTCTGAAACTACAACCCAGGTAACATCCCAAAACATTGATGTTGAAGATTTATATTTAACTTATTTGTTTTCAGACGATCCATCTAATGAGATACATCTACAACCATATCAATTACCTGTTCGTAAGAATCGTGGTATCCCAAAGATTCAATATGAAGCAGATCCCAAAGCTAAAGTGAAGTACCCGATTAGCAACCATGTTTCCACTCATAGGTTGTCCGCACCACATGCCATGTTGATCAAGCAACTAGATTCTTTGTCTACACCAAGCAGTGTAGAAGAGGCTTTGATGGATCCAAACTGGAAACAAGCGATGAATGATGAGATGCAAGCTCTTCAAAAGAATTCCACATGGGAACTTGTTCCTCTCCCAAGTGGCAAACGAACTGTGGGTTGCAGATGGATTTATACTATTAAGTTGAAGGCAGATGGATCAATCGAACGGTACAAAGCTAGATTGGTGGCAAAAGGATATACTCAGAGATATGGAGTGGATTATCAGGAGACGTTTGCTCCAGTAGCAAAAATCAATACTGTACGAATTCTGATATCACTTGCTGCAAACTTGGATTGGCCATTACACCAATTTGATGTCAAAAATGCATTTTTACATGGTGATTTAGAAGAAGAAGTGTATATGGATCCTCCGCATGGATGTAAATTGAGTTCCGAATCGAAACACCACGTGTGCAAATTAAAGAAGTCTTTGTATGGTTTGAAGCAGTCACCTAGAGCATGGTTTGGGCGGTTGACAAAGTCTATGAGGGCATTCGGATATAAACAAAGTAATTTTGATCATACTTTGTTCTTGAAGCATAAGGAAAATAAAATTACAGCTTTGATAGTATATGTTGATGATATGATCGTAACAGGTGATGATCCTGATGAAAGAAAAGCATTGCAAGAGTACTTATCTAAGGAGTTTGAGATGAAAGATCTTGGTACACTTAAGTATTTTCTTGGGATAGAAGTATCTAGATCACATCAAGGTATCTTCTTGTCTCAACGAAAATATGTTATGGATTTATTAACTGAAACAAGGATGATGGGGTGTAAACCAGTTAATACGCCAATGGAGGAAAATCACAAGCTTGGTGAGTGTACTGATCATAAACCAACTAACAAGGAGCAATACCAGCACCTAGTTGGGAGGTTAATTTATTTGTCACATACGAGACCGAACATTGCATATGCTGTGAGTGTTGTAAGCCAGTTTATGCACTCTCCAAGTGAAGTTCATAGAGATGCAGTGAATCGCATCTTGAGATATTTGAAATCAACTCCTGGTAAAGGGTTAATGTATTCAAAGCAAGGACATCTGGATGTAATTGGGTATACAGATGCGGATTGGGCTGGGTCCCAAACAGATTGACGATCCACTTTAGGTTATTTTACTTTTGTAGGAGGTAACCTTGTTACTTGGCGTAGTAAGAAACAAAATGTTGTTGCAAGATCAAGTGCGGAGGCAGAATATAGAGGTATGGCACATGGTGTTTGTGAGTTGTTATGGATTAAGCATGTTCTAACAGAGTTAGGTTTTAAGCCTAAAAAACCCATGAAATTATATTGCGACAATATTGCTGCCATTAATATTGCTCATAATCCAGTTCAACATGATCGAACGAAACATGTTGAAGTGGATAGGCATTTCATCAAAGAAAGATTAGAAGACAAGACGCTTCAGTTCCCGTTTGTAAAGTCAGAAGATCAGTTGGCAGATATCTTGACGAAAGCAGTTTCTAGCCGAGTATTTCAGGACACACTGAGCAAGTTGGACCTTGGTGACATTTATGCTCCAACTTGAAGGGGAGTGTTGGCGTGTGAGTAGATTCAGGAAAGTGATTTCCTAATTAATGTTAGCATGTGCGTGCATTCATTGTGGGTTCAAGAAAGTGAAGACATTATTAATGTAGTTGATTAATTGTAAATGATGAAAGTGTAGTTGATTAATTGTAAATGATGAAAGTCAAAAGTAGTTAAATAGTGATGACATCATTATGTCCCTAGGTAAATCCCACTCACGGGAATCCAAGGAATTGCCTATAAGGCTTCATTCCCATTTCATTGTAAAAGAAATAGATTGTAATAACAAGAATCAGTTTTTCCTAAACATATATTTCTACTCACCTTGCCTAATAATACCTTTAGAAGGGACAAAGAAGGCCTCATGGTTGCCATTAAGAAGAATTGAGAAGGAGGTTGTTGAAATGCAATTCATGATTTTGTCGCACCAGTCAACATTGAAACCAAACTTAATTAAAGCTCTTATGTAGTTCCAATCGAGGAGGTCATAAGCTTTCTCAAGGTCTAATTTAAGTGTCATTGCACCCAAAGAAACTTTTTTCCTTTTAAAGTCACTAAGCAATTCATGAGCAATTAAGATATTGTCAAAAATAGATCTCCCAGGTGCAAAGGAACCTTGGTTTGGAGAGATACACTTAGAAAGGATGGGCCTAAGTCTAGTAATGATGATTTTAGTAATAAATTTGTAAACTACATTGCAGAGACTGATAGGCCTAAAATGATTGACAACTTCAGGGTTGTCAACCTTAGGAATCAAATCAATATTGGTGTGGTTTATGGGGTTGAGAGGAAGGTTATTCACAACGAAATCCTTAACAAGCTGAATAAGAAGGTGCTTAGTCTCTGCCCAGAACAGATGGAATAAAATTACATGTAAACCATCAGAGCCAGGGGCTTTGAGAGCGCCAATACTTCTAACTGCTTCAAAGACTTCCAACTCAGAAATATCAGCCATAAGCTTAGAGTTGTCCTTGCTAGAAATACTAGCCTCAATCACACTTATGAAGTCCTGGATATTAGAGCTAGCAACAGGGTCTGACTGTGTAAAAACGTTTCCTAAAAGTTTCAATGAAAACATTTCCCAAGAAAGAAGGCTCAATCCAATTACCTTGATCATCTTTAGTTCTACTAATTTGGTTTCGTTTTCTACGAATGGTGGCTTGAATTTGGAAGAATTTTATGTTTTTGTCACCAAGCTGGAGCCAATTTGCCTTAGCTTTTTGGGCATAGAACATTTCCTCTTACTAATTGGGTTTGGATAAATTCTAAGTGGTCTTGGGTTTCTTTTAGTTGCTGGAAAAGATTCCCGAAAACCTCAGTGTTCCACCTCCTCAAATGAACCTGGAAGGTTTGCAGCAAGTAGAAATTTGTTGAGCTGGATTTCCTACATAAGCTTGGGACCAAGATTGATTGAAAACTCAAGGGAAATCAACATGGGAAAGCTACATGGCTTCCATCCTAAAAGTTTTGTGAACTCTAGTCCGAGGATTAGAACTGGTTAAGATAATGGGGCCATGATCAGACCTGCAAATAGGCAGGTTTAATAGCTCATAGTTGGGAAATAAATTCAGCCAATCCGGATTAGCTAAGACCGTATCAAGCCTTCCAAAAATTATATATAGAATCATCTTGGTGACCATTCGACCAAGTAAAAGGCACACTTTCAGCATGAAGGGATTCTGTACCACAATCATTAACAAAAGCATTGAAAACAGAAATGGCTCTATGGAGAGAACTGTTTGAAGTAGATCCTCCAATTTTCTCATATGGAGAGCAAATGTTGTTAAAGTTCCCCAATGACATGCATTGCGGGCTCTAAATTACAAAGCCACTCCGAAGCTGTTTCTATATCCATGGAACTGGATAGAGCCCTTGATATGCCAAGTATAATGGTCCAAGTACACATGCGTGGCTCACCTTGCTAGCTACTAGGGGTTATGTTATGTATTCATTTATTTATTTACGTCTGTGTGGCTCACACAAGGAAACATGTTCCGCGAACCAACTCTTTTTTTTTTTTTTATATATAATTATATTCCTTTTCCAAAGTCTTTTTTTATTTATATTATTTTGTTAAGTCGTTTCGTTTCAACAAGTTATACCAGGTCTGACCAATTAGTGAATTATGTACTAATCATACACTAATCATGCCTTATCTCACTCTATTAGTTTGGTCAACTCCATCAAGCCTCAATTACCTCTACTCAATGTCAATTTCACCATTTTTCATCCATCATGCTATAATTTTCTCCCTTAATTTAATTCATTTCATGATTCCAAAAAGAGTCGTCCGCCATTTTGGACTATGGACATGCTTTTTCAATATAAATATATATATATATATATCTACATATATAAAGCAAAAGACAGAGAATGATGAAACATTCAAAATACCAAAAAATACCTTTAGTCAATTCAAATATTAAGAATTAAAATTATTAATTAAATGAGGATAATATGGTAAATTCACATTTTTTCATATTTAAAAAATTAAAATTAAAAACAAAATTAGATTATAGGTCATTTTTTTATGGAATATATAACTATCCATATTATTTTTTCTTAATTCTAAAAATAAAATTAAAATAAAATAAAAAATAAAACCAATGGCACATGCATAAGCATGTGCTGCCTCAGCTGACAAAATAGACCAACGTACCACAACCGGTAAACCCTCGACCAATTAGAATCCCACACGTAGATCAAACCATAGCAGATCAACCATCTATCTATGTGCCTTGAACCTGCATCAAACGACTGAGAATTTCTGTTTCTAAAAACAAAATTGTCTTCTTGTCTCTCTTCTCTCTTGCTGTTTCAGTTCTTCATGTTTTCCGAAAAGCAAAGACCTCCCTCTCTAACCAGGCGCGGTGGCTTCCTTTTCCTCTTTGTATCGGCTGCTTGGCTCGTCTTTCGGTACCCGTTCACTGACATTAACGTTATCCAACAACAACATGAACATCCTCTTCTTAACAAAACCCAACACGACAACCAAGTCAACGAATCACCATCCGCAGCCGCCACTTGCGACAAAAACATGTCAGTCTATGTATACCCTCTGCCGGCCAAGTTCAACCTCGGCCTCCTTCGCCACTGCCACAAACTTAACGTGCACACCGACATGTGTCCCCACATCGCCAACTCCGGTCTTGGCCAGCCAATTTCCAGCGGCGGCTGGTTCGCCACCAACCAGTTCACAGCGGAGATGATCTTCCACGCACGTGTGGAGAACCATCCCTGCCGCACGCGGGATCCCGCGCGTGCCTCCCTCTTCTACGTGCCCTACTACGGCGGCTTCCACGTTTCAAACAAGTTCCGCGAACGTAACCTGACAGCTCGTGATGAGCTGGACGTCAGCCTCGTTGACTTTATCCAAGCGCAGCCTTGGTGGAACAAGCGCAATGGTAAGGACCACTTTATGGCCCTGGGGAGGGTCGTACGAGATTTCATCCGAAAGCCGAACGACCGCGACTACGGAGCCGGCCGCCTCCTAAATCTACCCGCAGTGAAGAACATGTCGGTGTTGATCATAGAGAGACATCCATGGCAAGGAAAGAACCAGTACGGCATCCCTTACCCTTCGTACTTTCACCCGTCCACGCGTCAGGAGATGGCGTGGTGGCAGAACAAGATGAGGAAAGTCCGGCGGCCCTACTTGTTTTCCTTCATTGGCGCCCCCAGAAGGAAGGCGGCTATCAGGAAAGAGTTTATAAGGCAATGCGGCGAGTCAGAGTCAACTCGGTGCAAGCTCTTGAATTGCGGTTCTCCTGACGGCCGCAGCAAGTGCGGCGAGCCTAGTGAGGTGCTGAAGGTTATGTCCGAGTCTCGGTTTTGCCTGCAGGCGCCCGGTGACTCGTTTACTAGGCGGTCAACGTTTGACTCGGTGCTTGCGGGTTGCATACCGGTGTTTTTTTCACCTCACTCGGCTTACACTCAGTATGGGTGGTATTTACCTGGAGAGAGAAGCAGTTACTCGGTGTTCATAGATCCGAAAAGCAAAGCAAGTGAGAGAATAGAGGAGGAGCTCATGAAGATTTCGAGTAAAAAGGTTAAGATGATGCGTGAAAAGCTTCTAGGTTTGATTCCAAGTCTTACTTACGCCCACCCCAATGCGACTAATTCTGGGATTGGGGACGCGGTTGATGTTGCACTTGTATCATTGGTCAAGCAGGTCAACAAAGTCATTAATTAATTCTTTGTTTTTGTGTTTATTGAATTTTTTTATGAGAGAGGCATTGGTTGGTTGCATGAGATATAATAAAACTTTTATTTTTATTTTTATTTTTCCAAATTGTTTCTGGGGTTAGAATCAATACCCGTCCTCCTAGTTGTTTTAGATTTATTTTAAAGTTTTCTTTTTTGTCAAAAGATGGGGGATTTATTTTAAAGTTTCAGGGGTATAGTTTTCATTTCTATATCAATTTCGGCTTAAATGTTAAAATAATCGCGATTATTTTCACAGCACAGCAATTTCAAACTCGCCCTAAAGTTGTGAACGGAAGAGTGCAACGTTCAATAAGGAATGTTGATAGTGAAAGAATTTCTAAACATTATTTAAACTAATAAAAAATCTCTAATTATTTAAGAAACATAAAATTTCAATTTAAAAATTAAAGATCAGTTTTAACACCATAATGATTAATAGATTAATAAGAAAAGGCTTAAATGTTAAAATAATTCATGTATTTTATCCGGTTGGATAATTTAGTCCCTATGTTTAACACCGTTAGCCAATGTGATATCCAATCCGTTAAAGTATATTACAATTTTGATGAGAATTATTGTTACTGTAATATATGTTTGTAATTGGTTTGAATGAGAGAATGATATTTCCATTATATACATATTTTGAAATATGAAGGAATTGTTAGAGATTTCAAAATAGATATATATGAATAGATATGTGACTGATTGCATATATTAGTGATGAGTCGTTGGTGCATTGTGAAACAAAGTTATCCTTTGAAAAGTATCCCAACATTTGTGAACTTTGGGTATTGACAGTTATATTCAATAAGAGGCATCTGTCCGCCGGAAGAATGCTTTGGCGCCTCTTCACGAAAATCAAATGGGTACTTTTGACACTCACCGGAATCTATAAAAACCCCAACATGGGACTTCTAAACACAACAAAAATCAATCTCTCTCTAACTCTTCTTCTCAATATATCATACAATTTTATTGTAGAAATTCTAAGGGAATTTTAGTTTTTGCTTAACTCGATAATTCCAATATTTGTTGTATCTTGAAAGTGATTTGTCTAGAACCCATTAGCAAACTCTGTTGAGTGAGGGCAAATATCACTTCAATGAAAATGTAGTAAAGCCAAATTTTCTGTCTATTCTCAATTTAATTTCCAATAGTTTGATTCTTCAATTTTGCTCAGGGCTTGGATACTTCGTCCTTCTAGGCCCAAAACCTTGCCTCAATGGGGGAATTGCCAGGTCATTTCATTTTGTGGGGTCAAAGGGGGAAAAATCAGGTATAAACAATTGCATGATGAATGAGAAATAAATTTATGAGCATTAGTATGTAAGTTATTTTGGAAAGCATGTTCATCCGTGAGTATTTTAGAGTATATATTCTATAGAAACATTTGGGTTATATTCAATTACTGCCACTAATATTTATGTTCATGATGATAAAATGTTTTATCCATATGTAAGGTTACAAATTATAAATGACAAACAGAGTTGAATCCACAGAGTGACAAATGCTGTCGCTCGACCCCGTAAACTCCATTATAGGCTAGGTGGGGGAGCCGAGAGCGAGTGTTTGCTGAAATGCCCCAAAGAGAGCCGTTTTTAAACAAGGTCCTTTAAAAAAACATTATTGGTTGGAACACCCAACATATTTAAGAACTTCCTGCAGTGCAGGTAGCCTGTTATGTTCTGTCTATTTGTTTATGCTATGTCTTATTTGTATTGAACAAAAGAATACCAATTATTTCCCAATCAAAGACACCTTGCACAACATGTTCCACGAAACTCTTTTTAAAATCATATTCCTCCTGCCCCAGCCCCACCTACCTTTTTTCTCACAAGATTAGGACACGTAGACGTATGCATGTGCTTTTAAGTCGTTGCCTTTTGTCTCGTTCAAGTTGGTGCGTTATACCAAAGTTGGTGCTGCCACACCACAGCTTCTTAAATTTCTTCTATTGCGATAGGACATAAATGCCCTTGCACCACCGTCAAACACGATGTATTGTGAAAGTAAACAATCACATAAAAAAGGAAAAGAAAAGAATTGTTTTACCATTAATGAAGGCGTTTTCCCAAGAAGGGTAAAATAGTGCCAAAATTTGAGGGTGTAGGCAACAAATTATATGTGTCTTTCTCTCTGACGGAAACGGAACAATAGAAAACCTTCATTGTCGGTCGGCCCCACCACTTGACCTTTCTTAATTAATTTCTTGCTAAATTTCTCACCAAGATTGCTGACCACTTTGCCACTTTGTGTCCATGCACCAAGCCAATCACATACCTTTGATGCTTCTCCTTCTTTTTTCCTTTTCCTTTTCCTTTTATTTTACTGAAACGTAGTCTCTTCTCTCTCTCACTGCTACTTAGCATTCACCAAGTCCCTTTCTCTCTCTAAAATTCTAAGTATTGCCATACCTGCTGCTTCTTCTTCTTCATGTTTTCAAGAAAGCAAATCTCGCCTCCAAATACTCCACTGGAGGAGGAGAAAGACAAGTACTATTATTCAAAATATAAAGAAACCCAATTCTCGCTCAACAATCCCAATTTAAAGTTTGGTGCCTTAGTTTTTATCTTCCTATCTTTTTGGCTTCTTCTTCTTCTCTTTTGGTTCCCACCCAAAACCACAAACAATGTCGCTGTTCTCCATCTCGCTCACAAAACTCAAAACCCCGAAACCATCAATCTCACCACCGCCGCCGCCACAAAATCGCCGTTCGAGGTTCCCACGTGCGACCCAAGCGTCGCAGTTTACGTGTACCCTCTGCCGCCCAAGTTCAACACCGGGCTCTTGAGCCGCTGCAAAACCCTCAACGTGTACACCGACATGTGTCCCCACGTGGCAAATCGCGGCCTCGGCCAGCCCCTTCCCAAGCTTGGCTCCCCCGCCGCCTGGTTCGCGACCCACCAGTTCATCGCCGAGATGATCTTCCACGCACGTGTGGAGAACCACCCCTGTCGCACCCTCGACCCCGCACGTGCCTCCCTCTTCTACGTCCCCTTCTACGGCGGCCTCCACGCCTCCAGCATGTTCAAGGAGGCCAACATCACCGCCCGCGACGAGCTTGCCGTTGACCTCGTTGACCACCTCCAGGCGCAACCCTGGTGGGGGAGGAATAGCGGCAGGGACCACTTCATCGCCCTGGGGAGGACCGCGTGGGATTTCATGAGGGCCACTGACGGTCCGGATTTCGGCGCCAACTCCCTCCTCAACTTGCCAGCTGTCAAAAACATGTCGGTGCTGACCGTGGAGCGGCACCCCTGGCAAGGCTCAAACCAGCACGGCATACCCTACCCTTCCTACTTCCACCCCTCCACGTGGCAGGAGATACTGACGTGGCAAAACAAAGTGCGGGAGATGAACCGGCCAAACCTGTTCTCCTTCATCGGCGGGCCCCGCAAGGGGTTGGAGAAGGCGGCGATCAGGAACGAGTTCATACGTCAATGCGGCGAGTCGACTCGGTGCTTTCTCATGAAATGTGGGCCCAGTGGGGCCAGCAAGTGCCACGAGCCGAGCGAGGTCTTGAAGGTTATGACCGAGTCGACGTTCTGCCTGCAGGCCCCCGGCGATTCGTTCACTCGTCGGTCAACGTTTGACTCGGTGCTGGCCGGCTGCATACCGGTGTTCTTTTCGCCGCACACGGCGTACACGCAGTATAAATGGTTTTTACCGGAGGAGGTAAAAACATACTCGGTTTATATCGACGAAAAGAGCCCTGCGAGTAGAAAGATAGAGGACGAGTTGTTGAAGATATCGGGCGAGAAGGTGAAGGCGATGCGCGAGAAGCTCGTGGATTTGATACCGAGTCTTACCTACGCGCATCCGAACGCCACCGATGTTGGGTTCGGAGACGCCGTCGACGTGGCGCTTGCGTCGCTGGCCAACCACGTGAGCAAAATGATGAATTAATTCAATTAAATTTTTGGAGCTGCGAATTGGATTGTGTGCGTGTTGAGTTTGGGAGAGATGAACAGTATTGGGACGTAGAAGGTGGAGGTTCAATGAATTAATTAATTGCTTTATGAGTTGGACCATTAGACCTTTCCTTTTTAGCCTGCCGACAGTCCAGTTCTCCCTTACTCACCGTCTTTTTCTTATTTTGTAAAGAACATTTCTATTTATTTCTTCGTATAAATAAAAAGATTTAATAATTATTTTTTAATTAGTCACATATTTGTATTGATTGAATACTTTCTCGTCAACCGATTATATTGTTGAAGTACAATTTTAGGAGAAATTTTTATATGTTCCGGGTACACCACGTGACTAGTGTACCATTCAATAAATATAGGATATGTGGAATTATTGTCTAACTTACTGCATTTCTTTTTATAACATGTGGCAAGCTGCATTTCAAATATTCCATATGTCTTCCGTCTATTAGATGGTATACCAGCCACGTGGTGTACCCGTAACACGCAAAAATTCATTTTATATTTTTGATAAATTATATTTACGTATGTCTCATTCGGAAAAAATATATGTGATGAAACGGTCAAAAAATTCGTCAGGGAATCAAGTGAAATACACGAGGCAAAAAATTCGTAAGGGTATTTTATTATAACAAAATAGTTATACGACAAAGAATTGGACAGTAGCTAGGATCTCTATTTTATCATACAAAAATAAGAAGAATAATGGGCGGCGACAAACGCGGCCCCTCCCTTCCACATATAATAAACTAAAGTCAGAAATCGAAAAACGTGTGTAAAATATAATTCACAAATGAAGGAAAGATATATATGTGGATTATTGGGCTCCTGGATGATGTTCAAAAACATGCATCCAAAACGCAACAGCAGCACAAGGCAGCACAGCATCCCTTCCAGAAGCCATCACCTTTTGACTTAGTTTCTACGGCTCCATGTCCCTGGGGATTTGGGCCATCTCTTGTTGGATAACCAGCAGGTGGTGGGGCCTGCACATAATAAGGACCTCGAGCGGTGGAATGAGGTGGGGGAGGGTATGCTGCGCCGGAGTTATTAGCTGATGAACTCATGATCTTTGAATAATAATATTCTAAGGCTCTTTGAAAAAAAAACCAATCAGACAGAGAAGAAAATAATGAAATTAAGCTAGAGAAGTTCAAGTATTTGGGTTTTGGTTATTTTGGATGGATAGTTGATGAGATGAAGCGCAGTTTATATAGCAAGAAAAGCAGATGAGAATTGTTGGAGTGGTTGTTTCTTAGAAGCTCGGTTGACACGGCGTAGCTTTGTTTATGTGGCGAAGAAAAATCACAGCACAAGATTGGCACACGGCAAAAGCCTACTATAAGGCTTCTAGAAGTATTCTTTGTTCTCATTTGCCTTTTGGACAGGAAGGTCAAGGTACCCACGTAGGAAAGAGGAGTAGAGACACTTTCGGAAAACAAAAACGGATCCTGGCACTATGTTTTGTACACAAGTTTTGACATTGATTTGATCAATCTGAGACAAGGCAAAGGGCTTTATTATAAAGCTACCACAACTATATTCTTGCCCAAATAGGTACCAACTCTTGAAAATAATGAAAATTGGGGTTTAACACAAGCAACTTTGTTAGATATCAAATGATGCCTTCTCATGTGTATAGACTTTACAGAAGTTTAAAGTAGTACTATACCTACCTACTTTACTACTTATACAGTTGGCAGATTTTCAAACCACACTCAAAAGTGTGCATGCTCTAGTTTTAGAGCAAGTGCAGCGCTAGGGCGCTGCCATGGCAACAGGCCCACCTCCCCCCCCCCCTTCGGGGCCACAATTCTACAAACTCAGTCCGGAAAATTTAATTCGAACATTTTATCCGAAAATGTTATCTGAAATTTTAGGTGAGAATTTTATAATAAATAGTGGCACGTGGCAACCGAAAATATTATTTGAAAACCTTAACAAAATTAATGGTTTAAGTATTAAAAATATAAAATAAATTAAAGTGAATAGTATTTGCCCTTGCCCTTTGGGGTGGAACCAAAAAAGGCAAGGCTGCCACTATTCATATGAATAGTGTCAACCCTTGCCTTGCCTTTGCCTTGTCCTTGCCATTTGAGGTGGAGGTGCTCTTAAAGTGTAGTACTAGTCAATCCATATCGATGATGACCCACATGAAACTAAATAGGGACTCTTTTTCAATCAAGGGGAGGAGATTTGAACTTAGGCCTTCTTTCAACTTTGAGAACATTGAAAAAATGGTGTTTGAATTTGTTTGTACCATATCTGACCACCCACTCACGTCCTGACACGTGGAACGCACTCAGGCCACGCAGACCAGCCCAACCGGTCATACTGAAAGTCCGCTCGGCATGATGTACCGATTCTTGGACCAAGTACGCACCACCAGGCACCTCTGCCAACCTTCGGCATCACCTGCCGACGGACCAACCGTCACATCTTACCGATTTTGACAGACCACCTCAGGATTCCTGCCAGAACTTGTCAGAACAACGTGTCAACCTCCTAAGGCACTCCCACGAGTCCCACATCGAAATTAAGTACTAAGAGCTTCCCAACTACTTCCTATAAATGGAACCCCTTGGCCCAGCCAAGTGGTAAGACTTTCTAGCTTGACAAAAGTACTTACACTGTCAATAGAATTGCTCTTAAGTACTAACTTTGGCATCGGAGTGCCTTCGGCAGGTACCACACCGGTATCCTCTCCTAAAGCTCGGAGTCGACCCCCGCTCGAACCTTCGGCGATCACGGAAGAAGGCCACTCCGGTACTTTGTCTTCAACACCTGTAAGTTAGCCTAAACTCTTTATCTGTTCAGATTTAGCGCGAACAGATTGGCGCCGTCTGTGGGAATACCGATTGACAAATCAGCCCATATCTCTCCCTTCCTACTATGAACCCACCTTCACCCCTCACGACCGATGGTCCCATCCTCGGACTCTCTGGCCAAGAGAACCCTGCTCCACCGCCCAGTACACCCCGGGGGGAAACGCCCAATCAGCAGAGTACCCTGGAAGACAAGATGGAAACCCTACAGCAGGAAATGATCAAGATGCAGGAGCACAACAATATCCTATCTTCAAAACTGGACGACACCCAGAAGCAACTCCACGAGCAAGAGTCACGTTCGGCTCAGCCACCACGCGGGTTAGAACGAACCAGACAGCTTCGGCAGGAACCTTCACAGAAGAGCGTACCGAGGCCGAGCAATCGGGATGTCGGAAAGCAGTTGGCTCGGGATAGGCCGTCCGCCTCCCGAAGATTGTTCGTACCAACTCCGGCCAAACACCAGGAATATCAGGTCTACTCCGACTACCGCGATAGGATCAACCACCAACGTCGGGAACGGCAGATGTCACCGATCCACGTTCAGGCCAAACTCAACGATCAGCATTTGGAGGTCCTCGGGCCGAAATCTCCTCCTCGACGAAGGTACGCCGAGGTCGGTTTGGAGGAGACGGACGAATCTGATTACGTTCCAACATCCCTCGGCATGACCGCCTCACGCCAGTCCACCACGATCGGATCAGCAAGACGGAACCAAGCGATGGAGCCCTTCGGAACCGACCTCCCGCCTACCGATCCTACAATCCGCCTCCTCCATCAGAAGATCAATCGAATCGAGGAAGAGCAGAATCAGACCCGAACGCCAACTTGGGGTAAGGTGCAACTAGGACCATTCACCAGCCGAATCCGATCCTACTGACCTGAAAAAGAGGTACAGGCTCTCCGAATCTCATTTTACTCAGGAGTGGAGGACCCTGTCACCCACATCCATACATTTCAATCAGCCTTGGGTTGCAAGGGGCTTACCGACGAAGGCCAATGCCGTTGTTCCCGTCAACTTTAGCAGGGGCAGCCCTCAATTGGTTTTATCGGCTGGAGCCAGGTACTGTAGACTCTTTCGATTGGTTGAAATAGATTTTCCTCAATCATTTTATGATACAGACCAATCGTCTCTACTCTGCCGACGACCTTTACACCATTCGGCAAGGAGACAGCGAGCCCCTTCGGGAATACGCCGCCAGGTTCAGCCACGAATACTCTCGGTGCCCAGAAATAGACGACCGACCAGCCTTCGGCGCTTTCAAAAGTGGCCTTCGTGCCTCCCAATTTCGCTACCTGGTGCACAGCAGCAACTGGACCACCTACAGCGAACTCATGAAACAGGCGGCCATACACGCCAAAGCGGAACACTTCAACTCCAAGGTTATGCCTTCGGCATCTAGCCCTTCGGCAACCACAGGACAACCTCCGGCACCCACCTACGACCATTTCCGTCCCCAGCAGACAGCTGTTCAGGCCCCCTATCGAACGGCACCCCCCATACCCGCAAGTTACGATTACGAGGACAAGCGGAGTGATTCGTTCCAGGGTCGGCAGGACGGCACGAAGCGCAGCAAGGAGTCGGGTAACAGAAATTTCCGGAGCACCAAAAACGACCGACCACCGGAGATCTTCACCATTCTCAACACGAGTTATGAATGTGTCCTCATGGCCGAAAATCAGATAATACCGAAGCCAAGCTTCCGAAAGCTCCCTCGGCAGGTCGACAAAGACACCGGAGTCTTCTGCCGATACCATCAGTACAACGGCCACGATACCGAGTCCTGTGTCGCTCTCCGAAGGATCGTTGAGAAATTGATCAGCGAAGGCAAACTAGACCAATATCTGGATGCGCGCGCAGGGCCCGCACCCCCGGCGAATCGGCAGATAAACATGATCAGTGGTGGTACACCGATCGCTGACTCCAGCCGTCGGTCCACCAAGAGCTACATACGTGCCGTTCGGCACCCCCAGGTCTTCAGCCTTACTGAGGAGCGCAGTAGCAAGATTCGGCGACTCGGATGGGAACCCATCACCTTTTCCGAAGAAGAAGAGAAGGGCATTATCTTCCCCTATTCCGATCCCATGATCATTCGGGCAGACATATCCGATTTTGACGTGGGCCAGATCCTCATCGATACTGGAAGCTCGGTCAACGTTCTCTTTGCCGATGCTTTCAACGGCCTCGGCATCGGCCATCAAAGCCTCAATAAGGAAATCACTCCTCTACTGAGCTTCTCGGGCGACGTGGTCAAGCCCATCGGGAGCATTCAGCTTCCCCTCGCCATCGGCTCCGGCCAAAGAAGAGCTTTTACCTATACTCACTTCCTCGTCGTCAGTTGTCCGACTGCATACAATGCCATCATCGGCAGGCATGCCCTTACCCGGATGAAGGCCATTCTATGCCCACATATGCTGTTGCTCAAATTTCCAACTCAGTCAGGAATCGGTCAGGTTCGAGGAGACCAACTGAGCGCACGGGTGTGCTACGTCTCGTCAACAACGAAGCGGCAAACAAAACTCCTAGGCCAGGAACATCGGAAACACTGGCCGTGGCTCACCCAAACCTGCCGAACGGCAGGAGCGGTACCGACCCTCCAGATGACCCTCGAGACGACAATGCCACGCCACAAGCTCAACCGGCCGAAGAACTTGAAACAATCTCCCTCTCCGACGAACAGGATCGACAGGTAAGAATCGGGACTTCCCTCAGTCCATCTCTCCGAAGCAAATTCATTTCCTTCTTAAGGGCTAATTCGGAAGTCTTCGCCTGGTCCTACGACGACATGCCTGGCATCTCCCCAGACGTCATCAACCACAAACTCAGCATCAACCCTTCCTTCAAACCGGTCAGACAGAAGAGACGATCCTACGACACCGAACGGTATGAAGCCATGAGGGCCGAAGTAGACAAACTTCAGACCATCGGTTTCATCCGGGAGGTCGCATATCCCATTTGGCTTGCCAACTCGGTCTTGGTGAAAAAATCCAGCTGAGCCTGGCGAAAGTGCCAGGATTACACTAACCTGAACAAGGCATGTCCGAAGGATAGCTTTCCACTGCCCAGAATTGACCAACTGGTGAACGCTACCGCCGGCCATGAGCTCCTCAGCTTCATGGACGTGTACTCCGGCTACAACCAGATCTTCATGCATCCTGCCGATCGGGAGCATACGGCATTCATCACCGACAGAGGGCAGATCGATTGGACTTCCGAATGCGACCGAGCATTCGACGATCTCAAAACCTACATGAGCAGAGCCCCTCTGCTGTCCACCCCTCTTCCGGGAGAGACCCTCGTAATCTATCTCTCGGTCTCGATATCGGCACTCAGTTACGTTCTCATCCGTCAGCCGAACGGCATTGAGCTCCCCATATTTTATATGAGCCATGCTTTGCAGGATGCAGAGCAACGGTACCCTCAGCTCGAACAGCTGGCCTACGCTCTCGTCCTCTCTGCCCGAAGACTTCGTCCATACTTTCAGGCTCACAGCATCAACGTCTTGACCAATCAACCCCTCCGGCAAGTCCTGCAGAAGCCAGAAACATCAGGACGACTGATCAAATGGGCCATCGAGCTTGGTGAGTTCGACATCAGTTACCAACCTCGGCCTTCAGAAAAGGGGTAGTCCGTGGCCGATTTCATCTCCGAATTCACCATTCCAGCCGACGCCGATCCAACTACGGCATCCACTAGTCCACCGCTCCCTTCCGCCAACCCACCTACGGCCGCCACCGATTCATCTTCGGCTGAGGTCGCATTCGATGGTACCTCCCCTCATTGGACACTATATGTGGATGGCTCATCCAATCGGCAGGGCAGCGGTGCCGGCCTCGTCCTCAAGACACCAGATCACACCACGATCGAATATGCAGTCCGTTTCCAATTTCGCGCTTCCAACAACGAAGCCGAATACGAGGCCCTCCTGGCAGGCCTTCGGCTCTCCCAGCACACAGGTGCCGAACGGCTGCTCATCTGTAGCGACTCACAGCTGGTCGTTAACCAGGTCGGCACCGAATTCGCCGCAAAGGATGAATCTATGGATGCCTATCTGGCTCAGGCCCGCCGATTGCTCAGTCAATTCAAAACGTACCACATCAGGCAGATCCCTAGATCTGAAAACAGTCATGCCGATGCACTCTCCAGGCTGGCTCCGGCAATTGACGACCGCATCGGACGCCACGTCCCGGTGGAAGTTCTCGCTCGGCGTAGTACCACCGAGACCGAAATCAATACCGTCTGACAGGATCCTAGTTGGATGGATCCGATCCACGCCTACCTCACCAACGGCACCCTGCCAACCGATCGAACTGAAGCCAAGACGGTACGACGACGTTCGGCCCGATACCTCCTCTTGCAAGGAATCCTCTATCGGAGCAGCCACTCCCTACCGTTGCTCCGTTGTGTTGCCCCACAACAGGGGGACTACATCCTCCGCGAAATACACGAAGGCGCATGTGGCGATCACTCGGGATCCCGATCCTTGGCATTCAAAGCCGTTCGACAAGGATATTACTGGCCCTCTCTCCACGCAGATGCCACCCGGATCGTGCAAAAATGAGACCCGTGCCAACGCTTCAGCTCGATACCAAAAGTCCCTGCCGAACCGCTTAGCTCGATGACTAGCCCATGGCCGTTCGCCCAATGGGGACTCGATCTCATCGGTCCCATGCCCCCAGGCACATGGCAGGTCAAGTTCGCGGTCGTCGCCGTCGACTACTTCACCAAGTGGACCGAGGCCGAAGCCCTTACGATGATAACGGCAGCAAAGATCGAGCACTTCGTATGGAAAAACATCCTATGCCGATTCGGACTACCGAACGCAATCGTCACGGACAACGGTAAGCAATTCGACTGCTCTCGCTTTCGGCATCTCTGCTCCCGATTCAACATCAGCATCTTCTTTGCATCTCCGGTACATCCACAATCCAACGGACAGGTGGAAGCCATCAACAAGATCATCAAGAAAACGCTGAAGAAGAAGCTAGAGGCTGCCAAAGGCAACTGGCCTGAAATCCTACCGGAAGCATTATGGTCCATTAACACCTCCTACCGACAGTCAATAGGCGAGACACCGTTCTCCCTTGCCTTCGGCACCGAAGCAGTTGTACCGGTGGAAGTACATGCGCCCACATGCCGAACGGCAACCTACGATCCTCAACAAAATGACAGCCAGCTTGCCCTCAATCTGGACCTTATCGACGAACACCGATCGCAAGCACAGCTCTGGAATGCTACCTACAAGCAACGCACGGCTCGGTACTACGATTCACGCGTAAAACACCAATCGTTCAAAGTGGGGGACTGGGTTCTGCGTAAAGTATCGTTAGCAACGAGAAACCCCACCGAAGGTACTCTCAGCCCATCGTGGGAAGGACCCTATCAAGTGATCAGCATCGGCCGACGCGGTGCCTACCGATTGCGTGGTTCTGATGGTCAAACCCTCGGCCACCCTTGGAATGTTGAACATTTAAAATTTTATTACAAGTAGCTGGACATTCGGCCACTACACTTTGTTATAATTTTATGTGTTCAGACACCAGTTTATACTAAAAAACGGCGTGTTTATACTTTACTACGTTGGCAAACACCGAAGCTGCTTCAAAAATAGATATCAATTAAAAACCTCAAACTGGGCCACTGTCTTTACAAAAACGGCCGAACGGCCTACATCGGTTACATTGCAAAAGAGGGTAAGACAGGCACTAAGGGGAAGGAGGAGCGTCCTCGGCATTAGACTAGCCTGGGGCCTCGGCATCTGGACCACCTGATGGCTTTGGAGGCGGAGTCTCTTCTTCGTCCTCGCTGCCCGATTCCGAGCCGCTCGAGCTCTCAGCGTCGGCATCCTCCCCGAGGTACGCCTCTACCCTCTCTTCGGTCACCCCATCGGGCAACGGCGGCGGATCCCGGAGGAAGTTCAGGTTCAGCTTCTTGTCCTCGTTAAAACGCTTGAAGCGGTAGATGAGGTCTTCACATTGCACCATCACCTCCTTGTCCAGCAACGCCGTGAACTCCTCCGAGGTACGGTACTCCTCCACAGCCTGTTTCTTGGCCTCCTCCACCTCCGTCGCCCGAGACCGAAGCGCAACCTCCTTCGCAGCCTCTGCCCTCGCCCTAGCCTCCTCAGCATCCACAGCCGCCCTCTCTGCCTCTGCCAGCTTGGAGGACAGATCGGCAATCTTGGCCATATTCCCCTCTGCGTGCCGATCTGCATCCTGCAGCATCTTCCCCGCATCGGCAATCTTGGCTCGGCCCTCTTCGTATTTTTTCTGAGCGCGCTCGGCCGTATTGACCGCTTGCTTCATGCCGAGCCACATCTCCATGTTTGCCTACAAACAGAAACACACAGATTAGCCTCTTCCCCTCACACGCTCAACTCACACTGAAGGAAGTATACTTACGGCAGCCTGGAGGCGGAAGGCTCGGCCTGCCTGTTCGCGCAACGATTTCATCGGTAGCTGCTCCAGTTCCGGAAGCTCCATCTGGGCGCCCTCAATGAAGCAGTTGACAAACGGCACCACCTTCCGAGGACAGGCAATGTTCACCGGGTCCGCCTCGGTGTCCTCATCATCGTCCGGCACGAGGACGGCCACATCCTCGTTCGGCCCCCTTGGCCTCTTCGGCAGAGGGGTCACGTCGAGGGCACCCTCGATCACCCTTTTCCTGGTCACCTGGAGGTGGGCCTCCCGAACGAGTTCGGCCTCGGCCGCCCTCTTTTCCCTCCGCCGCTCGGCCCGAGTGCTCGCCTGCGCCGGTCCACCTTCGGTCGACCTCGGGGGTTTGGCATTCGGCTTCGACGGACGTACCTTCTTCTGGGCTGCCTGAGCCTCGAGCCTCCTCCTGGTCGCCTCATTCATCTCCCTCCCTCCAGCCACTGCACAAAACCACAAGTTAGATTGCCTTCGGCACATCATACAGCAAACACAAGTAATCACAACACTATGACCGAACGGCAGTACTTACTCTCGTTCTCCTTCTCCTCATCTTCCTTCTTCCGCTGAAGGTATTCAGGCTCGCTGATCAGTCCCGCCCTGAACAAGTTCTTGAAGTCCAGCAGGGTCTTGTGGAACTGGTCCTCCTCCGGGATCAGTGACCGAACACGCTCGATCACCTCCACTTCCCTCCTCGTCGCAATCGGCCGCTTCAAGGACACTGCACAGCCAACAAACCTTCGGTCAGTAAAAACAAAAAACAAAACTATTTCTACCGAAGGGGATCCTAGCGTCCTACCGATTGTTTGGAAAGTTGTGGGGATGTGCCTCTCCACTATTACCCCCGGAGCCGATTCCCAGGCTCCGGATACCAACACCCGATGCCGACGCCACGTCTTTTGTGACGACGGCACCCCCACTACAAAGTGCCCCCTCTGTCCTGCCGCCAGACAGTTCGATTGCACCCAGCCTCCTTGATCCGCGCTCTTCGCCCTCATCACACTGTATAGGTGGGCGAATTGTTCATAGCTAGGCTCCCCCTCCCCAGCTATGCTGAACGCTGTGATCATCCCCAGCAGTGTGATCTAGAAGTTGGGGTTAAACTGCCAAGGGGCATAGCCGATTGCAGCCAGGATCTTCTGCACCGAATGTCTCAAGGGCAGCCGAAGCCCATGTTTGAATACATCGGTGAAGAAGACCACCTCCCCATCCGGCCTGCTCAGCGACTCCAACAGCCCCAGGATCCGCATCTTCACCGAATCCGGTATGTTGTACAGAGCACAGATTTTGGCCAAATCCCCCTCTGTCATAACATTCGGCTCTAGATGGTCTACGCCGAACACAATCTCCGTCGGCTTAACCATCGGTATCCGCTGCGGACCCCTCACCACCGTCAGTACTCCCTCCCCAGGGCCGGCCACGGTCACAGTTTCTTCGGCCTCTCCTGTCCGACGGCCACTCGTTGATGGCCCCGCGCCATTCACACCTACTACCTCGACGCTCGAAGTGCTCCCCGACTCGGTAGACACTTCCGGGGCCCCTCTCTCAGTCTCCTCAAAATCCGCACTATCCAAGCCTTCGATTGTGCTTTCCGAGGCCGTCTCTCCATCAAAAGCTCTTGGGCTACGACTATAGTCTGATTCGGTGTCTGACATCTACAAACAAAAGACAAATGAAACTAAACGACATGCTCGAATCAAACCCCTATCCTAGAGCCCAAGAGCTGATGTTCATCTACACTCATACGTGTTCTTCTACGTTCTTCAGTGTTCATACGTGTTCATGCAAAACTACAGGTGTTTGATTCATATTACGCAAGAAATGTTCTATATACCTTGTTTTTCACGGTGGTGGAAGTCGCCGGAAATCGCTCCGCCTTCGGAAATACTTGCCGGAAATCGCCTTTGCCGCCGCAACACAATCCCCGGAAATCGCCTCTCTCAAGCCCCGTCTGCTCTCCAACCCTCAAGTACCTGCCCCTACCTTTTCCTCCTCATATTTATAGGACGAGCCTAGCATCGGGAACTGAACCGTCGCAACTCCTCACTTCCTCTCCGACACTTGTCACCCATGCACAGGGGAGTCCAAACGCCTGTCTTTGACGTTTCCATTCCTCCCTTTGCTACGCCAAACCAGCACAACTTTCTTGACCAACGGCAGGCACTTCCGGCAGGCACGCATAGGCCGAGTCTCCACTCCCTATCGTGCCGTATGGCAGACACGCTCAGGTCTGGTTCTCACCACCTCTCGTGCCGAACGGCAGGCACGCTCAGGTCTGGTTCTCACCACCTCTCGTGCCGAACGGCAGGTACACATAGGCCGAGTCTCCACTCCCTATCGTGCCGAACGGTAGGCACGCTCAGGTCTGGTTCTCACCACCTCTCGTGCCGAACGGCAGGCACGCATAGGCCGAGTCTCCACTCCCTATCTTGCCGAACGGCAGGCACGCTCAGGTCTGGTTCTCACCACCTCTCGTGCCGAACGGCTGGCACGCATAGGCCGAGTCTCCCCTCCCTATCGTGTCGAACGGCAGGCACGCTCAGGTCTGGTTCTCACCACCTCTCGTGCCGAACAGCAGGCACGCTCAGGTCTGGTTCTCACCACCTCTCGTGCCGAACGGCAGGCACGCATAGGCCGAGTCTCCACTCTCTATCGTGTCGAACGGCAGGCACGCTCAGGTCTGGTTCTCACCACCTCTCGTGCCGAACGGCAGGCACGCACAGGCCGAGTCTCCACTCCCTCTCGTGCCGAACGGCAGGCACGCTCAGGTCTGGTTCTCACCACCTTTCGTGCTGAACGGCAGGCACGCTCGGGTACGCTTTTCCTGCCGCTCCCTTCCAATCTTCAAACCAACCCCTTGGCTTGAGGACTTGGGGGACTACATGATCACCACCGGCTTACAAACGACAGACGCTCGTTCCCGGGTCAGAATGCCGGAGCTCAGGGACAAGCAAGTCCCCAACCAAGAAGTCCCTCCTCGATCGGAAACTTGGGGGACTACTGTTTGTACCATATCTGACCACCCACTCACGTCCTGACACGTGGAACGCACTCAGGCCACGCAGACCAGCCCAACCGGTCATACTGAAAGTTCGCTCGGCATGATGTACCGATTCTTGGACCAAGTACGCACCACCAGGCACCTCTGCCAACCTTCGGCATTACCTGCCGACGGACCAACCGTCACATCTTACCGATTCTGACAGAACACCTCAGGATTCCTGCCAGAACTTGTCAGAACGACGTGTCAACCTCCTAAGGCACTCCCACGAGTCCCACATCGAAATTAAGTACTAAGAGCTTCCCAACTACTTCCTATAAATGGAACCCCTTGGCCCAGCCAAGTGGTAAGACTTTCTAGCTTGACAAAAATGCTTACACTGTCAATAGAATTGCTCTTAAGTACTAACTTTGGCATCGGAGTGCCTTCGGCAGGTACCACACCGGTATCCTCTCCTAAAACTCGGAGTCGACCCCCGCTCGAACCTTCGGCGATCACGGAAGAAGGCCACTCCGGTACTTTGTCTTCAACACCTGTAAGTTAGCCTAAACTCTTTATCTGTTCAGATTTAGCGCGAACAGAATTAAATCCCTTCTTTTTGTGATTTAATTCATTTGTTCAGTTTGAATTTTTGACTTTATTGTATGGTCCATTAATTGCCACATAGGTGGTTGCAAATTTATCTATCATTGTATAAGTCTCCTCAAGCTTTTCTCTTAGAATAATGCTACTCTTACTATATTTGTATATCACATTCTCATACCATCTTATGTGGCAGATAAGGTGGACAGCTATATCAATTAAAATTAATTTAACATTTTCTTTTCTTTTATGATTTATTGAAACTTTTTAATTGATGTGGTTGTACACTTCATCTACCACATAAGGTGGTATAGGAATGTGGTATACAAATATGGTAAGATTAGCATTATTCTTTCTCTTAAGAAAAGAATCTAAGAAATATCAAAAGATATTTAAGGCAATCTCCAACCTAGCATGTCAAACCTAAAAAATTCTAAATTTGAGCTCAATTCCTCTCCCAACCCAAGAAAAGTAAAGGGCTGAAATTTGGGAAAACCCAAAATCGGGGAGGAATACCATTTTAGCTATTGCCTGGACTGGAATTTTTTTTTGGTGGAGCCCATTGAGCCATGACACAACCCATGTGTAAGGAGGAAACAATGGGGCCTGCCACAGCTGTGTTGCAGAAGCTGTTGCGCCACGTGTCTGAAGCTGGTGATATTGCTGTTGGAATCCAACGATACAATTCAAACATCTCCTTTATTTATTTATTTCAACAGTAACCCAAATCAACGATCTGGATTAAATCTAACGGTCAAAATAATATTTTTAATTAATATAAATCAGATCCAACCCCAAAAACTCACTCCGAACTCTATAAATACCCACCCATTTATCAAATATTCTACCAAAACTATTTGTTCTATATCTCAATTTATTTTTTCTTTCTCAATTTCATCTATCTCCTTTCATTCTTGTTGAAGATGTCCACAAAATCTATTTTCAAAGAGTACCACTGGTTTTCAAACACATCATCTTCTTTATTCTCATACTTTTAATCTCATTTCAAGCTTTCAATGGATAACCGTGGCTAGGCCATCTTTTTCCTTGTGTTTGATGATGATTTCAATGATGAGGAACATCATCATAGAGTGATACAAGCTATTGTCCACCATACTTCACTAGAGAATGAAGCCGATCACCTCCCTAAACATGGTAGGTCAGTAGTCAGTCGTGAGTACAAGAACCGTGAGAGGGAAGATCACCATCGCAGTCTAATGCCCGACTACTTCATTGAAAGGCCACATTTTAATACTACGGACTTTTGTAGGCAATTTCGAATGCCAAAAGAGTTGTTTTACTACATCTTGAATGATGTTGTCAACCACTAGCCATACTTTCACTAGAAAAAAAAAACGGGCTCAGCAGACAAGGGATATCCCCTGAGTAGAAGTTAACTGCTGCCTTTTGTATGCTTGCATGAGGGTGCTTGGCTGACGCGACCGATGAGTACTGGAAATTGGGTGAAAGCACAGCTCTTGAATCACTCCATAAGTTTTGTTCTGTTCCCATGTATGGTACCTCATGTCTCCAAATCCAGCTAACCTTTACAGACTCTTGCACAAGGCGAACCATCGAGGCTTCCTAGGCATGTTAGAAAGTCTTGCCTACATGCACTGGGAATGGAAGAATTGCGCATGATGCTTGGGCATGCCAGTTTAACAGTCACAAAAAAATGCCCAATATTGTGCTAGAGGTTGTGACCTTGTACGAAACATGGATACAACATGCCTTTTTCAAAGCCGCTGAATCCAACAATGATATCAACATTTTAGCTCGTTCCTCATTGTTCAATGATATGGTGCATGGAATGCTTCCCAGGTTGAATATATTGTCAATAGAAATCAAAACCATTTGGGCTACTATTTGGCATATGAGATCTACCACCGTTGTGCTACTTTGGTGAAGACCATCTCTTCTCCTGATAACCCAAATAAGAGACTTTTTGTACAAATGCAAGAAGCATACAGTAAGGATGTTGAAAGAGCATTTGGAATACTATAGGCTCAATGGGCTATTGCTTGGGGCCCTGCATGTATGTGGTGCAAGGATAACCTCCACTCAATCATGATAATGTGTATAATTTTGCACAACATGATTATGAAGGATGAGTACAAATATATTGAAGAGGAATATGATGATGGGGATACGTGTACCTAATGATCCAGGATGGTCAATGCATGATAATATGAGCTGGAGGCAAGCATTACATATGAGTATGACCAAGATAGATAGACTCTTTCTTATTACAAGATTGATCATAATAGAGTTCGATCTCCATACGTGCACCTAAGTTTCAAACATGATTTGATCAATCACCTTTGGAGGAGGTTTGGAGATAGTGAATAAGGTCGACGGTTGTTTCAATCCTATTTTTCGTTTCAATTATGTTGCGTGTTTTCTTTTGGAATAAAATTATATTTGTGAAATTTCAATTTTTTTAGGTCAAATTGTTCAAAAAAAAAATTAAATTATGAAGTTATTTAAAAAGATTAATTGAAAAAAAGTTATCCATGAAAAAAAAATATATACATTTAAACTATTTTTAAACAATTTAATAAAATTTCATATTTAAAATTTGAGTGTGGAGGGTTGGGGGAAAATACAGTTTGAGTGCGGGCAAAACCCAAATAGTTACTTTTTTAAGGGGGAGAATTTGGGTTTAGGACCAAATGGGTTAGAGAAGGCCTAAGTAAGTGTTTCCCCCCTGTTTCATAAAGAAAGAAAAAAAAAGATATCTAAGTAATTGCACGGTAGATCTTCCATGGAGAAACTAGGAGAAGAGAGATTGAAACATAAAATAATATAGTGGTGGATTAAATAGAGAGTATGTTCTTCCATGGAGAAACTAGGAGGCGTTGCCTGGGAAAAGTGGAAGCGTGTTGGGATTTCTTCCTGGAAGAGGAATCGTGTTTTCTCTTTTAATTTCACCGTGTGTGTGTGTTTTTTTAAGTTGGACGCTTGTATAATATACATATATACATACATATAAGAGCATTTCCAAGGGAAATGTCAAATACCGAACATCAAATTTAAATTTGATGGCTGATTGTTGTTAAAAATGTTAACTCGCAATTGTACGGGCCAATTAGTAGTATAGCAAGACAAGTACGAGGTCGTACCCACGAAGACTGAGAAGTTAAAACTAGTTATGTGCTTAGATTACCAAATTCAAGGAAGTAGGAAGTTAAGTCTAAAACAGAATTTAAAGCAAGAGTGATTGTAAGTGTTGAACAAATGAGGCAAAACAAAATTCCAAACAAAAGCAAAGTGAGCAAATGCAACAAAGAGTATTTTTGTAGGCTGGAAAATAGATTGAGAGACTAGGGCATTCGATTCACCATAACAATTCAATTCTGGGTTATAAGGAGTCAAGTGACAAGTCTAATTCGGATTCAAAGATTGATTCTTGCTAAAGTATGATTAAGCCATGGTGTTTGGTCCTAACCTTGTGTTCCTAATTCCCTAACTTGATTATTTGTTGTCTAACCTCAATTAAGCATTAGGAACCCATTAAGCATAGAAGAACAATTTAAACAACCAAGCATGTATCTAATTCCTGTTGTCGAATGTCCATACATACTTTTCTTATTCATAGTTCAATTCGAATCAAAGCATGGTGTCTACTCTTGATTCAAACAAAGGTAGCTAATAAACAAGTTCTAATGGTGATCAATCATCCAAACAAGTATATTAACTGATAAGCATAAAGAATAGGAATATGAATCATGAATCAAACTTGAAACTCAAAACTTCAACTTATAAACCCAGAATATTCATGTTAGATTACATCGAAACCCTAGTTATGAATTTAGCTACTCATAATGGAAATGAAACTTAAACAGAAATGAGAAAACATAATGAATGCAATAAGAGTGGAAAAACCCATTTCTGAAGTTACTTGTGATGTCCAAGGCTTCTCCAAGTGCTTCTCCAAGTCTAATGCTGATCCAAGAGCTTCCTCATATCTAGAGTATGGCAACTGAATAGGTGATTTGGGATGAGTTTGGGTGAGTGGTGATGGTAGAGAAAGAGGAAATTCGTAGGGAAATGGAAGGGAGGCTTGCTGGAGCTGTTTTGGTGATTTTGGACAGAATGGAATGTTTGGGGAAGGATGGAAGTGTTAGGGGATGGCTGAAGAGAATTCTAGGCTGAATGGAGTGTGATATGGTTGAATGAGTGTGAAGCTCTCTATTTATAGAGTGTGAAGCTCCCCTTTGGCTGATCAAGCACAAGCTGCCCATATGG
This sequence comes from Prunus salicina, assembly GCA_020226455.1. NCBI lineage: Eukaryota > Viridiplantae > Streptophyta > Magnoliopsida > Rosales > Rosaceae > Prunus > Prunus salicina. Next base: position 14,652,057 of record CM035342.1, read on the forward strand.
TGGCATGTGTGGTTTGTCTCCCTTTTGGCTGATTTGAGCACAAGCTGCCCATATGGTGGCATGTGTGGTTTGTCTCCCCTTTGGCTGATTTGAGCACAAGCTGCCCATGTGGTTGCATGTGTGGTTTGTCTCCCCTTTGGCTGATATGTATTTTGATGGGCTCACGAATTGGGCTCAGCTTAATCAATTGCTACAGTTGAGTAGTCCATCTTGAAGTTCAGCTTCTCATCTTTCCAACCACATATTATTTGGGCCAATCCAAGTTCATACAAAGAAGTTAAGGCCGAAGTGAATTGCTAACTCAGTCTGCACGTTTTTTGTACCACTTTGCATATTTTCCTATCCAAAGCCACCATTGTAACCTAAGGCCCAATGAACTGAATAACAAACCAAAATAGATTAAAAGCACAAGTTTTTCTTTAAGAACGTAAGCAAAACATAAACTATACGGGTACAAAATGATATACAATTGTGAACTGATCAAATACCCCCAGACCTAGATTTTGCTAGTCCTCGAGCAAAACAAAAGAAAACAAAGTAAACAAAACAAGAAGTTCACTAAACCACTTCTGTAGGTAACACAATTGCATTGAGCATATGCAACAAGCCTTTAAACCTCTAGGTATCCCTAGCAGGAGGAGTTGTGTCTCCTGAGGGTTTAACAGAAACGATACCCACAAACGCTTTACTGACTCTACAAAACAAAAGGTTAGAAAACTAACTTTGAAAACAACTAATGAAAATGAAAGAAAACTTTAGTCATACCTCCAACACCATAGAGTTGCCAAAATAGATGATCAATAAGTGTGTACAGTGGAAGCTATAGCTCAAAGGCACACGGCTTCAAAGTAAACATACTCAAATCTTGAAGGGAGAACATGCTTCAACTCTAATTCTCACATAAAGCACTCAATCACTCAGAACCTATGGTTTTATTCTCTCAAACAAGCAAAATGAGTATATGAAATAGAAGCACAATATTTGGTTAGATCTCATGAAGGGAATCAAATACTAAGAATAGAGATACACACATACATACCAGCACCCATGAATACATCCTCAAAGATCAGCTAGGTCTTTCACAAGGTTGTAATGAAAGGCTAGGGTTAGGGGAAATGGAAGAATTGGAAGGAACACAATTAAAATAATAATAATAATAAAAAATAAAAAGACATCTCAACATCTTGGGGTCAATTTTGACAGAAAAATGAAGGATGTCAATCCAACTAGGATTTGGCATCACGGTTGGAAAGCTTAAAATGTCTTTTTTTTGAATTAAAACTTGCCACGTTGGAATTGGCATTTCGGTTGGAGATGCTCTAATATAAAAAAATTTCTGGGGCCCCCTTAATTGGACGCTGATTACAATGCTACTTTTGGCTACAATTCTGTTTTGTTTTTACGTACTTCAAGTCAGATACAAAAGCTCATATTTAAGCAAGGCATAGAACTTCCTAGAACAATAATTAAATGCTAACCACCAGCTGCTATCTAACTCTTAAACAAACATTAACATAGCAGATGTCTTTTCTAGAAATTTTAAAACTAGTTATGGAATTTTCAAAATTAATTCTCAACACTCTGATGTTCTATTCTGATGTTCTATTTGTGTTTGTTTATCAATTGTGGTATCGGATGATTGTATGCTCCCACATAATCAACTCATGACAATGTATATGTATTCGCCATACAGCTAGCTTATACCAATTTGAACCATTCATCAACTGAATACAGGAATGCGCGGTGCTACATGTCAAGCTATTTAACACTTAATGAAACTTGAAGTATCTCTTTTTATTTGAACAAATGAAGGAATTTTACTATAAGAATAATTCACAAACGAATAAAGAAATATATTATTATTGGACTCAATTCAAGAAGAATCCCCTTGGGAAGATGATGTTCAAAAACAAGCATCCAAGAGACAACAACAACACAAGGCAGCACAGCATCCTTTCCAGAAGCCATCACCCTTGGACTTGGTTTCTACAGGTCCATGATGAGCAGAAGCAGGATTTGGAGCATCTCTTGTGGGATAACCAGCAGGTGGCGGAGCCTGCACGTAAGAAGGTCCCGGTGCTGGTGCTGTCGAATAAGGTTGGGGATGAGGGTATGCTGCTGCTGCTGCTGCTGAATTAGTCGACGATCCCATCTTAGTTGAAAAATAAGCTAAGTAATTGTAGTTTGGGTTTGGTTTTGTTGGATGGTTTAGTTTGATGAATGAAGCCCCATTTTATAGATGAAGAAAAGCATATGGGAATCGGTTTCGTTTCCTAGAAGGTTAATAATTTTAGTGTCTTAACGCGGGTAGCCACCCGCGTCAAATCCTATGTGCATATGGAGAAGAAAAATACAAAATGTTCTTTGTTTTCGTTACTTTTGGACTTGGGGTAGGGTCGAATGGAAGCTACATAGGAAAGAGCACATTATATAGTCAATTCGTGAGACGATATCCAAGATATTATATAAAATTTATATTAATTTTTTAAGTTTTTTTTGCCGTCGCATTTTTATCAGTAATTAATTTTATTCATGTTTTATAATTATATAAGGTTCAGGGGAGTGAAAATATTTTATTAGACGTATGTATACCTTATTAGGGTACATCGTATATCTATATCAGGTCTGAATAGCCGCTGGCACAAAGGTCACAGTATACCAAACTATCGAAGTGTGTATGAAGAACAAAAGCAAGACGTTCTGATAGAATATATTCTTTCTCAAATTAGGCCTTGTATATTTTGTAGGCAATTGAATATATCTAGGCCCATGTCTCCCCAGTTTCACATCAAACTAATCTGTACAACTTACATAAATACAAGTCCATTAGCTAGATCAATATACTTAGATTGGACCTAATTATTTATAGGACATCCAAGTCACCAGTAACATCCAATCTCCCTTTAAACAGAAGAAAAAGAAAAAAGAAAAAAATATCAGTGGTATCTGGACCTGACCTCCTCCATAATACTAATACTACAAAACATGCCAACGGTGGAGAAGAAATAAAGGCACCAGAGTGTCGTGGTTGGGGTGAGGGATGGAACATCCTGGCCTAGAAACAAACATACCCCGAATGAAACTACCGAACAAGACATCTTCCAGATGAACCAGTCTCGTACGGGATAAGGAGGAGATCCCAGCCCCTACGCAGTCTGCTGTACTCGCAACTAAGTGAGAAATAAAAGTTAGGAAAGCACAAAGGATAAATAATGACACAAATGGGTTCGAGATTGACGGATTGTCTGGATATGACATGTATGCAAGCATCAGCAGCCCGAAAAGGGATGCGCAGCAAGCTGTCCAGAAGAACTCATCAGTACTAGGCGGTGGAGGCTCCAGTTCCAGTGCTGTGGAATGTAGAGGATCGTATGCTGCTCTGTAACACATCTTTGAACAAGCTATGACTAGTAAAGCCTCTTCAAAAAGTACCGATCCGGAGTATATATGCTAAACCAGAAGTATGCGATGGAGAAGAAGAAGAAGATGAAGAAGAAATTGGAAAGAATAACAAATCAAATACTTAAATAGCAGTTTTCGGTCATTGACTTTTATCGTACGTAGGTAACAAGAAATAGACGATCGATTAGCACAAAGCTGACCACGGTCTCTACTAGACTACTACACAAAGATTTTAAAAATTTTATGATACAAAACAAATTACCAACGTTTCTTATACAATCATAAGTTTCGTGTTGCACACACTCTTGCTAGCTTTGCTTTGAAGTGTAACGATATTACTATTTGGGAGGAGGAGGCTCGTTCTTGGTTGGAGACTCATCTTCATGATGATTTGGTGGTAACCCTTTCCTGATAATTAATTGCTTCGGCTACCAAAAAAAAAAAAAAAAGGTTGGGCCGAGAACATGAAAAATTACAAACCTATAAATTACATGCTTCCTAGTACAATTATTTTTCCTTAGTCTCAAGGAACCCAACGCATCAGCTACCTTGCTGTGACCTAAAACCATAGAGAACAAATGGAACATATACCTATAGAAAATCATTATTTCTTCTGGGATTTCTAGAATTAATTTTTATGGAAGATATGATCCTTGCAGAACTCATGAATTGCTTCGTTCTTGTGTGTATAAACTAGAGATTCTCCCATAATGGTTTCTGCCTTTAGATTGTTAGGAACAATCAGTAAATGACTTATATGCTTAGGATCAATATATTAACACAGTGAACAAACACCTCATTTACTTCTGCCAATGACATTGAGATTGACTGTTCGGACCAGGGTACTGATTTCTACACAACTATTACTCGTGCCATATTCGAAGAACTGAATATGCATTTGTTCTAAAAGTGTATGAAGCCGATGCTAATATGGACATAAGGAGTGTCGTCCATGATGTTGGTTAAGCCCACAAGGAACTGAACAGGAACTTATATGCTTGCGAAGAATAAAAGCACTATATTTCGTACACAAAGTTTTGACACTAATTTTCAACTTGGGACAAGGCAAAGGCCTTTTATAAGGCTACAATAACTTTTCTTGTTCTCATTGCTTTTGGATTGGAGGGTACATGGGAAATAGGAATGATATTATAGCCAAATTACGAACCACCTCCTCAAAATAACACACAAGTGTTCTTGTTAGATCATCCTTGTACAAATGCAATGCTGCTTATGTGTATAGCCGGTATATAAGTTTAAAGTAGTATCTCCTTTAATACTTATACAATTGGCAGTTTAAATTAGTATTCACATCCATCACGACCAATCGAAACTGAATATGGACTTTTTTTTTAAATCAATAAGGGAGGAGATTTGAACTTAGGACTTCTTTCAAATATTCTTTTGTTTAGTTTGACTTTTTGACTTTATTGTTTGGTCGATCAATATGCCGCATAGATGGTTGGGATTTTATCCATCCTTTGTATAAGCCCTAGGCTTTTGTCTTAAGCAAAGAATCTGAGAAATACCCAAAACTGTCAATACAAGTTTTACTCAAACAACTACTCTATCTTCCTCTGTTTTTCCTTCTAAAACTCTTCCTCAAATCTTCTATTGTTTATCTATTATGGTAGTAGTATCGAATCGAATGACATAAGGGTTCTATTATTGTATTGATATTAGATTGAACGGCCAATATACATTTTCCACATGTTTGGTCACACGTTCTCCCACATCATCAACTGATGACATTGCATACCCCACCCAGCCTAAAATACAGTTAATAACTTCAGAATTTGAATCATTCATCAACCGAGTTCATGTTTTCTTTCTTCTTTTCTTTTATTTTTCAAGTGAATTCGTGAATGTACGGTGTTAATATCATAACGTGTGAAACTATTTAATACTCACAAAAACTTCTCTCTTTTATTTAAACAAATTAAAGAATTTTAATATACGAATAATGCAACAACAAGAATTACATAATCGAATAATAACGTAAAAGTTACAAAAAGAGAGGAAAAAATAATTCACAAACGAATAAAGAAATATATGATTACTGGGCTGAATTCAAGAATCACATAGGATGATGATGTTCAAAAACAAGCATCCAAGAGACAACAACAACACAAGGCAGCACAACATCCCTTCCAGAAGCCATCACCCTTGGACTTGGTTTCTACAGGCCCATGATGAGCAGAAGCAGGATTTGGAGCATCTCTTGTGGGATAACCAGCAGGTGGCGGAGCCTGCACGTAATAAGGTCCGGGCGCCATTGAGTAAGGCTGGGGATGAGGAGGGTATGCTGCTGCGGAATTAGTCGACGAACTCATCTTAGTTGAAAAATAATAAGCTGATTATTTGTAGTTTGGGTTTGGTTTGTTGGATGGTTTGATTTGATGAATGAAGCCCCATTTTATATATACATGAAGAAAACCAGATGGGAATTGGAGTGATTGTTCATTTCCTAGAAGGTCAATAATTAGTGTCTTAACGCGGGTGGCTACACTACACCGCGTGCAAATCCAAAATGTATGTGGAGCAGAAAAATACAACATGTTATTGTTCTTATTACTTTTGGACTAGCCAGTGGAAGGTTCGTAGGAAAGAGCAAATCATATTATATCCAACTCGTGAGAGGATATCCAACATAGTTGACTTGGGAAAAAGCTTTGGCTCCTTCTCAAAATAAATGGGTTTTTGACACTAGTCATTTTCATTTCATTTTTATTATTTTTGAGATTCTTTTAACTTTTTTCGTTTTGAAAATTTACAAGTGTCAAAATCCCATTTGTTTTGAGGATGAGCTCCTTCTTAGTTTTAAAGAGCCAAGCTTTGTGTGTCTCGCTTTCTAGAAGTATTCTTCAAGATGGTAACCTCCTTCGTTGTTTGCAGGTTAAAGCCAAAACAATTTAGCAGTCACTTGATATTTATCCTTTACAAATAAATTACAGTTTCACATGTGGATAAAAACTTTTTATATTAAATTTTTTAGTTTCTATTTTTGCCATCACATTTGCATCAATGATTTCATTCACGTTTTATAGTTATATAACACTAGCGCAAGCAGGGGCTTAGCCAAGTTGGTTAGAGCAGATGTGCTTCCTACTCTGCACTCGAGTTCAAATTCCCCTCCTTACAATTTAGATTAGATTGAAATAGATTATCGCTTGTATCAAAAATATCAATAGTGCACACTTGGACACATGACTTTTATTATACTTTTTGCAATTGTATTTGTCCAAGAAATTATTTTCCATATCTCTATAAAGAGATTTTAATACTATATCAAACTGAAGAGCACATATAAGAGCATCTCCAATGCAAATATGTAAAAATAAGGATGTAAGTGACACTTTTACATCTTCGGTGGTATCTTGATTGAAATATTCCAAGATGTAAAACCAATTTGCTCCAGAGGGAAATGTAAAATCTTGGGATGTTAAATATGCATTTTCAACCTGAAATTTACATTCTCCTACTAGAGAGGTAAAATATCATAAAGTGCATATTATATTTTTTTGACCGTCGGATTTTTTTTCCTATTGAATTTAATTAATGTTATGTTTAATTTTAATTTTTTAACGTCATAAAGCTTTTCTATTTATTTTTTTGCATTGGAATTCATCCGACATATTAGGGAAATGAAACATCAGTCATTGTTTTTTGTTTCGTATTATACTAGTTAAGATTGTTGGGTTAAGCGATAAGTCCCACATTGGGAATGTAAGCCTCTATAAAATATCTTTTATACCATGACCAATGCCCCAGTTGGTTCTATACATGTGACCCGCTACCAGGAAAAGAATTGCAATAGCTAAATGATGGTGTGAAATATCGGTCAGCCATAGACCTCCAGTTACTGGATCTAATCCTCCACGAAAGGTAAGAAATTCCGCATATTTTGACCAATTCAAGGTGAAAAATGGGGTTGCTCCCTCAGCAAAACTGGGATAAAGTTGAGCCAAAAGATCCCGATTCAAGATAAATTCACAAATGATTTCCTTATATTAGCTGCAAATGAAGAAATTTTATTATAAGAATCATTATACAATAAAAAGAATTGGACAATCGGTACGTAGGATCACTAAATGGGAAATCGACATGGTCCCTTCCTCATAGAAGTATAACAGAAAAACTGAAAAAAATGTGTGTAAAATAAAATTCACAAACTAAAGATATATGTGGATTATTGGGCTCTCAATTCAAGAATCTCCTGGATGATGTTCAAAAACATGCATCCAAAACGCAACAGCAGCACAAGGCAGCACAGCATCCCTTCCAGAAGCCATCACCTTTTGACTTAGTTTCTACGGCTCCATGTCCATGGGGATTTGGGGCATCTCTTGTTGGATAACCAGCAGGTGGTGGAGCCTGCACATGATAAGGACCCGGCGCTGTAGAACAAGGTGGGGGAGGGTATGCTGCTCCAGAGTTAGTTGATGAACTCATCTTTGAATAATATTTCTAAGGGCCTTCAAAGTATTCTATGGAGGTAGAAGAAGAAAATAATGAAAACAATAAAGAGAAATGCTAAACTTGGTTTGGTTTATTGCAAAAGTATTGGATGGAGCTAGAAGCAGAAAGGAATGAAAACAAAGTGAAACACTTAGCTAGGTTTGGTTTGTTGGGTAGATGATAGATGAGGGGCAATTTATAGATCAAGAAAAGCAGATGACAATTGTTGGAGTGGTTGTTTCTGGGAAGATATGTATTTGATATCTTATTAGTGTCTTTTACGCGGGTGGCTACAGTGTACACCGTGTACCTGTGTGGGGCAGTTCAGACCCCAAAAAGAAGAAATAAGAAAGAAAGAAAAAAAGACTACTAAGCAAAACGCAATGGGCCCTGTTCTGTTCTCATAATTACTTTTGGAGTGGACGACCTACGCAGGAAAGAGCAATTATATTATGGAAAATACTTCCCTCCGTTGCCCGTAAGTAAAGGAAGAAGTTTTGACATTTATACCAATGGCTGTTTGATATGTGTAGAAGTTTTTCTTTTTATATTTTTTATGAATTATTTTTGCATATGTATCAAATTTATAATTTAGATTATATTGAAATAGATTATCACTTATAACATAAATAATGTGAGAGCAAATATTCCGTCTCCAATCACAGAACGCCATGTGAAAAAGAAGATTATCCTTTAAATTAATTAATTGAACCAATTTATTTGGTCAATTAATTAATAGGGATAATATTAATAGGATATTATCTTTATTTAATAAGATATTCATTAATTCAAATATTATCCTAATAAAGATAATATAATATCATTAATTCAGATATTATCTTAATAAAGATATATAATCAAGTCTGACTCAATCCCTACGAATTTGGGTAAAGAATAAACTTCTCCTAATAAGAGTTTATTCTCTACGAAACCCTAGCCTCGAGGCTCCTATAAATGGATGACTTCATTCATCATCTAAACGTACTTCTAAACTCGAGAAAAATACCCGAAGCTCTCTCTCCCTCTCCATTCTCCATATTTTCTCCACACGGCTCCGGCCGCCCCGTTCACACCATACATACAACTCCGTACCCTTTGTGAAACGACCTGACCCAATTTCCACTTTGGAATCCGGGTCGAATCCTGTTTAAAACTGACACTTGGTGGTTGTGGGTCGTAAATGACCAAAATACCCTGAAAAGTAATAACACAAACCCTAAGGCCCTAACTTGTGGCAGCGCCTGATAACTGTAGGCTGCCTACGTACCCTTACTGAGGGATCAAGCCACACGTAGTTCTTTCTTCTGTTCCTGATCTGTAACTGAACTGTTTACTGTAAACCTGGTCTAGGGTTGGCATTCCTGGAGTATCCGGGACTCCGTTTTACGATCCGTCAAATACTATAAGATCCTGGGCACATCTAGTTTAACATATCTGAAGATGGTTACGATCCAACGGTGCAAAACTATTGAACCCGAAAATCGCACACTAGGCGAGATCCGTTCGGGGTTCAAACGTTAACCAAATTGAGATCCGTGAAATCCTACACGCTCGTGAATATACAAGGATCATTCTACAACTGAATGTGGTCTCCAGCAATCTGCCCACGCGCCGGTAGCTCGTGGGTGGCTAAAGCCATAACGCCTCGCCGGAAAAACTCCAAATCATGGCTCAATACTCCTATCCTAGGTATAACACCCTATTTGGAGCTACTTTTGTTCTTGGACCTACCCCAAAAACTGGCCGGAAGTGGCCGGAACAGTGACCCAAAAACCTGCTGAAACCTAGCTCGTAAATCGAGCTATCTACGCTAGAAATTTCTGAAATCCTATCCAACCAGCAGCTAGAGCATGAAAAATAGCTAGAAATCCATACCTCACTCGTCCGATTTGGTGGCCGGACGACGGAGAACGAAAGATTGGAGGTTCTGTCAAAAACTGTCCAGCACCGCCTGTTTCGCGGCTGTTTCCGGCTACTATGGCGGCGGATCGAGGCTGCGAAGGGCTGGGGTTGGAAGGAGGAAGTTTGTTGGTTCGTTTGGCACTGGCCTTGCTTGAATCGGGGGTCGGAGCTGAGAGAAAACAGCTCCCAAAGTCGGCTGGTCGGGGGCCTCTAACTGCAGAAAAATCTGGGTTTATAAAAACTGAAGTTCGAAATATTTACGGTTATGGGACTGACTGAAATCCCCAAATTCCTTCCGGTCAAAAAGTCAACTTTTAAACCCAGCATATTCTAAGGGCATAGTTGTCTTTTACTGGAATAATTTAATAATTAAATATTAATTTAAGGACTGGGTTGTTACACTTTGCTTATTTATTGTTTTCCTACAAACACTCGAATTGACTTAGGCATCGGAGGGCCTTTAGCCAACACCTTCCTGGTGTGGTCTATTACTCCAATCTTTTTTACTAGAATCGAGGAAGAGAGAAAAGGAAGATCGAAAGTTGAAGGATCTAGAAGCGAATATTCTCCCACGAGATTATTTGCACAAACAAATAACAATAGTGCACACGTGACACGTGACTTTTATTTTACTTTTTGCAATTGTATTTGTCCAAGAAATTGTTTTCCATATCTCTATAATACCAAACTGAAGAGCACATATAAGAGCATCTCCAATGCAAATATGTAAAAATAAGGATGAAAGTGACACTTTTACACCTTCGGTGGTATCTTGATGGGAATATTCAAGATGTAAAACCATTTTGCTCTAGTGAAAATATGTAAAATCTTGGGATGTTAAATATGCATTTTGAAATCCAACGGCCCAAAAACAAAATACACTTTTTGACATTTTACCTCATTATGCATAGTTTACATTTAAGGTTGAATTTAATTAATGTAATGTTTAATTTCAAATTTTTAACGTCATAAAGCTTTTCTATTTATTTTTTGCATTGGAATTCATCCGACATATTAAGGAAATGAAACATCAGTCATTGTGTTTGGTTTCGTATTATACTAGTTAAGATGGGAATGTAAGTCTCTATAAAATATTTTATACCATGACCAATGCCCCAGTTGGTTCTATACATGTGACCCGCTACCAGGAAAAGAATTGCAATAGCTAAATGATGGTGTGCAATATCGGTCAGCCATAGACCTCCAGTTACTGGATCTAATCCTCCACTAGAAGTAAAAAATTCCACATATTTTGACCAATTCACGGTGAAAAAAGGGGTTGCTCTCCCTTCGTAGAACTGGGATAAATTTGAGCCAAAAGATCCTAATTCAAGATAAATTCATGAATGATTTCCATATATTAGCTGCAAATGAAGAAATTTTATTATAAGAATCACTATACAATAAAAAGAATTGAACAATCGGTACGTAGGATCACTAAATGGGAGAAATCGACATGGTCCCTTCCTCTTAGAAGTATAGCAACAGAAAAACTGAAATAAATGTGTAAAATAAAATTCACAAATGAAAGATATATGTGGATTATTGGGCTCTCAATTCAAGAATCTCCTAGATGATGTTCAAAAACATGCATCCAAAGCGCAACAGCAGCACAAGGCAGCACAGCATCCCTTCCAGAAGCCATCACCTTTTGACTTAGTTTCTACGGCTCCATGTCCATGGGGATTTGGGGCATCTCTTGTTGGATAACCAGCAGGTGGTGGAGCCTGAACATGATAAGGACCCGGCGCTGTAGAACAAGGTGGGGGAGGGTATGCTGCTCCAGAGTTAGTTGATGAACTCATCTTTGAATGATATTTCTAAGGGCCTTCAAAGTGTTCTATGGAGGTAGAAGAAGAAAATAATGAAAACAATAAAGAGAAATGCTAAACTGGGTTTGGTTTATTGCAAAAGTATTGGATGGAGCTAGAGCAGAAAGGAATGAAAACAAAGTGAAACACTTAGCTAGGTTTGGTTTGTTGGGTAGATGATAGATGAGGGGCAATTTATAGATCAAGAAAAGCAGATGACAATTGTTGGAGTGGTTGTTTCTGGGAAGATATGTATTTGATATCTTATTAGTGTCTTTTACGCGGGTGGCTAGCTACAGTGTACACCGTGTACCTGTGTGGGGTAGTTCAGACCCAGAAAGAAGAAATAAGAAAGAAAGAAAAAAAGACTACTAAGCAAAACGCAATGGGCCCTATTCTGTTCTCATAATTAATTTTGGAGTGGACGACCGACTTAGGAAAGTGGAATTATATTATGGAAAATACTTCCCCCCATTCCCCGTAAGGAAGAAGTTTTGACATTTATATCAATGGCAGTTCGATATGCGTGTAGAAGTTTTTTTTTGTATTTTTATGAATTATTTTTCCACCTGTATCAAATTGTAATTTGCAAAAAAAGGAATATCTTCTCTGGAATAGTGGCACTTTCTAGAAGTAATTTTTTTAATGTAATCCTGGTTGTAGAAATCAAAAGCTGCTCATGAGGTGGGAAGAAAAGCATTCCTCAACAGTGTTAATCACTCACTAATCTCATGATGAAGATTTTGATCAGCAAGACTTTAAAAATACCCAATTCTAGGCTTATCTTTATACGAAAAATTGAAGATGAATGATGCTTCGGATTGAAGCTCATGATGAGCACTGGGTGCTTTCCGTCTCATCAGACCTCATCTTATAGGCTATTGGTACATCTTACATCAAATAAGCTCTTGTAGTATTTTCAGTACCTTAACATACTCATTAGATAAACACCTAATTATCATCTAAATTACATTATGATAAGATAAGATAGACGCACATAACTTACAATTTGTGCTCAAAGTAGTGTTTATCCCAAAATTCCCCTAGCAATAGACCGAAAGGTTGTATTAGTTGCGAGCGTTCCATTATTAGTACGAAAGAAAGTATAATAGAAAGATAAATAAAAGGAACCAGAATTCAAAGGAATCAGACCTTACTAGAATCCAACCCGAGATTAGGTAGCAAATTAAGTAAAAGAGAATATATGACAAAATATAGGCCAAGAAATGGAGATCAAGGTGAATTAATTCGAAACCATTCATCATGTAAAAAAGAAAAACCAAGTAATAGTAAAATAGAAACTCAAATTACATATAGATGAAGTTCAAAAGCAAGCATCCAACAGACAGCAGCAACACAAGGCAGCAGCACATCCCTTCCAGAAGTCATCACCCTTGGACTTGGTTTCTACAGGTCCATGAGCTGCAGAAGGAGGATTTTGGTCATCTCTTGTGACTTGTGGGATACCCAGCTGGTGGTGGTGGGGCCTGTACATAATAAGGTGCAGGGTGTGCTACTGTGGTCTGAGTAGTAGCTGAACTCATTATCACTAAAGTAGACGATGGAGAGAAGAAAATCAAAGTGATGAAAGGAATGAACAGGTCAATACTAATTAATTGAGAAGATGGCAGATGATGAATTTATATAGAGAGAAAAATTAATTAAAGCAGCTGAGAATCGGAGTGGTTTGCTTCTTAGAACTCAGAAGGCGGGTAATATTTTTGGTTGCTTTTACCGGGGCGGCAACAACGCTTACGTACGCAGGGAAGAAAAATAATAGGACGATTACAACAAGGCAAAGGACTGCCGCTTTGTTCAATGGGCTTCGATGTGTAAACAATCAAGGGCCACAACCCAAATTCCCTTTCTTTTCTGACTCCATCTGAATTATATTTATAGGTATAAAAAGAGATGGTGATGTATGAGAAATTCCGTGACACCTCCCCCCAAGTTTTATAATCAAATTCACTCATGTTATAATGGATTGGCCTCTCAACTTGAACTCTCACAGAAAATACTTTAGCGTGAATGCATCTAAACCGGATTATTTGTGTTTAACACTAGCTCGGCAAGTTTATTATCCTTATTAGTCAAGTACTGTATAGATCAACCCTAACATATACGTACCAACTTCATAATGATCAATTCGAGTTGTGTACTTACAACGTCATGTTAAAATTATCACGACTTTCATGGCAACCTCTAAACTATGGTGGGTGTTCTAGCAGCCAAACCTTAAAAAATAAATAAAGACAATGATAACAATTGAACATTGCACCAAGGATGCGAAACAGGGGGGAGCTGCCATGACAAACCTCCAATATACTTACTCAAACATTATCATGCACATCAACATTAATATTTTGAACAAACAAAAAAATTGTTAATAATGCATTCCTCGTTATTAAAAATTAGAGCGTACTCAATGCACGCCTTAATATGTAAAAAGAAAGTTTTAGATTTATGGCACATATCTAATCACACCATTGAAAAACATAAAAAGTATCTTTTTAAGGTATGCTTTCATATGTTCTCTATCAATTATTAACGGCACACTTTATTATCTTTTTAAGACATGCTTATATGCTGTAAATATCAGTTATTAACGACACACAAAAAGCGTGCCGTAAATATCAAAGTTGTAAAAGCTCCACTGTTTTGGATCTTTGGTGCAATGCTCAATTGTTATCATTGTACTACATATTTTTTTTAATCAATGTTGAGTCTCATGTTCGTTAATAGTGTGTGGAGGATACCTTCCAATTTCATCATTCTTAAGAGGTTAGTCAAATAAGAATTTTACAAATTCTATAACTCTAAATTTTCTTGGTACGTACTGTCAAATTTCTCATCCAAATCCCATATAACCATGAAGTCAAAATTCAAGCACTAGACATATATGCATTAGAAGAATCGAGTACTATGAATGCAAGGTGCTGACAACTAGGTAAAGTACTTCTGTAACTATTTTTTGGTGAAATAAAGAACAATCACACTAACGATAAAAAATTTGACAAGTAGTAGCATCTAATGAGCATCATCCCAAACCCTAAACCCGAAAACAAACAAAAAAGAAAGAATGACGGATGTATATGATATTGGAGTGAACAATGGGGTTTAAAAACAGCAGCAGCAACAGAAGCCAGCAAACCAACGCTTCCAGAATCCGCCATCCTTCGTCTTGGTGTCGGTAGGTCGATGAGGAGGAGGGGGAGGAGGATTTGAGGCTGCTGTTTTGGGACAACGAGCAGGTTGGTTTTTTGAAGCCCACAAGTACACTGGCTTTGGTGGTGTAGCCCACTTGTAATAAGAAGGTTCCGGGTATGCTACTGTGGACGCGGTACTTGAACTCATCTTTAAACAACAGGAAGAGGCTCTTCAAAACCCGATAGGTCTGATCTGATCAAAACAATGGAAAGAATATTGAGAAAATACTAATTAACGTGCTGGGTGATTGGGTTATTGGTGGGATGAATTTATAGACAGAGACGAATTAAAGGAGGTGAGAATTGGTGCCTTTTAACGCGTCTACTTGCTTGGGGGAGAAGTAAGTCGAGATTTCAAGTACCACTAGGACAAGGAATTCTACTACTATAACTATATTGTATTCTTTTTGTTTTGGTTTTTGTGTGTGTGTGTGTGTATGTACTAGAATTACTTTTTTTTTTTTTATAAATACAATCAAGAATCTAAGTTACTCTAAAGTATTTAATATACAGAAGTTGAGAGTTCTAACTTTAGTACAAGGAGCGGACTTACTGTCCTGACCAACTGACCTAACTCATGTATACATGTATTGGAATTACTTTTGTACACATAAAACCAGTAAAAAGGCCACTATCCAGTAATTAATCTTCCTATTTTACTCTATCGTGTGAAAAAACGAGATGGTGTGATTAGTGAAGGGACTACTTCATCTAATTTCAAAATGTTTTTTAATTGATTTTTTTAATTATTCATATTAATAATTTTCTGAATTATTTATTAATAAAATTCTTAATTACAACTTTATCCTAGTATAAATTACTTAAAATGTTCGACCAAAAAAAAAATTACTTAAAATGACTGACAAAAGAAATTGGCAAACCCCAAATCTTTTTTCACAGTTAAAAAACCTAAAAATAAAAGCTAAGGAAATGTATTTTTATGATGATGAGTTTGAGTGAGAAGCTAAAACTCAACAAGGATGCCCTTATTGGTCTGTTGATGAGTAATAAAGGGTCTATCCCTCGGGTTGCAGAAGTCTCGGAACACTAGAAGAAGATTGTTGAGTATTTTTATTTCTGAGGCCTATGATCTGCTTGTTCAAATGTTTCCTCATTCCTAGAGTTGAAAGTTCAAACTCCCACTTCCATAATGCAGATAGATGACACCAATAAGTCTCTGTAATACCTCACACAAAGTTGTTTCTGTGCTTCTTGTTGCAAAGCTACAACGTATCACTCGTAATATTTTCCCTGGAATAGATGCAAATGGAGACTAACATGAAAATACACCCCCAAAAAAAATCAGGTTTTGAACATTTGATTAACTCAAAATGGTGTAGGATAAAGAAGTAGCAGAAGAAAATCACAATTGCCATTCAAATGCTGATGGATGGTAGTTCAAAAGTCAAAACAAAAACCCCTGAAGTTTTATATACACAACCCTCTTGAATCACTCAAAGCTCCACACTTTCTAAACTCAACTTTCTCTCTAGACTTTAAAACCTTATCTTTTCTACACTTGAAATTTTACACACAAAAAAAATTGAGAGTAACATTTAAAATAAGCACATAACAACCTTAAATATTTGACACAAATTGACCAGAATATGTTTCCTTTTTCGGCATTCTTTCAAGACAGATGATGAAAATTGCTGTTGAAAGGCTAGGTGATCCTGAAAATGCAATCACTTCAATCAAAGCTTCGTCCAAGTTTCCATTCTGTTGCTGTCACTGCATTGTGCTCACGTTTGATTGGTGATCACCACATCCAAATTCATGGCTCATCTTCCGCAAGCTGCACATTGTATCCATGCTTTAGGTCTGTAACAAGTCAAGGTTTCCATGTAAAATGTTTAGACGTTCAAAGATCCAATATGCCGCATTAAAATACAAGATGGTTTTGCACATGTTAACTAAAGCTTAAGAAGGAAAAGATAAAAGGTTGACAAAAGAGTATATGACAGTCACAATAGGGAGTCAAGATCAGCTAACAATGGAAAGTTGAAAACAACTCAATACCATCAGGAATTGACTGAACTTTATGACTCCAAGGTGAACTCTTTCACAGCGTAAAATTTTAAGTAACAGGTTTAAGTTTGACCAATTAATGGATATGGAAATACAAATTCTGATAAGTTTACAACTATTTATACATAATATTCTATCATGACATAATCTCAAAGACTAAACTTTATCAAATATCTATCCAGTATTACATAGATATGAACAAACAATTATCAAACTAGAACTACTCGCAAGTTCCCATTCACCTACAAGCAAGATTACACGAAATTTGTCCTCCTTCGATTTTCTTTAATCTAAGAGAGAAATCATGATTTACTTGTACTTCAGAAATAATATGAAAAAATTGAGGTTCCTACTGTTAGACAACCTGTAGCTCCAAAAGCTTAAGCTGTCAAAGAATGGGCCAACAATCTATATCAAGCTCACAACTACAAGATCCAAAAGTATAGATAGATAGAGATATACATATCCCTCAATAGAAGGGGACTATATATACACAGAGAGAGAGAGAGACAATTCACAGGAGAAATTGGAGAGAGAATTAAGCCCTGGCTATTATCTCCTCACAAGATCAGCAAGAGAGGTAGAATGAGGGAGAGAATGTGTGTGTGTATGCTGAGCCCTTGTGGACATAAGTTTGTGTGTGTGCGTGTGGCATAGTATAGCTTAATTATTTTTTTTCTTTATTTTCAAAGTGGGGCTTCATGGTAAAATCAATGTGGGTATGAGTTGGATACGATATACACATGTATAGTTTACTAACCAATTTGGCTGGCCAATTACACCATCTACACAAAAATCACTGAATGCATAAAGGAAGCTTCATTGAAGAGATGGTCTAGGCACTAGAGAAGGGATGAAGCAAGAATGCAACTCATATATTACCAGGACCAGGGAAATGAAGGAACTAATAAAATAAAGGGGTTAGGCGGTGGAATATTTACTCCAACCTGATGATTGTATTCCACCAATACTATACAAAAACAGATTAAATGTTTTATACCAAGTATTGAATATGTTTAATGATACCTTTCATTGAAGACTTATCAAATTTCTCTTTCCTCTCATCATCATTCTTCCATTTACTATCATCATCATTCTTCCATTTACTATCACCATCATTCTTCCATTCACTATCATCATCATCCTCATCATCATCATCATCATTGCCCATTTCATCTCTTCCATCATTTCCTATATCGCTCTCACTTGCTGTCTCCCATTCAGAATCATCGGTCTCCCGGCCATAGATGTCACCAGCATCACCCTCACAGTGGACACCCCCATGTTTGATAGCTGCCTCTCTAAATAACCAAGCTGCACGCATCTGCTTTTTAACCAATCGTTCCGCATAGTCAGGAACTTTATTTTGCCTCAATGAGAGATCAGGATCATTTGACTGAGAGCACTCGTTTATGAACAGAATGGCATCTAACAAACTCTCTTTTGCAAGCCCAAGCATGTCATAAGCCTGTGCTCTTCTCCAAAGACTTTTGGCATGACGGTTCAGTGGGTTGTGAAGACAAAGTGCACGAGTAGCATCACTAATAGCTGCCAAGGGCTGTTGCAACAGAAGATGACACTGTGCTCGATTACTGTAAAGAACAACTCTCTCCTTTTTGGATCTCATTGGACACAATGCCAACGCTTCTGAGTACTTTGATGCAGCTCCAGATATATTTCCTGATGAAAATAATGAATTTCCTTCGAGCTTGACCACTAGAGCTGCTGCCTGTTTAATATGGAGATCCTCTTTAGGCATATTCTTTTCCCATTTCAATCTCTGTCTGGAATTCAACAGTTCCTCAATCAATTCCTTCGTTCTGTTACTGAAAGAGTTGCGTCCAGTCCCTTGTGACTGGACACATTCCTCAAGAACATTAACAATGGAATCTCCAAGCTTCTTGTGATCACCCAGAGTTGTAATCTCCGCAAGGTCAACAAGTGCAGGTACAGCCTTATCAATCACCTATATAATGGTTTCAGTAGCATTAGGTATGTTATACATTATGATGTCATACCATATATACATACTACAATAATAGGTTAGTTTATGAAGTGAAGTATTCTGAACTCGTGCATACAAAATGTAATAGGACAATATTTACAAAGTCTTTTCAAAGAAGATGATCATAATTACTGAAATTGGAGAGAAACTCTGAGGACATCTCTTCCACCAATGAGATTTACAAAAACTTAAACAGGACAATGCAGATCTACATAAATTCTGCTCCGAACCGGGGGGTAATATATATGATGCATCAAAGCATTCGTGAAGGGAAAAAAAAACACTTGATATGATATGACCAAAAAAAAAGTCAAATTACTGGATAACATTAAGGAATATCAATCAGAGAAGTTGGATTTTCCATGACAAAAAGGGCTCATCAAAGGCATACCAGTATCATGACGTGCATATACTAAGAAAACTAAAAGAAACAGTAGTGTATGCACTATGCAGGACCAGATGAAGAACCACTAATGTGGAAGATACCTTATGACATGTACTAGGGTCTTGAAGCAACCAAAGAAGACAATCAATAGTCATATACTGCCAATCATCTGATGACCGAGCAATATTACACAATGATTCAATAATACCAGGACAGCTAGCAACAGGTCCTCTACCCAACTTATGATGGCAGATTGTTCTTAATAAACCAATACCAGCTGGTGAGTTTTCATTAACAAGCCCACCCCACATGCCAGGTAGTTTTGTTAAGAATTCAGGCTTGCATATGGTAGGAAGAAACTCCGGTTTAAAGGCAAAGCAGTTAATAAGCTGGAGGGACCAGCATTGTAACTGACTTGCCCATTCTTCTGCCTTTCTGGACTCCATTTCAACACCTCCCATACCGCGGGTGAGCAGATCACAATGATAGCTTAACCTTCTGTCAACATACTGGTAAAAATGAGAATAAACGATTTCTAGTGAGCTCATTGCTAGTTGAATGGAAAGCTCAAGTATTTCACCATGACTTGCTACAGCAGGAAAAGTGCTGGCATAAGTAGCCAAGTGCCCTAAAGCTCGAACTGCAACTCTCTGTTCAACCCAAGTTAACCTTCCTCTCAAAAGTTCAACTAAGGGAGGGATTACCCCAGCATGCACAGCACTTTCTGCAAATTCTTCCATGTTCATGGTGTATGATCCAATAATATGGGCTGCATAATAAGGAATGTATATATTCTGGTCATGAGAAAGCCAGCGACGATTCTTTAGACCCTTCCATATTAGTGCAGCCATACATTCAAAGATGCCAAGCTCGATGAACTCAGGATCATTTGGATGTGCCATGGCAGTGTTCCAAAGGCCACTGATAGGGAGAACTTGTCCATCGTCATCCTGTGCAGGAAGCTCTCTAAAGAATTTCAGAATGCTTGCTCTTCGCTTGCTTGGATTGCCTTCCTTCATGACACAAAAGAAGCATCCTGGGTATGGACAGTCAGAAGACACTTTATCCATGTTCGGATTACAACTTAATATCATACAAAGCAGGGCAGGTCAACCCTTCATCTCTTAGCTGAATCAAATTAACTACACGAACAGAGAACATAATTAACATGTTAGCTTGGCATCGATCGGAAAGCATATAGCAAGCATAATATTAAATCATAAAATAATTACTGCAGCAGCAAGGAGAGGTTATGTCAGTCAAATAACTCACTTGTTCAGGTTGGTGCATTTTAAGTCTTCGTTAAACATGACCAAACTATCTGAAACAATTTTTCCTCATCTCATTTCAATTGGAATAGTATCTCGATTCCTAATTCCTAAGTCTATCTTTCTCCATATTGTTGTTCATTAAAATTTGCATCTTGGTTAAACTTTTGTAAACCATTTACCACCCCACATTTAATTCTAAACCCTAAAGCATAACCACAAGACTATCGCACTTCAACTCTAAGGAATTCCACTGTACCATTAACCATTCCACTCACTCTTCTATTCCACCCATCCTGTTAACCATTCACCGCCCTTATTCTTATTAACTCACAATACCAAGCCAACAAAAATATATATATATATATATATATATAATAAAATAAAATCCAACAACAATCTGAGATGGCAAAAGCAATCAATCTTTAGCAATGAGTAGTGAGTATTGATTCTGAGAACACCCTGGTCACATTTCTCAATGTTTCCAACCTGACATTTAAATATTTGATATATACTCAGTCTTGATCCTACTAAACCTAAAACCCCTTAGCCCTGTAGGCCTCTCTGAAAACCAATAATTAACATGCTACTAAAGCCTATATAGCCTTTGCTTGTTGTACTTGAAAAGTAAATGTAAACCACTTTATGCCTTATTAAAGTAATGAATTTCGAAGTCCAAATTCAGAATCAAGTTACAGAGTGACAATCCCAGCACAAACAATCAGCAAAGGTACAGCCTTTTGGTAAACAAATAGATCTAAAACGAAAAACAAATGGCAATTTCAAATTGTTTAATGAGATCCCAACTCTAGAAATGCCCCAATCATAAGGAAAACAACATGCGGAAGCAAAAACAAAGGAGGAGGAGGAAAATAGATACCTCTGAGAAAACCTGTTCGGTAGAGATGAGTGAACACTTTAAAAATGAAGTAGTGATCCTGAGCTACAATGAGAAAATGGGTAAGAAAAAGAATCCCAAAATGATCTTTGGGTTTCGAAAAAGCCGATTGCTTTTGCTCTTCTTTTTCTACTTCCGCTGTAGGCTAGCCGAAACACGAAGAGAAGAAGAAGAAAGGGAGAGAGAGTGGAGAAGAGTGGAGCTGGGAAATGAAAACGACGCTGTTTTGGAAAGGGGTTTTGATTCGGACAGCGAAGAAGACTGATTGCACTGTTTCAAACTTCTACTCCATTAATAAATCCAATTCACCCGAAAATATTTTGACTTCCAAATTGAAATGGAATGAAAACGTATCGGATTCGACCACGCGCGCTGTTTGTGGAGGGTTGGGCCAGTTGAGAGGCTTAAGAAAGAGCGCGTGAAGATGGCAACCACATTTCGCTCGAGTGTTAATAGTGCGGCAAGAAGACAGAAGTGGAGGCAAAGACTGCAAAGAGTAACAGAGTAAACGTGGAGGTGGGACGGTACATTAGATTTTTGCTTTCATTTTATTTGGTGGGGTGTGCTGCTGGTCCCATTTCCTTCCACGCCTGTCCTTTTTGCCATTTTTTTTAATTCTTAAGGATTCAAACATTGACGACACCCGAATTTATCAAAATACATGTATCTTGTTTACTTATCTAGAATGGAAGAAGTCATATGAATTATGAAAGTTAGATAGGGTAATCAAGGAATGAGAATGGGATCAAAATGTGTTAGTATATGTTAAAATCTATATTTAATTATGGATTTTAACATAAAACCTACATAAATTTTAATTTTATATGTGTTAGTATACGCATAAGAAGTTAGGAATTTGAATAATTCACATAAGAAGCAGGAATTAGAACCATTCTAATACATATTCCTAATAAGTAAACATGTGTGAGAGTGTGATTGTATTAGGGTGGGCAAAAAGTAAACTATCTAAACTATGGTTGAGCAACCAAACCGAACCACACCTATAAGTCTGGAATTGCACACCCCACCAACCTCAAAAATGTGTTGTTTTTTTATCGACACAAAACTGACGAATGCTTCAACCGACTATGATTGATTCATTGGGAAATTGATTCGATTTGTTCGGTTTGGACGAGCAGTGACGACAGAGAAATGAGGCAGAGAGGAGAGCAAGCAAGATCCGATTAAATCAGGAGTCTCCTCTCCAATTCTAACACAGAGAGAGAGAGAGAGAGAGAGAGAGAAGGAGCATGTATAGAGAGTTAGAAGAAGAATAGGAGAAGGCCAATCAATAGAGAAACACGAAGATAAGGCGTAGAGTATGAGAGAGATACGATGGGATGTTATGATGTTGAAGGTGTATGGTTTGTGATCTAGGAATGCAAATAGGGAGATGCAACGTGGAGAATGTAGGTTTTTTGGGAAAGAAGTGAGGTGTGGTTTGGTCAATTATACCACCGAATTTGAAATCTTAAATCGAATTGTAACCGATTTATAGACATATTTAAAACAAAAAAATCACACCAAATCAAATCGACCAATTCAATTCTATGAGTTTTCTCAATTTATCAATCTCAACGCGGAGCTCTAATCTAAACCATCAAATTTAACTATCATATATTTCTTAAAATTTCTCAATGTTTTACTATAATAAGTTTTTCAACTATTAATTTACGATAAAGTGTTCCATTTGATGTATACACACACCCACACACAAAATGTGTTGGGGAAATTACAATCAAGAAAGTTTAAAAAAAATTATTTTCTCTTCCAAGAAGCACTTAAGATATAATTAGGTTGAAGTGCATATATCTCACTCTCTTTAAGGAGATTCAAGTTCATTGCGGTTTGGCAAAGACCACGAACTAGTGTGTCAGTATATGGAAAAGATTAGGCAAAGATTCTCAACGGTGATTTTAGTTGTAAGGTGAAGGTGGTCTTACCATTAGAACACCGAGCAACAACACGGTTACATCAAATGAATAACATAATTTAACACGCCCCGTCCTTTATTTAGAGTCTTCTACGAAGGAACTGCTCATCGAGATGTGTTGACCGATTTGGTTGGAATTAAATTACTCCATCTTAGGAAAAGCAATAATGATGAAAGATAGAACACGTGATGCATAACTTTACAGTTTTTGGTGTGAGACTCCTTTATGTTCACGAGAGCCGGTATTTATAAAATTCAGATAATTGGCTAGCAAGGTAACCTAGGTCTGCATAAGTTAACTTCCTATTCAAAATTGATTACTTCACATATGCTCCAAAACATCCAATTTTCCTTCTCTCATACAAATCTTGAAAAAAAAATTAGACAAATTGAAAACCATTTCGACATCTAGTTATGACCACCAAAAAAAAAAAAAAACACGATGCTTTCACTGAAGCTGCCAACGGGATTTAGCCTAGTGAAAAATGCAGAACTCTAGTTCAAATCACTACGGCATTATAGTTATGTGTATGTGAGAATTCTCCCTTGTAATTTAGACTATCACTTGTACTAAAAAAACACTTCAGTTACGACAATTAATTGAGTTGTCAAATGCTCAAAGTCAAGTATTTTTTACATAAATAATTTTTAAAGAAATATCTAAAAAATAAATTGTTTGAATTTTTGAAATACAACGTGGATTGGTCCACGAAGCTGTCCCTCCCTCAACTAAAGCTTTACGTTTAATGATTGCAGCAAAAAACCAAATCTGAAATACTCCAAATCTCCATCAATTCAACTGTGTCTAATGGAGATTTGGAGTTATCCTAATGATTATCACCCAGGCACTGGGCTGAAGAAAGATTTGGGCCAAACAAAAAACCTCGGTGAATGGGCCAGTCTCTAAAATGGGCTTTTCATATTGCACCTTTGTCCTTTAAGACAAGTCAACAATCTTAAAAACCTTTTTTTTTTCCCAAAAATAGCATATAAGAGTATCCACAATGGACTCCTTAGACAAATTTTAGGGAGGAATTGAAAAAATACAACTCCAACCATGCTCCCCATCCACCTCCTGAACTAGGGAAACTTCTAGGAGCTCCTAAATCTGAGGAGAGAGAAAGAACTTCTAGTGAGTCGCTATAATTTAATGATGCTTTATTTAATGAATATTTCAAACCTTTAATTAATGCTTCGAAAAAAAAAACCTTTAATTAATGCTAACTATGTTTTATATTATTTTTTAATAGAGATTGACCAATTAAAAAAGAGTTATAGCATTTATGACTCCCTAAACTAGAGAGCATGATTGGAGTTTAAATTTTATAGAGAACTTCTAAAATAACTTTTATATGTTTTTAGATAAAATTTAACAAAAAAAAATAGAGAGCATGATTGTGGATGCTCTAAACTTGTTATCCAAATAGTGACTGGAAATATAAAAATATGCATTCAAAGTCAACGAGGTCTAGCCCAATGAAAAAGAACTTTAATTTGCAGATTATAGGTCTCAGATTCAAATCCTCAGGGCATCATAATTGTGTGTGTGTGAGAAAAATCTCTCTCCTTTATAATTTAGACTATCGCTTATATTATTTGGCCTTGAATGGTATCATGTTGCGCTTCTGATGATTACAAACAAACAAAAAGTATGTGACAAATGAAATAAATGAAAGGGCTCTTAGGAAGGTGCAAGGTGAAAATGACCAGGAGCTTTTGCTACATGATGTCAATAGAATTTAGGTATGTGGTGGAAAATAGTAGTTGGCAGGCAGTCGCTAGCTTTCAAATACTCCAAATCTCCATCAATTGAATTTCAGGCAACTCCACCCTCGACTTGACGAGGATATAACGGAGACTTATTACTTATAAATGTACAGGACAAAATATTAGGATAAAATTACAGCAGCCAAAATGTCGGTTGCACATTAGGCCATGCAGCCACCGACACCTACCTCAATCCAGTCGGTGAAGGAATTCATTATGTGCCTAATAAATATCGGGGAATAATTTCAATACCCATTTTAGTTAAAGAAACACGTCCCTTGACTTAAAAAAAACAAAAAGAAACACTTCATTGAGCATTCCTCGATTTTTGAGGAGATGTGACAAGAAACCTCCCATGGAAAACCCACATGTTCCCAAATTAAGTACACATGGAGATGTGTATCAATTAGAATTAAAAAACAAACTTTCAACAAATTTTGTTTATGGTAATTGGCTAGGGAAGTTAGCCTGTTTCTTTATACTCAAGTTGAAACCTTTAAGTTTGAATCCTTCTTTTTACAAACAGATTAATTTACAGTAATTTAGACTATCGCATATTTTTTTTTATTTAAACAAACAAATGTGCAATTATATAACATCTTAACTAAATTAGTTGAGTTTAACTTAGGGCAATGCTACTACCATTTTTCGAATGCAGAATTACATGTAAATAGCAACTACATTAAACAAAAAATGATGCAATATGACAAGTTTGTCCCAATTGCATAATTTATTTCATAACACCATGGTTGTACTTGCTTGGCCAATGGTATTACATGCCACCAGAGCTTATGGCAGGATAAATAATAAATTCTTCCTAAATCTAAAAAAATAAAAACAAAAACTACTATAATAAAAGAGAGGTGAAAATAGGAGGTGATTTTTCAATTTGTATACCAAGAATTTGATTGGTTTTTAACCCACTAATTTTTATTCCACAAAATTAGTTCTTCTTGCCCTCTTCACCCCCATCTTCCAAGTAAGCCTTCTTCCTCCTCTCAACTGTAGCAAACAAGCAAATCACAAGATAACACGTGGCGTAAATCCCATGCACCTTCCAGTTGGTCTTGGGTGGCTGCCTCAGCACGGCTCTGTGAAACACCGACATATAGTAATGAAGCCCAACAGAAAAGCCCACGAAGGTCTGGGCCAGGCCCAACATTTTCGAGCCCAGCCCAGAATCCGTCGAGAAAACCAGGATCAAATACATCAAAAGTAGCAACAGATACAGCACGTAGCCGAGCGTCTGCAGCACCTGTAGGCAAACGTAGGTGGACTGCGAAGTTGCGTAGAAAAACTTGAGGGGCTCGAGCCCAGTGACGAGAGAGGAGAGGCAGAGGATGGAGAAGTAGATGGAGAGGTAGACTTGGATGAAGATCAAGAGCTTTTGGAGAGAGAAATAGGCTTTGATGCGGTTGAAGAGGAGAGAGACTAAGAGCAGAGGGATCAAGAGGAAGGCACAGGAGACTATGGAGGCAATTGTGGCGGCATATTTGTTGCCAACAATGGGCTTGAACTGGTTTGTCATTTGCTTGTTGGCTTTGTTGAGATAAATCTTTGAAGTGGTTGAGATTCTCTCTAAATCTGGAATCAAGGTTTGCTGGAATTTTCCAGGCAAATCAGTGAAATCTGAGACAAAATCAGTGTCATCTTCTTGATCAATCCAGCTGGGCTCAATTGGCTTTTTGGGTTTTTGTTGGGTGGGTTTCTTCTCTGTTTTTGGAGGGTTTTGGGATTGTTTTGAGGTGGTGGTGGGTTTGGTTGTTTTGTTCTTGGGAGTGCTTGGCTTGGTTAGATCTGAGATTTTCTTACTAGAAATTGAATTGGGTTTGACAGAGTTTGAGGATTTTGATGTAGAATTGAGCTTTTTGAGCTCAATATTCTTGGTGGGGGATGAGGATGTCTTGGTGGAATTGGAACTGGATTTGATAAGCTTGGTTTGGTTCTTGGAGGAGAGGTTGGGTTTGAGGAGCTTGGTTTGGTTTTTAGAGGATAGGCTAGATTTGATCAGCTTGGTCTGGTTCTTGGAGGAAGACAAGGTGGGCTTGATAAGCTTGGTTTGGTTTTTGGAGGAAAGGGAATTGGCAGGCTTGATTTTCTTAGGCTGGTTTTGAACTTTTTCTACCTCTAACATTTTCCTTGTACCAAGAGACTCTGATGAGCTCGCAAATAGAGGTTCTGAGTAGGCAGAAAGGAGAAGAGTAGAAAAGAGGAACATAATAACAAGAGAAAGCAAAAGTACCTTTCTGAAACTCAAGTACATGAGTGGAGCCATTTCTGAAACCAAGATCTCTGATGAGAGCTTCAAAGATCTAGAACTATATATATATATATATATATACAAGACAGAGAGAGAGAGAGAGAGAGAGAGAGAGAGAGAGAGAGTGAAAGATTAGCAAGGATTGGATTTATATATATAGCTTGGTGGGTGTACTGTACATAGAGAGAAGTGAAGAGAGGAAGAGGGAGACTTTAATGGGAAGGCAGCAAGTGATGAGATCAGTCACATGGTGCAAGTAGGCAGTGGAGAGTGGAGGAGAGCGCTCTCTGTCTCTCTACAACACGCGGTTTTACTGGGAGTCCCTCTGCTGGATTACTGGGTGTGAGAGCAATTTGCTTAGTGGATTTATTATTTTGGTGTCATCCATTTATGATATTTTGAGTTAATGACAAATTTTTTTTAGACAATGACTTCAAATTTCAATGGTCAATAATTACAATTAATGTCTGCCCACTTTTGTTTTGTCAGTTTTTTAATTGGCCATTAGAAAGACGAAAAGGGTTATCAGAAACCTCATCCTACTTTTGAGTTTACATGTTTTTGACTTTTTTCACCCCATCAACTTTTAAATCACAAGTTTTTCAAGTTTGATTCCCCATCGCTGATTTTTTAGGCTCAAATGATTAAGAACATTTACTTTTGTACATGAGGTTTTAGGTTTGTTTTTCCCTTCCCAAATATCGCTTGTATTTAACAAAACAACAAAACATTACTTCAAAGAAGACCACAAGCTTAAGAAGTTTGTATATATCTTAAACAACAGAGTTTAGCACAGACTATGCTTGTTTGTTGAAATTTTTGAAAGAAAACAACAAAAACATGTTATATGGTGTGACACTAGTCTAGTGTCGACCAAAGTGGGTGAGTTTATTGTCGTCATAAATAGAACCCAAGCCCTGTCGGAATAGGCTTAATATCACAAAACATCCCTAAGGTTTATGAAACTATCAGATTGTATCTTTATTGTTTTTTTTTTTTTTAATCTTTTATGTCATTTGTGTTCCTCAAGATTATTATATGTGCTTACAAATGGTTCATGCCGTCAAGTTTCGTCAAAAATTCTGTTAGTTTATTGATGTGGTATATATATATATATATATATATATATATATATCACAAAACATCCCTAAGGTTCACGGTCACAAATGGTCCTTGTGAAATTTTTTGGTTTTTTCATTTAAATTCATAAAATTTTAAAATGAAAAAAAAAAAACCAAAATTGTATGCATTTTAAATGAAAAACCAAGGGTTTAGGGTTTAGTGATATAAGGCCTTCATAAAATTTAAAAATGAAAAAACCACATCTCCAATAATATAGTGCCATGTGTATTTAAAATACCATATATATATTTTAAATAATTTAAAAATCATAAAATGTTGGTTTTTTCATTTTTAAATTTTATGAATTTTAAATTGTTCAAAAAAAAAAACTCAATTAGTTTGTTGATGTGGCATATATGTGGAGCCTACATCTCCAATAAATAATTTTAAAATCATAAAATTTTAAAAAAGAAAACCAAAATTTTATGAATTTTAAATGAAAAAATCAAAATTTTCGCATGATAGGTGCGCGAACCTCAGGGATGTTTTGTGATAAATATTACGTTAGCAAACTAACGGAATTTTTGACGAAACCTGGCGGTATGGACCATTTGTGAGCACACATCTAACCTTAAGGACCATGAATGACAAAAAAAAAAAAAAAAAAAAAACAATAAGGATGCAATATGATAGTTTCGTAAACCTTAAGGATGTTTTGTGATATTAAGCCTATCGTAATAATGTGTTTGACCATTAGAGCTACAAGCTTCACGAAAAGCATAATCCTTAATACATAAAAAATAAAAAAATAAAAAAGACATTGATCCACAAAGTAGGTATAACCCTTTATTATACTTCACTTAATCAGATGATAATAGAAGTTTGTAAAAGGTTTGTAGCGATTGCTAAAAGTGTTCTAATACTATGGCAAAATCTAAAACTAATATAAAGAAAGACTTCATTGTTTTTTATGTCCCGTTAATTAGCTGATCTGATATACATACATGTAGTTTTAAGAACACACATATTTAGAATTTTGTTATATCTAAATGATTTGATTCCAATGCAAAAGTTCCAATAGAGAAAATCCGTCACATAGTGGGGTTCGATCTTCTTCAGATAGGTTGTCGGTAACGAGTCCTGTTCTTTGCAATAGTTACAATTATTTTAATGGAGCCCAAAAATTCCCCATTATTATGACTTGGGAAAATCAATGCTGGGATTTTGACTTCAATCAGTTCTTCCAAGTCCTAACCCTAATAAATATTAAATTTAAAAAAACAGTACCACGTCCTTCTACAGTATGGGGGCATTTGACTTGGTGCTCCACCTTAGTCTTCACAGTCGTCAGATCTGCGATCTGGGAAAGCATGGCGTGAGACCGAGGGTTGAAATAGTTGACTTCTGTGCTCCCTCCCCCTTCAAGTTGTAGTTCTTCTCTTGCGTTAATGCTGTCCCATCTGGGACCGAGACTGGGAGAGACTGGGGGAATCAATTCAAGAATATAATTAACACTGTAGGGTAGGGCCATGACACGTATATCCCTGCATGAGGCCACGTTGTGAGTGTTATGAAAAATAATAGTTTTCCTCTTTCCGTAAAGCCAAATACAAAATATTTATATTATAAATAACATATAAACAAATTGGAAAGCTTTGAAGGTATAATGAAATTGAAGAAAACAAAATAATAGGTAAGTAAAACAAAATAAATAATAAGTACGAAGGTGAGTTTGGTACGGTGAAGCACGTCAAAGACGCTGTCCTAAAGCCTTTGTAGCCTCCCTACGTGCAGGTACTGACGGTCTACAAGACTCCAAGATACGACCCCTTGTACACAAACTCAAGATCCGCTATGAGCACGTTCATAGACAGATAAAGGTATCCAAGTCACATAACCATTGCCCAAAATAATAATATAAAGTAGATAATATATATAAGTAGAAAAGAAGAGAATTAGAATGTGTATGTGATATTCTGATAGTGTATTGTGTGTATATTGTGTGTATCTTGTGTGAAGGAGGAGTGGCCTTTTATAGACATCCAAAACCATGTAACCTTCACCAACCATAAAAGTTCACCAACCAAAAAATTAAGGCATTCACCAACCAGAAATAAAACCTGAATATTAAATATTTATAACCCCCACAATAAATAAAATAAAACATCCAAAATAATTAAATAAATAAAATGGTTAAATTTTTAAAACCTTTTAAAATTCCAACAATCCCCCACAAGGTTTTCAAAATTTTACCATGACGAAAAACCAGTGAAAAATATATAATATATATGGGCAATATAATACTATGTAATAGGTGGAGGTGCCTTCCGGGCTTGAACCTTCACTTAGTGATGATAGTCTCCATTTGAGGAACCTGAGTGTACACAGTATTGAACTCGGCACCTTTGACCAAACTTTGACATATCACACACATAGTAGTAGTTGAGACTTGGATGCGGGGTAGCGCTATTTATGGCCATGCGCTAATCTTGATTCTCATGAGAGTTACTAGAGAATAGCCCAATTCTCATAGTCGCGGCCTCACGACGTCTCTCACTTAGGTGAGTTCTCCAAGAGTACATGTGACCTGCACCCTGCGGGAGTTTGCCCGCCTCGAAACTCATTCAGGGATAAATCCCTTCCTGACGTCACATAAAATAGCACTTTTGCCTTAGGGATGAGCAGAAGAATATCTCAAGGATATCTCCATAGTTTTATGAGTGCTATATGAGTCACGCAGTATGGATTGTTTCTACCACATTGAACTTCCTTCATGGGATCTCCAATCACAGAAGTTGGGTTACCTCCCTAGGTGACTCCCTTATGGGCTTAAGCACATCCCCCTCGACATTTTGCATTAATAGCCTCCTCCACGAGGCATGCATATCAAAACTAGCCTTCACAAGGCATATATAATGTAGGTCATGTCTTTGTTCTCCACTTTAGCGCGCTTTAAACCTGCATGTTATTAAAATATTTCCTACACAATCTTGCACACAAATAATTAGTGGATTTCACCTCAGTATAATTGGAAATTAAATACGCATTGGTATACAGTTAAGTATAATGGAAATACATCATACATTAAATCTTCTGATTAAGAGTACCTCTCAAGTCCATAAAACTTTGAGTACACCTGCTACCACTTATGAACAACAATATAACAATTAATTGATTTAATAAATTTTATCTATAATCACTAAGTATTTCATGATACTCTTATTCCCTTTTGTGCACTCCAAACGGCTGAAATCATGATCACATATCCAAGTTGAAATTGTATCTTGTCGATTCTTAATATGAACCTATAAAACAATAAGAAGTCTCTCTACCAAAATTGTATACCAAAATCATCATTAGTTGCAAATATTTTCGTATCAAATTGAAGATAAATTAGTCTCATAATAAACTAGCATAATGAAACAAATTTCATACAGACACAATATGTTTGCCAATAAAATATAAAAATTATTATGTCACTAAATGAATATAATGAATCTTTCCCATTAGAGCATAAAGAAATTAAAAACACGCAAAAAATTATGGGAAAGAGAAAAGGAAAGCCTACATAAATGAATCTAATATTTTTCAGTATAAAAGCAAAATTGCTTAATGTTAGTAACAAATGAAATTACAGTACTAAAGTTCCCATTTAGGAAAATTCAACTTCCACAAATTGTCTACACGGTTTTAAAATAAATAATAATTATTATTATTATCAACAAAAGAAAATAACGTAAACATTTCATGGCTAATTAAAACATAATAAGATATATATCCCAATAAAAGAGATATCAAAACTCATATAATAAATGTACAACATAACTTCAGTTTTAAAGAGTTAATCAAAACCACTCAAAATTTGGAAAATTACATTCAACATAAAATAAGTATTGAGATTAATGTTGTGTTTAAAATACCCACAAAAATTCAAACAATTACCCACATAGTTAAGGAAAACTCAACCCCCACAAATTAGGGAATTCTCAAAATATATGAAGATTATACCAAAATTTATTTAATTTTAAATTCATAAGATATATACTCACAGTCATCTTGATAGTCATTGTAAATATACCAGTGAAACCATCGAAAGCCTCAAAAGAAAAAAAATGCCTCAAAAAATTTAGAATTTGAAAGCCTTACTCCAAAACTCAAAATTAATGCCACTTACAGTGATATAATTTATTATTTCATTTCAGTTTTCTCAGGAGGATTTCACAATGTACACTTCATGGCAATTAACTCAATGTGGCA
Organism: Prunus salicina; assembly: GCA_020226455.1. Lineage (NCBI taxonomy): Eukaryota > Viridiplantae > Streptophyta > Magnoliopsida > Rosales > Rosaceae > Prunus > Prunus salicina. The sequence continues at coordinate 14,684,699 of CM035342.1, forward strand.
GCTGTCAAGACTTTATAATCAAAAGAACATTAGTTCACTCAATATATTTGTATCAAGATACTAACTCAAGTAACTAATACGAAGGATTGCAACATCGAAATATATAGGCGTTGGCAACTTTAAAAAGAATCCAAGGCATTAAAACAAAGATGTAATTAAATTGCATAAATGTTCAGAACATTAAAGGCAATAATCACCTAACAATATCAACAATTTTACTGCCAAAATAAAAGCTATAAACGTCATCAAATTGACATTAAGGTTCTGAAACTAAAGCTGCATAAATAAATAAATAATCTCGTAATTGAATGTGCAATGCAAAAGCTTCAAAAGAAGTTAATAGCAATTAACTAATTTTGTAACCAAAAGGAGCTAACGTCCAAAATCACTAAATTCAAATTATATTTTCCATTACAAATAAAACGAATCAATCGAAATAAAATAATAACTTCATGCTTACAATTTCAAGTTTGATATCACATAAAGCTAATCTAACGGCTGGTACTCTAATGCCAATTCAATGTCATCTTAATAAGCATAATAAATATAATAGTAAAACCACTAAATACATAAAATAAAATAAAACTGATATTATATATATTAGTTTTATGTGGTTTGATTACACGGTTTGAAAAAAAAATATTAATGAATACTTTGATTCAGCAAAAAGGATTTTGTAATAAAACCTTCAGCAATTAAAAATAACCATCACAATAAGAAATTGCCTTATTTGAAAGACCAGTCGAAATGAAGTCATAAAAAGAAATTAACAGCAACCAAAATAATGATTGAAAGTAATACCAAGGTACAAAACAGTTATGTCAAAGAAATGGCCGTTGCAAAGCTTCTAATTAAAGTTAATGGCAACAATGAATCTCAAAACTAATTAACGTCCAAAATAAATTGTACCAACAATGGATTTCAATATAGCACATTATATGGGAGTAATGAAATTTTTGAAAATATATGCATATGCACAAAATAGAATAGTCAAAATTAATTTCTTCATAAATGTAAACATTCTAACTCTCAACATTGATGTATCAACCAACTAGCTAATGCATTTATACTATAAAAAAAACGGTTCGTTTTTCTCCCAAATTTAAAGCAATGACAGCCAGCAAAATAAAGAATATTTAAGCTCAATAAAAGTTGCAATAATATCACATAAACTCTCTGCCGCAAAAATTGATAGCTATAAATGAAAATAAAGAATCAATATAAAAATTGAATACACAGATAGGCCAGAACTAAAACCGACGCAAACAAAAAACTATAAAGATAATGTATAGAAAACCAACATTAAAAAACTATAATTGCAAATAAACTTTACAGCCAAGAATATATTATAATTGCTTCTCACGTTGATATGAAGGACTTCCAAAAGTAAGAACAATAAAACGATATGAAGTCCAACCAAAAGGATATAAAGGACCGTTATATAAAAGAAGATTGATGGCAACCAAAATGAATGAAGGCAAATGTAAAAAGCCCAACACAATAAAATCAAATATATATATACTTGCTTTGAAATTTCAATTAAAAAAAAATCAGACCAAAGATTTTGAAAAAACTTCAACGTTTCGGTTTTTAAACACTTCAACCGTTCAACATTGAATGTTTCACCATAAATTGATTAATAAGTAATAATTAAGTAATCGGTAATGAAATAATACGAGCTATTTAAAACAAAGAGTAACTTAGAAAAACATAGCTCACTTCAATATATATATATATATATATAATTTCATTATTTCAATGGTCATTAATTAGCTTTTGAATGCTATTAACATTATTAAGATTCACCACATAAAATGTATTTTAAAACAATTGTGCTGTAGAAAACGAACACAACACATAAAATAATAATATGTTGAGCTATAATAATAATACCACATAAATTAATCTGTAGGTTTTTATTTTCAAACACTAGCAGTTATTTCCCAAACGTTAGCAACAAATTATAAACATATAAATGTACCAACAATATTTAAAGCAGTTGAAATTGTATAGACAACATGAAAGCTTCAAACTGCATCTACCCAAAATAAATCGTAATTTTCATTTTGAAAATCCAATACAAATGCAAAAGCTTTAGTCAAAGAGTTAAAAGATATTAGGCATAGCAGTACGGGAAGAAAACAACTTTAACTTACAAAGGCTTTAGATTGTTATGAAAAATAATAGTTTTCCTCTTTCCGTAAAGCCAAATACAAAATATTTATATTATAAATAACATATAAACAAATTGGAAAGCTTTGAAGGTATAATGAAATTGAAGAAAACAAAATAATAGGTAAGTAAAACAAAATAAATAATAAGTACGAAGGTGAGTTTGGTACGGTGAAGCACGTCAAAGACGCTGTCCTAAAGCCTTTGTAGCCTCCCTACGTGCAGGTACTGACGGTCTACAAGACTCCAAGATACGACCCCTTGTACACAAACTCAAGATCCGCTATGAGCACGTTCATAGACAGATAAAGGTATCCAAGTCACATAACCATTGCCCAAAATAATAATATAAAGTAGATAATATATATAAGTAGAAAAGAAGAGAATTAGAATGTGTATGTGATATTCTGATAGTGTATTGTGTGTATATTGTGTGTATCTTGTGTGAAGGAGGAGTGGCCTTTTATAGACATCCAAAACCATGTAACCTTCACCAACCATAAAAGTTCACCAACCAAAAAATTAAGGCATTCACCAACCAGAAATAAAACCTGAATATTAAATATTTATAACCCCCACAATAAATAAAATAAAACATCCAAAATAATTAAATAAATAAAATGGTTAAATTTTTAAAACCTTTTAAAATTCCAACAGTGAGCACACGGATTGATGGGACCCAGATGTGAGTATCCTAAGTAATAGCTCCCAGTGCTTAGCCTACGATGGTGAAATCAATTTAAACAGTTCACATGCCTCAGACGGTAAAACATTAAAAAAAATATGCTACTTGCCTCTTTATCAATAAGAAAATACTTTTTATTTCTACGAATAACAGTTTGACACATACACAAAAAATAATTCAGCAAAAACATAAAAAGAAAAATTTTCACACACATCACACTGCTATTAACAAAAATGTAAAAATTCCTACTTACCTAATAAAGAGGGAAATATTTTCCTTAAAATCTTGAAAATACATCACACTCTAATATAAAATGAACACGTTAAAGTAAAATATTTTTAATACTCAACATAAGAATTCATAAACCATTACGAAGTTAAAGCCCTAGTCCTAATATTTTTAAAAAAAAATCAATTAGTGTTGAATTTATGACATGAAATTCCTTTGATATAGACAAGATAATATAATATATTTGTTTCTTTTTTTGGTCTGAAAAATTCTCGTTTCGTCCTCTGGATTCCATTCTAGGTTTAAAACTGACCTGTGTGGGAACATTAAATATTAATGAATATTGACGCACAAAGTAGTCGGTGACTATGTAATTCCTCTACTGACCCCAATGTTAATATTATATGAGAGGGAAGGGACCCATGAAACAAGGGCAGGTGACTATTGTAATCATCTTGTGATTCCGAGCCAGTCTTAAGGTGAGAACATCAATCATTGGCAACGTCCCATTCCTTTTTAACCAATTTCTGTAGAGATTTTTTCTTCTTTTATCTGGTTGTCCCTTAGGGATGAATAGCAGTGACTTTTAATGCATTTTCATGAAAGTTTCTCCTAAATTCTCTCTAACCACTACTACTATTTGTTAGAGTTTGTATAGGAAATACACTTGCATTTAGTCCCACATTGGAAAAGAGTAGTTTCCTTCCATGCTTTATAAGCACCAACACTTTAGAAAAACCAAATAGAGTGTGGGCCTAGTGGAGGCAAATTCATGGTTTGGGCTTGGGTTATATATATATATTTGTGTAATAAATATATATATATAATTAATGGTCAAAAGATGGGGGCTCTTGGGCTCGGTTGATTTAATTAATAATTTAATTTTTATTAATTGAAAATTCGGTTTTTCAGATAATACCAATATCTGAAATTCGAATTATATGAACAGTTAACATAACTGTTGGATGAAGAGATACCAGACCTCTTTATATTGACCATACGTTCAAACCAGAGAGACACTTTTTGGAACAGCATTATCATTCTCACATTTTAACACTTTCTGAGAGAATTCATACCACAGTTCGCCAGAAATCAAAGCCACTGTGCTTAGACTTTGATTTAAGATAGTTTAATCCTGGTGGACAGACTCCTATTGAACTACAAGCACAAGGGTAGAGGAGAAATACTGTCTAAAGGACACTGCAATCTGCATGACTCTATCTATAGTTCAAGTCAGTATTCTACAATTTACATTACTGTTGTATTAATTCAATTTTATCAATATAGATTATATTTCGTTTGTTTTACTATTCTGTTATTTTTGGTTTTATTCTGATTGTTTTTCCAACAATCTTTAGACAGTAAAATGGAACAATCAGGAAGTAAGACCTCTCATGCCGAAAAGCCTGAGAAATTCAAAGGCACTGACTTCAAACGTTGGCAACAGAAGATGTTGTTCTATTTGACAACATTAAATCTAGCCCACATTCTCAGACAGGATGCCCCTGTGTCGAATGAGAAACCTGCAACCAAAGAGATTGTCGCTGCAATTGATGCATGGACACAATCTGATTTTCTGTGCAGGAACTATATCTTGAATGGACTTGATGATGCACTGTATGATGTTTATGCAGCATTCAAGACGGCTAGAGAGGTTTGGGAATCTCTTGAGAAAAAATATAAAACTGAAGATGCAGGATCCAAGAAATTTGTTGTAGGCAGATTTCTGGATTTCAAGATGGTAGATTCCAAACCTGTTGTCAAACAAGTTGAAGACCTCCAGAAAATTATCCATGAGATTCTTGCTGAAGGCATGAAGATCAATGAATCTTTCCAAGTGGCGTCCTTGATTGAAAAACTTCCACCAAACTGGAAAGAATTCAAGAGTTATCTGAAGCACAAGAGAAATGAGATGAGTATGGAGGATCTCATTGTTAGGCTTCGGATTGAGGAGGATAACAGAACGAGTGAGAACAATAATGTGGTTTCAAACATGGAAGCCAAGGCAAACGTAGTTGAAGGAACCTCAGCAAAACCAAAATTCAATCCCAAAAAGAACAAGAAGAACTTTGTTCCTGGAGCAAAAGGATAAGACACTCAAAGTGTGGGGTTGCCTAGCAAAAGTTCAAGTTCCTTTGCCAAAAAGAACTAAACTTGGACCCAAAACTATAGATTGTGTCTTCATTGGATTTGCATCCAACAGTGCTGCTTATAGATTTTTAGTATTTCACTCTGATGTTTCTGATATACATGTGAATACAATACTAGAATCTGTGGATGCAATATTCTTTGAGGACATTTTTCCTTATAAACAAGGAAGGTCCAATGTCAATAGGAAAAGAACTATTGATGATTCTAGAATAAATGAGAATTCTAGAATAGATGATGGTAATCCTACTTCATCTAGTGTTCAAGAAAATGAAAAAGATCAAGAACCTAGAAGAAGTAAAAGGACAAGAATACCAAAAGATTTTGGACCAGATTTCTTGACCATGATAGCTGAAGCTGAGCCTCAAACATATAAAGAGGCGATATCAAATCCAGAAGCTCCATTTTGGAAAGAAGCAATCAATAGTGAGGTTGAATCCATTATGCAAAATCATACATGGGAATTGGTTGATTTACCACCTGGTAATAGACCAATTGGATACAAATGGATCTTTAAGAAGAAGTTAAAAGCAGATGGTACAATTGATAAGTATAAGGCTCGTTTGGTAGCCAAAGGATACCGTCAAAAGGAAGGCTTAGATTTCTTTGACACATACTCACCCGTGACAAGAATAACATCAATAAGGATGTTGATTGCTATAGCGTCAATTTATGACATGGAAATACATCAAATGGATGTAAAAACCGCTTTCTTAAATGGAGAGTTGGATGAGGAAATATATATGGAACAACCTGAGGGGTTTGTAGTAAAAGGTCAAGAACAAAAGGTTTGCAAACTTGTAAAGTCCCTCTATGGACTAAAACAAGCTCCAAAGCAATGGCATGAAAAATTTGACCATACTATGATGACACATGGTTTTAAAATAAACGAATGTGATAAATGTGTCTATATCAAGACACATAAGAACGCATGTGTTATAGTGTGTCTGTATGTAGATGACATGCTCATAATTGGGACTAACAAGGACATAATTAACTCTACCAAGAAAATGTTAAACTCCAGTTTTGACATGAAAGACTTAGGTCTTGCTGATGTAATTCTTGGAATTAGAGTTAAAAGAAATTCAGATGGTTATATATTAACACAGTCCCATTATGTAGAAACTGTTCTTAGAAAGTTTGGTCATTTTGGAAGTAGTCATGCGGTAACACCTTTTGATGCAAGTTGCAAATTAAAGAAGAATGAAGGTGAATCCATTTCACAAAAGAAATATTCACAAATCATTGGTAGTCTTATGTACATTATGAATTGTACAAGACCTGATATAGCCTATTCTGTGAGTAGACTTAGTAGGTATACAAGTAATCCAGGACATGATCATTGGGAAGCATTGATTAGAGTTTTGAGATATTTAAATTACACTTTGGAGTATGGATTACACTATACCAAATATCCTCCAGTACTAGAAGGATATAGTGATGCCAATTGGATTTCTAATGATTTAGAAACAAATTCCACTAGTGGATATGTTTTTACACTAGGAGGAGCATCCATATCTTGGAAATCTAGTAAACAAACTTGCATAGCCCGATCAACAATGGAATCGGAATTTGTAGCTTTAGATAAAGCTGGTGAAGAAGCCGAATGGCTAAGAAATTTTTTGGAGGATATTCCTATTTGGCCTAAGCCTGTGACGGCTGTTTGTATACATTGTGATTGTATGGCTGCTCAAGCAAGAGCCAAAAATAATGTATACAATGGAAAGTCTAAACATATTAGACGAAGGCATAATACAATCAAGCAGTTGCTCTCAAATGGAATAATCTCGATTGACTATATAAAGTCAAGACAAAATCTTGCGGATCCGCTTACAAAAGGCTTGTCAAGAGAGCAAATCAAATTAACATCGAGGGGAATGGGATTGAAGCCAATTCAATAAATGAATTGGCCTAACGGAAACCTAACCTAGCTGATTGGAGATCCCATGGTCTAGGTTCAATAGGCAAACTGGTTAGGCATAATTCAAAAGAGCTAACACACTTAGATCTCATTCCTATGATGGAAAGAAGTGTGTTGTCTGCAAGAAGTCTATTAGGGTACGAAAGTTTAATGATGTTGATTTCTTGAAATCAAGAGGAATAGAGCAGACTATTCTTAGTCAACATTACCTATGTAGGAGTAAATGTGGGGTCGCATTTATGAGAATGAGATGGCTAAATTCTCTAAAGCTCCTATGAATCCAGGATTTGTTCAGGACCAAAATGAACACAAACGTATGAATAAGTGGTATGTTAAGATGTAACATATGTGATACTTGTTGTCTCGGTTTACTACAATAGGTGAACAGTTCAAGATTTTATATTCACTGCGTCACCTAGTAAATCCGATAAGTATTCACTAGGGTAGGTTCAAGTCCAAAAGACACCTCTCCTGATGTGTGTTATATCTAAGTTTTCTCTCAAATACGCACATTATAGTTTTCCTATACAAATGTGGGGTATTGTTAGAGTTTGTATAGGAAATACACTTGCATTTAGTCCCACATTGGAAAAGAGTAGTTTCCTTCCATGCTTTATAAGCACCAACACTTTAGAAAAACCAAATAGAGTGTGGGCCTAGTGGAGGCAAATTCATGGTTTGGGCTTGGGTTATATATATATTTGTGTAATAAATATATATATAATTAATGGTCAAAAGATGGGGGCTCTTGGGCTCGGTTGATTTAATTAATTATTTAATTTTTATTAATTGAAAATTCGGTTTTTCAGATAATACCAATATCTGAAATTCGAATTATATGAACAGTTAACATAACTGTTGGATGAAGAGGTACCAGACCTCTTTATATTGACCATACGTTCAAACCAGAGAGACACTTTTTGGAACAGCATTATCATTCTCACATTTTAACACTTTCTGAGAGAATTCATACCACAGTTCACCAGAAATCAAAGCCACTGTGCTTAGACTTTGATTTAAGATAGTTTAATCCTGGTGGACAGACTCCTATTGAACTACAAGCACAAGGGTAGAGGAGAAATACTGTCTAAAGGACACTGCAATCTGCAGGGCTCTATCTACAGTTCAAGTCAGTATTCTACAATTTACATTACTGTTGTATTAATTCAATTTTATCAATATAGATTATATTTCGTTTGTTTTACTATTCTGTTATTTTTGGTTTTATTCTGATTGTTTTTCCAACACTATTCGGATGCGGTCGAGCCAATTCGTGCTGGGATGAGGTTGAATAATTTTCAATTCATAGAATGAATTTAAAAAAAATTAACACCAGATTGCTATATTTCAAAAACTTGCACTCGACTAAAGCTTAGCCCAATCTAAAGGTGATTATACTTTTGATTGAAATCACAATTGCATATCACATCAGGAACTATATTCTGTCGTATTTTTTACATTAATTAATAACTTACACATCACTTTCATATAATGTGATTACAAATATAGTATCAAATAGAGTCCCTTTTGACGTTATTGCAATCTTCAAAAGTTTCAATGCGCCTAACCTCTTGACCACAAAAACTTCGGTCCTTGAGCAGCATATATTAATGGTAGCGCCTAACCTCTTGAAAACAACCGGAAAATTTTTGGTCCAAAACCATACGTATGTATATGCCATAATTACTAGTTACTTAGTTGCCTAGTTTGTGAAAAGGGAAGTCGGTATAAGAGTGATCGGTATCATTTGTATATTCTTAGAGTGCTTCTATATTATGAATAAATCATATTTCCTAATAAAACAAAAACAAAAAAGGTATGATACTTCGCGCCCTATGTACACATGACTTTTTCTCTTTTGACATGGGAGGGGTAATGCTTCTATTTTGAATTCACGATTCAAATATGAGAATTGGCTAAGACAAGAGGGTCAGTTATCCACTACAAGAGAAAATAATTAATAGTCACTTGGCACAAGAGAAAATAATTAATAGCCACTTGGCACAAGAGAATGGCTTACGAGTATTTGTGTTCATTATTTTTAGTCACCTTATCATGTGCCACGGATGTCAGTGACTATATAATGTTGTTTTCTTCTATTGTCACGTGAATGTTTTGAGGTTGATGATTAGTGGATTAGGTATCTACAATTTGGTATAATCCCATTCTAAGAAATTTGAATTTCACCTTCTTTTCAATATAGGAGCCTGTTGAAATTAAAGTAGACAATAGAGAAGTATTTGCAGACTATTCCCAATTTCTCCTATTTTACATCATTAAATATTTTTTCTTTTTGAAACAATTGATATTGGGGAGTAGAAAATCGAACCTAGGACCTCGGGTGCAGTTATAAATGCTCTTAATCACTTGAGTTACAAGTCCCTTGAAAAAAATTGAACTCATTAAATATCACATAATAGTTTCGAAGCAAAAAAATCACATAAAAATTATTAATATTTGAATAAGAGACAATATTTTCCATAGTATAAACAAAAAGTGAGCTCGCAATAATATTTGATTGGATTTCAAGTGCATGATATAAATGCCCAATTTGAGATTGTTGTCACTTTTTAAAAATGTTGCTTCTGTTGTACTTTGAAAATAATTAGTTCTAAAGTAAAACTGTTTCATGTTTGGTAAACAATATTTTAAAGTGCAGTTAGTATAAAAAACAATGTCAAAACTATTTGGTAAGTTTTAATATAGAATTGTTGTAATTGTGAATAATGACTAAAATGGACATGATATTGAAAGTGTTATGTGCTAACCATATGATGGTTGTGGGGGGTGGTGGTGATGGTGGGTGGTGGTGTGTTGTGTTGGTGGAGGTGAATATGGTGGTGACACCTTGACAGCATGCGTGAAAAAACTCCCCTCTCCCTTCCCAACGCTGGGCCCATTTGTGCTTCCACCACTCCTCGTCCCATACCATTTCAATCCCATGACAACTCTTATTCCCAACAACTATACATCAAGCTTCCCACTGGATGCTTTCGAGGGAACATTTCTTGGATTGATCACATGAAGAAAGTCACGTGAAAAAGGCCATGCAAAAGCAAAGCAACTAAAGCAACAAAAGGAAAAAAAGTGAAAGGCCACTACTTTTTTTGTTCCCTTCTTTTTTCATCTTTTTGTACTGGATCAAAACATGGCCCTCTGTTCATGTGCTATAAGTGGGCCTTCTCATTATTTAGTTGTCTATGCATTGCAAGCCCATGTGATATTATATAACTTAAGGTTACAAAGGACTGGAAGGGCTTCCTCCTGTGTTCCTGGACTTCTGGAATCCCAAAATGCCCACAAATTCTCCTTTCCCATTTGTCAGAGTGCCATGTCCAAAATGGTAAAAGCAAACCACTTCTTTGGGTAATTGGGTGGGTGAAAAATTTAATTTAAAATTGTAAAAGATTGTTGGGGTGAGAGAGGCTCGAACTCTCGACCTCAGGATAACTCAGAAGCTATGAGACCTACGCGCTAGCCAACTGCGCCACCACCCCGATGTTGATAGTATCCTCGACTTTCTATACATTAACATAGGTAGTCCACATTAATAAAATAAATGACTTTTCGTATAGGGTCTCTGATATTTGACATCATCTTAGATACTAACAATTAAAAAAAGGACATAGTAGATCCAAGGATATGTACTTGTTAGTTGCAGGAAGTGAAGCATCCCATAATGAACAAGACCAGCCCATGCCTCAGCCTGGATGATGACTCATCAGGCACAAAACAGCTGCTAAAGGAATGGTTGAACCGGAGGTCATCAGCAATGTTATTCCACATGCATGAATCATCGCAAAAACAGGATATTCATATTATACAGAATTGTTATAGAAATATAATAAATTACACTCTGGATAATTTAGATAAGAAAGAATTAAAATCGAATCAAAAGGGATCGATCTTCAACCACTAGCGAGGATGTGGTTCAGTAAAAGTCTCATATTCCATTACTATGACAGAGTTACTCTTGGATCGATCTGACCTTGTTGCCCCTGAATTATATTCAGATCGTAACGACATGTCCAATGCAATGCTGCTATGCAAATAAAATGCAGGTTGGGAGGGCACTGGGAGAGTGAAGGAGTAGCTATTCATCATGAGAATAACAGAAGCCATGGTTGGCCTATCAGCTACATTTTCTTGCACACATAATAATCCAATGTGGATGCATCTCATTATTTCATTTCTTGAACCAGTCCTCAATGTGGGATCTATTAGATTTGAAGCTGTCCCTTCCCTCCAACTTCTCCAGGCCTGCAATGATTTGTGAATTTGATCAGAGATAAGTTTTCTTTCTTTGATTCGTTGCACTAAATTGTATTGAGATACCAAAACTATATTATATTTTCACTTACGAAGCTTAGAAGATTCTCCGCATTTTCTACATGCTGGAAGCCACTATTTTTTCGTCCACTGATTATCTCTATAACTAACACACCAAAACTGTAGACATCGGACTTAACAGAAAAGTGTCCATGAAATGCATACTCTGGAGCCATATACCCACTGCATATCAACAAAAAGAATGTGAGCTTTCACCAACACATATGGAAAGGAAATTGTTGACATAACAAACATAAGCCCACATGCAGTCAAGTGCATATTCTTACTAGGTCCCGACAATTCGACTAGTATTGCCTTGCGTTTGATCAGGCACGAACAACCTTGCCATGCCAAAATCTGAAATTTTGGGGTTCATTTCTGCATCTATCAAGATGTTACTAGCTTTGAGATCACGATGAATAATTCTAAGGCGAGAGTCTTCGTGGAGGTAAAGGAGGCCTCGAGCGGTGCCTACTATGATTTTGTAGCGCCTATCCCAATCTAGTTGAGCACGCTTTGTTGGGTCTGCAAATATATTAATGCAAAATCAAGACTTCAGTTACAATGTTTGCTTGCATACATGTCACACAATTGGAATTTTATAATAAACATTCGAAGTTAAACGAAAACAATGCATAATTCCAGACATACCAAATATGATGTGATCGAGACTTGCATTAGGGACAAATTCATAGACAAGAAGCCTTTCACTTCCTTCTAAGCAGAAACCTAAGAGTCTAACTAAATTCCGGTGTTGAAGTTTAGCCACTAACAAGACCTCATTTTTGAATTCTAAATCTCCTTGCCCAGAATTTGTAGAGAGCCTTTTTACAGCTATATCTTTTCCATTGAGAAGCCTACCCTGAAAAAATATATAGGTACGGAATGAAAAAACAGAAATGAGATAAGTGGTATTCAAGAAATATCAAAGTTATAAGTTCTTGTTATTAACTTGTCATTACCTTGTAAACAGATCCAAATCCGCCCTGTCCAAGTTTATTTGCTTCAGAAAAGTCATCTGTGGAAACTCTAATGGTGGCCAAGTCAAATTGCAAGGATTCTGCAGATCCAATTTCATATGTATCGTCTCTGCCTGAGGAACAATTGAAATTCTAAAAATGCCTATAAAAGTGGTAGTACTTGGTTTCCTCCCTATCAAATGGAATAATATGATTAATTGGGCCCGTCTGGTAACGTTTTCGGAGAATGTTTTCTGAGAATATTTTCAGAGAAGGGAAATAAGAAAACAAATTTGCATTTTCAGGAAATGAAAATGCGTCTGGTAGATATTATAAAACATCTTTAGAAAACAAAAAACAATGAAAACATGTCTGGTAGTACAATTGTTTTTCAGGTGTATTTTTGCTAATTTCAGTTCTAATTTTTTTTAATTCTGATATTTGTAGAGGCTAAAATTATTATAAACAATGAAAAAAATTTAAGCTCAAAAACTATCTTATCTCCTTTTTTCTTTTTCTTTTTCTCTCTTTCCTCCTCTTTTCTTCTTCTTTTCCTTCGCAGGCTGCTTCTTTTTCTTCCTCTTTCCTTCTTTCTTCCCCTTTTCTTCTTCCTTTCCTTCCCAAGGCCATTTCTTTTTCCTCCTTTTCTTCCTCTTTTCTTCTTCCGTTCCTTCCCAGGCCGCACCCACTCCTCCTTCCTTCCATGGCATGAATCCCATACACCCACCCATCTCTCTCTCTCTCTCTCTCTCTCTCTCTCTCTCTCTCTCTCTCTCTCTCTCTCTCTCTCGGTCCACTAATGGATGTGGTGGTTTGATTGGGTGATGATGGTGGTTGAGCTGGGTATGCGGTGGTTCTTCTTCTTGTCTCTGTTTTTTTTTTCTTCTAAATTTGCAGATTTGTGTTATTTTGGGTAGGAGAAAATGGGTGTTGTTCCTGTTGGTTGGTTTATCGGTTGTCGAGAGAGAGCTAGAGTTGTTGTTCCTGTTGGTCTTCGGAAAACACTGAAAATGAAATCACTGAAAACAACTTTTTTTCATTTTCAACTTTTGTTCACAAAATCAGATTTGTTTTCAGAAAACGTTTTGTGAGGGAAAACGAAAACGATGCACCGAACGTGTTTTTGTGAAAAACAGGAAACAAAAACAGAAAACAGCCCCTTAAAACGTTACCGAACGGGCCCTTAATGTTCACTAGAGTTGCGTCCTTACCTGGAATTAACTTCCCAGTTTCAAGTTTTTTCTTTGTCCTCCTTACTCTTAAACAAATGCAGAAGAATATAACTATTAGTACCACAGAAACAACAATTGGCACAACAATAATGATGACAGTCTGAGATCTGTTACTCTTCGATCCTGCAAAAATAAGAAATCTCATTTGCATTAATTTTAACACATACATACATCTGTATATGAACCTAACAAAATATGCATTAGAAATCTATTCGACCCAAAATTGTTGTAGTGTCAATGGTAGCAATGGTCCATGAACTTGTACACGAGACAACTACATTAACTAAAAATTGAATTGAGGGACTAAAATGTAACTCGTCTACAAATTCCTGGACAATTGCTCTAGTTAAGCCAACTTTATTTCTTCAAAGCATAATATATTGGGATATATATATATATATATATATATGTACCTCCTGTACTGGTTGACGGCGGAGCAGGACTAGACTCTGGCGGTGGAGGAAGACTAGACAGTGGCGGCGGAGAAGACGGCAATGGTCGGACAGTTGTAGGGTCAAAGTAGCGATAGATCTCATACCTAACATCACAGCTGGGTTTACTAATTCTAGCACCTTGCTTCCCCGGACAACATTCTGGGATATCTACCAAAGAACTACCCAAGCAATCACTGCACTCCTGCTCGGTCAAATCCGGCGTACACTGCGCAAGTCCATAGATTGTTTGGAAGTTTGGAGCGGTTGCGGTCCCTACCGCAAATTTTCGAAGTGAACCGTTCCCTGCAGCTTGACCCCTTAGGTCCTCCAGTAGCGTCCTCAGCTCTTGAGAAAACTCGACGACGACGTCGGAGGACACGTTCTGTACGTTAGACGGCCAGAAACCAGGGCGAGTTTCCATGGCTCCGTAGATGGAGCGGTTTGCGTAGCGAAGGATGCACAGGTCCAATACGCCGAAAGCTTCCTTTTGATTGGGACAGGACTCTGTGAGCAATTGTGTGGCGTAGCTGAGGCAGTAACGGCAAGTGTTCCCCGCGACATCCCCTCGACATAGCCCGATAGCGTAAACCTGGTCGGGGTTTTCCCCGTAGGCTGAGTTGTAGAAGCCGTAGCCATTGCCGTTGTTGGAGGGGGAAGAAAGAGAAGAGAGAAGGATGTTGAGGTTTGTCTGGTAGGTACTATTGGTGGTGTAGTTGCCTTTATCGTTGGAACACCATAGCTGAGCAAGGGATTGAGTGCTGATCATGAGGAACAAAACGGGAGAAAGGAAGAACAGAAATCTTAAGGAGAACATTAATGGTGCCATTCTGTTTTGTGACACTAATATATCTCCAATGAAAACTCTTACATCTACAACAATTAGTGAAAAGTGGAAGAATAGTTGTCTGTCTGATGATTACATCTACAACAATATTAGAAGTCTCAAATTTAAATTCTCTTGTCGTGTTGATAAAAAAGAAAATGTAATTTATTTCTCAAATGATATATATATATATATGTCATATAATAATACTCAGACCAAATCCTGCCAATTCCAATTCATCAAAATACTTCTTTTGAGGATTGATTGAGACTGGACTGGTACTGATTTTGAATTTTGAGGATTGATTGAAACGGGTTAACTATACGTGTGCAAGAAGCTTAAGTTGAACTTTTCTCTCTTTTTTGCCTCTGACAAGAGAGAGAGAGAGAGAGGTGGGTGTGGCCCTGGGTGTGACATGCATCAGTGCCTATTTTCACCCAGATTTTGAATTTCAACTGACAAAAGGGAGTAGTGCCTACGTTCACAACTATTCACACGGATAAGTCCGTGCCTTTGGAGCAGTTTTCTACTAGTGGGACCATACGAAGTCCTGCCACAATCCGTGCCTTTGGAGCAGTTTTCTACTAATGGGACCATACGAAGTCCTGCCACAATCCGTGCCTTAGGAGCAGTTTTCTACTAATGGGACCATACGAAGTCCTGCCACAATCCGTGCCTTTGGAGCAGTTTTCTACTTAGTAGACCATACGAAGTCCTGCCACAATCCGTGCCTTTGGAGCAGTTTTCTACTAGTGGGACCCTTTGGAGCAGTTTTCTACTAGTGGGACCATACGAAGTCCTGCCACAATCCGTGCCTTTGGAGCAGTTTTCTACTAGTGGGACCATACGAAGTCCTGCCACAACTATTCACACGGATAAGTCCGTGCCTTTGGAGCAGTTTTCTACTAGTGGGACCATACGAAGTCCTGCCACTTCCAATTCATCAAAATACTTCTTTTGACCATTTCACAATGTTTTAATTAAAATGTAGATGGAGACTGGACTGGTAATGATTTTGATTTTTGAGGATTGATTGAATATTAAACCATTGATTGAAACAGGGGTTATTGAGGACCAACTTTTCTTTTCTCTCGATTGCCTTTTCTTTCTACAACCAAATTAAACGTTGGCCACATCCATTAGCATTTGTGTTAACTACTGCATAATCTGGGTCAAAGGAAAGGAAAATTCCACAAAAGAAAAAGTGATGTAGTTTTTGATCCAACTTCTAAATCTAAAGCAAAATATAGATTAACTATAAACGTATCGAAATTAGTCTCCTTTCGTAAGTCCTCAAAGACGCCTTGGTGTCTTGACTCTGGGATGAGATAGCCTCCCCTCCCCCTAAACTTTTTCTCATTAAACAAAAAAAAAATTAGTCTCCTCCCCCCTTCCAATTAACAATTTGGGTCAACCCTATACAACACCAATGCATTCCTCAATAATTGAGGTTACAATAATGAACACGGTGATTAGTAATTTTTTTGACGTGGTTCAGAAAATATATTTAACTCGGAGTGACATCAATATTATTTATTAGCATGAATGAAGATTTTGGAAATCGTTGATATATCATGATATGAGTAAAATAAAAGCCACACACACATATTGACAGAGACAGGACTGGTTCTTCTTGTGATTTTTGATAAGGACTAATTGGAGATTTCAAATAAATAAAACAATTGAATATTGGAAAGGGGAGTGCATGGTTGACGTCAAGGCAAGGAGATATTGCAAGGAATTTTCTGCTGTGGACGGACTGCTTTTTTCTTTACCAACCTTAATTAAGAGGGTGTCCTGGTCAAAGGAATGTATTTCCCTCTTTTCGGCCCAGGCGGCTGACGGAAGGAACTTTTGGTCCTTCTTCTTTTGGATGCGGGGCGTGCCACTACCAAGCCTCGAATTTGGGCTTGAATGGAATGTGAATAGATGGATGTGTTGTGCATTAACCTCTGACTAGACGATTGATCGGCCAAGCAAGGAACCTCCTTTTGGCCTAGATTCTTTTACTTCCTCGAGCTCGAGGATGGTTAGGTTTCGTATGGATGTTTTTGTGATTTTTATGGTTTAAGTAAAAATAATGCAATTAAACTAAATATGCATATAAACGTAAAGACAAGAATTGAAGTGCGATAAAATAAATCAAAGCGATAAATAAAGCAAGAACAAAATGAAAGCGATAAGAACAATAAAATGAAATAAACTTGAATTTAAACTTAATTGAAGTGCGATAACAATGAAAATTAAAGCAATAGAAATAAACTTGAATTTAAATGACAAGAAATATAAATCGAAACAGGAATTTAAATGACAAGCAAAATATAAACTTACACTAGAAAAAGGAAGAACTCACTACACCAAGTGCTTGAAAAATAAAATCCTATGTCTAGGAAAAGAAAAAGTGCAAGACGAAAGATAAGTTTGTTTGTCTAATGTTGTGTGTCCCTGATGTCTTCATCGAGCAAGGTTTATATAGGGCACTCGTCAGCCCATGGGATTACATTTATTAAGAACCTACCTAAACAATGAGGAAACCACACAGTTTAAAGGAAAAATGAATCAAAGGGATCCTAAATTACATCAATATAATTTCTTTTTCATATATTAGATTCCATAAATCATCAAGCACTATCGAGGATATAATTTATGAAGCCTCATTTTCTGGTGCTTTGTTAGAGTTGTTCTTGTATTGATCCAACCCTGTTGCCCTGGAATTGCATGCCCTCCGATCCCAAAGACATGTCGAATGGCTGCGAGGGCACAGGGAGACTGAGGGAGTAGCTATTCAGCATCACAATAACAAAAGCCATGGTTGGCTTATCAGCAGCCACATTTTCTTGCACACATAATAATCCAATGTGGATGCATCTCATTATTTCACTTCTTGAACCGGTCCTCAAGGTGGGATCTATTAGATTTGAAGCTGTCCCTTCCCTTCAATTTTTCCATGCCTACAATAATTTATGAATTAGAATAAATTAATTCGAGATTAAAATTTGTTTCTTTCATTGCATTCAATTTCACTAATCACTACTACACAAATTGAAATAGACGACATGAATCCCACGTTGTCTAGAAGGTTTTCAAATTGTTGTGAAATTGACCGCCATCTTTTGATATATAAAACAACGACAGCTAGTACCCGACGTCGTTAAAACATTCAACGTCAAAAAATATTACAAACTGACGTCTAATTACTATATATATAGCATAAAATGAAACCTTCGACAAAATTAGACAACGGTTTTATTAAAACAGAGATGTCTAAAGAGTGTTACATGTCCAGATCAAAACAAGCACCAACGTACATATAATTATCCACGTCCCTAATTGAAGGAATACATGTTTTATTAAACCGTCGTGGTTAACTTATACTACGTTAAATAAATAAACAAACCGACGTCTAACTTGTAAAAGATGACGCATACACAAAAGCAGTGGCGATTCCAGGATCTGAAAGTCGGATGGGCAAAACTTACCTGCTAAAATTGACAGTACAATCTAATTTGATTAATAAACATAAAAAATACACATAGAGAGGAACCAAAAATGGATGAGAGAATCATACCAAAGATTCATGTTGGATAAGTGGTAAATTAGTCAAGACATATGCACATCTATCGTTTACATATCATATTTTATTTATTTATTTATTTATTTTTCTCTTTTGTGCTTTTGGTTCTCATTTGCTATTATGTATTCTTTTTCTTGTATTTGTTTGTTCTTTCAAAAAATAATATGACCATCAAATCATTCATATTGAAAAAATAAATCTCAACAACAAAGAAAAAAAATTCAATTAGAAGTCGTAGTAATGCACAAAGAGTAACTATATAGAAGAGGTAACTATAAGAATACTATTGTATTTTATCTTCACAAGCAATAGTATTTTGTTTTTAAGTTTTTATGTAGATATTTTTCTTCTTTGTACTAAGCATGAGGAAAAGAACATATCCTCAAGGGATAAAAAAGAAATGATGACACAATCACATGTTGATGGAAAAGAAAAAGAAAAATAATACATGATGAGGGGTAAAAATGACAACTAGAAGAGTGAGTAGCTATAGTATTTAATGAGGGTTGGAATTTAAACTTTCCTAGCATTAAAAAAAAGAAGCAATTTTTATACTATTTTATTGTCTTGAGAGAAATTCTGCCCAACCAAAAGTAGAAAAGGAGAAGTGGTGAGCTGGGACTCGGGTGGGCCGTGCATGAGTAACACATATGTAGCTATTTGTTTATTTGGAAAAATTTGGGCTGGGCAATAGCCCACCTTGCCCTTGGCATAGATTCGCCAGTGCACAAAAGAACGGATGTTTAAAGCATATTACATGTCAATAATCACACAGGCACTGATGTAAAATTAATTAACCATGACACACATGTGGAAAAACCGTCTCTTATACGATTATCCACATCGCATTGTAGGAGAACAACGCCTTTTAAAAAATATTCCACGTTTGTTTCTTGCGAGAATCGGCGTTTAAATTATACAAAAATGACTTTTTTTATACAAAACAGACGTCTGAATATTTTAAAATGACATAATATAACTGAATACCGACATAAGAAATCATACAAACGACTGGCTAACATTAAAAATTATATTGAAGACGTGGACAGGAAAAGAAACGACGTGGATTATATCTTCAACGTCGGTTTTTGTAAAATAAAGGACGTGGTTAATTCCTTCACTACGTCACGAGGATCCAATTGTACGGTGTTGTAATTCCTTACCACGTCGGTTTCTAATACATGTTGATGTGGTTGGCCTTTTAAAAGTTGATTGTGTAACCCTCCTTGACGTGTGTATTCTCTGAGACGTCATATGTTTTAGACTTTGTTTCAGTGTTCTACTTCTGTTTGCTCTTGTTCAGCTACCCTGTTATGCTTTGATATAGCACTTCATATGTTACTGTATCAAGAATATGCTGCATTGATTTGATACCAATGTGCTCATAAAAACTTATTTGAAGTAACAGAATATTAGCAGACTCTCACTGTTCTTTGATTATATCCATGAGAAGGCTCATTCAGAACCCTACTTGAACAATAGTGAATGAACTAAACAGATCCAAATCCGCCCTTTCCAAGTTTATTTGCTTCAGAAAAGTCATATGTGGAAACTCTAATGGTGGCCAAGTCAAATTGCAAGGATTCTGCAAATCCAATTTCATATGTATCGTCACCGCCTGAGGAATAATTTAAATTCTAAAAATGCCTATAAAAGTATTAGTACTTGGCTTCCCCCTATCAAATGGAATCATATGATTAATTAATGTTCACTAGAATTGCGTCCTTATCTGGAATTAACTTCCTAGTTTCAAGTTTTTTCTTTGTCCTTACTCTTAAACAAATACAGAAGAATATAACTATTAGTACCACAGAAACAACAATTGGCACAACAATAATGATGACAGTTGAGTCCGAGATCTGTTACTCTTGGATCCTGCAAAAATCAGAACTCTCATTTGCATTAATTTGAATACATACATGCATCTGTATTTGAACCTAAAAAAATATGCATTAGAAATCTCTTTGACCCAAAATTGTTGCAGTGTCAATGGTAGCAATGGTCCCTGAACTTGTACGCGAGACAATTACATCAATTTAAAATTGAATTGAGGGACTAAAATGTAACTCGTGTACAAATTCATGGACAATTGCTCTAATTAAGCCAACTTTATTTCTTCAAAGCGTAATATATTGTGATATATATATGTACCTCCTGTACTGGTTGACGGTGGAGGAGACTGCAATGGTCGGACAGTTGTAGGGTCAAAGTAGCGATAGATCTCATACCTAACATCACAGCTGGGTTTACTAATTCTAGCACCTTCCTTCCCCTGACAAGTAATTGTAATAACATGCCAAGTATGTACACAAATTCCAAAAACCCTCTTACGATTTGGTAATTGCATGAGTTGAAGATAACCTCAATGTAAGATATCATTATATCATTACAATTAAGAAATTCGACCTAATGTTTTTCAAATGAGTCACAAACTTCTCAACATTAACAATATGCCCAACATGAAAGAAGAGAAAGATATTGACATTGATCATATTGTGTTTCTTCTCTGTGAAAAAACTCAAATTACAATGGTTTTCTTTTCATCAAAACAAAAACTTTATAACTTCTGCTTGCTTCCTGGGCTGTATTAATTTCTGCTTAGTTTTTCTGGTTTTCTTTTCATAACATAATTACTTCCTGGGCTGAAATATTGTTTTCCTCTTTCCAAATATCTTCAAGACGGGTCCCACATTTGAGCATATCAATATAGCAAAATGTTATATTACTGGTCTTTGGGAACTCAAGTGTGGACAAAGATAAACTACTATAAAGCTATTACTTTTACCTTTGCAATGGTCACTCCAATATGTTTCAGCAACTCATTTGCATTGGTTTTTTGTGAACCACGCAAAATGCAGCCACCGAGATTTAAGATCTTCTCAATTTCATCCACAGAATCAAGCGATTCACAGGTAAGGGAAGAGAAGAGAGGGAGAGATGAAAGAGAGAGTTGGTGGGATTGCCTCAGCAGTTCAACATCTTCTTTGCCCTTCTCCCTTTCTATCGCTCTTTTAGATCTCTCTTTAGAATGTTGACCATTATGCCCATTTTTGCTATCAGCCAACCTCCCAAGCTTCAAAGCAATGAGTGATGCATCCTGGCTATTAGGTTCGTGACTGGGCTCGAAAACTTTGACCCAGATTCTCCATCACCCAAAGATCTGCAACACCAGCACCCACAAACTTGTTAAATACAAAATCAATTATAATAATCCATATTAAGGGAAAATTAAAGAGAGTAATCTTGATGGAAGAGAAAGACATAAAATTGACCTGCCAAATGGTCCAATGGAACAAACTCTTTGGGGTTGCGATGGTGAGGAAGCCTTCGGTCTGCATAGTTCTCATTCATGAACAACGAAAGAGAGAGAAGTGCGGACGTTAAGTCTGAAAACGAAGAGGAAAAGTGATTTGGATGAGAGAGAGAGTGAGGGTTTGGGGTCGGAGAGAGCGAGAGATAGAAAGATGAAGTGAAGAGGGGGCTTAGATTTTGAGGGTTTGGAATTTTTTTAACCTGTTCAGCATGTTTTCAGGTTATCCCATCCAATGGTGTAGATTAACATAAGAGGTGTTAGCGAAATCTAACCGTCAATGAGACTTGGCGCATCCATGTGCCAGGTCCACTATAGAATTTTCCCTTGCGGCTAGTTTAGTTAGGCGCCTTTCTCTGGGCTGCTGCCACCTTCCTTGTTGGCTTTTCATCCACTTTCCTTCAGCTCTCTCTCCCCCTCTCTCCTTCCCCTGCCCCCGCAAAACGCTGTTTCATGTCTTGTCCAATTATGTTTTTGGGCAACTGTGGAGTTCAATCTTTATTAGTATCATTGAACTGGGCAAACTTTCAAATCCCAAAATGCCCACAAAGTCACCTTTCCCATTTCTGCAAGTGCCATGTCCAAAATGGTAAAAGCAAACCGCTTCTTTGGGTAATTGGATGGGTGAAAAATTTAATTGAAAATTGTAAAAATAGTTGGGGTGAGAGAGGTTCGAACTCTCGACCTCAGGATAACTCAGAAGCTATGAGACCTACGCGCTAGCCAACTGCGCCACCACCCCGATGTTGATAATTACCTTGACTTTTTACTGATTAGTAAAGACACTATTAGTATATTAACGTAGGCAGTGTACACAGTAATAAAATATTAACTTTTCATAGGGTCTTTGATATTTTACATTATGTTAGAGAAAATGGGAAAGACAATATCCAGATGCTAAAACATGGGATGGGATGGTGTTACAAACATGTACATCTTGGTTGTAAACTTTAAAATCCAGCTTTTACCATGTAGATGAAGCTTTTTCATATGAATTTGGATACTCTACTTGCCTTGGCAATCCTTAGTTTCTAACTTCAGTCTGTCTATTACAACTCCAACTGTTCTCCAATCTTATTGGAGACCAAGGAGATTGCCAAGACAATGAAAGCATCGCCATCCTTTTCATATTTGAGTTTTGTTTACAGAGGAAGGTGCAATTAGCAAAGTCCAGCTTCTGCTTTTGGCAGCTTCTCTATTAATTTCTCTCAGATTTGATAACCATGCAGTTATAATTCCCCATGCAATTGATTTTCTCTTCCCTTTTTTTGTTCCTGGCGTCACTACGAAAGATGGACACTTTTCATTTATTTGTTGGACTATAGTAGATCAAGGATACGCACTTGTTAGTTGCTGGACTGCTCCAGGAAGTGAAGCATCCCATAATGAACAAGACCAGCCCATGCCTGAATGCTGTGGATTGGTCATTCGGCAACATCTGCAACAAAACAGCTGCTAATGGAAGAGATGAACCGGAGCTTATCTGGAAAAAACTATCCTCCTAGCATCGAGAAAGCATTTTGCAAGATAATCCCCCATTTTTCCTCCAAATAGACCTCCAAGTTAGCAAGCAATTATGAAAAAAATTGTCAAAATTAGATAACACTCTGTTGAATTATAATCTGGCAAGTCAAATGAATTTACTACCTGCATTTTACTATACCACTTTACAAGTTTGTTCTGCAATGTTATAGAGCTTATTTACTTTTGTTCACCCGTTTAGATTTAATTCCTGTGATGGTAGGGTAAAATTCTCCATTGACTTGAAGACCACAAACAGACTTATGAAAAATAGATAACTTGCTCCCCAAGTTACTGACTTTAAACAAGTGATTGTGAATATCTCCCAACTAAGTTCTGGTGAGGACTTCACAATTTCTCATAGTAAAAACTAGTAGTTCTAGCCAAAATGAATATTGAAAATAAATCAATCTGTTTTAAAGAGAACTGCCTATTACACGATTTAAAACAAAATGGAACTGCCACGTCTGAAAGGACAACAGAACATTGGGCTTCGATTTCTGCTCGGATTGTTGCCTGTGACTCAGCCTGGACGTATCTGTATTGGATTCAAACGTCAGCACCTTCAACTGATGAGGTTTAGCTGGAAATCGATATCAATGTTGAGATTGACAGAGCTTTAGCCATAGAGAGGCTTGTTGGATGGGCAGAAC
This sequence comes from Prunus salicina, assembly GCA_020226455.1. NCBI lineage: Eukaryota > Viridiplantae > Streptophyta > Magnoliopsida > Rosales > Rosaceae > Prunus > Prunus salicina. Next base: position 14,708,688 of record CM035342.1, read on the forward strand.
TGGGATTTCTTTAGTCTGGATTGGATTTGAAGTGGCTGGATTGACGATTTCTGGTCCGAAACTGCACTTTAGCACATGTTCTGCTTAATTGTGGATCACCTGCGATCTATTCTGATGATTCTCAGGCATCAAGGCATCTCTGTAAATTTGTTAAGGTTTTCATATTATGAAAAGCTTGAACTCTGCTTGATTGGCCTATGCTAAACCAAATTTGTAATGAGAGAAATCTTGTTTTCTTTGTGAACTGCTTCTTTAAGTTGAACTGAAGTCATAAACCTGAGGTCTGCTTGTTCTATCAGAGACTGGATGTCTTTTATAACTCAAAGAGCTTGATTGCTTCAGAGTCTGAAGGCTTTTGAGATTGTATGATCTTGTTTTGAATTTGTCAGTTTGACTTGACAATTTTTGTTTTGATTGAATTTTGGTTGTTCGCAATCTTGTTCAATCCCTCTCATATTTATAGAGAATCTGAATGAGGGTTTATTCCTTAACATCTGGAGGACATATCTGTTGAGAGGATTCCTTGTTCCAGCACCAAAAAAAGGATAGTAGTTTAGTCTGACAAAAGAAAACCCCTATCAAAAGTCAATTTTTATGATGATCAGTTTTGATCTTCTGTCAACCAACTCTCTTACTCTTCTTTATTTCTCATAAACCCCACTTGCCCTAATACAAAGCCCTCGTGAGCATAGGAAAGAAACTTGGCCCTCTTTTCTGGCATTAAATGGTTATGGGGAGTGGTTTTCTGATTAAACCTTCTACCAACTCCCCATCACGTCATGTGCCCTGTTGAAATCTTGACTTTAGAGTCACGTGGTCTCTTGTAGAGAGAGAGATCTTCCCAAAAATCTGTTGACTTGATTTCTAAATTGTGATGAAAGGTGATGATCTAATTTTGATCCTTTGGAGAGATTAGAAGTTGGGCATAGTATTTAAACCAATTAGAAATTGATTTATCCAAATTAAATCACCATTAATGGCAATTAATCATTCATCTGTAAATTTATTCCTTGTAACTGGTTCACAAAGGTTTGGGCTTCTAAACCCATCTAGGCTGACTTCTCACTTTAATAAAACAAAGCCCAAACTCCTGTTTTTGACATGGGCCAATAGTCAATTGGGCTGATGGCAGAACAACAACATGCCCTCCACACCGACGTCACCTCCATTCAAAATACCCTCTAGGCCATGATGCTTCATCAAACGCAGCAAGCCACCATCCAACAAACGCTCATTGATGAGCTCCGGGCTCTTAGATCTAGACCAAATTCACAGATACCAATTGGTTGCATTCTGATCCAACTTAGCCCTACCCACCACCGTCCTCTCTATTCCGCTCCATGGCCCTCACCCACCATGAGTTTCCCCAATGTTGATAATTACCTTCACTCTTTATATATTAACATAGGCAGTCTACACAGTAATAAAATAATAACTTTTCACATAGGGTCTGATATTTTACATTATCTTAGATACTAACAATGAAAAAAAGGACATAGTAGATCAAGGATAAGTACTTGTTAGTTGCTGGACTGTTCCAGGAAGTGAAGCATCCCATAATGAACAAGATCAGCCCATGCCCCAGCCTGAATGATGACTTTTTAGTTGCCGGAATGTTCCAGGAAGTGAAGCATCCCACAATGAACAAGACCAGCCTATGCCTCAGCCTGAATGATGACTCATCAGGCAACACCAGCAACAGCTGCTAAAGGAATGGTTGAACCGGAGCTCATCAGCAATGTCATAAAAATATAATAAATTACACTCTGATTTGATTCACATTGATCCAGATCCAGAAAATCAACAGACTTGGATAATTTTCTCCACAAATCCATCAGAAGTAAATGCTTTGCTATATAGCACTTCCTCTGTTATTGTATCAAGAATGTGAAGCCTTATTCAGAACCCTACTTGAACAATTAATGAACGAACCACAACATATAGAATTTAGATAAGAAAGAATTAAAATCGAATCAAAAGGGATCGATCTTCAACCACTAGCGAGGATGTGGTTCAGTAAAAGTCTCATATTCCATTACTATGACAGAGTTACTCTTGGATCGATCTGACCTTGTTGCCCCTGAATTATATTCAGATCGTAACGACATGTCCAATCCAATGCTGCTATGCAAATAAAATGCAGGTTGGGAGGGCACTGGGAGAGTGCGGGAGTAGCTATTCATCATGAGAATAACAGATGCCATGGTTGGCCTATCAGCTACATTTTCTTGCACACATAATAATCCAATGTGGATGCATCTCATTATTTCATTTCTTGAACCAGTCTCCAATGTGGGATCTATTAGATTTGAAGCTGTCCCTTCCCTCCAACTTCTCCAGGCCTGCAATGATTTGTGAATTTGATCAGAGATAAGTTTTCTTTCTTTGATTCGTTGCACTAAATTGTATTGAGATACCAAAACTATATTATATTTTCACTTACAAAGCTTAGAAGATCCTCCGCATTTTCTCCATGCCTGAAGCCACTATTTTTTTGTCCACTGACTATCTCTAGAACTAACACACCAAAACTGTAGACATCGGACTTAACAGAAAAGTGCCCACGCATTGCATACTCTGGAGCCATATACCCACTGCATATCAACAAAAAGAATGTCCGCGTTCACCAACACAAATGGAAAGGAAATTGTTGACACAACAGACATAAGCCCACAGGCAGTTAAGTGCATATTCTTACAAGGTCCCAACAATCCGACTAGTATTGCCTTGTGTTTGATCAGGCACGAACAACCTTGCCGTGCCAAAATCTGAAATTTTGGGGTTCATTTCTGCATCTATCAAGATGTTACTAGCTTTGAGATCACGATGAATAATTTTAAGGCGAGAGTCTTCGTGGAGGTAAAGGAGGCCTCGAGCAGTGCCTAGTATGATTTTGTAGCGCCTCCCCCAATCTAGTTGTGCATGCTTTGTTGGGTCTGCAAATATCTTCGATTACAATGTTTGCTTGGATACATGTCACACAATTGGAATTTTGTAATAAACATTCGAAGTTAAACGAAAACAATGCATTATTCCAGACTCCAGACATACCAAATATGATGTGATCGAGACTTGCATTAGGGACAAATTCGTAGACAAGAAGCCTTTCACTTCCTTCTAAGCAGAAACCTAAGAGTCTAACTAAATTCCGGTGTTGAAGTTTAGCCACTAACAAGACCTCATTTTTGAATTCTAAATCTCGTTGCCCAGAATTTGTAGAGAGCCTTTTTACAGCTATATCTTTTCCATTGAGAAGCCTACCCTGAAAAAATATATAGGTACGGAATGAAAAAACAGAAATGAGATAAGTTATAAGTTCTTGTTATTAACTTGTCATTACCCTGTAAACAGATCCAAATCCGCCCTGTCCAAGTTTATTTGCTTCAGAAAAGTCATCTGTGGAAACTCTAATGGTGGCCAAGTCAAATTGCAAGGATTCTGCAGATCCAATTTCATCTGTATCGTCGCTGCCTGAGGAACAGTTGAAATTCTAAAAATGCCTATAAAAGTGGTAGTACTTGGCTTCCTCCCTATCAAATGGAATAATATGATTAATTAATGTTCACTAGAGTTGCGTCCTTACCTGGAATTAACTTCCCAGTTTCAAGTTTTTTCTTTGTCCTCCTTACTCTTAAACAAATGCAGAAGAATATAACTATTAGTACCACAGAAACAACAATTGACACAACAATAATGATGACAATCTTTGATCCTGCAAAAATCAGAAATCTCATTTGCATTAATTTGAATACATACATAGTATATGAACGTAACAAAATATGCATTAGAAATCTCTTTGACCAAAATTGTTGTAGTGTGAATTATGGCAATGGTGCCTGAACTTGTATACGAGACGACTACATCAACAAAAACTTGAATTGAGAGAATCAAATGTAACTCGTGTACAAATTCATGGACAATTGCCCTAATTAAGCCAACTTTATTTCTTCAAAGCATACGTACCTCCTGTACTGGTTGATGGTGGAAGAGGACTAGACAGTGGCGGCGGGGATGACGGCAGCGGCACCACAGTTGTAGGGTCATAGAAGCGATTGACTTCATACCTAACAGTACAGCTGGGGTTTGAAACTCTACAACCTTGCTTCCTCTCACAATATTTTGAGATATTTCCCATAGCAGAATCCAAGCATTCACTGCAGGCCTGCTCGGCCAAATCCGGCGTGCACTGCGCAAGTCCATATATTGGTTGCAAATTGGGAGCGGTTGTGTTCCCTACCGCGAACTTCCGAAGAGAACCGTTTGCCGCAGCTTGACCAATTAGGCTTTTCAGCAGCTTCCTCATCTCTTCGGAGGACGACAGGTTGTTTATGTTCCACCACAGCGGGAAAATAGGGTCAGTTTCCATGGCTCCGTAGATGGAGCGGTTTGCGTAGCGCAGCATGCACTCGTCGTAAAAGCCGATAGCTTCCTTCTGATTGGGACAGACCTGTGTGAGCTTTTGTGTGGAGTACCTGAGGCAGCCACGGCAAGTGTCCGTCCTGACATCGCCTCGACATAGAGCGATTGCGTGGACCTGGTCGGCGTTTTCTCCAAAGGAGGAGTTGTAGAAGCCGTAGCCATTGCCGTTGTTGGAGGGGGAAGAAAGAGAAGAGAGAAGGGTGTTAAGGTTTGTTCGGTAGGTGCTGCCTGTGGTATAGTTGCCTTTCTCGGAGAAACAGCTACTGCTTAGAAACTCAGGCTGAGCAAGGGATTGAGAACTTATTAGTAACAGAATGGGAGAGAGGAAGAAAACAAATCTTGAAGAGGCCATTAATGGCTCCATTCTGTATTGTATATTATTGTTGGTTAAGATCAAAACTGTGTTTATATACTTTTTATTGTAGCAACGGTCAAGAAAAGATTTGTAGACCTTTGTGTGTGGCAATTTTCCAAGATGCAATTTTCCAAGACGTTGGGCATAAGTCCGTGCCTTTTGACCCCAAAAAAAAAAAAAAAAAAGGTCCGTGCCTTTAGAACAGTTTTCTACTAGTGGGACAATGTAAGAATTCCCTGCTTGACCAAATCCTGCCAATTCCAATTCATCAAAATTCCCTTTTTTTTTTTCTCAAGATTTAGTTCTTTACTTTGGTTTTTTTGATAAGAATGTTTTTAATTTTAATGTATTATATAAGAGAGAGAGAGAGAGAGAGAGAGAGAGAGAGAGAGGTGGGTGTGGCCCTGGGTGTGACATGCATCAGTGTCTATTTTCACCCAGATTTTGAATTTCAACTGACAAAAGAGAGTAGTGCCTACGTTCACAACTATTCACACGGATCATAAGTCCATGCCTTTAGAGCAGTTTTCTACTAGTGGGACCAACTTTCTTTTCTCTCTATTGTTTTTTCTTTCTGCAACCAGATTAAACGTTGGCCCATCCATTAGCATTTGTGTTAACTACTGTGTAATCTGGGTCAAAGGAAAGGAAAATTCCACAAAAGAAAAAGTATGTAGTTTTGATCGAACTTCTAAATCTAAAGCAAAATATAGATTAACTATGAACATATCGAAATTAGTCTCCTCTCGTAAGTCCTCAAAAATGCCTTGGTGTCTTAACCCTAGATGGGATAGCCTCCCCTCCCCCTAAACTTTTTCTCATGAAAAAAAAAAATATATATTAGTGGGACATTGTAAGAATTCCCTGCTTGACCAAATCCTACCAATTCCAATTCATCAAAAATACTTCTTTCACCGTTCCACACTGTTTTAATTAAAATGTAGATGAAGACAGGACTGGTAATGATTTTGACTTTTGAGGATTGATTGAATATTAAACCATTGATTGAAACAGGAGTGGTTGAGGACCAACTTTCTTTTCTCTCTATTGCTTTTTCTTTCTCAACCAAATTAAACAGGAGTTCTTCTTGTGATTTTTGATGAGGACTAATTGGAGATTTCAAATAAATAAAACAGTTGAATATTGGAAGGGGGAGTGCATGGCTGACGTCAAGGCAAGGAGATGTTGCAAGGAATTTTCTACCGTGGACGGACTGCTTTTTACTTTACCAACCTTAATTAAGTGGGTCTCCTGGTCAAAGAAATGGAAACTTCTAAAAATGAAAAAAAGATAAAAATGTTCCATAAAGCATATGTAATTCACGAAATTGGAAACATCTAAGCTGAAACTCAACGTCCATTTAGGGATAAGAGGTCAAGTCAAGCATCCAGCTTTTTCTTCTTTTTTGTTTTTGCAAATTATGATTCTAGTCTCTATAATTTGGCAAAATCTGACGTTGGTGTTGGTACATTAAATTTCAATTTTGGTGGAAAATTAAAAATCATTTAGTGCCACATCAAATATTTGACTAGAATAATTATGAATTATGATCTCATCCGACCATATAATATTGCCCACTAAATTGGCCCTAAAAGAAAGCTACATCACAACAATATCGCTTGTATTTAACAAAACAACAAAACATTACTTCAAAAAAGACCACAAGCTTAAGGAGTTTGTATATATCTTAAACAACAGAGTTTGGCACAGACTATGCTTGTTTGTTGAAATTTTTGAAAGAAAACAACAAAAACATGTTATATGGTGTGACACACTGACACTAGTCTAGTGTCGACCAAAGTAGGTGAGTTTATTGTCGTCATAAATAGAACCCAAGCCCCAAGTAAGTGAGTTTATTATTATTATCGTAATAGGCTTAATATTACAAAACGTCTCTAAGATTTATGAAACTATCATATTGTATCTTCTTCTTTTTATTTTTTTATTTTTTTTTATTTTTAAATTTATGTCATTTGTGGTCCTCAAGGTTAGTATACGTGCTCACAAATGGTCCATGCCGTCAGATTTTGTAAAAAATTCCGTTAGTTTGCTAACGTGGCATATATATATATATATCACAAAACATCCCTGAGGTTCATGGTCACAAATGGTCCTTGCAAAATTTTTTGATTTTTTAATTTAAGTTCATAAAAATTAAAAATTAAAAAAACCAAAATTGTATGCATTTTAAATGAAAAACCAAGGGTTTAGGGTTTAGTGATATAAAGCCTTCTTAAAATTTAAAAATGAAAAAACTGCATCTCCAATAATATAGTGCCACGTGTATTTAAAATACCATATATATATTTTTAAAAATAATTTAAAAATCATAAAATTTTTTTTTGTTCATTTTTAATTTTTTTGAATTTTAAATTGTTTAAAAAAAAAACTCCATTAGTTTGTTGATGTGGCATATATGTGGAGCCATATCTCCAATAAATAATTTAAAATTCATAAAATTTTAAAAAGAAATCCAAAATTTTATGAATTTTAAATGAAAAAATTCAAAATTTTCCCATGATAGGCGCGAACCTCAATGATGTTTTGTGATATTAAGCCTATCGTAACATTGTGTTTGACCATTAGAGCTACAAGCTTCACGAAAAGCATAATCCTTAATACATAAAAAAATAAAAAAAATAAAAGTGACATTGATCCACAAAGTAGGTTTAATATAACCCTTTATTATACCTCACTTAATGAGATGATAATAGAAGTTTGTAAAAGGTTTGTAGTGATTACTAAAAGTGTTCTAATACTATGGTAGAATCTAAAACTAATATAAAGAAAGACTTCATTCTTTTTTATGTCTTGTTAATTAGCTGATGTGATATACATACATGTTGTTTTAAGAACACACATATTTAGAATTTTGTTATATCTACATGATTTGATTCCAATGCAAAGTTCCAATAGAGAAAATCCGTCACATAGTGGGGTTCGATCTTCTTCAGATAGGTTGTCGGTAACGAGTCCTGTTCTTTGCAATAGTTACAATTATTTTAATGGAGCCCAAAAATTCCCCATTATTATGACTTGGGAAAATCAATGCTGGGATTTTGACTTCAATCAGTTCTTCCAAGTCCTAACCCTAATAAATAATAAATTTAAAAAAACAGTACCACGTCCTTCTACAGTATGGGGGCATTTGACTGGGTGCTCCACCTTAGTCTTCACAGTCGTCAGATCTGCGATCTGGGAAAGCATGGCGTGAGACCGAGGGTTGAAATAGTTGACTGCTGTGCTCCCTCCCCCTTCAAGTTGTAGTTCTTCTCTTGCGTTAATGCTGTCCCATCTGGGACCGAGACTGGGAGAGACTGGGGGAATCAAGAATATAATTAACACTGTAGGGTAGGGCCATGACACGTATATCCCTGCATGAGGCCACGTTGTGAGCACACGGATTGATGGGACCCAGATGTGAGCATCCTAAGAGCATTTCCACCAGTTAGTCCCTTGCCATGGCAAGGGGAGCCCTAGGGCAGTTACTATTCACATGAATAGTGGCTGCCCTAGCTCCCCCCAGAAAATGTGTGTTTGGCACGCCTTCTTTGGAGTTTCCGGCTCTCAAAATGATTTGAACGTCCTGGGTCAATCCTCGATGTTCAATGATATTTTGAGAGGTGAATGCCCAAGTATCACATATGAAGTCAATAATACCGTCTATCAGAACGGGTATTATCTAGCTGATGGTATCTGTTGAGGCCCAAAAAATCCACGGTTCGGCCTAAATAAATTCTCGGCCCAATGCGATACCTAATCAAGAAGAAACCCGATTTGGGCACGCGAAAGTTCATCATATGCGCTTGCACACATGCCACGCCAAGTAAGGAATTATTATTCCGCACTTAATCACGCCACAAGCTTAAGTGGGCCCAAGCCACGCAAGATGCCTGGGGCTTGCTTGAGTGGGTTGTGGTATGGATGGTAATAAATTGTCATGAGGCCCATTGATGAGGCGAGAAATGGAGGTTTCGGGTTGCTTGGGAGCCTCGGAACCCAAGCCCATTTCTTAGGCCCAAACATGTGGGTGAGCACAAAGAGAAAATATCCCAACCAAAATAGCCTATTGACCCAACCAAAAAGCCCAATACCTCAAGCCAAAACTTGGTGAAGTTGGCCCATTTATTTGATAAGCCAATCCATTATTCTAGAAGGCCCACATAAATAAAATAAAAACTTGCAAAACCATCAGCTCTTTGCTGGAAAACAGAAGCCACGAAGGAGCATGGAAAACCACGCTGGTTGCTGGGAGGGAAGGAACAAGCTTTCAACCAAGAAACACCCAGTGAACCATGGGATATTAGAGCGCAGATCATCCTTCGAACCAGCATGCACACCCATTCTCTTTCCCTCATCAGATCTGGCCATAAAAAAAGGAAGAAAGGAAAGGAAGGAGATAGCTGAAAATGGGAATTCTGAGGCAGCTGCGGGAAATGGCTTTGAGCACCCAAAATCCCTAATTTTATGCAAATGGGCAGAGGAAATTTCACCAAAATAGGATGATTGAAAAGATGAGGGGAGAAAGGAAGGGAAAGACTTGGCCAAATTGGATAGAAACCATTAGGGTTTCTTAGAAAATATCAGCTTCCATTGTCTATAAAAGGGGCCTCTTCCACCCAACAAGCATCAACACACATCTGGAGAGCAAGCTTTATCTCTCACCATGAAATCTCTGCAACTTCGTGCTCTATTCCTCCATCTCCTCCCACTTTCTCTTCTGCCAAGCCATTCCAGAGTCTGACATGGCTTTTGTCAGGTTGCTGGAAACTTACCCAAACCACCAAGTACTTCACCACTAGCCATCAACCACATCAGAGAGCAAGCTTCCTCTCTTACTCCCAAAACCCAGCAATTTCGTGCTCAGCCCATGCTTTTCCCTTGGTTTTCCCTCTTGGCAAGCTGTTCTGACACTTGACAGAGTCTCTGTCAAGCTGCCGGAAAAACACTCAAGCCACTTTTTTCTCTCTTTTTCCTCATGCTCGACCAAACCTCTCTGCAAAATCCTTTCTCTCCAACCCTAATATCCCTTTTTCCCCAGGAGCACCTGATTTTCTCTTTGGTGCTAAACTCATGACAATTTTGCTCCCATGTCACAAGCTTCTCATGCAAAGCCAATAATTTATCTGTAAGCAGCTGTTGGTTTCGTTGGAGAAGAAGACCAAGGTATTTCCTAAGGCTCAACTACCCTTTCGAAACACCCTTGGGGCTTGATCTTCGAACTCAGGCTCAAGGGGCAATTTCTTCCATTTTGCTCTTTACTGCAGCCCAGGCCCGTAGTAGCTGCTGGAACGAAAAAGCCCCTACATAAATTGGCGACTTCACTGGGGATCAGGCCGTTATCTTCCCCAATACTTCCAACGAAGAAGCCCAGAAGCAATAAACCAGAGAAAATAAAGAGATAAGAGCATCCATCTTTCTTTTTCTATTTTCCTTTTGTTGGCTATCTACTTTGCATAACAAGCATAATAAGGTTACTGACATGTGTCTTTTGCTTGTGTCTTAGATCTTCATTCTCAAGCAAAACCAGATCTTG